>CM070558.1:53325784-55725784 GCA_036346405.1 Phyllostachys edulis
TGGACAGCATTTACCCGCCTCAAGGACATTTTGAATGGCTTGTAATGCCATTAGGTTCAAAAATGCACTGCATTGTTCCAAAGAAAAATCCAAAACATCTTCAATGAAAATCAAGAATATATATTAGTATATATAGATGATGTTCTAATATTTTCAAAATCTTATAAAGAGCATATTGCTCACCTTGAAATATTTTTTAGAAAGGTAGAACAAAATAGATTAATATTATCTAAAAGGAAGATGGATGTATGCAAAGAAAAAAAATAATTTTCTTGGTCATGAAATAGGAGAAGGCAAAATATATCTGCAAGAACATATAGCTAAAAAGATTTTACGATTTCGATGCTATGAATGATAAATTAGTTCTACAACAATTTCTAGGAATAATAAATTACGCTAGAAATTATATAGAAAATTTAGCAAAGCTAGCAGGACCTTTATATGCAAAATTAAGAAAAAATGGGCAAAAATATTTCAATTTCGAAGATATTAAATTAGTAAAATTAATAAAAGATAAAGTCTCAAAGTTACAACCATTAGAACTACCTCTAGATCACAAATTTTCTATAATTGAGACTGATGCATCTCAAACAGGATGGGGAGCAATATTAAAGCAAAGGCCTAATAAATATTCAACAAGATCAGAAGAAAAAATTTGCAGATATGCCTCTGGAAGTTATAAATTAAAAGCTGTAAATAATACTGATAGAGAAATCTTAGCAGTAGTTAATGCAATAAATGCTTTTAGGCTATATTTAGGGTTTAAAGAATTTATAGTAAGAACAGACTGTGAAGCTATATGTAGATATCATAATCAAGTTAATAGCAAGAAAAGCTCTACTAGAAGATGGGTTCTATTTGAAGATATAATTACAGGAAACGGTTACAAAGCTATATTTGAGCATATAAAAGGAAAGGACAATATATTACCTGACTTGTTTTCTCGATCATCTATTTTGCAGAATGCAGAAATCAATGGACAAGAAGGGAAAGGAATTTTTCAGCTTCGGAGCTAATAAACTCCAAATATTTCCACCAAATTCATGTAATTTTAAGGTAAATAACCACATAATTGTCAACGAAATACAAGAATGCATATTAAATAATCTTTGGTACCAATACAAATATAAAAATGAAGATAAAAATTATATGCTTTCAATATTAAATAGCCTCGCTAAATATTTTCATCTATTAAATAAGGCAGGCTTTATACCAGAAAACTCGGAAATTATAAAACCAAAAGCATTATATGTAGTGTTTGAAGGTAAATTACCAGGAATATATATATCTTTTAAAGAAATATTAGCTCAAATAACAGATTCAGCAAAAGGTACGTCCTGGAAGAAATATGCAAATATTAATGAAGCAATAACTCAAGCAAATATAAAATTGGGAGCAAATTATTATATAGAATTAGCTGCTAAAAAATATATCCAAAGAATTAAAGCACCCAAAAATATGAAACTATTAGAAGGCATATCTGAAGAAAATATAAAAGAATCCTTTAATAATACTACCCATGAAATACTTATCTCTAGACTAAGTTTTAAAACTGAAAGCACACTGGCTTGTTTAGGGCCAGATATCTTTGAATTAATTCAGGAAAAATATCAAGAGAGACAAATAAAAATCTTCTCAGATCTGCAAAAATACTTCCTATATCTATATGAAGGGAAAGTATTTAACCCTAGCATCAAAATTTCGCTCATATATTCCCACTTCTCCATTTTGATGTTAAAGCACTCTACAGACCATACCACAAATTTATAGTTCTAAGGGCAAAAATAGATCTTAGATATTTCAAACCCTACATATCAACTCCCACAAATATATTTCCTTCAAGGACTCATTGATCAAGGATTAGTCCATACTATATATGGCACTTTAGATCAAATTCTCCATTCAGATCTTGGAGTTGCAATTAAAGAAGTTTGCAAAAGATTATCATCCACCGAGGAATCTATAAAATCATTTTCTATTCTACCCTCCAAAATTCAAGTTCCCAAAGACGACTGCAATACATGATGTCTATATCCTCAAAGGTAACTATAGAATACCAAGAATAAATATGGGTATTTTGGACAGAAGAACGTATGAACTTTTGCCCAAGATACCAATCATAATAATTGGAGATGGTTTAAAGAAGCCATGGAAATTGATGAAAGTATCTACCTAGATACAAATTTCCATATGGTGTTCCGAATAAAATAATGAATATCGGTGTGGAGGAATTAATGACTTCAGATAGAGGTGTAGGACGTATTATAAAACCGAATTTGGTGAAGATACCCGGATCGAAAAGAATATCGGAAAATGATGAGTTTCTATTCAGAGAGCAACCAGATGAAGATGAATACTTAACCCTTTGGCCAGTTGAAGCGGGGCGAAGAAGCGGTGATTGAAAAAAAACTTTTGAAAAACTCCTCAAAACAGCCACACATATATATACCTCTATAGGTTAGCCACATAAGAGAGTTAGAAAGAAAAAGAAAAAGTTGTCCACAAAAAAAAATCCACATAAAAAGAGAGTTGTGAGATTGTAGATTATAGGTTACAAACAATTGAGAGTAAGAGAGAGAATAAGATTAGCCACATAAAAGCGAGAGTGTGAAATTTCAGATTATAAATCTCAAATATTTGAATATCAAAGAATATCTATATTCCTTAAATATCATATATCTCAAAATATATCGAGAAATAACCATCTACATAATGAAGACCTTTATATGAAGACTACGAAGACTCTATCAAAGCTGCAGAAGACTCGAGAAGGCAATAGCGTGGATTAGCTTTCTCTAAAAGCTAAGACATGTACATTTGGTATAGTCCTACTTATACCATCACTTATCCACTCCAGCAGCATGTGATGAAGATGGTGGGCTAATCATCCCATGAAGACATATGAAGACAGGCCTTGCATGAATGATTGTACAAGCACCAGAAGATAACGATAAGGCCATGAAGATAGACATCAAGTACTACATGTTATACAGTGCCTTATGATAAAGAATCCTGAAGACTCCATCCTTCTGCGTCTATAAAAGAAGACCTCACCATGAAGAGCAAGACACGGGACAAACACGGGACAAACACGGGACAGACACAAGACAAGAAAGAAAGATCACGAGAGAAGAAAACACACACAACCACAACCCAACACACACATCGCACAACCACATCCAAAACACACCAAACCCCTGCATGATCATCTCTATGTAGATAAGCCATCCACTACTCCACTAGCCTTAGTTGTAGTAGTACTTCCTCTGTAAACAAACCACCTCCAGTGTAATAATCATCGCGTGTTTATTTACCGTAGTTTAAGGTAAGCCCTATCTTTGTGTAGATAGTTGGGGGTTCCCGAAAGGGAAAGCCATATGTAAATTATTTTGTGGAAATGAAGTAGTTTCCTTTCATATCCTTTGGATTAGTTCTTAGTGTGTTCATATGGAGCAAGGTTTTATGCTAAGTACTCTATAGGAGAAACCTCTGCAATGGATGTAAATTCCTCCCGTTTTAGGCATATGATGTGATTCTTAGTCTTAGGGTGGTGTGATCTTTGGGAGAAGTGTTCCTTAGGGTGGAAGCTGCTGGAGTGACGATAAAAATTGCCTTATATGACCTTACTAAGTTTGTCTAGGGAAAGATAGCTATACGAAGCAAATTAGTGAAGCATATGGTGAGTACTGAGTAGGATTACACAACTACTGTTGCACAAACCGGCTGTCATATTGGTCTCGCCAACCTGTAAGATCCTGATAAAAATTACTATTCAAATTTTGAATACTATTCATGAATACTATTCATAATACTGTTCACTATTCACAAATACTATTCACGCATATCATTCACGAATACTATTCATAATACTGTTCAAGAATATTATATTCAACAAAAGAATAGTAAAGAGAATATTCCAAATATTATATCCAAGAATATCATATCGTAACCAATATTCATAAGCAGGAATATCAAGGACAATATTGGTGCTAAATATATATATATCTCGAATATATTTGAAGGTACTCAATATATATTGAAGGTATTCAATATATATATTGAATATATTTGAAGGTACTCGAATATAATATTAAATATATATGAATATTAAGTTGAATATATTATGAAGCTCGAGTTCATAGCTAGTGAATATATATATATTCTGAATATATATCATCGAATAACTATATCATTTCGAATAAATTATTTACTTCAGTTTATATTCTTGTATTTATATCCCATGATTTTCTTTCTTGTTTTATTATTGTTTTAATATTTTAATTTTATATTATCGCAATTGTTGTTATATTTGAATAGTACTTTTATTTTGAATAGTTCTTTTATAATCAGAGAACTATTCAAATAAAAGTACTATACAAATATAACAACAGAAATGCGTATAATATAAAATTAAAATATTAAAACAATAATAAAACAAAGAAAGTAAATCATGAATATAAATGCAAAGAATCAAGTAAATACTGTTATTCGTAATGATATAGTTATTCTGATGATATATATTCAACAATATGTAAGATATTTTGCTCGAGATATGAACTCGAGCTTCGTAATATATTCGTGATTTATATATTCAATATATTCGTAATACCTTCAAATATATTCAATATATATATATTCAGAGTACCTTCAATATATGTATTCGTAATACCTTCAATATATTCGAGTACCTTCAAGTATATTCAATATATATTCGAATACCTTCAATATATATTCGTAATACCTTCAAATATATTCGGAGATATATATTTTGCACCAATATTGTCCTTGATATTCGTGTGCTTATGAATATTGGTTCCGATATGCTATTCTTGGATATAATATTCTGAATATAATATTCTCTTACTATTCTTTTGCTGAATATAATATTCTTGAACAAGATTATAAATAGTATTCGTGAATGATTGTGAATAGTGAACAGATTATGAATAGTATTCATGAATAGTATTCAAATTTGAATAGTAATTTTATCAGATCTTACAAAGTTGGCTAAACCAATATGACAAATTGGTTTGTGTATCAAGAGTTGTGTAATCCTACTCAAGACTACCATATGCTTCACTAATTTGCTTCGTATAGCTATCTTTCCCTAGACAAACTTAGTAAGGTCATATAAGGCAATTTTTATCATTACTCCAGCAGCTCCACCCTAAGGGAACACTTCTCCCAAAGATCACACCACCCTAAGATGGCAATCACATCATATGCCTAAACGGAGGAATTTACATCCGCCGCAGAGGTTTCTCCTATAGAGTACTTAGCATAAAACCTTGCTCCATATGAATACACTAAGAACTAATCCAAAGGATATGAAAGGAAACTACTTCATTTCCACAAAGTAATTTACATATGGCTTTCCCTTTCGGGAACCCCCAACTATCTACACAAAGATAGGGCTTACCTTAAACTACATGTGAAATAAACACGCGATGATTATTAATCGAGGTGGTTTGTTTACAGAGGAAGTACTACTACAACTAAGGCTAGTGGAGTAGTGGATGGTTTATCTACATAGGGATGATCATGCAGGGGTTTGGTGTGTTTTGGATGTGGTTGTGCGATGTGTGTGTTGGGTTGTGGTTGTGTGTGTTTTCTTCTCTCGTGATCTTTCTTTCTTGTCTTGTGTCTGTCCCGTGTTTGTCCCGTGTCTTGCTCTTCATGGTGAGGTCTTCTTTTATAGACACAGAAGGATGGAGTCTTCAGGATTCTTTATCATAAGGCACTATATAGCAAGTAGTACTTGATGTCTATCTTCATGGCCTTATCGTTATCTTTGGTGCTTGTACAATCATTCATGCAAGGCCTGTCTTCATATGTCTTCATGGGATGATTAGCCCACCATCTTCATCACATGCTGCTGGAGTGGATAAGTGATGGTATAAGTAGGACTATGCCAAATGTACATGTCTTAGCTTTTAGAGAAAGCTAATCCACGCTGTCTTTCTCAAGTCTTCGCAGCTTGATAGAGTCTTCGTAGTCTTCATATAAAGGTCTTCATTATGAGATGGTTATTTCTCCGATATATTTTGAGATATATGATATTTAAGGAATATAGATATTCTTTGATATTCAAATATTTGAGATTTATAATCTACAAATTCTCACAGCCTCTCGCTTTTATGTGGCTAATCTTATTCTCTCTTACTCTCAATTGTTTGTAACCTATAATCTACAATCTCACAACTCTCTTTTTATGTGGACTTTTGTGGATTTTCTTTTTCTCTAACTCTCTTATGTGGCTAACTTATAGAGGTGTATATGTATGTGACTATTTTGAGGAGTTTTTCAAAAGTTTTTTTTTACATGTGCCTGCTTTTAATATATTCTTTATTCGAAATTGCGATGCCCAAAGAATATCCATAGTATCTATATTGGTAATATCTATATTGGCAAAGGGTATTTCATTAATTATTCTTCTCATATCTTCAAGTTTATCATTCATTTCCTTTCTTAATTCTTTGAGAATATCTTCTTTTATATTATTTCTCCATTGAGGAGATATTTTCTCAATTTTTCATTTACCTTAGTTTCTATATATGCCTCATCTAGAGGGTTTATTTTTTCTTTATGCATGATCCCTCTTGATATTTCTTCTTCTTTTATATTTATAAAGGGAGAAGATCCTGAGATCTTCTTATTCTTTGTAGTTCTAAATTTTTGGATATATTCTTTGGCGGCTGGTTCCATGTAATAATTTATTCCTAATATGTTTCTAGCTTGAGCCATGGCTTCTTCAATATTTACATATTTCTTCCAAGATATTCCTCCTGATAATTTTGAGTCTATTTTTTGGGCTATAATCTCTTCAAAGGATATATATATTCCAGGTAATTTACCTTCAAAGACCACATATATAGGTTTTAATTCTATATTTTCAGGTGTTTCGTCAATTGGTTCTGCTTGCATTTTATTTACCATATGAAGATATTCAGCGAGGCTATTTAATGCTAAGAGCATATAACCTTTATCATCTCGTTTGTTGTTATATAAGAACCAAAAATTATCTAATATGCATTCTTGTACCTCATCAATAATTATATGATCTTTAGGCTTGAATTTGTATAAATTCGGTGGGAATATTTTGAGTTTATTGTCATTTCCGAAATTGAAGAATTCAGTCCCATTGTAGTTCATTGATCTCTTCATACCTACAGGATGAAATAACAGGTTAGATAGTTTATTGCCTTTTTTATCTAGATACTTTATTGTACCTATTTCTTTATCAGCAAGGGAAAGGTCTTCTATATTCTTATTTTTTACAAAGTGATTATTAGTGGTATCTTTTAGAGGGGGAAAAGCATTACTATTCCTTTCTAAATTGTATGATATCTTATTTTGGTATGGAATGAATGTGATTCCTGGTTCATGTATAATTGTAGTTTGCACTGCTTGTTGTAAGAATTTAAGACCTATTATCATGTCTTCATTTATCATTGTTAAGTCCCTTATAGTGATCTCATCTATTATATATTTTGTATCATTTATATATATTTCTATATCGCATACTATTTGGTTATTGAGTCTTCTTATTCCTAACATGTCCAGAGATATGTTTGCTTTGTTATTTTCTAAAGTCTTGATTATTTCAGAGCAACATATGAAGTACTTATCATGAATAATATTTCTTGTGCTTTAGATATCTACTAATGCTATTATATCATATATTAGATTTGGTTTTAACTTTACTCTGATCGAATTCTTATCCCCGATACCTTTTAAAGGGTAATTTGACTAAATATTCATTAGTTATGTTATCATTTATTATTATCATTCTTTAAACTCTGTGATTTTTTCATCTTGGAGAGTTTTACTATTTATATTATTTTTAAGTTTTCTAATTCTACTTCTAACTTATTTATTCTATTTTCTAGAGTTCTTACTCGCTAGATAAATTTTTTTCATCTGGTTCTAACTCTATTTCTTTCCTCCATTTTTGGTCCTTTGCTTTTAAACATGCAGAGCATGCTTGTTTTAAACATAGGTCGCAAGTATATCTATTTTCTTGGCTTGGATAATATATACTGAGAAGTACATTTAATATTGTAATCCCTTGTCCTTTTATCCACTCATGTATGCGCTTTACTTGATCCATCATTTCAATTCTTAATCCGCAAGTTCATCTACTAGATCTATTTCATTATCGCTAATTCATGATCATCTCGCTTTGTTCTCAATTTCTTCTATTTCTTTTATAGAGTAGATTGATTCGTCATCTTTTGTTTCATCATCACATATTATTATGTTTTCATTTACTCTGTCTACTATTAGGACTTTTTCTTGTTCTTCATAATTGCTAGAATATCTCTTCTGATCTTTATTTGGGCATGTTGTACTTAAATGGTCGTGAATTACATATGAAACATCTACAAGTTTTATCATATATTTTTCTAGGATTATAACGCCTTACATTTCTTCTGTGTAAATATGGTATTTTATTATCAGATTTTCTCAAGAAAAACCTTTTCTTTGTATTATATCCTTTATTTTGAGGTTTATAATATTTCTTCCTACTGGGTCTTTCTTCACCATATGTCAAAGATATTTGGACTATCTTATTGCGTAAATTATAGTCTGATATTTCATGGATCTATTTGCTCAGATATTTATGCATATTTTTCTTTAATTGCTTAAAGACAAATGTTATGGCTTGAGATATATTTATAACTGTATTTCCAGTTTCTTTCTTATATTCATCAAATATCAGACTTCCTAAAGGATCAGGTAATTTATGGAAATACTTTTCAACTATTCCTTTATTATATCCTTGCTTAGCAGTAGTAGCGTTATAAAGATAATGTAGAGAGAATTCTTTTATTCCTTTCCAATTTGTTAAAGATAATTTTTCTAATTCTCGTAACCTTTCATTTTGCAAGGTAGAATACCCTAATTCTGGATCTTCAGCTATAATAAGGTTAGATATTAGATTTGCAAAATTATAAGGATTACTACCTGCTCTTTTTAATTCATTGTATTGCCCATGATTTTGTTCTACCCATTGTTCCCAAAGAACTTTTACAGATTCTCCTAGAAAGGTTTCTAGATAAGTAATCATATCTTCAACTCTATTTCCTATATTATGTTGATTTTGTATATATTTTTGCACTATCAAACCTTTCCATATGCTTATTATATTTGGCCAATCTATAGGATCGTGTGCGGCTAAATTTAATATTGCCCCATCGCTTTTATGATTTTGGAATTTTACTGTCTTTTCGAATTCTCTTCATTTAGGAGTCCAGGAATATAATTATATGAACTATCTTCTTTTTCTGGAGGCCATATTCCTGCTACTCTAGTAGGTCTTTCCATTTCTCCTTCTTCTTTAACTGAACTTTCGCCATATCTTCTTCTTTTTCCAGTTTCTAAATCCATAGCTTCTAAAGTATTATCAAGATTATGTAGACTCATCTCATCTAAGGATTCTAAGAACTCTTTATATTGTTCTGAGGCGTCTATGGTTTTTTCTTTAGTATCTATTTCATTTGTTAATCTAATTTCTTCTTCATAGTTTTCTAAGAAATCTTTTTCCCATCGCTCTTCTTCACTTATAACAGCTTTGCTACTGACTTCCTTTATCTTGGCGTATTGTCTTTCTGATTTTTCTATAGCTATCTCTTTATCTTTTTTCTGCTTTCTTAATCTATCTAATTCTCTAATAAAATAGAGCTCCTTTTCTCTTATCTTGGGCCAGTCACTTGTCCAATTGTTATTATACTCTCGTTCTACTGAGTTTTAGATTATTCTCATAATGCTTTATATCACTATCTAGATCTAATTTATCCATAAATTTCAAACACTATATCTTCTATTATTTTCAATGTCTTCTTCAGATATTAAAGACTCTAGATCTTCTAAAGCTCTAGATTTATAATTTGTAAACCTTATGCTTGTATTTCCTTTATTATTCTGATAACTTATATAATCTTTTGGTTGTTTTAAAACTTTATTTTCTATTTGCTTGCTTACAATTCTCAATTCAACTGGTTCTGTTAAAACACTTAATTCTATTTCTCTAGATATTCTGTATAATCCAGTTTTGCTTTCAAACATTCCCATGTGATATATATGCTGTGGTTTTATTTTTCTTAGCGTAGCCTTTTGGTATCTTTCTAGATCCTTTTCTATATCTACAACTTCTTGCAGATTATCAACATCTTCACTTTTACCTTTTATCCTTTCTATTAAGGTTAAAGGTTTGGCATCTTTATCTATTACGTGGAGTGTGTTGCATTTTTCAGATATATCTATTTTTCTGAGTTTATGGCTCTAGTTGAAGTAACTATTCCAGATGAAGCTAATACTAATTCTTTACCTTTGTCTTTATTGTCAATTTTATTGAGGATCTGAACTAACAGATATAATATTGTATTATTCTGTCTTATTATAACCTTAGAGTCTTCTTTGGGTGAATTATAGGTTGAAAATCCTATAGGATGCTCAAGATACTTTTCTGTTTCTTCTAAAGCCTTACTATATTCTGACATATAATTATGAAAGGACTAGGGTCTTAATTTCTTCTAACAAACTCTTGATATTAGCTTCTTGATCTAACTCCTTTAAGCTCTCTAAAGGCCTTATAAGTTCTTTCTTAGAGCTAGACTCTAATCTCTTGTATATTAAATCAACTTCGTCTTTGATATAGTCACGCTTTTATGACCTTTATTCTCAATGAACCTTATTCTCTTCTAATATTTGCAAGACTAAATTTATATTTTTGTTTATGAGGGTATATTGATCGATAATCGCTATATTCTTTATGGATATTTTCTAACTTGAATTCCAATTCTTCTTGTTTTTTATTCCAAGTTATATAAAAATTATAAATTAAGTCTACAAGCAAGTTCAATTGACTATTTGAACTATGCCAACTATGCTCTTCGAGGGTTTATTCTCGACTTTATATTGATATTATCTTTGGTATTGATAATTTTACCTTCAGATATAACCTCGCTTAAATATTTTAATTTTTAATGATGTCCTTAACTCTAACCTCTTGATCTGAATATTATATCCAAGAATATCATATCGTAACAATATTCATAAGCACCTAATATCAAGGACAATATTGGTGCAAAATATATATCTCCTAATATATTTGAAGGTATTCTCAATATATATTGAAGGTATTCTCAATATATATTGAATATACTTGAAGGTACTCTAATATATTGAAAGTATTCTCAATACATATATTGAAGGTATCAATATATATATATATATATATATTGAATATATTTGAAGGTATTCTCAATATATTGAATATATAAATCACTTAATATATTCTCAAGCTCGTAGTTCATATCTCGAGCAAAATATCTTACATATTGTTGAATATATATCATCCGAATAACTATATCATTCTCAATAACAAGATTTACTTCGCCATCTGCATTTATATTCCGCATTTACTTTCTTGCTTTTATTACTGCTTTTAATATTTTAATTTTATATTATCGCATTTATCGTTGTTATATTTGTATAGTACTTTTATTTGAATAGTTCTTTTATAATCCGCCGAGCAAACCTCTCGATGGTATGTATGTATGTATGTATGTATGTATGTATATAGATGTATATATATATATATATATATATATATATATATATATATATATATATATATATATATATATGTATGTATGTATGTATACATACATACATATACATACATACATACACACACACACACACACACACACACACACACACACACACACACACACATATATATATATATATATATAGCCGGTTTTAAAGGCACAAGCAGCCACTGCTTGGAGGTTTTATAGAGAAGAGATGAGGAATAGAATGGTAGGACGTATTCGTACCTGGGACACAAATCTGAAAAGTTAATTGCAGCCAAGCCCCATCCGAACCACATCGATCCCATGTAAGCTAACCAAGCACAAAGAAGCAGCATCAATTACCCTCAGTAACCATCAGAGAGAATTAACCAAACCCACCATTTTGCCCTATTCATTTTTGTCAATCTGAACCCACAGTATAAACTAAGAAAGATGCACAGAATTAATGTACATACACCAATAGCCCTCAGTTTACATCACAGAGCAAGGGGGACTATTAATATGAACTAATTATCAATTCAATTTCAGCATAAGACTATTAACATCATTGAGCAGTTCAACAGCTAGTAAGGTGCCATTAGCCAACAAGCATCTGCATGATCATTGCATTCATTTATATTTATGATTTCTCTACTTCTCTCTACATGTATGTATTACACATTTACATTTCTCTGCAATGATGCACTTCTCATCATGTATGTATGTATTACACATTTAGCATCTGGGCTCTGGCCAATAGCCATCATCATCAGCATCAACCAACAACCAGACAACATCAATAAGACAAGAAGGGGACTTACACGTTAGTGGGAGAGCCGAGAGGTTGGAGGCGTGAGGGAGGTCCGAGATAGCGAACGAGTCAAGCAAGTAGAGGGAGGAGGAGCTGAGCTACACAGAGGGAGGAGGAGCCAGGCCGACGGCCAGCCGAGGGGTACTGGAGTTTGATCGGCGCGCAGGAGGAGGGAACTTGATCTGGAGGTGCGGGAGCTGGTGGCAAGGGAGGAGGAGCTCGGTTCACATGAATACCAACAGTACAAACCAATAGATAATAGATCTGTCTTACCTCAACATCGCCGGTGGAGAGGTAGTTGGGGTCACATACGCCGTCACCGTAGTTGTGGCACAACGGTGACACTGCAAAAGACACACTTATCGTACGAGTGTCTTGTGCAATGAACTGTGGTGTCACAACCGTCGGTGACGGGAAGAATGCATGGCGTCGTCGGCGACGGGAAGAATGCATGGCGGCGTCGGCGATGGGGTCACTCGGGTGGGGAGGGCAACGGACGAGAGTAAGGACGCCGCTGGGGAGTGACGAGTTAGAGCGCAAACCCTAGCGGCTCCTACTAATAAAGATACTTATCACAATCGTTCTATTATGGAACCGCTGCTGATATTTATCACGACGGTTCCACAAGTGGAATCGCTCGTGATATGGTCTCATATCACGCATTTGTTCATTATTAAAACCGTCGCTGAAGTATCACGACGGTTGTTTGTTGAAACCGCTTATGATATTTAGTAATATCACGATTTCGCTCTTGTTCGTAACCGCTCAGGATAGTTCATGCGACGGTTTTCAACATGAATCGCTCGTGATATTACCTCTTCATGCATTTGTTTTTAGCGAGCCAAGAATACAAATGGTCTCTAAACCAAAACCGTCTATGATTGCATGTAATACAGACGGTTTTGGTCAAACGTCTGTGATGAGGCGTCCAGTATTAGCCTTTTTGTAGTAGTGTATGGGTTATAGGTCGTATATTTATTCCCGGACTCCGTCTTTCTGGAGTGTGCTAAGGGAGGTGCACTCGTACGCATACGTGCACGCCTTCTTTATAATTGAAGAAAAAAGTACCGGACCTTAGCCCCAATACAACATACATTGAAATATATTGTACTTTATCTGGATCTATGACGCATATGTGTCTAGACTACTGGAATATCTTCGAGTCGGTTTTAAACTTTTAGGGGGTGTTTGGATTGAGGCCTGACGCTAATAGGCTCGGCCAGAGTAGCCTGGATGGTCGCTCGGCATTGCTTGGTTGATGGCCAGCATCACAAGACACCAGTAAAGAAATCCAATGCCTACCAGGCAACTATCTCTTCTCTCTGTCTTTAGTTCTTTCTCTCACTCTTTTCTATCTTCAAGCACGTATCACCAACCAAACACCATATTTCCAGGCTTACTTGATCAGGCAAAAATCATCTGTTTCTCATACTACTCTCAGACACTATTTTTTCTCAGACACAGCTCTCAGGCCTTGAATCAAACATGCCCTTAATGCTGGGTTCACCGTTGTCCAATGTTTTTCTAAGGCAACTACCCCTAACGGCTTAAAGCTCTAGTATTAACTGGAATGAAGTACACCAGTACAGTACACCTAGAAGTTATATGGCTCTTTTTAAGAAAATTACAACTAAGTCCCTGGCCGGCCGAAGATGAGGATGGGGATGAGGTTTGCTAGCAAGCAACATTAGATCCAATTAATATACGTTGTACTTTATCTGGATCTTTGAAACGCGCGTACAGGACCGCTGAAATATCTTTGGATCGGTTTTAAACTTCTAATGCTTGGTTTACCATTGATGTCTGGGATTTAGATGGTGAGTTTTTCCCAAAGAAAGAATATAAGTAATGTATGCAACATTAGCCTCAATATGTATACGTTGTACTTTATCTGAATAGCAGAAGTACATACAAATCTAGACTATCTGAATATATGAGCCAAGCTTGAAGGATTAAATGTGAGCAAGAATTAAAGGTCTACTCCTACTGTGAAGTAGTAACAGCGTTATTTCGGTATAAGACTTGGTGTCCAAGAAAGTAAGACTTGGTGTCCAAGAAATAGAATGACATTTGCTCCAAGAAAACATCACATGTCATATCACTCACAAAGTCACAAGCCTCATGCATGTTTACATTTTACCTACGACTGGAAGTCCAGCTTTACGTTCTTCTACCCCACAATGCGAATTCAATCCATGTACAGGAGTACATGTGCTGGTTAAATTCCCAGAATATGACGCGGTGCCTTGACTAAATAGTTGAACTCGCCTGTCGTACACAGTACGTAGTTCCCATGCCGTACAGCCTTGACCATGTACCGGAGTACATTTAGAAAATTGCAAGAACACATTCGATTGCATCCATGAAAAGGCGAACTCAATGGAGCGCGAGAGAACAATATTAATCCGTAAGTACATTAATTTATTGTCTAAGTAAATGTTATCTCTCTCCTTTCCTCGAAATAAATAGCAGAGCTCCTGCCTTTGGTTAAAAAAAGAGAGTAAATGTCATCTTAAAAAATGAAGATTTGTACACGTTCATCTGTGTTACTTGCGCAAGCGATTCTAAGGCAAATGTTGTTGGACAATCAAATGAAAAAATTCCCGAGTAGACTCATCATTCACCGATTTTGCTCCACTTAAAGAACATCCATGCATTTAGGCGATCAGAGCATCTATTATATACTAAAAGTCGATGACTGTTCTTTTAGAGTTGCTAAGAAGAAAAGAGAAATATGCTATAAATTCTCATAAAAAAGCAAAAGCATCTAGCCTTTAATTTGATGGATCCTAATTTTAAAGGTTTAGATTTGATAGTTTACTTAGAGATATAAGAATATATCACTACTACAGAAAAGGTATTCACAGACGGTTCAAAAACGTCATCACAGACGGTTTCGTGAGCCGTTTAAGTATATGGGTCAGTGATGACATGATGTCATCACAGACGGTTTATGCATACTGTCACAGACGGTTATTAACTGAGAACCGTCTGTAATAAGTACATATCACAGACGGTTTGTGGCTGAAACCGTCTGTGATGACTTTTCTCTATAAAGCCCAATGGATGCTTGTGCCATTAAATCCATCATATATATATATATATATATATATATATATATATATATATATATATATGAAAATAATTTCTACTCCGGGTGTAGTTACTCCCACTTTTGATATACCACCTAAAAGAACTTGACATACTCCTTTATCACTTTAGGTATACTCATATACTAATTATAAGATACTCCAATGTGAACCACACGTAAAAAATTGCAAGAGAGTCTATAGTTTTAGCATATTTTGTAAATAACTTCATATTCGCACATAAAAAGGAGTATGTCTAAAAATTGTACATACCACCCCTTGAAAAGGTGTGAATACCACCTAGGTTGTCTTATATACTGTGATACTACACATACATACTCTCGGTTAGCAAAAATACTCCCTATGTTGTGAGATACGGAATAGGAGTAACTACACCCTGGGAGTAGGAAAAAGGTTTATATATATATATATATATATATATATATATATATATATATATATATATATATATATATATATATATATATATATATATTATTCTCGGCCACTCTAGGGGATCGTCCAAGCAACATGAGAAGGATGAGGCAGTAGTACACAACAACCTCATTGAGCTCTGCAAGTTAAAAAATATGGATGCCAAGAGAAGTGACATCCAATACCGGATGTTGTCGATAGGTAATTGACCTAGGTTCTAAAGTGATGTGGAGGCGTCGATCGAATTCAACTAAATTCTTGAATCGTTTTAAATACCAAGCAACCATTCTCACATTTCAAAAGAATTCTCAACTTGTTGCTTGGTGTTCTTGTTGGGTTTAAAGACAATTACATGCTCAAGAATTGTTGGTTGTCGATAGATGATGCCACTTCCCAATGGAGTACTTATGATCAACGCCACTTTTCAACATAGCGACGCCCAATTACCTATCGATAACATCCGTAATTGGATGTCCTAACGCCTCCTTGCATCCATACTTTTTAAACTTGCAGGGCTCAATGAGGTTGCCCGCAGACATCGCCTCATCCTTCTCATGTCATGTGGGACTTACTTCTAAAGTAGTGGGGACCATGATATATATATATATATATATATATATATATATATATATATATATATATATATATATATATATATATATATATATGCCGTTTTAATGGCACAAGTAGCCACCGCTTGGAGACTTTATAGAGAAGAGATTATGAATGGAATGGTAGGATGTACCGGGACGCAAGAGGTAGGATAACTTGACCAAGATGAACACAATTACACAGAGACATAAAGGTGAAATGAACGCAGCGAGAGACAAAGATAAGACTATTAACATCATTACATCACAGAGCAAGGGACTATTAATATGAACTAATTATCAATTCAATTTCAGATAAGACTATTGACATCATTACATCACAGAGCAAGGGACTACTAATATGAACTAATTATCAATTCAATTTCAGCATAAGACTATTGACATCATTACATCACAGAGCAAGTGGACTACTAATATGAACTAATTATCAATTCAATTTCAGCATAAGACTATTGACATCATTACATCACAGAGCAATGGGACTATTAATATGAACTAATTATCAATTCAATTGAGCAGTTCAACAGCAAGACAACAAGACCAAGGGTGTCCAAACCCACCACACCAGTAGTAGCCCTCGGCACCAATCGCAGAGCACTAGCCATTTTCATCACAGAGCAAGGGGGTAGAGACAGAGAGGGAGTAAGGTAGGGTGATACCTCAAGATAAATAAGAACCACGACGGCGACCCCACCACCAGCACAACCCTCATCCATCTCCTTCACCTTGCATAAATCACACAAACATCAGGACACAACTTAAGGCTCAAGCATAAAAATCAAACTCAACAAAAGACATTAAGCTAACAGATCTAGAGGAGAATAGAGGAAGGATGGGGAAAGCAAAGCCCCGCCAGGGCCCAAGCGCAGAAGGCCGAGCAAAAGAACCAAGCCATGGCGGCGCAGGCGACACACGGGGTGGCGGCGTCACCGTAGTTGCGGCACGACCCTGACACTGCACAAGACACTACTATCGTACGATCTTATGCAGTGTAGAGTGGTGTCACAACCGGTGGCGACAGTGATGGGGTCGAGCGGCGGCGTCGAGGTGGGGAGGGTAACAGACGAGAGTAAATGCGCTGGGGAGTGACAAGTTAGGGCGGACGCAAACCCTACCGGCGCTGGGGAGTGACGAGAATTAGGGCGGGCGCAAACCCTAGCGATCGGCCTGCTACTAATAAAGAGACTTATCACAGACGGTTCCATAATGGATCCGTCTGTGATATGGGACATATCACAGACGGTTCTATTAAGTGATATGTCCCATATCACGCATTTCCATAATGGAACCGCTCAGTGAAATGGTTTTTCTCAAGTATATTTATCTTGTATATACACTTACATGACATGAAGAAATTACATGTTTATATGTCAATTTTGTCATTTAAATATTGCTAAAAATTTGCTTTAACTACACACACACACACACACACACACACACACACACACACACACACATATATATATATATATATATATATATATATATATATATATATATATATATATATATATATATATATATATATAGTAATAATTCAACATATAATTAATATAGTAATTAACTTCACTTCCAAACTTTTTTTATTTTGAATTTTCATATGGCCAAACAAATGGCGTTACCGCTACAAAAAGATTAAAAAAGTACAAACCTATAAATAAACAAAGTTTTTCTAGTGACGGAGGTAGGCTACTATCTTCATCTTCAATACTTCATAGGCGGCGTTGGCATCGACAGCCTCGATCATCACGAACGAAGCTCGAAATCGCCCACTCACGACGCGCTGCTCGAAAGTGTCTCCCAAGACCTCAGATCGTTGAACTAAGAAGAATTGAGCCCATAGGCTCTCTTCCTTGCTTGAGGGTCTCACGTCGACTCGATGCTCGCCGCCGCCGATTCGCAATCCAAGTGATGGTAAGCCTCTTGGAGACGTAACGTCGTTTTGGAGGACCACGCCGATGACGCAGTAAACTCGCCGAAAGTGGGAGATCACCAGGAAGATGCGGCGGAGGAGGATGTCAAGACGGCGAAAGGTGGCCATCACCTACTCTAGCAAATTCTCAGCCGACGTAGGAGTGAAGACACTGTTGAAACAGTGTTCTTCCGCAGCACAGTTCAACGTACATCGAGAGAGGTGCTCGTACAGTGCGGCTTAGTAGGCCATCAATGCCGGCGACAAGGAAGATGCAACCATTTCTGTTTTTTTATAAGTATGTAGGGATGATCATCTTCGATGGCAGATGATCCTTTTTATAAAACAAGGTATAAATTCGTAGCATGAGACGAAGAGACGCATCAGGGAGCCGAAGCGGATGGCGATGAAGAGACGCATCGGCGACGACAAAGAAAACACATTAGGTTGTAGCGATATTATCACAAACAGTTATAACAAAAACCGTCTATGATATGTGGTAATATCACAGACGATTATTGTTAAGAACCGTCCGTGATGTTTCACGGACAGTTCTTTGTTGAAAACCGTCTGTGATACGCAGAATTATCACAGACAGTTATTAACAAGAATCGTCTGTGATACTTCATAGACGGTTTTCAACATGAACCGTCTATGATATTACCTCTTCATAAATGGTTTTTAGCGCAGCCAGTAATACAGACGGTCTCTAAACCAAAACCGTCTGTGATTGCATGTAATACAGACGCACACAGATCCAAGGAAAATACTGAAAGATAGGTGCTCACACACGCATGTGTACTCAAATTATTTAGGCGAGATGCACTGGGTCGATCCAGGGATCAAACCCAGGCGGGTGGGATGTTCCTCATGCTTCCACCACTAATCTATCGCTTAATTTTCAAGAAGAAAAGAATTTGTATGGAAAAATGTCGTTTGGTTTGCTTGATTTCCAACTATGTGGACAATACGAAACACATGTGGAGAAGATATCTAAGGTTAAATAGAAAACAAATGTATGGAATACATTTAAATTAGTGTGAAGGAAAACTAGTAATATTTATGCACGATTAACTATACTTTACCAATCTATAATGACAATGCCCGCGTGTCGATGGTTTCCTTGAATTAGATCTACATAGAAAAAGACATAGGGAATTTATATAGGTTCGGGTCTTCTTCTGAGAGAATAATAACCCTACTCCTGTGTTGTTGTATAGACTATGCTTTACAACTGGGGAAAAATCACTAGAATTAGGACTTAATGGCTCCTGTCTATTTGATTGTGTCTCTGATCGATTTGCTTATTCTCTCCTATGTCCATCAACTTTACCCCTTATATAGCACATGAAGAGGTGACAGTTATTTACGCCAATAGACACCTTGTCGTTTGATGTAACGCGTACGTTTAAGGGTAGTTATTGTTAGAGACTAACCCTCCCATGTCACTTTGCAGTTATGTCAAAGACAAATGCTTAATACGTGCAGTTATCCTAGAGAATAACAACATATATTAACTACGCTGTGTATTAAACACAACACATAAGTGTCCATAGTCAACCGGACCCACATGTTTGTATGTTTTGTTGGCTATAGAGTGATCGTAGTAGAGCTTGTGGGGGTACGGGTAGGCTACGATAGCAACAAATCAAAATTTTCTACCACGTACACTAGGAAGACAAACAAGTAGATGCTCATAGATCATTAACACCAGACGTGCAGAGCAGCGGAAGAAGAGTTGGAGCAGCCTGGTCCAACGTAGAGTGCGTCGATGTGGTGGTCGTAGTCGATCATCTCCTCCAGCGACCTCTGCAGTTCCTTATGAAGATCGCGTGCGGATCGTCCTTAAGCGCAACAGCAACTGCAGTAGCGCTTCTACGGTATCCACACGTCCAGCGAAGGAACAACCATGCGCCGGTGTGCTAGCGCCAAGTCGCACGGCAGAGCTCTCAGGAAGATGGCGGCTAGGGTTTCGGTGGAAAACAACTCAACTCACGACTTTCATGAGTCTCGTCTTTTACGTTCACCTCCCTCAACAATAGCCTCATGCATCTCCTTATATAGTGCTCGTGACGGATCCTATCCGAACACGCTTGATTTAATCAGATTAAATCTTGGTTTGTTCCAACCCGTTAAGTGTGTGACCAGAGGTTCATGTGTAATCAGTTGTGACTCAGAAACCCTTTCCGATCACGAGTCGTTAGCGGTTCCTAGCAGGACATAACGATTCCCAAATACACACAAGCTATATCGGATGAACCTTAATGCAATATGATCTACGACCAGGTCCTCATTGTAACATCCCAAATATAGGTTGTGTTTCAAATGTAACCAAATCAGGGTTTGTGTTTCAAATATAACCTAATATGGGTGTTTGTTTCAAATGTAATTAAATGAGTAGAAATTAAAACGTTTCTCACATCTTGAAACTCTTGAACATTTCTATAATTCTGTAGGACCGGAAAGGCGACTATAGGGGGGGGTGAATAGGAGCACGAACACTTTTTCACCTTAATTGAATTCAATACTAACTTCACTCCAATAGCTATAAAAGCTATAAAGATCAATATTCAAGCATAGTGGAAGACTTGTATTGAATCCAATCAAAACCCCGACGCAAAACACCCAAAATTACCAAAAACCCAAATCTCAAAGTGTTGGGCGGTCTGACCTCTCAAATTGGCGGTCTGACTCTTTTGCCTAGCGGTCGAGACCATCGATTTTAGCGGTCGATCACCGACGATGAACAGGGAAAATCAGACAATCGGCCTAAAAACCGAAACGAAAATCGGTCTAACTTTTGATCCGTAAGGCCAAACTTCACAAAATTTGGAACACACCTTCCTAAGGATATTAGGAACCTATTTCAAGTAGAGATTGAGTAGATCCACGTCAAAGTTTTGACCTTTTTCTGTTTTATCAAGGAGGGTTCAAAACCGCAAAACCAAAAACTTGATCCAAATCTTGCTCGTGGGGATTGATGATCTAGATGATCCTAGATGTATTCCCACACATCACAGAAAGTAAAAGAGGGCACGAAACAAACCAAAAACCACAGGATCAAGGAAGCACCCAAAATTATCAAAAGAGAAGGGAAAGCACATGAAGACTCATCTTTGAACAAACACCCATAGATTGATTCACGATTTGATGTTGGTTACGCCCACTCCATCCATGGAGGACAAAGCTCAATCCATGAGCACACAACTCAACACATCTCCCTAGAACCCTAAGCCTCTTCTCTTTCTCCTAAGCCCTAAGACAAACTAGGGTTTACCATGAAGTGCTTCAAGTGGTGATAATGACCCCTCTCTATTTGTATGAGGCCTAGAGCTTCTAGAAGACTTAACCCTAATGGGCTCCGTTAAGGCCCAATACAAACAGGTTACACACGACGCATCTCAAAGCGCCGTTTTCACTTTTCTTGACCTAATCCACTTCTTGACGCACCGCCTTGCGCCGCTGGTTGGCATTAGGTCACTAAAGCTGATTTGGTGAAATTACCAAAATACCCTTCTCGATCTTTTCCAAGACCGAGTCCAAAGCGCTAAACACATCCATGCTTCACCACGTAGGTTGATCCAGCTGACTCGATCGTGTCGACAAGTCTCTCTATCCGGTTCCCACGGACCACCTTGGCACTTGCACCGACCTCAGGCCGCTTGATCCAACCAACAAGACTGAATCGCCCATTCGGTCACCTTCATCCATTCTGCGCCATGCTTGAGTCACTTGACTTCACCCAAGATCCATGATCGTTTCGGACCTCGGCTCTCCAAGCTTAGTCCCGATCCTCTCGCCGTTGACCGTCGTTGACCTCCAAGCCACCGCGACAAAGAATAGACAAGCAAACACGAATCCGGGAACAAGTTCTTCACAACTTGACCCACGTTAGCCAAAACATGCAATATGCAACACATATGCAATATCAAACAAGGATATGACCTATCCCAAAATCAATCCATAACTAATATCATCATTCTGCTCAAAAACCGGTCAGACCGCCATTCTGGCCGGTCTGACCGCCCCTGGGACTGAACCGAAAATCAATTGAAGACAAGGCCGGTCTGACCGCCGGATTGGCGTCTCGACCGCCACATTGATTCGGTCCGACCGCCACACGTAAAACGGGTCGACCACCGAGACTGACAGATTCAGTAACTTTGACGAAAACGATTGAAACTTCAAACCAAAAGCAACATTGCCAATTGTTTCATCATCCTAAGATCATGGGTATATCCCCATGATATCCACAAATTCTTGTCAAGAGTCGTGGAATTCAAAAACCCAAACTTCCTGTTGACTAAAGTCAACCCCTTAATCAACTTTGGTAAGAATCTAGTAATCAACCTTTGAAAATATTTTTCCTTGGTTCTAGGGATGATGAGTGACCCCTCTGAAAAATTTCATAATTTTTAGAAATTATTTGATAATTTTTGGAGGTAAGTTAAACCAATTTTTCAATTGGTCAAACCCTAGAACAGCCCTTGATGAATTTCTTGAGAAAAATGCAGTGCATAAAAATATCTGAAAATTTTATGTAAGGTTAATCCTGGAGTGAGAAAGCTCCAGTCAAAATTTTGAAATTTTTGGAGTTAGTTTGCTACCTCTAAAAATTCCTTCAAACTCAGCCTTTAAAATTAAACTCAAATCTGGAGCACTGTTCCTTGGGTCCGAGCCATCTTTAGTTGGTCGAACCCAACCAACATCCCAGCTCAGCCCGAGTCCTCCCTCGCGCGACCGTTGTGTGCCGTTGGATCAAAATCCACGGCCACGACCTCCCCTCTCCTTTCGTCGCCGTTAGATCCAGATCTAGTGGCCACGACCTCCCACCTCTTTTCGGCGTCGTGCGCAACGGCCACGACCTCCCACCCCTTTTCGGCGTCGTGCGCAACGGCCACGACCTCCCATATCTGTTGTGTGCCATTGATGTAACCAAGCGGTCACGACCTCCCCTCATTGTTGCGCCATTGATGCAAATCCAACGGCCACGACCTCTCCTCATTGCCAGCGCCTTGGATGTAAATCTAACGTACCATGACCTCCCATCTTTGTAGTGCCATTGATCGAAATCCAACGGCCACGACCTCCCATCGCGTACAGCGCAATGGCCACGACCTCATTGCAGCGCCATTGATGCAAATCCAACGCCACGACCTCCTTCACATTGTGCGCCATCGGATGTAAATCCACCGCCACGACCTCCTCTCTCACAGCGCCATCGGATGTAAATCCACCGGCCATGCCCTTCCGCCTTTGTTGATCTCCATTGGATGCAAATCCAACGGCCACGACCTCCTATCTCCTTTCAGCGTGTGACCTCCCTTTTCGTTTCGCAACCATCCGATGTGAATCTAACGGCTGCGACCTCCCCTTCCTTGTCGGAACCGTGCGATGGAGATCTAATGGTCACGACCTCCCGTTCCTTTTCGGAACCCCCCGATTCAGATCCAATGGTTGCGACGTCCCCCTTTGATTATCCAACGGTCGATATTAGCCACCTGTTCTTCTCCTTCCTCGGTCTCGCGCGCGTGCGCCATGGCAGGGGGAGGGCAGTGCCTTGTCACCTTTCAACAGCTCTTTTACTGCAAGCATTAAATGCGGATCAGCCTTTCGCCCCCAAAGTCATGCTCAGAACTGGCCCCATCCCCTCCGCGTCCTTGTTGAGCCATGAACCGAGCTGTGGGCTAAGCTCACCATGGAGCTTACCCCTAGCTCATTGCCTCTGCTCCCCGGCTATAAAAGGCCCCCTTGTTCCTCCTTGGCTTCCTTTAAACACTTTCTCCTCTTGCTCTCGGTTTATTGAGCTCAAAGCACCCGAAGCCCCTCGGCCGCCATTGTTGCACCTTGAAGCTCCTCGGTGGCAACAGGGTTCCAGTGGCTTTTCCTCTCCTCTCTTTACTCCAGTTTGAGCCTCTCATCTCAGTGGACCTTAACCCTCATTCAATTTTGGCTTGTCTCCCCAGGAAGCAGCTGAATTTGGAGTTCGCCCTTTTCGGCCGAGTTCATCAAATTTCATCCTCATCTCTGGTAAGCGGTCTTGTTCTCTAGTTGGTTGCTCAGAGACCATCTCTAAGCTTTAATGGAGCTAACCTTACCATTCTTTTGGCCTCTTTTTGCTCAGACCATCACCTCCTCGGGTTCTTCTTGGTGCGGCAAGGTCCTCTCACGCCAGAGCTCCTCGATCCTCCTCGGACTTCCCAATAGCTAAGGTAACCTCTCTTGTAGCCCCTAGATGCTCGGGCACCCGCTTGAATGGACTGCTATGAGCTTTCCTTCATGATTGCTTTTGGCCGTGCTATCTGGCCGCTCTCCTCGGCGGGCCACGGCGTTCTGGGCCACCTCCGGCGGTGTGAGTGGTACCAGCAGGTGCGCATCTCTATTGCGGATCTGGTGGTATTCTTGGTTTGCGCCGCCGTGGTCCCAATCGCCGGCGGTGAGCCAATCTCCCCGGCGGTTCTTTTGTCGGACGGGGCCGACAACTGTAGCATCGTCGTAGGGCCGTCCATTTCTAGATCTGTGGGCGAGATCTTGCGGGGTCTGTGTGTGTGCACTGTGTGACGTTCATCGTGAGCCGTCCATCTCGCGATCGACGGTCCACAGTCGCTGCCCCCGTTCGCGCGCGCGAGTTCCAAACGCGTCGCGCGCGATTCAACCTGGACTGTCGGATGCAGCATCGACGGCCCACGTTCGTTGGATCCACGCAGGCGTGAGCACGTTGCCCCGTTCCTCTTGGGCCGTCCGATTCAATCTCAATGGCCCAGGTTAGTCTACGTCGTTTTGGTTTTAGAAAATTCCCGAGGGATTTATTTGTAAACTGAAAAAGGTAATGAACTTCAAAAATGCATAACTATTTTATTTTAGCTCCATTTGAGTTGATTCAAATTTTGTTAGCTCTGGTTTGATCTGGGCTTTAATCTAAAAATGGTTGTAAGCTTAGATTGGCTCTAGAAAATGGGTTTGCAAATTGGTTTAGAAATAGACTTTAAATGTTGCTCTAAAAATTGCATTTAACTTGTAAATTGCATAAGTAATTCTCTTTAGATCCTTTTTGAGTGAATCTAACTTTGTTGGCTTCCTCTATTAGTGTACTAAATGGTAGAATAGGATTTAGGTATGTCACTATTTTCAAAATCTTTGTGAGTGCATTTTGTCTTGTACTAATGTGCATGTCTTTGAAAAATCATAGAAAATGCATACTAGCTCCAAATGAGGTGAACTCAATTGTGTTATTCATCTCATGAGGCGATTTACTTACCATAAAAATCTCAGGTGCAACACCTCTGTGGAAAATTATGCTTAAGAATTTAATTCGGATGAACAGTAACCGATTTGAATTTTTCCGGCATTTTCCAGGCTGAGCAGATTTGATTTGGCCATAAATTTTGCATTGAGAATCCAAATCAATTGGTTCTTGTTTCTAAATTCCTTAAAAATCTTGCTCTTGCTGCTGTAAAAATTTCAGAGCATTTGGAGCAAGTTTTCTGTAGAGTCTTTTCGATTTTTCTCGTTCTTATCGGGTCTTTTTCGCTTTTTCGTTAGGTGCCGACAAGTGTGTTGATCCCGTGAGTGACCCTTTGCAGCATAGTGAGCAGCTCCAGCAAGGCAAGAAGTTTGATCATGTTCAATCCCATTACTTTAAAGTCTAATACTTTGTATTCACTTATATGTATGCATGCTTACCTTGTGTTAAATTATCGATTAGTTGACCCTATATATGCATACCCTGTAGGTAAATGTTCATTCTCTACTACTAAGCCTAGGAATATCTTGCTGTGATGTAGAGTTCGTTGGATGAGCTCTCATCACTTAGTAGATCACGCGTTGGTATTGCTTAGAAATGCTTAGATTGCGGTAGAATTGGGCGGCCATCGACTTAGTCGATGATCTTGATCACACAAATCTAATTATTATTCCATTATGTCCAGCACTTGTGCTTTGTTAATTTGTAAGGTCAAAACAAAACTGAAAATAAAAACTATTTGGACTTGGGCACAATGGATGATTGTGTGATTTGTTGGTATGTGGAATGGTGCCTAAGTCAACAAGGACCGAACATCTTGTTACACTAAACCAAGCAATTTTGCATGCTAACCACACGAGGGGGATATGGGACCTCTCTTGACTAAGTACTTTGGCGTGTGTTAGCTTTGAGTTGCATGGTGGGCTATTGGGTGAGCAGTAGTGGGGTTTATCCACTGCAAGGAGCACCATCCGTATAAGGAGGTGACCACCTTTGATGACTCCGCATCAACGTATGGGGAGGTTGTATTCCCATATGGGCGACTCGTTGTTGAAACACAATATTGGAAATGTCTCGTAGGACTTAGCCGTGCCGGCATACCAAAGGAAGTGTGCTAATAGCTTGGCGAAAAGGCGGTCTGACATGTGGGTACATTGGTACACCCCTGCAGGGTTCAAACTATTCGAATAGTCTTGTCCTAGGTTATGGACACGCTTGGGGAGGTCTTTCGAGAGTTAGACTATAACCTTTAATTAAAACTTGACATGGGTGGTATGAATGGGTAATTCATGCTATTGTTGTGGTGACTATTGGGTTCGTCACTTTCAGGATTGTTGTTGTCATCTATCTATTGTTATTATGTTATTATCTCGCTGTTATTTGCAAATTAAAAATAAATTGCAAAACTGCTTTGAATCTATTTAATTATTGCAAATGAAAACTTGCTTTATGCTGAAAATAACCTACAGCCTCCACTTAAAGAAGCTTGCATGTAGCATATGTATAGGTCTGTTACATTACACGTCAGTCTTGCGAGTACATTTTTGTACTCATTTGCTTTGCTTAACTAATTTATTGCAGAGGAGGTGGAGCCCCAAGGGCCCTACTTTTGTGAAATGTGCTGTGGATGGGACGACTAGCTTGGCGGCCCGGTCGGTTGCCTTGTGGGCTTTAGGCAAACCGTATGGCTTTTGTTTATCGCTATCTTATGGCTTTTGCTTCCGCTGTTATTTATCTTTCTTAGTTGTTATTTGGCCGGTCGGCCCCTTTTGTAATAACTCACTATTATGTATGTCTTTGGTTTAATCTAGTTCGTGCTTTGGTTCTATGTCTTGTATGAAATTGATGCATGATTTTGTAAAGGGTGTATATCTTGCATTTAAGGAAGTATACATATCCCGAAGACACGGATTATTTGGTTTGTGATGCTAGGGTCAATGGATGACTAAGCATTACAAGCCAAATAAGCCGGGGTCCTCACACTCATCACTTATGATCAGGTTTTATCTCTATATGACCAGTTCGTAACTCCTTACGATCAGATTTCGACCACTTTGTGATTACGTTTGACCAGTCTACAACCAGTTCGTATCTCCATACGATCAGTTCGTAACTGATCGTACTAAGCGACCTACTCGTGTATTCTTCCTTTGCCTCACGATGTCTAGTTGAACTCCAGGTGTCTATAGACTGTTCAATACTTTCTCGATCGAGTGTCGGATAACTTCACATGGTCGAACACTTCGACCACTAGTGGCATGGCCATGCACTTTCTTTATCCGATCACAACGAGGGGCCCAGAGACATCTCTCCTGTTATATTAGGAGGGGCAAATCTCATATCCGACCAGTCACATTCCTCCGCATGTTTCATAGCATACCCGAAAGCTACCTTTATAACTACCCAGTTACAAGTAGCGATTGACAACCCTTAGGAGTGTTATTACACATGTAGGAAACCATGCTGATCTCAAGTCTAAGGATTATACATCATCATTGCTTGAGATCAACTAACGACACATAGAATCATAATAATCTCAATAGTATCTCAAGGTGGGTCAATCCAACCCTATGTTCTCTAACATGTGTTCATATTATTGATTCGATATCTCTATACCCATGACCGGTGAAACATGGTCATCAATTAATACAATGTGATAGTCGATAGAGTCACTGGTGTTCCGACCATTGACATCCGATCAGGGATATATTTAGAACGACATCATATAAGCTAAAAGAGTTTCACCAACAAGTTCACACTTGTTAATCTCCATAACCAATGATTCATTCAAAGAACAGAATAACATATTATCCAATATTATGAACATAATGAAATATAATCATCGCTATGATTGCCTCTAGGGCATATTTTCAACAGAGCTTACGACCATGAGATGGTCGTAGTAAAGCTTACGACCATAAGGTGATCGTAGTAAATCTACAAAGGGTATCCTTAGAAATAACATAAATGTATTGCTATCTATAATAGCAATTACAGATAAATAATTTAATCAATTGATGGTTATTAAATCATCGTCTCCGCGCAAGTGCACGAGCCACCTTCTAGTTGTATAAGAAAGCTCAGAAACGCATGCACGCACGCACTCATATGTGTGCTGAGAGTGGACTGATCACAGTTCTTATATATGGCTAAGGCAAGAGCTGTGATGGTTAATTTGACCATAAAAATACAAGCTACACCAAGCTTTGTCCAAGCGTAGCTAGGTGTAGACAGTAATTATGTACTACATTTTTTTTTATAAGATATCAGACTATTACACTGATAAGTGTAGACACTAGCCAAAATACCGAGAACAGCATATATAGCTAATAAGTACTATTGTGTTACCCCGAAAAAAGTAATCAGAAACTGAAGTGAACTAATTAACTCACGTTTCTCATTGCCAAGAAGTGCAGGAGTTTTTGCATGTTTACCCACGAAAATACAATTACACCGCGGGCACCAGGTGTAGGCGTGTAGCAGCTGGTAGCTGGTACAAGTATTGTTACGCGCGCGCAAGAAAAACAAAAAAAGAAGAAATTAAAATGTGAAACCTACTACTACTTCAAACGATCCATCTATGGAATGAGCCATGAAGAGAATAGCGCGGCCGGAAAATGGGGGACAGACGTTTGAAATGAATACCGCCATGCAAGGAATTTTATTGCAGTAGCAGTCCGTTAAAACCCCATTATTTGTAAGGAATTTTATTTTGTAACATTACATGTACATATGCCAGTCATTATTTGCAAAATCGAATTCATGCATGGACTGCTGCATGGTCAGTCGTATAGCTTATTTACACTGACTGATATATCGATCCTCAGTTTACCAAAATGAATTAAAGAAAGAACGAACTAATGTCCTGCATGTTAAGTATATATTTTGTTAATGTGGCCCCCCATCGATCGTACGATTATTTTTCTTTGTGAGATGACGCCAATTCGCCGCTCTGAATAGTAACGGTTACCATTCAAAGTTACAGCCTTGAAACAATCGTCTGCCTTCTATGCACGCTCTCCATTTTGTGTATATTCTCTAGCACAGCGTCGGCTGCTGCCTTCACCAGCTCGGCCATGTCCCTGCAGAGATAGATCATCGCCATTGCAGATACAGTTAGTACTCACTAGTTTCATGCATGTGTACATTCACACGCGGAGAGGGAGAGAATGGCGCGCGCGCGCGGGTACGTACCCGGTGGTGGAGTCGTAGGTGAGGCCGACGGTGCCCTTTATTTCGCGGAGGGCGAACCTGAAGCGCTCGATGTCGCGGGGGAGGTGGTTGTTGGAGTCGATAACGGCCTGCGGGAGCACGAGCTCGGAGGGCTTGATGTCGTAGAAGATGGGGATGATGGTCTTGCGGGCCTCAACGAGCATGGCGAGCTCGCGGAGGCAGAACTCCGAGTCACAGTAGTGCGGCGAGAAGATTGCCACGGCGACGCTGCAGTCGCGGATGGCAGCGCTGATCCGCTCCTCCAGCCGGTCGCCGGGGCGCATGGACATGTTGTCCAGGAACGCGTGTAGAGCGCCTTCGCCGTGGCACTGCACCAGCCGGTCGTACAGCAGCCGCGCCACCGTCCGCTTGGTGTCCACCCCGCGGTGGTTGATGAACACATCGTACCGAGGGTGCCCCAGCTCGTCCTCGTCGTACTCCACTCGCCGCGCGACCACGGCCTTCTTCCCCTTCCCCATCCCCTCGGTCGCCGCCGCCTCCGCCGACGCGTTCAGCCGCGACGCGATGCACCTGCGCGAAAGCCCGGACGCCATGCGCGCGTACGTACGCCCGGACGCGAATGCACTTCAGCTGCACGTACGTACGCGTGGATCGAGGAATGCGGTAGTGCACGTACTACAACCGTACGCGTACGTGGTCTAGGTTCTAGCTAGCAGCCGATTGAGATGGCTCAGGATCGTCGCAGCAGCAGCAGCAGCAGCAGCTGAATTGCTCGGACGGATCAATCGATAGGCTTTGCTGAGTGCTGATATGGCTGATCGATGGGGGAGCTACGGTATATATAACACAGGCGGGCGCATGGGAGGCAAATCACGCGCGAGGGCGACAATACTCGGACCCGGGGGGCGCGGGGAATTCTTTTCCCGTCAAAATTCAAACCGGAGATGGCTATATACTGGTTCAAAGGTACCCGAGCGAAACGGGAAAGGCCAGAAGAAACGAACAGCCAAAATATATACTCACAAATTAAACTACGGGGCTAGCTTGCTAGGTCGATCGAGTCAGTTGGTCACTTCGTTTAATTCTGCATCGACGGAAGGGTGCCAAGAAAGATCGCATGCAAGTATGCATGCATGGGCGTTCTGCAATGAATTCCATCTTCCAAGTTGTTGATTTGTCCGCAGATGCATGCGTGGTCGATCATCCGTTCCACGGACCGGAGAGCGTGTGGCAGTACTACTCTTTCAAAGGTTTGAGAGAGTTCATGAGATCAGCGCACAGGATAGCACGAAGAAGACCCCTTCAAAGACGACGGCACGAGAGGGTCGTTCCAGGACCGGGGCGACAGAGCCCATATATGACGACACTTATAAACAACTGAGGTCACGCACGTTGACTCTCTCACTCTCTGCGGTTTGATGTGTTCAACACCTCGTACTCGTCCAACCCTTCGTTGTAAAAAAGGAATTTTTACCGTACGTCAAGAGGGGGAAAAAAACGATAACCGGGCTTTACGACATGCATGAAGTCCATGTAGATTATTTGGGGGATTGATTGACACGATCTAGGTGACTAGGACTTGCATTTATAGAGATTACGACCGCATGCATGTTTGTCCCTGGAAATTAAACCCATGTAGACAAACCTGGTTTATTAGTTCAAAATGACTAGATCGAATGCGACAATTGAACATAGAGCACGCTTTGACCCTACACCTTGGCTTCGATTTGGCTAGGACTAATTAAATATGGTTGGGTCCATCGTGGGTAAGACATTCGGATTAAATTCGAATACTTGCACCAGAGGATCAACATGGAAAAAAAAAACAATACCAACAATATAATAGACACTAGCAAAGTAGCAGATAATTGCTGCAACTGAAAAATGACTATGTGGATTGAATGTAGAAGTACTATGGCATTATAGGAAGTGGACGGTGAAAAAAAAATATCAAACTGCATATGCACTTTAAGGGGAAATAGGAAGAGTTTAAGCATATAGATCTCCAGCGCCCTGAGAAGAAACTCTGGCTAGAGAATCAATGTATGAACAATATTTGTGCATTTTCTACTATTTCTTGATCATGCTATATGACATTCTCCAAACCATCCGCATCACCTCTATTGAGTCACAGTTCACGAACAACTTTGATACTTGCTAATTTTGCCATGTTTGTATAAGAACGTAGGAGAAACACCATTGCTAGTGAAACATGTATGAAATAGATATTGTGACTTTGCTACTTTTGCACGAACACACTATTTGACAATCACTGAAGTCTAAGGCTGCTCCCAATGGGCAGTATCTTAGTGCAGTTTTTTAATCTATGAGGAGTGTTTGGATACTATCTTCCCAATGCATAGTTTCTTTATGGTATAGTATTTTAGGTTGTTTCATTTAATTACATGCATGATCTTTACTAGTATTTGAGCATTCTCGCCTATTTGTGGTATGTACTAAAGCAATACATGTTTGTTGACACATACAAACATAAATACACGGGATCGATCACAATAAATTTTATGCGTTGGATTTCGAGACCGAACCGGTATCCAGATTAGATACTAGAGTACCCTCTCTCTTCATTAACTATAGTATCACATCATCATTTTGTCTACATGGCAGGCTTAAGATACCAGCCAGGGTGGAGCACTAGGAGCAGCCTAACCAGTTGTATGACATCAAGACGGCTAACATTGAGATGATGATAGATCCAAAGTGCATTAAATTCTCAAAGAACTTCAAGCATTAATTACAAGCTATCTAATTTGCATGATGATGAAATTTCTCAATTAAATTCTAATACTTAAACGTAAGAGGACGTGAAAAGTTATGTAACTGACGACAATCGCTTGACAACCATTACAATTGAAATACGAGTATTTAGACTAAACCTAGACAATAATAGTCTATTGCGTATAGAATGAGAAATCAATCTTGAATTGTGCACCTTGCGGAAAAACAAGAAGAGTCGACATGTAGATACCCGAAGAAGAAACTCCATTGTTAGCGAAAACAAGGTATGAACATACCTTGTGTCTTTCCTACTTTTGCATGACCATGCAATTTGAAAATCTGTGAAGTATGAGCCATATGGATCACATCAAGATGACTAAGATGTTGATGATGATAAATTCAAAGTGTATTAAATTCTCAAAGAACATGGAGCACCATTTTCAATCAAGCAATTTTACAAGTTATCTAGCTTGTATCAAGATGATATTTTTAGATAAAATTTGAATACTAATTATACGTAAGAGGATATGGAAAATTACTTTACTAACGATAGCCGCTAGACAACTATTGCAATTGAAATATGATAATCTAGACTAAACATAGAAGATCATAGTCTACATTGCATATTGGATGAGAAATAAATGTTGAACGGTGCAACTTAAGGAAAAATAAGAAGAGTCCACATGTAGATCTTTAGCCGTGCTTCTGTAAGATGATGAAGAAATTCCCTTGTTAGGTGAAACAAGGTATGAAATAGACATTGTGCCTTTGCTACTTTTGCATGACCGTGCTATTTGAAACTCTTGAGTATGAACCATCTGGATCATATCAAGATGTCTAAGATTGGTATGATAATAGATTCAAAGTGAGTTAAATTCTCAAATAATATTGAGGATCAATTTTCAATCAAGCAATTTAACAAGCTATCTAGCTTGCATCGAGATTTGATTTTTAAATTTAATTTGAATGCTTATACGTAAGATGACATGAAAATTTACGTCACTATTGATAGCCACATGAAAAAGTATAATGATATTAATGACTGGATTTGTCGAAAAGAATGATACTACTAGATTTGTCACACACAATTATTTCATATCAATATATCATTAAATATATTTTTTAATAATTTCTACTAACATATAATTAGAAAAAGTAATGGTCAAATATGTGTATTGGAGACCGTGTCAAAGTAAAAAAGAAAGAATTTAGCATCTAGCTTGCATAATGATAGAATATCTAGATTAAATTCAAATACTTAAACGTAAGAGGACGCGAAAAGTTATGTAACTTGCGAAATATGACAACTATTGAAATTGAAATATGAGCTTTTAGACTAAACCTAGACGATAATGAGACATTGCGCATTGGATGAGAAACAAATCTTGAACTGTGCATCTTGAGGACAAACAAGAATAGTCCACATGTTGCTCCCTAGTCGTGCTTCTGTAAGATGAAGAAGAAACTCTATTGTTTGCGAAAACAAGATATGGTATAGACCTTGTGCTTTTAACTATGTGCCATTTGGATCACATCAAGATGGCTAAGATTGGGACAAAGATAAATTCAAAGTACATTAAATTCTCAAAGAACATTGAGCATAGATTTTCGATCAAGCAATTTTACAAGCTAGATTAGCTTGGATCAAGTTAAGATTTTTAGATTTAATTCGAATACTAATCCGTAAGAGGATATGAAAATTTACGTTACCAACGATAGCCACTTGACAACTATATATTTAAATTGAGATATGAGCATGTAGACTAAATGAACAAGATAAGAGTATGGGGCATTGCATAGTGGATGGGAAAGAAATATTGAAACGTGCACCTTAAGAAATCACAAGAAGAGTCCACATGTAGATCTCTAGCCGTGCTTTTATAAGATGAAAAAGAAACTCCATTGTTAGAGAAATAGGGTATGAAATAGACTCGTGTGTTTGATACTTTCGCATAAACATGCTATTTGACACTCTACGAAGTCCGAACCATCTGAATCACATCAATATAGCTAAGATTATGACGATGATAAATTCAAAGCACATTGAATTATAAACAACATCATGATGGAATTTTTATATTAAATTCAAATACTGATGCACAAGAGGACATGAAATATTACATTATTGGTCATAGTCACTTAACACTTACTACAATTGAACTATGACTATTTTTTTACTAAACTTAGAAGATGATAGTATGGTATTGTGTAGTGGATGGGAAATAGATATTAAACTGGGTACCTTAAGGAAAACTTGAAGATTCCATATGTAGATATCTATCAATGTTTGTGTAAGACGAAAAAAAACTCCATTACTTGTTATAGTGGACCAATGTATGAAATTGATATTGTGTCTTTGTTATTTTTACATGAACATGTTATTCGACACCTAACATGCATGTTGTTTGACATTCTCTAAAGTGTGAAACATCTAGATCATGCTAGGGGTGGCTAAGATTGAGACAATGATAAATTCAAAGCACATTAAGTAGTTCTCAAAGATGCACGAGCAATTTTGATCTAGTTGTACAAGGATTGTTGTACTATGATGATATAAATTAGATTCAAACAATTAAGCACTAGATGCCATAGAAATTTAAATTATAGGTGGTAGTCACTAGATAGTTGCTGCAATTGAAAATGAAAATTTTGACTACATGTAGAAACAATTAGTAATTTAGTGCGATATTGCAAAGTGGTACGGAATAAATCTTCAATTGTATAACCGAAGGAAAACACAGAATTCACGTATATCTCTCTCTCCGTGTTTGTATACAATGTTGAAGAAACTCCATTATTAGAGAAAGAAAGAGGGTACAAACTACTCTTTCATGAGCATGCACTTGGACACACTCGTAAGTCTGAACTATTCGAATAATCTATGAATGACTAAGATTCATATAGTGAGAAAGTTGAAGCGCATAAATTTTCAAAGTACTTGGAGTGTGAATTTTAAATAGAGTTGTTGCTCAAGCCGCGTTGTATCATGATGCATATATATAGATTCATTCAAATACTTGTACACAAGATGGCATAAAATTTATGTAGCTTGCAATAATTACTTGACATATTTGTTGCAACTGAAATATGGCCATTTTAACTAAATGCAGAGGACAACAATGTGACATTGCGAAGTAGGTGGAAATTGACACTTGAAGTTTCATCAAACCACATCGCATAGCTATGAATTTTCACGATTTCTTTCCCACATCAAATGTTTAGGGGTCTTATTAGCATTCATGCTACTGCTGCAACTAGAGTGGCCAGTCGGGCCGACCGAAGCACATCACTGTTTGCTCGGTCCAAGCACATCATGGCCCACCACATAAATGGATCGTGTTGGCTCGGCTCGGCACACCGTGTCGTGTTTAGGTCGTGATCTTGGCCCTGCACGGTATGACATGTTCATTTTTTAATATTTATATGATTTTATTTTGTAGTTTTTGAATTTTATATAGTTCATTTTATAAGTATATATAAATTTATTTTGTTTTTTTAATTATATATATTTCTAAGATTATTTTACATTTTTTTTTCATATTTTCGTGCCAAATGGGCTAATGGGCCGACACCAGCCTGACAGGCTAACCTTGTCGGCCCGGCCCGGCCCGGCCCGGCCTAGCCTAGCCTAGCCTGTAAGGCTAGGCCCGTGCCATGCCACCTCTAGCTGCAACACGGTGAGTCACCGACCTGTGGGACCACAGTCCAGTAGCCCAGCAAGTGGGAGCCTACTCCCCCCATCGCCGTCGTGCTCGTCTCGCTCGCTCCCCTCCTCCGCCGCCCGCCGCCCTCCCCGCTCACCGCCCGCGGGCAGCTACATGTGGGAGGGCGGCAGGCCGCCCCGCAAGCCACGACCGTCCCCTCTCCTCTCGACGGCGCCCGCGCCGGTGCCGTCCCCTCCTCACCTCCTCCTCCTCCACCCCAGATCCCTCCTCGCCCTCGCCGCCCGCGCCATGCCGCCGCGCCGCCCCTCCCCTCTCCTCCTCCTCCTCCTCGCGCTCGCCCTCCTCTTCCTCCTCCTGCCCCCTCCTCCCCCTCCCCCTCCCGCCTCTCCCACTCCTTCGCCTCCACCTCCGCTTCCTCTCCCGCCTCCTTCCCTCCCACCCCCGTCAATATCTACATGTACGACCTGCCCCGCCAAGTTCACCTACGGCGTCGTCCGCAGCTACGTGGCCGTGCGGGCTCCCTCGGGGTCGGCGGACGCAACCGCGGCGCTGCCCAACGAGGAGCTGCGCTACCCGGGGCACCAGCACTCGGCGGAGTGGTGTCTCTTTAAGGATCTCCGCCGCCGTGGGCCGCGCGACCGTCCCGTGGCCCGCGTGGACGACCCGGCCGAGGCCGACCTCTTCTACGCGCCGTTCCTCTCCCCCCTCAGTCTCGTCGTCAAGCCCATCGGCCCCCCGGTGGCCGCCAATGCCTCCGGGACGGCGGCCGCGGCCGCGGCGGGGTCCTCGTACAGCGACCAGTTCATGCAGGAGGAGCTGGTGGAGTGACTGGAGCAGCAACCGTATTGGCGGCGGCACCGGGGGAGGCATCACGTGTTCATCTGCCAGGATCCCAACGCGCTCTACAGGGTGGTGGACCGGATCAGCAATGCCGTACTCCTGGTCTCTGACTTCGGCCGGTTGCGTGGTGACCAGGCCTCACTCGTCAAGGATGTCATCCTGCCCTACTCCCACCGCATCAACTCCTTCCAAGGTGATGTCGGGGTCGACGGCCAGCCCTCGCAGCTGTTCTTCATGGGAAACCGGTACCGAAAGGAGGTGAACTCTTCAATCTTGAAAGAAATATGATGACTTGATCAAATTGGGGGCATTGCTCCATTTCAAGAGCATTTGCATTTTAAAAGGGGTCCTATATGCTACAAACAATGATTTTTTGTGGCCACCTCATATATAACATTAGCATTATATTTAAGTCGTGATTACATCATTTCCAGAACACTCTCATACCATGCTAACGTCATGGTTCTATGTTGATGTTTCTCCTGTGTTTGAATAATGATGTCATATGAAAACGAAGCTTATTGTGTCATTAGATGAAAAGAAATTTATGGTGTGCTTACCTTGGATGTAGTTTGTTTAGATGAGTTTGGTTCATGTAAATAGGGAAAGATAAATTTTATATTTCACCGCAAGTCCAGGAACTGATATAACAGGAGAATTGAACTAGGAGTCTAGGAGATCATTTGGTTTTCAAGGGGCAACATATGCAATCTCCTCTATTGAATTTGGATCTCGGCATATTTGTTGTGCTATGTGTAAGGGCTTGTTGGATACACAGATTGGCCAGAAATATTTCTATAGAGAAATTATATTATGATTTGACAATATACTTTTGCAATACTATCATGGTTATTAAGGCGGTAAGGCGAGGCAAGGCGACTCACCCCCCTCACACATTTTAAGCGGTAAGGCGCGAGGCGAGGCGACGCCTTAAAAATCCTAAGGTGGTACTGCAGAGCAGCAGACTAGAAGGCTGTAGAAGATCCTGACAGCAGTTGGAAGCCACAGAAGATCCCACACTGACCGGACTGCCCGCCTGCCCGCTGCCCTTGCCTCTTCTTTTCCTTCTGCCCAGCGGAGAGCTCGATGAAGGGCTGTCAGCTGCTTCATTTTCGCCCGCCTCCCTCTCCACGCACCTTCGCTGCGCCGCCTCCCTTCACTCTCTCTCTCCTCATGACGACTCGGCCACCCTACCACCGGCTTTCTCCTCAAGATCCCTCCCCCTCCGGCCTCCCTTCCATATGTCCGAGGAGTCCGGTCGCCACCGCCATGGGTTCTAGCTTCCAGTGAGTCGCGAGACGGAGGCGCCACGATCGGAGAGAGACGCCGAGACGGAGCCGGCGAGATGAGGCGCCGCCGTCGCGGGTTCTAGCTTCAGTGAGTCGCGCGCCTCTTTCCCCTCTCTCTCTTCTCTGGTTTAGTCGTCAAGGCCTCCTCCTCTGCCAAGGCGTCGCCTTGAGCCTTCCCGGCGCCATAGCCCACCTTGGAGACGCCTTCAAGACGCCATGGCACTAAGGCGGACGCCATACGCGCGCAAGGCAAGGCGAGCCGACTCCTTGACCCTCGCCCACGCCTTACCGCCTAGGCGACGCCTAGGCGTCGCCTCATGGACGCCTTAATAACCATGAATACTATAGACAACAATCTTTCAAAAAGCTCAGGGATTTTTTTGCACTTCCTTAAAAAAGCTACCTAGTTGATAATTTTGGAGGGAACAACTCTCCCCCCATGCGCTTTTTGTTCCGCTTTTATGCTACCTTATCCTCTTTCTCTTGCTTTCATGTTCTATCTATTAAATATGACATCAAAATTTCAAGGCATGAATCGTACTGTCAATGATTATCAGATTATGCTCAGCTAGTGATCAGTTTTGTGTGTTTTTGGTTCCAATCATTGCATCTCATAGTTAATTACTTAATTATGCATAATACATAGCTTGGTTAGGAAAAAGAAAGAAGATAATAAATGTACCATCTGAGCATAGGGAATAATGGTCAATGGAGATAGAAAACTCAAACCATCTTTTAAAAAATAGTATGCAATAAATGAACAACTAATAAAGCCTGCTACTTTTCAGAACTTCTCTAGAAGCTTTATTCTCCAAATTCGTCAAATTATCAACACGTTTGTTTAGTCAATGTCTTGCTTCTGTTTTGTACTCTGTTTTTGCAATAATATGTACTTATGGTACAGTTGATTATTCTGAATAATGTGGAGTGGGAGCGTACGTGATACACTTTTTCAAGTTCTTGAAAATGAGGAAGATGTGATTATAAAACATGGAAGTCGATCAAGGGAGAGTCGGCGTAAGGCTACACCAGGAATGCACTCATCGAAATTTTGCTTCCATCCTGCTGGAGATACTCCCTCGGCGTGCAGATTGTTTGATGCACTTGTCAGTTTATGTGTTCCTGTTGTAGTCAGTGATCACATTGAGTTACCATTTGAAGATGTTATTGACTACAGTAATATATCAATTTTTGTTGAGACAAGCAAGGCTGTACAGACTGGATTCTTAACTTCGATGCTTCGAAGAGTCAGTTCAGAGAGAATTCTTGAGTACCAGCGAGAAATAAAAAGGGTCAGTACCATCTTACTTGGTTGATGCTGCTGTATGCATCTCACATACATCTTCTGCTACTTAATAAATTCATTTTTTTAATTAAGAACAATTCCTTATATCTGAGACAAAATATGGTTGCTCTACTAATTACATATATGTGTCTTACGGCTGCAGTATCCTCTGTGCCGTGTATGTTTTTTAATAAATTTATAGAGAAAAATATGTAGATTACACATATATGTAAAGAGAGAGCAACAAAACTGGGTGGATGTATATGTGAATGCCTGACTACTATAGTGAGTTAGTGACATACTGACATGTAAGATCAGTGAACTTTAGATGACTGGAAAAGAGATTCAAGGAGCCAAAGTATAAGCCCACTCATCAATAAACCTTTTCAGGACATGATAACAGGGCAGTTGGAATAGTTACTTCTTAATTTGGACTAGTTAGCTTAACTAGAAATAATTATAAAGTCCTATAATTACCATATCAAATTGTACTAGGAGCTGAAAAACGAAACTCCAGTTGTTTGATTAAGCGATTTTAGCTCTGAAATGCTGGTTATACTTTCACGGTTATACTAACACCCAGCACTGGAATTAGCTGCTCTGTGCATTTTGCTAGGTAAACAAGATGGTTCGCATCGCCTGAAGGAAACCAAGCTTTGTGGCTCCTGGGTGATTAAATCGCGTGATTTTTTTTGGAGGTTGTAGAGCTATATATATATGCACAGCAAGGATCCTACCGATTCATTTCAATTTTCAGTAGATGGCCTCGATAGAAGGCGTGGTATAATTTTTGTATGTGGTTGTCTTAGCCTTTCCTTTTTGTCAGGATGTTGTGCTCCAGTTTTTCATTCTTGCATCTGAACAAGCAAACAACTTGTACTGATCGATCTCTTGAAAAAGGATGATAAAACATGACTAAACTTGATTTTTGCCTGCATCCTCGAGATGCTGAGGCTGCAGATTGATTGTTCGACGCTTTGAACTAGGTCTTCACTAAGATGTTAGGAGTACAGCATGCATTCTGGAGCGGAGCACCAAAGCCCACAGATGTGTCAGCCACGGAAAGCCAACGGCTCGCAGCAGCCGCTCGGTATGCTGCGGCGTGTGAAACTGTTGAGTTGAGCCTCGCGAAGTATGCCTCGTTGGCCCGTGGACCGTACGTAGCTCCAGCGCCCCCGCCGTCTTTTCAAGCGGCAAAGAAGTGAGCAGTTCAGAATTCCATGACTCATGGAGAGTGGAACCTTGATGCACTGCGCGCTTGCTCAACATCCAGTATCAGGGCTATTTGTTGTGCTTTGCCCCCACAGATCAACATATTGCTTTGTGGCCACGCGAGGTCCAGAAAGCTAGCTTTGTGGCCATCGCCAACGGTGACTCGTTTTGTTTCTGAAAAATATAGATGGTTTACCATTCAAAATATTAAACAATTGATTAGCATACGCGGGCTTCATTTGGATACGAATGCTCATCTATGTGGCATGCGTCCCACGGGTATCAACTATGCTGGCTCCCCTTATAAATACTAGTTGGTACGGTTAAATAATCAATGTCGTAGTCAGGAGATAATCAATCTAATTACACAATGAACATCAAGAGAGACACAATGTATAGAGGAGATCCAATTTTTTATTCATCTATGTGTATCTTGTACATGGAGGGTCCTCATATTTATAGCCCACAGAGGTGAAAGTCTTCCAGAGGCGGTTTAATCTTTTATCCATATAATTAGGTTTCGTAACAGAAATAGATAACGATACGCAAATGTCTCATGAAAAATCCTTCCAAAAACCTATTGGGAAAAAAAGGAACAGAGAAAAGAGTACATTTCATTCGTACGTTGCATTACACTTGTTGCATCACTAAAAACTTTCATTCGAGAAAACTTCAGAAAAACTCACTAAGGAAAGGAATACAATATTTAATCTTCGAGATCCAATCTTTAAGATTTTGGATAAATCTTCAGGATTTGATAAGGGTTATGATCTAGGGATTTACTCCCATTGAACTCTGCAACTTTTTAAACCATCTCATTCCAATGCCATGAATGCATATTTGGGAACTGGGTGCAGGCAAAGACTTAGTGAATAAATCAACTATATTTTCACAAGATTGTATTTACAGGATCTTTACCTTACTATTCTTCTGGATTTCATGAGGATAGAAATTTTAGGAGCAATGTGCTTCGAGATATTGCTGTTCACATAACCCGTTTTGCATTTGCAATACAAGCATCATTATCTTCATAGATAATTGAGGGGGTATTAACGATATTAATGCCACAATACTTCTGGATGTGGTTATTGACCTGTTTGAGCCAAACATATTCAAGTGAGGCTTCATATAGTGCTATAATTTCTGAGCAATTGGTAGAAGTAACTATCAAGGTTTACTTAGATGACCGCCAAGGGATGACTGCACCAATAAAGTAATATAAATCCATTCTAGGATTTTGCACTATAGGGATTTGACAGATATCTTCTGGATTTAGTAATGATCATCAGGATCTATGCATGATCTTTGCATTGTCGACTAACTGGATCTAAATTGGTAAGTGGTAAAACCTTTAGTGTGAATTTAAGCAGTAATCATCGTATCAACACCTTCTAGGCTTGACTAAGATTTTCAAAATCTCAAGTACGATGATCAATGTAGTCTGGTGAGTGATGCGGAGCTTGTCCAACGTAGTTTGGTACGTGTAGTCCATCGCTACGATCCTCTCCACCTGGTTAGTCAAACTAGGGTAGTCCTCATCTGTGGTGGAATGAGTGGTGCTGTGAGAGCTGGCTAGGAAGGAGAGACGGAAGTAGTAGAAGCCGGTACCCGCAAGCTCAACATCATAAAGACGTCGAAGCTTGAGGATAGCACTCCGTGCTGCGTCCTGGATGCCAGTGAAGGAGTCGTGTAGCATTAGTGCGTCGAAGGTGTGGAAGGCGGTGTCGTCTCCCGGGTTGGCATAGAGTAGCACCTCTACTCTCCACCTCTCCTGGTTCCCCACCTTATATTTGTATCCCTGAAAGGCGGGTCTCTTCCCAAAGTGTAGATGCTGTATCATCTTCCAAAGCAAGGATGCCCACTGTCCAGCGTACACACTGTGGGAGATCACGATAGGTACTTCAGCCATCTACAATTTTTGAAAGAAGACACGAGTTAGAAATCATTTTAAGGAGAAAAGACAAGTAAGGACACCGGCAAGAAAGATAAAATATTTTAGTTTTTGAAAATAAGTCATCCGTTTTAACTATGGTTGCGACCTACAGTCGATATGGCTCTGATATCATCTTTGTCGAACCTAGGAGTAGAAAGATCCTGGATTCTCTATGTTTTCCACACTAATCCAGGAACAACTAGTGTACACAATTTGAAAACTTTGCGGTTGCAAGTCCGACCACACACCTAGAGAATTCGCCTTCGACGGGAGACAATTATAACCCAGAATTCCCCTTGTTGGTAGGGATTACTCTGAGTTGTGAGGCATTGTATTTCTACTACACGTGAAGCCAGGAATGCTCAACCACTAGCGGCAATAACAGCACCCAAGAGGTCTTCGTCCTCCCTACAGATCATGTTCACTCTCCACACAACAGGATTGAGAATGCTGCCCGTCGTACACACCCTTCAGGTGCTCGCACGAATGGCGGGAACCCCTCCGACAAAGAGGGAAATCTCAACATTCATGAGCGTAACCGATATACTAGAGGTGATTGCACTCCACCAAGAGATGCCCCGGCGAACTCGGATATAGATGATCCTGAGACTGCTAGGAGAAGAAGGATCGCGGCCCAGGACCCATTACCTGATCGGTTCGATACAAGTCAAAAACTGCTCGAGAACTGCAAAGGATCAGCGATCTCATATAAAATCCAAGTCAAGAGCTCAAAGAGGCACCAGACTACAACACCTTTGCTCAAGAGATCACTCAATAGCTTTAGGATACTGTGGCCGGAGTCTAGCGATATCGATGACAATGTTCTGTATATCACACTGGAACAACTCCATCGACTGTCAGTCGTTCGCACAACTCTCAGCGCAAAGAACAGCAAGACCTCCCTCGACCTAATTTGTCCCCTGGTAGATCTCTCGACCACGATGGTAGGCGAAGGAGAAACCAACGTACACCCCCCACGACTGGTGGTCGACAAACTCCTGGGAGAAGCAGGCAACCACAACTCCCTCAGAGAAATCTGCATCAGCACATGGAACATGAGGATGATTACCCATGTCGAACTGATGTCTATGACAGATCAAGTCCTTTTACCGCTTGGTATCATCTAGTACGATCACCTGGTGATGTTAACCCTTCTTTTCCACAAAGAAGGCATTATGACCCTATTACCGGTTGTCGAGCATTTTCACTGACCTCCGAGTAGTTTGTTGGCCAAAAATATTTCGACCTGCGAATATGGAGAAGTTCAATGGGAAACAAAATACCTTGAATTTCTCCAAACCTGTACTACTGCAGTCCGAGCCGTGGGAGGAGGTGAGCATGTAATGGCTAACTACCTTCTAACGGTGCTCGAAGGTTCTGCTCGATCAACCAACCACCCAAGTTGATCTACTCGTGGCAACATCTCTGTGATTTGCTGTTGGTGAATTTTTAGGGCACCTACAATCACCCTGGCAAGAGGACAACTTACATCGCATGCGATAGGACTTACATGAGATCATACATCAATTCATACAATGCTTTACCTAGGTTCAAAACACTATTCCTAAAGTCTCAAACTCATTTGTCATTCAAGCTTTTAAGCAGGGAGTCTGGAACAGGAGGTTCACAGAAGAAATTGCCTTGGACCCTCTAGCCACTATTGCTAGACTCTTTGATATGGTCAACCGCCATCCGACTACTACTGAGGTAGTTGAATGGAACCGAACTATTGGTCATGATGGCAAAGATTATCGAGGGGTGAACAACAGTGGAAAAAGAAATAAAAGCAGGCTAGAAAATCCAAGAGCAAACTTGAAGGCAAGAAGCCACAAGCAAAAAGCTCGAAGGAAGTGCTGGCCATAAGCGATAAGGAGCCTCGTGGCTCCAAACAGTACTCGGCCGGGGAAAAAGAAAACTCCCTAAACAGAAATAAGACAAGCCAATGTGGTGCCCTTTCCATTAAAAGGAAGGGCGCGGCCTCCACAATTGCCGAGTTTTCCAACAAAATCTCGAGGACTATTATTTTGGCAAGGGTCCACTTTCGTCCATCGAGGAGGTGGGACATAAAAGTGGCAGAAAGCAATCGGAGGACGATGAGGAGATGCCGTACCAAGACCCCGAGTATACGATTGACCACATCTATGGGGTCTCATCGGCATATGAGTCCAAACAACAGCTTAAGACCATCGAACATGAGGTAAATTCTATCGACCCTCCTATTCTCCATAAATTACCTAAGCGGTCAGAATTATCTGTTTCCTTTGAAAAGGAAGATTGTCTGATTGTGGTCGAGTCCACCATCAACAATTGCCGAGTTAATCAGGTTTTAGTTGATGGTGGTTGTTCTCTCAATATCTTATTTACAAGTGCCCTGGATGAAATGCATGTACCCAAGATGAAAATAAGACCAGTCTGATATTCGTTTCACGGTATCATACCTGGATATTCGGCCAAGTTTCCCTTCCAATACGTTCGGAACTCTGAGCGACTTCAAGACAGAGAAGATCTTCTTTGATGTGGTCGATTTTGATACAACATATAATGCTATTCTTGGTCAACCTACTTTGGCAAGGTTTCTAATGGCTACCCATTATGGTTACCAATGCTTAAAGATGTTAGGTCCCAAACGAGTCATCACAGTCCACTGTGATAAGAAGATGACGCTCATATGTGACCGCAAGTCCCTCGAGCTAGTGGGTTAGAGCCGTACTCGAGAAGCTCCAAGACTGTTCACATCGGAGTCGTCCTTGACTCCGCATAGGAAGACACGCTCGTTGCCTTTCTCCAGGCAAACACATATGCATTCATGTGGCAAGCATCCGACATACCCGGGGTCCCCAAAGTGGTGATCGAGCATAGACTAGCTTTACGGCCTGATAAGAAGCCCATCCAACAAAAGTTGTGATGCTTCGCACCTGACCGACGAGAAGCTATCCGATCGAAACTCGACAAGCTACTTAAAGAAGGTTTTATAAAAGAGGTCGATCACCCTGAGTGGTTGGCCAATCCTGTAATGGTTAGAAAATCTAATGGTAAGTGGAGAATGTACGTAGATTTCTCTGAATTAAATAAAGCTTGTCCGAATAATGATTTCCCCTTCCACGGATTGATCAATTGGTTGATTCTACTACTGGCTATGAAATGTTATGTTTTCTTGATGCATATTCTGGATATCATCAAATTAGTATGTGTTTAGATGATGAAGAAAAGACCACATTAATTACTCTATTTGGAATTTTTTGCTATGTCAAAATCCCATTTGGATTAAAGAATGCTGGTGCTTCCTTCCAGCTAGCGCCTTATGCAAAAGACTTTTTATCCTTGACGAGGATCTAATAATCCTCATTTTATCTTTTATCTATAATTCTTATTATGAGTAAATATGATGTCATGTGGTCCCTAGGTATACCCCTTAGATTTACAAGGGAGAAGCCTACCAGGTGGTCGTAAGTTCTTCTACGACCACCCCCATAGTCGTAAGTCTTGCTATGACTACATTATGGTCATAAGTTCTTCTACTATCACTACCCAGTCGTAAGTTATTTTACGATTACCCCATAGTCGTAAGTCTTTTACGACTAAGTCAGCTACGACCACCTTATGATCAATAAAACCTACAGGCAAGTGGCTCCAATTGATTAAGGAATCCAAGCAGTCAGCATGCGCTATTACTCTACGAAGTAATAGCACTTAATACCCCATTATCTCTGACAAGTAACTACCAGGCGGCGTGAAGGGGGTCACCACTCCGATGATTACTGCAAACATGTGTCCGTTACTGGATATGATAAGGCGCCTCTTCACTAGGGGAAAACGGCTATTCCTTCACGACTATAAAAAGGCAGCAGTCAGAGAGGAAAGAGGGACGGATCGGAGGAGACAACAAGCAATCAGGAAGACAGTTAGACACTATCTTCTGTAATAGCCTTAGTCTTTTCTCCCGATTGTACGAAACACACTCAATACCATACACACACAGAGTAGGGTTGTTATTCTCTCCTGAGAAGGCTCGAACTCAGTATAAAAATACCTGTGTCAATCTCTCTGCGTGATTCCATTCTAGGAGACCCCTCGAATCAAACAATCTTTACGTAAGATCGGTTCTAAAACACCGACAATCCTCAACTAGGCCGAAACTTGGAATCTTATGTTGATGATCCAGTCGTAAAAAGCATAAAGCACCTAAATCACATCTCAGACCTATAGGAACCTTTGGACAACCTCAGAAAGCACTGCTTGAAACTCAATCATGAGAAGTGTGTGTTCAGAGTCTCTTCAGGAAAGCTACTTGGCTTCCTTATCTCTGCTAGAGGCATTGAAGCCAGTCCTAAAAAGATCTCAGCCATTGATCAAATGCGTCCTCCGACCACAAAGAAAGAAGTCTAAAAACTCATAGGGTGCATCACAGCGTTAATTCGCTTCATAGCACGTTTGAGAGAAAAAGAGCTTCCTTTCTTTAAATTTCTTAGAAGACATGAGGGTTTCGAGTGGCCTGAGGAGGCAAACAAAGCCTTCGAGGATGTCAATAAATACCTTACGAGTGCTCCAGTCTTGGTTTCTTCATAACAAGATGAACCACTCTTATTATACTTGGCTGCTACACCACACGCATTAAGTGTAGTACTGGTAGCTGAATGTGAAAATACTCAACGACTATGTAAGTGAAGTTTTACATGGGCCAAAGGAGCGCTACCCTCAAATCCGACAGCTTCTATATGCCCTCTCCTCCTCATGTCTTCGAGGAAACTAAAGCATTATTTCCAAGCGCATAAGTTAATCATGTCGTCTGAGTTTCACTTAGGAGAGGTCTTCCAGAACAGGGAAGCAACGAAGCGCATGGCTAAATAGTCAGTCAAACTTGGGGAGTTCGACCTCTATTTCATGCCCCGAATGATCATTAAATCCCAGATCTTGGCAGACTTTGTCTGACCTCCCAGGCCGGTTTGACCATGGGCCCGATCTGACCGGACATTAGTTGGCAACCTGACCGATTGCTTGCTAAAAAATGCTCATTTCATGTCCAATGGCTAGTTTTTGGTACTGGTGTAAAACGAATCTAGATAGTCTGTTTTATCCGACATCCTTATCTGGATGGTAACGACTGTGGTAAATAAAATAATATTTGTGTTGCAAAATGAATACAAATCCGGATAGTATCTAGATTTTTTTTGTTGGATATAAATACGAATGTGGTATAAAAATGTGGTTGAATACGAATACGAATACAGATAGTATCCAAATCCAACAGTTTTATTTCCTTTGTCATCTAGTCCACTAACATTTTTGTGTGTGTTATCTACCATGTTGCTTGTGGGAATTTGATATGTAACTCCATATATTGGAACTCTATCTGTAGATGTATGGAATTTGAACTTCTTGTGTGAAACTATATCATATTTTAGGATATTCGAATTTGACCAAATTTAGCAAGTATTCGATTCCCATTCGTATTCGTTACAACATTCGATTTGTATTCGTATTCGAGTACATTCATATTCATATTTGTTTAAAAAATACGAATACAAATGTGGTATGTCCACTATTTGATTCGTATTCGATCCATTTCACCCCTAGTTTTTTGAGGTTTGGGTATTTATACCCCTTGTGGCTGGTTGAGGGCAATATTGATGCTTCTCATTTCATTCTCTTGAGCTAGTGCAAGCATATCTACTCAATTTTGCATGTGTTGCACCTTGTGGGCAAGGAGAGAATAGTTATAGGTGCAAGTGTTGCATCTAGAGGTGGATTGAGCATCCACTTTTGCATGTGTTGTACTTGGTGAGAGTCAAGAAAGGGGTTTGACTTATTACTCTAGGGTGTTTGCCAACACCTAGATGGTGTGGAGTCGTCATGGTCCGGTGATCTTCTCAAGAAGCTTTGAGAAGGTTGGGCGTGTTGTGAAGGTTGGATCTCACCTACTCGCAAGATAGTTAGAATCGCGATCCTACTCTTAGAGTCTTACGATTCGACGAACCCACGACAGCCTGTCGATACAAATCACACTGTCGATCCTACTCGTAGAGACTTAGGCAAAAAAAATTTGCAATTTTTTTTAGAGGCCAGGCTTTCTTGATATTTTATTTTACAGTAAAATTTGTTGATATTAATTTCTAAGAATGGAACTATAAATAAACAAGGAGCACACAAAATATTGTATTAGTGTGGTAATGCTAGTACAAATATCTATATTATGGCATGAGCAATCTTGAGCTTGATAATGATAAGCTATTTTTATTCCTGGAGTATGTCTAGTTGCTTTTAAGGAACATGCAAGTGGTAAACCATATAAGAATCATACAAACTTATAGTATAGATGTTAAATATGTGTATTTTTACAATTCCATAGAATCGTCGATTCTACGATTCGATACTATGATTTCGATCCTACCGAAGGCAAATCGATCCAACTTAGGATCTCGACTCTGACTACCTTGCCTACTTGGAGGGGGAAAGAGCCACCACTAGTGGCTATGAGGTGCTTGACTTAATTCGTGGAGCCAGTCCAATTCATTTGGGTTAACCTCAATTTGGACTAAGAAAGACCGGCAAGTCTCTGAACACCATGGTAAAAAGATGATGTGTCAGTTGTGGTTTGCATATTTATGCTCATTTACATTGTGCAATTTATATTTCTAGAATTAAATTGATTGCTTTTCACCCTAGGATTGCAAACCTTCACATAGACTTAGGTTGTTGGTGCACTTTAGTGAGACTAACTGATTTAGGTCTTAATTGTGCATAACCGTTTTGATTTACACTTCCGCACTTAAAACTAGTTTTGGCCAAAGAAATATTTTAAAAGCACCTATTCACCCCCTCTAGTTGGCCTCCTCGTCCTTACACTTGTGTGAATCCTTCACATGTAATCATCTCCTATGCTTATGTCACGTTGCGTATTGTCCCAATGACTTGCCGCCAAGTCTATCATGCGTTTGGGTGCCACCGTACCATTCTCACTTGCAATGGACTCAAGTCACTTGGCGCACCACTTGCACCACCTTATCGGATAAGGCCTTGTACCAACTTGGTCTTGCATAGTTCTTATCCATCTTATGCCTTGCTTGAGCTCAACCATCTCACCCGACATCCATGACTGTTCTAGACTTTAGTTCTCCCAACCAAGTCTCGGTCCTCCTCGTCTTTGACCATTGTTGACTCCAAGCCACCTGCACACAAATAGAGTAAGCAACCCTTTTCGGGCACAATTTCTTCACAACTTGACCCAAATTAGTCCAAACATGCAATATGCGACCCATATGCACTCATGTTAGACCCTTCTGATCAACCCACAACGTGATTTCCACAAAGTCCTCTTGACCCTATTTAGTGCATTGGCGGACTATCCACCACCCCATGACAGATGGCCCGTCGACCTCTCTACACTCAACATATGTTCTCTGGACAATCTTACATTTCAATCTTTCATTGACCGTTGGAAGACCCCCACCGTATTTTCAAACTTACATGTTCTCTGGACAATCTTCCATTGCGATCTTTCATTGATTGATGGAAAATCCATCGCCATGTTTTCGAAGTTACATACTCTCTAGATAATCTTCCATTGCAATCTTCCGTTGATCACTAGAAGGTCCATCAGCATACTTCAACCAAGCGTGCTCTTTGTTCAATCTTCCAGTGCAATCTTCCATTGATCACCGAAAGGTCCATCAGCGCACACACACACACACACACACACAAGGTAACTACTTGCAATATTTCCAAATCATACTCTCCATAATCAAACTTAAACTTCGACAACTCTCAAGTTCCACAAGCACACACAATGGTTGTCAATAATGCCTCACAAGTCATGGGGTGACCTCCACATGGTCTCACATTGGTCTTGGGTTACGTGCTAGGTAGGTGGATCTAGAATGGATCAACTAATGTGCACAGTGCAATTACTGATCAATCCGTATGACAGGATTTGGCCTGACAATCACTATTGGTCTCCCGAAGACTACGGTGGAAAACACACAAGCTAAAACACCAACACCTCGACCAGAGATTGCCTACTCACCCGCTTGAAGGTGCAACATAAGTGGCATTACTCTTCTCACTAATTGAACTTAAACAGACCAATCTCCTTAGCTCGTTGACTCTCAATTAGCGTCCTGATCCCGCATTCCATCATTCGATATGCTCTTTGGTTGTGCACGTAGCACACTGATGTCCAAATTTGTTAGATCTCGTGGGATCCCTGATGGCTTCTCCCACCTACAGTTGATGTTTTCTTAGTGGCTGTGTTTAGTTCGTGTTGTTACTTGTTTATTATCCAGGCGATCAAGCCAACTAATCCAACGTCCAAATTCTCCAAGCACGCACGCGCTGATGTCTGCAAATGATCGCCCGTTGTGCCAATTTGCCGTCCCTGCATCGATCCTAGCTAGTCCTTCTCATTCTCCATTTCTGCGTGTTCCACGTGGTAGGCCAGGACAGAGTAGATTGAAAGTAAAATTATGTGCCACAGTTGATCTCAACGTTGTCTCTCCTCTTATACATTCCCATTCGACCGTGGATCGTGGCGGCGGAGTAAGTCTAAATAGAAAAAAAAAACTCACATTGGGTTTAAGGATAATTAGACTCGAACCGATGACTTCCACCACGTCAAGATAACACTCTACCGTAGAGTTATATCCTTTCTCCTTCTCACTAAGAAAGAGCATTAATAAATCCTTTGGCAAAGAGACGAGAGAATCAAGACCACTTCTTTTTGAAACAAGGATAGGAGCTCTATCTCATCCTATTAGCAGAGAGAAGAGAATACAAACATCAACACAAAAAAGAAGAGACACCTCACAAACACCTAAACAAACAACATGAAGCTACACACCAACACCTACAAGCACCTCAAACCACTTGCATAGCCAAAGAACACCGAAGGCTACAACAAACTGTTAGAATTGGGCCCTTATTTGTAAAGGCCCATTCATTCCTAAATTCCAAAGCATACATGGTTTAGTCCCATACTGCCTAGCTAAGTGGTGGGAGAGCAATTTATAAGGTGAAGTCCCTGCCATCCCTTGATACATGTCATACATGTCATGGGGTGACATGAGGAGAACTATAGCTAAAGTCACACACACGCACGTACGCACGCACGATTGTGAACATGTCGTGAACCAAGTCCACCTTTCTTTTGCTGACCATGCATTTCTCTCTCTCGAAACAAGTGTCCCATATGACCAGTAAGAGTTTTCTTTATACCTCCACTTGGACCTCTTCGGGAGATCCTCTTGGACCTCACTTGGAGATTTTGTAGGGCCGCGGGGTAGGCTACGATAGCTACAAACAAAAATTTCTACCACGCAAACCAGGAAGCCAAGCAAGTAGATGATCACAGATCGTTACCACCAGACGCGCAGAGCAGCAGAAGAAGGGTTGGAATAGCCTAGTCCAACTAAGAGCGCGTTGATGTAGTGGTCGTAGTCGATTGTCCAACGTCCAGCAAGTTGATGCAGTGGTCGTAGTCGATCGTCTCCTCCAGATCGCGGATCGTCCTCAAGCGCAACATTCGTAGTAGCGCCTACCAGATCCACACGCCCGGGCGAGGAACAACCATACTGTTGGTGTGCTAGCACCAAGTCGCACGGCAGAGCTCTCGTGAAGATGGCGGCTAGGGTTTCGTGGTGTTTTCTCGCGCACCTCCCCATGATTTCATGCATCTCCTTATATAGTGCTCGTGGACGGATCCTATCCGAACACGCTATTTAATCGTATTCGTCTTGGTTTGTTCCAACCCGTTAAGTGTGTGACCCAGAGGTTCATGCGTAATCGGTTGTGACTCGAAACCCTTTCCGATCACTAGTCGAGCGGCTCCTATCGTAACATAGCGATTCCGAATACACACAAATTATATCGGACGAACATTAATGCAATATGATCTATGACCAGGTCCTCATCACTTACGACTGTGTCCTATCTCTATATCGACCCGATCGCTTAGGTCACGACCAGTTCGTAACTCCTTACGACGTGTTACGACCACTCTGTGATTACGTTCGACCAGTCTACGACCAGCTCATATCTCCATACGACCAGAATCGATCAAACTGAGTGACCTACTCGTGTATACTCCCTTTGCCTCACGATGTCTAGTTGAACTCCAGGTGAGATGTTGTGTTATCCATGGACTGTTCAATTCTTTCTCGATCGAGTGTCAGATAACTTTACGTGGTCGAACACTTCGACTACTAGTGGCATGGCCATGCACTTTCTTTATCCAATCACAAAGAGGGGCCCAGAGACATCTCTCCTGTTATGTTAGGAGGGGCAAATACCATATCCGACCAGTTATATTCCTCTGCATGTTTCATAGCATACCCGAAATCTACCTTTATAACTACACAGTTAAGGTGTAGCATTTGGCAACCCCTAAGAGTGCTCTTACACATGTAGGAAACCATGCTGATCTCAGGTCTAAGGATTATACATCATCATTGCTTGAGACCAACTAACGACACATAGATTCATAACAATCTCAATAGTGTCTCAAGGTGGGTCTTATCCAACATCATGTTCTCTAACATGTGTCCATATTATCGGTTTGATATCTCCATATCTATGACTCGTGAAACATAGTCATCAACCAATACATATGCTAGTCTATTCATATGTGTCCTTATATGTTTACGACCAGGGATCGTAAAAGAATAATTATCACAGGAATATAGAGTTTCACAACCAAGTCACATACTTGATAATAAATATTAACAATATTATTCTAGGAACAAGATAGCACATTATCCAATGTCATGAACATAATGAAATATAATCATCTCTATGATTGCCTCTAGGTCATATTTCCAACAGATTTCTCTTAGACCTCCCTAGGAGAACATGGTCAAAGCTGAAGACCAACGTGTAATCAGGATATGATAAATTCTGCTTAATTACCATTAATTGGTTTTTAATTAGCAGTTACCAGTGTTCTAATGTGTGCTTTATTGAGCAGTTACTAGAGAGTAATTGACTCGACCCTTAAAAGGTTTTCGAGAGGTCTAGACCAAAAGTAATCTTTTCGATTCCAAGAATTCTTCTTCTTCCTCTCTGTCCTCTTGTACTGGAGGGTTATGCTGTTTTGAATCAAGATGCCCCTTCTCCTCGGTGTGCACCGGGAAGGAGGGTCAGCGGTATCTTCGAACTATTGTCGCAGAGTTCACCTGTACGGGGCGGCAATAAGGTTTCTGAGCAGCGCATCTGCGTGACCACTTGCTACACTGTGACGTCTACGATCTGCACTGCATTGAGTCTGCACTGCTTCCTATTTTTCATCTACATATACTGTAAGTTGTGTGTAAGACCAGTATATTCTGTTATAATCATGATATTGAGTATGTTTAAAAGTGCAATAAGTAGCCTGCTGTTAGTATCGATTTATGTATTACTAGTTATTTGTGATCTTTGCCTCATAATAAAATCTGGAATTAAAATGTTGTCCACATTTCTAGCAATCCAAAAACCTTATTGTGGATATGTTTGTGATCTAGCAATGGCTGGTGCTTCTGATGCTATGAAACCTAAGAGGTTTTTTGGTTAGAACTTTCGTAGATGACAGACAAGGGTCAAGTTTTGGCTCATGTCTTTGGGACTGTGGTGGGTGATCCATACACAGTATCCAATTACGGATGAACAGACCAAACGTTTTGACATAGATAACAACATAACCCTTGGATGCATACTAACCATACTATCCGACCAGCTCTATGATGTGTACATAGACTTCAAGTCCACCATAGAGTTGTGGGATGCACTCGAGCACAAATATGCCGAAGCTGAGGCTGGTCGGTGACTCTATATGTGTGAGCAATTATTTGACTACAACATGGATGATGCTAAGTCGATAGTTGCACAAGCTCATGCGCTATAGTTACTGGTCAGAGAGATTGCACATCTGGGTTGTGTTTTGCCTCCTAAGTTTGTGGTTGTCGGCATTGTTGCCAAACTTCCTGCTTCATGGCGGGGTTTTGCCATTAGCTTAAAGCACAAGAGGGAAGATATATCTATTGAGGATCTCATTGCTATCCTTGATGTGGAAGAAAAGGCAAGAGCAAAAGATGCACCAAGCACTTCCAGTCAGAATAATCAGATCAATGCAAATGTCATAGAGAAGAGATATGGCAAGAATAACAAAGGCTTTAAACCAAAAAAGACAACTAGCTTTAAGAAGAAAACTGAGAAGAAGGATATGAGGAACATCACCTGCTTTGTGTGTGGGAAAAACGGTCATATGGCGAAAGACTGTCATTTCCGCAAGAGCAAGGATGGTGTACAGTCAAAGAAAAAGGTTGTCAACGTGATCATAGGCAAGGCCTCAACAGGAGGGTATGGTAATCCATCTGTTGTATTTTCAGCGTGTCAATCCACTGATTGGTGGGTTGATACTGAAGCTAATGTTCACGTATGTTCTGATATTTTCTTATTTTCTTCTTATCAGGCAGCCGGGGCTTCCTTCGTCCTAATGGGGAACGGGTCGCATGCTTCTGTTCTTGGTGTTGGTACGGTGGATTTGAGGTTTACTTCAGAAAAGATTGTCCACTTAAAGAACGTGCAGCATGCGCCAACCATAAACAAGAATCTTGTTAGTGGTTCCCTCCTATGCAGGGATGGGTATAAGCTAGTATTCGAGTCAAATAAAATTGTATTGTCTAAGTTTGGTAACTTTGTTGGTAAAAGTTATGAGAGCGGAGGCTTGTTCCGTATGAGTACTTTAGAGTATAATCTAAATGTTGTAACTGGTTTGAATAAATGTGAGGCCAATATATGGTATTCTCTTTTTTTCATATTAGTTTTGATAGTATTGCTAGAATGTCCAGATTAGATTTAATTCCAAAATATGAAATTGTCAAAGGATCAAAGTGCCAAACTTGTGTGCAAGTAAAACAACCTCGAAAATCCTTTAAGGGGTTATAGGAGGAAAAGAACTCGGCACCTTTAGATCTTGTCCATTCTAACTTGTGTGAGATGAATGGATTTTTGACCAAAGGAGGCAAAAGATATTTTCTAACTCTAATTGATGATGCATCACGATATTGTTATGTGTATCTACTGAAAACAAAAGATGAAGCTTTAAATTAATTTAAAATTTATAAGGCCGAGGTTGAGAACCAACTAGAAATGAAAATTAAAAGACTAAGGTCAGATTGTGAAGGAGAGTATATCTCTCTTGAATTTTCTCAATTCTGTACTGAACATGGAATAATCCATGAAGTTACACCACCATACTCTCCTCAATCAAACGGGGTAGCTGAGAGGAAAAATCGGACACTAATAGACTTGGTGAATGCCATGTTGGAGAGTGCCAGTATGCCTAAGATGTGGTGGGGGAAGCTATACTGACAGGAACTTTCATCCTAAACAGAGTAATCACTAAAATGTGTGAGATTACTCTGTATGAGGGATGGAAGGGGAGAAAACACAATGTTAATTTTCTACGAACATAGGGGGTGTTTGGCAAAAATCAATATACCATTGCAGAAAAAGAGAAAGCTTAGACCTAAAACAGTCGATTGTGTTTTGCTGAGATATGCTCATAATAGCACGGCCTATAGATTTTTACTAGTAAAATCAGAAACTCTTGAGATTATTGTTAATACAATAATGGAATCCAGAGATACTTCATTTTTTGAGGATATTTATCCTATAAGAACTGCAAGCAGTACTTCTCGAACTGAGGATAATAAAACTATGAATAATAGTAATTTTGAACCTACCACCATCTCTGAACCAATGAGTGTTATACCATCAGTTTGTGATTTTCCTGAGGAAGATAACAATATAGTCGAAGAGGCTCCTCGCGGGAGCAAGCGACAAAGGGTTGAGAAAACTGCTGGCGAAGACTTTATTGTATATCTCATGGATGATGTGCCAAACACTCTTTCAAAAGCTTATGCATTACCTGATGCTGAGTATTGGAAAGAGACAGTTCATAGCGAGATGGATTCCATCATGGCTAACGGGACTTGGGAGATCATTGAACGTCCTATCAGGTGTAAACCTATTGGATGCAAGTGGATCTTAAAAATAAAATGAGGCCTGACGGTACTATTGATAAGTACAAGGCAAGACTTGTGGCCAAGGGTTATACCCAGAAAGAAGGTGAGGATTATTTTGATACTTACTCTCCTGTTGCCAGATTGACCACCATTCGTGTGTTTATTGCATTAGCTTCTTCCCATAGTCTACACATTCATCAAATGGATGTGAAGACAACTTTTCTTAATGGAGAGTTAGAGGAAGAAATCTATATGGAGCAACCGGATGGTTTTGTGATTTCTGGACAGGAAAGTAAGGTATGCAAATTAATCAAATCTTCGTATGGTCTAAAGCAAGCACCTAAACAATGGCACAAAAAATATGATAAAACTTTAACATCTGCTGGTTTTTCTGTAAATGAGGCAGATAAGTGTGTGTATTATCGTTATGGTGGGGTTCAAGGAGTGATTTTGTGTTTGTATGTTGATGACATACTTATATTTGGGACAAACACTGTTGTTATTGACGAGGTCAAATATTTCCTATCTAGATGCTTTGATATGAAAGACCTAGGAGAAGCAGATGTTATTCTGAATATTAAATTGATCAGAAATGATGATGGGACCACTTTGAACTAATCCCATTATGCCGAGAAAATCTTGAGCCGGTTCGGTTTTGAGAACTACAAGATTTCTCTAACTCCTTATGATGCTAGTGTTAAGCTTCGAAAGAACAAGGTATTAGGAAAATATCAATTGAGATATTCACAAATTATTGGGCCCCTTATGCATCTATCTGGTGCCACAAGACCGGACATATCATTTGCTATGAGCAAATTAAGTCGGTTTACATCTAACCTAGGAGATGATCACTGAGAGGCACTTGAGATAGTGTTGCGCTACTTGAGAGACACAACCTCATATGGAATTCACTATACTGGATATCCATATGTATTAGAAGGATATAGTGATTCAAATTGGATCTCTGATGCAGATGAGATCAAAGCTACAAGTGGGTATGTGTTTACCCTTGCAGGTGCTGCAGTTTTATGGAGGTCGTGTAAATAGACCATATTGATGAGGTCAACCATGGAAGCATGATGAGGATCTAATAATCCTCATTTAATTATTTATCTATAATTCTTATTATAGATAATATTACTGTCATCTGGTTCTTGAGTATACCCCTTGATGTTTATAAGGGAGAAGTTGGAGGTCGTAAGTTCTTCTATGACTATCCCATAGTCGTAAGTCCTTCTACGACTATACTATAGTTGTAAGTCTTTCTACGACTATCCCCTAATCGTAAGTCATCCTACGATCAGTCTGTGGTCGTAAGCTTTACTACTACCACTATCTGGTCGTAAGTTCTCCTACGACTAGTCGCTAGTCGATAGGGCTCATAGACATGTGGGCCTAGTCGATCATGGAATTACTACTCCCACAATAATCTCTAGTAATGGCTCCATCATCTGAAGCATTAAGGCGCCCTTTAGACTGGAGAAACAGTAGCACACTCCGAGTACTGTATAAAAGGCAGAATCATCAGGAGGAGAAAGAGAGAGGAATGAGGAGCACAAGACGCAATACATACACACAGAAGTAGGGTTGTTATTCTCCCTAGAGAAGGCCCGAACCTGTATAAATTAAAATCCCCGTGTCGCCTATCTCTGTGTGATTTGAGTCTTGGAGACCCCCCAAATCAAACAATCTTTACGTAAGTTCGGTTCTAAAACACCGACAAAGTAGAACTTGTAGTACTAGACACAGCTACTGTTGATGCTGAATGGCTTAGAGGGCTTCTGTTGGACTTACCACTAGTTGAGAAACCAATACCGGCAATTCTAATGTGTTGTAATAATCAAACAGTGTGATTAAGGTTACAAGTACTAAGGATAACATGAAGTCCTCTAGACATGTGAAGCGTAGGCTTAAATCTGTCAGAAAACTGAGGAACTCTGGAGTGATTACTGTAAATTATATACGAACTGAGAAAAATCTGGTAGACCCTTTCACAAAGGGGCTAGCACGGAAGGCGATTTCCGTTGCGTCTATGGACATGGGAATGAGGCCCATTGGAGTTACAACTCAACAGTAACCCATACCTTTTTGATCGGAGCTCCCGTGACTTAGGCAATGGGAAAAACAAGTTGACGTCTGAACAAGAGAGTACATTTTAATAAAATATGTACCCATGTCCTGACAGATAAAGTACTCTCAATTGTATGGAAGAGGATGGCTTAAAGCCTTAATGTATTCTAGTATCCAATGAGGGAAAAATGTATTAGCCTACAGGATACCTAGAATGAATACACCTACTTGAGCTTAACTGAGGTTGTAGTTCACGAGAATAGGGGCATTCTCTAGAAAGCTCATGAGCAGATAAGGGAGCATGACCAATAAAGCTCCGGTTAGGCTTGGTTCTTTGACAGCCTAGTATCAGTTGAGATTTCAAGTGAAATCTAATCACGAAAGACTCTGAATTCAAGGCATAGTCCATTCATCAGTTGTGACAAGATGAATCTTGTTATTCTAGATACAAGTTCAACTCGTGTGGGACTTACACTGAAAGACTGGTATATTAACAACTTTTCAGCATAAAAGTCTTTATCTTACTCTTTGCTACTTGCCTTGGAATTGGTGGGGGGTTGTTAGAATTGAGGCCTTATTTGTAAAGGCCCACTCATTCTTAAATTCCAAAGTATGCATGGTTTAGTCCCATACTGTCTAGCCAAGTGGTGGGAGAGCAATTTATAAGGTGGAGTCCTTGCCACCCCTTGATACATATAATACATGTCATGGGGTGACATGAGGAGGACTATAGCCAAAGTCACACACACGCACGTACGCACGTGTGCATTTATTCGTGTGGCAATCGCGTGACTTGTGACTTATGACGCATGACCGTGAACGTGTCGTGAACCAAGTCCACCTTTCTTTTGCTGATCTTGGACCTCATCGGGAGATCCTCTTGGACCTCCTTTGGAGAACGTGGTCAAAGCTGAAGACCAATGTGTAATCAGGATATGATAAATTCTACTTAATTACTATTAATTGGTTTTTAATTAGCAGTTATCAGTGTTCTAATGTGTGCTTTATTGAGCAATTACTAGAGAGTAATTGACTCGACCCTTAAAAGGTTTTCGAGAGGTCCAGACCAAAAGTAATCTTTTCGATTCCAAGAATTCTTCTTCTTCCTCTTTGTCCTCTTGTGCTAGAGGGTTGTGCTGTTTTGAATCAAGCCGTCCCTTCTCCTCGGCGTGCACCGGGAAGGAGGGTGAGCGGTATTTCTGAACTATTGTCGCAGAGTTCACCTGCACGAGGCGGCAATAAGGTTTCTGGACAACACATCTGCGCGACCGCTTGCTGCACTGCGACGTCTATGATCTGCACTGCATCGAATCTGCACTGCTTCTTGTTCTTCATCGACATATATTGTAAGTTGTGTGTATGACCAGTATATTCTGTTATAATCATAATATTGAGTATATTTAAAAGTACAATAAGTAGCCTGATGTTAGAATCGATTTATGCATCACTAGTTATTTATGATCTTTGACTCATAATAAAATCTGGAATTAAAATTCCAACACAAACTAGGCACCAGTAGCTAGGCAGGGCTACATTGAAATCATTTGTCATGCACGAGCACAAGTACTCGCTAGCTATTAATGGCTCGAGGGTACGTACGTAGTACTAGTACCTTTCTTCGTAAACTGAAAAATGATGACAAATTGAGTTTGCATGTTTCACGTGGGAGCCTGGTAGGTTAGGATGAAGAAAACTACCGCACCGGTGAAAGTGCTTGCAGGTCTAGCTAGCGTCATTTTCGATTTTAAATGCACGTAAACCGTCGGTCCTCTATAATATTCTTCGTCGTCGATAAAAAATGTTGAGAACTTGTGATTGCATGCTCCACGTGGTGGGGGCAAAATGAAGAAAAAACCGCACACCTGTGAAAGTTGCCTGCAGATCTAGCTTCATTTCCGACAGATCGATGTTCATTTTTATGTGCTATATTGTTCACCCATGTCAACCTTCAGTCCTCTATAAATATTCCTCACTCTCCAAGCTATTTGCCATGCACCAAGCTGCGGTTGGAACAAAACATGCAGTACTTTTCCCATTTCGCTGGCCCTGAGGGCCTCTTGCTATGATATTCTTACAGTGTAAGCGCGCGCTCTCTCTCCTCGTACAGTAACTACTAGAGGACTCTATGACAGTATGTTTATCATAAAATGAAAAGGAAGTGAGAAAATTTCAGCGGTTTTGGGGCAACTTAACTTAGCCTTTTGTTGGTAATCTAAATATGAATACTATCTCTGTTTCACATATAATAGTTTTGTTAGAGTAGTTTTTTTTTACAATATATATATGTTCCTTGAGGAAACCATGAATTTAGTTGTTGTGTTTTTTTCCATGTTTGCTCGTGTTTTTACAGTTGACAGAGAAAATAGTAAGTGGTATAAACTTTCATTTGATAGGGTTTGTTTCGCTTCATTTACCCTAATCTTCTTGTCTACCATGGTAGGCTTGGAGTAAATTAACTGAAACAGAGATAGTGCTATATATTTTGAATTTAGTAATTGATGTAGCTTACTCTAAATAAAATAATTCATAACGACCAACTCATCTTCATGTCTTTGCAGAGAATTATTCCTCTCGCAACAACCTGGTTCTGTACATTAATACATAAACACTAGCTATATCGACATGAATCTAACGAGTGGCACCATGTGGCTCTCCATAGCCCTTTCGTTAATCACCGCTATAATTCTTTTCGAGGGAACGCTGATCACTGTCAGGATCAGATTTTTGAATCAGAACCCTCTGCATATTTCTGAACTAGTCTCAGATCAGTAGCTAGTGTACACAGTGAAAACATTGTTGATAACAAGTTCAAATCACGAAATAACATTAATAAACAACTAAGTACCAGCCTTCTGGCCACTTATTACAAAAGAGGTCAAAAGACCTTAAGTCTTACAGCAGCGGAAATATCGAATCATGAAATAACATTAATAAACAACTGAGTACCGGCCTTATGTCCACTTATTAGAAAAGAGGTCACTTCCGGCAGCCTGCACTACCAGAAAACGGAGAATCCCTCACGAGCTTTAATTTTTTTTGACAGGCCCGCATAGAACATGAGGGATATCAAATTTTTGTGATGGCCCCACTTCTCACCATCGCAAAAATACATTTTCCTATCGAGCTCATAAAGCCGCCAAGGATATATACTATTTTTGTGACGGTATTAGTGTAATACCCTGGGCTTGGGCCATTGGCCAACCAGCCCAAAGGAGAACCAAATAGGCCCATGGGGGGAGCAGCCTTGAGATCCAAGGGTGGAGGATGCAGCCTTTAGATCCAAGGGTGGGGAGGATGTCTTGCCCTAACTTTTCCCCAACCCTTGCCCTGTTTTTTTGCTGGTCGCCACCCCCATTTGTTGCTGCTCCTTTGCTGGCCGAACCGAGAAGAAAGGAAGGAGGGAAGGGAGGTTCTTGGGAAAGCTTGCTGCTTGGCCGCCGCCCTTGCTGCTGCTATCCAGCCGCCCTTCCTGCTTCTTCCTCCTTGGGTGGCGCCTCCTGCTGCTGATCCTTCCTCCAACCGAGCCAAGTTGCTGCTGCTGTGGTGGCGGCCAAGAGAAGAAAGGAAGGAGGGAAAGGGAGGTCCTTGGGGAGCTTGTTCATCTTCTTCCTGGGATCGTTAAGGGTAACGGTTGTCATTCTCAGTTGTTGATCTGTTGGTATTTGCGTTTTGGATCAGATCTGTTTGGAGCAAATGGTTTCTGCTGTAGTCCTGTTCTGTCCAGTCAGTTGCGTGGTTGATTTCGAGCCCTTAGGGACAGAATTCGAGATGCCCATCTCTTAGTTAAAGTTAGATGATGTTCTTAGCTTTCCGTGGCCGCTGAGAGCACCTAATTCCGATGTTCGAGTCAAAAGATATCACCGTTTTAGTTTCTGCTGTCTAGATTCCTGACGAGTTTAAACTGCTGTGATAATTCGTAAATTATGATATTGTAATTGGCAGAATCTGGGATTTCTCCCAACTAGGTTATTGTAGATATATTGATAACCTTTCCGGATTGATAAAGTATGATCAATTCGGAGTTATAGATAAAAGTTATGGTCGTTTTAGTGCCGCTGATTATTTCTGTTCGTCAGTTTTTGTGCTGAATGTTCAAATGTCTGTTAGGGTTCTAAATTGGCCGAATTAAATTATCTTGTCAACTAAAGTATTGTAGATTTATCAGTTAAGAATCCACAGAAACTGAGTTCACCTCATTCGGAGTTCTAGATCAAGAGTTATGGCGATTATTGTGCTGCTGCCCGGGCGGTTTAGGGCAGATGCGTTGGTTTTCATTTTAGAGCTTCTAGTTAAATATTGTATCGCCGATGAAGCGTTGTAGAATGTTTATTAGTGATGTCGGGTTCCTCGTATCCTTATTTCAGTTATTTATTTGTTAGGAGGTGAAGCTTCAGGTTTGGGAGCATCGCATTTGCCTACTAACTTGTCCTGTGAGGAGGCAAGTACCTTAGTGTTTATATGATTATGACATGTTGTATGCTTGTGGATGGTATTGTATTTCTAACTACCATGTTAATATTTACTAGTTAAGTATTCAATTCATTTGTGTTACTTCCATGAATAGAGAGCATGTAATTTCAATGTTCATATGTCATACCATGCATCCATATTACATGTTTCGATCCACGGGAGTGGATCATTACCCACCATTCCAATGTGGGCACGTAAGACCCACCATTCCAATGTGGGCAGTTTGGGACACCGTACGAAACGTTCTTCGTACGGGGCTTGGATCCCCGCATTTTGTTAAATGCGGCTTAGGTGGACACCGACGGGTGTGTCACCGGCAATACCGTATTTGCATGTGTGTAGTCCCTTCATTTCGTCCAATTCATTCATTCCATTCATTCAAGTGTTAGATTACGTGCTTATTTCATACACATTAATGATGTTCACATGATCGAGGATGTTATTTGCTTTATTCATTTAATCATGGTACTTGCTTGAGTCTCAGACTCACTCTTGCGTTGTTTGTTTGTTTTAGGTGATGGATTGATGGCCTTGTTGGGAGGAGTAGACACTCACTTTTGTTCACTTCAACATACTCCAAAAATTTTGATAATAGCGTTTGATCCTACCACCCATCCGAGAATTTAATGAGCTGTAATAATTGAAGGTGGCCGTGGTTGATGGTTTCTTCCTCGTTATGATTAGCGAGAACTGTGGATGATCTTGAATCATCTTTTTGATTAAAACGCTTGAAACGACTTTAGTCTGTGATGCTCATGTCCTTAGTGTTTCCTTTATGTATTTGTTGTATATCTGTTGGAACCTCGGTATAGCTAACTATCAGGAGGTTCTCGAAATTTAGAAATTTTATTTTTACGCTTTAGTTGTGTTGATTTTGTTAGTTTAGTAGCATTCGTGTCCTTGCTAGGCTGGGTGTTACAGTTAGTATCGAGCGGGCTTTAGGTCCTTGGTAATTAATCTATTAAAATGACACCTTGTGCCTGATGGGTGGGATGGGTAATTCAGTAACTTCCGTATTTCTATTGTTCTGATTTATCCGTTGAGTAATTGTTGAATTGTTTCTGTGCTTCTAATACTGTTAAGCTAAACGTTCAGTTTTATGCTTTGGTGTTCTTAGATGGCGAGGGGTAGAGGCAATGGTCGTGGAGCGGCCCGTGGTCGTGGTCGTCCACCGGGCCGTGGCCGTGGTCGTGAGCCTTGAACGGTTGTGTCTTCATCTTCGTCGAGGAGACCTTTGGTCTTTGCCGTTGAGGGGTTGCTTCATTTGCTTTCACCGCCGCATGGCTCGAACGCGTCACCGCTATCATTCAGGATCTTCAGAGGGAGAACCAGGAGCTCCGTCGACAGGTGCAGGCAGCCCTACCTGCTGCAGCTGCACTAGTTGCGGAGCCTGCTGCTGTAGCAAATCCCCCCGAGGCGAGGATGAGTCTCCGCGAGTGGATGTTACTTCGTCTGGACACCTTCGACGGAGGCAGTACTCGGTTCAGCCGCAGATTGGTTGCGGTACATGGAGAGCAGTTTGGTGCCTTAGAGATGACTTATTTCGAAGGCTCGGTTAAGTGGCCTTTCAAGCTGAAGGGCCAAGCCGATATCTGGTGGGAGGGGTTCTCTGCTAGGACCCGGTCAGGGCTGGTCACTTGGGAGGTATTAGTGGGCGATTCGGGACAAAATTCTATCCGGATTCCTTTGTTGAGAGGATGGAGCGATCCTCGATGACATTTGTTCAAGGGAAGATGTCGATTAATCGAGCACGAGGCGGATTCAACAACTGCATGCGCTTTGTACCATTGTGGCCAATGATGATCGGAGAAGGCCAAGAGGTTCGAGGGCCTCATTAGAGAATCGCCACGCGTTGAGGCGGCCGCTCTGCGTGATTTCAGCTCCGTGGTCGGCGGGCCGGGAATGGGCCGGAGAGATCTTTCTTCTCGAGGCGGTCGCTAGTGGCCTGTCCTTCTTGGTGGTTCAGGGGTGGCGAAGCGGAGTTTTAGTGGGGAGGTGGGCCTTCTCGGCGACCCGCTCCCAAGAGGTTTCGAGGGACTCGGCATGCTCGTCTGTTCAAAGATGGCGATCTACTTCGCCGGCGCCACGTTCTTCGTCATCCACCCTTGAGATCGCCCGGCTCGTGTCAAGGCATGAAATGCCTCGGTGTGGTGGAAGCACAGGCATCGAGTGTTCTTTCAAAGGACATGTAAATCGGTGTGGCGGGAAGGCCACAAGTTGACGATATGCAAGCAGAATCCAGCAAGCCTTTTCAAATGGGAGCCCGTCAGCGGCGTCATTTTCGGTGCTCCTCGGGCTTCGATTCAGACCCTAGGCTGCTGTTCTGCACCTCGAGTTCTCTTGAGGTGGGCTCATTGGCGGCATTTACTCCTACACCTCCTGCAGGTTCTCTGGAACCCGTTAAAATCTGCACCACCGACTTTCGTTTCTGCTGCAGCTCTGTTCACCCTACTCGAGTGTCGGTGCATCTTCGCTCCCGACCACCGGAGCTTACGCCATGCCTACTCCAGCGACTGGTAAATCTGACGTGGTAGCAGTACATTGCTAGTCGATTCGCATGAGGCTTTAGTTCTCTTTGATTCAGGGCTACCTATTCTTTCGTGTCTCTGGAGTTTCTTTGGAAGGGCGGGGTTGCGATTTGGCGTATTTCGAGTCTGTGGTAGTCGGATTCTCCGGGGTCTTATTTCTAGCTCTATGGCATGTCCAGGCTGTTCTATCACTATTGATGATGAGAACTTCACTGCTAACCTTATGGCAATTCAGTTGTCACCGTTCGACGTAATTTTGGGCATGGACTGGTTATTCACTTACCGTGCCAAGATATGTTGCTTTTGGAAGACGGTGACTTTGCAAGCTCCGTCCGGCGAAGAACTAGTGTTCCAAGGCAGTGCACCGTCTGATTCCTTGTTCTTATTGGCTAGCCTGTTTCCCAGACTTCGGGCCTCAACCATTGGATTGCTTTGGTCTCTCAGCGAGAAGACTGATTCCTCACTGCGCATTGAAGAGATTCCTATGGTGAATGAGTTTCCTGATGTTTTTCCTATGGAGCTTCTCGATGCCGCTTGGTAAGGAAGTGGAGTTCGGATTGATCTTATTAGGGGACTCGACCTATTTCAATGTCTCCATACCGGTTGTACGACCCTTCCAAGAGGAGTTGAAGAAGCAATTGGACGATCTTTTGTCCAAAGATATGATTCGGCGTAGTGTTTCGCCGTGGGGGCGCTGCTTTATTCACTAAAAAGAAAGATGGCAGTTGGCGTATGTGCGTGGATTATCGGGCTCTTAATCAAGCTCTTGTGAAGAATAAATATCCTTTGCCCGCATTGAGGATCTCTTCGATCGGTGAAGGAGCTAAAGTATTCTCCAAGATTGACCTTGATCAAAGTTATAATCAAATTCGAGTTCGGGAGCAAGATATCGAGAAGACGGCTTTCTCTACGAGGTATGGCCATTATGAGTACAAGGTTATGTCTTTTGGACTAACAAATGCTCCTGCAGTTTTCATGGAAGCCATGAACAGTATGCTGCACCAATACCTTGATGATTTCGTTGTGGTATTCATTGATGACATATTGATCTATTCCAAGACAGAAAAAGATCATGGTCAGCATTTGAGATTGGTTCTCGAAACTTTAAGAGAGAACCAATTTTATGCCAAGCTGAAGAAGTGTGAATTCTGGATTTCTGAAGTTGGGTTTCTGGGCCATGTAATCAATCAAGAGGGCATTTCAGTTGATCCCAGCAAGATCTCAACAGTGGTAGAATGGAAGAGGCCGACCAATGTCAAGGAAGTGAGGAGTTTTCTGGGTTTAGCTGGCTATTACCGGCGCTTCGTGGAGGGTTTCTCAACCATTGCTAGACCGTTGTCTCAATTGACACAGAAAGGTGTCAAATTTCATTGGTCGAGATCGTGAGCGCAGACTTTTGTACTTTGAAAGATAGATTGGTGACCGCTCCAGTTCTTACTCTTCCCGAGCCCGGGAAGCGGTTCACTATTTATTCGGATGCGTCTAGAGTTGGACTCGGTTGTGTGCTTATGCAGGATGGCAAAGTGATTGCCTATGCATCGAGGCAGATTGAAGAAACATGAGCGTAATTATCCTACTCATGATTTAGAGTGGCATGATGGTTCTTGCTTTGAAGATCTGGCGCCATTACTTGTACGGCGAATCGTGTGACATATTCACCGATCATAAGAGTCTCAAATACATCTTTACCCGTAAAGATTTGAACACGAGACAGAGGAGGTGGTTAGAGTTGATAAAGATTATGATCTCACAATTCGGTATCACCCGCAAGGCGAATGTTGTAGCCGATGCCTCGAGTCGCAAGGCGACACCTCCTACTCTCGATTGTCTTATTGCCGATTTTGAGCGTATGGATATCTCCTTTTGCTTTGCGGGTACGCGCATGATGAGACTTCGTTTGCTTCTTGAGTCACCATTCCGGATCGAGTACGGAGGCACAACAACATGATCGGATGCTCCGGTGAGTGAGAAACGCCTAGATGAGGGCAAACAAGGCCGCCGGTGTTGCGATTCAGTGCGTTGAGATTTAAAGGTCGCCTCTGTGTGCCACAGAGGCTCAAGTCAAAGACGAAATTCGAGGGAAGCACATCGTACTCCATACCGTACATCTGGTGAGACCAAGATGTATAAGGACTTGAAGAAGAGCTTTTGGTGGAAAAGGATGAAGGTCGATATAGCTCAAGATGTAGCATCTTGTGGAGTTTGTCGGTGGTCAAGGGTGAGCATAAGCGACCAAAGAAGTTTGTTGCAACCTTTGGAGGTTCGGTTTGGCCATGGGATGACATCTCCATGGATTTCAGAGTTGGTTTACCTCGCACCCAATGAGGAAGGATGCTATTTGGGTCATAGTGGACCGGTTCAAGAAGTCTGCACATTTCATACCTATTCGCACAACCAACTCGAGAAGCGATTTGGCTCCTCTCTATGTGCGGGAGATAGTGCGGTTGCACGGGGTACCCAAGACCATTGTTTCGGATCGAGACGCCAAGTTCGTCTCCAAGTTCTGGGAGAGTTTGCAAAGTGCGTTGGGCACACAGCTTCGTCTTAGTACCGCTTTTCACCCCCAAACAGATGGTCAGTCTGAACGCACCATTCAGACACTGGAGGATATGCTCAGGTGTTGTGTTATTTCTTGGAAGGGGGGCTGGGAAGACCACCTAGCTTTGGCAGAATTCGCCTATAACAACAGTTATCATGCTAGCATTCGGCGGCACCGTTTGAGGTTCTCTATGGAAAGTGCAGATCCCGTTGTCTTTGGGATGCGGTTGCTAGAGCGGCGATTTGGGTCCCGATTGGGTTCAACAAACTGTGGCGAGTGGCAGAGGTTAGAAAGAATCATTAGTACGCTCGAGAGCCGATGAAGAGTTATGCGAGATGTCGGAGGCGAGATTTGGAATTGAAGTGGGGATCAAGTTCTTTTGAGGGTTTAGCCTACCGGGGTGTAGTGCGCTTTGGTACCAAAGGGAAGCTTAGCCCGAGGTACGTTGGGCCATTTCCAATCGTGGCACGAATTGGGAAGTTGGCCTATCGTCTGGATCTTCCCGAGTCTATGCAAGGGGTTCATAATGTGTTTCATGTATCCATCTTTGAGGAAGTACCGAGAGATCCGAACATGTGATTCCGTTGGAACCTTTGATAATGGAGCAAGATCTTACCTTTGAGTCTCGACCGGTGAAAATTCTAGATGAGTCGAGGCGGGTTACGAGGAACAAGACTTTGAAGCACGTCAAGATTCTTTGGTCCCATCGACCGAGAAAGAGGCCACTTGGGGCGGAGTCTCGCATCTTGCGAGCAATTTCGGACTTGTTCTCTTGGTGAGTGTTCTTCATTTTGAATTTTCAAATCTGGTTTCCCTTCTTGTAGATCGCGTTTGGATTCGAGGTCGAATCTCGCTAAGGGGTAGAATGTAATACCACAGGCTTGGGCCATTGGCCAAACCAACCCAAAGGAGAACCAAATAGGCCCATGGGGGAGCAGCCTTGAGATCCAAGGGTGGAGGATGCAGCCTTTAGATCCAAGGGTGGGGAGGATGTCTTGCCCTAACTTTTCCCCAACCCTTGCCCTGTTTTTTGCTGGCCGCCACCCCCATTTGTTGCTGCTCCTTTGCTGGCCGAACTCGAGAAGAAAGGAAGGAGGGAAGGGAGGTTCTTGGGGAAAGCTTGCTGCTTGGCGCCGCCCTTGCTGCTGCTATCCAGCCGCCCTTCCTCGCTTCTTCCTCCTTGGGTGGCGCCTCCTGCTGCTGATCCTTCCTCCAACCGAGCCAAGTTGCTGCTGCTGTGGTGGCGGCCAAGAGAAGAAAGGAAGGAGGGAAAGGGAGGTCCTTGGGGGAGCTTGTTCATCTTCTTCCTGGGATCGTTAAGGGTAACGGTTGTCATTCTCAGTTGTTGATCTGTTGGTATTTGCGTTTTGGATCAGATCTGTTTGGAGCAAATGGTTTCTGCTGTAGTCCTGTTCTGTCCAGTCAGTTGCGTGGTTGATTTCGAGCCCTTAGGGACAGAATTCGAGATGCCCATCTCTTAGTTAAAGTTAGATGATGTTCTTAGCTTTCCGTGGCCGCTGAGAGCACCTAATTCCGATGTTCGAGTCAAAAGATATCACCGTTTTAGTTTCTGCTGTCTAGATTCTGACGAGTTTAAACTGCTGTGATAATTCGTAAATTATGATATTGTAATTGGCAGAATCTGGGATTTCTCCCAACTAGGTTATTGTAGATATATTGATAACCTTTCCGGATTGATAAAGTATGATCAATTCGGAGTTATAGATAAAAGTTATGGTCGTTTTAGTGCCGCTGATTATTTCTGTTCGTCAGTTTTTGTGCTGAATGTTCAAATGTCTGTTAGGGTTCTAAATTGGCCGAATTAAATTATCTTGTCAACTAAAGTATTGTAGATTTATCAGTTAAGAATCCACAGAAACTGAGTTCACCTCATTCGGAGTTCTAGATCAAGAGTTATGGCGATTATTGTGCTGCTGCCCGGGCGGTTTAGGGCAGATTGCGTTGGTTTTCATTTTAGAGCTTCTAGTTAAATATTGTATCGCCGATGAAGCGTTGTAGAATGTTTATTAGTGATGTCGGGTTCCTCGTATCCTTATTTCAGTTATTTATTTGTTAGGAGGTGAAGCTTCAGGTTTGGGAGCATCGCATTTGCCTACTAACTTGTCACTGTTGAGGAGGCAAGTACCTTAGTGTTTATATGATTATGACATGTTGTATGCTTGTGGATGGTATTGTATTTCTAACTACCATGTTAATATTTACTAGTTAAGTATTCAATTCATTTGTGTTACTTCCATGAATAGAGAGCATGTAATTTCAATGTTCATATGTCATACCATGCATCCATATTACATGTTTGATCCACGGAGTGGATCATTACCCACCATTCAATGTGGGCACGTAAGACCCACCATTCCAATGTGGGCGATTTGGGACACCGCATCTAAAAGCGTTCTTCGTCTGGGGCTTGGATCCCCGCATTTTGTTAAATGCGGGCTTAGGTGGACACCGACGGGTGTGTCACGGCAGAATACCGTATTTGCATGTGTGTAGTCCTTCATTTCGCCCAATTCATTCATTCCATTCATTCAAGTGTTCGATTCGTGCTTATTTCATACACATTAATGATGTTCACATGATCGGGGATGTTATTTGCTTTATTCATTTAATCATGGTACTTCTTTGAGTCTCGGACTCACTCTTGCGTTGTTTGTTTGTTTTAGGTGATCGTGATTTATGGCCTTGTTGGGAGGAGTAGACACTCACTTTTGTTCACTTCAACATACTCCAAAAATTTTGATAATAGCGTTTGATCCTACCACCCATCCGAGAATTTAATGAACTGTAATAATTGAAGGTGGCCGTGGTTGATGGTTTCTTCCTCGTTATGATTAATCGAGAACTCGTGGATGATCTTGAATCATCTTTTTGATTAAAACGCTTGAAACGACTTTAGTCTGTGATGCTCATGTCCTTAGTGTTTCCTTTATGTATTTGTTGTATATTCTGTTGGAACCTCGGTATAGCTAACTATACAGGAGGTTCTCACTAAATTTAGAAATTTTATTTTTTACGCTTTAGTTGTGTTGATTTTGTTAGTTTAGTAGCATTCCGTGTCCTTGCTAGACTGGGGTGTTACACTAATTCATGTGAACTCTAATTAAGGTGAACCAAGTTATTTTCATATTATAATTTTATTTTATATTTATCTATGTCATCCTTATCTCCACCACTATTCAGCTTTGACCTTATGAAATTTGTATGTCCTTTTTTAAACCTTGTCGGTTTAAACAATTTAAATTAAGTATTTGAATCATGAACAGTAAGTTTTTAAAATTTATATGGGATCTATATCATCCTAGTAGCTTCTCTGAAAAATTTCATATTTTTATAATTTTTTTTACTATTTTTAACTCCCTAGTGAAACCTGAAATCAGTTTGAACTTAAGAAAAACCTATGTTCCTATTTAAACCTTTGCGGTTAAGGATTTTAAAATAAGTATTTAAACCTTGAATACTGAGTTTTCAAAATTTATATGGGATCTATATCATCCCAATAGCTTCTCTGAAAAATTTCATATTTTTATAATTTTATTTGATACTTTTAACTCCCTAGAGAGGCTGACGAGTGGGCCAGAGCTGTCAGTCTCAGCGGCGAAACAAAACGGTTGGCTCAAACGAATGTGGATGGTCTGATCGCAAACGAACGGCCCAAATTGAGTGGGGCGTTCGGACGGTCTGAACGCTCATAATGATTGTGCGATTAAAATCCAACGGTCACGAAAAGTCGCGCGCTTTAGTTTCAAACAAATGAAAAAGTGGCGCCGTTGGATCTAGATTCAACGGTCAAGATCAACGGGCTGTTCGGACGATCCGAATGGCCCACTTGATCTGGACGGTCCGATCTAGATCCAACGGTCCAAAAGCAATGCACGTTTGGACGGTCCGAACGGCTCAATTGATCTTGGCGGTTGATTTTAAATCTAACGGCTCGCACGCGTTGGGCTTTACCATTTGGAAAATGGCACGGCCTGATTAAAATGGATGGTCCGATTGAAAATCGACGGCCCAGATTGCAAGGAGCATTCGGACGGTCCGAACATCACAACTGATCTGGTCCGTCCGTTTCAAATCAAACGGTGGAGATCACGTGTGCCAAAATGATCTGAGCGGTTCGTTTCAAATCGAACAGCTCAAGCGCAACCTGGAGGTTAAGTTGCGTATTTTGAACGTGGCTCGGGTCGGTCCGGTTGGCAAGGTTGGGTCTAACCAAGTCGCTAGGGTTTGAGTCGCTACAGTGCCAAGAGGCTCGGGCTGGGTCTAGGGTCAACTAGATCTAAAATCAAACTTCAAAAGTTTGACCGGAGGGTTAAAAATATCAAATAAATTTATAAAAATACAAAATTTTTCATAGAAGCTATTGGGATAATATATGTCCCATATAAAATTTGAAAACTCACTATTCAAGGTTTAAATACTTATTTTAAAATCCTTAACCGCAAAGGTTTAAATAGGAACATAGGTTTTTCTTAAGTTCAAACTGATTTAAAAAATTTGACAAAAATTATCTTAATTTGCGAAAAAATAATCTAGTATTTGATAAAAAAAAATACTTTCCAGGCTTCAATACAAGTATTGACTTGTATTTTCATTTGAAGCTTCAAAACAAGCTTGATATTAGGGTTTGGAATTGAGTTTTTAAAAAGTAACAACTTATGCACAAGCTCTAAAATGACAAAAATGATATGAAATGCATATTATTACTGTTCACTAACTTGAGGTCGTTATAATCGTGTGCTACCGCAAGAATTCAACCAGGCGGGTTGGAGGAATTTTGCAATTTTCCTGACGGTTCATAGAGACCCGTCACAAAAATAAATAAGGTAAATCTAATTGTAACACCCCAGTCTAGCAAGGACCTGGAATGCTACTAAACTAACAAAATCAACACAACTAAAGCGAGAAAAATAAAATTTCTAATTTTAGTGAGAACCTCCTCAGATAGTTAGCTATACCGAGGTTCCAATGATATACAACAAATACATAAAGGAAACACTAAGGACATGAGCATCACAGACTAAAGTCGTTTCAAGCGTTTTAATCAAAAAGATGATTCAAGATCATCCACAGCTTCTCGCTAATCATAACGAGGAAGAAACCATCAACCACGGCCACCTTCAATTATTACAGTTCATTAAATTCTCTGATGGGTGGTAGGATCAAACGCTATTATCAAAAATTTTGGAGTATGTTGAAGTGAACAAAAGTGAGTGTCTACTCCTCCCAACAAGGCCATCACAACGATCACCTAAAACAAACAAACAACGCAAGAGTGAGTCTCGAGACTCGGCAAGTACCATGATTAAATGAATAAAGCAAATAACATCCCCGATCATGTGAACATCATTAATGTGTATGAAATAAGCACGTAATCTAACACTTGAATGAATGGAATGAATGAATTGGACGAAATGAAGGGACTACACACATGCAAATACAGTATTGCCGGTGACACACCCGTCGGTGTCCACCTAAGCCCGTGATTTAACAAAATGCGGGATCCAAGCCCCTGCACGAAGAACGTTTTCAGACGGTGTCCCAAATCGCCCACATTGGAATGGTGGGTCTTACGTGCCCACATTGAATGTAGGGTAATGATCCACCCCGTGGATCAAACATGTAATATGGATGCATGGTATGACATATGAACATTGAAATTACATGCTCTATTCATGGAAGTAACACAAATGAATTGAATACTTAACTAGTAAATATTAACATGGTAGTTAGAAATACAATACCATCCACAAGCATACAACATGTCATAATCATATAAACACTAAGGTACTTGCCTCCTGCACCAGGACAAGTTAGTAGGCAAATGCGATGCTCCCAAACCTGAAGCTTCACCTCCTAACAAATAAATAACTGAAATAAGGATACGAGGAACCCGACATCACTAATAAACATTCTACAACGCTTCATCGGCGATACAATATTTAACTAGAAGCTCTAAAATGAAAACCAACGCAATCTGCCCTAAACCGCCCGGGCAGCAGCACAATAATCGCCATAACTCTTGATCTAGAACTCCGAATGAGGTGAACTCAGTTTCTGTGGATTCTTAACTGATAAATCTACAATACTTTAGTTGACAAGATAATTTAATTCGGCCAATTTAGAACCCTAACAGACATTTGAACATTCAGCACAAAACTGACGAACAGAAATAATCAGCGGCACTAAAACGACCATAACTTTTATCTATAACTCCGAATTGATCATACTTTATCAATCCGGAAAGGTTATCAATATATCTACAATAACCTAGTTGGGAGAAATCCCAGATTCTGCCAATTACAATATCATAATTTACGAATTATCACAGCAGTTTAAACTCGTCAGAATCTAGACAGCAGAAACTAAAACGGTGATATCTTTTGACTCGAACATCGGAATTAGGTGCTCTCAGCGGCCACGGAAAGCTAAGAACATCATCTAACTTTAACTAAGAGATGGGCATCTCGAATTCTGTCCCTAAGGGCTCGAAATCAACCACGCAACTGACTGGACAGAACAGGACTACAGCAGAAACCATTTGCTCCAAACAGATCTGATCCAAAACGCAAATACCAACAGATCAACAACTGAGAATGACAACCGCTACCCTTAACGATCCCAGGAAGAAGATGAACAAGCTCCCCAAGGACCTCCCTTTCCCTCCTTCCTTTCTTCTCTTGGCCGCCACCACAAAAAGAGCAACTTGGCTCGGTTGGAGGAAGGATCAGCAAGCAGGAGGCGCCACCCAAGGAGGAAGAAGCAGGAAGGGCGGCTGGATAGCAGCAGCAAGGGCGGCGCCAAGCAGCAAGCTTTCCCCAAGAACCTCCCTTCCCTCCTTCCTTTCTTCTCGTTCGCCAGACAAAGGAGCAGCAACAAATGGGGGTGGCGGCCAGCAAAAAAACAGGCAAGGGTTGGGGAAAAGTTAGGGCAAGACATCCTCCCCACCCTTGGATCTAAAGGCTGCATCCTCCACCCTTGGATCTCAAGGTCTGCTCCCCCATGGGCCTATTTGGTTCTCCTTTGGGCTGGTTGGCCAATGGCCCAAGCCTGTGGTATTACATTCTACCCCTTAGCGTGATTCGACCTCTAATCCAAACGCGATCTACAAGAAGGGAAACCAGATTTGAAAATTCAAAATGAAGAACACTCACCAAGAGAACAAGTCCGAAATTGCTCGCAAGATGCGAGACTCCAGATTCCCAAGTGGCCTCTTTCTCACCGATGGGACCAAAGAATCTTGACGCATTTCAAAGTCTTGTTCCTCGTAACCCGCCTCGACTCATCTAGAATTTTCACCGGTCGAGACTCAAAGGTAAGATCTTGCTCCATTATCAAAGGTTCCAACGGAATCACATGTTCGATCTCTCGGTACTTCCTCAAAGATGGATACATGAAACACATTATGAACCCCTTGCATAGACTCGGGAAGATCCAGACGATAGGCCAACTTCCCAATTCGTGCCACGATTGAAATGGCCCAACGCACTCGGGCTAAGCTTCCCTTTGGTACCAAAGCGCACTACACCCCGGTAGGCTAAACCTCAAAAGAACTTGATCCCCACTTCAATTCCAAATCTCGCCTTCGACATCGCAGATAACTCTTCTCGTCGGCTCGAGCGACTAATGATTCTTTCTAACCTCGCCACTGCCACAGTTTGTTGAACCCAATCGACCCAAATCGCCGCTCAACCGCATCCCAAAGACAACGGGATCTGCACTACCATAGAGAACCTCAAACGGTGCCGCCGAATGCTAGCATGATAACTGTTGTTATAGGCGATTCTCGCTAAAGCTAGGTGGTCTTCCCACTTCTTCCAAGAAATAACACAACACCGAAAGCATATCCTCCAAAGGTTCGAATGGTGCGCTCAGATCGACCATCTGCTTGGGGGTGAAAAGCGGTACTAAGACTAAGTTGTGTGCCCAACGACTTTGCAAACTCTCCCGTAACTTGAGACGAACTTGGCGCCTCGATCCAAACAATGGTCTTGGGTACCCCTGCAACCGCACTATCTCCCGCACATAGAGAGGAGCCAAATCGCTTCTCGAGTTGGTTGTGCGAATAGGTATGAAATGTGCAGATTTCATTGAACCGGTCCACTATGACCCAAATAGCATCCTTCCTCGCTGGGTGCGAGGTAAACCAATTCACTGAAATCCATGGAGATGTCATCCCATGGCCAAACCGAACCTCCAAAGGTTGCAACAAACCCTTTGGTCGCTATGCTCACCTTTGACCCACCGACAAACTCCACAAGATGCTACATCTTGAGCTATATCGACCTTCATCCTTTTCCACCAAAAGCTCTTCTTCAAGTCCTTATACATCTTGGTCTCACCAGATGTACTAGATATGGAGTACGATGTGCTTCCCTCAATTTCGTCTTTGACTTGAGCCTCTGTGGCACACAGAGGCGGCCTTTAAATCTCAACGCACTGTAATCGCCAACACCGAAGTGGCCTTGTTTGCCCTCATCTAGGCGTTTTCTCACTCACCGGAGCATCCGATCATGTTGTTGTGCCTCCCGTACTCGATCCGAATGGTCGACTCAAGAAGCAAACGAAGTCTCATCAAGGTACCCGCAAAGCAAAAGGAGATATCCATACGCCAAAATCGGCAATAAGACAATCGAGAGTAGGAGGTGTCGCCTTGCGACTCAGTGGCATCACTACAACATTCGCCTTTGCCCGTGATCTTGAATTGTGAGATCATAATCTTTATCAACTCTAACCACCTCCTCATCTCGTGTTCAAATCTTTCGGTAAAGATGTATTTCAGACTCTTATGATCGTGAATATGTCACACGATTCGCCGTACAAGTAATGGCGCCAGATCTTCAAAGCAAGAACCATCATGCCAGCTCTAAATCATGAGTAGGATAATTACGCCATGTTTCTTCAATCGCCTCGATGCATAGGCAATCACTTTGCCATCCTCGCATAAGCACACAACCGAGTCCAACTCTAGACGATCCGAATAAATAGTGAACCGCTTCCTGCTCGGAAGAGTAAGAACTGGAGCGGTCACCAATCTATCTTTCAGTACAAAAGCTGCGCCACACGATCTCGACTAATGAAATTTGACACCTTTCAGGTCAATTGAGACAACGGTCTAGCAATGGTTGAGAAACCTCCACGGCGCCGGTAATAGCCACTAAACCCGTAAAACTCCTCACTTCCTTGACATTGGTCGGCCTCTTCCATTCTACCACCGTTGAGATCTTGGGATCAACCGAAATGCCCTCTTGATTGATTACATGGCCCGTAAACCCAACTTCGTAAATCCGAATTCACACTTCTTCACTTGGCATAAAATTGGTTCTCTCTTAAAGTTTCGAGAACCAATCTCAAATGTCGACCATGATCTTTTTCGTCTTGGAATAGATCAATATGTCATCAATGAATACCACAACGAAATCATCAAGGTATTGGTGCAAAGATAATCGCTCATGGCTTCCATGAAAATCTGCAGGAGCATTTGTTAGTCCAAAAGACATAACCTTGTACTCATAATGGCCATACTCGAGAGAAAGCCGTCTTCTCGATATCTTGCTCCCTAACTCGAATTTGATTATAACTTCGATCAAGGTCAATCTTGGAGAATACTTTAGCTCCTTCACCGATCAAGAGATCCTCAATGCGGGCAAAGGATATTTATTCTTCACAAGAGCTTGATTAAGAGCCCGATAATCCACGCACATACGCCAACCGCCATCTTTCTTTTTAGTGAATAAAACAAAGCTCCCCACGGCGTAAACACTACGCCGAATCATATCTTTGGACAAAAGATCGCCCAATTGCTTCTTCAACTCCTCTTGGAAGGGTCGTACAACCGGTATGGAGACATTGAAATAGGTCGAGTCCCTAATAAGATCAATCCGAACTCCACTTCGCACCTGTTGGCGGCATCCCAGAAGCTCCATAGGAAAAACATCAGAAACTCATTCACCATAGGAATCTCTTCAATGCTAGTGAGGAATCGATCTTCACCGAGAGACCAAAGCAATCCAATGGTTGAGGCCCAAGTCCGGGAAACAAAGCTAGCCAATAAGAACAAGGAATCGACGGTAATCGCCTTGGAACACTAGTTCTTCACGGACGGAGCTTGCAAAGTCACCGCCTTCCAAAAGCAACATATCTTGGCACGGTAAGTGAATAACCATCCATGCCCAAAATTACGCCGAACGGTGACAACCGAATTGCCATAAGGTTAGCAAAGTGAAGTTCTCATCATCAATAGTGATAGAACGACTGGACATGCCATAGAGCTAGAAATAAGACCCCGAGAATCGACTACCACAGACTCGAAATACGCCAGAATCGCAACCCCGCCCTTCCAAAGAAACTCCAGAGACACGAAAGAATAGGTAGCCCTGTAATCAAAGAGAACTAAAGCCTCATGCGAATCGACTAGCAATGTACTGTCACCACGCCAGACGCACCGACCAGTCGCTGGAGTAGGCATGGCGAAGCTCCGGTGGTGCCGAGCGTAAGATGCACCGACACTCGAGTAGGGTGAACAGAGCTGCAGCAGTGAAACGAAAGGTCGGTGGTGCAGATTTTAACGGGTTCCAGAGAACCTCGCGGGAGGTGTAGGAGTAAATGCCGCCGAATGAGCCCACCTCAAGAGAACTCGAGGTGCGAGGAACAGCACTAGGGTCTCGAATCTGAAGCCCGAGGAGCACCGAAAAGAGACGCTGGGGACGGGCTCCCATTTGAAAAGGCTTCTTTGGATTCGCTTGCATATCGTCAACTTGTGGCCTTCCCGCCACACCGATTTACATGTCCTTTGAAAGAACACTCGATGCCTGTGTTTCCACCACACCCGAGGCATTTCATGCCTTGACACGAGCCGGGCGATCTCAAGGGTGGATGACGAAGAACGTGGCGCCGATGAAGTAGATCGCCATCACGAACAGACGAGCATGCCGAGTCCCTCGAAACCTCTTGGGAGCGGGTCACGAGAAGGCCCACCTCCCCACTAAAACTCCGCTCGCCACCCCGAACCACCAAGAAGGACAGGCCACTAGCACTGCCTCACGAGAAGAAAGATCTCTCTCAGCTCCATTCCCGGCCCGCCGACCACGGAGCTGAAATCACGCAGCGGCCGCCCCTTAACGTGGCGACATTCTAATGAGGCCCTGCGGAACCTCTTGGCCTTCTCCCGATCATCATTGGCCACAACGGTACAAAGCGTGCAGATTGTTGAATCCGCCTCGCACTCGGATTAATCGACATCTTCCCTTGAACAAATGTCATCGTGGATCGCTCCATCCTCTCAACAAAGGAATCCGGATAGAATTTTGTCCTCGAATCGCCCACTAATACCTCCCAAGTGACCAGCCTGCGACCGGGTCCTAGCAGAGAGAACCCTCCCACCAGATATCGGCTTGGCCCTTCAGTTGAAAGGCCACTTAACCGAGCCTTCGAAGTAAGTCATCTCTAAGGCACCAAACCGTCTCTCCATGTACCGCAACCAATCTGCGGCTGAACCGAGTACCGCTCCGTCGAAGGTGTCCAGACAAGTAACATCCACTCGCGGAGACTCATCCTCGCCGGGATTTGCTCTAAAGAAGAAGTTCAGAACTAGTGCGGTTGCAGCAGTAGGGCTGCTCGCACTGCCGACGGAGCTCTGGTTCTCCCTCCAAGATCTGAATGATAGCAATGACGCGCTCGAGCCTGCGGCCGAAAGAAAATTGAAGCAACCCCTCGGCAAAGACGGCAAGTGGTCTCTCGGACGAAGATGAAGACACACCGTTCAAGGCTCATCGCACCACACGCCACGGCCCGGCGGTGGGCGACCATTTACCACGGGCCGCTCCACGACCATTGCCTCTACCCTCGCCATCTAAGAACACCAAAGCATAAAGCTGAACGCTTAGCTTAATAAGATAGAAGCACGTAAACAATTCAACAATTACTCAACGGATAAATCGTAACAATAGAAATACGGAAGTTACTTAATTACCCATCCCACCTCATCAGGCAAGTGTGTCATTTTAATAGATTAATTACCAAGGACCTAAAGCCCGCTCGATACTAATCTGTAACACCCCAGCCTAGCAAGGACTCGAATGCTACTAAACTAACAAAATCAACACAACTAAAGCGTAAAAATAAAATTTCTAATTTCGCGAGAACCTCCTCAGATAGTTAGCTATACCGAGGTTCCAATGCATATACAACAAATACATAAAGGAAACACTAAGGACATGAGCATCACAGACTAAAGTCGTTTCAAGCGTTTTAATCAAAAAGATGATTCAAGATCATCCACGCTTCTCGCTAATCATAACGAGGAAGAAACCATCAACCACGCCACCTTCAATTATTACAGTTCATTAAATTCTCTGATGGGTGGTAGGATCAAACGCTATTATCAAAATTTTTGGAGTATGTTGAAGTGAACAAAAGTGAGTGTCTACTCCTCCCAACAAGGCCATCACAACGATCACCTAAAACAAACAAACAACGCAAGAGTGAGTCCGAGACTCAAAGAAGTACCATGATTAAATGAATAAAGCAAATAACATCCTCGATCATGTGAACATCATTAATGTGTATGAAATAAGCACGTAATCTAACACTTGAATGAATGGAATGAATGAATTGGACGAAATGAAGGACTACACACATTGAAATACGGTAGATTTTGGTGACACACCGTCGGTGTCCACCTAAGCCCGCATTTAACAAAATGGGGATCCAAGCCGTCACGAAGAACGCTTTCAGACGGTGTCCCAAACGCCCACATTGGAATGGTGGGTCTTACGTGCCCACATTGAATGGTGGGTAATGATCCACCTCGTGGATCAAACATGTAATATGGATGCATGGTATGACATATGAACATTGAAATTACATGCTCTCTATTCATGGAAGTAACACAAATGAATTGAATACTTAACTAGTAAATATTAACATGGTAGTTAGAAATACAATACCATCCACAAGCATACAACATGTCATAATCATATAAACACTAAGGTACTTGCCTCCTCACACAGGACAAGTTAGTAGGCAAATGCGATGCTCCCAAACCTGAAGCTTCACCTCCTAACAAATAAATAACTGAAATAAGGATACGAGGAACCCGACATCACTAATAAACATTCTACAACGCTTCATCGGCGATACAATATTTAACTAGAAGCTCTAAAATGAAAACCAACGCATCTGCCCTAAACCGCCCGGGCAGCAGCACAATAATCGCCATAACTCTTGATCTAGAACTCCGAATGAGGTGAACTCAGTTTCTGTGGATTCTTAACTGATAAATCTACAATACTTTAGTTGACAAGATAATTTAATTCGGCCAATTTAGAACCCTAACAGACATTTGAACATTCAGCACAAAACTGACGAACAGAAATAATCAGCGGCACTAAAACGACCATAACTTTTATCTATAACTCCGAATTGATCATGCTTTATCAATCCGGAAAGGTTATCAATATATCTACAATAACCTAGTTGGGAGAAATCCCAGATTCTGCCAATTACAATATCATAATTTACGAATTATCACAGCAGTTTAAACTCGTCAGAATCTAGACAGCAGAAACTAAAACGGTGATATCTTTTGACTCGAACATCGGAATTAGGTGCTCTCAGCGGCCACGGAAAGCTAAGAACATCATCTAACTTTCACTAAGAGATGGGCATCTCGAATTCTGTCCCTAAGGGCTCGAAATCAACCACGCAACTGACTGGACAGAACAGGACTACAGCAGAAACCATTTGCTCCAAACAGATCTGATCCAAAACGCAAATACCAACAGATCAACAACTGAGAATGACAACCGTTACCCTTAACGATCCCAGGAAGAAGATGAACAAGCTCCCCAAGGACCTCCCTTTCCCTCCTTCCTTTCTTCTCTTGGCCGCCACCACAGCAGAAAAAGCAACTTGGCTCGGTTGGAGGAAGGATCAGCAGCAGGAGGCGCCACCCAAGGAGGAAGAAGTAGGGAAGGGCGGCCTGGATAGCAGCAGCAAGGGCGGCGCCAAGCAGCAAGCTTTCCCCAAGAACCTCCCCTTCCCCTCCTTCCTTTCTTCTCAGTTCGGCCAGCAAAGGAGCAGCAACAAATGGGGGTGGCGGCAGCAAAAAAAAACAGGCAAGGGTTGGGGAAAAGTTAGGCAAGACATCCTCCCCACCCTTGGATCTAAAGGCTGCATCCTCCACCCTTGGATCTCAAGGCTGCTCCCCCCATGGGCCTATTTGGTTCTCCTTTGGGCTGGTTGGCCAATGGCCCAAGCCCAGGGTATTACAATTAGTTATGAATTTCCAAAGTTAAAAGCATTTTGTAGTGTAAAAATTATTCGGTTTTGGATTAATTTCAAAAACTATAATTTCTGGGATAGAGATAAGTTTGAAACCTATTCCAAATTAAAGTTCACTTAAAAAAATTATCAAAATTGGTTTCACTTGATTTGAAGTTACTTTGAATTAGTTATACAGTTTTGAAGTTATTCTATTTCGGACCGTCCGATCGCGATTCGACGGTCCTGATTGAGTGAGCAGTTCGAACGGTCTGAACGGCCCAAACAATACGGACGGCCCGATTAAGATCTAATGGTCCAGATCACATTGGCCGTTTAGACGGTCCGAATGGCCCAATCGATCTGGACAGTCCAATTCAAATCCAACGACTCGCGTGCAACAGAGATGATTCACGTTTAAGTAGGGAGTTAAAAATAGCAAATAAAAATATAAAAATATGAATTTTTTAGAGAAGGTACTGAGATGATATAGATCAAATATAAATTTTGAAAACATACTGTTCACAATTAAAATACTTAATTTAAAATTCTTCACCAACTAGGTCTAAATAAGGACATACAAATTTGTTAAGGTCAAACCGATTTCTAAAATTTTGACAAAAAATTTTAATTCAAGATAATTAATCTAGTATTTGATTAAATTATTTCTCGTGGTTGTTTACAAGCATTTACTTTAGTTTTTGTTTTGGAGTTTCTTTTCAAGTGAGAATGAGTCCCTTCTCATCATGTTTGGAGATAAGGATTATATAGAGAAATAGAAAATAAAATTATAAGACTAAAATAACTTGGTTCATCTCAATTGGAGTTCATATGAGTTAGTTATGAATTTCCAAAGCTAAAAGCATTTTGTAGTGTAAAAAACATTCGGTCTTGGATTAATTTCCAAAAACTATAATTTATGGGATAGAGATAAGTTTGAAACCTATTGCACATTAAATTTCACTTAAAAATAAAATTATCAAAAATAGTTTCACTTGATTTGGAGTTACTATGAATTAGTTATGCATTTTTGAACTTATTCTATTTTGGACCGTCTGATCGCGATTCGACAATCCTGATTGAGTGAGTCGTTAGATCGTCCAAACGCCCAATCAATATGGACGACCGGTTAAGATCTAACGGTCCAGATCGTAGTTATTGCTCGGACGATCGAACGGTCTAATCGATCCGACAAATCAATTCAAATCCAACGGCTCGCAAGGCAACCGAGATAATTCACGCTAAGTAGGGAGTTAAAATAGCAAATAAAATTATAAAAATATGAATTTTTTAGAGAAGGTACTGAGATGATATAGATCAAATATAAATTTTGAGGACATACTGTTCATGATTAAAATACTTAATTTAAAATTCTTAACCGACTAGGCCTAAATAAGGACGCATAAATTTGTTAAGGCCAAACCGATTTCTAAAAATTTGACAAAAATATTTTAATTCAATATAATTAATCTAGTATTTGATTAAATTATTTGCTAGGGTTGTTTATAAGCATTTATTTTAGTTTCTGTTTTAGAGTTTCTTTTCAAGTGAGAATGAGTCACTTCTCATCATGTTTGAAGATAAGAATTACATAGTTAAATAGAAAATAAAATTATAAGACCAAAATAACTTGGTTCACCTCAATTGGAGTTCACATGAGTTAGTTATGAATTTCCAAAGTTAAAAGCATTTTGTAGTGTAAAAAGCATTCGATTTTGGATTAATTTCCAAAAACTATAATTTCTGGGATAGAGATAAGTTTGAAACCTATTGCACATTAAAGTTCACTTAAAAATAAAATTATCAAAATTGGTTTCATTTGATTTGGGGTTACTATGAATTAGTTATCTATTTTTGAAGTTATTCTATTTTGGACCGTCTGATCGTGATTCGATAGTCCTGATTGAGTGAGCTGTTTAGACGGTCCGGATGGCCCAATCGATACGGATGGCCTGATTAAGATCTAATGGTCCAGATTGTGTTGGCCGTTTAGACGGTCCGATTGGCCCAATCGATCTGGACAGCCCAATTTAAATCTAACGGCTCGCGTGCAACTGAGATGATTCACGTTTAAGTAGGGAGTTAAAAATAGCAAATAAAATTATAAAAATATAAAAAATTTTAGAGAAGGTACTGAGATGATATAGATCAAATATAAATTTTGAGAACATACTGTTCATGATTAAAATACTTAATTTAAAATTCTTAACCGACTAGGTCTAAATAAGGACATACAAATTTGTTAAGGTCAAACTGATTTCTAAAAATTTGACAAAAATATTTTAATTCAAGATAATTAATCTAGTATTTGATTAAATTATTTCCTAGGGTTGTTTACAAGCATTTACTTTAGTTTTTGTTTTGGAGTTTCTTTTTAAGTGACAATGAGTCCCTTCTCATCATGTTTGGAGATAAGGATTACATAGATAAATAGAAAATAAAATTATAAGACCAAAATAACCTGGTTCACCTCAATTGGAGTTCACATGAGTTAGTTATGAATATCCAAAGTTAAAAGCATTTTGTAGTTTAAAAAACATTTGGTTTTGTATTAATTTCCAAAAACTATAATTTCTGGAATAGAGATAAGTTTGAAACCTATTGCACATTAAAGTTCACTTAAAAATGAAATTATCAAAATTGGTTTCATTTGATTTGGAGTTACTATGAATTAATTATGCGTTTTTGAACTTATTCTATTTTGGACCGTCCGATCGCAATTCGACAGTCCTGATTGAGTGAGCTGTTCAGACGGTCCGAACGGCCCAATCGATACGGATGGCCCGATTAAGATCTAACGGTCGAGATCGCGTTGGCCGTTCGGACGGTTCGAACGGCTCAATCGATCTGGACAGTCCAATTCAAATCCAACGGCTCGCGTGCAACTAAGATGATTCACGTTTAAGTAGGGAGTTAAAAATAGCAAATAAAATTATAAAAAGATAAAAAATTTCAAAGAAGCTACTGAGATGATATAGATCAAATATAAATTTTGAGAACATACTGTTCACGATTAAAATACTTAATTTAAAATTCTTAACCGACTAGGTCTAAATAAGGACTTACAAATTTGCGAAGGTCAAACTGATTTGAACTCCTTTTTGGATGATTTCAAATTTTGTTGGTTTCTATTTTAAATATACTTGAATCTAAAATTGGTTTGAATCTTGCTGTTCCAAAAAATGTTGTTAGTAGAATTACTTTAGGTTCAATGTTATTGTTGCAATAAAAATTGCTTTAATTTCAAAAATGCATGAGTATTTCTCTGTAACTCCAATTTGAGCAAACTCAAGCTTGTTGGTTTCTCTATCATCGCAAGCAAAGCTACCCCTGTGGTCTTGTCTCGTGCAAAGTCGCCTGTAGTCTTATCATTGCAAAAGTCGCCTGTGGTCTTATCACTACTTAAAAGTCATTCCGCTTGGTCTTGTCTCTGTGCAAAGCAACCAGCCCCGTATGGTCTTGTCATCTGCAAGCTAACACATTATCCGCTTTGTTAGCCTCCCCCCGCAGGCTATAAAATAAGACCACTGGACCCTTGAAACCGTAGGAAGAAGAACCTTCTCCATCGTACAATAACATACTATGGCAGACGCCTCAGGAAAATTGCAAAATTTCCCAACCCGCCCCAACTCGCCCGCTGAATTCTTGCAGCGTGCCACAGGCCTAAAACCCTAAGTCCCAATATTCTCCCCAAATTAAATGAACACAGCAGCAGTTGCCGCACCCATCGATCTGCTTCCTCCCCTCGCCCACCTCCTCTGCCCCATCCCCTCGCCCTCATCTCCGGCAACCTCAGGTCCCCCACCATCTCAGTTCGCCCCCGTGCATCCCCGCCGCCCCGACGCACCAGGCTCCGCCCCCCATCCCAAAGCCCTAGCTCCGCCACGCCTCCCCAGGTCTACCACGCTGCCCCGCCTCCCTAGGTCCGCCACGCAGCCCTGCCTCCCTAGCTCCCACCATCCTCCCCCACCCCTTCAGATCGCCCCTACCGTCCTCCCCCTCCCCCGACGCCACAGCTCCGCCCCATCCCCTCGCCCACCTCATCTCCGGCAACCCCAGGTCCCCCACCTCCTAATCTCAGCTGCCTCCATCCCATCTCAGTCGCCTCACCCCGACGCCTTGACTGCCCGCCATCCCGCCGCCCCAAAACCGCCCAAGATTTGTCTTTTCACTATTTCAGTGAGTTTTTGATTTGGATCCCCCATCGGTTCTTGATTTGGTTTTGGATTTTGCCTTTGATCTTCTCTCGCAGATGAGACGGCCAAGTGGGAGAAGATCTGTAACACCCCGGCCCAACACGGAGCCCAGAATGACACTAACTACACTAACAAACAATTTTAACATCATTTTATATTAAATTACAGCAAGCGTATCATGATAAAACCCGTCCACGGGTCACAATAACACAAGCATAATGATATGACCACCATAGATAATTTATTCCTAGGAGCATAGTAAGGTAATAAACCAATATTAACATAAACCAATCGATTAAGTCTATTGAATGAATAATCAACTCTAACTTATCATCTAAGGTTATTCAACACCATCATGTCCTAAATATAAATCATCATGCTATAATAAACATTTCTCATGCCTAATGAATCAAATAATTGGGTGTAGGTTGTGATTCCAAGTGCGCTAACCCTTCCCGAGTGAAACGTCATCAATGATTACCTAAAAACAACAATAGAACAAGAATGAGTCCAAGACTCAGCAAATACATAATAAAGCCACAAACAATAGTTTATCAACCATAATCAAGGTTATCATCATCATCTATCTATTTAATGTCATTCACATACTCAAACAATCAAGCTATATTCCATATAGGTAAAGTTACACATCTTAACAAATTACTCATATATGCGAATGCACCATCATGCTCATGCTCATATGCATCTCATCAGCTGATACTTGTATAGCGGAGTGTTCACACGTCGATGACACACTCTATCCTTCACTCCCGTGAAGTCCCCACCGAAGTAGGATTTTATCTAGAGCACTCTAGACTAGTCATGTATCTTTCTCACCGACTTTACTGGAATAGTTACATGACATTCTCACTGACCTGGCTCATGCAACTCTTGTCATGATGAATGTAAATGATGCAACATCTTTAATTATTCGTCAACATAATTCATCTCATTAACTCAATATATCATTCTCATTAACTCCATATCATAATATCATTCGCTCAATGTCATCAGTATCATGCATGAGAATAAGCTTAACGAAAGTATAATAAATAGCATGATAAGTAATATCAATGACAGTGGCAAACAACCCGTTGTTCACCACTCTACCATGTACTTGCCTTTATTAGTTGTGACGCACGGTTTGACTAGAAGATGGCAACAAGCATGTCGTCTAACCTACACTAAACACTCAAATTTTAATATAAGCTACAACATCACAAGAACAACAATTAATTGACATCGCTCCTACATGTCCCTCAAATCCACAACGCTTCCCCAATACTGAACAGTCACCCCTTGTTGACCTGGTACTAAAAAGGGCGTAACTTTTGACTCACAAGTCCGATCATAGCAAACCACCCCATTCTGGAATCTACACAAAATTCTCCACGTTTTCTTAGATTACCATGACTTCTAATTAAATCATCTAACCCCTCGTTTTTATTCCAAAAGACCGACCTGTTATCTTCTGGACAGCGAGCCTTACTAAATTCATAACTTGAAAATTACTTATCCGCTCAACATGATTAAATACTCCATGGAAAGATACCGAAATTATCTACAATTAATTAGTAGATGACATTCCCAAAATTCACCATTAAGGTACCTGAATAAATCATACAACAGAACAGCAGACTAAACCAATCTACTGTTTGATTTCTCCCCGACTAGAAACATGCTAATATTTTCCCTTACTGTTCCCATGCTAACCCCTCTCTCCCCTTTATTATCCCAAAGAAATACATATATACAAAGCATGCAGCTCTAGCTAGTTATTGTCTCACTTTTACTGTTTAAATATGCATGCATGCATACATTGCTACGAGGACAAAACTAGTTAACTAATTATTAGCACTACCAAATTCCTCTCTCTCCCTTAATACTCTAATTAATGAACCGTAAGCATGCGGCCCTTACCTAATGCCAAAAGCAAAGAAGACTTACGTTAAGCCAACAGCAATCAACAAGAATCAGTGTCAGAAGAACGATCGGTTGACGCCGGCAGAAATCAGGCGACGCAGGCTGCCAATTGGCCGAGTGGCGAAACGACGACCACGCGCTGGCCGGCTCCTAGGCACCCACGTGCTGGCTGAGTAGCGCTGTAGGTTTTGCATGCAGTTTGGGCTTCCACGCGCTACATGCAGGAGATGATGCCGCCGAGCAGGGGTGGATCTAGGCCTCGGGCAGGGTGGGCTATAGCCCGAGGCCCAGCCAAAATTTCCTTGCAAATTTTTTGTTGATATAGACCGAAAAAACTTAGTGACACTATCTAGCCCGAGGCGGCCCATCCACGCAGCAGCCCAACCGGTAGCATGCCCTCAGGCCTCAATCCACAGGCACCAGTCCACCACACACCAGCACCACCCACAGGCCAAACCTAATTCGGTAATCCCCGCACCGCACCCACTGATGCCCGCGCCCCACCGCCCCGCGCCTCTGGCTCCTTATCCTCATGAGTGGCGACCTCACCCGCCGGCCGCCCCCGCCGCCGGCCGGCCCACTCTCCACTCCCGCACCGCCCTCCGCTCCAGCTCCCACCGAGACCCGATGTCTGCACCACGCTACAAGGCTGCACGGCCTTCCCTCTCGCCCTTCTCCGATTCTTCTTTCCCCCTTGCGCCACCGGGTGCCGCCTCCTCCAGCCTGCACGCAGCGCCGCCACCTCGCCTCCTCTCCGACGTACACGCCTGCTTCCCCCTCCTGGTGCTTGGTCACACTGCCTCACCCGATCGCCAGAACCTGCCCGCCCGAAGCCACACCTCACGTGCTACTGCCGTCGAGCAATAATGCCCCCGCCCTCGGTGCTCTGGTGGTTCGGCTGTTCGGTCGCAGGTAGGCTACGATAGCTACAAACAAAAATTTCTACCACGCTAACCAGGAAGCCAAGCAAGTAGATGATCATAGATCATTACCACCAGACGCGCAGAGCAGCGGAAGAATGGTTGGAGCAGCCTGGTCCAACGTAGAGCGCGTCGATGTAGTGGTCGTAGTCGATCGTCCAACGTCCTCGCGAATCGATCGTCTCCTCCAGCAACGTCTGACAACCTTGTATATTCCGGCTTGCAACCAGGGAACAAAGGTCTCACCGAGTCCTCCCTTAAGCCCTCGAATTTACAAAACTCTCTCTCACTGTAGTTCTCTTCTGCATCGCGTAGCATCTGATCCAGATTCACGTTTATGAATCGTATTTGTATTGGTTTGTTCCAACCCGTTAAGTGTGTGACCCTGTAGGTTCATGCGTAATCGGTTGTGACTCTAAACCCTTCCGATCACTAGTCATAGCGGCTCCTAGCGTAACATAGCGATTCCGAATACACACAAATTATATCGGACGAACCTTAATGCAATATGATCTACGATCAGGTCCTCATCACTTACGACCAGGTCCTATCTCTATACGATCAGTCAGATGTGGTCACGACCAGTTCAGAACTCCCACGACCAGTGTTACGCCCACTCAGGATTGCGTTCGATCAGATCTACGACCAGCTCAGATTCCATACGACCGGCTCAGAATCGATCGAACTGAGTGACCTACTCGAGTATACTCCTTTTGCCTCACGATGTCTGGTTGAACTCCATGTGAAATGTTGTGTCATCCATGGACTGTTCAATTCTTTCTCGATCGAGTGTCAGATAACTTTACGTGGTCGAACACTTCGACTACTAGTGGCATGACCATGCACTTTCTTTATCCGATCACAATGAGGGGCCCAGAGACATCTCTCCTGTTATGTTAGGAGGGGCAAATCCCATATCTGACCAGTCACATTCCTCTCCATGTTTCACAACATACCCGAAAGCTACCTTTATAACTACCCAGTTACGGTGTAGAGTTTGGCAACCCCTAAGAGTGCTATTACACATGTAGGAAACCATGCTGATCTCAGGTCTAAGGATTATACATCATCATTGCTTGAGACCAACTAACGACACATAGAATCATAACAATCTCAATAATGTCTCAAGGTGGGTCTAATCCAACATCATGTTCTCTAACATGTGTCCATATTATTGGTTTGATATCTCCATATCTATGACTCGTGAAACATAGTCATCAACCAATACATATGCTAGTCTATTCATATGTGTCCTCATATGTTTCCGACCAGGGAACGTTTAAGAATAATCATCTCAGAAATATAGAGTTTCACAACCAAGTCACATACTTGATAATAAATACTAACAATATTATTCTTGGAACAAGATAACACATTATCCAATATAATGAACATAATGAAATATAATCATCTCTATGATTGCCTCTAGGGCATATTTCCAACATCGGCCGGCCTGGCCTGCGGCCGTCGGCCCTTGCCCCTCTTGCTCTACACACTTGAGGCCCTGGGCTTTCGAGGTAGTCAGGTAGATATTGTGAATTTGTAATCTTCAGAATCAGAGTTGATTGATATATTCAGCTTCCTCTTGCTAAAGTAAACAATCTCGGTCGATTGATTGATATAGTCTTCAGATTTCAGTCTTCACTCTTCAGAGTTGATTGCTATAGTCAGGCATAAAAGAATATTATTATCATCACTTCTATTCATGGTCGCCACTGCCCACTGCCCACTGGTGCACTGCAGGAGATCGATGATTGCTCACCTGATTAACTAACTAGGCAACCGATGATAAATTGATAATTGATAGCACCATGTGATATTGTGATGTGCTGCTGTTGTGCATGATCAGTGTATCTGTGCATGTATAATCTGTGGCTGTGCTAGCTGTAGCTTTCTGTTTAGTTCAATCACTGATTCATTCACAAATCAAACATGCTTGCAGAACACTAATTTTGGGATTAGTAGATTTGCACTCACCTGGCTATCTGGCTATCTCGATCTAGCTATCCTAATTGTGCTACACCAAGAACACTAATTTTGCCAGTTTGCCTCCAAAGACTTGAAGTCAATCTAACTCATAGAATGTTGTGTTTTCTCTGAAACGTAGTTTTCACCGCTTGTTATTAACTAATAAGTGCATATTGTTAATAAGTGCATTCCTTATTTAGGAATTAGAGATACAAAATGAAGAGGAACAACACTAATGAGGTCATGTAAGAAACTACTATCTCGCGCTAGTGGTAAGTTAGGTTCTTACAAATCTAAACTTCACGTTCTTTGTATTTACTCATACCTCTGTTTGATTTATTTTTTTATGTTGTCTTTGCAGGTTCTGGTAATTGTCCAACTATTGACGAACAAATGGTGGGCTAGGTTATAGTAGGTACTCAATTTGTATCTCTAATATGCTATATTATTTATGTTTTGCCGTGTTTTTCTTATTATATTTTATGTTGAAGCATTTTTGCTAAAGTTTCATGTCAATAAAGCATTTGTGGCTTATTTTTTGTTATGTTTTAGTGTGGGAATAAATTAGCATTAGTTTGAAGATGTTAGTCCATTAGAATTTAGCCTGAGGCGTGATCAAATCTTAGATCCGCCACTACCGCCGAGTCAAGCCATGGTCAGGCTGAGCGGCAGATGGCGACGCGGATAGCCGAAGGGCGCTGGGTGGCAGAAGCGCCGATTCAGGCCACACGCCGGCAAGAGAGAAACGCCGAGCGGCTGGCTAGCACGCGTACGGGAACAGTAGCAGGCGGCGGCTGAGAATTTGGGGAGGCGCACGGGAGGAAAAAGAAAAGGACTATGGTTTTAAAAAAATATAATTTCTCTCCTCACAATTCCCTTTTTACCCTAGCATGAACCAACTCCTCCCGCACGACCTGTTCCAGAAAAGGACTCCTCTCTAAAAATAAAAAACATCCCGTTTTCCCGTATCTCCTTTTGTTTAATTACACATAGGTCCTCACTAATCCCTTTCGTTCTCTCTCTGTATAGCTTTTCGGGGTATTACAAGATTACCTACATTGGGATCGTGACGTAGACCCTCCTGGCAGCGTACACTCTCTCCAAGGGGCACCCCTACCACGAGGAGCCGCCGGTCAGATCTCGTCCTTGGTATATTCATATACACATGTAGAGACTATATCATTGTATAAACTAATTGCCTTCTAAGAGAAAGTGTTGGTACTAACTTATGCTATGCTACTGTCACTTGATGCTTGAAACGAAATTGTTAGGAATAAAGTGCATCGTGGCCTAGCTAAGCACGCTTTTGATTAGTTCGTCTTCCGGACTTCGAGGCACGTTTCACGACTATGCCATGGTGGTTTAATCTTAAATTGGGCTCAACACTTTAGGATATTTCTCAAAGATGATGCAACATACCTAGTTTTAATAAATATAATTTTATACCGATATATTCATGTTGTGCATTACGTAACTATTTCATGGCGAGACCATGAATGGATGTATAGTGGTTGGCGCGTGTGAAGCATATGATGTATCAAGCTCGTGTTGATGTAGTCAAGGCGTACTATAGAAAACAAGGAGAGGATATTGATGACACGTTGGCACGTCCAAGGGAACTCCATTATGAGCAATACTTGGATGATAAGATTTGGTGGTGCAATGATATAGTATGGCCACATCTTTGTCGTCATTGGTGCACCGAGCAATTCAAGACAAAATGAAAGAGTGGTCGGGAAGCACGGTTGAAATCTAACGATGCTGCTCAAAATCAAGGAGGTTCGCGACCATACGTGGAGACCAAACAATACCTGGTATAAATCAAGCTCTTTAGACTATGACAATTAACAAAACATGTCGCATTACAACTTATAACACTATTCAAGGCTATAACCTGGAGTTTCACCATGTTGTAGGAACACAAGTATGGACTACAGAAGGCTACTTGGCTAAACACATATGCTGTAATGAAGGCAGGCATGAAGAATGTGGATAGTAGTGGTAGTAGTGGTGCAGTCAGCAGCCAAAAAGCACAGAAATACATTGTAAGTGCTCCCTTGTTTGTATTCTTACAGGTGAACTTAGCTTTCAAGAAAGATGCTTAAATGTTGCTTTCAGGATGATTACTCTACTGCTGCTATGGCTCAACACGAAGATGATTGGGAGTAGCGACCACTCGATGGAAGCATATTGTACAACATCAATGGTGGCATGCCCTATGGTCGTGTACCAATAGGGAATGGTGCTATCATGAAGAATGTTGTTCTAGCAGCTGCCAAATCAAGAAACATCGGGCCATCCAATTCTACCTCTTATCAAAATGTGGTTCGACATAATCAAGAACTACTCCAGACACAAGAAGTTCACCACCAGATGATCTGGTAATAATGTTCATGCATCTTATACTTCACCAGTCCATTATAAAGAATGATCCCGTGCGTGCATCTATTTATCAAACAGAACTTTCTTTTATGGGATTTAGTCAAGCATTATCAACTACCGTTGCTAGTCTCTTGGTGAGGCTTTTGGGAGAAATAAGAGAACACTGGTTAGCAGTCAAGGGAGCATAAATAGTATAAATCTCATATTTCTTGATTTGACCTACATGGCTCCAGGAATAGGATAGCTTCTAAATTAGGCAGCGATGCTGTTCGTGCATTGTTGTATGTACTTTTATGTCATGAAGGATGCCAGACAAACGACAGTGGAATGCTGATAACGAAAGATCAGGTTTGTTTATAACAATATGGTATATAACAATATGGTAGAGAGTGGAGACAACTTTGACCAGAAGGAATATGCATACATGCTAAGAACTGGAATATTTATTTCATATTTAGTCTTAATCAAACAACCAATTTGATATTTCATCATAATCAAACAGAAAAAAGGACAGCAACCTATCCTTGTCATTGTTGCATTAATGCATTCAATTGGTTGGTGACTGCTTCCTGGTTGGCTCAATTATCTAGCTTATAAGTCATAAAAGTTGCTTGTAAAATCTCATAAGCAAGAGACTGAGTTGTCAATGGTGGTTTTGATTGAAACATCACTTGTAGTTTAGCTTCTAAAAGAAGCCGAATAGTAGTACTTCTGAGCGAGTATATGATGGTCTAAGGTGCATCTGACTTGTAATTCTTTTGTTTGTTGCTGATGGTCATTGTTATTTTCTGAAATATAACATTCTTGGTAGTGGTCGAAGTCACTTTGATGGAACAAAGGGACCTTCATTCTAGTTTACGAATGGATTCAATAACTTCAATTTTGCCTTCATTATGGCTCTGCTATTCTTGTGGGTTGCACCATTTGCAAGGAAGAAATATGCTCCTGTTCTATTTGTAGTTGTCACTCCTGTAGTCCTATCTACATCTAGTTGGCTTTCATGTCTTTGTAGACACACATAAAGAAGGGTAAGCAAAGCGTTGAAGTGTAAATACTAGTTTGTCAATCAGTTCAACATGTAATATAATATAGGAAAATATCCTTTTCGGAAGAACAATATTTGTCTGCGATGCGCATGAAGACATTATGCGTACAACTAGAATTGCTTCTTTCTGTTTGCCTATCATTGAACCTAACAAATAAGCTGCATCAATGTTTTTGTATGCCCCTGCTGTAGCACTTGCATCGATTTTGGTTAGAGAGCTCAGTCTGATTTATGAAGGTGTGCTTTTTTCTTTCGGTTTCTATATGTTCTCTTTATCCCTTATGTTCCATTGTTTGCCTGTAGTAATCAGTGCAAACTTTCTGAGTTTAGAGTCAAATACAATAATGAGGTGTTCACAAACTTTGTATTAACCTACAATTATTGCCTTGTGTACAAACAAAATTCAGAAATAAAATTCTCATTGCCATGTTAGTACAGATTGTACATGTCTTTGCTTGCATTGCATGGTTAGTACAGATTGTATAGTTCAACTTCAAATAGTACTTTCCAACTGTAGATGCTTTTTGAGAAGATGGGCGAACAACCACCACCAGAGATGCTGTGCCGTGGCACATCTACACAAGCACAGGTAATATCGTTTAATACCTACAATTATTGCCTTATGTACAAACAAAATTCTCTACGAACTATTATTTTGCCTTGTTGCATAGTTCAACTTCAAGTGGTACTTTCCATCCATCACCTTTGTCATATGGAGGACCATTTGACAAAGATAACTAATATTTTTTGGTGTGTCAGACTGTCAACAAGTAGTACAGCAGTGAGCGAGTGGACTCATGTTGAATGTTCTAAACATGGGCATAACCTAAATCTCATTTACTTGTAGTTGATGGTAAGGTGGCAAATGACTTTTCTTAGTTAGTACACCCATACTTGTGAATTGTTTACAAGGCTAAACAAAATTTGAGTATATGCCAAGCGTCACATGTTCTTAAGTAGTTGCCATGATTTGTTAACTTAGTAGATCTAGGGGTGTACATTTTGTATTGGAAGATCCAGGGGTGGGGTGCACATTTTAGTACCAAAAGACATGATATTGCGGGATGGGTATTTAATATAGGACTGTGATAATTCAAACAACATTACAAGCCATTACGGTTTCTTCAACTCAAGTTGACATAATGTTTTCACCTTGCAGCAAGGGACTGGGACTGGATCCTCCTATGTGGGCTCACAACCGGATGATGGTGCTGTTGATGGTAACGCTGATGTAAACGACAGGGACAACAACAGTGGCGACATTGATGGCGACAACAACCATGCTGCCATTCTGTGACTTTCAGTGATCTCTTGCAGTTCTTTTGACTAGCTGAACTTGAATGTAATGGAAATGGGGACTTTTGTATGCAGTACTTCACTTTAGATGTCTTTTGGATGGATGAACCAATCTGGAGGTGAAGTTTATGAATGTTGGCATGCTTGTGCTAGTGAACATGAATCTATTGGCTATGGACTGTTTATGAAACCCGAACTTTTTATATGTTTGTTCATTGATTATATGTTTCTTGACTGATGCAAGGATGGTGTTGTGATTTGATTATATGATGCACAGATGTATAAGATTCGGATATCAATGCTTATCTCGCAAGTTGATTGCTACAAATTTATTGTCTGCCGCAATATGCCAGTATTTTCTGCCATTTTGGAAACTTGCTGTAACATGCCAGTATTGCCAGGTTTTTGTGCATTCTGCAAAGCAATTTTGCTGACGGGTCAAACCGTCAGGCTTTTAGTATTGCCAGTTTTTTGTGCATTCTGCAAATCAATTTTACTGACGGGTCAAACTGTCAGGCTATATTTTCTTGACAGTAACACAAACAGTCAACGAAATACATTTTTCTAACGGGTCATTATCATTTTATTGACGGCGAGAGAACAGTCAGTGCAATGTATTTTCCTAGCGGGCAGGGTTAATTTTATTGACGGTGACATTAACCGTTAGTGAAATATATTTTCTTGACGGTACCAGAAGAATAGTAAATGAAATCACTAATTTTATTGACGGTTACATAACCGTCAGCGAAATGAATTTTCCTCACGGTTTGACCCCTCAGTAAAATGCATGTTTTTACTGACGGGCAATACCGTCAGGTTTAATTTCCCTGGCGGGTAACCGTCAGCCAAATTGAATTTTCCTTTCCAACTAGTGTTGAGAGGTTTTGCCTGATGGGTAACCATCAAGAAATTAAAACCTGACGGTTTTTTGCATTTTACTGACGGTTTTCAACCGTAAGGGAATACTCGTTTCCTGGTAGTGTTGATGTATGCCTTGAATGGTGACACTAACTTGCTGTGAACTTTGGTCAGCCTCTTCCCAAATACACCAACGTCGTCGGTGCCCTTCTGGACTGTGGGAGCCACACTCTTCCCCACCGTTGTGTTCTCCACGCGCGCCACCTTGTTGGTCATCGTTGTGCTCGTCTTCGTTGCCTGCTTGGTAGGGGCGAGTTTTATTTTGAGCTTTGGTATGGCGGCTGCATCCCGTAGAAAAAAAAAGACTCATGTTTTACTGATGTATGCTTTTGTGTTTACCGTATATAACGTGACAAATTACTTCTATGTCACCTATACCTTTGCCACACTAGGTCTACCTGACGGGTCTTTACTCACATCGGTAGGCGTATGTCTCCTTTACGGGAAGAGGCACCTCCGGGGCATCCATTACACCCTCTTTTACTAGCTTCTAGGGTAAAAAAAAGAATGTTGTTTTATTGCTATGCATTCAAATATTACTGTATGTGTCATGACAAAAAAAAACTACCAGTGGCCCAGTATGTACCTTTGTTGCACTGACGCTAATCGTGTGTGCCTCCTTGTCTTTACTCACGGTGGTGGGTGCCTTCTCTACCTCATTTACTGGCGGATGCACCTCTGGGGCGTCCACTGCACCCTCTTTTACAAGCTCCTACGATAAAAAAAAAGAATCGAGCTACTGTCAAAAAGTTAGCAAATTTACTTGATTTCCATCTTATTTTTACTACATCATTACCTCCGTGTGCTCCTTTACTGTCAGAGGCTCTACCGGGGCATCATTGGAGCCCTCGTTTACTGTCTCCTGCATTAAAAATGAATGAAAGATGAATTATTGGAAAAAACGAACAACATTACTTGATCATCTGTAAGTGTTTTACTGCATTCAATACCTCGCTTTGCTCCCAGATGGTGTGCAGAGCTTTGGATCGCTGCAGACCTTCGCTCGATTAGAGCATGTAGCGATTCCTAGGATCATGGCCTAGCTTGAGTCGATTATCTTTGTCAATGTTTGACATGACATCACCGTCGTGCTTCTAGCCTTCAGGACAATAGTAAAACATATGCATTTAGATTTATTGTGTGCTTACATCTTTACTGTGTTGAGAGAACACAATTAATGCATGCACCTTTCTCATTCTGGTGTATTTGATTTAACAATTTTACTGTGTTGTTGTCTTTTTACTGTATCAAATGTGTCTATTTACTACATGTAATATATTGTTTTACCATTGTCGTAGGGGCAGCCCACCGGCCCCCACGACCAGGCGAACACCGCAAGCGCACCCACCCCGCCGGAGAGCCCAAAGGCCCGAAGGGGCCCGGAGGGTCCCAAAGGTGGCTCAAAGGGTCCGAGGGGGTCTGGAGCTGTTCAACCACCTGGGGCGGCCAAAGGCCGTTTGGGCAGGGAGTCCTGTACCCCCTCCGAAGGGCCACAGTACCGCTGAGCAGGGCGCACCAGCTAGATGGACCAGGACCAGGAGAGTCCACCATGAGCGAAAGGCTACGGCTAGGGGTAGGAAAGGCCCCTGCAGCCCCTACCAGTATAGGGCCCTGTACAGGGTAGGTTTGTAATCTCATGTACCCAGTAGAAAGGCTATGAATAGCCACCTCCCCTCGTGTAATAGGGTAGACTGTATTTTTTCGGTTAGTCAATAGTGTTTACTTCCTGACAACCAGTCCCCCCTCTGAGGACCCTTCGGATACCCTCGTGAATACTAGGGGTCCCCTCTTTCTACTGTTTAGTCTTTCTTGCTACGATAGTTGGCGCCGTCTGTAGGGACCGGTAGGAAAGCTATGAAGCCCAAACCCGTTCTACGAAGCCCAACCCCGAAGCCTCGGCATGCCCCCTCAGAGGAGGGCCAAGCCCAAGGTCTCAACAGCCGAAGCAGCCGTGACAGTCGCGGCCCCGAGCACCCCGAGGGCTAAGTGAAGCAGAACCTTAGCAGAAGCGGCGCCCCCTACCCTGGGCACGGAAGAGGAAGCGAATAACTCCACGCACGGAGATATCGTCAGGAGCGCCACTGCCCGCCGAGGATCCTCCCCGGCACCAGGGGCCCCTTGACTTAGGTGAGGCGCAAGCCAAGGATCGTGCATATATATCAGAATGACCTCGGCTTCAATAAAAAAGATAATAAGATGCTGATCATAGCATCACTGTTCATTTTGGCTAACCGGGCATTATGTCACAATCTAACTTCCCCAATTTTCTAGCCAAAAACCCCTACTTGTTTGAAGCTTCAAAAGAAAATACTAATCAATGTTGGTATTAAGACCGGGAAAAATTTTTATTAAAAACTAGATGAAATAGCTTGGCCAAAAGTAATTTTTGTTAAATTTTTAAAGATTATTTTGACTTTGAGAAAAATATTTGTCTTTAAGTAAACCTATTCGGGTTAAATGAATTATTTATGTAATTTAAACTGAGAAACAGTGGTTTTGAAAATTTATTTGGAGAATATATCATCCCAGTAGCAATTCTGCAAAACTTCATATTTTTACAAATTTATTTGCTATTTTTAAAACCCAGTCAAACTTTTGAAGTTTTGAATTGAGTTGATCAATTCTTGGTCTAACCCCAGCCGCTGGGCACTGTTGCGACCGAACTCAAGTGCCTTGAGTTCAAAAACTTTACGCAGACCCGACGCTGCTCGCGTTCGCTGCGTGCCCCAAACTTCCTTCGACGCGAGCCGTCGATCTCCTCACTGACGGCTAAGATTGCGAGGCTGTGTGGGTCATCCACGCATGCGAGCTGCAATCCCCACCGTCGGATTCCCATCCAACCGCGGCCAGCCATGGCTTTGAGAACCTAACGCGCATCCAACTCGTGGCCGTCAGATCTCAACGAACGGGCCAGATGCTTTGGGCCGTTCGGACCGTCCCGATCAGCCATCCAATATTGACCGCAGGATCTAAATCGTGCGGCGCACAATTATCGGGCTATACCATTTTTGAATGGTGAGAGCCGAGGTATGCGTCGAGCCGTTGGATCATCAATGAGCGGGCAGATCATGTGGGCGCTCGACCATCGAACCCCACATCGATCTCCACTATTGGATTTTGATCGCACGGACTGCATTGATGGGCCGTTCGGACCACTTCATCGTCCCTTCAATCCCGGCCATTGAATTCAGATCCAACCGTTCGGTCCTTTTAATTCGTAACTTAGGCGCACAATAAAGGGCGCACCGTTAGATTCGATCGTATGGCGCCGCTTTAACCCTGCGCGCTTAGGACCCGGATCTCATTGTGGTCGTCGATTGAAATCGCCACGTCCACATGGCTAGATACCGGTCAGATCTCCACGTTCATCTCCATCGCAGCCGCTTGTTTTTAATCAAACGGCGGATGTTCTTTGGAAATCACAGTGTGTTGTGCGTTGCTGTGGCTGACGTTGGGACCGACTCGTCAGTGACGTCCTTCCTTTCTCCCTTGCGCCTGTACTTCGTCGTCGACTCCCTCGCTGGAGCGGTGTCATTGTACAGTGTTTGTGCGAATATCCTTTTGGTATTTGGCATCAGATTGCCACCTCATCAGCTCTGGAGAATTCTCGCTTGCTCTAGGAGATCAAACTCTATTTAAACCCTACTCTCTGAGCCTCAGCCATTGTTGACCGAAAAGAGCTCCTCTAGTTCTTCCTCCCTTTCCAGTGAAGCTTCCTTGCTCTTACCCTTGTTCAACTATAAGCATGTCTAAATCTCATGTTAATGTGGATTTCGGGCATCTATTGTAGGGTTGGACTAAGGTTCGCTCTCTGTCGTCTTAAGCCAGTTGGAACACCACCTCGGTGAAGCCTTATCCCGGTGAGTTAGACTCCATTCCTTCCTGTCAAGAACGTGTGTGGTAGTCTTTAGAGCTTAAGTTTCTATCATTTTCGTTTTTGGTCAGACCAGAGAAGAGAACTTTGGATCTTTACTGTTTTGGCCAAGAACTTGACTTCATCTTCTTCTACTCAAGCTGGTAAGCTCAGACCTTAATTCTTGTCACCGTGAGCACCCTAAGGACCTCAGTAACTCACATGCATCACTCACTTATGCATGTAATACTCCAATTGCCTTAACACCGAAATGTTGTTTTATATAACTTTTCGGTCTTTCATATCGTTTTCGAGCTCTAGGGTTCTTAGGTTATTTTATCAGCTTATTCAGGTTCTATCTAAACCCTAATAGTAAGAAAAGGTTATTTATGTTGATTATGCTTCTAAATCAATTTAGGTGCAAAACCCTTTTCTGTAGATCTGTCTCTTGCCGGTATTTTGGTCAACTAGGGTTAGCAAGGGTAGGTCTAGGGTATTAGTTACTCTCCAGGTCAGCTTTAACTTTAATTAAAAAGCTTTGCGTAACATATTTCCCAATTAGTCAAATCGCTATATCTTTTTTGTTCTTCTTTGTTGGTCAGTCCGACAACATGCACAGCAAACTCTATAGTTTGTTACCCTTGTCACTTTGTACTATTTAATGATGAGTTAGGTCACAGCATTAATTAAGAATACCCTTAGTCTAAGCAAAATAATTTACTTAATCCATGTTTAGATCACCAGACCAATCTTTTGCTATCTATCATATTTTCAGTCTTCAAAAATCTGAAAACTATAGTTCCAGTTTGAAACTTCATTTTGATAATCAGTATTAACTAAAGATGCAGATTTAGTAAACTTTTAGTTTTAATTGTTTAACTACAAACTAAACAAAAATGTCATCTTGTTCATGATTCAATAAAAACAGCAAACTTCATTTTTGTGCAGTCTGTCCAAATTTCGGTTTTTCCAGATCTGTAACTGTAACTTTAAATTAGACTCTAATCTGAGCAACTAGTAGCTATAGATGATAAGTATGGGTTATTATCTTTATTGGGTTATACATAACTTAAGCATATTGTTAACCATGCATTACCATCTTGATCATGCATTCCCCTCTAATATTTTGTTCTCCGTCAATTTCTTGTGTTTATTGGATTTTTATGATTCTAGATTCTGGTTCTTCTGAAGTTGTTGAATCTGTTGTTGAGCAGCAAGAACCTGAACAAGAGGTTTATTACTATTACCAAGGCAAGCATCCTCTTTGCACCATGTTGATCCTAATTTTGAATCAGAGATTTCTAAAACCAAAGGACCTTTGTTGCATGCTAATTTCTTAAAAATTTATTTGTGATCTGTTAATAGTTAGTTATCACCTAACACTTGAGGCTTACCTTTAATCTGATCATACACTCAAACTTAAGGTAGTGCTTCTATATTTAAATACTTGTTTTCAGTTTTTGCTTAGCCATGCAGTCTATAGAACGTTAGTGTTTGGCAAGCTTATCTTGTCAAACATGGGAACCATAAATGAATTGAAGTTATCCTGATTCTTTGTTCGGTTTATTTAAATCAGAAATAAATTTAAGTCTTGTTTGATAAACTAATTTAATCTGGACAAGTGGATGCTAGTGATGGTGCCTTAGTGCACGAGATTGGGAAATGTGGTTGTCTTGTCTAGATTGATTAAGGACCGAACATCGGCTGGATGATTCAAGCCCCAACGTACTTCCACACGCAGTGTATGGGCGCTGTTTGGTTAAGTAAAGGGTTAATGCTATTGAGTTGAAATATGGGAAAGTAAAGGCATATGTGTTTGACCACCAAATCAGTATCATATGTTCTTAGGAGGGTGAGGCCATACATGCGTTCCATCACATGTATGTACCTTAAGGGTCTCGATTATGCGATGTAATATGTGCAAAGGAACACGGTTTGCATTTTATTGATCGGGTCGGCATTCCCGGACAACATGTGGACCCCGGTTGGTAGGTTCTAATAGTAACTTGAATCGGCGGGATCACCACACATGGGTATTCGGCTCAATAGTGTTAATTTGTTGAAAATACCAAATCTTAGTTTACCCTACCGGCATACCAAAGGCAAGCAGTGCTATTATTCTAGATGGCTTACGGGCTAGCTAAGTCGTGTGGGTAAAGATGTACACCCCTGCAGGGTTTAAAACTATTCGAATAGCCGTGTCCACGGTTACGGACAACGCTTGAATTTGAATAGCGCTTTGTATAGACTTTGGAAATAAAAGTTTGGTTATGGGTGAACTCGGCAAGAGAGGCATTCATGCAAAAAAATTTGGATGGTGGCGAATAGCCAAGTTAATGATGTTACTGTTCATGATTATGTCTCAATTACTTATTGTTTTAGTCCAAGTTGATTTATAAAATTGCTTTGTCAAAACTTAGCAAGTGTAGGTTAAGATGTATTGCTTTATGCAAAATCGAACCCTTATGAACTTCCTGTTGTTAACCTTATGCATGTATAAACTCTAATCCTTTGTATAGGTTCTATCAAACACTTTCTTTTAATAGTTTGTGTAAGTCTTGCTGAGTACCTTCTGTACTCAGGTTTTATAACCTCTTGTTGCAGGTGAGGATGGTTATTTATATGAGATGCCCGTTAGCGCCGATCAGGGTGACGCTAACGAGTGAAGCTAGTTCTAACTTCCACTCAATAGCCTGAGGGTGATGGGGGCATTGGTGGTCTTTTGCTGTTTTGTTTTGCTTCCGCTGTAAAGTTTTGTAGTGACCAAGGTCACATAATATTGTAAGCCCAAACCGAATTGTAACCTCCTGTGTATAATTATGTAAGTATTTGCCTTGTATGTATGATACAATGTTGTTTGAGGATATATGTGCAATAGTCTGTGAACCTGAGAACTATTGTAATACATATATCCGGGAACTCGAATATTGGAATTGTGACTTGTTAAGAATTATGCTCCTAGTATAATTTCTAATTAGGACCGAATGGTTCCTGATTGTAAGTTATGCTTTTAGTATGATTCTTAATTCGACATAAACCTCCAATATTCCGGGGTCCTCACAATAGCCCTCCAGCATGAATTGGCGGTCCTTCACCGAGAGTTGGCGGACCTCCGACACCCACCACCGGAGACAGCCCTCGCGGCCCCACTCCAGCCCTTGCCACCCACCGGAGCGAAGGCCGCCCCTTCACCTCTGGCCCTAGTGCTCTGGGGGGCCCTAACTTCCCACTGAGTGTCGGGTTAGAGACAACCCGCTGGCCATCAGGCTTCAAGATGCCGGAGGTAACTCCTTTCGAGGGGTGCACGGACCCCTCGGAATTCCTCCGGGTGTACGAGACCGCCGTCGAGGCGGCCGGAGGAGATGACACTACGAAGGCGAAGAGTGTCACCCTCGCCCTCAAGGGTGTGGCGCTGACATGGTTCTTCACCACCACCACCCCCCCCACTCCATATACGTGTGGGAGCAGTTGCAGGACCTCCTCCGCAACAATTTCCAGGGAAACTACAAAGAACCAAAAAACGCAGGGCACCTGTTCACAGTAAAGAAGGACCCCGGCGAATCCATCCGGAGCTTCTTCAAAAAATTCGCGGAGGTAAAGTGTTAGGTGAAGAGTGTCAATGAAACAACCGTCATAAATGCGGCAACGTGCGGGCTCCAGAAAGGCCCCCTATCAGAAAGGTTGGCTCGCAAGCCTGTCCTCACAATGACGGAGCTCTTCAACTAGATGGAAGAGTATGCCCGAGTGAAGGAAGATATCACTCGGAGAGGCACAACCCCTGCTGCCCCAACATCCGCTGCCACGGCTGGGGCACCCGCCAAGCCGCGGACCACCGACTACTGGCAGAAGGGCCGAAACGTCTACCATGTAGACGGCAACCCACCCACCGAGGGGGGAAGGCGCGAGAGGCGCGGGAGGCGCGGCGGCGACCGAGGGCGTGTGCGAAACAGCGGCCGCCATCCTGACAACCACGCTTGCGCCGGAGGACCTCCATTTTGTGACCTTCACGGCGAAGGGTCGCACACGACAAGGGAGTGTCGCACCATAGCGGCCATGTGGGACTACACGAACCACGCATCGATGTACCAACCGTATGGGATGATGGAGGTGGGCCGCACCCGCCTCGCCTCACATCGAGACCCCGCATAGAAGCGGGCCATGGGGAGTACCAGCAAAGGATCATTAACATGATCACCGAAGGATCCTCGCTCGGTATGCCTTCGAAGAGGCAGTGGCGCGCGTACGCCCGACAAATTCATCACATCGCAACATACCCTATATCCAGCCCACCTTGCTATGCTGAGATACCCATCTCCTTCGGCCCCGAGGATGCCCGCGGTGTGTATTTTTCACACCAGGACCCCCTTGTCATCTCCGCCAACACCGCGGATTTCGAGGTCAGGCGTGTCCTCGTCGATGGAGGGAGCTTGGCGGACCTCCTATTCGTGGACACCTTCGACGAGATGATGATCCCCCGGGATCGCCTGTCACCCCCAGGCATACCCTTGATAGGCTTCAGGGGAAGACCCGTGACGGCTCTGGGCCAGATTAACATGACGGTCACATTCAGCGATGACTTCAAATCGCATCTTGGACCGAGGTCGTCACGCTCGACATTGTTCAAATGGCTTACCAGTACAACGCCATTCTTGGTCACACGCCAACACCTTCAAAGGCTATAGCCCACCACAATTACTCCGTGCATGAAGATCCCTGCACTGTGAGGGCATTGTCACAGACGGGAGACCAAGACTCATGAGGCACACAGAGCTCGAGGCTCTCTCACCAACCCGACATGTCCACACCGTCGTGCTTGACCAAAAAGAACAAACAAGCCCAATGTCAATGAAATGGGCATCGAAGCCAAAATCGCAGGGGCAGCTTCGAAGAATACCCCTAAGTGACGACTCACCATAAAGGACAGCGGCCCTCAAGGCGGAGCTCCCGGCGGAGGCACGCGACGCCATCCTCGAAGTACTCCGCAGCAACACGGACATCCTTGCCTGGGGCCCAGAGGACATCCCCAACGTAGCGTGGGGAACAATCGAGCACCGTCTAGCCATCCAAAGCGATGCGTCGCCCAAGAAACAGAAACTACAGCGTGACGAGGATTAAAACCTCTATGTATTATTTTAAATGCATAATAAAAGACCATACGTTTTCATGGTCAGAACCCTAAGACTAACGACCTCCCCAGTCGTTAGTATTCGAGAGGTTACTTATGGGTACACGGCCTGATGAGGCTTTGTGCCTAATCCCCACCGGATAACCGCCAGAAATTATCGAATCGGGTATTTCTTATCGTATGATGAATGGAACACGTGTTATCGCTCCAAACCATGCGATGGTACAACCCCGAGACACCGACTATTAACCACCCTACGGTTAAGCTTTTCACAAGAATCGCAAGGAAGTTAGCACATTGTTAACTTCTACCGCTCAAACCTACCGTAACGCTTCACCAGGACGCCTTCTCCAGAGTAATCGCCACCTCTTCGAAGTTATTTAAAGGTGAAGCACAAGAGACAACAACAGGACAAGAGGGGAGACGATAGGCTACACACAAAAACAAGGCCAAGGCAAAGATATGCATGAAGCCTAAGCGGTGGAATTAGAAGCTAGATAATCACCTTAGACTCATATTCTAAATCTGATTACCTTGCTAAGCATTCCTCCATTCAAGATAATTCAGGTAGTACTTAGCCACATCTTGTAAATCCAGTTCATATCAATAAAGAGCGACCCCCATTCCATTCCGTGATATTCCACGCCATTTTCTCGCTTATTTTCGTAAGATCGGCGATTCGATCGCCGACACCGGGCGCCGTCCGCGGGGAAGAAGGCGAAGTTTCAAGAAATTTTTTTTTTCGCCAAGAAAATCTCGCCCAAAAACTCGCAATCGCCATGCGACTATGCCCGAGTTTGGGATGAGGAAAATCGGTTCGACGGCGACTACGCCAACCTCGATATGGAAGGATGTATCGCGCCATGGAAGAAAATGGCAGTCATCCTCCTCATCCTCCTCCGCCGCCGCACGTCGCCGACGTTAGCGAGGTCGACGGATGGATGAAGATGCGCCGCCACTACCGGTGGCGCAACCAGAGAACCGCCGCTCCGACCATTCCGAATGCCAGAGATCTCTTCAAGCCCGGCCTTCTCGACCGCTAAACAGTGAAGAAATTTCAGCTCCATCACCCGAAAACTCTATACCATTGATGAAATCATGGTCGAAAGATACTCTCCTTCGCTTCGCAATTCCAGAGTCAACCGTCACCGGTAACGGTGTCGATGAAACCTCCACCGGTCAGAGGCCATGTGGGGATGATCACACTCAAGATAACGATCGGCGGTTCGTTTGATCAGCCGAGAAGACCTCAGAAGTGCTCATCTCCGACCGATCTCCATCGTGGAAGATTCAGCGCGTTACCGACAAGCTCTCCATTAGTTATGATGGAAGCTCATCGAAGATCAATGCCGAAGCACGAGGTCAACGCGATCGAGATGAAAATCAAGATGCCCCTGACGGTCCTACACTCTACCACGCCATCACGTGTTGTTAGAGATGATCCGCCGCTAAGCACCAACTTCCGGAGGCAACGGAACTAATCGACGCCAATCGCTTAATCCCGCTCGCATCGCCCCACCCAGAGGACCGACAGATCGACCAAACCGAAGGTCGGGGAAGGTTGAGACAGCGTACACCCACGACAAAGATGAACCACCGAGACCTTCAGAATCAGACAAAACTTCGGCGACGATTCAAAACATGTTAAATAATTCCGATCCGCTCTAGCAGAACGCCTAGTTTTGTATAACTCGAGGTCGTATCCAAATTCTCCAACAGACCATGCAAATAACGGAAGCGACGAGAACAGAGGGGTTCAGAAGTCGACTAGGACTTCGCCCGCGCCTCCTCAAGAGGGGACAAAGACGGTCATACCAGAGAGCAATGATACCAAGACCTCCTCGACGATTCCGACCAAGGAGTCACGAGGAGAAGGCTATTTCAAGAGGATACTCCCCATCAAGGCCGAGAAGAACCACCACTAGGACCTAACGATCTCCGACATCGCTTGAACCTGAGTGGGCGGTCGTGACATCATATCAACGTTCACGACCGGATCGGCATAACCGGAGTTCCAGCGCCCATCTTAGGGATCGGTCTCGACCGACATAATCCCGCACCTTCCCGGAGAAGACGCCATGAATCAATCACAGGTTGTCGAGCCTTCTCTCGCGGGCTCCAAGTCGCGTTGGCCAGCTTGTTCGGATCGCTAACTTGGACAAATTCAATGGAACTCAAAACCCATTGGAATTTCTCCAAATATATACCACCGCTATCGTGGCTGCTGGTGGCGATGAGAATGTAATGGCCAACTATTTACCCACCGTGCTCGAAGGGTCTACCCTGGCCGTGGTTGTTAAACTTACGGCCGGATCCATATATACTTGGGAACAACTCAGGATCTTCTCGATTGCCAACTTCAGGTACGCACGACCGCCTCGAAGGAGGACGATCTCCACGTAATCCCATAGGATCCGATGAGACTTTACGCCAATATATCAAGAGGTTCACCCAGTTCAGAACTCTATACCCAAGTCGCAGAGTCCTCTCGTTATTCGAGCTTTTAAAACAGTCTAAGGAATCGGCGGTTTACGGAGGACATAGCAATGAACCCTCCAAGAACAACCGCTGAGCTTTTTGATATGGCGGACAAATATGCCATTGCTAGTGAAGCAATCGAGTGGTGTGAAGCCATCGATCGGAAGACAAGATTCCCTCACTTTGGCCCGACAAACAGAGAAAAAGAACAAGAAGTCTCTCAAGAAGAAAAGAACCGCAGACCCGACGACAAAGAAGTCCTCGCTGCCTGCATAAGATCAGAAGGGCAAGAAGGAATATGCTTGGTCGAAGCAAAGCAAAAGTTCCGACCAAGGATTCTGATTTAATAAGAAGTGGTGTCCACTTCACCAAAGAAAGGTGGCATGATCTGCAAGATCGCTGTGGTCTCGCGTAAGAAACTGGAGGATTATTATGCAAGTAAAGGACCATTTCAAAGAATACAGAACATGGAGAAACGAGCTCCAAAAAGGACAAGGATGGCGACGAGGAGATGGAGTACGGGATCCCCAACACACATCAACATGATTTTTGGAGGATCTTCTTCATACGAGTCCAGACGCCATCTCAAGGCCATGGAGCGGAGGTCAACCTCGTCGAATCTCCAACCGTAATCAAGCACTCAAGTGGTCGGACACCGCATTTCTTCAAAGAAAGACGATCGCACCATCCCATCGACTGCATCGGTAGGTTCCCCATCGCCGTTGAACCAACTATTAATAATTGCTCAAGTTAATCGGGTCTTAGTGGATGGGGTAGTTCCTTGAATATATTATTTGTAGGAGCTTTAGAAGAAATGCAGTCCCCATGTCAAAGGTGAAACTGTGAAATATACTTTTCATGGCATAGTTCCGGTTCTACCGCTAAACCGATAGGACAAGTTTCCTTACCGGTGACGTTTGGAAAACTCCGACAATTTTCGAACAGAGAAGATCCCGCTTGATGTAGTAAACTTGAATCAAGATACAACGGAATCCTCGGTCGACCAAAGATTAGCAAAATTCTTGATAGCCACGATTACGGTTATCAAAGTTTGAAAATGCCGGGCCGAAGGAGTCATCACACCGAGGAGATCGAAAATGGCTTACGATGCGATCGGAAATCCTTTGCCTTTGGTTGATGAACTTCCACCAGAGAGGTTAATCCGTCTCCCATGCGGAGTCAAGCACTCGGCCAAAGATGACGCTTAAACCATCCGACCGCATCAAGGAGGTACTACTCGACAAAAGCGCTTCTCCCGACAACGTCAAGTCGTCACATGGGTCGGACAACCAGATCCAACCGCCAAGAAGATTCGGTGGGGGCAAGACTCGACCCTAAATAGGAAGAGTCGCTCGTCTCCTTCCTCCGAGCAAATCAAGACGGTTTGCTTGGCAAGCGTCCGATATGCCCGAGTCCCCGGAGGTGATCGAGCACAGCTTGCTCTCCACCGATAAAAACCGATCAAGGTAAACTACGACGTTTTGCACCGATTGGAAGGAAGCAATCCAATCGGAGATTGACAAGCTTCTCCAGCGGGATTTATTCGTGAAGTCGACCACCCACGGTGGCTTGCTAATCTGTAATGGTTAGGAAAAATAATGGGAAATGGCGAATGTGTATCGACTTTACGGATCTTAATAAAGCTTGCCCGAAGGATGACTTTCCCTTCCCCACATTGATCAACTAGTAGACTCTACTTAGGGTGCGAGTTACTAAGTTTTTAGATGCGTATTCGTGGTACCACCAGATTAGTATGTGTAAAGAAGATGAGGAGAAAACTTCCTTCATCACCCCATATGGTACTTCTTGTTATATTAAGATGCCATTTGGTCTCAAAAATCTTTGGTGCAACTTTTCAAAGGTTGATGCAAAAATTTTAGTCCACAAATCGGTCGGAATCTAGAAGCTTATGTTGACGATCCGGTCGTAAAGACCACCAACGGCGACCACATTCCCGACTTACAAGAAACTTTTAATAACTTGAGAAGACATAACCTCAAGTTAAACGGAAAAAGTGTGTGTTCGAGTTTCACTGAAAAGCGCTCGGTTTCCTAGTTTCGCTAGAGGTATTGAAGCAAATCCGGCCAAAAATTGCGGCCATCGACGAGATCGCCCCCGACCACGAAGAAGGAAGTCCAAAACTAACCGGTGATGGTAGCGTTAAGTCGTTTCATAGCAAGGTTGGGGAAAAGGATTACCTTTCTTTAAACTTCCGGAAACATGGGAGTTTTGAGTGGACTAAAGAGGCAAACGATGCCTTTGAGGAACTTAAAAGTACCTTACAAGTACCCGGTTTTAGTTTCTCCGAGACGGGAGAAACATTGCTAATTTACGTGGCGGCAACACCACGCATAGCTTAGCGGCGTCTTGGTTGTAGAAAGGATAATATCCAACGACTACCTATTACGTGGCGAAGTCTTACATGGACCAAAGGAAAGATACCCACAGTACAAAAGTTGCTCTATGGCCTCCTTATGTCTTCAAGGAAGCTAAGGCACTACTTTCGAGCCCACAAAGTGGTCGTACCTACGGATATCCCTTGGTCAAGTCCTTGGAAACAGGAATCATCGGATTTAATAGCCAAATGGGCGGTCGAGCTAGAGGCGTTCGATCTCCATTTCATTTCACTTAACGACAATAAAGTCCTGTAATAGCGAATTCATTGCGAATGGACAAACCTCGAACCCACCCAAGGACCCGAGATACGAACACCACGACGAGTGGACAATGTATTTCGACGGTTCCTTGATGTTACAAGGATCGGGGGCTGGAGTGGTCTTGATATCCCCTACTGGCGAACACATCAAGTACGCCATCCAGTTAAATTTTCCTGCCACCAATAATGTGGCGTATCTGAAGGTTTATTGGCGGGACTCGAGCGCGCTCGTTAAGCTCGGGATTCATACATTACTAGTGAAAGGCGATTCTCAACAAGTAGCTTAATCAAGTGGGGAAAGAGTATCAATGCTCTAGTACCAAGATGTCATCTTATCTGGCGGAAGTACGAAAACTCGAAAAGCACTTCTTCGGTTTTCAGATCCAACATATTCCTAGAAAGGAAAACTTTCTGGCAGACCAGTTGGCACAGATGGCCTCCACGAGGTCGACCGTCCCGCCCGGAGTTTTTCTCGAGCAACTCAATTCACCCTCGGTAGTTGTAAGACCCGGGATTAACACTCCCGAATCCTCTGTGCATTTCAGAACTAGTCCCATGATCAGTAGCTAGTTCACACAGTAAACAAATATGGTAACAAAATCATATCACAACTTTATTAATAAATAATAACAGAGTTGATTACAAAGGAGGCTTACATGCCAACAATAAAATAAACACAATGAAGCAAAGGGTAGTAGTAGACCCAACGATTCACCACGGGCAATCGATCGGGAAGCTGCCTAGTCGTCGAGATCCACACCGTAGCAAAGTCCTTCTCCTCTGAAATTATTTGCATTAAGCAAGAATGAGCACAACTACCGTGCTCGCAAGTTACACCCGTCAAATAACAGAATGACATGCATATATGGGTATTTCAAAGAAAAGCTTAATATGGTTGAATTTGCATAAAGCGACATTTTCTTTAAATACTTGTACTAAGTTCCAAAGCAATTATTACATAACTAAAATTCATTTTCTAAATCAATTTTATAGTCAGATAACATTCACACATGAATGGTGAAGGATACCCTCCTATCACATGGCTTCCGCCCAATTCCCATTTGGATAAACCATTTGACAAAGTCTTTTTGAAATCAAAATCCAAGTCTAACTTTGAGTGGCTTTGCTAGCATGTCCATGATCATGACGCTGCTATTGAATAGCTTTACACTCTGCAGAGGTTGTACACTTTACCCACAAGACACGAATTCTCTAGTTTGTCCGGCATATATCTATGCCACCACTCACTACCTTAGGTAAGCAGTCTAGAGCACGTGCCAAGGCCTTTACAATGCGCCATCCCACCGCAGTCCACCCCCGTTAAGGTTTCGCATCCCTCCTTGGATAGAAATCCGCAGAGTTTGTAGGGGCCCCCTCTTACGCCAGTGGGACTAACGAGGTCATAATATGACCAGCCATCCGAGATGGACCCACAAAATCCGCGGGATCGACCGCGATGGCACTTTGCAAATTAGTCAGCCAGGTCCTACTCCCCATACTGAGGACATGAGGTTGCACAATATGGCATAGCCCATTATAGGCATAGCAAAGGAACGCTCAGAGGCCGGTCCTCAACTGACTTGGGTGACTTTCCACAAAACCCATGGGCCTCAACCCTACCCAGATTGAGCCCGTGCATTGACATGCACCATCCAAACAGCCATTTCGCCCAAGTACAAACCATCATTTTATTTTATTTTTCAAGATCATTTATAAACTTCCATAACACACCAATGCCATGGATACAATTTAAACAATATTTGATTTTTGGCTGAAATTCCCCAAATCAATATTTTTGGGTCTAAGCATCGCTAAGCATCATATTTTCAAATGATCCTAGTTCATACTATTGTATCAACTAGGTTTTATCTAAGGTGACAATAGGTTTGATTCAATTAACAACATTGGCCATACAAAGGATTTAGGCATATCTATAAATTTAAAACAGGAATTTAAATTACTGAATATAAATAAGCATGCAATAATAATTTAAAACAGAATTAAATAATTTGAAATAATGGGTGTAATATGATCAAGAATGTAACTTGCCTTGCTTGGTGATGTTGTTTTCTTAACAGTCACCTAGTACTCACAAACACTCTCTCCGGGTTGCTTGTGTGTACAACCACGATGATCATACAGTCAAAATCAATCCTCTTATATGGTCTTCAACTACGTTGAAAAGCTCGACTCTCAAGTAAATTCGAAATCTATACTTAAAAACGATCCAAATTCAAGCGAAAATCAAATAACAAATCAAAAGGCAATTCAAAATAACTCCAAACTAAATAATTCTATTTTATTTAGTTAGATAATAGTTTTATAAAATTTTAGAAATTTGAAACACTCAAATTGGAGTTGGGATTTAAAAGATATGAATTTTACAAGTTTTAATCCTAATATTGAAAATTAAATGAAATCCTAAATACAAACAAGATTCAAATGTTTACAATTTAAATAATTTTGGTTTGGTTAGCTAGATCTTCAATTTATATGATTTTAGGAATTTGAATCACTTAATTTGGAGTTAGGAATCAAAAGATATATATTTTACAAGTTTAAATCTTAACTCTTGCAATTTAAACTATTTTGATTTCAAAAGACAATTTAAACTAACTCCAAAACAAGATATTTATATTTTCTTTAACTAAAACATAATTTCATAAGATTTTATAAATTTGACTCACTAAAATTGGAGTTGAGATTCAAATGATATGGATTTTATTAATTTTAACCTAACTTTGAAATTTAATTGAATTCTAAATTCTAAAACAAAACTAAACTGAACTCCAAATTGAATAATTATATTTTATTTAGTTAGACAATAATTTCCTCAGATTTTAGCAATTTGAATCATCTAATTTGGAGCTAATATGCAAAAGTTATGAATTTTACAAATTTTAAACTAAATCATTATTTAAAAAATTTCTCGAATTATTCTCCTAAAGGAAATTCTAATTATTAGCAAGATGACATCAATGACTGATTTTGAATTTAACAGAATAAAATGAATTTTGACATGTGGGGCCCACATGCTGGGTCTCACTACCATGGACCAAGTCCATGGGAAGAGTGGGCTAGGGTCAATGAGGTGGCGTCCGTGCACATGTGGCGTTAATGGCGGACACGCGGGATGCCACGAGGGCCATTTTGCCGAGGTGGCGACGCTGCGTGGCACCCACGTGGCGGTGCCACGTCGACCTGGCCGGCGGCGGCTCGGACGACGACGTGAAGCGGCGGCAAGAATGGGTGGGTGGTGCCAACGGAGAGAGGAGGCGACAGGAGCGGTGCTCACGTGGTGGCGCAAGCGCGTTGGATTCGGCGGTGGCGAGAGAGGCGGTGCGGATCGGGTTTGCGGCGGCGATGGGCTCCGGTGGTCCTCGGGCCGAAGTAGAGGGCGCACGGTGTAGGCGGTGGTGGCGCGATGCCGAGGGTACCTGCGGCGGCGGCGAGGAGGCGACGGTGGCGCCGAATCGAAGAAGACTCATGCATACAAGACTAGAACTCAAAATCCGATTGATTGAGAGGAGAGAGGTGTGAGTGAGAGGGAGAGATGGAGTGAGAGGAGAGCTCCCGTGCTCCCTTTTATAGGGGCTAGGGGGCACCGGATCGGCGTGGAGGCGTGGAGGTCGTGGCGCGGCAATGGCGGTGGCGATTAGCAAGGCGTGGAAGAGGAAGAGGGAAACGTGGGGAGATGGGGCGTTTTAGGCGCGGGCCGTCAAGACGTGGCGGGAGGAGCAGCGGTTGGGGCGCCGGCTTGATTTGAGCTATTGTGGCGAAAATGGCGGTTTTGCTCGGGCTCTTCCGCATGAGAAGAAGCCGGAGGTGGGAGATGGCGCGGGGCCCGCATGGTGGTGAGGGAGGGTGGCTGCCGGGTGGGGCCGAGCGGGTGAGAGAGGGTGGAGCGCGGGCCGGGGTGGAGTGGGCCGTAGTGGCCGGTGCGTGAGTGAAAGAAGCTGGGCCGAGTTGAATTCGGCCCAAAAATGTTTAAAGGTTTTCTTTTGATTTTTCATTTAATTTAATACAGATAATTCAAAAAGGGCTTTAAAAACATCAAAATAAATCCAAATATTATGAAAAAAAATCACAGAAATTTCATAACTTATTTTGGACTTAATAAAATTATTTCCAACTTAAATTTAGCTTTTAATTTTGCAAATAAATTATTTTGGCTTTAAAATATTTATGAAAAAGCTTTTAAAATTTCAGAAAATTCTCAAAATTAATTTAGTTTTTATTTTTCAACTTTAACTCAAATAAAACTTTGAAAACTTTAATAAATTTTATTTTTGACTTTTAAGACTTGAGAAATTCAAATAAAGCAAATAAACTCTTTCAAATTTTAGAAAATTCAATAAAATGATAACTTTAATAAATATTAAATTGGTAATGTAACTTTGGGTCATTATGGTGAGTTGAGCCTTCCGAGAACATACATGATTCTTTGCAAGTTGAACAAACTAATCAAGGAAACATGGATGCTCCACAGTCGTTGACGATTGGCCATCACGATCTAGGTAGAGAGCGGATGACATCGATCTACAATTATCTTCAAAGATGACACAATTCCAGAAGATGATGTAGAGGCGATCGATAGCACGAAAAGCCAAATCATACACTCTAATCGAAAGTACCTTGTATAAACGAGGATCTCTTGGAGTGTTGATGAGATGCATATCTCAAACGGATGGCATTAGATTGCTAACCAAATCCATGAAGGTGTCTGGAGCACACCATTCTTACTGAGTAACCACAGTCGGTAAAGCCTTAAGCAAGGCTATTATCGCCAATCGCCTTCATGATGCAAAAGAGCTTGTGATGAAGTGTGTACAATGTCGGTTTCATAGTCGATAAGTACACCACCAAAGACAAGCCTTACAAACAATTCCTCTTTCTTGGCCTTTTGCAACTGGGATTGGACATTCAGGACCTTTCCCAAGAGCACCGGGAGCTTCAATTCCTTTTCGTCATGATTGACACGTTTACAAAATGGATTGAAGCCGAGCGATCGTTAAAATAACAACCGAGGCCGCTAAGAGATTTCTCTGAAAAATGTGATCACGCGATTTGGTGTACCCAACAGTATCATCACGCATAATGGTTCCCGATTCTCCAAAGAATAATTCCAGAATTGCGATGAACTTGGTGTCAAAGTTCATTTTGCTTCATTGCACATCCGCAGAGCAACGGAGCAGCTTGAGCGAGCTAATGGTATCCTTATGCGAGGATCAAACGCCGAGTATTCGACCGATTAATCAAACGGTCAGCGCTAGGTTAAAGAACTTCCCTACGTGTTATGGGCGTTCGAACCACGACGGTCGTGCGACCGTGAAACTCCATTCTTTTTGGTTTATGGTCTTTGAAGCTATGCTTCCTCCGAACTCAAAATTGGCTCGCTTTCGAATCGATCGCTTTGACGAAAATGATCGAGAATGAACGACGACTTCGGACGACGCCGATTTCCTTGAAGAACGATTTAAACCAAGCCCTTATACGATCGTGATCTACCAACAAGCCATGCGAAGGTACCATAGTCGTAAGGTGCGACCTCGCATGACCTTTGTCAGAGGTGATCTGGTTCTCGAAAAATTCAGAGCCAAACAAATCGCAATAAACTTTCTCCTAAATGGGAAGGTCCTTACACCGTGGTCAAAGTAACCCGACCGTGTTTCGTCGATGGCTATGTCGATGGGCAAATTTTGTCAAATTCTTGGAACATCGATCAATTGCGTAAGTTCTATGTTTAATTTTCATTCTTTCATTTCTTTCAATTTCAATTTCATTAAATTCATTAATTAATTAAGAAGTGCAACTTTGCTTATATATATACACCTACATTCGGTCGCTTATTATTGTTAGTGCGGTGGGAGAAGACATTTTTCTCTCCGATATCCTTTTGAGGATCTCGATACTCTATGGTCCTAGTCGTGAGCATTTTCTTCAAATGATTCCCACGCGACTACACTCTTTTCTCAAAGAAAATGAGTAATCAGAGCGCCACACAACTAACTATCTCATGAATGATATGCTTACGATTCTGAAGATTATGCTTCATTATTTTAAGATTCTGGTCTATTCTTGTCAGCTCTTCGGTGGGACACGGAAAGCCTCCTAGTCGAAGTCTCTCCTTTTTCAAGACGTGGTCACCGCCTAATCGAAGGAGCTTCCTAGCGACGGTTCTTTTCTTACGATCCTCGCTACCAGTCGGATACAGAATTTGAACACGTTTCAAGAAATGTGTCGTATGCCTTCAGGTCTTAGCATTAGTTCCGACCAGATTATGGGACAATAGATATAAACAAAGTTCACTTATAATTTGTTGCATACATATTTGCATTTCTTCTTATGTCAAGTTTGACAAAGTTTTTTTCCGACCATATATAGTGTTTTTGATTGGTATTTCCATTATGACAAACAAAGATCTCTAACTAGTCGAAATCATGTTGTCCCGACCACATTTGATTTCCTAATCAAGAACGATCGCTTTTGTCTTACATGTCCAAACATACCTTCAAAAACTCACATACATGGTTATGACCTCTTTTTATTCTCTTTCTTGGCTCACCGCTTGTACAAGAACATTCTTCTACTATCAAGCGTTCGGGGCTAGGAAATATCTGAGAATTTTAAAAAAGTCAAACAGATAAACAAAAGCTTTGTCAATGACATAAAAGGTAAGTTTTCATAGATATTCAAATATTTTTACACTTGCAAGAACCTACTCTAAGAAATATTCCCGACCTAACTCTTGTTTGTCGGAGATTCGACCTCCATCTCCTCTACAACTATATCTCCGAGTGGCCCGAGTTCTTCCATGAACTTGGTCGCCTCCTCAGTGGGCGATTGAAGTCATCTTTAACAGACTTGGAGATCTATGGAGGGGTCGAAGCTTTCGGTTTGCCAAAGCAAAACTAACTCCACTTGCAACGCTTGCTTTTAGGGCACAGGCATAATTCGTCCGAGTAGTTTTGAGCGTAACTTTAAGGTCCTCTAGAAGTTGACCCAAATAGTTCATTTCTCTATTGGATCTCCTAAGGAAGGCGGGCTTGATCTCGATCCCATATCAAAGATCATCTTGTTCAAAGCATGAATCTTTTCATCAATATTTTGAGCAAGAGCGCCTCCTTATCCTGCTCAAATTTGAGTTTTTTTTACTCGCATTCAAGATTTGCGTTTGCTCTGCAAAAACAAATCGCTTAATGAATACAAGCATAAGTGAAGGAAAAATCAAGCTTACGACATATTACCTTCATTTGTTTTGCTAAGCTGTTTCATATTTGGTCGTTGCTTCAACGATCAATGGGTCTTTTAGTGAACTTGCTTCAAACAAATGGTCGTCTTTAGCTTTTATTTCTTCTTCAAGAAGATTTGTCTTGGCTTTCTCCACAACCTCCTCTTTTATTTTCTCCAGATCTATCGAATACGATAAGGAGAATAATTGTAGAGGAGCAAAGTATTGAAGAAGAAACAAAAGTTCAAAAGGAAAAGTTCTTACTTTCCAACTCGGAGTGCTTTTGCTCCAAGTCCTTAACTCATTTGGGTCGATCCTCCGATCACAAAGAAAGTTCTCGACCAAATGCTACACAAATAGCGTTCTCTTTCTTAAGTTTCTTATAAACTTTTTAAAGAAGAGCTATGAATTTGGTCGAGAATACTTACAATTGCTCGGTCATTATAACCGGCAAAAATCAAATCGAGGTGCATCTTGAGTTGAGTATCCGATACTTTCGCCACGCCTCATCAAGCTCCTTATCCTCGATAAATCGGGACGAAAAGGAACTTGTTAGGTTGAGAAGGGTTATCAACGATGATCGGAACTGTTGAGACCTCTCGAGGCATCTACCTCCACGAAGGGGTTTCAATCACCAAAGGATCCAATTCAACCGTGTGCCCTTGTCACCGCTCGGGGCTTCTTCGACCACTATTTCCTCGGGAACTTTGTCCCGAGAAGTGCTCTGATGGGGAACTTCCACAGTGCAGTCCTCGGGAAGAACACAGTGGAAGCGACCAGGAACACTAGAAGACCTATGCAAACCGAAGATGGGAAGTTCAAAGTATCAAATCATCAAGGAATTATTAGAGGTACATACTTATCGACCACTTTCATTTGTACATACCTTGTTAATCTCCGGATTTGACTCGAAACGCGCAAGAGAGAAATCATGCCACTAGCCTTCCTTTTCTTCTCCTCCAATTTTCTTTGGTTACGGACCGGCAAGGTTTGTTGAACCTCACATCCTCCAACAAGATGTCGGAAGCTATGTCCTCGACCAGTTCATCAAGGACCGCATTCCCGACTATCGGTGCCTGAGGGAGTGGTTTCATCAATCTCGGATCGCTTGTTTTAGTAACAACCGTAAGGTCGTCCACGACCACTCTGGAGTCTCTGACCTCCGCAGCTACATTCTGCAGCCCTCAAAGCTTATCCACCTAAATCAAAGAACAAATTTGATTGGGTGAAGAAATCCTTTATCTAAAAAATTCGTACATACATGATTCCAAATGTTCTATTACCTCGAGGATTCATCTCCTTCAAGTGCCTCGAGCACGACTCGGTCGGAACTAAGGTGGGACGTTGATCCTCACCAGTTGTATGATTCGCAATCCGACCGATCGCAAAAGTAGAGCACAATTGGAAATCTGGTGGAATATATGTATACACATGGTAAAAGGAATTTTGATTAAATTACCTTAAGCCTTGCAGTCTCCCTTCAATAGGAGTTACGGCTAAGATCTTGGGGCATTCCTTTTCTCCGAGCTCCCCTTACATGATCATCTTGACTCGATCTCTAATTTCCCAGGAAAGAGCTTTAATGTAAGGAAGAATAGACAGATTTTAAGGTAATACATTAATCAAATCAAAATACCGATCGAATTTATCTCAAAGACTTACCACCTTCCGAGGTAGCTTCATCACGATCAAGGCACGGAGCGCAGGAATGAGTCCGAGCTTCAATGGGCTAATCTCGGCGAAAGGTGAAATCCTTCACCACATGCCACGAAGTCGGGCCCCCGACTCAAGAAGTCATAGATGGCATCCGCCCATCTCTTGACTATCCTCGTCTTCTTTACGGTTTCCTTCCACTTGGAGTTTTCACTTGCTCTAGTTCCGCCAAGTAGAGGCCATCGTCTTCAGAATCGTCATGTAAAACCAAGATTTTTCCATAGCGACCACGAAGATTTCGCGTACATGAAGATGTACTCATCGGCCTTCCGTCATGAAGACGCAATGTGCATTCCCCAGAGTCGCCTCAGATTTTGCCGCAGATTTTCCCATCACCATGCGGAAGAAATAACTAAAGAGCTTCAAGTTCGGTTGTATTCTGGTATGCCTCGCACAAATATCTGAAAATACTAATATTTGCGATCGAATTTGGGGCCAAATTCACCAATTCCACCCGTAATGTTCAAGAACGCGGAGGAGGAATTTGTGTACCAGTAGTCTCAGCCCACATTCGATGTAGGCAAGAAAAACAGGATTTCGCCATCTTCACGGCTCGGAAAATGCTCTCCAGTCGCCGGTCTCCAATTAATCAGATTCCTATCTGGGAGCATTCCCATCTGCTTCAAGGCCTCGAGTTTTTCTTGCCCAATTCAAGGCAACCACTTTGTGTCTGCTCCGACATGGCGAAAATCCTCAAGGATGAGTAGCAAAAGTTGGAGACTTTGTGGTCGGAAGAACAGAAAAGACTCTGGAGGATTTCTTGGCGAGAAGCTATAGGGGATCGAAGGGATTTGGAAGCATAAAAATTCTAAGAGCCCAATGAGAGGAGATCTTATAACCTTCCGATACTTTGAAGGATTCCCACAAAGTCCAACCGACAAAAAGCTTCTTTTTGTTCAAACGACAGAGGAACTCTTCGTTTCCCAAGGCAAGTTCTCAACTTTAAAGTGAACACAGACCACCGTATACCACGACATTAAATGGGGTTCTGCCGATCTGATTTCATCGGAAAAGGTATATGCACGACCAGTTCATTTAAAGTTAGGGGCTAGCCGGCGAGGATTAAAACCTCTATGTATTATTTTAAATGCATAATAAAAGACCATACGTCTTCATGGTCGTAACCCTAAGACTAACGACCTCCACGGTCGTTAGTATTCGAAGGTTACTTATGGGTACCACGGTGGGATGAGGCTTTGTGCCTAATCCCGACCGGATAACCGCCGTAAAATTCTCGAATCGGTATTTCTTATCGTATGATGAATGGAAACACGTTATATCGTTCCAAACCATGCGATGGTACAACCCCGAGACATCGACTATTAACCACCCTACGGTTAAGCTTTTCACAAGCAACGCAAGGAAGTTAGCACATTGCTTTCTACTCTCCGTTCAAACCGAACGCTTCACCACCGACGCGTCTTCTCCAGAGTGCGCCACCTCTTCGAAGTTATTTAAAGGTGAAGCACAAGAGACAGCAACAGGGACAAGAGGGGAGACGATAGGCGACACACAAAACAAGGCCAAGGCAAAGATATGCACAGAAGCCTAAGCGGTGGAATTAGAAGCTAGATAATCAGTCTTAGACTCATATTCTAAATCGATTACGGTGCTACATTCCTCCATTCGGTATAATTCAGGTAGTACTTAGCCACATCTTGTAAATCCAGTTCATATCAATAAAGAGCGACCCCCATTCCATTCCAGGATATTCCACGTCATTTTCCTCGTTTATTTTCGTAAGATCGGCGATTCGATCGTCGACACAGCGCATGTCGGCGGACCGCCTGGAAGCGGCAAAGAAAGAGATTGCAAGCTGCTAAAAGTTGGGGTCATTCGTGAGATCAAGTACTCAGAGTGGCTAGCCAACCCCGTTCTCATATAGAAAGAAATGGGCAAATGGCGCATGTGCATCGACTTCACCGACCTCAACAAAGCATGCCCCAGGACGACTTTCCCCTATCTCGCATCGACCAACTGGTGGACGCCACTTCGGGCTACGAGCTCATGAGCTTCCAGGACGCCTACACCGGGTACAATCAAGTGCTCATGGCCAAGGAGGATGAACCGAAGACCACATTCATCACCCTCATAGGAACATATTGCTACACCCGCATGCCCTTCGGCCTTAAGAATGCGAAGGCCACCTTCGCCCGCCTGATCACAAAGGTCCTAGCCGACCAGCTCGGCCGCAATGTGGAAGCGTACGTGGATGACATAGTGATCAAGAGCAAGCTCGCAGGAACACATACGAAGGACCTACAAAAAACCTTCACCAACCTTCAGGCGGAGGGAATCAAACTCAACCCAGAGAAGTGCGCCTTCGGTGTAAAGGCAGGCAAGCTCCTGGGCTTCCTCATGTCCGAAAGGGGCATCGAGGCAAACCCTAAAAAAATTAGGACCATCCAGGAGATGAAGCCCCCTCACAACATCCGCAAGGTGCAAAAACTGATGGGGCGCCTTATCGCGCTCAGCCGATTCCTATCCCGCTCGGCCGAAAGGGCCCTGCCGTTTTTCAAGACACTCCGTGGAACAGAGTCGTTCCGATGGATGGACGACTGCCAGAAAGCATTCGAAGACCTTAAATAGTACCTCGCTCAGCTTCCAAGCCTGACCAGCCCGAAGCAAGGAGCAGATCTTCTACTATACATCAAGGCCTCTCCCTCGGCGGTGAGCGTAATCCTTGTCCAAGAAAGCAACGGTCAGTGCCCAATATACTATGTCTCGGAGGCCCTACATGGGGCCAAAATCCGATAAACATAACTCAAAAAGCTGGCGTACACCCTACTCATGGCCTCACGCAAGCTCCGGCACTATTTCTTGGTGCACTCCATCACAGTCCTAACATCCTACCCACTAGCATTGATGCTACGGAACAAAGACGCCTCAGGCCGGATAGGCAAGTGGGCGGCCAAACTAGCACCCTTCGACGTCACCTTCGCCGTGAGAACCACCATCAAGTCATAGGCACTCGCAGACTTCGTGGCCGAGTGGACCCCACCTAAAGAAGAGCATCCCTCGGCCGCAATAGAAGCACCGTGGATAATGTACACGGACGGATTATGGTCTTGCCATGGTGCCCACAGAGCCATCTTAGGTCGCCCTGCACGGATTTAACCATATCACACGCCACCCACCTAGACTTCCCGACAACAAACAATGCCTCGGAGTACAAGGCATTACTACTGGGCCTCTGCAAAGCAAAAGCGCTGGGAGCAAAGCGCGTCATTATCAAAAGTGACTCCCACCTCGTGGCAGGCCACTTCGACAGGATGTTCCTGGCAAGAGGCCCCTAAATGACCTGGTACCTGGCGATGGTGCAAGAAGCCGCCAACGAGGCATTACCATCCAAGCAATCCCCAGGGGCAACAACGAGGCAGCAGACAAATTGGCAAAGATGGTAAGCTCCGGCGAAGGGCCCCCACCGGAAGTATTCTACGAGACACTCAGAAAACCCTCCGCTGCGCCCGAAGCACAAGGGGCTGCACCCGAAGCAAAAGGGGTTGCACGCCCAGTGCTCCCGGTGGCTAGGGTGGATTGGCGGGACATCATCATCAAGTACCTCGCAGGCAAAGAACCAAAAGATGTGGCTGAAGCAAAACGCCTTTGTTACTGGGCAAGGAAATACTACATGATCGCCAGGGAGCTCTACAAGGGAGAATATTTCGCCAAGGATTTTACTGGCCAACAGTGCTTCGGGATGCACAAGACCTCATCCAGCGCTGCCAGGGGTGCCAGTGGGCCAACCGCAACCCAAGGGCACCCGCACTCTTGCTACAACCCCTGTCCCCCGTTTGGCCCTTTGCGCGATGGGGACTGGACATCATCGGACCATACCAGGCGGCCAAGAGCATTCTCCGCTTCGTGTTCGTCACCATCGAGTACTTCTCCAGATGGGTCGAAGCTGAGCCAGTTGCCAAGATCACCGTCGTAGCTGCGCAGCGGTTCGCATAGAAGAACATCATCTGCCGGTATGGTGTGCCACGTGACATCGTCACTGACAACGAAACCCAGTTTGACTCAGAGGCCTTCCGAGCATTTTGTAAGGACCTGGGCATAACATTTGGTTCACCAAGTAATTTCAGGACAGAGAAGATCTCCTTTGATGTGGTTGATTTCGATACGATATATAACGCCATACTCGGACGACCAACTTTGGCAAAATTCTTAATGGCAACTCATTATGGGTATCAATGTCTTAAGATGTCAGGTCCCAAAGAAGTAATCACAATTCATTGTGATAAGAAGATGGCGTATACCTTTGATCGTTGATCCCTCGAGATGGTTGGTCAGATACCAACTCGGGAAGAAAAAGAGCAGCCTTCGACCAAGCAGTCAAAGCCTAAAGCTGTACCTAAGTCAAACGACCAAGTCAAGGAGGTTCCCCTGGATCCAGAGGAGCCCTTGAAGACTTTTCGTATCAGGGATACTTCCGACCCCAAATAGGAAGACGCCCTCATCACTTTCCTCCGGGCAAATGCAGATGTCTTCGCGTGGCAAGCATCCAACATGCCTGGAGTCCCCAGGAAAGTGATCGAGCATAGGATAGCTCTACGTCCTGACAAGGTACCCGTAAAACAAATATTACGAAGATTTTCCCCTGACCGACGAGATGCTATAAGGTCAGAATTGGACAAGCTACTTAAAGCAGACTTTATAAGAGAAGTTGACCACCCAGAGTGGTTGGCCAACCCTGTAATGGTTAGGAAGTCTAACGGCAAGTGACGAATGTGTGTAGACTTCACTGATCTTAATAAAGCTTGTCCAAAAGATGATTTTACTTTACCTCGTATCGATCAATTGGTTGACTCTACTGCTGGTTACGAAACATTAAGTTTTCTAGATGCATATTCTGGCTACCATCAAATTAATATGTATCTAGAAGATGAAGAAAAGACCGCGTTTGTTACACCATTTGGTTTATTTTGTTATGTCAAAATGCCATTTGGTCTAAAATTGTTGGCGCTTCTTTTCAACGTTTGATGCAATCGACTTTTTCACCTCAGCTAGACCGAAATTTGGAAGCCTATGTTGACGATCTAGTCGTAAAAAGCATCAAACAGCTTGATCATGTTTCGGACTTGCAGGAGACATTCGACAATCACATAAAACACCGACTAAAACTCAATCCTGAGAAGTGTGTGTTTGGAGTCTCTTCGGGAAAATTGCTTGGATTTCTGGTCTCTGTATGAGGGATCGAAGCAAATCCCGAAAAGATAAAGGCCATCGTGCAGATGCGCCCTCCAACCACGAAGAAAGAAGTCCAAAAACTCACAGGGTGTATGGCGGCTTTAAGTCGTTTCATCGCACGACTGGGAGAAAAGGGACTACCTTTCTTCAAACTTCTAAGGAAGCACGAGGGTTTCGAGTGGTCGGAAGAGGCAAACGCTGCCTTTGAAGATGTCAAGAGATATCTTACGAGTGCTCTTGTTTTGGTTTCTCCGAAACCAAAAGAGACGCTCTAAATTTATGTAGCTGCCACGCCACAGGAAGTGAGCGCAGTACTAGTCGTAGAACTTGAAAACGTCCAACGACTAGTGTACTACGTAAGTGAAGTTTTGCACGGGCCAAAGGAGCATTACCCTCAGGTCCAAAAACTTCTCTATGCCCTCCTCATGTCTTCGAGGAAACTGCGGCATTATTTTCAGGCACACAAGATAATTGTGTCGGCTGAGTTTCTCTTGGGAGTGATCCTCCAGAATAGGGAAGAAGAAGGATGCATAGCTAAATGGTCAGTAGAACTTGGGGAGTTCAACCTCCATTTTGTGTCCCGAACGGCTATTAAATCCCAGATCTTGGCAGACTTTGTCGCCGAATGGACAAATCCTGAACCTGTTCAGGATCCCAGTATGATACCCACGACTAGTGAACGATGTAATTTGATGGGTCACTTACTTTAAGTGGCTCGGGGGCTGGGGTGGTCCTGGAATCTCCTAACGGAGAGACCTTAAAGTATGCCATACAATTAAACTTTCAGGCCACTAATAATATGGCAGAATACGAATGTTCACTAGCTGGCATACAAGCTACGAAAGCACTCGCGATCAGGCTTAGGACTCAGCTTGAGCTTCTTAAGCTTAGCTTTGAGACTCTCGATCTCATCTTGAGCCTTTCCTTTGCCTTTTCCCTTTCCCTTTGACTTAATCTTCTTTTTGAAGCTAGTAGTTTTTTGAACCATCATCACATGATTATAACTTTTCTTGATGCTCTTCTCAGCACCTTTAAGCATGCCATGTAACTCGGTCATCGACTTCTCCATACCATTCATATGAAAATTCAATATGACAGGCTCAAAACTTGCAGAGAGCGATTGGAGAATTACATCAGTAGCCAACTCTTGGCTAAGGGGAAAACCAAGTTTTTCCAAGCTCTCAATGAGACCAATCATTTTGATCACATGAGGTGGACCGCTTACCTTTCCGATGACCTACAAGAAAACAATGCCTTAGAGGTGTTAAACCTCTCTACCCTTGCTTGATCCTGAAACATACCCTTCAGACTCACAATCATATTGTAAGCGTTTGTGGTCTCATATTGCTTCTGAAGCTCAGAGTTCATGGTAGCAAGCATAAGACAGTGTACATCGACTGCGTCATTGCAATGCTTCTCATAAGCATTCTTTTCAGCAGAGTAGCATCAGCATTCGGTTCCTCGGGATAGACACCCTCTATAATATAATCCTTCTTTTCTTGTTTGAGAACAATTCTCAGATTATGAAACCAGTCAATATGAAGTTTGAACCATTCAACTTTTCTTTCTCAAGAATAGATCACAAATTAAAGGTAGGTGTAAAAGAAGTAGTAGGTGCCATGATCTACAACAGAAATATATGCAAAAATTTAGCACCATGTTTATGTAAGATCTTCTATTAGACACTCATGTTGGTGATTATGTTCGACCAGTCTACGACCAGCTCGTATCTCCATACGACAAGTCCAGACCTAGTCGTATCTCCATACGACTAATCCATATCTGGTCGGACTTAATCTACAACAGTCAATAAAAGATACTCCCGCTATATGTTCTAAACTATGTTTCCCTCTAGCATCGTATAGTGGGTTCAAGATCCAAATATCATTAAGTCCTAGTGAGCTTTGACATCACTGCTAGAAACCTAGTGATTTAAGGTAAGCAACCCTTCACCAATCATATCACATATGACTCTTGTTTGTTGGATGGCATCTCTATGCCCCGGTGACCAACACTATGCCCCAAGGCCCAAGAATATTTTGATAGCCTTGTTAAGTCAAACCAATACTATGCATGTGGGTGTCTAACACCCACCCTATCTTATTAAGATAGTTAATGTAAGCTACTTTGGCAGACCTACCAATTAACGATTAAAATCCTGATAGGCGCAGCAATTGGAAAGGCATCAAATTTACTTAATTTTTCTTGAGGGATACTACTCTACCATGATAAAATATGATTAAATAGCATAACAGGAATAAACACAAACATTCCCAGATAATCATATTAAATTGTGAAATAGTACAACCTTCATCATGACGTTCTCCATCACCAAAAGGGACACGATGCGATCGGACCTGGTCCGAACAGTCCGATCGGGAGCTAGGGTTTTAAAAGGATTTTGACCGAAACTCAAAATGTTTGACCGAGCGATTTGAAATAGAATAAAAATTCTAAAATTTTTTGTGAGTGTTCCGAGAATCAATCAGGCCTTAGGAAAATCAATTTAAAACACTGTTCATACTAAAATTTGTCAGAATTAAATTATTTTAAAATCTGCATTAGTGAAATGGTTTGGATTTTGGTGATATCAAAATGACTTCTAAAAATTTGTGAAAAATTATATTAATTCATGATAAATAATATAGTATTTAAATAAATTATTTTCAACAACTTTTAATCAAATATTTTTCTGGATTCATATTAAAGCTTGAATTCAAGTTGAAATTTTTGAAATTTTGGGACAAACTTTATTACAACAACAAAAGTTTTATATTAATACATAATTTACACACATAAACATAAGATGCTTAGCTAATCCATCCTAAGGATGTTTGAGATGTTACAAACCTACTCCCCTTAAGAAGAATCTTGTCCCCGAGATTCAGGTAGTTCGGAAATGGGAACTTCTTTTAAAGGAAACAACATATGTTGTCTTGATTTCCTTCAAAGATAGGAAAGATAAATCCTAACAAGATAACAAGGTGTTGCTATTACATTTTCCTTTCCATTGCTTTGTTTAATCTTTCCTTTCTTGATTCGAAGGCACTTTAGACAGAAGGAAAAAGGTAGGGATATTCAGTCCTCATATGGTCCTCACGTTCCCATGTCGCCTCATCTTCAATATGGTTGCTCCACTGGACCTTCACAAATTTAATGATGCAATTTCTTGCCCTGTGCTCCGTTTCTTCAAGAATACCAATCGGATACTCCGGATATGAAAGATCAGGTTGTAATTCAAGACCTTCAAATTCGGTGGCTTCAGTTGGAACTCGTAGGCACTTCTTCAATTGAGAGACATGGAAAATATTTTGCACATCAGAAAGTGGTGGTGGCAGCTCCAACTGATAGGCCACCAATCCTTTCTTCGATAGGATTCGAAACATCCTAATGTAACGAGGTGCCAACTTTCCTTTGAGGTGAAAACGATGCACTCCTTTCATCGGGGTGACCTTAAGGTAAACACAATCATTCATCTCGAAACTTAGTTCACATCGCCAACGGTCGGCATAACACTTTTGTCAAGACTGAGCCGTCTGAAGTCGCTCTCGGATCAACTGAACTTGTTCTTCGGCTTCATTTATCAAGTCCGGGCCAAATAATTGTCTTTCTCTGGACTCAAACCAGTGGAGGGATGTCCTACACCTTATCCCATATAATACTTCAAAAGGTGACATTTGGAGGCTTGCTTGATAGCTATTGTTATAGGAGAATTCTGCGAACGACAAACATTTCTCCCATTTCTTGCCATAGAACAGCACACATGCTCTCAACATGTCCTCCAAAATTTTATTCACCCTCTCTGTCTAGCCTCCGGTCTGCGGGTGGTATACAGTGCTAAAGGATAATTGAGTTCCCATAGCTTCATGGAGGCATTTCCAGAAATACGAGGTAAATTGAGTACCTCGATCTGAAACAATTCTCCTTGGCACACTGTGGAGACGAAAAATTCTGGAGATGTATAACTCTACCAATTTTGTTCCTGAAAATGTGGTCTTGATAGGAATAAAATGAGTAACTTTCGATAATCGGTCAATAATCACCCATATAGAGTCACACCCTATCTGGGTTTTAGGAAGTCCAGTGATGAAATCCATCCCGACTTCATCCCACTTCCACTCGGGAATAGGAAGAGGTTGAAGCATACCCACTAGCCTTTGATGCTCAGCTTTCACTCGTTGACATATGTCACACTCGGCAACGAAATGTCCAATCTCACGCTTCATCCGAGTCCACCACAATTTTTGCTTCAAGTCTCGATGTGTCTTTGAGCTTCCTGGAATAATAGAGAAGAGAGAATCATGGGCTTCATGAAGAATTAATCCCTTAAGATTCTCATCACTCGGCACAACCAATCGTTTCCCAAACCATAGAACACCTTGGTTATCTTCGGAGAAATATTTGGCTTTGCTAGTCTTCATCTTCTCCTTAATTCTTTTCACACCCTTGTCATTCTTCTGGGCCATCTTGATCTGATCCTCAAGGGTAGGTTTTACTTCTAATGCAACAAGAAATTCTTTGCTAACCATCTCCAGGTTGAGCCGCTAAAATTCGTTGCAAAGTGTCTTCATTTCGGTCTTAACTGAAATGCAATTGCATTGCATTTTTCAGCTCAAAGCATCGGCAACAACATTGGCTTTCCCCGGATGATAATAGAGTCTCATATCATAATCCTTGATTAATTAAAGCCATCTCCTTTGCCTCATATTCAAATCAGCCTGAGTGAAAATATATTTCAAGCTCTTATGATCAGTGTAGACTTCACAACGATTGCTGATAAGGAAATATTGCCATATCTTCAAAGCATGGACTACTACGGCAAGCTCAAGGTCATGAGTGGTATAGCTCACCTCATGAGGCCTCAATTACCTTGACGCATACACCACAGCTCGGCCTTCATGCATAAGAACACATCCGAGTCCAAGTCGAGATGCATCGCAGTAGATATCAAAGCTTTTATGAATGTCCGGCAGAACTAGCACTAGTGTAGTGGTTAAACGATCCTTCAACATCTGAAAGCTCGCTTCACATTCTGCTGACCACTCAAACTTCTCTTCTTTCTTCAATAATTGAGTCATTGGTCTAGCTATTTTCGAGAAATTCTCGATGAAGCGGCGATAATAACTTGCAAGATCCAGAAAACTACGGATGTCAGAAACAGACTTGGGCTGTCCCCAATTAAGCACATCTTGTACTTTGCTTGGATCTACAGCAACTCCTCTTTTGGATAACACATGACCCAAAAAGGCAATCTCTTTAAGCCAAAATTGACATTTGCTGAATTTGGCATAAAGTCGGTGTTCTCGGAGCTTTTCTAACACAAGCCAGAGGTGTTCTTCATGCCCCCTTTCAGATTTGGAGTATATGAGAGTGTCATCAATAAATATGATCACAAACTTATTCAAATACTCTATGAACACTGAATTCATGAGGTTCATGAAATAAGCCGGTGTATTCGTCAACCCGAAGGACATGACAGTGTATTTATATAAGCCATAACGAGCTAAGAATGCTGACTTGGGAATATTCTTAGATCTGATCCTAATCTGATGGTAGCCCAATCTTAAGTCAATCTTGGAGAATATACAAGCATCGGATAACTGGTCGAACAAATCATCAATCAGTGAAAGCGGATACTTGTTCTTGACGGTGACATCATTTAACGGACGGTAGTCAACATACATACGCAAACTGTGGTCCTTCTTCTTCACAAAGATAGCCGGGCATCCCCAATGTGAGGAGCTTGGCCTAATGAAACCTTTCTCCTGAAGCTCCGCAAGTTGCTTCTTCAATTCAGCCAACACATTTAGCGGCATTTGGTAAGGTCGTCTTGAAATTGGAGCTGTTCCAGACTGCAGCTCGATAACAAATTCAGCTTCTCGTTCAGGTGGCATGCCTGGTAGTTCTTCGGGAAATACATCCGGGAATTCATATACCACTGGAACTTTACCCAATTCCGGCAATTCCTTGACGCTAAGGGCATAGAGATGTGAATGCTCCAATCTCGGTACCATTTCGACTTGCAATCCAAGCGAACTGGTGAGAGTGATAGCCTTGCGGACACAATCAATCCGACCATAGTTCTTGGATAGCCAATTCATTCCAATAATAACGTCAACGCCCGCTAAATCAATCACAATTAGATCGGCCAAAAACTTCACCCCATTAATCCCAATCTCAACTTCACGACATTCGTGCCTGCTTCTCATTTTTTAGCCTAGCAATTGAATCATCATAGGTGTCAGCATTAAGCTGAGTGAGATATTGTGGAGTGTAGCAAAACTTCTTGACATGAAGGAATGAGAGGCTCCAGAGTCAAACAACACGGTCGCGGGAGTCGAATTGACTAGAAAGGTACCCAACACAACGTCGGGTGCTTTTTTTGCCTCCTCAGCGGTGACATGGTTCACATGACCACGACCGATGTTCTGAAGAGTGACATTGGACCTCTGATCAAAGGATGCTTCAAGCTCTTGGCCTTGACCGGAATCAGCTGGGTGCTTCTCTCGACAAAATTCCGCAAAGTGCCCCACATTGCCATAAGTAAAACAAGTAACTTTCTTGTTACGATGGTGTCGCTTTCTTTGCTTCTTTCTAGGCTGCCCTAGCCGAATCTCACACTGAGAAGGATGAGATGCTTGCATAGGAGGTCTCAGAGGTGCTGGGACTTGAACTTCAGGAAGGGCGGGCTGCCAAGCGTGTGATTCTTGGGAAATGCGACTTGTTGATTTTTGTGCGACCCACTTGCGCTTTCGCAATTCCACAACTGCTTACATCTTATTTTCCACCACAATAGCCTTGTCAACCAGATGGTGGAAGTCGCAGAAGTCATGTGCAGCATGCTCTAGCTGCCTCACTTCCGTCAACCCATTCAAGAAATGGTCTTGCTTTCTTGCATCAGTAGAGACATCGTTCGGAGCGTAACGAGCCAAATGATTAAACTTATAGAGATACTCCCTCACGGACTTCTTGTCTTGCTTGAGTGTGAAAAATTCACACCTCTTGATGCTCGCAATGCTCGTGGGAACATGCTCCGCTCGGAAGGCCAACCAGAACTCATCCCATTATGGAAAGTGACTAGTAGGCTGCATGGCACAAAAATTATCCACCATGCACCAGCTACTCTTTCACATTGATTGGATGTGAAGAGAACCTTCTCATTGTCGGCACACTGAGCGGTGGTCAACTTTCATTCAGTGGTTCGAAGCCAATCATCGACCTCGAGAGGATCCTCTGAACGAGAGAACACGGGAGGCTTTGTGCTTAGAAAATCAGCAAATCGAGAACTGTTGGAACTAGCTTCTCCCGCTGCCATTTGAGTACCAAGGCCCCCAGCAATGTTTTGAGCAATCAGCTATAAGATCTTGGTATGATCTTGGCAGCTTCGTTCCATCTGGGCTAGCACTTTGGCCACAAATGGCTGCGATGGAGGCACCTCATCTTGCCGACCCACGTGCTGAAATTGTGGGTCGGGATGCTCCGAATTATGCCGTTGAGAATTTGGGGGCTGATTATCGGTCACTTGGGAACACACGGGCTGTGATTCCTCCATGATCTCCGATAATAAATGAGTTTTTCGACCTGACATCCTGTTGTCATACGAATGGTTAGCAACCGATAAAAGATACAACGGAAAAGCATAAGGTAAGTAAATGACATGGGGGACTTAACCTAGCATGAATGCAGCACAAATGTACATTTATGCAACACGAAGTAAGGTGCTTTAGTCTAGGTGACCAGCACAAGATGCAAACGAACACATTTAGTTTTCTGACATAGTTGCTATACATTTACCAGCAGGCGATGTGCAACTATTCGGAAAAGAAAAGAGCAAATACTCAAACTACAAAATCCAATGTCTACAAGCTAAGGATAATAATTGGGGTGTATATCTTAAGATTAATCCCTACTTAGTCCTAACATTACAACAAGACGACGTCTCCTCGTCCTTTCGCCATTGCTCTCCCTGAAGACTACTTAACGTGTCTATGGTTGGAAAAGAGAGACGAGCGATGGAGAAAATGTTTTTGCCCAAACCAAATGAGCAAGGAGGTAAGAATTAGATGCTAAGATGGGTAAGAAGGAAAGGAATTATATCACTTATATTTTTGTCAAATTTTTGCTAGTTTTGAAAATATTCTTTGCAAACCAACATCCTAACAACATCCATTACTACAGCTTAAACCTACAGTCAGCATGCTCTGATACCAATGTTGTGGTGACCCCAAAATTAAACCTATTTCAAGTTAAGTGATTCCAACAGAGACGTAACCCTTAACAAGAAACAAGAATGATTTCGAGTACCTGGATATGTGCCTCACGTTAGCTCCCAGGATCAACTGCTAACATGCACATATCCAAACAACATTATATCACTTGCATACACGATTAGAATATAACGAATAAAAATTAGCAACGGAAACATTAAATAAACAAGAATAGAAGGTCAAATATAATAACCTTCCTAATGGTGTGCCAAAACCCCAAGGGCAACCGACTGGGATTAAAGCCGATGCACTAACGTTATCGCCTCAACTTGTTGTGTTACTATGATATTTTTATCTACAACATAGATAAGCCAATTGAGTAAAAAAATGTACTTGCAAGACTTACCAATAGCAAATTTAAGTAAATGCACTTAGTGTCAAAGGATGGCTATAATTGGTTCATTTTCAGCATAAAGCAAGGTTATTCGACAAGATAACTAGTATAGATTAAAATCGTCATTTGACAAACATTTTGAAATATGATTTAGTAGTAGATTCCCTAATTCATGATCAATATTTTCAAGATTTAACCATCAAGAAATCATACCCAAAGGGGCTATCCCACCCGGGTAATCTAACATTAATACACGAACTTCCCGTTCGTGGCGACAATTCTTTTCCAACCATACCCTGCCTGTTCCCAACATCTAACTGTGCATGGTTTTCCACAAGTAATGTCTATGACCGGGGAAACGACTATTCGAATAGATTTATGACTCTGTAGAGTTTGTGTTGCTTTACCCACATGATATAAATATCTCTCAATGTCGGTCAATGCACTCTTCCGTAGGAGTGTGACTGAGATATTATAACGAGGTCGTTACAATGTCATGTGCCAACTATTAAACCACCCGAGGATACACACCATGGCAGACTGTCGATCGCCTGAACCATGGTTACACCTCGTTGTGTAAGTAAGTCATTGCGAAGCTTTTTGCAAACACAAGCGACCCTTAAGAGCAAGTAAGACAAAACTTATCATGCCCCCACTAGATTGACATTACAACAGTAACAATAATAAAAATAACAATTGTCAATCTATTTGTGGTTCGATAGCAAACACACTTTAAATTAATAGGCCAAGCCTTCGCCATTAACCCAGCATGTGGTTGCACATATGACTTGGTTCAACACCACATAGACCGGTCCTTAATCACCCAGATAGGGCTACAAAATTTCATAACAATCTCTCATCATAACCCTACACCCGTCCAAGTTAAAATGTAAAGAACCCAATGTCCAACATGTCTACAATAATACGATCCAAGATCTGAACATAATCCTAAATTCCAACATAATTCAATTTAATCTCAGCCGATGGACTAGCTCCACCAACCACACATCTACTAGCATGGCTAAGCATTGTTCTAAAAATCATTAAACAAACCCATATAACATATAACCTTAATCAGTCAAGGTAAAAATGGTAATCAACATTCAAGGAAGGCCAGTGCAACAAGTAGGGCATATCTAAAGCTACCCATTTGACATATCGGTATTTGAAATTAAAGCAATGCATAGAATACTTGAAAATCAACATAGATACTTTTTAAAATTAATAGGAATTCAACGTGCATCAAAGGAAAGAACTGCTTGCCTTTGTTGGTGTCACTCATATTTACCCTCAGATGGATCTCATAATATGTCAGAATCGTCAAAAACCTAACGAAAGACGATATTACAATAAACTCCAAATAAAGCTAGAAATATAAAATCATTCAAAATTGCATGCCATTCACACAGTAGGTATATTAAGATTTTAGGTGAATTTAGGTGAAATTTTTAGTTCAAAAGGAGTTAATAAGAATTTTCTAAGCATTTTACAAAGTTAAAGTCATTAATATACAATTACAACAATTCTCAAAATTTTCTATAACAGAAACATGTCTCAAAATTATTTCAATTTAAAGTACAAGAAGAAAGAAAACTAACAAAATTAATTTCACTAATTTGGAGTTATAGTGAATTACTTATGATTTTTTTAATTTAAACCATTTTTCAGTGTAAAAGTAATCTATTTCAGAATTCCTAAACGCATTAGATACTTTTTGTACTCAAGTTGACTCAGCCACAACCACTTACATGTGGGGCCAGGGTCAAAAGTTGACCCGGTCAATTCTGATCCAGCCCTAGCCAAAACAACGTTGAAAACGTATTCTATGAAATACGCCTTGGACTGACCAAAACGTAAACTCGGTCTAAGCCTACAAGGAATACATTTTCTTTAAACAAAAATGTACAACACAGTTTTACACGATTACTTAACTAGCCATATGGCCCACTTGTCATATTCTTAAAGACTTAAACAAGTTTTAATTGAACTTATAAACATGTTTAACACTGGTGGGGTCTACATGTCAAACATGTATTATGAAAGAAGATTAAAGCTAATGACGTGGTTATCACCTCAATCCGCTAGCAGTTCAACGGAACTACCGTGCGCGGCAGCGCAATCGTGCATGGTGAATCGGCATAGCAGGAGACCTCCGGACTCGGGATTAGGACGAATGGGTGCAGAGCAGCCTCACGAACATCTTGGCGGTGACTTGGAGACCAACGGTCGCCGGCGGTGGACTCGCGATGAACGGAGGCAGAGCCGAAGATATGGCTCACGAGGAAACGACGCTCCAGAGGTCGGGGGCTTCGAGAAAGCGCGCCTCAGGATCGTCGTGTCACCTAGAACGTGGCGCACCAGATGATGTCGTCGATGGGGTTCGGGAATGCCCGAATGGTTGGCAGCGGCAGCTCACCGTTGTCGGGGAAGAACAGACCAAACTCCCTTGAGAATGCACCAAAAACCAATTAGCTTCACCAGAAGAATCAAAAAGAAAATGTGATTTCAACGGGCATGATGGCGCAGAGGATTACTCACCGGAGTGCCTGAGAGCATCGCGGCCATGGCTACCGGCCGTGAGGATGAAGACAACACGCTCGGCGATTTAGAGGATGAGGAAAACCCAGACCGGCCAAAACAGGCGCGATGCGGTGAGTGAAGTCCAGCAGCGGGCTTGGGGGCTCGCGAGAGGCTTCCACACGACGGCGCTCCGAGGGCGAGGAAAAACAGGAGGAGATCAATGGATAGGCCTAAAGGAATGGGGATGTCTAGGCGATGTCTTAGCTATCGACACGCGCAAGGTGGCATTTTGGGAGGCTTCGTGGTGAGCATGCACGGTGCAGTAAGCTCGGCTGAGCGGCGCCGAGGAAGACGATGCCCTGACCGGTGGGCCCGACTCACTAGAGAGAAAGGAAGTAGCGCGTGCGAGCTGGTCGAGTCTGATCAAGTCACGCTCGGGTCCGGTCAAAACGGGGTGCGAGCGGGCGAGCCAGTCCGAGTCAGGCATTGCGGTGCGATCGGACCAACTAAACTCGGACGGTCCGAACGAAAATGGCGATGTGGTGCGTACGATCGGACCAGCTCAGCATCGGACGGTCTGAAAGGGACACGGTGCGATCGGACCTGGTCCGAACAGTTCGGTCGTGAGCTAGGGTTTTAAAAGCATTTTGACCAAAATTCAAAACATTTGACCGAGCGATTTGAAATAGAATAAAAATTTTAAAAATTCTACAAACATTTGTGAGTGTTCTAAGAATCAATTAGGACTTAGGAAAATTAATTTCAAACACTGTCCATACTAAAATTTGTCTGAATTAAATTATTTTCAAATATGCATTAATGAAATGGTTTGGATTTTGGTGAGATCAAAATGACTTGTAAAAATTTGTAAAAAATTATATTAGTTCATAATAAATAATATAGTAATTAAATAAATTATTTCCAACAACTTTTAATCATATATTTTTCTGGATTCATATTAAAGCTTGAATTCAAGTTGAAAAATTGAAATTTCGGGACAAACTTTATTACAACAACCAAAGTTTTACATTAATACATAATTTATACACATAAACATGAGATGCTTAGCTAATCCATCCTAAGGATGTTTGGGATGTTACACCGCAAGTGATAGGCGGTACTACCGCAGGTCGGTAGTACCGATATTTACATGGCGGCATGTATTTTCTAGAGAGCATGTTTTTAAGTGTTTTTTATCCTCTCTGAAAATCGGAATGGCCATATTTGAACTGCGGTACTACCGCAGGTCAGTAGTACCGATATTTATATGGCGGTACGTAAATTACAGAGAGTGTATTTTTGGGCGTTTTTTAGCTCTCCTGAGAATCGGTATGACTGCATGATCTGAGCGGTACTACCAGAGTGCGGTAGTACCGATATTTTCATGGTAGTACGTTTCTTCAGAGAATGTGTTTTTGTGTGATTTCTTGAACTCACGAAGCGAAGAGTTCCGTTGAAGTGAAGCGGTACTACGCATGCAATGTAGTACCGATTTCTATTTGGCGGTAGTACCACAACTTTATTTTGTAACGGCTAGTTCAAAGCATTAAATGCTACTGTTCTAACCGTTGAGCAAAAATCGGTAGTACCGGGTTTCAACAGAGGTACTACCGTAAATCCTAATTTTTTTCAGAAAAGAGGTTGTAACAGCTAGATTTGTTGGTGAGGGGTGTAAATACCCCTCCCCCACCTGCCTTCTAGCAGTAACTTTTGAGACCATTGAGCATTATACTCTTGCATTGAACTCTCTTGAGCTCATATACACTCTTCAACTACTCATTTGCATTGATTTCTCATTATTGAGGTAGTTGAGAGCATTGAAGTGCATTGATTCATTAGTTGATCATTTAGGCACTTGTAGTTCCTCAAGCAAAACTCATGATCTATTACTCTTGATGCTTGCCGTCACCTAGACGGCTTGGAGGAAGGAATTGTGCGGTGAGCTCTTCAAGGAGATTATAAAGAGTCCCGGCAAAATTGTGATTGGTGTTGTGCTCACTAACTCTGGAGCGGAGGAAGAACAACTCTAGTGATCGAGGGAAGTGCTCAGTGGAGCCAACTTGATTCGTTCAAGTTTCCTCAACATGGAGTAGTGATGATCGGCAAGTTTTCGATACCATGGGAAAAAACATCATCATCTTGATTGCGGTTTATTTCTTGTCACTACTATTCCACATTTACAATTCTAGCAATTTACTTGTGTGTGTTAAATTGCTTAGCTAGAATTGTATCTAGTTTTGACCTAAGATTGAAATTGTCTTAGTTAGCATAAGTTTTCGTTCATTGTGTTTGTGCTAGAAAATCTTGCTAAGGCAATTGAAGTTACAATCGGTTATTAGTTAAAAAAGTTTTAAAACCTCCTATTCACCACCCCCCACTTAGTCGGTTATCCTTGATCCTACAGATGGCATTGGCGGCCATCTCCGTGTCTTCGGGAGAAGAACTATCAGGTGCATGGGCTGCGGTGGCACCCATGGTCACGGTCGTTGATGACGAGAGCGAATGTATTGTCCCTCAAGAGTGATCGTGTGCCGATGACGACTATATTGTTCCTCAAGGAGTGCACCATGTGGTAGAGAAGCGGCTGTGTGAGTTTGGCGACACATAAAGGAAGTTTGTGTTGCTAACCCATGCCGAGTGGGAAGGCGGAACTTCTTGGAGATAAGTGTTGAAGACCTTCAATGGCGCGATGAGTCGTGCAAGAGGCCGCTACGTGTAGCAACAAGGAGAAAGCATCTGTGCGTGGCAAGAGGTTACAGGCGATCCGCAACAATGAGTCGGCATGTCAAGATTAGAGTGGAAATTGTTAGATATAATCTTGACCTCTTAGTATTTTTGCATGTTAGTTGAATTTGCATGTCAGTTGCATGGTGGAGTTAATGGAGCTAGTGGCTTGCTTATTAGTTAATAGAGTAATGAGCTAGTACATATAGTGGAGGTAGTAGCTTACTTGAATGTGTTAGTGAGGAGATTACATGTCATATTGTAGCTATAAAAGCATTGTAACTAGTTTGTTTCATTGTGGATGAAAAGCAATATAGGAGAGAAAACACGCAAGTGATTATGCATCGCAAAACTCATCCATGTTCATCTCCTTATGTGTGTGCGTTCCAGAGAGAAAAACAATGTGCGAGTTCTCTTCGAGAGCTAGGGCAACACCACCAGAGGCCTAGAGCACGTCGTCACGCTCATCGCCAGCCGGTGCCTGTTCGGAGAGGAGGTCCAGGAGAAGATGTTCGGCGAGGTCTCAATGCTCCTTTGTGGACTCAACGATAGCATGCGCCTTGTCACCAGTGAAAAAAATATTGCCGAAATTTCGGTGGTTACAGTGATAACGAGTTATTCTTAGTGAAATTTGGTAAAATTCAAACCAGCCCCGAAAATTTCGATTTTGATGAATTTTGTCCAAAAAAATTCGAATTTGCTTGAATTTTGTTCGAATATGATTTTTTTTTTTTATTTAAATACTGAAAACTTGATTTTTTTAAAAAAAAATCGACCAAAAATTTATCGAAATTTCTAGTTACCGACGATAACCGGAGTTACTGCTACCCTCCGAATTTGTTTTTCAACCGGTAGCCTAATATCCCTGCTTATCACCATCCTGTTCCCGTACCTCCCGATCCCGGCGCACCGCCGACGGGACGTAGCGCGCGCTAAGCTGGGCCAAATGTTCTCTGACATTGTGAGGTCCTGCAAAAACTGCTCACGCCAGGTCAACGACGACATGCTGCAGTGCCTTATTCACTCCAGGTACAAAGACGGCCGGGCCACGACGGAGATCTCAGGGATGCTCGTCTCGGCACTCTTCGCGGGGCTGCACACGAGCTCCGGCACCAGCACCTGGACAGGAGCACCCCTTCCCAGGCACACCAAGTACCTGCATGCTGCTATCAAAGAGCAGGAGCAAATCATCAAGCAACACGGAGATCACATAGACTACAACGTCTTGCTGGAGATGGACACCCTGCACCGTTGCATCAGGGAGGTTCTGCGGCTTCACCCGCCGACGATGATGCTACTGCACCACGCGCGCAAGAGCTTCACCGTACGGACCAGGGAAGGCAAAGAGTACGAGACTACGAGGTCCCCAAAGGGCATACGGTAGCAAGCCCACTGGTGATCCACAACAAACTGCCACACATCTACAAGGATCCCGAGACGTACGACCCGGATCAGTTTGGCCCTGGAAGAGGGGAGGACCGGGCCGGTGGCGCGTTCTCAAACACGGCGTTTGGCGGCGGGCGGCATGCCTGGGTTGGCGAGGCGTTCGCTTACATCCAAATCAGGGTGATATGGAGCCATTTGCTGAGCAACTTCGAGTTGGAGGTGCCGTCACCTTTCCCTGAGACCAAAGGCGGATCTGGACCTTAGGCTGATAAGGTGTAGCTCGGGATCTAAGACCAAAATTTCAGAGAAATCCCTTTAAAGAAATAAAAGACCTTAGGCTAGATAGGGTGTAGCTCGAGATCTAAGACCAAAATTTCAGAGAAATCCCTTTAAAGAAATAAAAGACTTAGATCAGTACTCGATCCAGCCCGGGACATAGCCTATCGCTGGCTCCGTCCCTTCCCGAAACGGATTGGAACTGGTCATGCCAGGGCCGAGGGGAAGGTGATGGTCAATTATAAGAGACGGAGGCTGTCTGCTACAGCCTAAATTGACTTGCGATTAGGGATGCAAGTGGGGTGGGCTGCGGACAGCCCGCAACCCACCCCACACCGCTCCGCCTGCATCAAGATCCCCACTCGCCGCTTTGTGCACCCTACCCGCACAGCCCGCACCCCCAACCGCATATAGCCCGCAAGCTTCCCCTCCCCTCTATTTTGATTCCAACTCGTGTTTCTCCACCAAATCCAAATCCAAATCCAAATCCAAATCCATCCTCCTCCTCCTCCATCTCGCGGCGGCACGGCGAGCCAAGATGTCGTCTTCTCCTCCCCACGCCCCCGTCTTCTCCTCCACCACTCCGCTGTCACCTCCTCCCCTCATGCCCTCGTCTTCTCCTCCTCCTCCCTCTCCAAACCCGCCGAGCCAAGGCCCCATCCATCCCCGCCGCGCCGCCATCAGGCTCTGACTGCACTGCAGCACTGCGGGGGGCCTTCACCACGCCACCCTGCTCCCCATCGACGACGTCAAGACCCGCCTCCAGCCGACGCCGCCTCCCGCGGCTCTGGCAGTCTTCTCGACATCCTCCAGACCGACGGCCCCTCGGCCTCTACTGCGGCCTCTCCATAGATCATCCTCGCTCCGCCTCCTCCTCCGCCGTCTACTTGGCACCTATGAGCTCGCCAAATCGCTCCTCCGTCCCCACCGCCGCCCTTCCTCGTGCCCCCACTTGCCGGGCGCCCGGCCTCGCGTCTCCTCCGTAATCATGGTCCCCAAGGAGCTCATCACCCAGTGCCTCGATCCGCACCGCAAAGGGCCGCCTGGCGAGTGCTCCTCCGCACCCTCGGGCATCGACGGCTTCTTGGCCTCTACGCCGAATACACCGCCACCCTCCTCCGCAACCTCCCCGCCGGGGTTCTGAGCTACCCCTCATTCGAGTACCTCAAGGCCTTCACTCTCAAGCAGTGCAACAAGGCCGCCGGGGTTCTGGCGCGATATGGGCAGCGCTCACCACCCCGCTGGATGTCGTGAAGATGATCGGCGGGTGAGGAATGACCCAGCGGGCAATGCGGGTCGTCCTGCTTTAGAATGCTACGATTTAGTGGGCTGTTGTGGACTATTTAGTAGGTTGTTTTTGCGGGGCGGGCTAGCGGCTTAGCGAACAGGCCTGCCCCACTTGCAACCCTACTTGCGATGTATTGTCAGACAATGGTATTTGTACCCGTGGTGTAATCATGTAAGGCTATTAAGGGCCGATCGAACTAGCTCATTGCCTCAACCAACGAGTGAACGTGTTATATCATATTACTATTACGTAGTTACCGTTGGATCGAAATGGTGACTAGAGGGGGTGAATAGGAGCATTGTCTCTTTTTCTCTTTGATCGGATTCGATTCAATTTTCACTCTGATATCTACAAAAACTATGAAGATCAATCGACAAGCATAACGGAAGACTTGTGTTGAATCCAATCAAAACCCCAAAGCAAATAAAAAAACTCAAATTAAAATGAGTCGGGTGGTAGTACCGATGAACAGTAAAAACGGCTCGAACTAAAACCAAAATTGGCACAACTTTTGATCCCGTGATCCAAACTTCATGAAACTTGAAACAAGCCTTTTTTAGGATGTCAGGAACTTATTCCAATCAAAGATTGTGAACATCGTTGCCAAAGTTTCAACTTTTTCCGTTTGAAAGAAAATTGCTTCAAAACCAAGCCAAAAGCAAACTTTGATCCTAGAACTTGCTTGTGGGTAAGAGATGACCAAGATGATCCTAGATGCATTCCCATATGTCACAACAAACAAGATCTCAGCAAGAAACTAAAGGAAAACCAATGGATCATCAAAAACCCAAAATCACCAAAGAGAGAGCAAGAACAAGGAGAGATTCATCTTGAAGAATCTTGCTTGGATTGATTGGAGATTGAAGTGGGTTTACAGCTACTCCACCATGGAGGACAAAATCTCAACACTTGAGCACTCAATCAATCTACCTCTCAAGAACCCTAACCTCTCCACTTTCCTCTCATATCCCTAAAACACAAACTAGAGTTTCTACATACAAGGGTTGGAAGGTGCACAACTAGCACCCTCCTCTTTTATAGTGGAGGTTAGACTATGAGAGAAAACCCTAATGGGCACCTATTAAGCCCACACACAAACGGGTCTAACTCACGTATGCTTCTCAAAGCGTTGTCTTCATCTTCAATTGACCTAAACCACATCTCCTTGCATCGTCTTATGCCACGGTTTAGGTAAAGGCCATCAAGACGGAATTTTGGTGAAGTTACCAAAAATGCCCCTTCTCGATACTTCTCCAAAGACCGAGCCTAATCTTCATGAAGCAATTGCATGCTTCGCCACGTGTAGGTTGATCAAAGGCTCTCTTCATGTCGGCAAGTCTCTCCCATACAGCTCCACTGAAACCACCATGGCACTTGCACCAACCCCGCGCCGCTTGATGCAACCCGTCACACCGAACTTTCCGTTCGGTCATCCGTGTCCATTTTACGCCATGCTTGAGTCCATTGACTTCACCTCGGCTCTCCAAGCCTAGTCCCGATCATCCTCGTCGTTGACCATCGTTGACCTCCAAGCTTCCTACACAATAATAGACAAAGAAATTGATTCTAGGAACAAGTTCTTCGCAACTTGACCCATGTTAGTCAAAACATGCATCATGCAACACATATGCATTGAAACCCATAAAATTGACCTAACCTACAAACATCGCCGCTAAGTTGGCCAGTAAACAAAGCAAAACCGATAATACTGCTACTGAACTTTGGTTCTACCGCACTGCGGTAGTACCGCTCAGGAGATATGGTCATACTGCTTCTCAGAGAAGAAGAAACTCCCAAAAAAACATGCGCTCTAGAAAAATCATACCGCCATATAAAATTCGGTATTACCGCGCTGCGGTACTACCACGCACAAATTGCGGTCATATCGATTTTCCTGAACTTTGCCGAAAACGCGTGTTTCGATAAATCCTCAATACCATTGTCAATTGTATCATCATACTAAGATTATGAGAATATCCCCATGATATCCACAATTACAAATTGTATTGGCCATCTGTAGCTTTATTGGACTCCACGTATTATGTTCAACCATATGCTTTGTTGTCAATCATCTCTGATTTTTATTATGGATATGTCGTCCTCACATTCTGGACTTGTTTGATGCTATTCAGCTGACAATGTAGAACTTCACAACATTCTGATCGAATACTTTAATTTTTTCCACGGTTCATATTGGTAGCTATTATGGTATTTGGCAAACTATTGGACCAAAAATACGACTAAAAAGAATAGGAGCATCACTCTTTTTCACCACCACGGTATTTAACTTCTTCATCAATCCAATTGCTATGAAAACTATGAAGATCAGAGACACAAAAACATAGCGGAAGTCTTACATTGAAACAGAAAAAACCCCCAAGACAAACCTCACATCCGATCCGATCACGGTGGCGGTCCGACGCTAGGCTCTGTCCGATCAGAGGACAAGAATTTCAAGTGATCTCAAATCGACCTAACTTTTGATTCTGAGATCCAAATCCTCTAAGATTTTAAACATAGCTCATCAAGAAAGTCTGGAACCTATTATAATCTACAATCGGGGAGAACAAAGCTAAGGTTCCACGAATTCCTTGATCGAGGTCAAGAAGGCATGAAAAAGGGGGGAAATCAAACTTTGATCCAAAATCTTGCTCGTGGATGGAAGATGGTCAAGATGATTCTAGATCAATTCCCACGGGTCCTAGCAAGTTAGATCACAGCAAAAGACCCAATCAAAATCCTACGACAATAAAAATCTCAAAGACATCAAAGAGAGAGCAAGAACAAGATAGAACTCATCTCGAAGTAAATTTGCTTGGATTGATTCAAGGGGTTGTTGGTTTACAATCATTCCACTATAGAGGACAAAAGCTCAATACTTAAGCACTTAATCAATTCATCTCTCTCAAACCCTAGCCTCCTCTATCTCTCCACTTTAACCAAATCACAAATTAGGGTTTCTTAGGCTTGATTTGATGGGTGCAAATCTGTAACACCCTGGTTTTCAGAGCCTTTTTTAAAAAATTCAAAATAAAAAAGAACCGTTTGGTTTTGTTGGAATCCCAAAGCTTAACCTGAGATTTTCAGAAATTGAAGTGTTTAAAATGACTAAACTAAACTTCAACTAATCCAAAGTTAGTTCCCTTTGGTGTTTGCTTGGTCTCTGGTCTGCTCTCCTCCTTGTCTGTTCAGACCTCCATTTTGTTCAGATTGTCCTTGTCGTTTTAACCCTTCCTTTTTGTTTGGGCACTCCCTAGGTCTAGATTTCCTTTGTGTTTAGCCCTCCTTGTGTTATGAGCTCTCCTATGAGTCTAGATCTCTTTCGTGTCTAGACTACCCTTATTTTGAGACCTCCTCTTTATTGGTTTGAGCCTCTTTGTGGTTCAGACCTCCCTTCTTGTCCAAGACCTTCCCTGTGTCCACTTGAACTCTCCTGTGTTCCTTTGGATCTCCCTGTGTTCATTGGAATTCCTTTTGTGTTCATTTGAACCTCTATATATTCATTTGAACCTCCCCGTGTCCATTTGAACCTCCTTGGCACTTCACCTTGACCACCAGGACCTCCCTTGGGTTCATCCTGGTCGTCAAGACCTCTCTTGATTTCCCCTTTGGCCGCCAGGTCCTCTCTCGGCTACGTCCTGACCGCCAAGACCTTCTTTGATCTTATCTTAACCGTCAAGATGTCCTTTGAGTTCATCTTGATCGTTGAGATCTCTTTTGGACCTTCTTCTACGGATCTCCTCCGCTGGAACCCTCTTCCTTTGAAACCCCTCCGCTTGGACCTCTCCTCTGTCTGGATCTAACGGTCCAGACCTCCCTTCATTTGGATCTAAGGGTCCAGACCTCCCTCTGCCTGGATCTGACGGTCCAGACCTTTCCGTGGTCTAGACCGCCTCCCAATCTAAGACTTCCCTGTGCGGCTCAGCTCCGCGCCTTTGTTTGGAACCGTCCGATCGTAATCCAACAGCCTAGCCTCCCCGCACTCTTATCTCACTATCGCTGACCTCTCTTGTTTAGATATTGACTGTTAAGACCTCCCCTTTGGAGATCTTAGCTGTCAAGACCTCCCTTATTTAGATCTTGACTATTAAGACCACCCCTTTGGAGATCTTAGCCGTCAGGACCTCCCTTGTTTAGATCTTGACCGTTAAGACCTCCTTTGAATTCATCTCAACTGTCAAGACCTCCTCTAAGTCATCTTGACTGTTCAGATTACCTTTGATCTCATCTGAGCCATTCAGACCTCCCTTGTGTTGATCTGAACCGCTCGGATCTCCTTATCTGGACTTCATCCCGTGGGTCTCCTCCATCCAGACTTCCTTCCCTTGGATCTTGACCGTCAGGACCACCCCTTGTTGATCTTGACCGTCCAGATCTTCCCTTGAGTTTTCTGTGCCCCGTGGACCTCTTTGTCCTTGGACCCTTTTGCCCTCTGGACCCCTTGACCTTGACCGTCCAGATCTTCCCTTGAGTTTTCTGTGCCCCTTAGACCTCTTTGTCCTTGGACCCTTTTGCCCTCTGGACCCCTTGACCTCTAGATCTCCTCGTTCCCTGGTCTTTTTGTGAAGATCACCTCTTGGTTTTTTGCAAAGACCACCTTTGCGGGTTAGATCACCCTAGTGGTGGTCAGGTCCTCTGGTCTTTTTGTAAAGACCACCCCCTGTGGTCATTTTGCCAAGACCACCCCCTGTGGGTCATGACCTCCCGTGGTCATGATCTCTCCTTTCGGGTCAAGACCTCCTCTGAAGGTCACGACCACCTCTTGGACCACCCTTCGAGTCATTCTCTGGTCTTTTTTGTAAAAACCACCCTAATGAGTCGGACCTCCCTTGACCCTTTGGTCCAGACCTCCTCAGGACCCCTTGTCCTCTGGATCTCCTGGTTCAAAGACCACCTTGGTGAGTCATGACCACCCTTGATTGGCCACAACCTTCCCTTGGCCGTGACCACTTCCTTTGACCCGATCGTTCCCCAAGGTGGACTGGCCCCATTTGTCAGTCCTGCTCATCCTTATCTTTCTCCACCCCATGGGCCTGTTGTGCATCTAATAACCGGTCATGTCGCATTAAATGCGGCCAGATACGTGGTTACTTACATTGTATGTGGTCACTTATGTAATCACTTACGTGGCACATTGTTTTCTCCTCTGTCCCCTCTCTTCATAGCCAACCTTGTCCTATTTCTCTTTCACCAAGATGGGTCGTACCCTGTCTTATCCATCACCTACCTTTAACCCATTTTTCACACTCACCTTTGACACCTGTGCTCCCAAGTCTTCCAGTGCCTTCTTCACCACCCTTGGCTACAAATAACTTGAGTAGCCCTTCTTTCATCACCTTTAGCCAAACTCAACATTTTTGCTCTTGCCTAGTTTTCTCCTTGCTTCACCTGGAGGGCAACTGGAGTTCGCATCATTGCCTCCTCGTCGCCAAAAAGACCACTGGAGCTTCTGTGACGTCCTCGCTGCCACCACCAGCTGGATTACCGTCCAACTGTTGGACCAACTCCTTCATCTTTTCCTCAAATTCATTTTTAGCCTTGGTGAATGTCTCTATGCTTTGTTCTTTGTCCTTTGAGTCATGCGACCACCTTGGAAAGTCGTGATCTGTGCTGGACCTCCTCCTCTAGATCTCCTAGGGGTCCTCCTTGCAGGTGCGACCTCCTTGGTCTTGTTGCATAGACGACCCTCATGGTCATTTTGCAAAAGATGACTCTTTCGGCCTCTCTACAAAGACAAGCCCCTTGGGTCCTTCTCTGGACCTCCTTCTTAAAGACCTCCCTTGGCCTCCTCGGGACATCCTCTTCAAGACGTCCTCTGAGGGCCTCACAAGATCTCCCCTTTTTGCAAAAGACCACCTCCTTGGTCTTTGCCGACCTTCTAGTCTCTTGCAAAGACCACTTGCTTTGATCTTTTGCAAAGACCACCCCCTGGTCTTTGCTGGTCTCTTTGCAAAAGACCCCCCCTCTTTGGCCTTTCACAAAGACCACCCTCTCCAGAGGACCTCCTCCAACCCATTGGACCTCTCTTCAACCTGTTGGACCTCCTCCTGAGAGCCCTTTTCTAGTTCCTTTAGTTCTATTCTTGCTGTTTAGTTCTTATTCGGTTACTTTGGAGTTTATTTGGATCTTATTCGATCTTTATCTGCTTTGCTTTGTTCTCGTGTAGATCATGACGTCTTTGGGAAGTCAGAGCTTAGTAAAAGAGTAGATCCTTAAGCTTTCAAGCAAGAGGCAAGTTACACTCTTGATCATGTTGAGCCCAGTAATTCAAATTAATTAAGTTCGGTTTTAAATGAATGTTGCATGCATATTTCAATTTAAGTAATTTAATCCATGTTTATAACTCTTTAGTTATCCCTGTTACCTTTGTATAACCATCCTTGTCATTGATTCAATCACCTTGTCGTTATAGATGAAAATCTAGTTGATACAATAGTATGAGCTAGAAATATTGCAAAACTTTATGCTTATCCAAGCATAGACCAAAATTCTTTGTTTTGGGAAAACTTACTGTCAAGACCACTATTAACAAATGTTTTAACCATGACATTGAGTTGTCATGGAGGTTTTGCAAATGCTTTTGGAAAAACAAAGGAAAGGAAAATGGTTTGGACTTGGGCGAAATAGTTGCCTAGTTGGTGCATGTGTATGCACGGGATCGTGACATTTTCATGATCGATGCCTAGGGTTTGTGGTAGTCGCTCAGGTCAGTTAAGAACCGGTCTTCGAGTGTATTTTGCCATGCCTCACCATGCAACCACATGTCCTAAATGGGCAGGATTTGGCTGACTAATTTGCAAAGCTCCATCGTGGTTGTCCCTGTTGATGTCTAGGTGTCTCTCATGACCTACTTTTATGCATTCCCACCTGGCACAAGAGGGAGCTTTTCCGATGGGTTTGTATCCAATGGAAGCGAAACCTTAGCGAGGGGGGACTACGGTGGAATGATGCATTGTAAAGGCCTTATGATAATCTCTTAGTCGCACACCTTTGGAAGTGTGTGGGCACACAGTGTAAGTTGATTATCTCATGTGGGTAAAGCTGTACACCTCTGCAGAGTGAAAATCTATTCGAATAGCCGAGTTCGCGGTCAAGGACATGCTAGCAAAGCTGCTCCAAGTTAGAATTTGGTTTTGTTTTCAAAAAAAATTTATTAAACTGTTTTGGATCTCTATCCAAATGGGTTTTGGGGGCAGGGAGCCTTGTGACAGGAGGGTATCCTTCACCATTGTTGATGAAAGTTATCCAACTGTAAAACTGAATTTGGAAAAAGAATTTTAATTATTGTCTAACTGCCTTGAAACTTAGTACTTGTATTTGAAATAAACCTGGCTTCATGCAAGACAACCTTATAAGCCTTCCTTTGAATTATCCATGTATGCATGTCATTCTGTTATCTAACGGGTGTAACTTGCGAGCACGGTAGTTGTGCTCACTCTTGCTTGATGATGTTTATAGTAGGGAGGAGAGTTGTGGTGAGCTGCGCAGTGGACTAAGTGGTCCTGGTCAGTTAGGATGCGCCCTCCAGTCGATTGCCTGTGGTGTATCGGGTGGCCTAATGGTTTGCCTTCTGCTGTAATTTTGTTTTCCAGCTTGTAAGCCCTTTTGTAAACAACTCCTTGTTATCAATAAAGCTTGTGTTTGATGTATGTTACCACTTTTGTATGCTATGAAGAGCTAACCATGATCCTTGGGACTAGCTCGGATCACACAGAGGACCTTGGGGTGCTCCCCACCCTCCACGACCACCCTCGGGCCTGGTCGTGGGAGGTCTTTGGGGACGTCCTGGGTCTAAGACCGCCTCGGGCCAGATCGCCAGGCCTCCAAGAAGTCCTGCTGGACCTCTTGGGTGGTCCTGGAGGACTTCCGAGAGGTCCTGCTGGACCTCCTGAGAGGTCCTGGTGGACTTTCCAGGTGGACTTGGAGGACCTCTCGGGTGAGCCTCTGGTCAGGTCATTGCCCAGATTAGGAGACCTCCTAGTTTAGCCGTGATAGGACCTCCTGGGTCCTGTTGCAGCTAGGCCTAGAGACCTCCTAGGTTGGCGTGTTACAAAATCCTGCACACTTCCCTTTCATAGTGGAGGCTAGGTCTAGAGGAAAAATCTTATCGGGCACCCATTAAGCCCACATACAAACAGGTATATACTATTAAAAATATGCCCTAGAGGCAATCATAGAGATGATTATATTTCATTATGTACATAACATTGCATAATATGTTATCTTGTTCCTAGAATAATATTGTTAATATTTATTATCAAGTATGTGACTTGATTGTGAAACTCTATATTTCTGCGATGATTATTCTTAAATGTTCTATGGTCGAAAACATATGAGAACACATATGAATAGACTAGCATATGTATTGGTTGATGACTGTGTTTCACAAGTCATGAATATAGAGATATCAAACCAATAATATGGACACATGTTAGAGAACATGGTGTTGGATAAGACCCACCTTGAAACACTATTGAGATTGTTATGATTCTATGTGTCATTAGTTGGTCTTAAGCAATGATGATGTATAATCCTTATACCTGAGATTAGCATGGTTTCCTACATGTATAATAGCACTCTTAGGGGTTGCCAATCGCTACTCGTAACTGGGTAGTTATAAAGGTAGCTTTCAAGTATGCTCTGAAATATACTGAGGAATATGACTAGTCGGATATGGGATTTACCCCTCCTAACATAACAGGAGAGATGTCTCTAGGCCCCTCGTTGTGGTCGGATAAAGTAAGTGCATGGCCATGCCACTAGTGGTCGAAGTGTTTGACCACGTGAAGTTATCCGACACTCGATCGAGAAAGAATTGAACAGTCTATGGATGACACAACATCTCACCTAGAGTTCAACCAGATATCGTGTGGCAAAAGGAGAATACACAAGTAGATCACTTAGTTAGATCAGTTACAGACTGGTCGTATGGAGATACGAGCTGGTCGTAGACTAGTCGAATGTAATCACAGAGTGGTCGTAACCTGGTCGTAAGGAGTTACGAACTGGTCGTGACCAAATACGAACTGGTCATATAGAGATAGGACCTGGTCGTAAGTGATGAGGACCTGGTCGTAGATCATATTGCAGTAAGGTTCGTCCGATATAATTTGTGTGTATTCGGAAATCACTATGTTTTGCTAGGAACCGCTAACGGCTCGTGGTCGGAAAGGGTTTCCAAGTCACAACCGATTACGCATAAACCTAACAGGTCACACACTTAACGGGTTGGAACAAAACGTGTTCGAATAGGATCCGTCATGGGCACTATATAAGGAGATGTTTGAGGCTATTAAGAGACAGGCGAGTTGACGTGAGTTGCTCTACCGAAACCCTAGCCGCCATCTTTCTGAGAGCTCTGCCGTGCGACTTGGTGCTAGCACACCGGCGTACGGTTGTTCCTTCCCTGGACGTGTGGATACCGTAGAGGCGCTACTGCAGTTGCTGTTGAGTTTAAGGACGATCTGTGATCTTCATAAGGAACTGCAGAGGTTGCTGGAGGAGACGATCGACTAGCGAGGACGTTGGCCGATCGACTACGACCACTGCATCGACGTGCTCGACACTGGACGATCGACTACGACTACTATATCGACGTGCTCTACGTTGGACCAGGCTGCTCCAACTCTTCTTCCACTGCTCTGCGCGTCTGATGGTAACGATCTGTGATCATCTACTTGCTTGGCTTCCTTGTTTATGTGGTAGAATTTTTTATTTGTTGCTATCGTAACCTACTCGTATCCCTTCATATACTCACGCATGATTCTCAAAGCGAATGACGAAACGGGTCTTTCAAATCCGTCTCTTTGTGATCTCGATCTTCTCTTCACTTAAACTGCCTCTCCTTTGCGCCGTTCCGCGTTGCAGTTTCTTCAAGGTCATCAACCCGGTATTTTGGTAAATATACCAACATACACTCTCGGTCCTTCTCTAAAGGCTGAGTTCGATCGACATGAAGCGATCCCATGCTTCGCCACACATAGGTTCATCAATGGCTCTCTTCATATCGGTAAGTCATTCTCATCTGGCTCCCACCGTAACCACCATGACACCTGCACCAACCCCAAAGCCACTTAATGCAACCCGTTGCACTGAACTTCCCGTTCGGTCATTCTTGTCCATCTTGTGTCATGCTTGAGTCCAACCACTTCACCTGGCATTCTCGATCGTTCTGGACCTCGGCTCTCTTAGCCTAGTCCCGATCATCCTCGTCGCTGACCATAGTTGACTCCAAGCCACCTGCACAACAATGGACCAAGAAATCGATTCCGGGCACAAGTTCCTCGCAACTTGACCCACGTTAGCCAAAACATGCATCATGTAACACCTATGCACTAACACCCATGACTTTGTCCAATGACGCAAAATTCATCGCCTTCTAGACACCTGAACCCTCTCTAGCTGGTCTGGCCATCGCCCACGACCAGTCAGACCGCCAGCAAATGGCCGGTCATAACGCTCTAGGAAATTTTCCCATGTCTTGGCCACACATTCTCTAGAAATTTCAAACTCTATCTATGTTAGACCATGTGGCTAGGTCTAGTATATTTTAGTTGATGAATAATTGACAATATTGGGTACTAATGTTATTTGAGGCGTGTGGTGTGTGTGGACTTATGTCGGTCAAGTTGGAAAGAACTTGTGCTAGGAAAAGATGGTGTTTTGGTCTTTGCATATGCAGGGTAACTCGGAGGCGATCGTGGTCTACGGCGGTGACTGCGAGATGGCTTGGTGCGAAATCATGGTCCAGATGGTCGAGGATGCTGGAGGAGACGGTCGAGCTCGAGTTGGGACGCGTGGAGATCAAAGATGGATGATACGTGTTGGTACTACGGAGGTACGGTCCGAAGGCTACAACACATGATAATTTTAGGGTGTCCAAAATTAGTTGTGTAATCTGGTGAGCCTACGTATTAGACCTTAGGACTAGTGAGCCGTACGTGGGTGATTAGGGTTTGATGGATGTACCGGTATAAAGTGCCGGCTGCTTGAGGGACTGGTGACGCGGTCTTGTAAAAGCGAGGGTCGGTGGTCAGGCAGAAGTGCGTTCAGAGATGTAAAAAGAGGAGGGTCAAGGTCAGAGACATGCAAGACATGCTAGCGGCTTGAGTTTGTGGTTTTCTTTATTGCTAGCAGCCGCACCTTTTGGTCTTGTGCTTGATGTGTGATAAGACTTCACGTGAGATGACTAGGGGCTGCACGGCTGTTGGTTGTGATCTCCTGATAAACTAATCTAGGGATTGTGCTATTGCCTTAGGAACATAGGCTTTTGGCATTGAGAAAATCCAGCATAGCTACGTGGTTTTGTTCAGAGGTGAGGTCGTCTTTGTTCGGTGTAGTCTTTGTTTCCTGCAGCAGGTGGGAGGACCGAGGCAAGAAGTGGGCTTTGCGTGGCTGGTGTTGGGGTTCGCGTGTGAACTCCAGAAAACAGGTGGGCATTTTTGGCAGCTGGGTCTTTGGCCGTGCGCATCCGGTGGCAAGGACAGCGAGACGGTCAAGAGCAAAAAAATCTTCTACAATCATTCATCCTCTCTTTGATTGTTATTAACGATCCTACAACCTAAATTTGCCTTGAAACTACATTTTCCATGAGGCCTGGTAAAAATACACCTCCTAACTCTCCTACACGTGTTTTAAAGTGTTCTCCAAAATTCCACTTTTCAAACTCCAACCGGTCTGAGCGTCACTTTTGGCCGGTCTAAGCGCCAAGTCTTGGTCATTCTAACCGCCACCCCAGGGCCGGTCAGACCGCCTAGCATGTGACATTCTGGCAAACTCTGCTAAACTGAGAGTTTATCCCAATCACCTTGGCCATATTTTCAATTATTCAACACACTAAAATTAGATTTATCTACCCATGATCTCCACACTTACAAATGAATTTTAATGGGTAGAATCCATTGCCTTGGAAATATAACAGAATTGCACGAGATCATGATTGAGTTGGAGCGATGACATGGAGAGGGGAGAGGGGACCGGGGGGCTTGTGGTTGTCATACGTCTTAAGAAGCTAGTTTTATCTAGTAACCGAGGGCCCGAGAGATGTGCACCAGTAATAAACGGGAAACACGACATCCCATGTAATGAAGTACACTTGTAGGTATCTTCAGAAGTCACTGTTAATACATTCTTTTTCCGAACACACAAAAGCGTTGCATGTAAATTCATCAAGTAGTTAGTAAGAAATGAAGAGTAAATTCGTTCGTACAACGAAGCAGCACGACCCAGGCCGGTTTCCCCAAAGGGAAAGAAAAGGAGAAAACCACCTGAAGTGAGACTGTTGACAAAAACTACAACCACGAATTACCCTACGACTGCTACTCTACGGCCACAACGTTGCAACCGTACTCAACTCCAGCAGCCTGCCACTGGATAGCCGTAGCCTCGTCTCTAATCGCCGAGAACAAGGGCCTGTTTGGTTGATGTTTCAGATTTCATGTCTAGAAAAAAATATCTGGATGTAGCCTAAAAAGTAGATGATTTTTGTCTGGTCAGGCAAACCTGGAGATGAGTTGTTTGGTTGAAAGTATGTGTCTGGAATTAGTAAATAAAAAATAGACCGTTAGATTAAACAATCAACGTAGATTAAACCCAAGCAACTAGCTCCCAGGTAGCTGGCTCCCAGGCGCTCATTTCCCAGGCAGCCAAACGAGCGAGCGCCGGCAGCAACCAGGAACGAGCGAGCCTAGGCAGCAGGCGTCCAGGTACGAATCCAAACACGCTCCAAATCCGCCATTAACTCGATTCAACTTGCCTTTTTTTTCTCTTTTTTGGAACGGACCAAGCTCATTCATTTAATCAAAAACAAAGTTACAATCTGATTGAATACATCAAGTCAGAAAGGCCGGCATACTATTGAGCCACATACACCTACCTCTACTCAACATAATCTCCCTCGCACAAAGATGAGCAGCATTATTCGACGATCTTCACGCGAAGCAGACCTTGAGCTCGTCCAAAGAGGAACTTAAGTTAGCATTCTCAGCCAAGATTGGCCGAATGCTAGTTCGATGCAGCTCCCTTTTATTCTATAACTAGACTAGGCTTTGATTGTAAGTACTGATCTCAATATTGCGATAGCCCCAGTCCACAGCAAGTTGCACCCCATCCCGGAACTCATACGCTTCAGAAGAGCGAGCGTCCGCCGGGCTCTCGTACCACCGTGCGGCTGCAACCAAAAAATTAACTTGATCAACACAATGCCGTGGGGGTTGCCCTTTCTCATCGACCATGTGAGTACGGAGTTTCTTTGGATCAACACAATGCGAGACTTCCATTCACACCTCTCTGGCCCACCTAACAATTTGTTTAGGTTTCCATGGAGCCTCATCATGCTTCCTATCATTCTAAGCTTACCGTATTGCCCACGTAGCACATAGCAAAGTTGCTACCTGCCCCCTTTGGGCAAAATGAGTCATCCATCAAATCTAATGCTCAGGTGTTCGGATGAAGATGAGGTAGTTTGATGCCAGTCACATCCAGGGGGTGGAGCTGGTTATCGGACCGGCCTAGCTTTTTTTTTGTCTAAAATCAAAATTTTATGTTTTTTAAAGAATTTCATGTGGCATTTTTGTTGGAATTGAATCTCTCAACTCCTATCTCTCAATCTCTATCACGGAGATGTATACACATGCATGAATTATGAACACACATACACACGCATGGGAGGGTATGGACTCACTCCAAACCAACTCATTTATTCCACTCAGGAGATCACCTATTTATACAAGACTCTGTATAACTCCACGCACACAAGCAACAAAAGCTAACAGACTCACTAGTCTATCGCCCACTACATCAGATCGTGGCCTCTTTCTTCTCAAACGTGCATATAGCATTTACACGCATGAAGCCACATCCGTTCATGTAACAAACACTAACTACTTGATCCACTTCTTGCTAACAATCTAGCGTATATACGTGCTCTATCTCAACACTAACGTGTCACTGCACGTGCACAGCTAATTGCACTAACTCAAATGAACTCAAGTCAGGATTAATTTCCAACAATTTTGGCACCGTGCCTCGGACCATTGCTCCGAAGGTCTGAGATCTAGCTCCGCCCGGGTAGCATCCCAAGCATACCGATCAAGCAAAAATGCAATGCACTGGTGCATGGAGTTACAATTCCTTTGGTTATGTAAAAAAGAATATCAAGAAGCTACAAGCGTCAATCTACCTCATCTTCATCCGAACACTAGTGCAATTGCAAGAATGGTCGGAAACACCAAGTACCTGCATGCCGTTGTTCAGGAGCAAGAGCGAATATGAGGTCCCGAAAGGGCACACCGTTGCAAGCCCGCTCGCTGGTGATCCACAACACACTACCTTACGTTTGCTAGGATCCCGAGACGTACGATCCGGATCGGTTTGGCCCTAGGAGAGGGGAGGACAGGTGGGGCCATTTGCTAAGGAAATTTGAGCCGGAGCTGTTGTCTGACTGGAAATTTCGTTAGCTTCGGCTCAAGATCGGTTACGGCAGAGGTGGGTGAATGACTTCAACAACTTTTCTCCTTAAATATTCGGCAATATGTGAAGATAAAGATTGAACTAGCTAGCAGCAAGAAAGAAAGAGCACCCACAAGCAAATTCCAGACAATCACTATCAGCCATCTGACCGCCAACTCTGAGTCGGTCGATCGGTCTGACTAGCAACTGCCAACCGATCTGACCGGTGGACGGTCTGATCGGCAACCCCTGACGGTCTGACCGCTCCCCTGCAGACAGTATGAGAACTACATAATTTTCAAACGGAGATTTCACCTAACTTTTGATCAACTCGTTCAAATCACACCAAATTTGAAATGCATCTACTCTAGGATGTTTGTAACCTAGTATAACCAACAATTTCAAGAATTGTTGTCTAGGTTTCAACCTTTATCCATCATAGAGAAGAGGACTCAAGAACAGGAGAAAAGAGGGAAAACTTGATCTGCTCAAGATCATGAGATCTAGGTAGCCAAGATGATTCCATATAGGTTCCTACAAGTCCTAGCAAGATATATCTCAGCACGAATCACACTAGAACAAGATGGAACCAAGAATCATCAAAAACACCTCAAGCAAACAAGAGAATCAAGCAACACAAATAAAACATAGTGAATCAAGTTTGATCTTCTATTACCACTTAGAGAGAAAGGATTACAGCCACTCCACCTGGAGGACAAAACCCTAAGGACAACACTTAGCTCTCTCAACCAAAAATTAATTCTTCTCTTGGAGACTCAAGTACAAAACCTATTTTCTCTCTCTAATGCCTCCTTATATAGTGGAGGTTTATAGGAAACCCTAACTTGGTTACAAATTGGATCACATCCACTACAAATACTATGGGAACCCGTTAACCCATTACACAACCGGGTTTTTCACTCACACACTCTTTTCAAAGCGTCGTTCTGCACCCTTGGCTCTAATAGCCCAAAATCATTATGTCTTGTCCTCCATGAAGTCTCCTTGACCTAATCCACCGCCGCGGTTTTGCAAACCGCTCGCTTTTCCGGCTTTGGGAAAATGACCACATTGCCCCTCAACCGATATTTCCCGATTCCTTCTCCTTGAAACATCGCTTGTGCTTCGTCATCATGCATGTAGCCCCAATGACTTCCCATCAAGCCTCTCATGCGTTCGGATCCTACCGAACTGTCCTCGCTTGTAGACGGGCCCAAGTCACTTACGTACCACATTGTCCATCTTGTGCCTTGTCTAAGTCCAATTATCTCACCTGGCCTCCATGACCGTTCTGGACCTTGGTTCTCCTAACCAAGTCTCCATATTTCTCGTCGTTGATCATAGTTGACTCTGGAGCTACCTGCTAGACCTGTTAAAATGTCGGGCCAGTAAGCCAGGCGAGGCTTGAAAAGCCCGGTCAAGAAAGCAAGCAGTCCGAGTCTCGCAAGAAATTTTTATATATATATATATATATATATATATATATATATATATATATATATATATATATATATATATATATATATATATATATATATATATATATATATATTATTTTAATCATTTTTGGAATAAAAGGTATTATTTAATTCATTTCGTGATTAAAAACAGATTTTCATTTTTTTTTATTGTGTTTATTCTGAATTTCAGGCCGAGCTGAATTCGATCCCAAGCCCGGCTCGAGGCGTTGTCGAGCTCGTAGGCGAGCCAGTCACCCGTGAACAGGTCTACCACTTGCATAACAATAGACCAAGCAAAATATTTTCAGGAATAAGTTCATTCCAACCTGACCCACATTAGACATAAACACAACATGTAGCACATATGCACTATTACCAGAGCCCTTGACCAAATCAACAAAGTTCAACGCATCCATTGTGCTTGAACTTACCATGCCCAGTCAAACCGCTGAAGAATCTAGACCCGCTATTATGAGTTAATAGGCTATTTTAGTTATTAATGACAAAAATATATGTGAGACTAACTTTCTTGTTTAGTATGATATTGTTTAGTCTCATTTGGATGAAAAGGTGAAAATCATAGAGGTATACATTCGACATCATATTCTTATATATTGTTGCATTTCTCGAATCCAAAATATAGGTTGAACTCCACCAAAAGTTTAACTTGAATATGTGCATATATTTTTATTACACATTCGTGTATGCACACATTTAGGAGGAGTTCACTCTATGTTTTGTGGTTTCAATAGTGTTGATCCATATTCCTTTATCCATATATTTTAAGGATCTTTACTTTGAAACATATCACATGAGTATACAAAACTTGTGTAGTTTATATATACTCATATGACTTAATATTCAATTATTTGCAATTGTGATGGTTGTCATCAATTACCAAAGAGAGAAAGATTGAAGTATCTTGTCCCACCATTATGAGTTAATGGTATGTTGTGGTAACTAAAAACAATTATTTTGTGGAACTAACATTTTCCATGAGTTGGATGAATAGGTTATGTTCCATGAGGTTGGAGACTTTGGATGACATCATGAGTTGATCGTCATCAAGTCAAGACTCGGGATGAGGGAAATCATCATGTGTTGATGATGTTCAAGTCAAGATCCTGAAGTGAAGAAGATCATCCTGTGTTGTTGATATTGAAGTCAAGATCTTGGAGTAAATGATGCATCATGTGTTGATGCGTATCAAGATCTCAAAGAAAAAGAAATCATCATGCGTTGATTATGTTCAAGAAGAGGAGATGATCATGAGTTGATCATCAAGTCAAAAGAAGACCCGTCATGTGTTGATGGAGGTCAAGTGAAAGAATGCATCATGGGATGATGCATATTCAAGTCAAGAACTTGAAGTAAAGGAGATCATCATGTGTTGATGATTGTCAAAGTCAAGAACCCAGACTTGAAGTGAATATGTACGTCATCAAGATTCAAGAGGATGTGCAAGGCAAAGGTATGACTAGCGAGGGCTAAGGATGTGTTCCTAGTCTTTTACCGGTCTTGGTGTTTAGTTGAAAGACCGGATTGATAGTATAGATTGTCGTACTATTAAGAGGAGTCTTGACTAGTAGCTTGAGTTAGTCATGTGTTGATAGCTTGTTGTGCTTGCTCTAACATAATCCTTATATTTGCGAATATGTTTTGCAAATAGTCGAGGCTCATGCATAATCCTTGTAACATGTGACTTTAGTTTGCGAATGTATTTTGTAAATGGTTTAACTCCATGTACTTTATTCCTTATGGCAGTGATTCTAAAAGTTGGCAAATGTGTTGTGCAACTTGTTGAGAATCTTGCCTTTAACCCTTATTTGCATCGTTCTTCAATTGGCAAATGTGTTTTGCAATTGAGTTTGTTTTGGAAGCAAACTAAGCTTTTCTCAGAAAAGTTAGTAGTACCGACGTTCTCTTGGCGGTACTACCGCAGAGTGGTATGACCGGGATAGTACTGCGGTACTACCGCAACCCGGTCGTACCTTTAACTTGTTGGTGGTACGTGTTTTCCAGAGTGACACCCTCTTTGAGCTTGGTTACTAACCTTGAGTGCGGTAGTACCGGTGTTTGTGTGGCGGAACTAGCGCGTAGCGGTATGACCACATATCCTTTGGCAAAACTACCCGTGAACGTTCGGACCATCCGAACATATCATCGATCGTGTGGTCGTAACAAGTGGTCCAAACGTTCAAACAAATCTAAGCCGTCCACGTGGCTAATCCGATCGGGTGAGCTAGTCTGGTCACTCTTGTGAAGCGGTAGTACCGGAGTTCTCTTTGCGGAACTACCGCGTCACGGTAGTACCGTATTTCCTTGGCGGAACTACCGCAACCCGGTGTAACCGAGAATTAGTTGGCGGTACATTATTTCCAGTGAGTGCCATGTTTTGGACCTCAAAGTGAAGCGGTCGTACCGCCCCTTGAAATTGGAATAACCGGAGAGCAGAACTACCGCGTATTCATTGGCGGTAGTACCGCACCGTATTTTCAATGGCTATTTTATAGCCGTTACTGTGCTATCAGTGGGAATGCGGTAGTACCGGCCGATGAACGGCGGTACTACCGCTCGTGCTGATTTTATCAGAATCTTTCCTCCAACGGCTAGTTTTTGTGTGTGGACTATAAATACCCACCTTGGCCGGTTATGGGTAAGGTTGATGGTGCCATATACATTCCTTTGAGCAAAGAGCAAGCCCTCTCATCTCTTTTGTGCATGTGTTCCACTTAGTGAGCTTAGAGAGCAAACCCTAAGTGCATGTGTTGTATTAGGTAGTGGATTGTGTATCCATTGAGCTTAGACACTTGATTCGTTTAAGTGAGAGTATTTGACTTGTTTTTCTTGGTGTTTGCCGACACCTAGACAGCGTGGAGGCATCGTGGTCTGGTGATCTTCTCAAGAAACTTGTGAAAAGGCCCGGCGTTTGTGAGTGGCTTGGTGCTCGCCATCTCCGGAGTGGAGGAAGAGCAACCCCGCGTGGATCGAAGTGTTGGTTCGTGTTGGAGCCGGTCCAAGTGGTTAGACTTACCTCAGAGGTGTTTGGCTTAATTTGTGGAGCCGGTCCAATTTGTTTGGGCTTACCTCAACGTGGATTAGGGGAAACCGGCAAGTCTCCGAACACCACGGTAAAATATCATTGTGTCATTATGGTTTATTCTCTTGTGTTTTACTTCGCGCAATTTACATTCATAGAATTAAATTGCTTACTTGTCTTTGTATGTTTGCAATCTTTATCAATAGTCTTATATTGTTGGTGCACTTAGTAAAGACTAGTTGATTTAGGTTTTAATTGTGCAAAACCGAATTGATTTATAATTCTGCATAAAACTCGGTTTTAACCAAAAGATTTTTAAAACCGCCTATTCACCCCCTCTAGTCGGCCTCCTCAATCTTACAATTGGTATCAGAGCTGGGTCTCTCATTTTATTAGGTTTCACCGTCTAGAGAGTAAAGGATGGTTAGTGAGGGTTTCTCCATTGGTAGAGCACCACACTTTGATGGTTCAAATTGTGCTCATTGAAAAATTAGAATGACCATCTTTATTGAGGTCATGAGCCCAAACCTTTGGAGAATTATTTGTGTGAGTTTTGCTACTCTGATTGATCCACAAAACCCCACTCAAAGGGAAGAGCAAAACTTGCAACTCGACGCTCAAACTTTAAATGCTCTATATAGCGCTTTGATTGTACAGGAGTTCAATAGAGTGAGCAATCTTGAAAATGCTCATGATGTTTGGACAACTCTCATGGAAATTCATGAGGGATCCTCTACGGTCAAAGAAGCTAAATTTCATAGGTTAAAGCTCAAGTATGAGTCATTTACCATGTTGCCTCATGAGAGCTTCAATGAGATGTATTCTAGAATGAACAACATAGAACATGAGCTCAAATGCTTATCTTGTGATTTAACCAATCTTGATATTGTACGCAAGATGCTTAGGGCTCTACCAGAGAAATATGAGACCATGGTGATATTATTTCTCAATTCATCTGAATTGTCAAGAATGACTCCTGCCGCTCTTTTGAGAAATCTCCTCACAAATGAAATATACAAAAAGGACAACGATGAGCTCAAGAAGATGGCATCAATTTCAAGCAAAAGAATTCATGCTTTCAAAGCTAAATATGATTCAAGTGAAGATGAGGATCAAGATGAGGAAGATAATGGCACCGAAGAAGAATTGGTCACTCTCATAAACAAAATGGAAGATCTCATGAAGAGACGTGACTCACATAAACATTCAAGCATATCTTCAAATACGAAGCACCACAAGACTCTAAGGCGCTATAATTGTTAAAAATTGGGACACATTGCTTCAAAGTGTCCTTATGATAGGGATGATGAAGAAGAGCCCAAACCATCATCAAGAAAGAAGAAGGATGACAAAAGAAGATATTTTGTCAGGCTAGCCATAAAAGATGATTCATCAAACCTCTCAAATGCAAATGAGGCTCCATCACTATTTGACTTGTCTACATGCTTCATAGCAAAAGGTAATAATGAGGTAAACGATGATGATGAGCCTTCATATGATGATTTGATGGACATGCTAGATGACTTTAATGAATACCTTGGCAAAGAGAAGTCAAAATTCAAAGTATTGAAGAAAGAATTTATTTCTCTCAAGAATTCTTATGAGGAGCTAAAAAAAGCTCATGAGACTCTCCTTCTCAGGGATCTCATCAAGTCCAAGGTGGATATAGGCATTACATGTGATTTACTAGATGATATGCTATATATAGCTCCGAGCCCTTGCATTTCATCTAAGGTTAGCATATCCACCTCTTGCAATGATTTGCTAGATGTTCCTTGTAGCACAAAATTAGATATGTCTATTTCCTCTATGTCTTGTGATACTAACTTTGTAGAGAAAAATAAAGAGCTTAAGGCTCAAGTCAAGAAATTGACAAATGATTTGGAAAAGTGATACAAAGGGAAGACCTCTCTTAATGATATCTTGAGCAAGCAACGAAACTTGAATGACAAGAGAGGGATTGGCTTTGTCTCCGAGAAGAAGGGGAATAGCAAGACAAGGCACAATGTAAGACACATGAAAAATATCAAGTGCTTTGATTGCCATGAGAAGGGCTACTATGCCTCGGTGTGCCAAAATCAAAAGGATATCAAGTCAAGATATTCAAAGAAGAGGCAAACCGGAAATGAGCAAGATAAGAAGACAAGAAAGGGAAGCAAAAGCCCAACTTGCTACAATTGCCCAGAAAAGGGACACATTGGTAAATAATGTCCCAAAGGTATTATTCCTAAGCCTCTTATCTATAATGATCAGTATTTGCTTAGGAATTATAAAAATGGTAATGTGTTTGCTAGAATTGTTAGTTCACCAAAGATTATTGCTAAGGCCATATGGGTGCCTAAATCTCTTGTGACTAACATTCAAGGACCCAACTGAGTTTGGGTATCAAAACGCGCCTAAATGCTTAAATAGGTACTTGGAGAGGCATTAGAGTTTTGGCTCACATGAAGAGGTGGAAACCACCATATGGAAAATTGGAGCTAAGCTTGAGGATGATCATGTCATATCTTAAGCCAATGTCATTTCGGTAACAAGTACTTACATTGAAGTATTTAGCCCTTATGCCTTGTGTAGGTTGCATTTCATGAAAAAAATTTCAAAAAGGTGTTCTTGCTCTATTCAAAACTTCTTTATTAAAATATTAAGCAAGATGGAGGTGGCACATTAAGGGGGAGTGCTAAATCATTATCATGTATATCACATCCCTAAGTGTGCCCAAATAAATTAAGTGTTAGTAATGTTTTTCAAAATTGAGCCCTTTAACCAAAAGTCAAAAACTTCATAACTACTAGTAATTCTTTGAAAAACTAGTTGCAAAATGTACCAAAGGTTTCTCAAAGGTTTTGGCTCAAGAAAAATCTGTTTCAGTTGAAAATGAGTTTCTAGCCAAAATTCTAGATAATAGTATCTTGTTTTTGACATAAAGTAGATTTTTATGTAAAATCCATTCTAAAATAAATTTGAAAAATGTCCCAAAAGGAATATCCTAGAGTTGGCTATCCTAAATCTTGTTAGTATTCAAATGATTTCCAAAAGGCCAACCTATCAAAATTTATTGGATTTCAAAACTCGTCCAAAATCCTATTTTGACCTAAGTGGTCACTTTCTAGCACTTAAGTGAGTTTTGTCATATAACCCAAAATTATTCACATGAAAATGTCCATAATGGTATTCATAACTCATACATGCTTTTGGATGCTTTAACATTTCAAATTTTGAGAAAATGAGCATGGTATCTTCATAAAAAATGTTTATTGGGTAGATTTCAAGAGAGAGCTTATTTGAATGTGTTTCAAATATCATTTCAAGTTGTTCTAAATCTTTTAAGTCATAAATGAAAGTTTGTGGCTTACAACGACTCTTTTTGGCTTCGCTTTATTTTGGATTTTTGGTGCTTAATACCAAAAGGGGAGAATATTTGGATGATTTCACTTCATTCCATGCATAGTTCAAAAGGGGAAGAATGCTTGAAGCTTTAAATTGCTTAGTGACATACATGGATATAGTTCAATAGCTTAAATTCTTATCTTATGTTGATTCATATCCAAATGTTGCTATTGACATAGGATTTGTCATCAATCACCAAAAAGGGGGAGATTGAAGAATCTAAACCCGTCATTATGAGTTAATGAGGAATTTTAGTGATTAATGACAAATCTATATGTGAGACTAACTTTCTTGTTTAGTATGATATTGTTTAGTCTCAATTGGATGAAAAGGTGAAAATCATAGAGGTATGCATTTGACATCATATTCTTATATATTGTTGCAATTCTCGGATCCAAAATATATGTTGAACTCCACCAAAAGTTTAACTTGAATATGTGCATATGTTTTTATTACACATTCGTGTATGCACACATTTAGGGGGAGTTCACTCTATGTTTTGTGGTTTCAATAGTATTGATCCATATTCCTTTATCCACATATTTTAAAGATCTTTACTTTGAAACATATCATATGAGTTTACAAAACTTGTGTAGTTTATATATACTCATATGACTTAATATTCAATTATTTGCAATTGTGGTGGTTGTCATCAATTACCAAAAATGAAAATATTGAAGTATCTTGTCCTACCATTATGAGTTAATGGTATGTTGTGATAATCAAAAACAATCATTTTGTGGAATTAACATTTTCTATGAGTAGGATGAATAGGTTATGTTCCATGAGGTTGGAGACTTTGGACGACATCATGAGTTGATCATCATCAAGTCAAGACTCGGGATGAAGGAAATCATCATGTATTGATGATGTTCAAGTCAAGATCCCGAAGTGAAGAAGATCATCCTGTGTTGTTGATATTGAAGTCAAGAGCTTGGAGTAAAGGATGCATCATGTGTTGATGTGTATCAAGATCTCAAAGAAAAGGAAATCATCATGTGTTCATGATGTTTAAGAAGAGGATATGATCATGAGTTGATCATCAAGTCAAAAGAAGACCTATCATGTGTTGATGGAGGTCAAGTGAAAGAATGCATCATGGGATGATGCGTATTCAAGTCAAGAACTTGAAGTAAAGGAGATCATCATGTGTTGATGATTGTCAATGTCAAGAACCCAGACTTGAAGTGAAGATGTGTGTCATCAAGCTTCAAGAGGATGTGCAAGGCGAAGGTATGACTAGCGAGGGCTAAGGATGTGTTCCTAGTCTTTTACCGGTCTTGGTGTTTGGTTGAAAGACCGGATTGCTAGTATAGATTGCCGTACTATTAAGAGGAGTCTTGACTAGTAGCTTGAGTTAGTCATGTGTTGATAGCTCGTTGTGTTTGCTCTAGCTCTCGTTAGCATGTTGCCCATATTTGCGAATGTGTTTTTCAAATAGTCGAGGCTCATGCATAATCCTTGTAGCATGTGACTTTAGTTTGCGAATGTGTTTTGCAAATGGTTTAAGTCCATGTACCTTATTCCTTGTGGCAGTGATTCTAAAAGTTGGCAAATGTGTTTTTGCAACTTATTGAGAATCTTTCCTTTAACCCTTGTTTGCATCGCTCATCAAATGGCAAATATGTTTTGCAATCAAGTTTGTTTTGGAAGCAAACTAAGTTTTTCTCAGAAAAATCGGTAGTACCGACGTTCTCTTGGCGGTACTACCGCAAAGCGGTATGACCGAGATAGTGATGCGGTACTACCACAACCCGGTCGTACCTTTAACTTGTTGGTGGTACGTGCTTTCCAGAGTGACACCCTCTTTGAGCTTGGTTTCTAACCTTGAGTGTGGTAGTACCGGCGTTTGTGTGGCGGAACTAGCGCGTAGCGGTATGACCGCATATCCTTTGGCAGAACTACCGATGAACATTCGGATCGTCCGAATTTATCATCCGATCGTGCGTTCATAACGAGTAGTCCGAACGTTCAAACAAATCTGAGCTGTCCACGTGGCCAATCCGATCGGGTGAGCTGGTCCAGTCGCTCTTGTGAAGCGGTAGTACCGGAGTTCTCTTTGTGGAACTACCGCGTCACGGTAGTACCGCATTTCCTTGGCGGAACTACCGCAACCCGGTGTAACTGAGATTTAGTTGGAGGTGCGTTATTTCCAGTGAGTGCCATGTTTTGGACCTCAAAGTAAAGCGGTCATACCGCCCCTTGAAATCGGAATAACCGGAGAGCGGAACTACCGCATATTCGTTGGCGGTAGTACCGCACCGCATTTTCAATGGCTAGTTTATAGCCGTTACTGTGCTGTCAGTGGGAATGCGGTAGTATCGGCCGATGAACGGCGGTACTACCGCTCGTGCTGATTTTATCAGAATCTTTCCTCCAACAGCTAGTTTTTATGTGTGGGCTATAAATACCCACCTTGGCCGGTTGTGGGTAAGGTTGCTGGTGCCATATACATTTTTTGAGCAAAGAGTAAGCCCTCTCATCTCTTTTGTGCATGTGTTGCACTTAGTGAGCTTAGAGAGTAAACACTAAGTGCATGTGTTGCATTATGTAGTAGATTGTGTATCCATTAAGCTTAGACACTTGATTCGCTCAAGTCAGAGTCTTCGACTTGTTTCTCTTGGTGTTTGCCGACACCTAGACGGCGTGGAGGCGTCGTGGTCTGGTGATCTTCTTAAGAAGCTTGTGAGAAGGCCCGGCGTTTGTGAGTAGCTTGGTACCCGCCATCTCCAGAGTGGAGGAATAGTAACCCCGAGTGGATCGAGGTGTTGGTTTGTGTTGGAACCGGTCCAAGTGGTTGGACTTACCTCGAAGGTGTTTGGTTTAATTTGTGGAGCCGGTCCAACTTGTTTGGGCTTACCTCAACGTGGATTAGGGGAGACCGGCAAGTCTCTGAACACCACGGTAAAACATCATTGTGTCATTGTGGTTTGTTCTCTTGTGTTTTACTTCGCGCAATTTACATTCATAGAATTAAATTGCTTACTTATCTTTGTATGTTTGTAATCTTTGTCAATAGTTTTATATTGTTGATGTACTTAGTAAAGACTAGTTGATTTAGGTTTTAATTCTGCAAAACCGAATTGATTTCCAATTCCGTATAAAACTCGGTTTTAGCCAAAAGATTTTTAAAACCGCCAAAGATATTCACCCCCCCTCTAGTCGTCCTCCTCGATCTTACAACCGCTGGCCCTCGATTGGTCTAACCGCTCCCTGGCCGGTTTAACTGCTTTCCAAATCCTAAAACACCCCTCTCTAGACTTTTCGACAAAGCTCTATCTAGTTTTGTGTCTAGTCTCTGTTTTCAAAGAAACCAGGGGCAAACTCATCCCCAAACACTCACACATAAGTGTTGGGGGCCAATCCTCGAAAGCTCACACAGCCGGTTTGACCGTACGACCTCGGCCGGTCTGACTGCCACCAGGGCCAGTCTAACCGCTTGTGACCTGACAGCAGCACTAAATTCTGTTCAATGTCAAAACCAAACTCAAACTTTGACGACACATGCAAAGTACAGTCAATTACTCATCGCGAACCATGAAGTGACTTCCACGTGGTCTCACACGTGGTCATGCTGGGGCCAAAGGGAAAGGCGATGGTCAGCTACAGGAGACGGAGGCTGTCTGCATTTTTTTTTTTTTTGATTTGGCCCCGTGGTGCCACGTAAATGCAAAAATAGCCCCCCTGCCACTGTATTTCTAAAACTAGCCCCCAGACGAGCGCGGAATCACTGCGAGCTGACGCGTGGCTCCTTCCGCGCTCGGTGACCGCGGCAAGTCGGGGCCTAGCGTAGGAGGATGGGCGAGGGTGGCCGAGTGCAGGACCGAGGGTATCGGTGCGGGAGGCGGGTCGGCAACATGCCGCGGTCATGGAGCGCAGGAAGTGGCCGTTTTCGTGGTTGCCGAGCGCGGAAAGGGCGTAGCTGCAGCAAAGAAGCGATGTGCAAGTATTTAATGCATGCATTTCATGCCTGCAAAGAATCGAGCGCAGCAGCTGCATGCAAAGAAGAAATGCGAAACATGCACGCCCATTTCCTGTGGTCGTCTGCCGCGCCCATTTCCTGCGGACCGCGGCACCGGCAACCTTCCGCGCTCTGGCGGCGCGGAAGGATCCTGGGCCCACCGCCTTCCGCGGTCGCCGCTCATTGCCGCGCTAGATAGCGAGCTTCTGCGGTAACCGAGCGCGGAAGGAGCCAAGCGTCAGCTCCCAGTGATTCCGCGCTCGTTTAGAGGCTAGTTTTGCAAATACGGTGGCAGATAGGCTATTTTTGCATTTACGTGGCACCACGGGGCCAAATCAAAAAAATTAGCTGTCTGTGACCGCTTAAATCAAGAGCCGGCATATCGCCAAACGCTATTACTATTGTCTGGTGTGTGTTCTGTTATTTGTGTGAGATACAGTAAGCTTCCTGATCAAGAAGCTTCTATAATTTAACCTGGTCTTGGGCACATCATGTAAGATGGTAAGGACCCATCGCCTTCACCAAGAAGCCACGTATTAATATAGTGTCATACTACGGTGTTAGACATTGTATCCATCTTCCGTAGGGATGAAAACGGATCGGATAGTTTCCGACCGATCCGGACGGAAACAGATTCGAATCGTCTCGGATCGGATTTTTCTCGGATACTTTTCAGATCAGAAACGAATTCGGATTTTTTTCGGAAACGGAAACGAATACGGTAGGCATGCTATCCGGCGGATACGAATACGGATTATCCGGATAAGAGCAAGTCTGGATATCCGAATTTCAGCCCAAAAGAGAAAAGGAGATTTTAATTGATTTCCGAATTTCAGAAAATGCAACAAATCAAATAGCCTTTTAGAAAATAGCAAATAGAGTTCAAAAATTCTAGAAAAAATCACAAAAATTCCTTGAATTATTTTGAACTTAATAAAATTAATTCCAAGTTAAAGTTGGTTTTTATTTTTGCACATAAATTATTTTTAATTTCTGAAAAATAGGAAAAACCTTTTAAAATCCGTAAAATTCAAGAAATTTTTTTCCTTTTTCACTTTATATCCAATAAAATCCTAGAAATCTCAATAAATTTTATTTTTGACATTAAAAACTAGGAAATTAAATAATTGACTTTATTTTATTATTATTTTCTTTTTAACCAAGAAAACTCTTTTAAATATCGAAAATACAATAAAACAATTGACTTTATTTTATTATTATTTTCTTTTTAACTAAGAAAACTCTTTTAAATATCAGAAAATACAATAAAACAATAACTTTATTAATTTTATTTTTGGTAACATACTTTGGGATGTTACAGTCATTTGCGTATAGATTAACCATTCAGCCTGATCGATGTTAGTGTTAACTAAGTTTTTATGTATGTGATGAACTAAGTGTGAATTTGTGATGACTTGTGACTTTGTAAGTTATGACTTATGAACTAAATATGGTAAACTAAGTGTTATGTTTGTGATGAACTAGTTAATGCAGCTTGCTAGTGCCAATGTTATGTGTGGTTGCTGAAAATATGAACAATTCATGAATGTTTGTATCAAATAAACTAGTTATATGTTTTCGTTAATTTCTGGCATACAATTTAAGGGGTTTTCATGTTCCGAAAAATATCCGCGACCGTATTCGTTTCAATTCGTATTCGCTCCGTATTCGTATTCGATATTTTTCGTATCCGGGGTATTCGTATTCGTATCCGGATCCCAAAAAATATATAAACAGATATGGCAGAGCCATCATCCGTCCGTATCCGATCCGTTTTCACCCCTAATCTTCCATAGTTCTATTATTCTCCACCTAGTATGTTGAACTGTATGCTTAGTTACTCTTTTCGGTCACAGAAGGATGTCGGTTTTTTTTTACTTTCAAGATCCACAAGATAACACACTGACCACTAAATTCTATCGTATTTAAAAAAAATTGTAAAAGTAAAATGTTATGGAAGTATTTTTTGTGATAAATTTACTTATACCATTTTCGTATATCCAAACTACATTTTTTAGATAACATCTTTGGTCAAAATTAATACAATTTAACTATAAGCATTCTAGGACGACCTTTTTTCTGAAGTATCATTTATCAATAATATATGTTTTTCATTCCGCTGCTTGGTACATCCTCCTTGTCTGCTGCCAGCCCTTAACGACGTTCGGGACAGCTTTGATGTTCTTCGGCTTACAATGTACAATAGCTAAACCTCGGAGTCCAGAAAATATATATATATACTTCACAACTTTATAAACACTTCATTTTCTCACAATTTATTGGTGGCTAAGGTGATAATTGCCTTGGAAACGAATTTTGATGATAGAATAATTTACCTTAAACATATTACAAAATTGGAAGCTGCTTATACCATAGTCGTGTTCGAAGAAATAAAAACTCAGGAAAGATTTAGACAGATTTGTTGAGTTCAGCAGCGAGGCTATTTTTCGTAGCCTGCCATGACGGGAGCATCATACTTTATCATCCGAAGATCGACAGAATTGCTTGTTGGCTAATAATTTGCCCAAATTGGATATAAGTATCAGTACAACGACAACAGGTGAAATTGACTAGTCAAGCCTCTCAATTTTAGTTGTTGCATACAGTATTTCCTGACCAGTAAGCAGATTTGCTATCAACAACTGACAAAATAGCTAGTTAAGTTCTTACTGAGGTTAGGGATGGTATGAAATGGGGTTTAGGTAATCATGGTCTTTTTTCGGTCAATTCTCTTTACAGATTTTTTTCCTGTGGGGGAAAACTTGTAAGAGATTACAGTAAATCTGTGGGGGAAAACTTGTAAGAGATTACAGTTTTTATGGACAAGTAGGATTCCTCTAAAGGTTAAGATCTTCTTATGGCAGGTTTATCATAACAAAATTCAAACAACTAATCAACTTAAAATTAGAGGCTGTAAAGGGGAAATCAATTGTGTCTTGTGTGGGGTCTCTGAGAATGCAAATCACTTTTTTTTCATTGTGTCTTAGTCAAGTTTGTTTGGTGGTACATCAAAGAGATGTTTTACTAGAAAAGAGTTCCAACTTCTCTTGATGATTTTCACCGGTGATGGTTAGATAAGAGGAGTGCTAATGACTATAACATTGGCCTTTTTCAGTTTTGCAGCTTTATTCTAGAAATTCAGGAATAAAGACGCAATTAAGAAGATTTTCCCTAAACAACCGATTGAAGTCATATCCAATTTTACATCTTGTCTGCAACGGTGGTGCATCCTTCTCAAAAAAATGATTGGTTGAAGTTGGAAAGGATGTTGGAGGCAGCTGAAGCCTGGCTGAAGTCTTTTGTTGCTGTTGGACTTGTTTAGTGCTTAGGCCTTCTAGTGAGTCTTTTGTGTTAGTTTGGGCTCTGAGGATGGTGTTAATCCCTTTTTCTGTTGGGTGGATGCGTTTGGAGCATGTCTCTTGTTTCTGTTGGATGGGTGCGAGAGTTTTTTGCTATCTTGTGCTTATCTTGATGTAGCTAGTCTCCTCGACTAGTTGCTAGGTTATCTTTTGGTCCGTTCGCGGAACTTTTGTAACCGGTTTGATGTGCCTTGTTGGAAAAATAGCTAGTTAAGTCAACACAATTGCACTTGCTTGTAGCACCAAAACCGAAGCCCTGTTGAAGAGAGTATATATCTACAATGCCCCCATATTTTTCCCACTACAATTTTTAGGCAGAATTCAACAATATACCACTGGCCAAGTTGAGCACCCATTAAACTGGTGAATTTCTTCTGTATATGTATTCTAAACCAAAATTAATCTCTTCACGAGAACTTCAGGTTGCTACCCACTATAAAACATCAAGGCAATGGAGACAGTAACGGTTAAGGATTCTCTCAACAAGACTGTTGGATTCAGGAACCAGCGAAGATGTAATGCTGTTCCAGAGATGGAACGTGGTAGAGTCGTTCACAATCCTAGAAAACAGAACATCATGGTGTGCTCTTTCAACCTTGTCATCTGGTTCTGAAAAGTACCTGCAGTACATCAATACCACAATGAGCATGCATATCGCAAATTAACTAGTACTCAACTTCCAGCCAAATATCTGAAGAGTCGACAATTACTTTGACAATATTTGTTCTAAACATGTATTTTAACAATGATACATGTACATAATAAACTTCTAGGAAGGCTGACATGTGTTTGGTGACTTTAATTGTTGAGTTCAGCAAATGAGTAAACAGTTCAGGATCATCAAGCCTAGTTAGCAAATAGACACACTGTCGCACGAGTATGTGAATCGTGGAAAAAAAGTTACATTTTGTAATGGTAGACAACTTAGATGAGTGAATTTTAACAAAGCAATTTTGGAAAGCCTGCCTGAGGCAAAAGTACAATATTAAGTGTAAATATTCTAGTTTGAAATGTTTGTGTTGCTGGTTGAGATGAAACTTTGATGTATAGACTCACAATTATAAAACTTACTGTGGGATATTGCTTCCAAGTTCCAAATAGTAAATCTGAACAAATTGAGCGGCCTTGCAAGCACGAATAGATGAAGAAACTACATACCTTGTAATATCTGTAGAACTTATAGGGTAAAATGTAACTGAGGGCTCCAACTTTATGTCAAGATGCCCCCTGTTTTGATCAGCGTTGTCGGAAAGATTTCTTATTACTCTTGTCATAAGTTCAGCGCCATTCCACTGCGAGAGAGTATCATCATATGTTGCATAAAATTCCTTCAGACACTCCACCAAGAATGGGCTGCGGTTGGCATAATAAGGTGTGAAACTACATGTAGGGCTGTAAACGAGCCGAGCTAGAGCGAGCCTAGCCTCCCAAGCTCAAGCTCGGTACAAGCTCAAGCTGAGCTCGAACTAGCCTAAGTTGGGGTCCGAGCTTGGACCTAGGCTCAAGCTCAAGTAGGCTCGAGCTCGACTCGAGTAAGCTTGGTAACAATAAAAAACATACATCAATTTTCAACAATTAGAAATGCTCGAGTAGGCTCGAGCTCGAGGGAAGCTCGGTAATAGTTAACATGCAACAATTTTCAACAAGATAGGAGGGCTATTCTAGAGAAACTCGGTAACAGTTACATTTGAGCTTGGCTCGTTAAGGCTCACGAGCTATTCGAGCTCGGCTCGTTAAGGCTCGCGAGATCAGGCTCGAGCTCGGTTCGTTTGGAGCTCGAGCCGAGCTCAAACAGTTCGCGAGCCTCGAGCTTTTTTTACAGCCCTAACTACATGTGTGAAAGCAGTAGCTAATCAAACAAAAGAGCATGAGAATATTATGTAAAGCATGTGCATCTGACACATATATCCGTCATGCTTTGTGTTACAATTAATTCCTTGCCTTTTCAAACAGTTCACAAAACACTCCAAATGGTACTTTCAGGATTTTGTGCTTCTCATCTGTGATTCACGCAATAATTCTTAGCACTTAACTGTAACGAAAAAAAGACCAAAATAACAGGAACAACAAATTTTATTTTTTTCAGTGAATCAATAGAGCATTAATAGATATGAACTTCATGTGTGTGTTGCCTATGACATGATAGTATTAACTTGGGATGCAGAAACTTGTTTTACTGCATCATTGCATGTCATTTGAGATGTCCCAAAAAAAGGAACAAAAAAACTTGCAAGGAAAATAACATACCAAGCCAACTAGAATTAGGACCATGATGGGTAACTGACGAAAATCAATGCCTAAATTGTAATGCAAACTAACATTGCATGCCATTTGAGATGTCCCAAAAAAAAGGAATAAAAAACTGTAGCAAAGAAAATAATATAATATTACCTCTGTTTTTCGAATGCTAATACAGCACCACTAAAACTGGAATTTCCAGAAACCTGTTTTACCGCACCAATGGAATTCCGGAATGATTTCAAAGGTTTAAGTACAATAACATCAGAGTCCAGGTATATTCCACCATATCTGCATAGTGCATACAGAACATAGAGACATAAATCAGTCATATTCTTCTTCACAGAGAAAAAGGAATTAAAACTGTACCCATGATTACATTTATGTTCTGATGAAATATAAGTATCTCATTCATCAACATTCAAGTATTCAGATTTACCATACTTTTGGTCCAGTAATATAAAAAGTGCGATAAAAGGCAATTTATCAAAAGGTAGTCTCAAATAAAATTTGCTGATTAATTATGTTCTTGTTGAGGGGAAGATTGATACTGTCATCCTGATATCTAAAATGCATGGTTTTAGTCTCGTATTCTTTATCATCTGTTTATCTGTGAAAATAAAGACACCCCCTTTTGATGATATGTCAACTTCTCAACTGTTTTCATTGTGGCGTGTAATAGTAATACTGATCTGGCCTAGGAGAACTGAGAATGAGTGTTTTCAGCTAAAGTTTGCTTCAGCAAAATTTTAAGGTGTCCACTCAGTAGAGAGAACAATCGGATCCATTTAGTTAAATTGTTTACTGCCATTCAGTATGAACTTCATTCTGATTTGTTGTGATGTTTTAAAGTAACAGTTTGAGATGCTTGATTGTCTGTAACTAATTCTAAACAATTCTGCGTTTCAATTTGTCACTATTTATGCTCTGCTTCTTACTCGTGTTAGTTGTGCACTTGTACTATAAGAGCTCGTGGTTTTTGCATAAGTTTTACTGATCAGGAGTGTTGTTAGAGTTGATAAATAGCTGTTCATCTGATTTCAATGGTATTGTCGATCATATGTTTCCTAAGAGAGATTCTTTTGTCAAGAGTTCATTGCTGGTATGGATTCATCTACATGGATAATTTGATTTCCTTTTTGAAAAGGAAGAGTTCATCTCTCTAGATTCTTTTAACAGACTGTAAAGTGAACGATGCATGTATCTCAACAAGTTTTGCACTAGTCTGTAGTTATTTTATTATCTTACCTGAAAAGAGCAGCAAGGCGTACTAGCTCACTGTAATGCAAGGGGTAGTATATTGTCTTCCGCCATTCATACCACACAGACGCAAAAATGTGGGTTGGAGTACCCTGCAAAAGTTCATCAAGATTTGGCACTGCAACTGCAACTTTGTATCTGCAAGACGAGAAAATCAACTTTATGACTAAGCATGCACATGTCAACACAAATGTAGCTAAAACAATTCTGAATAGGATCGATAGCATGCAAAGTTCATTGTACTAGTGGTCGCATACAAACTAAATACAAGTTAGTGTCCAACACCTAAAGTTATAGAGATCATATGTAACTCTAAATGAATAGATGCGAGAAATATTAGCTTAGTTCAAATTACAGAAGTTACAGGAGGACTATAAACAAGTAGGGCAGTTTATGTTGTAGTAGGAGCCAGCTGTCAGTATTTCTGTTGCCGGACTGTAGGTCACCATATAAGAGGGGTACAGAGCAAGATGAAGCACGTTGACATTCTCACAGTGCGAGAGGATGCTGCAGACAGAACTAACATGGAGGAAAAAACTCAGGGATGAGGGAAAAAGAAAGGAAATCACTTGGTAATTGGTATGGGGCTTGACTGTAAACAGGTATAGTCGTACAGATGCTAACTTAGAAGGATGGCAGTTTGGCAAAAATTAACTAAATCTACAACAGTCAGGAAAAACTATTGGATTGAGTTCTAAATGTCAATAAAGAATTAAATATGCAATGGCTATCGGGAAGAGCTCGACTGTCAGTTTGGTAATCAAGCAAAGCATAAAGCCACCGGCCCACCATACGCCATCGGCCATTGAAACAAAAGGTGGGAAAATTCAGATTGTAGATATTTTAAGATGATACAAAACTTGATGCCATTTGCTTATTGGGTACATATGTAAACACTCCATCAGTGAAAAACAGCAAACTTCATCCAAAGAGCTTTCAATATTTCAGCATGTAAAATTCATGTGTATGCAGTATGCTTTAAAGAAATACTGCAGCACATAATCCACAAAGAACATGCATAGCTTAGTTATGTGTTGCTCTTTTCAGAATGAAGTTCGTTGGGATTTCGGACCATCAAATATGTATATTCTGAACAGACTAATGCTGAACCAAATTTATGGACTAGGATTACAACCTACAACCATCAGATTGCCTTTTGAAGGAAATGAGTCCAGAAAGACGACTCAAGTGGTGGGAAAGGTTAAAGTTGGATAGTAAACAGAAAATGTTAAGTAGGTATCTAGGTGCGTCATTTGTGACATTTGAAAATGTCAATCAACTCGATCTAGGTCAGATGTGTATCAGCCACCCGAAACTTGCTCGGATTTTACTTCACATGTCAATGATAAAACTGTTAAGACGCATAACCTAACAGGTGAAGGCATCCTTTTTTTCTGGTTGAGCAACTAATGCAGCCAATGTTATAGTATAAATAAATTATCTCTGATACCTTAAAGTCTTAAACATTATATAAGAATCTTATATGGTATTAATCAAATTATTTCATGTTCTAAAATTTTAAGTTGTAAGTATGAATTTTCTTGAGTTTGTCATTTAGTGATAGCTACTAAAATTAGCTCTTCTGATTAATCAAATACTAGAGATATGGACACTAGAGTTGTGCATCGATAGCATACGCGGAACCAAGTGAAATTAGCTCTAAAGAAGAGCCAGAGAAGAAAAAAACATAAAACATACCCTTCTTTCACAAATTCCCGGAAGAACTCCAGCTCCAGCGTCTCCGATAGCATGACCACGCAGACGTGAGGGTGCTGCTGGAGCAGGCTCTCCAGCCCACGCTGGTGCCGAACACCATACGCCCACTGCGGGCTGTTCCACACCATGAACACCCTCATGAAGCATTTGCCATGCTCAAAGAACCTCTCCATGAACTCTGAGAACCCCAAATGTGGATCAATCCCCGGGAAGTATCCCCACCTCCTTCCCTCCCCCTGCACCTCCTTCACAGTAGCTCCCATTTCCTGCTTATTATCAGATGATTGGAGGCTCCGCCTCTGAAAATTCTTGGGCGCGGCCTTCTCGACCTCGGCGAGGAGCATCCGCTGCACCATGCGATCGCCGCGGGTGAGAGAAGTGAGGCCGGGGCTGTCCGGATCCTGGAGCAGAGGGTGGTTGCGCGGATTGAGGAATTCCAGGTTGGACCGCAGCATCCGATCGCGCCGGAGGTAGTCGGCCTTCCCCTCCAGCCACCGCGCCCACCCCGCGCGGAGCCGCGTCTCGGTGCCGCCGGAGCCGGGCTTAAGGAGCAGCGCGTCCTCGACCCCGCCGATGGACGAGATCTCCACCCGCAGGTCCAGATCCACCGGCTCGTCGTCGGATCCGAAGGCGGCGGCGGCGATCCGATCCAGGGAGTCAAGGTGGGGTAACCCCGCGAGCAGGGGGTCGCCAGCAGCGGGGAGGCGGAAGGGCAGGCGGGCGACGCCGGCGGCGTGGTCCCAGACGAGGGACGCGGCGGCCGCGGAAGCGGAGACGTCGTCGGCCGCGTCGGCGGCGGCGGAGTCCTCGTCGAGCACGTCAAGCTCGTCGATGCGGTCGTCGTCGGGGTTGAAAACAGCACCGCCCTCGGTGGCGGCAGCGGTGGTGGTGGTGGTGTTCAGGGTGAGGTCGGGGTCCAGCGCGGCGACCACGACGTCGTCGTCGTCGTCCGCGAGGAGGGCGGAGGAGTTAGAGGCGGCGGAGGTGGAAGTGGAGGAGCGGGAGGAGGAGGAGAGGGGGAAGGGGGAGGAGGACGAGGAGAGGCGGGAGTGGAGAACGGCGAGGGAGAGGAGCAGGAGGAGCGCCGCGATGACGGCGCAGAGCTGCGGGCCCAGGCCGGAGCGCCGCCGCGCGGGGTGGGAATGGGAACGCGGCAACATGCTTGCGATTTCGAAGGGGGAAGTGCGTTGCGACGCAGCTTTCCCCTCTCCCCTCCCCCCGCAACGCGCCAGCCGCGCGTCTGCAGCTGGGTTTATTTCGTGTTAAAACTATGCCCGGTGAGGCGGTGACGCCCAGTCGCAGCCGCGCGGCCTCACCAACCTCACCTACTAGGCTACTACTGCCAGGGAAGCTGACTTGTGCTGTGAGCCTGCGACTAGAGAACTTGTGAAAGCTATAGAACCTGTGAGAGCTGCCACTTTGGGCGTTTTTGCCCGATTTGACACTGTTGCATAGTAGAAAGGGAAAACTAGCTGTTCTTCCGAAATAAAGATAAAAATATCACCACGGACATGAATGGACTCGACACGCAAATCCGGCCCTAGAAGCACGGATTCAGCCTCGCCCGGGCCCTAGGGGCATTGCACCCTCGTCCGGCCTCCGGAGGCATGGATTCCCGCTCCCCCAGGGCACTACCCTGCCACACGCCGACACGCCCAGGCTCTAGGGGCGCGGCAAAGGTCTTGTCCATGCCTTGGGGCACGGTTTTTCCCTCGGCAGGCCCCCAGGGCACAGCAGCCCCTCGGGCCGAATTGGCTTTGACATTTCATATGAAGTTCGTCGTCCATCTATCTTCATTTCATGTGAAGTTAGGGAATAAAATTTGGAAAATGAAATTGACGGAATTTCAGAATAAAATTTGAGAGACTTCGCTCGCAATGTAATTTCCGAATTACATGATGTGCAGCAATTGGTTACATGCATTAGAAACGACAGCATGCACGAATAAAAAAACCTGAAAATATCTAAGATACACGCGCGGCTTTTATGGAATAAAAAAAAAAGAGGATCGAAATTAGTCTTGGCGGCGCATTGGTCCCTTCCCATTGTCTCCTGACTGCCCGCGGCGGTGGCCAATCTCGAATGAAGCTCTGTTCTGCGAGACGGGTTGGACGATTAAATGATGTTAGCAGACGTAAAACCAAATAAATGATCAGGATGCAAATTATACATAACTCACCTCTTCGATATGGAGACGGGAGACACTACGATGCCCGCCGGTCTTAGAGCAAGAGCATTCCCCTTGTCTGATGCGCGTTGTGCCCAGCCGTACTCAGCTTCCTGTTCGGGGGTCCTCCACTACCACCCTGTTGTCCTGGGCTCCTCCGGTGCCTTTTTCAATATGGTCGGGTACGGAAGGTTTCCAACGTTCGAAGTTCTCAGGTCGCACCGCGTAGTTGAACATATATTTCTGCTGAATGAACGCCCTATCGTACATGCCTGGGTCGTCGATCCATTGGATCGTCGCCATAAAACACAAACAAATCTTACATGTTCGATATTACCTAAAACCACAACAACCCAATTTATTGTACACCAAATAACCACATTACCTAAACTAAGCAAAATAACTACTTCGAGGTATTCAGTGCAAGAAAACTATGCAAAGAAACAATACGACTAACTAACAACGACTAATTAATTACGGTTAATTATTGATGACTAATTAATTTGTACTCTTTACTTAAGCCTGACTAATAACAACTAATTATTGATGACTAATTAACTACTACTATTTACTTAAGCCTTACTAATTAGGACTAATTAATTACGGCTAATTATTGATGACAAATTAAAATAATACTATGTACTTAGCTAATTATGGTTAATTAATAATGACTAATTAATTACGAGTTTTTAATTAGGGTTAATTCCTTATTTGCCATTGGAAGTTGACCGGCTCCTCAAAATACCATCGTCAAATTGTTTATCCCTTTGTTGCCACTCATTCTCAACTTATCTCCCTTTTTTGCCACTCCCGTGAACTTGGCCACGAAAAGGCGATTTTGCCCCTAAGTACATTATTTAGGGTTGAGATCTTTAGGGAATTATTTGACATAGTAATATAGTTCTAAAAATTATGAAATTTTTAGGGAAGTTCCTGACATAGTATAGATTATTGTGTAATTTTTATAGGGTTTTATTTGCAACATGTGTTTCTCTAAAATCTTTCAATTTTTGGTTTTATGTATTTTTATTATTTTATTTGAGAAAAGTTGGTAAAATATGTTTTAAATAATTCCCATTTTGTTGACAGTATCATTACATCAAGTTTGGATTTTAAAACATGTCTTTACCAACTTTTCTCAAATAGAATAATAAAAATGCATAAAACCGAAAATTGAAAGATTTTTAGAGAAAAATATGTTGCAAATAAAACCCTATAAACATTACATAATAATCTACACTATGTCAGAAACTTTCCCTAAAAATTTCATAATTTTTGGAACTATATTACTATGTCAAATAATTCTCTAAAGATCTTTGCCCTAAATAATTCAATTAGGGGCAAAATCGTCTTTTCACGGCCAAGTCAACGGCCAAGTTCACGGTCAACTGACAGGAGTGGCAAAAAAGGGAGAGAAGTTGAGAATGAGTGGCAAAAAAGGGATGAGTAATTTGGCGATGGCATTTTGGAGAGCTGGTCAACTTCCAATGACAAATAAGAAAATAACCCTTTTAATTAAGCCTATTTAATTACGGCTAAAAATTACGAATCACTAACCAGCACTATTTAAATAATTAGATACGACAAACTAACAGCGACTAATTTAATGAAGCCTAATTAATTATGACTAAATTATTACGTTAATTAATTACGACTATTTTAGTTATGAATTTTAATTACGACTAGTTAACACGATTAATTAATTATGACTAACTAACCACGACTAATTAATTATGACTTTATTAAATACAACTAACTAATTTGCAAAATAAAATACGACTAATTAATTGCAACTATTTCAATTACAACTAAATATTTATGACTAACTAACTACGGCTAATTAATTACGACTAAATACTTCAACACTAACTAAGCAGTTCATAACTACGAGAGAAATTACCTCCTCTTGAAGATCTTCAATTGATGTCGAACTAACTCTACTAAAATGAGCGCTAAACACTTCTCTAAACACCCTGAAATCGGCAGCGAAATTTAAACTAATTTCAGCCGATTGCATTGCCTCTCACTCGATCGATCCTCTCTCTCTTTACGGAGAGCTAAATGGCTCTGGTGTGGGGGAATTAGAGCGTGTCGCTCGATTTTATAGCAACACATGAAGCGACGGGACAGAATCGCTGGGTTTTTCGTGCATGCGGGGGCAGCGAAAATCTGGACGCTGAAAGTAGCGATTTGGTTTTTAAAAAATAAAAAAAATCAAGTGGGGGCTGTCGTGCCCCTGGGGGCTCGCCGAGGACAAAACTGTGCCCCAGAAACACAGACAAGGCCTTTGCCGCACCCTTGGGGCCCAGGCGTGACGGCGTGTGGCAGGGCAGTGCCCCTAGGGGCCGAACGAGCGGGAATCTGTGCCCCTAGGAGCCAAATAAGGGTGCATTTCCCCTAGGGCCTAACGAGGATGAATTTGTGCCCCTGGGTGCCAGATTTGCGATGTGTCACGTCCCCGCGTATCCACGGTGATATTTTTTTCTTTATTTCGGACGGGCGGCTAGTTTCGCTTTTTTATGCCGCAACAATGTCAAAACGACCAAAAACTCCCACTTTGACTCTATTTTCTTAAGAGTAACTAGAATATAGACATGGCCCGTGCCGGCCCTAGCACGATTAGGTCCAACACGATTAAGCTTGGGCAATAATCGGGCCATGCCATGTCAGCCCGTGGGCCAAGGTGCCGACCTAGGCACTGCACGTCAGCCTAGCCGCCGCCGCCACCTTCCCGTAGTACGTTATATTCTGGGGGATCAAGGCCTCGAGCTAGGTGAGCTATAGCTCGAGGCCTAGAAATCTTACCAATATTAAAGTTCATGAAAATCTCTTAAAAAAATCACCAAACGTTCAAGTACATTCCAAAAATAGTGGGCCCAGCCTGAGGTTTACATCGTGGCTAGGTCCGCCCCTGGTTATATTGTATAGATCTTCATCTGTGACAACTCCATTTCTGTAGCAATTTTGCTTCTTCGCCTCAGTCTAACACTAAGCAGTAAAAGTAAATACCATTGTTTTTTTAAAGTGACCCCTGTTGTACGGCCATATATACCTCTCACGATCCTTCACGAAGAGAGTGGCTCCCTCGACATAATCAAGCAGCAAGTTGAGAACAAACGATCATCTAAACCTATATTTTTGTGTTGTTTCGACTGTGCAAGGATTTTCAGCAACTCACCTCACCGGTCAACCGTTGGCCTCGCCGGTTCAACGATCGGTCCAGTTTTTAAAACTACTAGAAGATCACCCACACCAACCGCGAGGCTACGACACGCGGCTGCACGAGCGAGGAAATTGGGCGGGAGCGAGGCACGCGGAGGCGATCAGACAGGCACGACGGGCTGGGCGACGTGGGCTCGCGACCACCAAGCGCATCGGCTGCGAATCGTAAGGGCGCGATGCGCGCGTGGTGCGATCGAATGGGTGCGGCATCTCGGACGACGTGGGAGCGCAAGGCCAAGCCTTCCAGTCAAGACAAGAGTCGGATCGGCGGTCACGAGGCTCGCGTAGAGCGATCGGACGGCGTGCGCATTCCGGGCGAGGTGGCGCGCGCGTGGCCACAGTTTCCCAGCACGCACAGCAGGCCAGATCGGGCGGCGCGGAGACGAGCGGGACGCGATTAGACGAACATCCTTTTCTTGGGACATGTCCCGCGCGGTTGCTGGCCCTTTCTCCCAACCTTTAATGTTAGTGATGGTGTAGACTATATCTATTATGTAAAGGTAAAAGATATTAGGGATTACTAGTCATCATGCGCATGATTTTATCCCAAAAAAAACAATTGATTTTTGACAGTTGGATCTAGATCTAACGGTCCACGCTCACCCTCAGTTGCTATACAAATCCAACAGCTAGGCCAACCCCTATAGCTCCCACCACTCCTGCCGCCACCACCGACGTGTCGCCGCCTCATCAACGTCATCTCCGAAGCTGGTAAGGCCCTTCCGCAATCCCTCACTCCTCTCGTTGCCACTACATGCCCCCCCCCCCCCCCCGCGCCACTCGCCTCCATCTCCCCCACTCTGCCATTCTTGCTCGTCTCCGGCGGCTACCGGCGCTAGATCTATATCCTCCTCCTAATGCTCCTCGATCCTTGTTGCCCCTGCCGTCCACCGCCCTCCTTCGACCTGTGGCTGGTTGCGCCATCGCCGCCTCGCCGCCGCCGCCGCCACCCACCGCTGGTCCTCCGTCGCCCTAGCCTCCCTCTAAATCTAGGCCCTAGTGAACCTCAAACCCTGACCCGATGAACCCAAGCCCTAATTCGGCGAACCCCTGCCCTAACTCCCCACCGCTGCTAGAGAAGATGACCTCGCCGGTCAGAGCACGAATCACCGAGCACGACATTGATCAAACGGCGAGCAACAGCACAGCAGCAAGTCAGTTCGGACTGCAGGATGGTGATCCCACAGTGGCCGACCACGAAAATGGGTAGAGCTGAACGATCCCATCTCGGTCGTAGGATGGCGACCCGACGGCGGTTGACGACGGAAACGGGGCGAGGTGCCCAGAGGCCACCGATTCTTGCCGCTTTAAGAAAGACTATATTTGACTCATTTATAATATGATGAATTTATAAAGTATGATACATGCCATTTGTATTTGTGTTGTTAAATATGATAAATAATTCTCTAGCACATTATAATTGACTTTTCAATGCTGAAGCTAGTTGTTTCACCCGCCGTCCACCGTTGCCTCAAGACAACTAGGTCGATACCGCCCGCATGATATCGATCGAACGGTGGGCAATGACACAGCAGCAGGTCAGTTCAGACCACAGGATGGCGATCCCACGGTGGCCGACCACGGAAACGGGTGCAGTTGAACGATCCCGTCCCGGCCGCATGATGGCAATCCGACGGCAGCTGATGATGGAAATGGAACGAGGTCCCTAAAGGCCACCAATTCTTGGCGCTTTAAGAAAGAGTATATATGCCGCCCTGCCCCCTAATTCTTTTGTTGGGCCTCGGTACCTCTCGATCCTACTTAGGCCTTGTTTGGGTGGGCCAAAATCCCGGCCCATCTACAGGGATGGGCTGGGATTTTGAACCATCCAAACAAGGCCTCAGTGTTAAAGACATCTAACTTGAAGTTGATTGTCGAAGAGACTGTAACCACGAATCTTAACGCGAATCCTATAGTGAGAAATTTGGGAGTTTAGGGGGGGAACATCGAAATTGCACTATAGGTCACTGAATTTGCGAGGTTGTGTCACTTAGTTCCCTAAACTTGTATTTTACTTTCTCAGCCCTCTAAACTTACGAGGTTGCGCCACTTAGTTCCCTGAACTTGCGTTGAAGCGAAGTTCATCGAATGCGAAGCCGACGACTTCGTCCCCTTTGAGTCCGGTGGACTCGCTGCCACCCCGTTCGACCGTGTTCATCGCCCCCGTCACCTCACGCTGACAAAAACAGATTCTTCAAGCCTGGGAACGTACCGTGCTCGCATCTTCGCCAGAGCTCCACCGTCGCAGCTTGTCGCTGCTCTCGCCCTTGCCTCCTCTGAGCCGGTCGTGAGAGAGAGAGAGAAGTACATTCCTAGTGACAGAGCAGGGCACAATACTTCTCTCTCTCTCTCTCTCTCTCACGATGATTCGTTGGCTTAGCATTTTCTGTTAGCAAACGACCAAACGGACTTTGTGCAGGGTGAGTAGCTTCTGCTATGGCATTGAGAATGTACTTATCTCTCACGGCCGACTCAAAAGGAGTCAAGGGCGAGGGCGGTGGCAAGCTGCGACGGTGGAGCTCCGGCGAAGAAGCGAGCACGGCGCGTTCCTAGGCCCAAAAAATCCGTTTTTGTCAGCATGAGGTGACGGGGATGATGAACACGGCCAGAACGAGATGGTGATGAGTCCAGTGGACACAGAAGGGACGAAGTCGCCGGCATCGCATCCGACGAACTTCGCTTCAACGCAAGTTTAGGGAGCTAAGTAGCACAACCTCGCAAGATCAGGGGGCTGAGAGAGTAAAATGCAAGTCTAGGGAGCTAAGTGGCACAACCTCGCAAGTTCAAGGGGCTGAGAAAGTAAAATGCAAGTCCAAGGAGCTAAATGGCACAACCTCGTAAGTTTAGGGACCTATGGTGTAATTTTCTCCATAACATCCAAGTGTTCTCTAGCCGATCTCAAAAAGGAAATATGCAAGAGTTGTGTATGAGCATATTCTTGTTTTTAAGAACTAGTTGAATTGCTCTTGCAATTGCATCGGATACCAAAATTCATATGTTTATGTTTGAAAATAGAATTGTATTTTCTACACAACTATAATGCTTATGATTGAAAATACAATTATATTTCTTATACAATTATAATAGTTCTTATATACGTTTGATTAATCTGTACCGTTGTAATCTAGATCCACTACAACTGATGGTGTAGATCTTTCTCTGTCCTCCGATTAACACAATAATTTCTAGCCCTTTAGAGCGAATTTGGTGGCTTCTTTTTTGTTTTAATAATACTCTATCAGTTCTTTTTTACTTGACGTTTTTTTACTTTTTCATGGTTTCTAAGATACCGCTGCTTTTATAACTTTAAATTAAGATGTACTAATAAAATAATAATATTATGAAATTATTTTTAACAACGAAACCAATGGTATAATTTTTGTGTAGCCAATTTTTAAATAGTTTTGAACATGTTGACAGTAAAACTTTAGAAAGCTTGACGTCACAGATTCTAGAACGTCAAGTAAAAAAAACAGAGTGAGTGATGTTTTGGACATCGACACGGTCTTCGAATGCAACTTTGACCAGTATTTTATATTGTAATGTATTAATAAAACTAGGCTAAAGTCCAGTTTACTCCCTCGAACTATCAGAAAAGTCTGGTTTACCCCCTGAACTACAAAACCGGTTATTTAACCCCCTGAATTTGTCAAATCCGGTCAAATAATCCCCCGTAGCGGTTTGGAGCGGTGGTTTTGGTGACGTGGTGGTGGTTTTGGTGACTGGGAGAGAGAGAGGCTGACTGGGAGAGAGAGAGCGTGAAAACCGGTGTACCCCTATCTCTAACTCGTGGGCCCCGCCTTTGCTTCTTGTCAGCATGTGTTTGACTAGTGTGAACGCTCCATCTCTCTCTATTTCTCCACCGCTCCTCCTTCCTTCTTTCTATCCCCAATCCCCCTCGGCTGGTTCGCCAGGTTCGCCACATAAGCACCTGTCACCACTACCGCCGCCACGCCATGGCGATCGCGCCGCCAAACCTCGTCGCGCTTCTCCATCTCTGCCGCACCACTCGCCCGCCGTGAACATCTGCTGTACACACATCATCGCAAGACGGCGGCCACGATGGGCAACGAGAACCGCCAATGCCACGCGGCCGCGACGCTCGATGAAGACTGCTGGCGAGGAGGAGCAGCGTCTTGAGGACGCAGCGGCCACCCCGGCGGTGTCCCGCGCGGAGACCATCGAGGATGTAAGCGCCGGAGCATGGCCTCGACGAGGAAGCCCACCACGGTGTGCGCCACGAGGAGGAGGCACGCGGGCCGAGGAAGACGGGCGCGGGGTTGGGCTTGCGGCCTCTACGGAAGGCGAGGCGAGAGGAGGAGGAGGTAGGGGAGCATGAGGACGGCGAAGGCGATGTCGGAGAGCGCAGACGGTGGTGGAGAAAGCGAAAGACGCACGCGCGCCTGGCGTGTTGAGTCGCTTGATGGAGAAGAGGTAGTAGTGGTGGTGCGGGTGAAGGGTGGGCGAGGTCGGCGTCGGGTGCGGCGGCGGCGGCAGCGAGGGGCGAAGCGTGATGCCGCCCAAGACGTCGGGCCGACGCCGCCGGATATGGGCGCAGCTGAGCGAGCCGGAGCGTGTGATTTCTTGCAAACAAGCGGCGGCGGGGCGGGCGCGCCGAGCGACGACCCGGACGAGGACGTGGATGATGGCGCGGAGGACGGCGGCAGCGGCTTGTTGGAGCAGCGGACGGGGGGAGAGCCACTTGGCGTGCATGTACTCGGGCTTGCGACTTGCAGACGGCGGCGGAGGCAGCAGAGTAGTCGGAGGGGAGGAAGAAGATGGTGGTTTTCACGTCTCTCTCTCCCAGTCAGCCTCTCTCTCTCTCTCAGTCACCAAAACCACTGCCACGTCACCAAAACCACCGCTCCAAACCGCTACGGGGGGTTATTTGACCGGATTTGACAAATTCAGGGGGTTAAATAACCGGTTTTGTAGTTCAGGGGGTAAACCAGACTTTTCTGATAGTTCAGGGGAGTAAATCGGACTTTTTCCATAAAACTATAATGTTACAAAGAGTACTTTTCGGTACAAATTTACAAGTATCATATTTATGTCCAATCTAAAAATTCATCAAAATATCGATAGCTAAAGTTTACAAAGTTTGAATGCACGCATCCAAAAACATCACTCTTTTTGTGATTGGGAGTAGTAGATAGATAATAGATGGGGCTTCGAACACGTAACCACCGCAACATTATGCACTACCAATAGGTTACATAAACATCCGCAAATTTCATTCAAAAATATACACACCCCTTCAAGAAAATACATTTTTACCTGACAATAATGTTCTTAGGTATTGCATGTTGGGTCACGGGTAGGCTACGATAGTACAAAACAAAAATTCTACCACGCAACTAAGGAACCTTCGCTAGTAATAGATCGCGAGATTATCACTAGACGCGCCGACTCGTAGCGGAAGCAGAGTCGATCTAGCGAGTTGATGTAGTAGTGGTCTTACTCGCCACACGTCTTCTCCTCTTGCTCCTGTGATCATCACGAGTTGCGGATCGTCCTAGTGCTGATGTTTCGCAACAACACCTCCAAGGTATCTACACATTCGGGGTAGGGACATCATGCGTTGGAGTGCTAGAGCCTGTGGCGTGGTTGAGGAAGGCGTGGATATTAGGGTTTCGAGAGTTCTTCCAAAAGATGATCATCCCACCCCATGCCACCGCCCCTCTATATATAGGCATCCATGTTGGGTCTCGAACTTGAGGCCCGTTAGGAACTCGTGAACTATAAGAATTCGGATCACTATCCAAATCAAATCCTAGCCCTTTAAGTGTACGACCCTATAGGTTCATGCGTAATTGGTTGTGACTCGAAAACTCTTTTTCGACCACGAGTCGTTAGCGGTGCCTAGCAGGACATAACGATTCCCAAACACATATAGAATATATCGGATGAACCTTAATGCAATATGATCTACAACCAGGTCTTTATCACTTATGACCAGCTCGCATCTAGTCACGACTAATCCATATTTAGTCTCGACCAGTTCGTAACTCCTTACGACCAGGTTTCGACTACTTAGTAATCATGTTCAACCAGCCTACGACCAGCTTGTATCTTCATACGACTAGTTCGTATCTGATCGAACTAAACGACCTACTCGTGTATTCTCCCTTTGCCTCACGATATCTGGTTGAACTCCAGGTGAGAAATTATGTCATCCATGGACTGTTCAATACTTTTTCGATCAAGTGTCGAATAACATCATGTGATCGACTACTAGTGGTATGGCTATGCACTTTCTTTATCCAACCACAACGAGGGGCCCAGAGACATCTCTCATGTTATGTTAGGAGGGGCAAATCCCATATCCGACCAGTCACATCCCTTTGCATGTTTTATAGCATACCCGAAAGCTATCTTTATAACTACCCAGTTACGAGTAGCGTTTGACAACCCCTAAGAGTGCTATTACACATGTAGAAAACCATGCTGATCTCAAACCTAAGGATTATACATCATCATTGCTTGAGACCAACTGATGACACATGAAATCATAACAATCTCAACAGTGTCTCAAGGTAGGTCAAACCAACACCATGTTCTCTAACATGTGTCCATATCATTGGTTTGATATCTCCATATCTATGACCTATGAAACGCAGTCATCAACCAATACATAAGCTAGTCTATTCATATATGTTCTCATATGTTTCTGACTAGCGAACGTTTAAGAATAATCATCGCAAAAATATAGAATTTCACAATCAAGTCACATACTTGATAATAAATATTAACAATATTAATCTAGGAACAAGATAACATATTATCCAATGTCATGAACATAACGAAATATAATCATCTCTTTGATTGCCTCTTAGGCATATTTCCAACATTGCATTGACAATGATAGTTTCAGATTCGCAGCTGTTCTTGAAATGAACCTGTGAGGAATGTTTGTCTCGCAGCTGTTCTTAAAATGAACCGGTGAGGAATGTTTCTCATGTTTTATAGTCGGATCAATCAACATCACCGTCGATCTTTGGCCACCCATTCTCGGCTTGTGATTTGACAAACGCAGCTAACAACTTGATATCATCTTCAGATAGCCGGGGTCCAAAGGTACACTGCCCTCTCGGGGTGCATTTCTCTCCAAAACCCTATACGCGATGAAGCAAAGCAATTAGATAGTTGTCAAATATTTACTCCTTTGAACGATGTAATGTTGGGTCACGGCTGAAATTTACATACTGGCATCCTTCCCTTCCCGTAATACGTGATGTTGTATAACTCTTCCTCTGTGGCAACTCCATTTCTGAAGCAAATTTGCCTCTTTGCCTCAGTCTAATAATGAGCAGACAAAGTACATGCTGTAGTTATGATGTAGTTTGACAAATAACTGGTTACACGGCCATACCTCTCGAGATCCTTCATGAAGAGAGTGGCTCCCTAGACATGATCAAGCAGCAATTTGAGAACAAACGATGATCTAAACTTGTAATTTGCATCGTTTTGACTGTACAAGGATTTCATCAACTCACTGGCTGTAGGATGTTTCCTCCCATGTCATGGCAGCCGATGCATGCCTTCCGGAACAGTGATGCGCCTTCGGAAACTGGTTGGGCAAATGCTGTGCAAAAGGAAACAGAAGAACGTCATGTTTAGCACGCAAGTTTCAGTAGGTGATAATTTTGCTTGCATATATGCTTGCAGAGTACTTATATTCTTTGGCGTTGTTTCCAAACCTCTACACTCTCCCTTCATCCAAAACCAGGAAATCCGCGCACCATCACAAGCTCATAACCACAGTTTATGTAGCCCGTGTGCACTCACACAAACCATCTGTAACCACTATTGTAGTATTCTCCATTACCAGCAAGAACAACAACTTCAGATTGTCAAATCCCAAATGCCACCTAGACGGTAGTCTAGCATTTGTAAGAACCCCTTCATCACATGTGCACAATCTCACACTAACTGTCCCCGCAACAAGGCGTGTGTACTGAAATGGAGCAAAAAAAACCAACAAGCTTTCGCGCATCCTACTTACAAGCGAGAGGCTAGGCAAACCTGGTGGAGCAGCGGCAGGGAGGCCAGGAGATGCGGCAGCGGCAAGGAGAAGCGCCGCAGCCAAAAGCGGCGCGGCCGCGCGCCCTGTCGCAGCAACGGCGAAAGAGGCAGATGGCGGCGGCCTGCAGCCCTGGCGCACCTGCTTCAGGCTGCAGCAGCACGCCGCCCTCCTGTGATAAACGGAGAAAGAAGAGGAGGCACAGTGAGACGGCGGCGCCGGCGTCCGTGCGGCCAGAGGAAGCCAGTGCATCGCGCGCGTCCTTCCCAGTTCCCAGTGGCAGTGAAGGCTAATCTAGAGAGGTGGAGCGGAGGCTCGAAGCTGCCGGTTGCCTTGAGGTAGAAGGGGGTTCAAGTGAACGCCACGTAGTCAAGAGGTGGGAATGGATTGGGTTGGCCCATAAGTCGGATCCATATCCATGCTGAAGACGTAGGTTTGGTCCAATATGGCCCGAGTCCATAAAAGCTTTTGGCCCATTGTCGACCAGGTCGAAACAGAAGTATCCAACGTTGATCCAAAAGTCCAATTGGACAGTCCGGACTCCAGATGACAACAGTGTTTTTAGACCAAATGGAAACAGTGTTTAAGGCCACAAATAATGCAAGCAAACACTTGTCAAAATGTAATCATCAACACCAGCTTTGTATTGGCATTAGCACTTGCAGGAACAAGAATGCAAACTGAAATGTGAGATCAAATACTTCTCGCAATCGAAGGTCTCGAACATCATGGCACCAGTTATCAAGCAAAATAGCTTACACAATAGAAGGCCAAGTACATGGAAAACAAATAGATGGAGAGACGGCCAAAATCGAACTTGGCTTAAACAAATCGATGTACACTAACAACGTCCAAACTTAACAACATAACAAAAAAATGGTTTTTGTAGGACCGGAATTGGCGACTAGAGGGGGGGTGAATAGGAGCACATAATCTTTTTCTCTTTGAATGGATTCAACTCGCAAATCACTCCAATAGCTATGAGAGCTATGAAGATGAATGCTTAAGCGATTGGAAGTCTTGTGTTGAACCCTCTCCTAACCCCCAAAGGCACAAAGACAAACTCCTCAAGAAGTTCGAAAAATCGAAATCGGTACTACCACAGCAAATGAAAGGTACTACCAAGACCGAGGTACTACCGCAGTAAATGAAAGGTACTACCAAGACTGTGGTACTACCACAGCAAATGAAAGGTACTACAAGACCGAGGTACTACAGTAGGCAAATGAAAGGTACTACCAAGACTGTGGTACTACCGCAGTAAACGAAAGGTACTACCGATTGTCTGACGATGAATGAACAAAAGCGCAAAAAGTCCTACAACCGGTACTACTGCATTGTGTTAAGAAAGGTATTACAGCGTGGCGGTACTACGGCTAATAACTCTGCAGTACTACCGATTGTCTGGAGGATGAACCCGACAAAGTAGAAAAACCAAATCTAAAAATGGCACAACTTTTGATCTACAGCACAAACTTGATAAAACTTGAACCATAGCTTCCTATGAGGTTAGGAACCTATTCCAAACAAGGATCGAATAGATCCACACAAAAGTTCCAACCTTTTAACGATTTGATCAAGTTGTTTCAAGAACTGCTCAAAATCTGGCCGAGATTCAAATGATTTGGGACTTGCTCGTGGGTGGAAGATCGACAAGATGGTCTCGGATGTATACCCACTTGTCACAAACAAGCCAAAGCACATCAAGAGCACGAAGAAATCTCACAGATCTAAGAAAGCCCCAAAAACAACAAATAAACAATAAGAACACAAAGGATCGATCTTGAGCAATCGGTTGGATTGATTAGGATAGATGAATGATTGTTGATTACTGACCACTCCTACCAAGGAGGACAAAGCTCTCTTCAGAGCACACACTCTCAATCCAACTCTAGAACCCTAGCTCTCCATCTCCTCTCAAAACCCTAAAACCAAATAGAGGCAAAGACTTGGGGTTTTGGTGCTTCTCCACGGCCAAAGAAGCGACAAAGCAGACCACCAACCCCTATTTATATGGAGGCTAAGCATCTAGAGAATATTCCATTAGGGCACCCATTAAACACTAACACACAAATGGGTTACACATACGCACGCATCTCAAAGCGCCGTCTTCATCATCAATTGACCTAAACCGCTTCACCATGCGCCGACCCGCGCCGCGGTTTAGCCAAAAGGTCACCAAGGCGGTATTTGGTGAAATTACCAAAATACCCCTTCTTGATCCTTCTCTAAAAGACCGAATCCACAGATCGTGAAGCAATCCCATGCTTCGCCACGTGTAGGTTGATCAACGGCTCCATGTCGCCAAGTCTCTCCCGTCCGGATCTCACCGGCACCACTGAGCACTTGCAACGACTCACGCACCGTTTGATCCAACCGATCGACCAACCGCCTGATTCGGTCATCCATGTCCATTCATGCCCGCTTGAGTCCTCGACCTCACCCAAGCATCCTTGATCGTTACGGACCTCGGCTCTCCAAGCTTAGTCCCGATCCACCTCGCCACCGACCGTCATAGACACGCAAGCCACCGCACGACAATAAACCAAGAAACCATTTAGGAACAAGTTCTTCACAACTTGACCCACGTTAATAAAACATGCATCATGCAACACATATGCAGCGATGAACATGAACTTGACCTAACCCAAAATCAAAACTCCAAAATGAAATAACATTGACAGATAAAGCGGTACTACCGCCATGTTATGGTCGAACCGCAACTGGAGAAATCCCAAAATCTCCAAACACAACTCCTCTGGAAATTCCATACCGCACACATGCGGTCATTATACTAATGGTACTACAAGCAACCAAAGCAGCAGTACTACCGCTCAGAGAAAAACCACACTCCAAAGACACCTTCTCTCGAAAATCACAACCGCCATTTACCTTGCGGTATAACAGGCTCATGCAGATTACCGCCACTTCCCATGTACTACCGCTCCACTTAAACGCTCAAAAGCCTCGAACAAAAGGGCCGTCCGATTCCAATCGAACACTACAAGAAAACCAACGACCGTTAAGGACTCGCGGTAATACCGCACTCACAAAGCGGTCATACCGCTAATGGTAGTACCGCATGACTTCAAAGCGGTACTACCGATGATTCGACACTTGTGAAAACTTGGTTTTCAACAAACTCTCAAAGCAATTGCCAATTGTCTCATCACCTAAGATCATGAGCATGTCCACAGGACATCCACAATGTCCTCATGACATCCACAGTTTTAAAAACGTGCAAATAAATCAACGACATCAAGACCAAGAAATATAGCAGAAAATTGGAAGTCTTCGTATAGAAATTACCTTCTGGAGAAGAAATAAAGCCTTGCTTAAACCAAGAAAGATATGACTGGCATCAATTGTTGTCCATGCATAGCTATAGGAAGCCGACTGATTTATTTTAGTGAGAGCTTGTGGCTTCTATTTGCTCGGGTTACTTTCTACTGACTTCCCCACTTGCTAATCAGAGTTCACCGTGATCTCCCCCTGCCCCTGGACATAGCTAATGGTTATACAGAACTCATCAACTTCTGATTCCAGGTAACACTCATGAGTTATGATAGAATCTCATTGGTACATGAGCAGCTAAAAACAGCAACAATGTTGTTCTTCCGGTTGTCTCAGAGTAACAAATGAAAGATCCCCTTTTTGCCGTCTCAGAGTCTCAATCGCTGCCTCCAACTTCTGCTACATTAGCAGCAATTTTCTAGGTAATTAGAACATCACTACCCTCACAATGAACCCCAAACAATCTCAGATGCAAGCAGCTCCATAGCCAAGATAGTATAGGCAATGGCATTGGGCAGACATTTAGAGCCCTTGCTTGGAATTGCTTCAGTCTAAATGTGGAATTCAGTTGCACAAAATGTCCAAAGAAGCCATTTAAAGGAGATATTGTTGAGAACTGAAAACGTGGATTTGATAAAAATATATAAGACTTTCAGTCTTCCTAATCTGGAAATGATTAGTTAATCAGTTTTCACCAATACAAGCCGGAGGACGGAGTAAACTTATGTAGTTATATGGTGCCGCAGCGCTCACTTTTCACTGTTGAACTCACCACCAATTCTTTTCTAAATTCTTCTCTTTTTAGGAGTTAATTGACAATTTGACAGCTTTAGTTTCAAAACGCACATCAGATCAGAGCCCTTCTTGAAGAGTTGGGTAAAACAGTAAAAGTGTTTACTGACAAACAAATCCCTCAATGTTAACTTCTGTTGTTATAACAGGTAGCGCAGTATGAACATGGTGACTCCACAGTACAAGGTTTCATAGCAAAACAGTTAAGAAGAGGGTAGAACAAACCATGTAAGACTAGAGAGTGCTTACCAGAAATCTTTGCTTCCAACTTTAAATTACATACTGTAATTAGCATTTCTTGGAGAAAAGTAGCTATAATTGATGCACCGTTAACAAAAATCACCGAGATAAACGGGGCATATGAAAGAGATAGATTCATTTTTTTTTCTTAGTGGCAAAGAGACATTCATTTTTTCGAAGTGGCAGAGACAGATTCATGCCAATCTATTATCCAATGTAATCCGACAGTTAACAATTCATGATCATAAACATGCATTTGGTACTGAAGCTAGGCAGAAACAAAAGTACATATGGTTTCCAGAGTTCCTCCCTGCCCTCTCGTCTTGCTATCCATCTATGCATTCAACTATAATCCTTAGTCTACTATACATAAAGGGGTGTTCCGGAACCGGATCACATTTCCAAAATCAGTGAATTTACCGAAAAGTGTAAAACAAAGTGTCTTATTCATCGGAAGCATATCACTATACCGGGGGTATATTGGTTGTGAAGGGTCATGTCTCTTGATGCGCCTCGAGGCAGAGGGAGAGGTCGATGCGCGCGCGCTGGCACTGGGAGCGCTTAAGCGCGGTGCCAGCGCTGCCGCAGAGGGTGCGAACGGCCTCGGTCTCGCCGGGGCAGCACGCGGTCACCACGCACTCGGCTAGGGCCCGGTTGAGGTGCCGGCACAGCACCTCCGGCTGCAGCGGGCCGCGGGCGGCGCGGCGATGGCACTCGGCGAGCGCCCGCTGGGTCGAGGCGCAGGGCCCCGGGACGGGAACGGCCGCCGAGGCGCCGGCGCTCCTGCTCATGGGAATCGGTGGGAGATCGGCACTTCTGTCACGCCGTAAACCGTGATCTCTGCTTCTGTCGAAGTCTCGAACAGTCGAACTCTCGATGCTTCGCTAATCACCAAGGAAGGATCACCATCCCACCGGGGTGCTGACCCTGATCCAACAGAATTACTCATCGGCCTAAGTAATTGATGGGCCGGCCAACGAGTTCGTCCTAAAACTGATCTTGGGCTGGGCTAACAGGCTTCCAAGTGTTTCTTTTGCTAGATGTGTGGTATCCGCTGCTCTGTGTTTTTAGTTTGTAAGAACTCCGTTATTTGCTTTTTATAAAGGAAAATTTTGATATATGCCATTGCAGAGTTTATAGATTCAAATCACTAGGGAGTGGTATTTTTAGAAGAAAAAACTTTTCAGTGGCACATTTGTGAAGCATCACCTTTGTACTGGCATATATCAATTAAATTCTTCTATTAAAAGCAGGGAATGTCCTTTTGTCAAAAAAAAAAAAGCAGGCTTCCAAGTTCCAAGAGACATCTTTCTAAGTACTATTTTCAGAGGGAATCTGGGTGTTAGCTCAGTGGGAGGGAGCGAGATTGTTCGCTCCTCTGGCGGCGTGGGTGGTTTGATTCCTAGAATTGTCCTCAGCGTTTTTCATCTAGTTAAATCTATTTAGGTGGGTTTATAATAGCTTTTCATTTGGTTAAATCTATTTAGGTGAGTTTAAAATAGTATACACGTGAGTGTGTTTAGTGGTCAAAATACGTATCTATGTTTCGTGGGGTCCAACCTCCGCTCTAGATTAGACGTGTGTTTAAAACGCATTCATATGTGTGTGTGTGGTGTGTATGTGTGAATGCGTTCGATGTATACTCAAAAAACTATTTTCACAGTTCCCAAAAAAAGTGCTATTGTCATACAGCAAAACAAAGTGATTTCCTCTCCAAAACAACTACAAAATGGTTTCCTATAAATGAAACTATAAAATTATTAACGATTATTTTATATATTTATTTTATTTGCCTCTATCTTTAGGTCAAGTAGTTTATGAGTCTTTAGACGACTAGCTCATGAGTTTTGGTCAAATCAAGTGCATGTCGAACTCTATCTCTATTTTTTTGGCCGCTTGCACAACTTTGTCGTATACGTTGTACGCCTCTTTACGGTAGATACTTTGTCCCATCCCATCTCATGACCGCAACATCGTCTTAAAACTACCTGTTAATGCATTTGTCATAAAACCATCCATTCTGAAGATGTAGATTGCTCCTACTTTATTTTCACGATTTTGTTCTGAAAGATACTGTATACAAAATGTGTTCGAAATTCATAGCTCCCTCTGTCTCCTCCGGTCTTCCTTCTTGCTATACACGTGGCCTTCACTTGATTGTCACGGACTGGGTTAATTGCTGGGCCGACAACCAAGTTTGCATCATGGGCCGTGATGGACATTGGGCTGTCTTGATCATCAGTACAAGAGCCGAGCAGAGGCAACAGAGGAGGGCATCGAAGAAAACAAACCAGCCACAGGCTTCTTCCTCCTCCTTTCAGTCTGTTTCTTCTCCTTCCTCCAGCTGCTTCTCTTCCCCAAATCCTATCTCTAAACTCCCAGTTCCCCCCAATTACTACTCCCAGTCTAGCTTCTAATTCCTCCAAGTTGTATCGAACTACTTGTATTCTGTGTTTGCACTAGATTATCGGTTGTTGTCCCAGGTGTTCATCAGTGTTCATCTCGGGTATGTAACACTGCTTTGGCTGTCAGCGCCGACACTAGCCTCACCGCCCACCGTGGCACCGTCTCTACCCGATAGGCTAGGTAGTGGCCTCACCACATGGGGATTACAGTGTCAACTGGTGGGGAAAAAACTTGAAGCTCATGTAGGCACCGACAATTTCAGTATATCACACATTCCCACTTGATGAAAACCCAAACATAACATAGTTTTTATTGTAAACTCGTGAAAGCAACCCACGTCGACCCATCCACGGGCGGCAACAGCATCACTGCCTAACTAGAAATGTCCCACCGGATCACTGGTATCCGAGGGAAGTTTTTGTCGGGCCTCCATCCCCCGCCCTGTTCGTGGTACCGTCTCACCCCACATCAAAATAAAATGATCCCATGCTCACAGCAGGCCAATCCATCCATCCTCGGAGTCTTTTCGCTAAAATATGGCACCATGGACGCATCAGCACGCAACATGTATCCCTTACCAAGTTCCCCGTGCGCGGAAGCCCCCTACCGCTCTCCCTGTGTGCGGCAAAGCACCCTCCCGTACCGCTCTTCTCATGCGTGGCACTGTCGCTCTTCATCGAGCGGGATCGATGGTCGCAGAGGTGCCCACATGCGACAAGGTGACTTGCCACTTACTAGGGGCGCAACAAGTGACTTATCGTCTACGGGGAAAGCGGTAGGGGACTTCTGCGTATGAGGAGCATAGTAAAGATGTTACTTTTGTCATTTCATTTGCAAGGAACTGGTTTTGCTATCCCGTATCAAACAGCCTCATTTTAGCCGAAATCTCACGTCCACCGTGCCTCTGCCGATTTGCCGAACGAGCCCCCGCGCCGCGCCGGTCCGGTCTCACTCACCACCGTCTCACGCTCGCCACCCCACGGTTTCATTAAAAAAAACACCGTATTTTTCCGCCCCGGAGTGGAGACAATCAGGCAACCGGTCGCCTTATCGCTGCCCCGTCCTTTGATTCCCTCTGCCTGGACGCCACTCGCTACGGGACGCCAGCAACTACCAAAAACGCGACAAACGAAGACGACCGCCTCGCTCGCTCGCACGCCCGCGCCAGCATCCAACGCTAACGGCGGCCCCTCTCGGCCTCCCGAGTCATCAGCGTAATCAGTTATCCCCTCGCTTGCCACTGAGTCACTGACCGACTCGCTCGGCCTTGCCCGAAATTATTGACCTCGGCCGGGCGGCTGGCGTGATGCTCCAGGGCGTCCTGTCGCGCGCGCCCGGCACAGACGCGGCGGCAGCTATGAAGGCCAAGCGGGGGGTGTCCGCATCCGCGTCGCCCGAGGACGAGGAGCGCACGCGGGGGAAGCGGCAGCAGCTGCATAGCTACGCAGCCGATGGGGTGCAGCAGGGGTTGGTGGTGGCCGCGGGGGAGGAGGAGAAGGTGGAGGCGGAGGCGGCGGAGACGCGGGGGCTGCGGCTGCTAAACCTGCTGCTCAGGTGCGCCGAGTCGGTGGCCATGGACCAGCTGCCCGAGGCGCGAAACCTGCTGCCGGAGATCGCCGAGCTGGCGTCCCCGTTCGGGTCGTCGCCCGAGCGCGTCGCGGCCTACTTCGGGGACGCGCTGTGCGCGCGCGTGCTGAGCTCCTACCTGGGGGCCTACTCGCCGCTGGCGCTCCGCCCGCTCGCGGCCGCGCAGAGCCGCCGCATCTCCGGGGCGTTCCAGGCATACAACGCGCTCTCCCCGCTCGTCAAGTTCTCGCACTTCACGGCCAACCAGGCCATCTTCCAAGCGCTCGACGGCGAGGACCACGTCCACGTGATCGACTTCGACATCATGCAGGGGCTGCAGTGGCCGGGGCTGTTCCACATCCTCGCCTCCCGCCCGTGCAAGCCGCGCTCGCTCCGGGTCACCGGGCTCGGCGCGTCGCTCGACGTCCTGGAAGCCACCGGCCGCCGCCTCGCCGACTTCGCGGCGTCGCTCGGGCTGCCCTTCGAGTACCAGCCCATCGAGGGGAAGATCGGGCACGTCGCCGACACCGCTGCCCTTCTCCGCCCGCGCCACCACCGGGAGGCCACCGTCGTGCATTGGATGCACCACTGCCTCTACGACGTGACGGGCTCGGACGTCGGCACGGTGCGGCTGCTCAAGAGCCTTCGGCCGAAGCTGATCACCATCGTGGAGCAGGACCTGGGGCACAGCGGCGACTTCCTGGGCCGGTTCGTGGAGGCGCTGCACTACTACTCGGCGCTGTTCGACGCGCTGGGCGACGGCGCGGGCGGCGCGGAGGGGGAGGCGGCCGAGCGGCACGCGGTGGAGCGGCAGCTCCTGGGCGCAGAGATACGGAACATCGTGGCCGTCGGGGGGCCCAAGCGGACGGGCGAGGTGCGGGTGGAACGGTGGGGCGACGAGCTGCGGCGTGCCGGGTTCCGGCCGGTGTCCCTGGCCGGGAGCCCCGCCGCGCAGGCCAGGCTGCTTCTTGGCATGTACCCGTGGAAGGGCTACACGCTGGTGGAGGAGGACGGGTGTCTCAAGCTTGGGTGGAAGGACCTCTCGCTGCTCACCGCGTCGTCGTGGGAACCGACGACGGAGGACGACGGCGTCGCCATGGCCGCTGCCCGCCACGAAGGGCACGATTCTTGATTAGAAGATCGGGAATTCAAATCCAATTGCTGCTATTCTTGCAGCTTCTTCTTGGACTCTTGGTCATCCTTTCTACTTGCTAAGCTGCCGCGTTCCGTCGTCTCCTCGTGAGTAGTATTTTGGCTCGTAATTAACCTTGTGATATAATCGTATAGGCTTCATCGACCATTCGTTCTCTCTTCAGGTTCAGATTAGTATTCGATTTTAGTACACAGCTGTTCTGAGAATGAGATACGCGCAATGTGCACATGCATCATCTACCTGTAGCTTAACTGGGGATTTGAATTTTGGAGTTAGTGATGGGGTTTCGGATGGAAATAGAGGAAGTTGCTTTGGTTGCACGGCCTTGCTCTGTTATGCTAATAGTTGAGTAAAGACCACCTTCCACGCGTCCCGGACTAATCTTTACAGGTAAAAGGGAGGCTCACTGGGGGCAACAGCCAGGTGGCCAGGTCGACACGTTTCCTTGGCGATCCGATGTGCGGATGTTATTTTTCTGGCCGTTCGATTGCTCCTTCTGTTGTGAGCCGTCGGATGCGAGTTCGTTTTGCTCGGCCGTTCGATCGTTCCTAGCATTGCGATCACATTCTTCTCTCCGCACGGGTGCACACCGCTTCCAGTTGCATGCGAGGTTTTATATCTTACCTGTCTCAGTTGGACTCTGATATTCTGTTTGCTGATTTATTTAAATCTTCTCAAGATTAATATCTTGTAGGTTGCACTAAAAAATGAGCATCAAAGTAGCAAAGGATGTAATTATGCACCCCCCATATGAATGGCAGGTTTATCAGCAAGCACTTTACACAATCATCATTTTTTAGTATATGTTATTCTCTGTGGAGTATGACCAGTTAACCTTTTGTGACCAACACTCTGAAATCTGAATGGTTGTTATGGCATACCATCAGTCCACTGAGACTATTACATTCTTATCCACCAATAGGTATAGTCAGGTTGATCTTGTTGAGAAAATACACAACTTATGTGACTGATTATTGATGCTACACCATTGTTTACTATTGATTGTTTTCCCCGTTTTTCTTTCATATTGCTTATTGTACATTGCAGTGCTCTTGTTACTATTTGCTACCTAATTATGAATCACTGTCTAGTAAAAAATTACAAATATCTGGTAACTGATCTTGACATTGTCTTAGCTTAGTTATTGAATTGTCATGGTAGAATCAAAGAGTGGTGCATCCATACTTACTGCCAATGTTAGTTACACACATCTAAGTGTATTCTAAACTAATATTACCATCTAACATATGTATATTATATATAATCGATGATCCACATAGTACTTTGTTTTTCGTAGTGCTAGATGGTATTTCCTTCCAGTTCTTTCAGCATACGTAGGTTAAAAAAATGCTTAGTTTAGTAAAAAAAAACAACTGTTGGTGCACACAAAAAACTTATATAAATATTTCATGGTGTTGATAGAGATGTAGTTGTACAATTATATTTTTGTATTGTACTACACAACCATATTGTCTTCTTCATGCTACTACGTGTCTATAGTCGAAGCTTATTCAATGTTGAACAAATGTGTCGACGATCGAGTCACTGATCTTACGAAAATATAGAGGAAAATGACACAGATCTTATGGGAGAGAATGGGGCTGCTCTTTATAGATATGAACTGGAAGTTTACAAGGGGTGTCTACGACCCAGTTGGGGACTAATCCTAATTACACTGAGTATGATCTTTGCTATGCTAATCAATCAGACTTAAAGCATGAGTCTAAGGCTGATTGCATTGCTCTAATCAGATGCAGGACGATCAGATCTCCGATGTGTGTCCTCGCTCCATCCTTATATAGTTTCCGAAGGGGTGACAGTTGCTCCTGGAGAAGGTGTCCTTTGCGTAGCGTTGCGACTGATCGGAGCGAGACGATAGTTGATAAAGTATCAACTGCTCTACGGTTAAGTGACTGTGAGACACACAACCGCACGGTGATTGTTGTTAGTGTCTTAGGATTATGTAACGTCGCGTGGTATGGAATATACAATATGTGTTCCATTCATCACACGGTAAAGAATATACCTGGAATTAGATCCAAATAGTAGTTCATATATTTTCCGAGCAGCTACCTGGTCGGAGACTAGGCACAGGACCTTGTCCGACTAGGGTACCCATTATGTAACCTCTGGAATCCTCACGACCAGTGAGGTCGTTAGCCTTAGTGGTTACGACCATGAAGACGTATGGTCTTTTATTATGTATTAAAGTAATACATAGAGGTTTTAATCCTCGTTAGCTAGCCCCCGAACTTTAAATGAATAGATCGTGTGAACACTTTATTCTGACGAAGTCGTATCAGGCAGACTCTCATTTAATGCCGTGACATACGAAGTGGTCTATATTCACTTTAAAGTTGAGAACTTGCCTTGGGAACCAAAGAGTTTTTCTGTTCGTTGGACAAAAAGGGTTTATTCGTTAGACTTTAAGCAACTCCTGATTCAGTTAAGATCAGAAAACTATAAAATCCCTATTGTTGGGTTTTAGAGCTTTTACGCTTCCAAATCTTCCTTCAATCCCCTTCAGTTCCTTGCTAAGAAAACCTTTCCGACCTCTGCTTTCTTTTTCGCCCAAAGCACCCTCTGACCACTTATTCATTCCTTTGAGAGCTTTCATCATCTCGGATCAAATCACAAAGTGGGTGTCCTCAGATCTAAGCGAGAAAAAGCTTGTGGCGCTGGAGAAAATCGGAATGCTCCCAGACAAGAATCTGATCAAATGGAGGTCAGCGGCCGGACAGCACTATCCAAGCCGTGAAGATGGGGAAATCCCAATTTTCCTCACCTACATCGAATGCGGGCTAAGAGTGTCGGTGCACAAATTCCTTCCCCGCGTGCTAGAGTACTACGGGGTGGAGTTGGTGAATTTGGCTCCGAACTCCATCGCCAACATTAGCATCTTCGCCTATCTGTGTGAGGCGTACCTGAGAGTGCGATCAAACTTGAAGCTCTTCAGGTATTTCTATCGGATGGCGATGTCAGGAAGATCCACGGCAGCTCCTGGAGAATGCACGCTGCGCCTTCACGACGGGAAGGCCGATGAGTACATCCAAATGTACCCGAAGTCCTCGTGGTCGTCATGGAAAAAGAACTGATTTTACATGACGGTTATGAGTAACGATGCCCTCTACTTCGCTGGAGTTAGGGCAAACGAGAATCCTAAGTGGAGGGGAACCGTGGAGAAGACAGAGAGAGTCGGAAGGTGTGTGGATGCCATTCGAGATCTAAGGATCAAGGGCTTGACTTCGTGGCATATGGCGAGGGATTTCACCAAACGCCAAATCAGTCCTCTAAAACTCCAAACACAACCCCTGCTCTGGTTCAGTGGTCATGATGAAGCAATCACGGACTCATGAAATGGTAAGTCTTTGAAGAAGCTCCGACCAGTATAATTTATAAATAGATTATCATAAAACCTTAAAATCTCTTCTGTCTTTTTCTGAAGCCCTTTCTCCTCATAAAATCAGAGAGCGAATCAGAATGATCTGCACGAGGGCCTAGTGAGAAGGATGCATTTTAAGCATCTTGGCGATGGTCTCTGCCAAGAGAGACTAGCGAGACTTAAGGTAGATAATCAATTGTCCTTATATATATATATATATATATATATATATATATATATATATATATATATATATATATATATATATTCCTACCGTGGTTTCGACCAATTCTCGCCTGAGGCAAGTGGAAAAAGATGATTCTTCCGAGGTAAAAGAGCATTTGAAAGAAGATATATATATATATATATATATATATGTATATATATATATATATATATATATATATAGGACGCCCGTTTCATACTCCTGGGAGTATGTACTCCCACTTCCAATATACCACTCAAACGCATATATTATACTTCTTTATCATTTTCAGTATACTTAAATACAAATTATAAGATACTCCAATACGATTTGATTGAAAAATTTTCATTGGAGTCCTTTATTTTTGCTATATACCCTTTTTCATATATAAAAGAAGTATATACACAAATTTTGATATAAAAGTGGAATTTAATGAAATTTTTCATGGAACTCACTTTGGGGTATCTTATAATCATTATTGGAGTATACACAAATAGATAAAAAGGTATCATCATATGATTTAAGTGGTATATGAGAGGTGGGAGTACGTACTCCCAGGAGTACCATACCATTTTCCTATATATATATATACTTAGATAGAATATTTCATCACCTAATTAAACTTGTTTTTTGACTTAGGTGGGAGAAATTGAGGGTCTGCAGAGCAAGACTACGGAAGTCGTAGACCCAGAGTGGTCGTTCACGACCTAACAGTTGTTACTGAAACAACTGATCTGGATGTCGACGAAACCACACCCTCTGACCCGATGGCCAGGGACGCTATCCTCAACCAGTTGGTTGAGAATATCGCTTTTGACCTCATGTTGGAGGATGTGAGGGGTATAACCAACCTTGCCGGCTCAGAATCGGTGAAATTGGTTGAGAAGAAAAGGAAAGACAATGATGACGAATTTATTCCACGCGTTTCACTGATCAAAACTAAAAATCGATCAGTGCACGATAAATGAAATAGTCATATGAGTACATACCTTTAAAAGTCTTTGACCATTTGAAGTTTTGATTTTCCTTTCTTCTTTCAGATAGATCTTCGGTGTTCAGTGGTTTTTGACCAAAAGCGTTCTTGAGAACAGAACCCGAGGAAGTTCCCGTCCAAAGCACTTCTCTGAAAAAAAAAACTCCTAAAGAAATAGTGGTCGAGAAAGCCCCCGAGCAAGTGTCGGTGCCAACAGTCGTTCAAGATCCAGTGGTGATTCTAACTCCATCCGCGGAGGTAGATGCCCCTGAAGACCCTCGCTGTGTTTCGACCCATGTTGATAATCACTCTCGAGCTGACAAGTTCCCTTTGTGCCCCCGATTTATCGAGGATAAGGAGCTTGACGAGATTCGGGGAAAAATATCGGACCATCAAGCCAAGATAGGTCCTGATACAATTTTTGCCGATTATAATGACGTGGCAATTCGGGTAAGTATCCACGACCAGTTCCATAGTTTCTCCACTAAAAAGTTTATAAGAAACTTAATGAAGAATGCTATTTGCGTAGCACATGGTCGAGAATTTTGCTGTGGTCGGAGGACTGACCCAACGAATAAAGCTCCTGGAGCAAAAACACTCCGAATTGGAAAGTAAGAACTTTCTTCTTCAATACTTTGTTCTTTTATTTAATTATTCTCCCTTATCATATTTTATAGATTTGGAGAAAATAAAAGAAGAGGTCACGGCTGATAAAGCCAGAATAACCCAGCTTGAGGAAGAATGTCAAGCTAAGGACCGGTCGATCGCAGACGTGACGACCAGGTAGAAGGGAGTCGTTGAGACTCTTGAAAAGAAGATTGAAGGTAATTGGTCGTAAACTTGACCAGCATATCATCTCTTCTGATCATACTTATTCACTATTTGTTTTACTCGTGCAGAGCAAACTCAAGCACTAAATAGAACAAAGAAAGCTCTAGAATTTGAACAAGACAAGGAGACAACTCGTGTGCAAAACCTTGACGAAAGAGCCCATGCACTTAACAAAATGATCGTTGATATGGGATCAGGATCGAGTCTACCTACCTTAAGAGATCCAACAGAGAAAATGAACTATTTAGGCCAACTTCTGGAAGATCTCAATGGCCTGTTCAAAACTACTAGAGAAAACTATGCTCAGACAATAAAAGAAGCTGTGGCCAGCGGAGTTGGTTTTGCTTTGGCAAAACTAAAGGTTTCCGACCCCTCTACCAATCTCCAAGCTATCAAAGAAGATTTAAATTGCCTGCCTGATGAGGCGACCAATTTTCTCAAGGAAGTAAAGCCTCTTAGAGACAAGGTTGCAGAGGAAATGGAGGTCAGATCTCCATCAAGCAGCAACTAGTCTAGAGATATCCAGGAGTAGGACATTGTAATATAAGAATTATGAAATATATAAAACTTACCTTTTGGCCATCAACAAGTCTTTTGTTTATCTTTTTGACTTTTGAAGTACTCATATATTCTCTAGCCCCCGACTGATTTATAGTAGAAGAACTTTACTATATAAGCAATAAGCCAAGAAAGAGAACTTTAAAGTCTCAACCATTATTTTGAAGGCATATACCGATTATATTATAAAACCGATCGTAGTAATACTAGGTAATCAATTTGGTCGAAACCAATGTATGATTTCGACTAGTTATAGATCTGTTTTGTAATAATCGAAATACCAAACAAAATAGTATATGGTAGGAAGAAAAAGACTTGCTTTGATGAGAAAAGAAATTATGCAAAAATGTATGCAATGGATGACAAGTAAATTTATTTATATATAGTATCTAAAACTGGTCGGAAGAACTGCTAAGAACTGAAGACATGAAAGACACTTCACGAAACGTGCTCAGGCACAAGTCTGACTGGAAGCGAGGATCGTAAGAAAATGACCGTCGCTAGGAAGCTCCTTTCAATAGGCAAGACCACGTGCAAAAAAGGGGAGACTTCGACTAGGAGGCTTTCCATGTCCCGACCTGTAGCCAAACGAGAGTAGAACATAATCTTGAAATGAGGAAATATAGCCTTCACAATCTTGAGCATATGAGTCACTACATGAAGTTATCTGTATTATGCTGATTACTCATATATTTCTTTAAGAAAAGTGTGCGGTCGCGCGTAAGAATCATTTAGGGAATGATTACGACTGGGACCCATACAGCTGATGACTTAGAAGTCATTGCCAAAGAGTAACAAAGATCCTTGTAAAGGATGTCGGAGAGAAGATTGTCTTCTCCGACCAGTGTAAATAACAACGATAGATGACCAGAGTAGAGGTACAGATATATAAACAATATCACTCGTCAAAATAAATAAAGGAATGACTAATCTTTATTTAACTGAAAAGAATTAAAAGAATGTATGAAATAATTTAAACAAAGAACTTACGCAATTGATCAATGTTCCAAGAATTAGACAAAACTTGCCCATCAGACATGGCTAGTCGTACAGAACCTGGTCGTGTGACTTTGATCACAATGTAAGGACCTTCCCACTTAGGAGAAAGTTTGTTGCGATTTGCTTGGTTCAGAATTTTTCTGAAAACCAGATCACCTACAGGGAGGCTGTGAGGTTGCACCTTACGACTATGGTACCTTCGCATGGCTTGTTGGTAGACCGCTGATTGTATCAAGGCTTGGTTTCGTCGTTCTTTAAGGAAATTGATGTCATCAAGTCGTCGTTCATTCTGATCATTTTCGTTGAAACAATCAGTTTGAGAAGAGCCAAGTTTTAGTTCTGGAGGAAGCATGGCTTTAGCACCATAAACTAAAAAGAAAGGTGTTTCACCAGTCGCACGACTGGTCATGGTTCGAACGGCCCATAATACAAAAGGGAGTTCTTGAGCCCAAGCTCCTGACTGCTTGATTAACTGGTTGAATACTCGGCGCTTGATCCCCTGCATAATGATACCATTGGCTCGCTCAACTGCTCCGTTGCTCTGCGGATGAGCAACATAAGCAAAATGTACCTTGATGCCATGTTCTTCGCAGAATTCTTGGAATTGACCGCTTGAGAACCGGGCATCGTTGTCTGTGATTATACGACTGGGTACACTAAATCGTGTGATCACATTTTTGTGAGAAACCTCTTAGCGGCTGCAGTTATTGTTTTAACAACAGGCTCGGCTTCGATCCATTTTGTAAACGTGTCAATCATGACGAAAAGGAATTCGAAGCCCCCGGGTGCTCTTGGAAAAGGTCTCAGAATGTCCAGTCCCTAGGTTGCAAAAGACCAAGAAAGAGGAATTGTTTGCAAAGCTTGTGCCGGCTGATGCATTTGTCAGCTATGAAACTGACATTGTATGCACTTCGTCACGAGCACTTTTGCATCATGAAGGGCAGTTGGCCAATAGTATAATTGTCTAAAGGCTTTACCGACCAGTGTTCTGTAGGAAATGATGTGCTCCACAGACTCTTTTATGAATGTCGGTTAGCAATTTAATGCCATCCGCTTGAGATATGCATATCATCAACACTCCGTGAGATTCTCGTTTATACAAGGTACTTTCGATCAGAGTATATGATTTGGCTTTTCGTGCTATACGATCAGCCTCTACATCATCTTTCGGAATTATGTCATGCTGAAGATAATTGTAGATCGATGTCATCCAATTTCTACCTTGATCGTGACAGTGCCAACCATCAACGACCTGTGGAGCATCCATGTTCTCACGATTGGTTTGTACGACCTATAAGGAAACATGTATGTTCTCGGAAAGCTCGACCACCGAGGGCGAATCGAGTTGCTCGAGAAAAACTCCGAACGGGACGGTTGACCTCGTGGAGGTCATCCGTGCCAACTGGTCTGCCATAAAGTTTTCCTTTCTAGGAATATGTTGGATCTGGAAACCGAAGAAGTGCTTTTTGCGTTTCGGTACTTCTGCCATATAAGATGACATCTTGGTACTCGAGCATTGATACTCTTTCCCTATTTGATTCGCTACTAGTTGAGAATCGCCTTTCACTAGTAATATGCGAATCCCGAGTGAACGAGCTGCTCGGAGTCCTGCTAGTAAACCTTCATATTCTGCCACATTGTTTGTAACAGGAAAATTTAACTGGATGGCGTACTTGATGTATTCGCTAGTAGGGGATATCAAGACAACTCCAGCCCCCGAGCCTTTGAGCATCAAGGAACCGTCAAAGTATATTATCCACTCGTCGTGGTGTTCGTACTCGTGCCCTTGGGTGGGTTCAGGGTTTGTCCATTTGGCAATGAATTCTCCTATTGCCTAGGACTTGATTGTTGTTCGTGAGATGAAATGGAGGTCAAACGCCCCTAGCTCAACCGCCCATTTTTCTATTCGTCCTGATGATTCCCTGTTTCCAAGGACTTGACCGAGGGGATATCCGGTTGGTACGACCACTTTATGGGCCTGAAAGTAATGCCTTAGTTTCTTTCAAGCCATAAGGAGAACATAGAGCAAATTTTTGTATCTGTGGGTATCTTTCCTTTGGTCAATGTAAGACTTCGCTTACGTAATACACTGGTCATTGGACGGTGTCACGCTCTAGGACCAATACACCGTTAACTGTCTGTGACGTTGCAGCCACGTAAATTAGCAATGTTTCTCCTGATCTTGGAGAGACTAAGACTGGGGGACTCGTAAGGTACTTTTTAAGGTTTTCAAAGGCATCGTTTGCCTCCTTAGTCCACTCGAAACTTCCATATTTCCGGAGAACTTAAAGAAAGGTAATCCTTTTTTTCCCTAACCATGCTATGAAACGACTTAACACTGCCATACAGCCAATTAGTTTCTGGACTTCTTTCTTCGTGGTCGGAGGATGCATCTGGTCGATGGCCGATATTTTTACTTGGTTTGTTTTGCATTCTAGTAAACTAGGAAACCTAACGCTTTTCCAAATGAAAACTCCAAACACACACTTTTCCGGATTCAACTTGAGGTTATGCCTTCTCAAGTTGTTGAAAGTCTCTTGTAGGTCGGGAATGTGATCGCTAGCGTTGATGCTCTTTATGACCAAATCATCAACATAGGCTTCTAAATTTCGACCTATCTGAGAACTAAAGGTTTTCTGCATCAACATTTGAAAAGTCGCACAAGCATTTTTGAGATCAAACGACATCTTAACATAGTAGTAAGTGTCATATGGGGTGATGAAGGAAGTTTTCTCTTCATCCTCTTTACTCATATTAATCTGGTGGTATCTTGAATACGCATCGAAAAAATTTAATAACTCACACCCGGAAGTTGAGTCTACAAGTTGGTCAATGCGTGGAAGGGGAAAATCATCCTTCGGACAAGCTTTATTAAGATCGCTAAAGTCAATATACATTCGTCATTTCCCATTATTTTTCCTAACCATTACAGGATTGGCGAGCCATTGAGAGTGGTTGACTTCACGAATAAATCCAGCCTTGATGAGCTTGTCAATCTCCAACTGGATTGCCTCCTTCTGATCAGGTGCAAAACGCCGCAGCTTCTGCTTGATCGGTTTCTTGTCAGGCTGGAGAGCTAGCCTACACTCAATCACCTCCCGGGGGACTCCGGGCATGTTGGACGCCTACCAGGCGAATACGTCCTGATTTGCATGGAGGAAGGAGACGAGCGACTCTTCCTATTTGAGGTCAAGTTTTGTCCCGACCAGTACCTTTCGGGTAGACAAGTAGTGTTTTCTGACCCAGGTGGCAACTTGGCGTTGTCCGGAGAAGCGCCCTTATCGAGTAGTACCTCCTTTGTCTGGTTGGAAGGTTTTGGTGTCATCTTTGGCTTTGAGTGCTGGACCTGCATGGTAGATGGATTAGCCTCTCTGGTCGAAAGTTCATCGACCAGCTCTAAGGATTTTCGATCACATGCGTAAGCCATTTTCTGATCTCCTTGAACCGTGACGACTCCCTTTGGTCCTAACATTTTCAAACTTTGACAACCGTAGTGCGTGGCTATCAAGAATTTTGCTAAAGCCAGACGACCAAGGATTCCATTGTATGCGGATTCGAAATCCACTACATCAAATAGAATCTTTTCTGTTCAGAAGTTGTCGGGTTTTCCAAACGTAACCGGTAGGGAAAGCTGTCCTGTCGGTTTGGCAGTAGAACTAGGAACTATACCATGGAAGACATATTTCACAGGTTTCACCTTTGACCTGGGAACTTGCATTTCTTCTAAAGCTCCCGTAAATAAAATATTTAAAGAACTACCTCCATCTATTAGGACTCGATTAACCTTACAGTTATTAATAGTAGGTTCAACGACAATAGGGAGCCTACCTAGTCAAGTCGAAGGGATGGGGCAGTCTTCTTTGCTGAAGGAGATTACAGTGTCCGACCACCTTGATGGCTTGATGATGGTCGGAGGCTCGACAAGGTTGACTTCTCGCTCCATGGCCTTCAGATGACGCCTTGATTCGTACGAAGAAGACCCACCAAAGATCATGTTGACCGTATGTTGAGGCTCCTGGTACTTCATTTCTTCGTCGCCATCTTTGTCCTTCTTGGAACTCGTCTCACCAAATTCCTGTATTGCGGGGAGTGGACCTTTACCTGCATAGTAATCTTCTAGATTCTTTTGCCAGACTCAACAGGTGTGCAAGTCATGCCCTGCCTGCTGGTGAAGTAGACACCACTTCTTGTTTTTCTTGTATCCTTCGGTCGGAGCTTTTATTTTGCCTCGACCGGTATAGTCTTTCTTACCCTTTGTAAACTTTTCAGGAATCGCAAGAACTTCCTTATCGTCGGGTCTGCGGTTTTTCTTTTTCTTGAGAGCCTTCTTATTCTTCTTCTCTGGTTTATCTAAGCCAGGTTGGGGGATTTTATCATTCTGATCGATGGCCTCACACCATTCAACCGCTTCGCTAGCAGCTGTGTATTTATTGGCCATGTCGAAAAGTTCGACGGTTGTCTTTGGAGGGTGCATAGCTATGTCTTCCGTAAACCATCGATTCCTTAGACCTGCTTTGAAAGCTTGAATGACAGAAGATTCTGCGACCTTTGTTATTGAATTACGAACTTGGCTGAATCTTTTGATGTACTAACGGAGAGTCTCATTGGATCCTTGCCGGATTTGGTGAAGATCATCCTCCTTTCCAGAGCGGTCGTACGTGCCTTGGAAATTCGCAATCAGAAGGTCGCAAAGCTGCTCCCAAGTGTAGATCGATCTGATTAGTAGGTTAAGTTACCACGACCGGGTAGACTCTTCGAGTACTATGGGTAGATAATTTGCCATTACATTCCCATCACCACCAGCAGCTCTGATGGCGGTGGTATAAATTTAGAGAAATTCCAACGGGTTCTGAGTCCCATTGAACTTATCCAGGTTGGCCGGTCGGAACCTGTTTGGCCATCGTACAGCTTGGAGCCCTGCAGAAAAGACTCGACAACCTGTAATCAATTCATGGCGCCTTCTTTGGAAAGGTGCCGGATTGTAATCGGTAGGAGACCGGTTTCTGAGGTTAGATTGCTAGATCTCCAGTATCCAGATCAAGTCGTAAACGTTAATGTGACGCCTCCGATCGCCTGCTTGGTTTAGTTGATGACGAAGATCATAAGGGCCAAGCGATCACTCCTCTCAACGAGGTGATGGAGTGGCTGCTTGAAATAGCCTTCTCCCCGCGTGACTCCTTGGTCGGAATCGTCGAGGAGGCCTTGGTATCGTTTGTTCCCCAATATGACCATGCTGCCCTCTGCTGAGGGAGGAACGTTGGGATGAAGTCATGGTTTGACTTCTTGAACTCCTTTGTTCCAGTATGCTAACGTTCGTTGCATGGTCTGCTGAAGAATCTTTGATACTTAGCCTACGAGTTGTACAAAATCTGGGGTCTCTACTAGAGCAGGGTTAGAATTATTCAAAATATTCTGAACACATTGCAGGTTTTGTACCGTTACCGAAGGTCTCAGAGGATTCATGCTGGTAGTAGGTGTTCGCAGATCTAAACCTTCCCCCAGCCTTCTGGTTTGTTCCGTCCGATCAGCTATTTTGGTGGGGCAGAGCCAGGCGAGTTAACTGATGGACGTTTATCAGTTCTGTTACCTCTGGCATTTGGTGCTTGATGGCCCGTATCATTTCTACCAGCACGTGGTGGCGTGCCAGAGAGTGTAGGACCGTGCAAGGCATCTTGATTTGTATCTTCGATCGTATTGACCTTGTGCCTCCAGCAGCGATCTTCCGACGAGCTTCCATCGTAACTAATGGAGAGCCTTCCAATGCTTTTGTTAAGAGCTTCCACGATGGAGAGCGGTCGAAGATGAGCACCTCCTGAGGTCTTTGTGGTGGGCTCAGTTTGATCCGGCGGACCGCCGATCGTATGCTGAGTCTTATCATCCCTACTTGGTTCACGACCAGTGGAGGTTTCATCGACATCGTTACCAGATGTCGGTTGGCTCCTGGAATCGCCAGAAGTCGTAGGTGAGTACCTTTCAGCCATGATTTCATCGAGAGTATAGTGATTCTCGAGTTGCGGTGCTGAATTTTCGTCACCTTTTTCGCCGGTCGAAAGGACCGGGCTTGGAGAGGTCTTTGGACATTCCGAACTGGTCAGAATGGCTGGTTCCTCTGAAAGCGTCACTTGTCGTAGTGGTGTATCCTCATCTATCCGGTCGATTTCACTAATGTCGGCGACGTGTGAACTGGTGGAGGAAGAGGATGATGACATTCCGTTTTCTTTGCATGGCGCGGATGCATCCCTCCATGTCGAGGTTGGAGTAGTCCGCCAAGTCGAACCATTTCTCCTCGTCCCAAACTCCTGCCATAGCCGCATGTGCGATTATGAGGAATGAGCGAGGATTTGATGACAAAGAATTTCTTCAGGAAACTTGCAAAGAATTTCTTCAGGAAACTTGCGTCTTCTTCCCTACGGACGGTGCCAGCTGTCGACGATCGAGTCGCCGATCTTACGAAAATGTAGAGGAAAATGACACAGATCTCCTGGGAGAGAATAGGGCTACTCTTTATAGATATGAACTGGATATTTACAGGGGGTGTCTACGACCCAGTTGGGGACTAATTCTAATTACACTGAGTATGATCTTTGCTATGCTAATCAATCAGACTTAAAGCATGAGTCTAAGGCTGATTGCGTTGCTCTAATCAGATGTAGGACGATCTGATCTCCGATGTGTGTCCTCACTCCATCCTTATATAGTTTTCGAAGGGGTGGTGGTTGCTCCTAGAGAAGGCGTCCTTTGCGAAGCGTTGCGACTGGTCGGAGTGAGATGACAGTTGATAAAGTAGCAACTGCTCTGCGGTTAAGTGACTGTGAGACACACAACCGTACGGTGATTGTTGTCAGTGTCTTAGGATTATGTAACGTTGCGTGGTATGGAATATACAGCATGTGTTCCATTCATCACACGGTAAAGAATATACCTGGAATTAGATCCGGATAGTAGTTTATATCTTTTCCGAGTAGCTACCTGATCGGAGACTAGGCACAGGACCTTATCTGACTAGGGTACCCATTATGTAACCTCTGGAATCCTCACGACCAGTGAGGTCGTTAGCCTTAAGTGTTACGACCATGAAGACGTATGGTCTTTTATTATGTATTAAAGTAATACATAGATGTTTTAATCCTCGTCAAAATGCAATACTAATTTTCTTCCCTATTATTCTTATAGTCGCTAGTAGTCCTCTGTCAATATAGCGGCCTCTTGTGTTTTATTTGAAACTATGTATAACCTCTCCTTACAAATTGCAATTGTTTTATAGCTCACCAGGTACATTCACTCACAGCACATCCGCTTCTAATCATGTTGAGAAGAGTCGTGCAGATAATAAAAGTGATAAATAGATCCAGGTATATTATTTTTACTCACATGTTCAGTCATTCATGATTATTTCCGGTTACATACAATTTAGTTGGTGTGCTGTACGCACAATTTAGCATTCGAAACTCTATTTGTTTATAGTTACGGAAACATATTGCAATGCTTGTCAGATCGATCTACGACCGTATTTCACCGTCCCATACTTTGCATTCTCATATATCCATTCCCCTCTTATGTTTGCACCTACACGCTAAGGTGCGCGCAATCCTCTAGTTATAGCACAACAGAGACAGCTTACCCATCAGCTCTCTCGTTTTGCAAGAACTTTACAGGTCCATCTAAAAAAGAGAACTTTACGAGTCTACACAGTCTACATGTCAGCCATTGTTTTTTTAAGAATAACACAAGGGCAACAACCCTCCCGATATCTTTTTATTAGAAACCACATTAGTCGGCGGCAAGAGAGCAAAAAACGAAAACCAGAGTTCTCTACTGCATTCTGCCTTACAAAGACATGCAGCAAGAGGTACCAGAAGCAGGAAACTAGGTTCAGAATAGAAATAGATGAATTATTCCTATTACAACGTTATTCAGGAACGCAAATGGGATCATCTTTTCATCCTGGTACTTCCATGATCAACACACTATCACTTTCTTTTCCTCTCAATCTTTTCCTTTTTCAGATCGCGGCCCTAGCAACTGTTGATCTCCCGCCCCTCCGCGCCTTGAACACCTCAGTAGCCACTTGTTCCAGTAGTCGCCCCCCCCCCAAGCATGGCTTCTCTATCTTCCTCCTTTCTATGCAAAACCATCCAAATGTTGAGCCAAAATGTTATGTCAAAGATCATTTTTGTAGGATCAGCAGGCATGACATTTCTGAAACACACTACATTACGCGCTTTTCAGATAGCCCACAGCAATGATGAGATTCCCACCAGCAATAGCTTCCTAGATGCACCCCTGAATTGATTCATCCAGGCACCAAACAAGTGTTCGCCATAGCAGGTGAACAACTCAAGCCAAAAGCACATCTCACCACATTCCAAACGAATCTTGCCAATGGACATAAGATGAACAAATGGTCAATAGTCTCATCAGCACCACAAAACTGACATTTCTTATCCCCTTTCCAACCCCTTCACAAGAGTTTATCTTTAGTTAACATGCTTTTCCTCAGCATTAACCAAATGAAAGCTAAGCTCTAACTTTGAGAGGAATCTTAATCTTCCAAAAGAATTTATGAGGAAAACTTACATTATGGATTTTCAAAAACTTATAAAATGATTTCACAGAAAACAAGCTCTTAGAATTCAGTTTTCAAACAATCTTGTCATCTCCTCGTTTAGTGTCATACCTTTACATTCTGCCTTCAGTTTTTCCCATAAGGCTAAGGCATCACTCCAGAGAGTCCTCTAGTCCTCCTGAAGGTGATAACCCCCTAACCTTCATAGAAAACATCGGCCACAATGGTATTCTTGCTAAAGGTCAAATTATATAATCTGGGATGAAAAAGTTTGCTTTCCCAACCAAACATCCTCCCAAAATCTTGTGTTAGAGCCATCCCCCAAAATGACTCTGCAACATTTTAGAAACTGATCCTTGATCGACATCAGACCAGCCCAAAATTATGAGTCACCAGGTTTAAATGTCACTTGAGACAAAGTTTTAGAGCTTACATATTTGTTTATGAGGAATTCCTGCCGTATCCCATCTTCATTTACTAACTTCCATAACTATTTTCCTAACAAAGAAGTATTGATAATACCCAAGTCTAGCACATCCAATCCCCCTGATCTTTTGGCACATATACTGAAGGCCAATTGACCACAACAGTCTAGCTCTAGAAAAAATCTATTCTTTTCCTTACCCTTCGGTAATTTGTAAAAAGAGTCTCGTCATGTGAAGACTTTGAGAACTTACTGATACGAGAGTGACCGCTTGCACGCACGTACTTGCAACAATGTTTGTGGCTTTGATGCGATGGGTTGGCGTATGGGCGGGGTGCGCACGGCAAGGGATTTTTAGCTAAAAAAAACTTCGTACAACTCGCGGCAAAATGCATTGACGTAACTGCAGTGCATAGACCACGAGCGAGTCGTCTCAAGAGAGAGAGAGAGGCAGAGAGATATCGCGCGAGTAGGACAGAAATAGCACGAATTGTGCTGCTTCGGCTGGTCGGCCCACCTCGACCTTTTTCAAGCAAAAAAGAACAGAAAGTAAGGAAGAAAGATCAGTTGGCCCGCTATCTTGGCCCATCCTATTATGGATTGGGCCCGTCCAGTCGTCTTGTCCCATGGGCTAGGCCTAGTTATTTTCTCCGTATCACTTCGTGCCCTGTCGTGACTCCCATACACGTGGATAAATTAACGAACACCAGTCGTGAGTCGTGACAGGTCACACGCAGATCTTGTGAATTCTGTCACCTGACTAGTGATCTAGGGCATCTCTAATAGTGTATTTATTCTCGTTTCTTAACTATGTCATATCAGCAAAATTCTATATAGAGGAGAGAGGATAAAGAGATAGAGAACAGATCTTCTCTTCCTGAAAAGATGGTCGTACACACGAAACAAGATATGATACATTAATCTATTCTAGTTGACATGTAGCACCGTTTTAAAGAAAATTATAAAATACAAATGTTGAAGAGTATGCTAGAGACTATCCCGGCAAAGACCGCATCTGCTTATTTCTCCATTCTGCGTGTGGAACTTGGTCATATTTTGTACATAACCCAATTGCCAATCACAGATTCGCAGCTGGGCACGGATTTGATCGGCCGGCCGTTCCTTCTAGTCTAGATAGCTCATGCTCTGTTTCAATCGACCTGCTATGCGTTTCCTATATATGAAGGGGGCGGAGCTAGGCCTCTATCAAAAATTTATGAAAGTTTTTTGAAAAGTTATTAAAATACAAGTTCGGTCTAAAAACAACCAACCGAGTTCGGTCCATGAACAGCTAACCAATCCAGACTAAGGTTTAGGCCGTGTCCAGCACCGCCCCTGTATATATGCACACACTGTCGAGATCTAAAAATACAATTCTAGACCCTCTGTGTATAATGCACTAGTCCAGAATCACGCTAGTACACACAGTGTCAATACAGGTGAATATCGATCCACACAAGCGATTAATAACATAAACGAGTAATTTGATTAACAAATAAGGGTTTTGACCTTATGGTCGAGTTTACAATTATTAAGCCACGCAGGGCTGACAAAGAAAATAAATAGCTGTAGGATCAAGGATAACCGACTAGAGGGGGTTGAATAGGAGGTTTTTAAACTTTTTAACAATTTAACAATTTAAGCCAATTAATAACTTAGTCTAAACAAGTTACACTTCTAGCTAAACAATTCAACCACAATAAATAAGCTAGAAATATAAATGCGAAAATGTAAAGACTAGGAGTAACCACAATGAGACAACGATGTTTTCCCGTGGTATCGAAGACTTGCCGGTCTTCACTAGTCCACGTTGAGGAAATGTGACAACTCAAGCCGGCTCCATGAATTAAGCCTTCCCTCGATCACTATGGTTGTTCTTCCTCCGCTTCGGAGATGGTGAACACCAAACCACTTACAAGCTTGCACCAGGCCTCTTCACAAACTTCTTGAAGAGATCACCATGCTCCACCGCCAAGGCCGTCTAGGAGTTCGGCAAAACTCCAAAAGTAATAAACCAAGACCTTCGCTTGATGGCGCTCAAGTGCAATAGGATCAATCTAGAATGAATTGATGCACTTGAATGAAGCTCAACTACCTTACAATAAATGCACAAGGGAATTTTGGTGTTGAGTGAATGCACTTGGCTCTCAATGCTCTAAGGATGTTAAATGTTCACTAGCAACTTGTCCAAGTGCAGTTGGGGGGGGTATTTATAACCCCCACCAACAAATATGACCGTTGGGGAGGAGTCCCCAAACTTTCAGAGAAAATCAGTACAACCGCCGTTCAAGTTGTGGTACAACTGCTCTTGTAACGGAGCACCGTAACGGCTATAACAGTCGCATTTAATGCTCTGACATAGCCGTTGGAATTTCTCGAGTGGTACGACCGCCAACTAAACTCTGGTAGAACCGCATCGCCAGGTCGTACCGCATTGACGAGCGGTACAACCGATCGAAGGGTTTCCAAAACGCTGAAATTACAATCCCTCTGGAAAAAAACAACCGCCATACAAAAATCGGTACAACCGCATCGCGGTTCAACCGTTTCATAGAAGCGGAACGACCGATTCTCAAGGAGGGTTTCTGAGCCAAAATACATTTGTACTATTTTTATTGAATTGCCAACTAAAAATCGGAACGACCGCAATGCGGTAGTACCGCTCAAGGAGCCGGTCATACCGCATTTGCGCTCAGTTGGCTGATGCCTTCAAAATCCGGTGCTACCGCCAAGTGAAGCGCGGTCATACCGCACCGAGTGGTACAACCGCCATTATAACTGCGGTACTACCGATTTCTGACAAATGCACTAAGGCTTTCAAATTCAATTTCAAGTTCAAATTCAAATGCATGCAAGATCCTAAATTGATCCATATGGCACAAGAACATGCTATCAAGCTACTAGTCATGATCCCCCTTAATAGTACGTCATTTAACCGATAATCCGGTCTTCCAACCAAATCTCCTAAGACCGGTAAAATGGAAAACGGATCCTAGACTACTTGTACCTTGTCTTCAAGCCATGTAGATCTTCGTGTTATCCTTTGGCATGCATTCTTACGTCATCAAATTCACCAATGGGACTTAACCTTGTAAATACTCAATAAACACGTTAATCCCATATTCACATATTATCATTAATTACCAAAACAAATTTTAGGGGCCTAGATGCTTTCAATCTCCCCCTTTTTGTAATTGATGACAACACAATTAATATGTGAGAAAGATTGTTTTGAATATACTATGAGTGCATATTCTTTTGATGACTTAACAAATAAAATAACTCTTGCAATGAGCAAAAAAGAATGTTGCGAGTTATTTTCTTGTTAAAATCAATTTAAAGAATGCTCCCTCTAAACATGTGCACATAAAAGGATAGAAAATTTTGCGAGCACATGTAGAGAATTTTGAAAAAAAAATTGGCGGAGTTTCTTTAGCATGTTTGAACTTGAGGGAAATACAATATTGAGATATGACAATAATTTAGATTGCATTTCAAGATAATAAAGTAACCATAAACATCATTCAACAAGTTCCACATTAAGAGCAACATAGTTATAAACTATTACAAGCACGATAGTTCAACCATGAAACCACATTACAAAACACATAAGTCCATATATGGTAATAGCAGCAAAAGACTTTGCTCCCCCTAAAACTATGCCTTCTCACGTCTTCTCACTTCTCCCCCTTTGGCATCAAAGTACCAAAAACACATCAGACAGCTGAGTCCTGAGGAGGAGGAACTGGATCCTGCGAAGCAAGGTCCTGAGAAACCGGGTCCTGAGATGGAGCTGGATCCTAAGGCTCTGGAACTGGAGCTAGAGGAGTGGAGTCCTGAGAAGCTGTGGCCTGAACTGGAGGAGGAACTGGTGCCAGATCTTGAGATGCTGAACCAATAGGTGCTGGAGGAGCTGAAACCGGGGCTGGAGCTGAAAATTCTAGCATTGTAACAGGGGCCAAGGGAGGGATAGCAGACGAGGCAGAGGCCCTAGAGGGTGGAGGAGGACGGCGAGTGTATCTCTGTGGAGTCCTCAAAAGCTGCTCCAAGTCAAAAATACTCTCTGACATGGTAGACATCTTGTTATGAGTCTCATCAAAGAAATCATTCTGAGTTGCCCCCATTTCAAGTAGCCTGCTGCGAGTCTCATCTTGTTGTGCCTTCAGTTCTTGTAATGTGTTAAGAATCAGCTGCTGATTTTGAAGGACTTGTGCAAGAGCACCTTTAGCAGGAGCAGCAACAACAGCAGGAGCCTCATCAGTTTCAATCTCAACACCACCGCGACTAGGAGGAATACCATCTCGAGGATTGCAGTACTTATGAACAGATCCCAAACCACCACGATATTCCATTTTCTTCATAATCAAGGCCCTGATGTATGGAGCATAGTAAATCTCTTTAATTCTATCACTTTTGGAAGAGACTATGCCCTGGAGAATCACATCCACAACATCAAATCTTATCCCCTTCATAATATGATCAATAATGTTCCAAGCATGTCCCCTGACTGCATCAAAATTACCACTCTTGGGGTAAAAGGTATGGTTAATAATCCTGTTAATCATGCTTGGTAAGGGCTTAAGTCCAGTAATTGTGCCTAGCTTACACTTGACAGAGGAATCGTAATAGTCAGCCCAAGCTGGAGCCAGTAAAGCAGGGCTATCAAAGATCTTTTCCCAAGAGCTAGATTGAACCCTTAAAACTCGCTCGAATTCCTCTTTAGTGCTCTCCAAATTTCTGGTGACTGTTATCCATCTAAAAGTTTTCAAGTTTGGAGAGACATGAACTGTGGCGTAAAACTGCTTGATAAGCTTATCATCATAATTTTGTTTCAGTGCCACAAGGTTGTGAAGACCCACTCGATGGAAGAGCTGATAAACACCACTGTAGTTATCTAGTGAATTTATATGAGTCCACTTAATCCATTTGTGGTCTGCAAACTTTCTGTGATGACCATATAACTGTTCATATACTTGTTCTTGGAAGACAGTATGAAATCTTGGATTAATTGAATCAGATTTGAAAAGATATTGATTTACATGCCTCTTGATGGCATAATCATCATCTGAGAGCAGTCGCAAATCAATTGGAGACGCTGGAGGTTCTCCCAAGTTATCATCTGTGCGAGCTGGAGATTCCTGTTCAGATTCAGTCTCATCATCGGAAACCTCGTCTTCGCTTTCTTTAGTTTCAGATTCAGATGCTGGCCTCTTTCCCTTGCCATGTACCACCTTCTATCGAACTGAGCGGGACTGTTGAACAGGGGCTGCAGGTCGAGTTATTTGAATTTGAGTTGCCGGGGGAGATGAAGGAGCTTGAGAGGATGATTGTCCTCCTCTTGGTAGTCCATGAGATTTTCTTGTCACAACCCTCATCCTAGACATCTTCACAGAGATAGGATAGGTTACAAAAAGTTCAAGGAAACAATCGAAATAGAATTAAGTGAAAAAGAAGTGAGATTTCTGTTTTCTGTCAGGACAACCGTACTCGCAAGTCATACCACAGAAATGCAGTTATACATGATGGCTTATTCCAAAGGAATGGCTTATGTGGCTCTTTTTAAATCGACTTTTGCGTTTGAATACAAGTAATAGATTGAAAGCATAATTCAAAACAAATAGACAATAATAATTTGACAGTTTTATTTCACAAAGACACATAGCCTAAATAAGTTATTCACATAGCCATATGACTTAAGTCACACAGCTCCCTTCTCAAGGTTTTCATGAAAATCTACCCATCGTGTGAAATCCCGAGCATGTCCATGATCATGACGCGCTTATTGAATAGATTGGTTAACACTCTGCAGAGTTTGTACACCTTACCCACAAGATACAACTAGTGTAGCTAGCACTAGCCGTAACAAAACAGTTCAGAAACTTCATCTCGACATTGACACTCTCGGTATGCTTAGCCGCCACAGACGCACACCGTTGGACAGGGAAACGGCGAACCGCCCCGCGATGCGACCACTTGGTAGTACACACCTCCACCCAATCCGACACAGCTAACCTACAACCTGAGTAATCAATGTCAAGAATCCATAACTTACTAAGTTAGGCCCGTCCCATACCAGGCATGTGGTTGTACGAAAGGCCCAGTTCAATGGCACACAAAGTTAAGTCCTTAATTGACCGAGGCAAGAATTCCAAATTCTAACATATCATTCCCACCAACACAGATCCACCATAAAAGTATACCAGACCACTTGCCCCCGTCCAAAACCTTTTCCCACCCTATTGGTTAAGTGCAACACATGCCATCAACAAGTAATGACACATAGTGCACACAGTTTTATCAAATGGTTCCATAGTCACTTAGTCAAGTTTATTATTATGACTCACATGGAATGATGACTCGTAGCATGGCTAAGCAAACTAATCGTATCTAACCAACCCACGTTGGTAATACAATAGCATCAACTAAATAAACCAAACTAGGGTGACAAAAGATTATGGCATACAATTAGACAAGGAGGTTATAACAAACTGGATATTAACTAATCCCAAAAACATTGAACTAAATAATTAAAGTAAATACAATAATTTGAATCAAAATATTTTGAAAACTGGGTTCAATATGATCAAAGGTATAACTTGCCTTGAAATAGGTCTAAGTACTGATCTTACTCTTGAGGTGCTCCTTCTTCTTCAAATCTTCCCCAAGTATCGATGTCTACTCGCAAACAAAAGCAAATAAACAAAACAAATAAATAACAAAAACAAAACAAACTCCAAAAATTAAATAAAAATATCAGATAAATAGATTTCAAATTTAGATGAATTTAAAAATTTGAATGGACTCAAACGGAGTTCGGATACAAAAGATATGAGCTTGGGAAGTTTGAATCTACCAGAAACTCTAATAAAGGAATTATTGATTTATCTGAATTATTTCTCTGAAGAAAAATCGGATTATTGCGCAACGATGATGTCAGCGCTCGGAATAAAGGAATTAAAAAGAAAATCTGACATGTGGGACCCACATGGCAGTCTCAAGGCTCACGGTGGACTGGGTCTACCGAGCCACAGGATCTGGAAACCGGCATCGGTGGCACACCGCGCACACGTGGCCGCTGAACTGGCACCACGCACGCGACACGTCGGCGACACGCGTGCGTTCGCCGCCGAGATGACTCGACGTGGCGTACACGAGGGCAACCGACGTGAGGCTCTTGGACCACCGACAACGGTGGCGGTGGCCGTGAGGGTGAGTGGTACCAGCGGAGAGCTCTCGCTATTGCGCACATTCTGGTACTGATTTGGGCACAAGAGGGCGTCGGAGTTGGCCGACGGCGAGCGTTGAGCGGCGGAGCAGATCTGATTTTGTCGGACGAGAGCTCCGGCTAGACTCCGGCGATGTGGGTGCTCTCTGGAGGTAGATCTGGTGGCGGGGAACCTGGCGGTGCAGACCACGAGGGCAGGGAGTCACCGGTGGCGGCGGAATTGAAGAAAAACCGACGGCGGCGAAAAACCCTAAATCTTGGATTAGCGGCGACGCTAAAGCTTTCGGGTGGAATTGAGCTAGGGTTTTGGGATGCGGAGGTCCTGGCAATCCTTGGGAGCTATTTATAGGGGCTTAGGCAGCACAGATCTGGAAATACCTGAAAAGGAGTCCGAGATGAATACGAGAGGAAATCCCGAAATAGAAGGGGATAGAGTCCGTTTTGAGGACGATTGTTTGAAGATACGAACGTGGTTTAGCTAGTGATAAGATTTGGTAACAGAATCAAGGAGATCTTAGTTGAGATTCTCCGTTGCTGAAACGAGCTTGAAGCTCGTCCATGGCGGACTCGGCGCTGGCTCATGCGCGAGGAAGAAGGAGGACGCGAGGAGGAGGACAACGTGAAGGCGGTCCCACGCGCAGCGAGTGAAAGAAGATGGCCCACATGCAGCCATGCACGATGAAGCTGCTGAAGGAGTGGGCCGGCGAGATCGCCGAACGAGGAAACGGGCCGAATCGAATTAAGATTCGGCCCAAAGCTTTTATATGAGATTTTAATACATTTTATTTTTAATAAAATACCAGAAGTTCAAATAAGCAATAGAAAATAGCAAATGAACTTGAAAAAACTCTAGAAAAATCTAGAAAATATATCCAAGCACATAGAATTCAAATAGAATAGTTTTGACCATTGTTGATGTTGACTTTAGTCATATTAAATTGTTTTGATGTACAAAGTGCATATTTAAGCTTTTGAATTAACTTCAAATAAAACCCAAATTGTGAATTTTCTCCTACTAACTATTCAATTTTTTTTTTAAAGCTCAGAAAATTGAAATGTTACACACACGCAGGAGCATTGCCGATTCCATCTTCTGTGCCCACCACTGAGCACCCCTCTGATTCTACCATGAGCCTTCTTCTGTTGCGCCCGCTCACACGGAAGTATTATGAGTTACTACAATCAGCAGCAGCCTCCTGTGACCGATAATTGCAGTCTTTCAGAGACTCAAAAACGTGTTACGTTTAGTGTGGCCACGACGCTGCCTGCTTGCTTGTTCCCCTCGTATTCGCTACTACTACCTTTGCATGTTTAACCGATCGCGTGATTTGGTGTTTTTGCCCGGAGTGACGACGAGCAACAGACTACCATCAAGCAGTTAACCACGCTACCGACCGCATACAAGATCTCTATCCCTATATCTTTAAATCAGTGAGTAAATAACTGTTTAATCGGCCAGTTCATAGTCTATATCTTTATATCTATACCTAAAGACGTTCAGAGCATATAGCGAAGAACTATTGCCTCAATTTCTTTTTTTCTTCCTTCTGCAAACCTGTGTTGCACCGTCTGAACCTCGTCGATTCTTCTTCTCGGCGTGCACCGTGAAGAAGGGAGCGGTATCTCCGAGCTATTGCTGCCGTGAAGACCTGCACGGGGACGGCAATAAGGTTTCTGGGTAGTGCACATCTGCGCGATCGCTTGCTTCGCTGATTCATCTACGTTTCTGCACGACATTGAGTCTGCGTCTGCGCTGCTTCCTGTTCTTCATCGGACCCATCAGTAAGTCCTTCCTGTGGCTGATTGACTTGTTTACATTCTGTTTCTGCATATATTGCGAAGTACAATGAGTTGCCTACTGTTAGTATTGATTTCTGCATCATTAGTCATTTACGATATTTGCCTTCTATTAACATTTGAAATTAAAATATTGCCCTCATTTTCAACATTCTAGAAACCTTATTGCTAACTTTGTTGCAATACAACAATAGCTGGTGCCTCTGATGCTATAAAATCTGAGAGGTTTTCTGGTCAGAATTTTCGTAGATAGCATACTAGAGCCAAGTTCTAGCTCATGTCTTTGGGACTGTGGTGGGTAATCCACCCGTAGTATCCATTTACGATTGACCGGTTTATGAAGTTTGATAATGCGAACAACACTGGTATTGGCTACATTCTGACCATTCTGACAGATCAGCTCTACGATGTGTATATGGACTATAAATCCGCCACAGAGTTGTGGGATGTACTAGAGCACAAATATGCAGAGGCAGAGACAGCTCACTGTCTCTACATGTGTCAGCAATTCTTCGACTTTAGCATGGATGAGGCTAAATCCATAGTTAGACAAGCTCATGATCTCCAGCTATTGGTTGGTGAGATTGCGCACATGTGCTGTGTATTGCATTCTAAGTTTGTGGCTGTGGGTATTGTTGCCAAACTTCCTATTTCTTGGCGGGATTTTGCCACTAGCTTGAAACACAAGAGGGAAGAGAGATCTCATTGCTGCTCTCGATGTGGAAGAAAAGGTAAGAGCAAAAGTTGTACCTAGCACTTCTGGTCAGAAAAATGCAAATTTCATACAAAAAAAGACTGTTGCAAAGAAGTACAAATCCAACAAACCGAACAAGACAACTAGCTTTAAGAAAGAAAACTGATAAAAAGGATTTGAGAGACATCACATGCTTTGTGTGTGGAAAAGATGGTTATGGCGAAGGACTGTCGCTTCCACAAGAGCAGAGGTGGCGAACAACCAAAGAAGAAGGCTGCCAACGTGATCTTAGGCGAGGCCTCGACTTTAGGAGGGTATGGTAATTCATTTGTTTTTTTTTTCCAGCATGTCAATCCACTGATTTGTGGGTTGATACTGGTGCTAATGTTCACGTATGTTATGATATTTTCTTGTTTTCTTCTTACTAGGCAGCAGGGGCTTCCTTCATCCTAATGGGAAACGGGCTGCATGCTTCTGTTCTTGGTGTTGGCACGATGGATTTGAAGCTTATTTCAGGGAAGATTGTCTACTTGAAGAATGTGCAGTATGCTCCTACAATAAACAAGAACCTCATTAGTGGTTCTGTCCTATACAAGGACGGTTATAAGCTAGTATTTGAGTCAAATAAAATTGTAATGTCTAAGTTCGGGAATTTTGTTGGTAAAGACTATGAGAGCGGAGGCTTGTTCTGCCTAAGTACTTTAGAGTCTTGTGATAATCTGAATGTTGCAACTGATTTAAATAAATGTGAGACGAATATCTGGTATTCTTGTTTATGCTATATTGGTTTTGATAGTATTGCTAGAATGTCCAGATTAGATTTAATTCCAAAATGCGAAATTGTCAAATGATCAAAGTGCCAGTTATGTGTGCAAAGAAAGCAGCCTCGCAAAATCTTTAAGGGATTAGAGGACGAAAAGAACTTGGTACCAGTAGATCTTGTTCATTCAAATTTGTGTGAAATGAATGGATTGTTGACAAAAGGAGGCAAAAGATATTTTCTAACTTTTATTGATGATGCAACACGCTATTGCAATGTGTATTTGCTAAAAACTAAGGATGAAGCTTTAAACTACTTTAAGACTTGTAAGGCCGAGGTTGAGAACCAATTAGAGAAGAAAATAAAAAGACCGAGGTCTGATCGTGGAGGAGAGTATATCTCTCATGATTTTTTTCAATTCTGTTTTGAGCATGGAATAGTCCATGAATTTACACCACCATATTTACCCCAATCAAATGGGGGTAGCTGAGAGGAAAAACCTAACACCAATAGATTTAGTTAATGCCATGTTAGAGAGTGCTGGTATGCCCAAGGCATGGTGGGGGGAAGCTATATTGACAACAACTTTCGTCCTAAACAGAGTAATCACTAAAAAAGTGAGATCACTCCATATGAGGGATGGAAGGGGAGAAAACCTAATGTTAATTTTATGCGAACTTGGGGGTGTTTGGCAAAGGTCAATATACCATTGCAGAAAAAGAGAAAGCTTAGATCTAAAACAATCAATTGTATTTTTCTAGGATATGCTCATAATAGTACGGTCTATAGATTTTTAGTGGTTAAATCAGAAACTCCTGGGATTATTGCTAACACAATAATGGAGTCTAGAGTTGCTTTATTCTTTAAGGATTATTTTCCTATGAGAACTGCAGGCAGTACTTCACGAACCGAGAATGTTCAAACTGAAAATATTGAAAGTGAGAATAATCAAACTTCTGAACTTCCCACCAATTCTGAACCAATATGTGATATCCCTGAGGAGGATAACAATCTAGTCGAAGAAGCTCCTCTCAGGAGCAAGAGACAAAAGGGTTGAGAAAACCTTTGGTAATGACTTTATTGTATACCTCGTGGATGATGTGCCAGAGACTCTTTTAGAGGTTTATGCATCTTCTGATGCTGAGTATTGGAAAGAAGCAGTCCATAGCGAGATGGACTCTATCATGGTTAAGGAGACTTGGGAGATCACTGATCGTCCTATCGGGTGCAAACCTGTAGGATGTAAGTGGGTCTTTAAAAAGAAACTAAGGCCTGATGGTACTATTGGGAAGTACAAGGCAAGGCTTGTGGCCAAGGGTTACACCCAGAAAGAGAGAGAAGATGTCTTTGATACCTATTCTCCTGTCACCAGACTAACCACCATCAGAGTGATCCTTGCGTTAGCATCTTCCTATGGTCTACATGTCCATCAAATGGACGTAAAGACAACTTTTCTTAATGGAGAGTTGGAGGAAGATATCTATATGGATCAACCGGATGGTTTTGTGATTTCTGGATAGGAAAATAAGGTTTGCAGATTATTGAAATCCTTATATGGTCTAAAGTAAGCACCTAAACAATGGCATGAGAAGTTTGATAAAACATTGACATCTTTTAGCTTTGTTGTGAATGAAGCTGATAAATATGTATATTATCATTATGGTGGGGGTCAAGGAGTAATCTTGTGCCTGTATGTGGATGACATACTTATATTTGGAGCAACCACTGCGGTAATTGACGAGGTCAAATCTTTCTTATTTCGATGCTTTGATATGAAAGACTTAGGAGAGGCAGATCTCATTCTGAATATTAAATTGATCAAGAATGAGGACGGGATCACTTTGAGCCAATCTCATTATGCTGAGAAAATCTTAAGCCGTTTTGGCCATGAGAATTATAAAATTTCTCCAACGCCCTAAGATGCGAGCATTAAGCTTCGAAAGAACCAAGGGCCAGGAAAAGATCAATTAAGATATTCGCAAATTATTGGGTCACTCATGTATTTAGCTGGTGCCACAAGACCTGATATTTCATTTGCTGTGAGCAAATTAAGTCGGTTTACATCTAACCCAGGAGATGAACATCGGGAGGCACTTGAAAAAGTGTTGCGTTATTTGAAAGGCACAACATCTCTTGGAATTACTTATATTGGATATCCTTCTGCATTAGAAGGATACAATGATTCCAATTAGATCTCTGATGCGGATGAGATCAAAGCTACAAGTGGCTATGTGTTCAATTTAGCTAGTGTTACAGTTTCATGGAGGTCTTGCAAACAGACTATATTGACGAAGTCGACCATGGAAGCAGAACTTGCAACACTTGACACAGCCACTGATGAGGCTGAATGGCTGAGAGAGCTCCTGTCGGACTTGCCATTGGTTGAGAAACCAATACCGACAATTCTGATGTACTGTGATAATCAAACACTCTTGGCTAAAGTAACAAGTACCAAGGATAATATGAAGTCCTCCAGACATGTGAAGTGTAGGCTTAAATCTGTCAGAAAACTGAGAAACTCCGGAGTGATTGCTGTGAATTATATTCGCACTGAGAAAAATCTAGCATACCCTTTTACAAAGGGGTTAGCACAGAAAGCGATTTCAGTTGTATCTATGGACATGGGAATAAGGCCCATTTGAGTTACATCACAATGATAACCCATACTTCTTGATTGGAGATCCCATGACTTAGGCAATGGGAAAAATAAGTTGATGTTGCAACAAGAGAGTACATATTCATTGAACCCATGTCCTAATAGACAAATTACTCTCGACTGTATGGAAGGTTGGCATAAAGCCTTAATATATTCTATTGTCCAAATGAGAAAAATGTATTAGCTTGCAGGATACCTAGAAAGAATATACCTACTTGAGACTGACTATGTGGTCGCAGTTCACGAGAACAGGGCATTCTCTAGGAAGCTCATGACCAAATAAGGGAGCATGACCATATAACACTCTGTTCAGATATGGTTCATTGGCATTTGGCAGCCTAGTATCAGTTGAGATTTCAGGTGATGTCTGATCATGAAAAGTTGTGAATTCAAGGCATAGTCTATTCATCAGCTGTGGGAAGATGAATCTTGTCATTCTAGATGCAAGTTTAACCTGTACGAGACTTACACTAAAAGACTAGTATATTAACAGTACTTTAGCACAATATCTTTGACATCTTTTTGGTTCTGGCTTTGGAATTGGTGGGGGGTTGTTGGAAATTGGCTCATATGAGTGAGACCCATTTTTCTATAATTCTAAAGCATGTATGGTTTAGTACCATTTTGCTAAGGTAAGGTGGAGGTGACCAATATATAAGGTGGAGTTCTTGCCACCTTTTGAAACATGTAACACATGGATGAGGGTGGCACGAGGAGGGCTTTGGTTAAACACACATGCGTGCGTGTATTTGCGTATTTTCGTGTGGAAAATTGTGTAAATTGTGACTTGCGACACGCGACCGTGCCGTGACGTGGCGCCCCACTTGGCAGACCAAGTCCACCTTATTTTTGCTGAACCATGCATCTCTCTCTCTGTGTGTGTGTTTGAATGAGATTCAAATGTTTGAATTTGAGGCTTTATTAGGTGTTCATGACAGACAGTTACCAGTGGGTAAATGTCTGGTTAAATATGTCAGCTATCAGTGAGTAAATGACTGTTTAATTAGGTCAGTTCACAGTCTTCATCTCTATATCTATGCCTAGAGACGTCCAAAGCATATAGTGAAGAACTACTGCCTCCATTTCTTCTTTTCTTCCTTCTGCAAACCTGTGTTGTTGTATTGCGTCGTCTGCACCTCGTCGACTCTTTTTCTCAGCGTGCACCGTGAAGAAGGGGAGAGGTATCTCTGAGCCGTTGCTGCCGTGAAGACCTGCACGAGGGGCGGCAATAAGGTTTCTGGGCAGCGCACATCTCAGGCGATCGCCGCTTCGCCGATTTATCTCGTTTCAGATCGTGATCGAGTCTGCTTCACGCCCTTCCTATTCTTCATCGGACCCATCAGTAAGTCTTTCGTATGACTGATTGACTTGTTTACATTCTGTTTCTGCATATATTACGAAGTACAATGAGTTGCCTATTGTTAGTACTGATTTATGCATCATTAGTCATTTGTGATATTTGCCTTCTATTAAATTCTGGAATTAAAATATTGCCCTCATTTTCAACATAATGTTGATCTGACGATGGTTGTTGCTCTGTTTTTTGTACAAAGCCATTCATTCATCTCCACTATAATATGTTTCTCTAAAATATGCTGAATTAAGGATATAGTTGTCAACGATCGAGTCGCCGATCTTACGAAATAAAAGAGGAAAATGATGTGATATTTCTTGGGATAGAATGGGGCCGCTCTTTATTGATATGAACTGGATTTACAGGGGGTGCTTACGACCTGACTAGGGACTAATCCTAATTACACTGAATATGAAGATTGCTATGCTCTAATTTGATGATGCTATCTTGTTTGTCTCAGACCAGATTGTGATTATCGAAGTGCTTCTCGATACTCATCTGCCTCTGTCCTTTGGTCTTCTGTGCTCCACCCTTAAATAACTTCCGAAGAGGTGGCAGTTACTTCTAGAGAAGGCATCCCCGTGAAGCTGCCAGATTGGTCAAGGCGTGGCGTCAGTTAACAATGTGTTAACTGCTCTACGGTTAAGTGTCTTAGAGACACTCAACCGTATCGTGGTTGTTGTCAGTGTCTTTAGGACTATGTAACCAAGTGATATGAAGTATATAGCACATGCTATATTCATCGCACGGTAATAATATACTGGGGATCGGTTATAGATACCAGTTCATAGCTTCTCCGAGCAGCTACCTGGTCGGAGACTAGGTGCAGGGCCTTGTCTGACCAGGGTACCCTTATGTAACCACTGGAATCATTACGACTAGTGAGGTCGTTAGCCTTAGGGGTTACGACCATGAAGACGTATTGTAAGACCAGGAGGTTTTTGGTCATGTTATTTGATGATGAACACATTGACAATAAGAAAGACTTAGTCTTGGTGTTTTAAGATGAATACATTGTCTTTGGATCATGCTTGTGATCTTAGATGCTGACAAGCCTTTGAGTTCTGTTGAATTCTGTCGAAAATCAGTATTTGTCAGGTTTTGCGGTAGTACCGGCGTTGTAGCCGCGGTACTACCGCCGGACGGAACAACCGCATGATTGCTGGCGGTATGAATTTTCCCGAAGACTTGTGTTTGGCTTTTGGATTTTCTTGAGAGTGGTAGTACCGGCTTTGTATCTGCGGAACTACCGGATTACGGTAGGACTGCTTGTCAAGCGCGGTAGTACTGCAAGTCACTGATTCCGAACGGTGTTTTGTTCGAACCGTTAGATCTTGATATGATGGCTCATATTGAGAGGAACGTTCGGACCGTCCGAACTCTTCAAGTATTGTGAGCCTTTGATTTGAAATTTGACGGCTGATATCAAGGGAAACGTTCGGACTTGCTACAATGTTCTTAAACTCCGACGGTTTTGAAGCGTGGTCTGATCGGCGAAATCATCTGGAGTGTCCACGTGTCTCAGGGCGTGGTTATGAGTCTTTTGCGTTTTTCAGTGGTGCGGTAGTACCGTTTGGTAATTTGCGGTAGTACCGCACAACAGTTATACCGTTTTGTTTTTGGCGGTATGGAAAAACCAGAACACTTGTTTTGAACATTGGACTTCTTGCTCAGCGGTACGACCGCACCATGGTTGGCGGTAGTACCACGATAGGTTTTTCTCAGGGAGAGAGTTTCTGACAAGCACTGTTAAGTGAAAAACGGTAGTACCGTTGTCTTGAAGCGGTACGACCGTACAACGGTATGACCGTGTTTTGCACGTCGGTAATACCGCTCGTCGGTAAGACCGTTTGCTAGCAGTATGTAATTTCCAGAGAGCTTGTCTTGAGAGCTTTTGGATTTAGTTGTAAAGCGGTAGTTTGATTGTATTTTGAGCTGATACGACCGTGATCTTGATAGTGCCGAATAATATGCGATATGACCGATTGTGTTCGATTGTTTCGATATTTTGAGAATTGGCTAAAGTTTTGGTTAAATTCATGAGCTTTAAGTTGTGTTACTTAATGCATGATAATGTTTACGAGTTTGTGAGCTAATGTTGGTCAAGTTTTGGAGAACTTGTGCCGGATTTGTTTGCTTTAATCTCTACATGTGCAGGTTGAGCGTGAAGGCAATTGTTGTCGTGACGAGGAGGACTCGAACTAGGATTGGGGAGATCTGAGGTCCTGGAGGTCGTGGATGTTATGAGATGGTTGAGCTTGCGCTGGAGCACGTGGAGTTCAAAGATAGGTTCACGCTGGAGCTACGGGAGGAGTCCTGGAGGCTTACGGCGTGGGAGTTTTGGAAAGGATGGCAGATTTGGAAGGAGTTCCAAATCTGGACATTTTTGAGATAGAATCCGTTTCAGTGTCGTGTTAGACATGGATAGGATTCTAGGGTATAAATAGAGGAGGGTTAGGAGCTAACTGGGAGCTTGAGAGAGAGAGAGAAAGAGAGAGAGAGAGATTGCATCTGTAGCAAGGTTTTTCCCGAGAGCTTGTCGTTGCTTTTGTGATAGAGCTTCTGGAGGGCTTTCTGTTGAAGGTTCTTAAGGGGTGCTTGAGGAGCACTTTGTAGACACAAATCTATATAGAGAAAGAAAGATCAAATTCGCTCTATTCTGTCTCTGGTTTGTGTTGATCTTGTTGTGTGCGCAAGGAGCTTCTATGAGAGTTTTCCAAGTAGCTTGTGAAGAGATCAAAGGAGTTCTTGTGCACAGGTTCGAGATTGGATTTGGTGGTCAATTGGCTGCAATCATTCAACCCCCACCCCTTCTGATTGCCATTACGATCCTACAAGTGGTATCAGAGCGAGGTTGCAATGGCATCAGATCGAGATCGGTTCTCAGGTAAGCCATCGTATTTCAATGAATCAGATTACATCTACTGGAAGACACGCATGGAGGTCTTTCTGCAAGCTCAAGGTAATGTTATCTGGCAAAAAGTTGAAAGTCCTTATGAGGTACCTGCTGTTATTACCAACAACAATACTGTTGATGTTGAAGCTAATGCTAAAGCTAGAAATATATTGTTGCAAGGCTTAAGTAGAAACGAGTTTGTCAGAATTGCTAATATTAAATCTACTAACAAGATTTCGACTACACTTGCTGATTATCATGAGGGATCAACATCTGTTAAAGGTGTTTGTCAGAATCAATTTAAAAAGGAGTATTCTAAATTTGAGATGAAACCAGGTAAATCTGTAGATGCTCTTTTTGATCGCTTCAATAAAATTGTTAGTGATTTGCAATCCGTTGTTGTCATATATTCTGATTCTGACAATGCTCGTCAAATCTTAAATGCCTTGGATATGAATGTCTGGGAGGTTCTAGTCACTACCATCAATCATTCTGTTAACATGGAAACACTCACCTTGAATGATCTTTATTCCAAGATGAAAACACATGAGATTGATATTTTGGCCAGAATAAATAAGTCAAATTGTTTGGGTTTAGTGACTAACCAAACTGACAGCTCATCTAGTTCTTCTAGCTTTCCCTTGTCTACTTTGGGAGCTATTTCAGATGAACAATTGGAGGAGATTCCAGAAGAACAGCTTGTACTCTTCTCCAACAGGGTGACTAAAGCAATCAACAATATCAGATCAAGGAGGAGAGGAGGTCCAATTCGATGCTTTGAATGTGGTGAGCTAAATCACATAAAGGTGAATTGTCCCAAGCTGAAAAGTAAGGAGACTAAAGATGACAAAGCACCAACTCGGCGTTCAAAATTCAAGTTTGATTCAAGCAAGAAGCAAAATTATCGTAAGGCGGTCAACAAGGTTCTCTCAGCACTTGAGGAGATTGGATTGAGTGGTGTTGACTCTGAAAGTGACAATGAGGATGATAACAAGAAGGAAAAAGAGGTGGACTTCACAGGGATGTGCTTTATGGCAAGCAGTGAAGAGCTTAATGATGATGATCTTTATAGTGACCCTGATGAGGTAAAACCCTCTTTTGCTGATTTATCTTGTGCTGTGCTTAAGTTCACAAATGAGCTTAAAAAATACAAAAAGAAAGTTAAGAAACATGACCTTGTTGTTGATAGCTTAAATTCTGAAATTAATAGGCTCAAGGCATCTATTCCTGATGATGAATCATGTGAATCTTGTTAAGTTTTGCATTCTGAATTGAAACTTGCTAGATCAATACATGCTGAATTTGAAGAGTTAAAATTGGCGCATGATTCTTGTGATGATAAGCTGAAACTTGCATATGTTGGAATTGAAAAACTCAAGTCTAGTTCAACTTGTTTAGAGTCAAGTATTTTGAATGCTCAAACTAAAACTTGCTCTAATTGTGAATTGCTAGAAGTTAGACTAAAGTCATCTCAGGAATACATTCAACAGATACTTTATCATGAGACACTTTCTTGCACTAACTGTCCCAAGCTCACTACTGAAATAGAAGCTTTAACTAGACAACTAAATGTGTTTGCTGAAAAGGAAAAATTGGCTCTGTCTAGTGCTTCTAAGAAAACCTTGAATGAATCTGTTAAGTGCACAGTCTGTCCTACTTTGGCTAAAGAAAATGAATATCTTAAGGACACTTTGGAAATGTTTTTTTTTGCAAGAAAAATTTGAACATGATTCTAAACAGATCAAAAGTCAGTACTAAAAGCCAAGGTCTAGGATTTAACTTTGCTGAGCATACCAAGAATCATCCTCCTAAAATTCTTAAGCTTCTTGAACCTGGAAAGTTTGAAATTGAATCTGAACCTAAACAAGTTTTGTTTAAATCTGATGGTTTTGCAAAGGATCCTTCTATCAAAGTGAGTACTGTAAAAAGAAAAACTGCAACTTCTTATCAAGACAAATATCAATGTAATCACTGTGGAAAAGAAGGGCATTTGGTTCAGTACTGTTTTCAAAAAGCAAAGAAAGAAAAGAGAGATAGGCTAAGAAAATATTTTCAAGTCCCTTATCATCGTTTTGTCTCAAGTAAACAAACTGCTGCAACTTTTACTCAAGCGGTCATACCGGCGCCTAAACAATGATCCGACGCTCGTGTCCGTAAAAAAGAAATTCTTTTGTTGCTCCTACTACTGTCGTGTATCACAAGATTGGGTTCCTAAATCATATCTTACTAACCCCAAAGATCTTGTGAGACCGACATTTACTTAATATAGGTACAACAGTTGAGGAAGGGGAACATATGGCTGGTTGATTCAGGTTGTTCTAGGCACATGACTGGTGATTCAAAATGGTTCTCCTCCCTCACTAAGGTATCCAGTGATGAATTGATTACTTTTGGGGATGCTTCAACTGGAATTGTGATGGCAAAAGGTACAGTGCGTGTTAATAACAAATTCATTCTCAAAGATGTTGCTTTGGTAAGTAAATTGAAGTACAACTTGCTTTCGGTTTCACAACTGATAGAACAAAATCTTAAGGTAAGCTTTAAGAAACATGCTTGCAGGGTTTTAGATGCTTCTAGAGATCTTGTGTTCAATATCTCTTAGTTAGGGAAAGTCTTTAAAGCTGATTTCAATCATTTCTTTTCACCTAATATTAGATGTTTGGTAGCTTCCGAATCTAGGGATCTATTCTTTTGGCACCGTAGATTAGGACATATTAGTTTTGATCATCTTGTTCGAATTAGTGGAATGGATCTCATTAGGGGGCTGCCTAAACTTAAGGGTGATAAAGATTTGGTTTGCTCTCCTTGTCAACATGGTAAGATGGTTGCTGCTCCATATTTTCCTATTTCTGTAATTACCACAGATGGCCCTAGACAATTGTTGCATATGGACACTATAGGTCCCTCTAGAGTTCAATCTGTTGGAGGTAAGTGGTACATTCTTGTGATTGTTGATGATTTCTCTAGATATTCTTGGGTGTACTTTATGGTGTCTAAAGATGAGGCTTTTGGTCATTTCAAAGATTTATTTCTCGGACTTAATAATGAAGCGCATGGTTTGTGAAAGCAATAAGAAGTGATAATGGTCTTGAATTTAAGAACTCCTTGTTTGCTTCTTTTTGCTCTGAAAAAGGTTTGGAACATCAATTTTCTTCTCCTCGTGTCCCACAACAGAATGGTGTTGTAGAGAGGAAAATAGAACCTTGGTTGAGATGGCAAGGACTATGCTTGATGAACATACTACTCCTAGGAAGTATTGGGCAGAGGCTATCTCAACTGCTTGTCATGTTTCAAATAGAGTATTCTTAGAGCCTCTTTGCACAAGACTTCTTATGAGCTGAGATTTGGCAAAAAGCCTAGTGTTTCTTACTTTAGAATTTTTGGATGTAAATGCTTTATTCTTAAACATGATAATCTGGACAAGTTTGAATCTAGATCAACAGATGACATTTTTCTTGGATATCCCCTTCATTCTCGTGGCTATCGTGTGCTTAATCTGGAAACTAACAAAATTGTTGAGACTTGTGAGGTTACTTTTGATGAGGTCAGTACTTGTTCTAGAACTGACATTTCAGGAACACAAGTTCAGGGGGAGTCTGAAAGCATATTCCTTAATGAAGAAGATGATTTTGATTTTTCATCTCCCATGCCATCACCTGCTGATGATCATGCACCTGCTGTTGCACCACCACCAAGTGATGAACAAACTGCAGAAGATGTTCATAATGTTGAAGCTAGTTCAGAACCTTCTGCACCATTGAGGATTCAGCGACTTCATCCTCCAGAGCTGATGATTGGTGATATTCATGAAAGGGTAACACGTTCTAAGCTCATGTCTCCTGACTCACATGCTCATTCTGCTTTTGTTGCCTCTTTTGAGCCTAATGATGTAAGTCACGCTTTATCTGACGAGTCTTGGATCAATGCCATGCATGAAGAATTAGAAAACTTTGAGCGAAATAAAGTCTGGACTTTAGTTGAACCTCCTCATGGACATAAAGTAATTGGAACTAAATGGGTTTTTAAAAATAAACAAAGTGATGATGGTGTTGTTGTTAAAAATAAGGCTAGACTTGTTGCTCAAGGATTTTCTCAGGTGGAGGGTCTTGATTTTGGTGAAACTTTTGCTCCTGTAGCTAGACTAGAAGCTATTCGAATTCTTTTAGCATTTGCTGCATCTAAAGGTTTCAAACTGTACCAAATGGATGTTAAAAGTGCTTTTCTTAATGGCTTCAGTGAGGAGGAAGTTTATGTTAAGTAACCACCTGGTTTTGAAAATCCTAAGTTTTCTAATCATGTCTACAAACTCTCAAAAGCCTTGTATGGATTGAAGTAAGCTCCTAGAGCTTGGTATGAGAAGCTCAAGCTTTTTCTGCTAAAAAATGATTTTCAAATGGGCAAGGTAGACAAAACTCTGTTCACTTTTCGACATGGCAATGATCTATTACTTGTTCAGATTTATGTGGATGATATCATCTTTGGGGGCTCCTCTCATGCTTTGGTTTCCAAGTTTTCAGATACTATGAGCAGGGAGTTTGAGATGAGTATGATGGGAGAGTTAACTTACTTCTTAGGCTTGCAAGTAAAACAGACCAAGCAAGGCAATTTTATTCATCAAACCAAGTATACTAAAGACTTACTTAGGCGTTTTGACATGGCAACTTGCAAACCCATCTCTACACCAATGGGGTCTACAACTGTTCTCGACCCAGATGAAGAAGGTGAGGTAGTGGACCAAAAAGAATACAGGAGTATGATCGGTTCTCTACTCTATTTGACTGCTTCAAGGCCGGATATACACTTTGCTGTGTGTTTATGCGCTCGATTTCAAGCTTCACCTCGTGCATCTCATCGATAGGCTGTGAAAAGAATTCTCAGGTATCTCCAATCAACCTTAGAATTTGGCCTTTTCTATTCATCTTCATCCTGTCTTACCATGCGTGTATATTCGGATAGTGATTTTGTGGGGTGTAGAATTGATAGAAAAAATACATCTGGCACTTGTCACTTTTTAGGCACATCATTAGTGTCTTGGTCTTCTAGAAAACAATCTTCTGTTGCTCAATCAACTGCTGAAGCTGAGTATGTTGCTGCTGCTGCTAGTTGCTCTCAAGTTCTTTGGATTTCTTCCACTCTCAGAGATTTTGGTTTAGACTTGGGCACTGTTCCTCTTTACTGTGATAACACTAGTGCTATTAATATTGCTAAGAATCCAGTGCAACATTCTAGAACCAAACACATTGATATCAGATTTCACTTTCTCAGAGATCATGTTGAAAAGGGTGATATTGTTCTTCACTTTGTTGAAATTGATTTTCAGTTTGCTGATATTTTCACTAAGCCGCTTGATACTTCTCGTTTTGTTCGTTTGCGGAGTGAATTGGGTGTTGTTCATCCTATGGGCTTATTTTGAGGGGGAGCTGTTTGAAATTTCAGAAGCTTGATTTTTCTCTTTATCTCACAATTCATTAAGTCCGAGCTATTGAAATCAAAAGAGTAGTAGAGCTCTCTTTATCATATTTATTCATGTGCTATGTAGCTTTGCTCTTGACTGGTTTTTAATAAACTTGCTGCATAAAGAACTAAAGTATGACATGGCTGAAATCTTTGACTAGATTGATTTTTGGTATCACTTAGTGATGTCTATTGAAAATGATAAGCTTGTTTGTGAGTCTTATTTTAAATCTTGGATTTGAAGCAAGAATGTCTCTCATTTCAATCCTGTGTTGCTCACTCAATTTGGCATGTTATAAAAGATAAAGGGTTGAGAAAAATGATTTGAAAAGATGTGTACTTCAAGCATGCCATACATAGCTGTGTATCACAAAAAAGGGGGGGGGGGTGCATTAAAGTGCTCACATGAAAAGAAGTATGCTTCAAGCATGCCATACATAGCTATGTATCCTTAAAAAAATACACAAAAAGTGCTTAAATCAAAAGAAGTATGCTTCAAGCATGCCACCATTGAGAAGAAGTATGCTGCAAGCATGCCACATGCAAATAAAAATTGAAAGTGAAGCAAAAGGATGATACATGAGACTGGTAGCTCATCCAGATTTAAAGTTTGTCTCACTGTTTGGCTTTCACTTTTTGATGACTTCTCTGTGTGGTCTTATAATCTTTTTAGTCATTGTGTGATATGCCTGTCATAAATCTAAATTGTCTCATCATTTTGAAATACTTGTCTAGCTATTGCTCTGTGGTATATGCATTTATATGATCTTGTTAGCTCTACTCAACAAAATGGCTTGGTTAATCCATTAATTCTCCAAAGCTTCTAGACTTTTTCTTGCCCCTTCTTTGAAGCTCTTGATGATCACATTGCCAAAGGGGGAGAAAATTTGAGTGAAAGATTTTCAGCTGCTGTTTTTGGAACTTTCTTTTGCCTGGCAGTTTTGAAACTTTGACACCTTCTGTCACACACATTCATCTCTTGATTCTGGAAGTGTTGTCAATGTATTCATCAAGGGGGAGATTGTAAGACCAGGAGGTTTTTGGTCATGTTATTTGATGATGAACACATTGACAATAAGAAAGACTCAGTCTTGGTGTTTTAAGATGAATACATTGCCTTTGGATCATGCTTGTGATCTTAGATGCTGACATGCTTTTGAGTTCTGTTGAATTCTGTCGAAAATCAGCATTTGTCAGGTTTTGCGGTAGTCTCAAGCATTGTAGCCGCAGTACTACACGACGAACTAACCGCATGATTGCTGGCGGTATGAATTTTCTCGAAGACTTGTGTTTGGCTTTTGGATTTTCTTGAGAGTGGTAGTACCGACTTTGTATCTGCGGAACTACCGGATTACGGTAGGACTGCTTGTCAAGTGCGGTAGTACTACAAGTCACTGATTCCGAACGGTGTTTTGTTCGAACCGTTAGATCTTGATCGGATGGCTCATATTGAGAGGAACGTTCGGACCGTCTGAACTCTTCAAGTATTGTGAGCCTTTGATTTGAAATTTGACGGCTGATATCAAGGGAAACGTTCGGACTTGCTACAATGTTCTTAAAATCTGACGGTTTTGAAGCGTAGTCCGATCGGCCAAATCATCTTGAGCGTCCACGTGTCTCAGGGCGTGGTTCTGAGTCTTTTGCGTTTTTCAGTGGTGCGGTAGTATCGTTTGGTAATTTGCGGTAGTACCGCACAACAGTTATACCGTTTTGTTTTTTGCGGTATGGAAAAACCAGAACACTTGTTTTGAACATTGGACTTCTTCTTTGCTGATGCGCGCGCTGCCATGGTTAATGATAGTACGCGATAGGTTTTTTTTCAAGGAGAGAGTTTCGACAAGCCTTTGTTAAGTGAAAACGGTAGTACCGTTGTCTTGAAGCGCACGACCGACTGTAATATGACCGTGTTTTGCCGCGTCGATAATACCGCTCGTCGGTAAGACCGTTTGCTAGCAGTATGTAATTTCCAGAGAGCTTGTCTTGAGAGCTTTTGGATTTAGTTGTAAAGCGGTAGTTTGATTGTACTTTGAGTAGCACGACCGACGATCTTGATAGTCTGGGAATAATATGGATATGACCGATTGTGTTCGGATTGTTTCGATATTTCGAGAATTGGCTAAAGTTTTGGTTAAATTAATGAGCTTTAAGTTGTGTTACTTAATGCATGATAATGTTTACGAGTTTGTGAGCTAATGTTGGTTAAGTTTTGGAGAACTTGTGCCGGATTTGTTTGCTTTGATCTCTGCATGTGCAGGTTGAGCGTGAAGGCAATTGTTGTCGTGACGAGGAGGACTCGGACTAGGATTGGGGAGGTATGAGGTCCTGGAGGTCGTGGATGTTACGAGATGGTTGAGCTTGTGCTGGAGCATGTGGAGTTCAAAGATAGGTTCACGCTGGAGCTACGGGAGTAGTCCTGGAGGCTTGCGGCGTGGGAGTTTTGGAAAGGATGACAGATTTGGAAGGAGTTCCAAATCTGGACGTTTTTGAGATAGAATCCGTGTCGGTGTCATGTTAGACATGGATAGGATTCTAGGGTATAAATAGAGGAGGGTTAGGAGCTAACTAGGAGCTTGAGAGAGAGAGAGAGAGAGAGAGAGAGAGAGAGAGAGAGAGAGAGATTGCATCTGTAGCAAGGCTTTTCACGAGAGCTTGTCGTTGCTTTTGTGATAGAGCTTCTGGAGGGCTTTCTGTTCAAGGTTCTTGAGGGGTGCTTGAGGAGCACTTTGTAGACACAAATCTATATAGAGAAATAAAAATCAAATTAAGCTCTATTACATCTCTCGGTTTGTGTTGATCTTGTTGTGTGCGCAAGGAGCTTCTGTGAGAGTTTTCCAAGTAGTTTGTGAAGAGATCAAAGGAATTCTTGTGCACAGGTTCGAGATTGGATTTGGTGATCAATTGGCTGCAATCATTCAACCCCCCCTTCTGATTGCCATTACGATCCTACACGTATGATCTTTTATTATGTATTAAGATAATACATAGAGGTTTTAATCCTCGTCAATAGTGATCCACTGAAATATTCACCCTATGTTGTTTTGTAGTTGTGCAGCCCTTCACTAGTGTTGCCTCCTCGACATGTGCTTCTAAGGCTAGAGAGAGCAAAAGTGTATGAAACCATCTGTTGCAGTCTGAATTTGTTTGTGAGAGAGTCCATTTGTAGCTCGAGAACTGTTTGTGCAATACCTTCTATTCTATTATGTTGGCATAAGGTCTGTATTTCTTCACCATGTATGAGACTAATAAAGATTTACCATTTCTCTTTTGTGCTATTGATTGTGAAAAGAAACAATTTGAGGAAAATTAATAAGCTCTGGTAACGACCTTAATAATAATTACTTATGGTGTTGGAAGAATAATTTTACCCTTCTACTAACGGCTCGCTTTGTAGGAAAAACACACATACAAGTCACATGACTACAATTATGCTTAGAAAAGACTGTAATACCCTTCACTTGTACTCATAGGCTAGTTGTCTCACTGAGGGGTATTCTAGTAATTTGTACAGACCCAAGGGCCTATAAATATCCCATGTATTCCTCATTTCAGGGGAGCTCCCTTGAGCAATAAAGAAGCATATTCAAACTGGTGAGCCCTCAGGGGCTTCCTCCCTAGAGGTAGCCCCCGTTGGCTCACCGATAGGAGTAAGGCGGTCCTCTCGGACCCCCGAACCTGTATAAATCCTCGTGTCAATTTTTACCCTCGTGGACGATGGCTCGTCAGAAGGCCGATGTCCACTCCCTCACTTGTATTTGGGTTTCACACCTACAACATTGGCGTCGTCCGTGGGGACCGTAGCTAATTGACGAAAGGCTATGGCTCCTACCAAAAAAATACTCTAAGTCCACGAAGCCTCCTCTGGCTCCAAAGGGCAATAATCTCGTGGACAACCCATCCACTCTTTGGATGAGCCCCAGTCGAGCACCCTCGTTGGAGATCAGGGCCATCCACCTCGGGATGGACAACGTCCTATATGCCCTTAGGCTCTTGCGCACGTCCTCCTCCCTTGTGAAGGCCGATGCGAGGCCCAGCCAAGGGCGAGCAGTTCAAGGCGCCTTCGTAGCTAGAAGGCTAAGGATTCTGAGGCCAAGTATCACCCCCGGGATGCATAACGTCCATGCGACACGAGAGATGAACTCCTGCTACGAGAGCTGCCCCCTAACGCACTACTGTTAGGGGACAGTCTTGACATACAAATCTTATATGGGCTCTCGAGACACTTTCCCTACATGGGATTTCACCCTCGTGGTGCATAGGGCGTATGACCTCCACGGTCTCCCTTAGCAAAAGTCCAAGGTGGTTTGGGCGTCCATCGCCTCCACCATGGCGGGTCGTGTCCTATTGGACCTAGGGCATGAGCGATAACTTGGGCCTAGTGCACAAGGGATGTTACCTCCGTGGTGCCTAAGGTGCACGACCCCCGTGGTCTCCCCAAGTCGAAGACCAAAGCGGCTTGGGTGCCCACCATCTCCGCTATGGTGGCTTGTGCCCTGCTGGACCCAGGGTGCAAGCGATGACTCGGGCCTAGCTCCCGAGCCTATGGATGTGCTAAGGATTAGTCCCCCTTTAGCCTCCAGGCTACGTATCGAACGACCTTCGGGTCACCCCCCACCTCGTTCTAACACAGGCAAAGGCTAACCATACCTAATGCACTTGCATCCCCTTGGGAGCACTTATCTGCAAACAAAATGGTTCCACAAGCCCATAACCTTCGAAGGTCCTGAGAGACATCCCCTCTCAGTGGGCATGGAAGCGTGCCTTTATTACATTTAGCCTACTAAAGGCCTCACAAGCAATGCCGAAAAGTCCTAAAAGGGCCTCGCGAACAAGGCACCTGTACCTTTCAATGAGTGTCTAAATTCCCCTCCTGCCTCCACTCCAACTGGGCAAGGTAACAGGGAGTTTTATCTGGGGATCAAAGCGCCCCATGACGATCATAACCACTGCTAAACCTCTCATCTATCGCGGCCCATCCTTGCAGGCCGGGTTCGATCGCCCGGGCGCTCGGCCCCTCTGCACACATCGCTTATATTTGATGCCAACGGCTTTCGTAAACATGCCCTGAAGGAAGCATAATATCGTCTTGACATTTCCAAGTCAAACGCTCACTGGGGCATCACGCTCGTCGTACGTCGGTGTAGGAACAAGGACTCTCGGGGCTAGGGACGAAGCGACACTCCTCACAAGCTCCAGCCATCAAAGCCGCAGTAGAAAAAGACTGACTCTGGTCCTTGGCAGCCGAGGATAGTAGGTCAACACGCTCCTCAAGGAGGGGAATTGTAACATCCCAATTTTTCCGAGCCTTTTTGAAAATTTTCAAAATAAAAAGAACCATTTGGCTTTGTTGAAGTTCTAAAGCTTAACTTGAGATTTTGGAATTAAAAGCGTTTAAAATGACTAAATCAAACTTCAATTAATTCGAGTTTGGTTCGTTTTGGGTTCGTTGGAGTTCTCTGGTGTTGGTTTTCCCTTCTCTGTTCGCTCTGTGTCTCCCTCGGCCTAGCTCTTTCTTCTTTTAGTCCTCTTTTCTGTTTGGACCTCTCTATTGGTTTAGACCTCCCCTTTTGGTTTAAACCTCCCTGTTGGTCTAAGACCTTCTTGTCGATTTAGACCTCCTTGTGGTTTAGACCTCCTTATGGTTTAGACCTTTCCCTTTCATTTGGACCTCCGGGTTGTCTTGGCAACCTCCGGGTGGAGACCTGCCACGACCACCCTCCTGGTCTTTTTGCAAAGACCACCCTCCTAGTCCGCGATCTCCCCTTGGTCACGTGACATCCTTTGGGTCGTGACCTCTCTCTGTGGCCACGACCTCCTCCTTTTGTCGTTTTGCCGCGACCTCTTTCTGTGGCCGTGGCCTCCTCCTTTTATCGTTTTGCCGCGACCTCCCCTTGGGCCGCGACCTTTTGTCATTTTGCCACGACCTCCTCCTTTTGTCGTTTTGCCGCGACCTCTCTCTGTGGCCGCGACCTCTTCCTTTTGTCGTTTTGCCGTGAACTCCCCTTGGGCCGCGACCTTTTGTCATTTTGCTGCGACCTCTCTCTGTGGACGCGACCTCCTCCTTTTGTTGTTTTGCCGCGACCTCCCTCTGTGGCCGCGACCTCCTCCTTTTGTCGTTTTGCTGCGACCTCCACTTGGGCCACGACCTCTCTTTGTGTCAAGACCTCCCCGTTGGTCTTTTTGCAAAGACCACCCCCTGTGTCATGACCTCCCCGTGGGTCACGACCTCCCTTTTGATGAACCCTAAGGTTCTATTTGTTGGCCCGATCTTTCGATGAGAAACGATAAGTCCGGTAGGTGTCACTCAACTCTGACGATCCTGGCTACGAACACGCAAGGCTCAAAACCACGCAATCGCTGAACTGATTGACAAGTCGTTATCAACCATGCACGAATACCCAGTTGACCTGACCACGAAGGTCGATTCCTGCATACACCGAAGAAGCACGCAAGAACAAGATAAAGCAATCTGAAATTGCAAATAAAGATTGAAATATTGAATTTGGGATTTTGATAGCGGTATTAAGGTTGGTCTAGTCGACACAAGCCAATACACGAAGTTGCAGCAATGCTAACTCTTAACTCAACAAAATCCAAGAAAACTAGAGGGGGTGTGGCCTTTTTAAATAGGGAACGAGGAGCCACAAAACTAAAGAACTAGCGGGGTCCGCGCCCCGGGTGGGCCGCTGGCAGATGGGCCAAGTTCAATATGATTACAAAGCCAAGTTTGTCCCAAATAAGTGATATGACGCCTTCTTTTGATGATTGCGATCAGTCTAGGAGGAATTTGGAGGTGAGGCTGGATCCGTTGGAAAGAGGACGAAATCAGCTTTCCATCAAGTACTCGTGGACCTCCAACGGACGCCGTATGTGAAAGTTATGGGCGTTTGAAGTCAGTGTTGTCAGGCTGATTCCGAACTGATCTGACCAAAATGTATCCAGCTTGAACTCCTGATTGGCACATGCAATAGCACCATAGCTTGTAAACATAGTACCATGGCATGTAGACATAGCACCATGGCATGTAGACGTAGCACCATGGCATGTAGACGTAGCGCGATCCAATTGGGTAATATGGTGTTGCAGTAGCCGAAAGTCCTATTGGAGAGGATGTTGTTGAAGTAGAGGATGCAGTGCAGCAGGTCGAAGCAGTGGTTACATCCTTAGGGTCGATGTCCTCATCATCCTCTCTTTCTTGAATTTGAGTCGTCCTCAACTCATTTGTTTTCTCCAAGTCACCACTCTCCTGCAAAAGGTTAGTAGCAACAGGAGGCAAAGAAACATGCACTTCTTCTAATGGACACTGAGTTTCTTCGCAAATCATAGTATGACATTCAGATTCATGTTTTTCCATATCAGTGCAATCAATCTTTTTAGCTAACATAACAGGTGCTTTCAATTTAATTTCACTTAGAGCTATAATCTTTTGATCAACTTTTGTCTTCTCCTTACTTGTTCTCTCAGTTCTTTCTAATTCATCCTTTAATATGGCAACAGGAGACATTGGAAGCAAAATGATTTTCTTTTCTTTATATGTGAAAGTATAATGATTAGATCTACCATGATGTTCAGTATATCTATCATATTGCCAAGGTCTACCTAATAATAATGAGCATGCTTGCATAGGTACGATATCGCAATCAACATAATCATGATATGATCCAATAGAAAAGGGCACGCGCACAAGTTTAGTCACCTTCAACTTACCACAAGAATTCAGCCATTGGATGTAGTAAGGATGAGGGTGTTGTGTTGTGGTCAAGCCAAGCTTCTCGACCATGTCTATGCTAGCAAGGTTGTTGCAACTCCCGCCATCAATGATGACTTTACATGAACGTTCCTTGATGACGAACTTGGATTGAAACAAAATGTGGCGTTGATTTTGTTCCGTAAGTTCCATTTGTGCACTTAGCACACGCTGAACAACTAGGCTTTGGTACTTGTCAGCTGTCTCATGGCCTAATTGTTCTTCCTCAGTTTCATCACCTGCATTGTTAGTTGCAACGAACACATGTTCTTCCTCAATATCACTAGCTGAAGTGTACTCACCATTGTCCTTGATAAGAAAAGCTCGCTGACTTGGGCAATCACGCATGAAGTGCCCAAATCCTTTGCAACGGTGACATTGTACATCTCTGGATCGCCCTGTAGAAGCAATAGAAGAAGCACTTTGTGTGGGGACTTGTACCATGCTCTTGCTCGTTTTCGGTGCACGTGATGGTGTAGTGGAAGTAGATGGACGCCGGCTGTTGGAGGAGTCCGTAGGTGTAGGTGTTCGGTTGGAGGGAGTAAATGGTGCTCTTGATTGCCCTTGAGTTGGGCGGCCTGTAAAAGAACCTGCAACATTTCCTTTGTTTCTGGATTAACGTCGCTGTACCTCTCTTTCAGCTTTACAAGCAAGATGAAACAAACGAGTAATAGAGTTGTAATCTTTATAGTCTAGTACGTCCTGAATTTCACAGTTTAAACCTCCCAAAAATCTAGCCATCTTAGCATCTTCCGTTTCTTCTAAACCACAACGCAACAAACCAGTTTGCAACTCTTGATAATAATCCTCTACAGAACTACTACCTTGTCTTAAGTGTTGCAATTTATTAAGCAAATCACGTGAATAATATGAAGGTACAAACCTACGTCTCATTGCTCTCTTCAAAGCATTCCATGTTCTAGGTATGTCCTGATGAGTACGACCATATTCACTCTACCAGATAGATGCAAAATATGTGAACTCACTAGTAGCAGCCCTAACCTTTTTATTGTCAGGAAAGTCATGGCATGCAAATTTTTGGTCCACAACTAACTCCCATGTGAGATAAGCATCAGGATCATATTGACCAGCAAAAGGAGGCATAGTGAATTTAATTTTGCCAAGGGAATCATTATGGTCATGTACCTCACGCGGTGGATCTCTTCGCATACCTTGTTGGTTGAAGCGTCGTTGCCGATGATCACGACCATCATCGGACTCCGTATCAGCACTATATGGGTTCGCTTCATCTTCTACCTCATCGGCCCATGAGTGAGCAACGGATGGGTTACGATGCGGTTGTGCAATGCCGACAGCAGCGGGGGCGGCAACAGGAGGTAGAGCTCTCTCTAGTTGCTCCACACGTGTAGCCAACGCAGCAAGTTCGTCAGTGGTGCGATCTAGAACCAACTCAATACGCCCTGAATGTTGATCCAGCAAGCGGGAAAAGCGCCGCATGATCTCTTTCGTGCGAGGACTGAGAGGTGCATCTTCCTCATTGTTGGGCCTGCTATGCTCTAGTATGTAGCAAAGGAATATCAATTGTTCAAATCAGTATGCAAAGTTGAATAGCAGTTCAAAGTACTAGTCACAAGTGCTGGTCCTAGTCTAAACCAAGCCTAGCTAGAGCAACTCGCAAGAACGACTAGTAGTAACAGCGGAAGGCCAAACTGAACAATCATCGCCAACGAGCAATGGATGACTATGCCAAACCGGACAAAGAGGCAGCTCTGATTTTTTTCTTTCTGTCTTATTCTTTTTTTTATTCTCTATTTTTCTTTTCTTTTCCTTTCTTTTCTTTTCTTTTCTTCTCTTTCTCTTTTTTTTTTCTTTCTCTCTCTTTGGCTTAAAACTTCTTATTGTGTCCTCTGGAAACCACAACCAAAAGAACCGAGTCCCCACTTGGCTTCTGGCGGCAAGGCGATGCCACAAGCTGGCTCGGTGGCGGCGGACTGCAGCGGCGGCGTCGGATGGCATCATGGCCTGATCCGGAACTTCTTGAGGCGCAAGGAAACAGCGGGCGCGATAGCGGCGGGGCAGCAGCAGCGGCGTGGTGGCGTGGTCCGCGGTGTGGTCCGGAGAGATAGTGGCGGCAGCTGCTCAGATCCGGCGGAGATCGCGGCGGCCTTGATCCGGCGGAGGCGGTGGCGCCGATTCTTGGGGCGGCGCTAGCTCTGGCGTCTTGTGGCGAGCACGTGGTGGCGGTGGAACCAACGGAACTTGAGGCGGTGCGGCGGCTCTCGAGCAGCGGCGTCGCGTTAACAGCGAACTGAAACGCAGCGTCGGCGTCTGCGAAGAAAGCGCAAAGCGGCTCAAAGCGGAGACAGAGCGCGGACCAGCGGCCTTGGCGTCGGCGTCGGCGAGCGAGTTAAAGCGTGGCGGCTTGATCATTGCGGGGACCGGCGGCGGCAATGCAATGACAATTCAATAAAGCAAACTAAAAAGAACAAATTGCAAAGGCACAAATTGGCTTGGACGATGAACTAAACCTAATTTTTTGATTTTCGGTTATATGGACTGTAGGGAAAAAAATTCTCACCAATGAACTGTAGCTCTGATACCACCTGATAAACCCTAAGGTTCTATTTGTTGGCCCGATCTTTCGATGAGAAACGATAAGTCCGGTAGGTGTCGCTCAACTCTGATGATGCTGGCTATGAACACGCAAGGCTCGAAACCACGCAACCACTGAACTGATTGACAAGTCGTTATCAACTGTGTACGAATACCCGGTTGACCTGACCACGAAGGTCGATTCCTGCATACACCGAAGAAGCACGCAAGAACAAGATAAAGCAATCTGAAATTACAAATAAAGATTGAAATATTGAATTTGGGATTTTGATAACGGTATTAAGGTTGGTCTAGTCGACACAAGCCAATACACGAAGTTGCAGCAATGCTAACTCTTAACTCAACAAAATACAAGAAAACTAGAGGGGGTGTGACTTCCTTAAATAGGGAACGAGGAGCCACAAAACTAAAGAACTAGTGGGGTGGCACTAACGGTCGCGGGATACTGTTCATGTAAACAGTAACCACGCCCCGGGTGGGCCGTCGGCAGATGTGCCAAGTTCAATATGATTACAAAGCCCAGTTTGGCCCAAACAAAGTGATATGACGCCTTATTTTAATGATTGCGATCAGTCCAGAAGGAATTTGGAGGTGAGGCTAGATCTGTTGGAAAGAGGACGGAATCAGCTTTCTATCAAGTACTCGTGGACCTCCAACGGACGCCGTATGTGAAAGTTATGGGCGTTTGAAGTCAGTGTTGTCAGGCTGATTCCGAACTGAGCTGACCAAAATGTTTCCAGCTTGAACTCCTGATTGGCACATGCAATAACACCATGGCATGTAGACGTAGCACCATGGCATGTAGACGTAGCACCATGGCATGTAGACGTAGCGCGATCCCATTGGGTAATATGGTATTGCAGTAGCCGAAAGTCCTATTGGAGAGGATGTTGTTGAAGTAGAGGATGCAGTGCAGCAGGTCGAAGCAGTGGTTGCATCCTTAGGGTCGATGTCCTCATCACCTTTGGTTGGACCACCCTTCTGAGTTTTGACAGGCCTCACTTGTCAACTCTATTCACCTTCTCCTTCCTCTTGTTGTGTCAATTCTGACGCAAAGGACCTTGTGCATTTAATGCCGTTGTGTCGCATTAAATGCTGTCACATTTTTGTAGTATCCGTTCCTTCTCTCGTCTACTCCTCGACCTGCTCACATTATCTCCTTCACCTACCTTTAAACATGTGCCTTTGAACATGTGTGTTTTTGTATCCCAGTGGCTCCCCTTGTTTCTCTAGGCTATAGAAGCCTGAGTAGCCTTCTTTTATCCCCTTTGCCTCACCAAGCTCTCTTGCTCCCTGTTCTCACCGTGCTTGAAGCCTTGTTGCCAGGAGCTTGCTGGAGCTGCGCCGCCTTAGACCTCTTCGCCGTTGAAGAGATCACCGGAGCGCCCGCGCCGTTCGCCATCCCTTTCCCTTCTCTCTCTTTGCTTTCTCTGTGTGTCAGGGTAAGTTCCTCTGTGCCCTGTTTTCTTTTGCTCTCACGACTATGATACGTGGATTGAATTTCTCTCACAACCACGTTGCATAGTCGTAATCTCTTCAGGACCTCCCTCCTAGGACTTCCTTGTTGGACCTCCTCCTGAGAGTCCGTTTCTATTCCAGTGTTTCTCTTTTGGCTCTTATTTGGTAGTTGCGGTTTTAATTTGAATTCGTTGTATTTATTTGGTTCTTTGCGCACGTGTAGATTATGACTTCACCAAATAGTTCGTGGACCCGGCGACCTCTACTGAAGAACTTCAACTCTTCAACGAAGGCAAGTCGTAGACCTTTGATCATATTGAACCCAGTTTACAAAATTACTTTGTTTTATATTAACATGCATGGGTATTTGTATAAAAATGGTTTGGGACTTAGCTAAACACCTACTTGGCATTATGACTCCTTGAATTATTGTGTTTGACATGTTGTCATGTACCTTTGGACCACCATAGGTTGGGTGATCTTACTTGGACCTCTTTGAGATACCAACATGGGTGCGTATTATTGCTTAGACCCGCTTTAGCTATGCGATGTCTCTCGATCATCATGACTCATGATAATAAACTTGATTTAATGATATATGGAATTGCGGTGCGATACCTTCGATGTGCAACGGTGGTGCGAAATCACAGTTGTGTCATTTGTGGTGCGATACTGCTTTGAATAAAATCTTGTTGTGCCCTGACCAGGGTGGTCATTTGGCCGGGTTGAACCCTAAAATGCTTTTCGCTCGAGCGAGTGGTCGGTGGCAAAGGCGGGATGCGCGAAGCACAATACGGGAAGTACTTGGGTGCGAGAAGCACTTAGGTGCGCGATGCATTTGGGATGCGGTAGTCTCGCCTGAGCAACAACTAAGGACTTAACCTTGTAAGCCATTGATCCGGACCATGCCGTGCAACCACAAGTTCATTTATGGGGGTGGACCTGGCCAACTAATTAGCGATGTTTTGATTTGGTTCTGTTGTGGTTGTTGAATTGGCGCAAGAGGGGGCTAGGAATGGCGAAACCTTAGCGGGCAGAACCAGGTCAGAACAGAGCTTTGTAAAGGCCTTGTCACGTGCTTTAGACTGCTTACCAAATGTTGTGAGCAGGGGCATCGACGGATGTCCAACCAACTAGAGAATTCGTGTCTTGTGGGTAAAGCTGTACAACCTCTACAGAGGGTAAAACTATTCGAATAGCCGCGTCCTCGGTTACGGACATGCCTGGTGATTTCACACAAGGGGTAGACTTTCGCAAAACTTGTTGAGTGGTCTGGCTCACAACCAGGGTGGTCGTGGGTGGTCTGGGCCGTGACCAAGGTGGTCACAGGAGGTCTGGGACGTGGCCAGGGTGGTCATGAGCTATTTTCAAAGAACTTGTCTACTTATGTATTACTCTTTCAACTTGTGCTTTGCAATATACTTATTGTATTTCAATTCCAATATTGCTTTCCGCAAACTAACCATAAAGCTATCCTTCATTGGGCCTTGCATGAGTATATTTGCATACCTTCCCTATGGCTTGCTGAGTACATTCAAAAGTACTCATGGCTTGCGCCCTCTGATTAATCAGCAGCTGAAGACCTCCTAGGGATCTCCGAAGACCAGGCGTGCTAGGACATCCTCCACTCGATTGCTTGTGTGAAAGCATCTAGGCCCCTAAAAATTGTTTTGGTAATTAATGACAATATATGAATATGGGATTAACGTGTTTATTGAGTATTTACAAGGTTAAATCCCATTGGTGAACATGTTGATGCAAAGTGGCATGCAAATGGACTACACGAAGATCTTTTGGCTCAAAGACGACGTACAAATAGTCTAGGTTCCTTTTTCTATTTTACCGGTCTAGGAGTTTTGGATGGAAGACCGGATTATAGGATAAATACCGTACTATTAAGAGGGATCACGGCTAGTAGCTTGATAGCATGTTCTTGTGCCATATGGATCAATTTAGGATCATGTATGCATTTGAATTTAAAATTGAAATTAATTTGAAAAGTTCTAGGTGCTTCTGTCCAAAATTGGTAGTACCGCAGTTATACTTGTGGTCGTACCGCTTGGTGCGGTATGACCGGAGTTTACTTGGCGGTAATACCGCATTTTGAAGGGAACAGCCAATCAAGTGTTCAAGCAGAACGACCGGGTCCTTGAACGGTCGTACCGCATCGCGGTCATTCCGCATTTTAGTTGGCGGTTCAATAAAACCAGAAGCGTTGCAAATTGCCTCAGATTCTCTCATGGAAATCGGTCGTACCGCCCGTGACAATCGGTCGTACCGATGTGCGGTCGTTCCGAAATTTGTGAGGCGGTTCAATAAAAACAGAACAAGTGCAAATCTGCTCAAAAACTCAATCTGGAAATCGGACGTTCCGCGCTTGGGAACGCTCGTACCGGCCTGCGGTCATTCCGATTTCTATATGGCGGTACAAAATTTCGAGCGCTTGCAAATCTTGACAATCACGAAACCCTACAAGCGGTCGTATCGCTTTCGAGAAGCAGTGACGACCGGGTCAAATCGGACGTACCGCTTGTTTGCCTGCGGTCGTTCCGACTGGACGTCCAACGGCTAGTATTTTTTTTTTTAATGCTGTTCTAGCCGTTGGTCGTGCTTTCGATCGAAGTCGCGATCGTCTGTAACTTATCTTGATCGTTCGATTTTGCTCGAGAAGTCGGGTTTCGTCTCCAACGGTCATAATTGTTGGTGGGGGCTTTAAATACACCCCCCAACTGCTCAAGTCAAGGCTGCTAGTACCCATTTGACATACATAGAGCCTTGAGAGCCCTTGCATTCACTCAACACTCAAAAACACTCTTGTGCATTCATTGTGAGGTTGTTGAGATACATTCAAGTGCATTCATACTCCTAGTTGATCCATTTGCACTTAAAGTGTTGTCAAGTGAAACTTTGGTCTATTACTCTTGGAGTGTTGCCGCACTCCTAGACGGTTGGTGGTGGAGCACGGTGATCTCTTCAAAGAAGATTGTGAAGAGGCCCGGTGCAAGCTTGTGAGTGGTTCGGTGTTCACCATCTCCGGAGCGGAGGAAGAACAACCATAGTGAATTGAGGGAATGCTTAATTCGTGGAGCCGGCTTGAGACGTCAAGCTTCCTCAACGTGGACTAGTGAAGACCGTCAAGTCTTCAATACCACGGGAAAAACATCGTCGTGTCTTTATGGTTATCTCTAGTCTTTACTTTCCGCATTTATATTTCTAGCTTGTTTATTGTGATTAATTTGCTTAGCTAGAAGTATAACTTGTTTAGACTAAGTTATTAATTGACTAAATTGTTAAATTGTTAAAAAGTTTAAAAACCTCCTATTCACCCCCCTCTAGTCGGTTATCCTTGATCCTACAAGTGGTATCAGAGCTTGGTCTCTCATTGATTTAGAATTAACCGTCTAAGAGAGAAAAGGATGGCTAGTGAGGGAATTGCTATAGGAAAGGCTCCTTTATTTGATGGCTCAAATTATGCTTATTGGAAAATTAGAATGTCAATTTATTTAAAGGCCATGAGTCCAAGCGTATGAAAAATCGTAAATGAGGGTTACGTTATGCCTCTTAATCCACTAGCTCCCACGGATCAAGAGACGCGTAATGCTCATTTAGATGCCCAAGCTATGAATGCTCTCTTTGGTGCTTTGTACGCGGATGAGTTCAATAGAGTGAGCAATTTGGAAACCGCTCATGATATTTAGACCACTCTCTCGAAAATCCATGAGGGTACATTCACGGTCAAAGAAGCCAAATTGCATAGGCTTCGGATCAAATATGAGACATTCATGATGATGCCTCATGAAAATATTAATGAGATGTATTCACAACTCAACAACATTGTGAATGAGCTCAAAGACCTTGGGACTAACCTTCTTGATGTTGATATTGTGCGCAAGATGATTAGGGCTCTTCCGGACAAATATGAGACGTTGGTGACTCTATTTCTCAACTCGCCCGAGTTGCCAAGGATGACACCAACGGGGCTCTTGGGCAATCTCATCACAAATGAGTTGTTTAAGAAGGACAAAGAAGAGCTCTTGGAGACATCCTCCTCAAGGAATAAGATCACCGCTTTCAAGGCCAAAGCGGAATCAAGTGATGATGAAGATGAAGAAGAAGATTCCGATGAGGAGTATGCACTTCTTGTGAGAAGGATGAAGAGGGTCATGAAGAGACGCCCCAATAGAAGCTATAACTTCGACAAGTACAAGAAGGGGCAATCTTCAAGTGACAAGAAGCGTTATAGCAACATTCGGTGCTATAATTGTGAAGAGAAGGGGCACATTGCTTCTCATTGCCCCGAAAAGAAGGATGACAAGAACAAGTCATTCAAGAAGAAGGAATACAGTGGCAAGAAGAAGCTCTTCAAGAAGCTTCATAAAGACGGCAAGCATGAAGCCCACATTGGAGAATGGGATTCAAATGATGAGACAAGCGACTCCGATTCCGATGAGGAAGAGTCCCCCAAGAAGAAGGGACTAGTCGGCATCGCCATCAAGGAAGCTCCATCGCTATTCTCTACTCCTACTTGCCTCATGGCAAAAGGAGATAAGGTAAAATCCATTATTAGTGATGAACCAACTTATGATGAATTAATGGATATGCTTAATGATTTAAATGAATATCTTGGAAAAGAAAAATCAAAATATAAGGTCTTAAATAAAGAATACAATACTATAAAAGATTCTTATATGGAGCTTGAGGAAGCTCACAACTTGCTTATCCAAGAGTATTCACATAAGTCTTGTTCTAGTGTGGGAATCACATGCAATATTATTGATAAAATGCCTAATGTAGAAATTGCTAAAACTAGTGCATCTACTTCATGTGATGACCTTCTTGCTATGCCATGTTGCTCTAATATTGATGCTAGTCATAATATTGTTGAGCAAAATGATTCAAGGCTTGCTCATGAGAACAATGAGCTAAAAGAACAAGTGACCAAGCTAAGCAAGGGCTTGGAAAGATGCTTAAAGGGCAAGGCCACTCTTGACAAACTTTTGAGTGAGCAAAGGTGCTCATTCAACAAGGAAGGTCTTGGGTATGTGCCTAAGAAAGGTAAGAAGCCGGCAAACATGCCCACAAGATTTGTGAGGCAAAATGGTAAGTATTGTCATAAATGCCGGGAAATAGGACATGTGCAACAAGATTGTCCTAAGGGTAAGACTCCATCCATTGGAATATATGATTCTTGCTATATGCTTAAAAAGACTAAGGATGGTAAAATAATTGTTCGTTTTGTTGGCACTTCAATTTTAGGCACTAAAAAGAATGCTATTTGGGTGTCTAAATCCTTGGTTACTAACCTCCAAGGACCCAAACAAATTTGGGTACCTAAAAGGACTTGATTTTTGTTTTGTAGGTGAACTATAAAACCGGTGGAAAACATTGGGTGCTTGATAGTGGATGCACACAACACATGACCGGTGATAGAAAAATGTTCACCACATTCGAGAATGGCCAAGGAATGGAAAAGATCACTTTTAGAGACAATAGCAAAGGAAAGGTATTAGGATTGGGTAAAATTGCTATCTCCAATGACCTTTCTATTTCTAATGCTTCTTTAGTAGAATCATTAAACTTTAACTTGCTATCTGTTGCTCAAATATGTGATCTTGGACTAATTTGTTCATTTTCTAGTGAAGGTGTAACCATTTCTAATGCAAAAGATAGCTCTTTAGCTTTCAAAGGCTTTAGATTTGGAAATCTTTACTTAGTTGATTTTAGTTCAAGTGAATCTTGTTTAATGGCAAAAACCTCATTGGGTTGGCTTTGGCATAGAAGGCTAGCTCATGTTGGAATGATTCAACTCAAAAAGTTTTTCAAACATGATTTAGTTGTTGGCTTGAAAGATGTGAAGTTTGAGAAAAATAGACTTTGTAGTGCTTGTCAAGCCGGTAAACAAGTCGCAAATTCTCATCCTTCCAAGAGTATCATGTCAACTTCTAGACCATTGGAACTCTTACTATAGACTTGTTTGGGCCAACAACCTATAAGAGTATCGGAGGTAATAGCTATTGTTTAGTCATTGTGGATGATTACTCTAGATATACATGGGTATTCTTCCTAGATGACAAAAGTGAAACCTCCGGGATTTTCAAAAGATTTGCAAAAAGAGCCCAAAATTAATTTGATTTCAAAATAAAGAAAATCCGTAGTGATAATGGTTCTGAGTTCAAGAATACTAAAGTTGAAGACTTTTGTGATGAACTTGGAATAAAGCATGAACTTTCCACAACCTACACTCCGGAGCAAAATGGAGTAGTAGAAAGGAAAAATCGTACATTAATTGAAATGGCTAGGACAATGCTTGATGAATACAATACTTCCGATATCTTTTGGGCGGAAGCTATTAACACCGCTTGTCATGCCATAAATTGTCTTTATTTGCACTGTCTTTTGAAAAAGACTTCCTATGAGCTTCTTGTAGGAAGAAAATCGAACATCTCTTATTTCCGAGTTTTTGGTTGCAAGTGTTATATTTTAAAGAAGGGTGTTTGTCTTTCAAAATTTGATAGTCGTTGTGATGTTGGTTTCTTGCTTAGTTATTCTTCAAATAGCAAGGCTTATCGTGTCTTCAACAAAAACTCCGGTTTGGTTGAAGAAAGACACGATGTGCAATTTGATGAAACTAACGGCTCTCAAGAAGAGCATGAGAACTTGGATGATGTAGGTAATGAAGCCTTAAGAAAAGCAATGGAACATATGCAAATAGGCGACGTCAAGCCCGAAGACGATCTAACATCTTTCACTCAAGTTGAACCACCCACCTCTTCAACAATCAATTACAACTTAGTGAAGAGGACAACAAAGAAGATGATCAACCATCCAACCAACCACCAAGAATCCACAATGCAATTGCAAAGGATCATCCAATAGATCAAATATTGGGTGACGTAAGTAAGGTTGTCCAAACTCGCTCTCGTGTTGCTTCTTTTTGTGAACATTACTCGTTTGTCTCTTCTATTGAGCCAAAGAATGTAGAAGAAGCACTTGAAGATCCGGATTGGGTGAATGCGATGCATGAAGAACTCAACAATTTCACCCGGAATGAAGTTTGGACATTGGTAGATCGACCCAAAGAACACAATGTTATTGGTACAAAATGGGTCTTTAGGAACAAGCAAGATGAGAATGGTTTAGTTGTTCGGAACAAGGCAAGGTTGGTTGCTCTAGGGTATTCACAAGTCAAAGGTTTGGATTTTGGTGAAACCTTTGCTCCCGTAGCTAGGCTTGAATCAATTCAGATATTACTTGCTTTTGCATCATGCTTTGATATTAAATTATTTCAAATGGATGTTAAAAGTGCATTCTTAAATGGTAAAATATCCGAACTTGTCTTTGTTGAACAACCTCTTGGTTTTGAAGATCCAAAGAATCCAAATCATGTCTATAAACTCTCCAAGGCGCTCTATGGTCTTAAACAAGCTCCTAGAGCATGGTATGAACGCCTTAGAGATTTTCTAGTCTCAAAAGGATTCAAAATTGGGAAGATTGATTCAACTTTATTCACTAAAGTTATAAATAATAATTTCTTTGTATGTCAAATTTATGTTGATGATATTATTTTTGGGTCTACTAATCAAAATTTTTGCGAAGAATTTGGTGATATGATGTCTAGGGAATTTGAAATGTCAATGAATAGAGAATTAAGTTATTTCCTTGGACTTCAAATCAAGCAATTCAAAGATGGGACTTTCATAAGTCAAACCAAGTACGTGAAGGATTTACTTAAAAGATTTGGCATGGAAGATGCAAAGCCCATCAAGACTCCCATGGCTACAAATGGTCATCTTGATCTAAATGAGGGAGGTAAACCGATAGATTTAAAGCTTTATAGATCTATGATTGATAGCTTGCTTTATCTTACCGCATCTAGGCCCGATATCATGTTTACTGTTTGCATATGTGCACGTTTTCAAGTAACTCCAAAAGAGTGCCATTTAATGGCTGTTAAAAGAATACTAAGATATTTAAAGCATTTCTCTAGCATTGGCCTTTGGTATCCTAAAGGTGCTAAATTTGATTTAATTGGATATTCGGATTCTGATTATGCGTGTTGCAAAGTGGATACAAAAGCACCTCGGGTAGTTGTCAATTCTTAGGAAGATCTTTAGTATCATGGTCATCCAAGAAACAAAACTCCGTAGCTTTATCCACCGCCGAAGCCGAATATGTTTCTGCGAGTAGTTGTTGTGCTCAATTGCTATGGATGAGGCAAACATTGATGGATTATGGAATTAAAATTGATAAAATGCCTCTTTTGTGTGGCAATGATAGTGCCGTGAAAATTGCTAATAACCCTGTTCAACACTCAAGAACCAAGCATATAGATATCCGCCACCATTTCTTGAGAGATCATGTGAGCAAGGGAGACATTGAAATTAGTCACATAAGAACCGAGGACCAATTAGCAGATATTTTCACCAAGCCATTAGATGAAGGCTGCTTTTGCAAATTGAGGAATGAGTTAAATATCATAGATTATTCAAATGTTGTTTGAACTCTTGCCTCATGTTTTGTGCTCTATTTGATGTTAATTGAGTATTTTATGAAAATATTTTTCAAATCTTTATTAAGAATAGCTATGATCATAAAAATTATGTTTCTATATAGACAATAGTCTATTCTATGCATAATGATCCTTAATGATATTTATCTGAGTGCAAAACTAGGGATCATTTGCAAAATAATCTAAGATTTCTAGAAAATCCAGAAAGCTCCAGGATAATCGGAACAACCGGCGTTATACGCGCAGTACGACCGCTATGCGGTATGACCAGCGTTATAACAGCGGTATGACCAGGGTGCAGAATGATCGACAGCATTTGGTCGGTACGACCGCGACGGTTTGTGAAGGGAAATTAACTCCCAGCAGTTACATTTCCTTACCTTAACTATTTGAAGCGGTTCGTCCGCCCCCTCCTCGTCCGTTACACCTCTTCGCTCTCTCTCTCTCTCTCTCTCTTTCTCTCACCCGAGCGACTCAACTCTTCTCCAATGCACTCAAAATCTCTCAACCTTTTGATTCCTTCGTGTTGCCAGCCTCTCCAGGGTTCAACTCCTCCCGATCCAAAGGTAAAACCTTATTTGATTCAAGATTTATCTCCTTTGGAACCCTAAGATATCCCTTTTTAGGGTTTATTGAAAATGTGATTGATTTCTATAGTTCTAATTGGGCAAAAGTTGTTGTTTGGTGTCTAAAGATGATTGCGCATCAGATCCATGGATTCAATCCATGAAAAATCACCAAATATGCAAGATTTGACAGCCCTAGAACTCGGTCAGGAAAATCGGAACGATCGGTTCTTGAGCGATCGACCATGATCTTGATCGTCTGCATCGCCAATGAGCGGTGAGACGTCCGATTGTCCTGACAGAAAACAGAAATTTCAATACTTTTTCACTAAATTCAATTCCAATCATTCCTTTGAATATCTTATAACCTACTCTATCTTTCTAAGGATGCCTAGGATGAGGGTTGCAACAAGAAAATCTCATGGACCACCTAGAGGACAGTCGTCTCCTCAATCCTCTGTCGCTCCAACTCAATCACCTCAACGTCGACGTCGGGCAGCCCCAGTGCAGCAATCTCGATCCGTTCACCAGAAAGTAGTGCATGGCAAAGGGAAGGGCCGACCAAAAATGAGACGAAGAAAGTGAGGAATATTTCTCTGATGATGAGACTCAGTCTGAACCCGACTCTCCAGAAGGTACTTTTGATAATTTGGGAGATCCTCCTGCGTCTCCAATTGATTTACGCCTCCAATCAGCAGATGATTATACCATCAAAAGGCATGTAAATCAATATCTCTTAAAGTCAGACAGTGTACACCCTGGTTTTCACACTGTCTTCCAGGAGCAAGTGTTTGAGCAGCTGTATGGTCCTAACAGGAATTTTGCAGATCATAAATGGATCAAGTGGACTCACTTAAATTCTTTGGACAATTACAGTGGTATTTATCAGCTTTTTCTTCAAGTAGGTCTTCATGACCTTATTGCACTGAAACAGAACTATGATGACAAGCTTATCAGACAATTCTATGCCACAGTGCATGTCTCTCCTGACTTGAACTCTATCAGATGGATATCAGCTGCAAAGTATGTGGAGAGCACTAAGGAAGAGTTTGAGCAAGTTCTGAGAGTTCAGTCCGGAACTTGGGATAAAGTTTTTGAGAGGCCTGCTTTGTTGTGTCCTGCTTGGTCTGATTACTATGACCCTACTATCAAAAACAAGTTAGGCACAATCACTGGACTGAGACCAATTCCTAGCATGATTAACAGGATCATCAACCACACCTTCTACCCCAAGAGTGGTAACTTTGATGCGATTCGTGGACACGCATGGAATATTATATATAATATTATGAGAGGGATCAAATTTGATGTTGTGGATGTGATACTTCAGGGCATAGTCTCCTCTAAGAATGACAGAATTAAGAGGATTTATTATGCTCCATACATCATGGCATGGATAACAAAGAAAATTGAGTATCATGGTGGTTTGGGAGCTGTTCACAAGTCCTCTGAGAGCCACGAGGCGGTCTTCCTCCACGACGTGATAGTCTTGAGGAAGAAGTGGTGAGGCTCCTGCTATTGCTACTGTTGATGCTCCTACTGATAGCACTCTTGCACAGATTCTTCAGAATCAGCAACTCATTCTTAGCTCTTTACAAGAAATCAAGGCTGAACAAGCTGAATTTCAGAGTGAGACTCGAGGCAGAATACGTGAGACGGAGCGAACTCAGAATGATTTCTTCGATGAAATTCATAACAGAATGTCTGCACTGATGGAGAGCATGGCTGAATTAGAGGGGATTTTGAGGACTCCTCAGCGCTTCTCTCGACGTCCTCCTATTTCTAGGACTTCCTCTGTGCCTCCTGTACCTCCTCCAGCTCCAGCTGTAGCACCAGCACCTCAGATCTGATTTACGCTTCAACTCTGTTGCTCCAAAGACCTGACCACCGTTGTAGTGACTCAGGATCCAACCCCAGCCACAGAGTCAGCATCTTCAGATCCGGCTCCTCTCCTTGATTCCTCGAGATCGATCTTGACTCCTTAGGCCACTTCTCAGACTCCGCTCCTCGGCCCTGAATCTCGAGATCTGCTCCAGTTCCGCTCCTACTCCAAAGACAGACCCGGCTTCCCAGGACGTCGTCCCTCCTCATCAGGATCCCATCGTTTGAGTTGTTTTTGGTACCTTGATGCCAAAGGGGGAGAGAAGTGAAAAGATATAGAAGTGAGAAGACATAGCTTTAGGGGGAGCAAGCGCAAGCTTTTGCTACTATATACATGGACTTATATGTGTTAGGTTATATGTTGGACTTATTATGTAATGTGCTTGTAATAGTTTAATTATGCGTCTTTTAACTTGTTGAACTTGTGGATGCTGTCATGTTTTATCTCAAATGCAATCTCAATTATCGTCATATCCTACTATTGCATTTCCTCAAGTTCAAATATGCTAAAGAAACTCTGCCCAAATTTCTCAAAATTTCTACAAAATGTTCTATCTTTATATGCACATGTTTAGGGGGAGCTTTCTTTAAATTAGACTTAACAAGAAAATAATTCTCATACATTCATTTGTGCTTATTGCAAGAATTGTTTTATTGTTAAGCCATCAAAAGAATATACAATTATAGTATATTCAAATCAATCTTTCTCACATATTATTAGTGTTGTCATCAATTACCAAAAAGGGGGAGATTGAAAGCATCTAGGCCCCTAAAAATTGTTTTGGTAATTAATGACAATATATGAATATGGGATTAACGTGTTTATTGAGTATTTACAAGGTTAAATCCCATTGGTGAACATGTTGATGCAAAGTGGTATGCAAATGGACTACACGAAGATCTTTTGGCTCAAAGACGAGGTACAAATAGTCTAGGTTCCTTTTTCTATTTTACCGGTCTAGGAGTTTTGGATGGAAGACCGGATTATAGGGTAAATGCCGTACTATTAAGAGGGATCATGGCTAGTAGCTTGATAGCATGTTCTTGTGCCATATGGATCAATTTAGGATCATGCATGCATTTGAATTTAAACTTGAAATTAATTTGAAAAGTTCTAAGTGCTTCTGTCCAAAATCGGTAGTCTGTGATTATACTTGCGGTCGTGCAGCTTAGTCTTGATATGACCGAGTTTACTTGGCGGTAATACCACATTTTGAAGGGAACAGCCAATCAAGCGTTCAAGCGGAACGACCGGGTCCTTGAACGGTCGTACCGCATCGCGGTCATTCCGCATTTTAGTTGGCGGTTCAATAAAACCAGAAGCGTTGCAAATTGCCTCAGATTCTCTCATGGAAATCGGTCGTACCACCCGTGACAATCGGTCGTACCGATGTGCGGTCGTTCCAAAATTTGTGAGGCTATTCAATAAAAGCAGAACAAGTGCAAATCTGCTCAAAAACTCAATATGAAAATCGGACGTTCCGCGCTTGGGAACGGTCGTACCGGCTTGCGGTCATTCCGATTTCTATATGGCAGTACAAAATTTCCAGAACGCTTGCAAATCTTCAGCAATCGCGAAACCCTACAAACGGTTGTACCGCTCGTAAAGCAGATGACGGCCAAGAAATCGGACGTACCACTTGTTTGACTGCGGTCATTCCGACTGGACGTCCAACGGCTAGTATTTCTTTTTTTAGTAATTGTTCTAGCCGTTGGTCGTGTTTCGATCGAAGTCGGTTGATCGTCTGCATAACTTATCTTCGGTCATTCCAATTTTGCCTGAGAAGCTGGGTTTCATCTCCAACGGTCATAATTGTTGGTGGGGGCTTTAAATACCCCCGCCCCCCCAACTGCTCAAGTCAAGGCTGCTAGTGCCCATTTGACATACATAGAGCCTTGAGAGCCCTTGCATTCACTCAACACTCAAAAACACTCTTGTGCATTCATTGTGAGGTTGTTGAGATACATTCAAGTGCATTCATACTCCTAGTTTATCCATTTGCACTTGAAGTGTTGTCAAGTGAAGACTTTGGTCTATTACTCTTGGAGTGTTGCCGCACTCCTAGGCGGTTAGTGGTGGAGCACGGTGATCTCTTCAAAGAAGATTGTGAAGAGGCCGGTGCAAGCTTGTGAGTGGTTCGGTGTTCACCATCTCGGAGCGGAGGAAGAACAACCATAGTGAATTGAGGAAGGCTTAATTAGTGGAGCCGGCTTGAGGCGTCAAGCTTCCTCAGCGTGGACTAGTGAAGACCAAGCAAGTCTTGATACCACGGGAAAAACATCGTCGTATCTTTATGGTTATCTCTAGTCTTTACTTTCCGCATTTATATTTCTAGCTTGTTTATTGTGATTAATTTGCTTAGCTAGAAGTATAACTTGTTTAGACTAAGTTGTTAATTGACTAAATTGTTAAATTGTTAAAAAGTTTAAAAACCTCCTATTCACCCCCCCCTTTAGTCAGTTATCCTTGATCCTACACTATGGGCAGGTCGTGTGGCCTCCACGTGTTCTATTGCTTTTCCGCTATTTGTAGCCCTGCATGGCACCTCTGTAAACAAGCTTGACCATAAGGTCTTTCATTGTTATTGTTGTTGATTTGTCTGCTTCATCTTTATTTTGTTGTATGGCTGTGATGACATCTTTGTTGAGCTGTGCGGACTAGCGACTAATTGTGGGACTAGTCCAGTTTGCACGAGAGGTCCCGGGGTTGTTACCCGGGGCGTGACAGGAATCCACCCCTCAGGCCTCGTCAGGTCTGGTGGAATTGGGGTAACCCTGACCCCCATACGCTCTAAAGACTCCTGAGCAGCAAGAGCGATCTTCTAAAGCTCGTAGAAGTGGTTCAACCACTGCTAGGATTTGGTCACGTCCTGCTCCAAGCTCACGTTCACCTGGCGGATGACCCTGGCCTTCTCCTCTGAAATCTTCAGCTTCTCCTCAGTAACCTTTAGCTTGTCCTCGGCGACTTGCAGTTTGTCTTCTGTAGCCTTCAACCTGTCCTCGGTAGTCTTCAATCTGCCGTCGTCTAACTGCAAGGCCCTAAGCTAAGCCTCCACTATTGCCTCTTGGAACATCTCCTCTGTGATCCAGGGGGCTTCATCCCTAATGATATTGGAGATGGAAGTGGCCCAGGCGCCTGCATCAAGCACCTCGTGGCTTTGCACCCTATGGCGGCGCCCTCATAAGCGCCTTGCGCCTGTGGTGGCGCCTTGCACCCACATCGCAGACCAAGCGCCCAAGTGCCCAGCGACACCGCGTGTCCTTCGGCACCCCGCTCGTGTGTGCCCTGCTCACCGAAGCCGCTCAACCCATTGCCCGACTTAAATCAACATGCTCGCAAAGAATCAAGAACAAGGAAAAGAAGGGAGACCGGAAGCTCGCCTTTCCCGGACCTTTCGCGGGAGCTTGCCGTCATAGTATGCATTGGGGGCTTAAATAGCCCTCGCATGCCCTTCCATTCGAGCCGCGTGGACTCGTTCCTCATTTCCACTCGTCTTCTTCTCCCCGTATGGCTAGTTGGGTTGGCTAAAGGGTCACCTGGGACTAATTCACTCATTTTCGGACGCAACTACCATTCAAAACCACCAGGACCTTTCTGAAATATCAACCTCTGCATGGAAAGCACAATTCAATGCTGGGCCGCCGTCCGCCCCCTCACTCTTGTTCAGTTTTTTTACACCAACAACATTGTACGCCTCTTCCAGGCTGCTCAAATCATCTACCATTGACCTGGCTCAAATATCGATCAAGGACTATCATGGCTGCATAAGGCTATCACCTCGGAGATCTTAGTATCTAAAGTGATGGGACTCTACTTGCCCCACAGCAATGACTTCAATCATCTGTCATGTCGAACGAATGTTATCTTGCTACAAGAAACAAGTGTTGATCATTCTCTCTTTCGCACTCCAGGCTTGTGTTATCTACATGTCCCCGCAACGTTTCTAGCTCGAACTGCGATGATTCCGAGGAGTTCTACTTCGACGACTCTCATCAATCCGCAGATCAAGAGGAGGATGACTTTGACCATGCATTTTAAAGCTCACATTCACTTGGCGGATGATCCCCACATTCTCCTTGGAAACCTTTGGCCTTTCCTCAGTGACCCTTAATTTCTCTTCGGCAGCTTGTGACTTCTTTTTTTTTGTGTCTCTTAGCTTCTCCTCTGTAGCCCTCAGTCTCTCATCGCCCACACGCTTCTCTCCAATGTGCCGTCCGCCTTGAAGGTTGTGCCTCGGTGGGGCATCCCACGTTCACGACTTCACCTACACAGGCTTCTCTCCGCCTTGCTTCGCCTCAAGGTGTGCCTCGATGGACACTGGCCGTGCGTCCACGACCGCAGACAGGCTTTGCTCAAACGCACCCCCTGCCTTGAAGGTTGTACCTCGGTGGGATGTCCCTGCATCTAGTACTTCGCCTTCAAGAATGGAACAACAAAAACCACCCCACACGAAGGGCCAGCGAGAAGAGGCAATTTGGTATCCACCCTTGTATGGAGCACACACACGATATGAAACGCAAAATAAGTCTAAATCTTTGGGTGCCCGCGTGTAATACCCTGAAACTCTTTAGAGAGAGAAAGAAAAGGATTAATGGGGTTTTATGAAAATAACCCTCCTAAGGACCTGTGTGTAATTAAACAAAAGAGAATACGCAAACGCGAAAACGGGACGTTTGGATTTTTTTAGAGAGAAGTTGTTTTTCTGGAACAGATTGTGCGGAAGGAGTTAGTTCGTGCCCGGGTAAAAGGGGTCATAGGGATTAGGGGATCCATCTAGTCTAGAAATCAGTTTTTCCCCATGCGTCGCCAGGGAGCAGCCGACCTTGGCGACGCATGGTCACCGTTTTGGTGCCACTCGGCCAATCGCCTGCTCACGTGTGTTGGTTCTTCCGCCCGTGTGCGTGAAGGAATCTCCCGGCCTCCTGCCCGTAAGGCCGCTCCCAGTGCTCTACCTTGGCTGGTATCTTAAGTCTGCCATGTAGACAAAATGATGATGTGGCACCATAGTTAATGAAGAGAGAGGGTACTCTAGTATCAAATCTGGATACCGGTTCGGTCTCGAAATCCAACGCATAAAATTTATTGTGATCGATCCCGTGTATTTACGTTTGTGTGTGTCAACAAACATGTATTGCTTTAGTACATGCCACAAATAGGCCACAATGCTCAAACACTAGTAAAGATCATGCATGTAATTAAATGAAACAGCCTAAGATACTACACCACAAGAAACCATGCATTGGGAAGATAGTATTATAACACTCCTCATGCACTAAAGAAACTGCACTAAGATACTGCCCATTGGGAGTAGCCTAAGTGTGAAGGAATCCCCCGGCCGCCTTTGCTTTCTGCCCGAGCGCGCGCGTGTGAAGATTCGGCTTTGGCATCTAGCTGCGCCATCTAGCTACTTGCTGCATACTTGCATGCCGTAGCTAGCACCGCTCCATGCAAATCGCCTACCGCAAGTGCATGTGTTATTTGCTGCATGCGTCCTACGATTCTCTATGGCACTGCTAATCAAGGGGAAGGGAGCAAGAAGTAGGGGAGAAGAAGAAAAGAAGGGAAGAGAAGAGAAGGGAAAGGAGAAGGATCTCGCAGGATCTGGGTTTTTGTCGTGGGTAATGATCTGTTATTTCCTCTCTATTTTATTAATTTAATTAGATATTAGAATCTAGATTAGAGACGGAGTTAGCACGTGTTCATCAGGGGGATCGAATAGTAAATTGGTCTAGTCGGGGGAAACCGATTTCTAGATCTGTTTAGTTTGCTGTTCTTTTGTACGATTTATTCGGATACCTTAATGGCGAATTTTGGGAATATCATCTACTAGTTATTTGTAGATAATTTCAGTAGCTTTCTATAGATTATTTAATCATGTCGAGCGGACAAGTGATTTTCGAGTTATGAATTTTGTAAGACTACTGTCTAGGGAGTTATCGTCCTTTGGCATCGTTTTGGTAGACTGTAGATTAAAAATAGTAAACATACTAATTAGAGTTTTTGATCTATATGAAAGATGTAGATAATTGTCCAAGGGTTTTGGAGAATCCAAGAACTCGAATTTTGGTCGGGTAAAACAAAAGTTATGAATTTAGTAAGACCCGCTGCCTAGAAGATAACTGATCGGTCTTCTGTGATAAAAACGAGGGGTTAGATGATTTAATTAGAAGTAATGGTAATCTAAGAAAATGTGAGGAATGTTGTGTAGATTCTAGAACTGGGTGGTTTGCCATGATCAGACTTGTGAGTCAAAAGTTACGCACTTTTTAGTACTAGGACAGCATTAAAGGGTGACTGTTCGGTACTGGGGAAGCGTTGTGGATTTGGGGGACGTGTAGGAGCGATGTCAATTAATTATTGTTCTTGTGATGCTATAGCTTTTATTGAAATTTGAGTGTTTAATGTAGGAGAGACGTCGTGCTGGTTGCCATCTTCTAGCCAAACCGTGCGTCACAACTAGTAAAGGCAACTGCATGGTAAACCGCGATCAATGATTGATCATTGTATTTCTTTATCGTTCATTACCATTATTGTTGTGATTTTATTTTTATTTAATTGCAAGCAATGGAATGGTATGACTATATCTTGTCGGCGAACATGAGGAAAATTGGATATGATGAATATGATGAAATTTTGCATTTTTGCATTCATAAGCATCTTTGCATATGAGCAGGTGATCATGATTGATCACAACTCCATGGGAGTGGAGGAGGTCCCTGATCCTCGAGGAGAAGCGGGCTTGAGAGTGAACGTTGTTGCGAGCGTTCACTCACGTATACCGGTATACGCGAAAGAAGTGCATGTGGACATGTAGAGTAGAGTTGCATTGAGATATGAGATAAATGTGTGTGAAAACAAAGAGAAGAGAACGACATGAGAATATTAATAGTAGGACATCTGATGATAATGAAGTTATCGAATACTGTTGATTTAACCTTGTTCGTTGTATATTAATGTATTTGCTGAGTCGTGGACTCACCCTTGTTCTTTTGTTGTTTTTAGGTGATCATTGAGGACGCCACGATTGAGAAGGATTAGTGCACATGGGATAGTTTCATACTTCAGACATGATTATTTGCCATGAGAACCATTTGATTCATTTTTGCTGGACTACTTTTAGGACATGTTAGAAATTGAATAAGCATTAGATGAATGTTTTGGACTAGTCTATTTGTTCCAAGGTTTTGGATTTACCGGTTTGGTGTTGTTTTAGACTTATTATCTTGCTACGTTTTCCTTGCTTATTTATTCATACTTGACAAGTCTTTATTCATGTTCTATTGTGACATGTAGATGGGTTTTATTAATGCTTTGGTTGCTGAAATGTAACATCCCTATTTTTTGGGCTTTTTGAAAATTTTGAAAACTTTAAAAATTAACCATTTGGTTTTATTAATTCACCAAAGCTTAATTTGTAATTTAGAATTTTAAAAGCAATTTAATTTGAATTAATTAAAATTTCAACTAATTCAAGTTGGTTTAATTGAGTTTTCTGGATCTTAATTGGATATTTTTTTTAAATCGAAGTGTTGTTTTAAAGCCTTTCTTGGTTTTGTTGGTTCTTAAAAGAGGTTTTCCCTTTGTCCTTAAGTTAAAAATAATTAATTGCGAAAATTAAAAGCAATAGTTAAGCTGAAAATATTTTTATTAAGTTCTAATTAATTCAAGAGATTTCTGTGTATTTTTTCTTGAATTTTTGGATGGCTCTAGCTATTTCCTAAAAATGCTTATCCTTTTCTGGTATTTTATTTAATCAAAATCCTTAAAAACTCCCTCCTATTCACTTTGGGCCGAATCTTTTCGACCCATCCTTCCCTCCTCCTCGCGCGGCCCACGCCAGCCCATTCCTGCGCGCAGCCCGCACCCCCTCGATCAGGCACCGTCCGATTGGAATCGGACGGCTACCATCCCCGCGTGTTCCCCGTTCCGCGCCCCTCTCTCTTGCTGCCCGGCGGACCCTCCCTGTCAGCCGCAGCCGCCGCTGTTCATCGTCTTCCTCACGCCCGCCCGTGTTAACGCCCGTGTCGCTCGCGTCCGCCCACGTCAGCGCCAGCGCCACGTTCTGAGCCGGCTGCACCTACTCCCGTCGCGCGCGCATTCAATGCGTAGACGACTTCCATGCCCGCTGCCACCACCCACGCCATCGCCCTCGCCCTGGTCGTCTCCTTTCCCACACCATCTCCCTCGCCGCCCGCGTCAGCGCCCACACACGTGCGCGTGTTTCGCGTTGCTGTGCCTGCCCTGTCGCGTCGCCGTGTCGCGCGCATTGAAGGCGACGTGCTCCTCTGCACTCGCTGCCGCCACCCACTCCCCCCCACGCCCTGTCGCCTCCCCGTGCCCCTTGACTGCCGCGCCGCCATGGACCCGGAGCTCGGCCGCGGAGCACGCACCTCCCCTCTCTACCTCCAAGCCTCCCCGCGTCTATTTAAGGCGAGCACCCGAAGCGCCTAGGCCTCCTCCCTCTTCCCCCCATTCACTCTCCCTCTCTCTCTCCGAGCTCGCCGTATTTTGCGATTCAACCGCCGCCGCCGAGCTTCACCCCGCCGCATCCGCTGCCACCGTCGAGCCTCCTCCGACGCCATCGACCTCGCCTCCGGCATCGCCAGAGCACGGGCCTCCCTGTGCGTGCCTCCCCGGCCCCAAAAGCCCCTCGGACCGCCTTCGCCGCATTCCGCTGCCGCCGCCGTCACTCTTCGTCTTCGCCGCCGGCCTCCCCTTGCCACCGCATCCTCGAGACCGTACGCACCTGCTTCGCCGCGTCGCCCTCTTCTCGTAGGTGCCCTCGCCGGCACCCAAACCCCGCCGTTCGCCGGCAACCATCGGGCCAAGCGCGCCGCCGGCTCGGGTCCGACGTGGCTGCCACCGTGGCACCCCGTCAGCGGCCACCTTAGCCCTTTGCTGACGTGGCTGCCTTGTTAGCAAGCCGAGTGGATTTTCCTGGTTTTCCTTTAGAAAAATAAATCGAAAAAATCAAGAAAATCCCGATTTCATCATTTTATGTAAATTCAAACTTTCGAAGGCCGTAACTTCCTCATTCAAACTCCGATTCGAGTGACTCAAATTTCTAAATTCATATAAATTCCTTATCTTCCTATTAGTATTTATTTGGAGTTGTTTTATTTACTTAGCTTGTTTCGCACGTATAGATTCCGGTGCTTCGGACGACTTCGTGGACCCGACGACCGAAGCATCGCTACTCTTCAACGAAGGCAAGTCGTAGACCTTTGATCATATTGAACGCAATTTATAAAAGTATATTGATTGATATAAACATGCATTGCTAATTTTATAATAAATGGTTTCGAGATTAGTTAATTACCTAATTACCATTATGCCTCCTTGGTAAATGGCAATGACATGTATGCTTGAATGACATAACTCCTTGGACATCCTAGGATGGATAATTTTAGTTGGACATTATTGTACTACCAACATGGGCATCGTATTATGCTTAGCCAATGCTTTAGTTATACGATAGGTTCATGATCACTTACTCAAGAATGATTGAATTTGACTAAAGGAATTATGGAACTGTGGCGGAGCCACTATTGATAAAAGATGTTGTGCCATGGCAAGGGTTGTCATTTGGCTGGGTTGAACGAAAATGATTTATGCTCGAACAAGTGGGCGGTGGTAAAGGTGGGTGTGGAATCACATTGGGATGCGGAAAGTCTCGTTTGAGCAACCACTAAGGACTGAACCTTGAACCATTGATCTGGGCCATATCGTACAACCACATGTCTAGACTGGGATAGACCTGGCCGACTAATTAACAATATTTTGGTTCGGCCCTGTTTTGGTTGGGAACGGCGCAAGAGGGGTCCAGAATGGCGAAACCTTAGCGGGCAGAACCGAGTCAAAACATAACTTTGTAAAAGCCTTGTCACGTGCTCTAGACTGCTTACCTAAGGTAGTGAGCAGTGGCATAGATATATGCCGAACAAACTAGAGAATTCGTGTCTTGTGGGTAAAGCTGTACAACCTCTGTAGAGTGTACAACTATTCGAATAGACGTGTTCCCGATTATGGACATGCCTGGTGATTTCACGCAAGGGGTAGATCTTTATTCAAAAATGTTGGAATGGGTTGGTCGAATCTCGTAGATGGTTGATGGTTGGGAAGTGAACAGGGTGTCCACTAGTCGTTTCAAAGAAAATTGTTTACTTATGTATTAATATTTTAAATTGTGCCTTGCAATCTACTTACTGTATTTAATGTCAAATATTGCTTTCTGCAAAATAGCCATAAAGCTATCCTTGTCAAACCTTGCATTAATATTACTTGCATACATTTTTCTGCGACTTGCTGAGTACATTCAAAGTACTCATGACTTTATGCCCTCTGGTTGATCAGTCACTGAGGAAGAACCAGGAAGCACCGAGTTCTACGAAGAAGACTACTTTGAAGACTATGCGAATTAGGTCGCGTCCTCCACTCGATTGCCTATAGGCATATTGGGCGACCTCCACCGGATGTTTGGTTTCCGCTGCAAGCTTTCTTTTGTTGTTAAGCCCTGCGTGGCAAACTTTGTAAGACTTGACCATAAGGTCCTTTTGCTAAATAATATTAATTTGTCTGCTTCATCTTTAGTTTGGTTGTGTGGATATGATTACACCAATGTTGCAACTGTGTGAGCTAGCTACTGATCTTGGGACTAGTTCAGAATACACAGAGGGTCCTGAGGTTGCATACTCGGGGTCCCGACAGCTGTGATATCAGAGCCATATCGACTGTAGGACGTAACCATAGTTAGCATGGTCGTTTAGTCAAGACTTCAAAAAATTATTTTATAAATCAAACCAACAATTAACTTGAATAGTATTCTTATCTCATCTTACTCTATTCCTCCTTATCTTATGCTAATCTCTCCTTATTTCATTCTCAGAGTCTGACTACTTATCTTTTCTGAACTTTGTTTTTTTTTAATGTTAAGTGACCCTCTTATCTCGATAAATCTCTATAGAATCGAGCTTTACTTGAAGTCACCCATCCATATAAGATAGATTAGTAGTGTTTTTTCTAAGTTACCCTTTTTCCGTTTCTGTATCATTTAGTCCGATAGATAGGATCTTTGGCTTGAGTTTTGTTGCTTCTTGTAGCTTTCCGGCTATTGTTCGTTGGGTTAAACCGACTTTCCCCTATTAGGTTGCCCCGTCTTTCTCCCTTTTCTTGCTCGTCTTTGTGCTTTCCCTCTTTCCTATTGTGCTTTCTTCTTCTCGTCTATTAAACCTGAGAAGATTTGTGCAGATGGTTGAAAGATCATGACGCCGCAAGCTCAGCTGACCCTATGGATCTCAATGCGCCACCACCACCACCTCCTCCGGTAGCTACAGCAGATCAGGGTTTGGGTCAGTTCATGGCAGCCCAAACACAGCTGATGAACGCAATGATGCAAAATATGAACCAGATGATGACTCAACAGAACCAGACCGCTGCCACTCTACTAGCAATGCTGAACCAGAATAACCAAGCAGCTGCCATGCCACCACCACCACCAGCTTTCCATCAGTCAAAGCTGGCAGAGTTTATGAGGACCCATCCACCTACATTCTCCAGCTCCTCCGAGCCTTTGGAGGCAGACGACTGGCTACGCTCTACAAAAAAGAAGCTCGCCATTACCCGGTGCGACGACCGTGAGAAAGTTCGTAGATGCAGACACACAATTTGGAAAACCTTGCCATGAGAATAGTCACGAGAACTCTTGTCTTGCCCATGCAAACCATCAGAACATTACTTGGACTTAATTTTCAGAAGCCTTCCGCCACTCTCATATTCCCGACGGAAAGGTAGAAATGAAGAAAAATGAGTTTCATGAGCTGAAACAAGGGAGTCAGTCAGTGAGTGAATACCTCAACAAGTTTACTCAACTCTCACTCTATGCTCAAAAGGACGTTGCCACCGATGATGCATGTCAGAAGCGTTTTAAGCGAGGACTCGGCCCTAGCATAAAGGTTCAAGTCATTGGCAACGACTATGCAAATTTCCAACAATTAGTAAACAAGGCTATGCTCGTAGAAGAGTCATGTCACGAACTTGCAGAATCTCATAAGAGGAAAATGACGCAGCCTGGTGCACAACAAGGTTATCCGCAGAGAGCCTGAACAAATGCACAACATCCTGCTCGCTTTGCCCCTCCTGCTACATTCAGGGCCCTTACAATGACTCCTCTTGACCACTCCAAGTTTGAAGTACAGCAATAACAACAACACCACCAACAACCAGCAGCCAAGAAACAGCAATTATGCCACAGGGATCACCTGTTACAACTGTCAGCAACTAGGACACTATGCCAACAATTGTCCCCTGAAGCAAGGTCCATCACCTACCAGATCCAACTCGGGAGCTACTCCGACCAGAACCCCCATGCCAGGAGCAGGACATGGAGCACCTTAGACTCCAGCTGCACCAGCCAAGACCCCTCAGCCTTTTAGGAGAGACCGTGTGAATCATGTCACCGTGGAGGAAGCCCAGACAGCCTCGGGTGTCGTGCTGGGTAAGTTCCTAGTAAATTCAGCATCTGCTACAGTTTTGTTTGATTCTGGAGCTACACATTCGTTTGTTTCTCGGATTTTTTCTACAAAGCATCAGTTGGAGGTTTCGACTATTAAAATTGCTTTATTGGTTCAATCTCCTGGTTCAGAGTTAAGTACGAACCAAGGTTGCCAACAAGTAAAAATAACCATAGAAGGGGTGGAGTTTGAAGCCAACCTCATAATCATCGACACCAAGTCCCTAGATATGATCTTGGGTATGGATTGGCTTACTAATCACCAAGCAATTCTAGATTGTGGTGGTAGAAGCATCACTTTGGTCGATCCAGCTGGAACCAAGGTAAAATTTGAAGCCTCCCTAGAAAAGCATGATAGAGCCTTAGTCTGCAGTGTCAGTGCTATGTCCTTGGAGGATGTGCCAGTGGTCAGAGATTTTTCAGATGTCTTTCCGGATGAGTTATCTGGAATGCCTCTGGACAGGGACCTAGAATTTGTCATCAATCTAGTTCTGGGAATTGCACCCATCTCCAAGAGGCCCTACCGTTTGCCATTTGATGACTTAGTCGAGCTGAAAAAGCAGATAGAAGAAATGCAAGATAAAGGATTTGTCCGACCAAGTTCTTCACCTTGGGGAGCCCCAGTGATCTTTGTCCCTAAGAAGGATGGTAACCAACGGATGTGTGTGGACTATTGCCTGCTCAATGAAGTCACCATCAAAAACAAGTACCCTCTGCCCAGGATCGACAATTTGTTTGACCAGTTAAAAGGAGCTGGAGTGTTCTCCAAGATAGATTTAAGGTCAGGATACCATCAGTTGAAGATTCGCCAAGAAATATACCCAAGACAGCTTTCTCAACCCGATATGGACTGTACGAGTATACGGTCATGTCTTTTGGATTGACCAATGCCCCGACATACTTCATGAACTTGATGAATAAAGTATTCATGGAGTATCTGGATAAATTTTTCATCGTCTTTATCGACGACATTCTATTATACTCTAAAAGTGAAGAAGAGCATGAAGTGCACCTTCGCTTAGTCTTGAATAAGCTTAGAGATCATCAACTCTACACTAAATTCAACAAGTGTGAGTTTTGGATGAAGGAAGTTACCTTTTTGGGACACATCATGTCTGCAGAAGGAGTTGTTGTCAACCCCAGCAAAGTCAAGGATGTGCTCAACTGGGAGTCACCCAAGTCAGTACCTCAGATCATAAGTTTCCTTGGTATGGCAGGTTACTACCGCCGATTCATAGAAGGTTTCTCAAGAATAGAAAGACCCCTTACTCAATTGCTAAAAAAGAAGAGAAATTTTCCTGGACGCCAGAATGTGAGCAGAGTTTTCAAGAACTAAAGAAGCGTTTGACCACCGCCTGATCTTGATTCTCACTCGATGTTCGAAGGATTTCGAGATTTTCTGTGATGCATCTCGACAAGGCCTCGGTTGTGTTTTGATGCAAGAAAGGAAGGTAGTAGCGTATGCTTCACGCCAGTTGAAGCCTCATGAAGCCAATTACCCCACTCATGACTTAGAATTGGCTGTCGTAGTGAAGCCAATTACCCCACTCATGACTTAGAATTGGCTGCCATAGTGCATACTTTGAAGATATGTCGCTATTACATTATTGGTAATCGCTACGAAGTTTACACAGACCATAAGAGCTTGAAGTACATTTTCACTCAAGCTGATCTTAATATGAGGCAAAGAAGATGGTTGGAATTGATCAAGGATTACAACATAGGAATTCATTATCACCCAGGCAAAGCAAATGTTGTAGCAGATGCTTTAAGTAGAAAGGTTTACTGCAATACTCTAATGATCAAAGGAAGTCAGCCAGCACTGCACGAGGAATTTCAAAAGCTCAAGCTCGAGTTAGTAGAAGAAGGTTACTTAGCTGCTCTAGAAGTTCAACCAACTCTTCAAGATCAGATCAAGAAAGCTCAGGAGGAAGATGCAGATATCAAGGAGATCAAGAGAAACATGAAGCAAGGTAAATCCCTAAGATTTTCGGAAGATGAGCAAGACATCATATGGTTCAATAAGAGTATCTGTGTACCGGATCAGAAGGAACTTAAACAGTTAATACTCAAAGAAGCGCACGAAACTTTGTATTCCATCCACCCCGGAAGCACAAAATGTATCAAGATCTCAAGGAAATGTATTGGTGGCCTAGTACTAAAATTTGCTAATGGTTAATTAACTTAAAATTTGACACAGTAGTGCACAGTAGGATGGGTATGGGACGAGTATTGCTTTTACGCTTCCGATATGTTGTACTATTAATGTATGAGTTGATATTGGTTCTTTGAACTTATTGTGTGTTATTGATTGTGGTTGGTAGTCGATATCGATAAGTAGTGATTGTGGTGGTGGCTATGGGCATGGCCAGGTTGTACCACCGTTTGTGGTATGGGGAAAGTGAAGCGTTTACCCTGGGTAACTTAGTTACAAATGTTGGAGATGAGTTTCTTTGGGAAATGTTGTTATTTTCCTTGAGTTGCATTTGGTTATTCTGATTACTCACTGGTGGTTGATGAACTTTCTTTAGATTGCTGTTACAATGCAGTTGGTGTTCCATTGGTCTTTATTGGTTCCATAAATCGATTATTTGCTGCCTCGACTGTTGATCTGTGGTTTGTTTCTTGTGAACGTCGTCAATTTGCAAGATTGATCTTTTCATGAGAGTTCTGTCTTTCTTGCTGGGAAACCTAATTCATTTGTTAGCTTGGTATTTTGGATAACGAAAGTTTTCTTTTGCAAGTTCTTTAGCATGTGAAAACTTTGACCCTATGTATTTCTTTTGGATATTTTAAGTGTTGAAGTTGAATGCCTCTCTTTTATGAAAGAAAATGTTAAAACCCTTTAGCGATGTCATGTCGTGATTAAGTGAGAGGTTGTAATCATAGAAAATTAATTGATTTGGTATGAGTTATCAAGTTGGGTCAGTAGCATGATGCATAATTAATTTTAACTTATATCCTTGAAAGTGTAGTTGATTAATTTGATGATGTTGGTAATAGATAAATGATGAATGGTGATTAAGAGTCAGTCCATACCTAATGGGAAGCAATAGGGTTATTAAGAAATAGGGGATCCTTGGTGAACTAGTTTAATCAGTAAGATTGTTTAATTGGCTAGGATTGTTAGATAAATTGGATTATTTTGGTTTCAATGGATTAATGTAACTATGGGAAGGGAAAGTTGAGGAGATGCTAGATTATTGCCTTAGCGGATATTAATATTGGAGTTATCTTTTCTATAGATACTTGGTGATCATATATAGTTGCTAGATATACATATCTCTTACCATGATTAATTGTTAGATTTGTGTACAAAAGATAGAAAGGATTGAAAATCGGTGGATCTAGAATTTATGGGAGAAGTTCTAGATAGTTCTTCTATATAGAATGATAGGATGAATTTGGTTGTAGTATTGTTGAAACTTTTGGTTGATGGAAGATTTCGTTTCTTGAAGTTTTAGTGTGATTTTGCACCAAATTATGAACATGAGGTGGAACGATTGAATAAGTGCTTGTAAATGTTCATGTGATTTGGGAAGGAAAGTAGGTAGCAACTAGATTTCATAATGAAGCCACTTAATAACAACGATCATTGGAGTGCAATTATTGTGTATTGAAGTTTGGTGATGAGCATCACTAAGGGTTGAACTGATGTGATTTAATAGGTGATCTATGTTTACATGATGGTGGAATTGTTAGAAAATAGTATATTTTGATGAAAGGATTTTGGTAGAACCTTTTAAATTGTGTAGTAGATCCCCTCTAAAATAAAGTGGTTGTTGTATTGAGGTTGTACCGTTTTGGTATACTCTCAATTTGAGGATGGGATAATAAAGTAGTATGGAACAATTTGATGAGCTTTTGGGGACTTTATAATGGAAGAATAAACGATAACGATTCTTGTTTAAAGTGTATCATTCATGAGGTTAGTAAGATTGTCTGCAAGGGAATGTGACTTGTGAGGGTATTGTTGATTCATGTTTCGAGTTTTGCATTCGTGGTCTTTTGGGGTTCATGATTTATGTGGTAGCTGAAATTGTTTTGAGCAAAGTGACGTGTTGAAAGGTTTTTATTGATTCTTAAGTGAATCATGTGTTTTGGTCTTCAAATCTCTTCGTGTTGGTGTTGGGAAGGTGATGCTGTAATCAAAGAAAGTTGTTTCCTTTGTTAAAGGAAAGACTATAGTACAAGTATTTGAGATTAGAGTCTAGTTTTGTAACTTGCAAATTATTGAAGTGTGCTTAACCTTTTTGTTTTTGCCGCATAAGAGTTCCTCGAGTTTCAATAGCAATGTTATATTCTTATTGGTTGAGATTTGATATTCTCTTATTGAGAAACATGTGCCCCAATTGTGATCTCATTATTTGATTTTTCCGAGATCATTGCTATTTGACTATTTCTCTTGGTCTTGTGCTTACTATGAGTGGTAACGTTTTTCTGTGTGCTGAAATTTGTCTTTGTTTGCCTCTTGTTTTGAGAAATGATTACCGACTTTTGTTGCAAAGTCTTTTAGGAGGTATAGTGGCCACTAGATAGTAGTAGTCAAGTATATGATGTTGTGAGACCTTGGGTTACAAGTTATTTGACGAGCATTGGAGGATAAATTGATTTCTTGGAATAATCCTTGGAGAGAATTTGATTTAAATAGAATGTTTGTCTCTGAAGCTAAACTGATTACGTTGTTGCAATTAGTAGAACCTATAGTGATTTGTGGTCCAAGATCTTTTGTTCATTTTGATGCAACATTAGAATTATCGAAAGTATGTGAATCTTGATCAATTTATTAGAATATGGCGATTGGGTAATTTGCAGGGTTATGTAGGAAAAATATGATGGTGTGGTTTAATGAGAGTAGGATTAGCGAAGTAATTTAATCGTTGTGGCAATTAATAGGATAGTAGGGATTGTTGAGTTATTGTCAAGTATAACTTGGATTCAGTGAGTAACTCTCTAGGAGTTAGAATCTTTCTAAAGATATTTTGGTCATGAATATGCTTATCTGTTGATGTTAATGATTGAATATGTTTGGATTGTGGGTAAAATCTATGTTGAGGTGCGTTTGGAAGTATTTATCAAAATAATTCCTTTGGTAGAGGAGTTGCCTAGAGTATGTTATTGTGAATTGGTAGAGTCTCTCTACATAGGTGTGGATGTTGTGTTCAGTTTAATCATAGCTTTGAGGTTGACAATCCAAGAGAAATGAGTTAGTGTGTTATGTGGTGACTTTGGAATCCCAGGGTTTAAAAAGAAGTTTATTCCTAAAATGAAGACTGAAAAAAGTGGTTTCTCGAGTAGCGAAATACTCTGTTGGATCTTGTTTGAGCTTTGTGTTTATGGCGGATGTCATTTGCAAATTAATTTGGTTCTTTTTTGGTTTGCGTGGTACTTCCCAGTTAAGAAAAAATGGGTAATGTGGACAGTTAAGTGATTTTCGCTTTGGATTTATGTGGTGTCTATTTGCAAACTGGTTACTTGGGAAGAGCAAAAGATTTCTTGATGAGTCTTTGATTTTGGATTGGAGTCTTTTGGAGGAATGACGTTAATGAGTTAGTTGCATTGTGAATCCTTCGTTTTTCAATTGGTTCTTTTTGCAAGAGGGTTGGTTTAAGGCAATTTCTATGTGCGACCCTTGTTAAAGGAGTTGCTCCTTGCAAAGGTGAAGTGGTCGATTGAGAGGTGGAACAAGAGTGCCATGGGTTACGTGCAGGTTGTGTGGTTTGGTACCAAAGGGGATGTTGACCCAAGGTACATTGATTTATTTCGGATAGTTGCAAGGGTTTGAAAGTCGACGTATCGATAGGACCGTTTCAAGTCCATGCGTGGGGTACACAACGTCGGGTTTATTCTGACGTTGAGTGAGTACCTAAGAGATCCATAGTTTAAGGTTTCGTTTAAGCCGTTGACCAACGAGTAAGACCTTACCTTTGAGTCCCGTCCGTTGAGTTTACCTAGAAAGGTCGGGACGAGTGATGAGGAGTAGGACATCAGTTTTTATCAAGGTGCTGTCGTCGCATCAGATCAAGAGAGAGGCGACTTGGAGGTTGGAGTCTGGTATGCGCGAGCAATATCTGGAGTTGTTCACGTCGGATACGTGTTAACTAATTTCAATTGTGGTTATTTTTCGAGTAGAACGGCGAGTAGAATTCGAGGTCGAATTCTGTTTAAGGGGGTAGAATGTAATACCCTGAAACGCTTTAGAGAGAGAAGAAAAGGATTAGTGGGGTTTTATGAAAATAACCCTCCTAAGGACCTGTGTGTAATTAAACAAAAGAGGATACGTGAAAAAGAGACGTTTGGATTTTTTAGAGAGAAGTTGTTTTTATGGAACGGATCGTGTGAAAGGAGTTAGTTCGTGCCGGGGTAAAAGGGTCGTAGGAATTAGGTGATCCATCTAGTCTAGAAATCAGTTTTTCCCGTGCGCCGCTAGGGAGCAACCGACCTCGGCGACGCATGGTCGCCGTTTAGTGCCGCTCGGCCAATCGCCTGCCCGCGTGTGTTGGTTCTTCCGCCCGTGGGTGTGAAGGAATCTCCCGGCCGCCTGCCCGTAAGCATGAAGGAATAGCCTGGCCGCCTTTGCTTTCTGCCCGAGCGCACTCGTGTGAAGATTCGGCTTTGGCATCTAGCTGCGCCATCTAGCTACTTGCTGCATGCTTGCATGCCGTAGCTAGCACCGCTCCATGCAAATCTCCTACCGCAAGTGCCTGTGCTATTTGCTGCATGAGCGCTACAATTCTCTGTGGCACTGTTGATCAAGGGGAAGGGAGCAAGAAGTAGGGGAGAAGAAGAAAAGAAGGGAAGAGAAGAGAAGGGAAAGGAGAAGAGAATATCATCTACTAGTTATTTGTAGATAATTTTAGTAGCTTTCCATAGATTATTTAATCATGTCGAGCGGACAAGTGATTTTCGAGTTATGAATTTTGTAAGACTACTGTCTAGGGAGTTGTCGTCCTTTGGCATCGTCTTGGTAGACTGTAGATTAAAAATAGTAAACGGACTAATTAGAGTTTTTGATCTATTCAAGATATGATGTCTCTCTGTGGTGTTATTTCGAATACTCTTATTGCATCATCCGTCTCTGCACATTTTGAGTACATGTCAAGCAAAGAGCTGGCAACTACAGGAACAACTTCCAACCCATGCTTGATAGCAAGAGCATGGCATTGCCTCCCACCTGTAAGGTCGTTCACACATGCACATGAGCTTATGACACTGCCAAAGGAGAATCAATTGGGCAATATGGAAGCTTTCCACATCTGGCAGAACAAGTGGAAGGTATCGACTGGTAGCCGTGGCTAAAAGCCACGAGATCAAAGGTACCAAGATACAACATCTTTGTCCGACATATCATCAAACAATTTCTTGGCCAAATCAACATAACCGCACGCCCATACCGTTCAACAGAGAATTGCATAGAAAGAGATCCATCGGATACCCAAACTTCAAAATAATCGAGTGTATACGCATTATACGGACTGCGAACCGCTCGGCCAAGTCATTTAGGGACGATAGAAAGGTGAACTCATCGGGCGAATTCCATTAGCAACCATCCTAAGAAACTCCTAGAGACACGATCACCTTCCCCGGACTTCATGTAGATATAGCGAGAACATTCCACGACATCAAATCTCTGCGGCATGCAATCAAACACCTTCCGTGCATCCTCCGGCGAGCCTGACTCGCGTACAACCTAACGAAACCGGTTCCAACACAAGCGTCGCAAACACCCGACCTTCACGCGCGTGAGGCCTGCCGGCGGCGCCAGATCGCGGCGGGGAGCGATGGAGTAAGTGAACCCGTCCGGTGCCCACAGGCGCGCGTCTTCTGCAGAACGATTACAGCGCCTCCGTGGCTGGCCGTGGCGGAGAGTCCGGATATGGCGATGTTCCAAGACCAAGCGTCTTTGTTGGGCATTGCGCTAGGCAGGCCAAGGGCGGCGTCTGCACTGTTGAAGGAAGCGTAGCCAGAGAGGAGGGTGTTGTAGGAGACGAGGGTGGGGGACGGCATGAGGTCGAGGAGAGCGCGGGCGTCGGCGAGGGCGCCGCTATGCACGTAGGTGCAGAGAAGGAGATTGCAGCGGTAGGCATCGCCATGGAGGCTGGCCTTGAGGAGAGTGGCGTGGAGCTTGTGGGGTAGGTAGACGCCCGACACCCTGTGCCCTGGCAGGCGGATGCCCAGCGCCTGGCGCCCTGGCGGGCAAGCTAGACGCCATGGCAACCTAGTTTGGTGCCCTGGTGGCTTCACACCAGCGCCCTGGTAATCCTCCGGTGCCCTGGTGGGCGCGCCCTGCAGATAGCTCAACAAGACACCCCAGTGATTGGTCCCTCTGGCGTAGAACTCCTTTGCGCACTTCCAGTGCCCTGCACCCTGGCAAGTGGACGCCCGGTGCCCGGTGCCCTGGCAGGCGGCTCCCTAGCGCCACGCCATCGCTCGACGCTCTATCACCGGTGCCCTAATGCCCCACCATCGCCCGATGCCCTCGAGGGCGAAACTAGAATGAAAATGACCAGGATTCACTACTTCACTATACATATAACAACATATATAATTTTCAAGCAACAATGTACTAAATAGTAATTTATGTGGCAAATATTGGCAAAATGCATCAACTAGCCAGAGGTTGAGCTGAACCCTGGGTGCACAACTTTTGAGCCAAGAGATGCACGCGTGATATATATATATATATATATATATATATATATATAGTAATCTTTGCTAATTTTTTTTGACCCGGTGTCCTGTGACACCGGGTCCTCCCATCTAGTTTTGCCCATGGATGCCCTGTTACCGGTGCCCTAGTGCCTCGCCATCGCCCGACGCCCTGTCACCTGGACGTGCACCTTGCCTCCACGTGCCCAAGCGCCCTGCAGAGCCGTGTCCCATGTATCGCTTGGCCACCAGCCCACTGGAAATGGTTCGAGGCTTGCTGGATACTCCCACTTGACGCGTGGGCGTCTGACGCACCGTGCTTCGAGGCGCATCATGCCCTGTCGCCACTCCAAGGTCCGTGCCCTGACACCTCATTGCTCCAAGCGCCCCCGGTAAAGTGCTTCCAATCCTCGCGTAGGGCTCCAAGCGCCCTTGTGCTTTGCTCGAGCTCAGACGAAGGGAGCAGAGGTTAGGCCTGGGCAGACGAGGCAACGGATCTGGCTGTGAGGAAAAAGGGGAAGCAAGAAACCCAAGGACTCGGCAAAGTGACCATGGGCACACCTCGCTCAAGCTGCTCAGGTGCGCCGAGTCGGTGGCCTTACGTTTTCCTCCTCGGGCGTCCTAGACTCCAGCCATGGACAAGCGACGCAAGTCTCGCCGGTGCTCTCCTGCTCACCCAGGCCAAAGCCGAGGTGATTTCCTCGGAGGAGAAAGCGTCGATTTCTTCGCCCGGACTTGTGCCGCTTTTTTCACGTCTAGGCGAAGGGGCGGCAGTGGGGAGCTTCTAGTTTGCATTCGCCCACTAGTGGACAGCCACTGGCTGAACGCCGTTTGGGCTAGCTGAGAAGGCACTAGCGAAAATGTGGACCGAGGCCAACCGGAAAAAGGCCCACGAGGGCATGGAGCCGATTGGTGAGGCCCGCCTAGAAGTAGTTAGTTCGAACAAGCTGGCCAATCCAGTCAAGAGCCAAGCCAGCCCATAGGTATTCTGGGGATGGGCATAAGCCGCTATCAATTTTACAATGGTTTGAAAATGATAATTCGGCTAAGCATAGGACTTGCCCTGAATATGGTGTCTTCGGCACACAATTTCGGACATGGCTACCGTCAAAAGTCACAAGAATTTTACTAAACATCGATCTTGGCACAACAAGTGGAGCTACTCAAGTGTAACGTCCCGTTTTTCCAGAATTTTGAAAAGCTGGTAAAAATAATAACCATTCGCTTTTGTTGAGAGTTCAAAGCTTAATTTGAAGATTTGAGAAATTTGGAGGTTTAACTTGAACTAACCAAACTTCAAATTAATCCCTTCTGGTTGATTTGGAGTTATTCTTTGTTCTTTGGCTTTTAGCCTCTTTTTCTCTTGGCCTTGTTTGTCCTCGAGGCTAGTCTCTCCTCCCTTTTGGAGACATCCTCTCTTGGGTCCTTCCTTTCGCCTGAGACCTCCTCCCGGTAGGACCTCTTTATAGGTTCAACCCTTACATTCTCTGGACCTCTCTTTGTAATCTTCTGTTTGGACTTTCCTTTGTTGGCTTGAATCTCTTTGTGCTTAGACCTCCCTTGGGTCTAAGCTTTCATCTTATTTGGATCTTCCCTTGGTCTAAACCTCTTTCTTTGTTTGGACCTCCCGTGGACCTCTCTTAGCGTTCTCTTGTAACCTCTGAGGTCATTTGGGCGTCCCGAGTTCCTTTGGGACCTCCCTTGCCTCTTTGAGATCTGGCCGTTAGGACCTCCTCTCTGGAGATCTTAGCGCCTGAGTCCTCCTTCGTTGGATCCAAGGTCCGAGACCTCCTCGAGCCCAAGACCTCCTTAGCGCTTGGACCCTCTTTGGCTCTTGTGGTATGTATCGCTAAGGCTTTACCTTTCTCACCTAAGGGCGTCCGATCTAAATCGACGGCCTAGCCTTCTTTGTCGGGTTCGCTCGGTCCGAACGGCCCCTCGTTCGCGCCATCCGATCTGGATCGGCGGCTCAAGCTGCAGTAGCGTTTGGATGGTCCAAACGTTCCTTTCCTTCTGGACCGCCCGATTATGATCGAGCGACTACGCTTTCTTTGCTGCGTTTTCCTTGATCGAGACCTCCCCACGGCTATTTTGCAAGGACCACCTCCTCGATCCTTCTTTGGTCTTTTGTAAAGACCACCCTTTTAATCTTGAATATCCTTGGTATCGGGACCTCCGCACCTTTGATCTAGACATTGAGGTCCTCCGTTTGAGATCTTGGCCGTTCGGGCTCTTCTTTTGAGATCTTGGCGCGGGACCTCCCTTTGCCTTTTGATCTTGACCATTCAGGTCCTCTCCTTTTGATATCTTGGTAGTCGGATTTTCCCTTTTGGGAGATTTTGGCCGTCGGGACCTCCTGCTCTCGGGGCCTCCTCGGCGCCTTAAACCCTTGCGCTTGGGACCTCTTTTGAGGTCTGGTTCTCTCGTGATTTAAACCTCCTTGGGGTCTAGATCATTTGAGGTTGGATCTCCTTGAAGTCCGGCTATCTTTTGTCTTTTGGACCTCATATCCTTAGGACCTCTTTGTGTTTTGACCTTTGTGGTCTTGACCTCCTGTTGTGTTTGGACCTCCTTTAGGTTCGAGACCTCCTGTTGTGTTTGGACCTCCTTTAGGTTCAGACCTCCTGTTGTGTTTGGACCTCCTTTAGGTTCGAGACCTCCTTGTTGTGTTTGGACCTCCTTTGGGTTCGAGACCTCCTGTTGTGTTTGGACCTCCTTTAGGTTCGAGACCTCCTTGTTGTGTTTGGACCTCCTTTGGGTTCGAGACCTCCTGTTGTGTTTGGACCTCCTTTGGGTTCAGACCTCCTGTTGTGTTTGGACCTCCTTTAGGTTCGGACCTCCTTGTTGTGTTTGGACCTCCTGTTGTGTTTGGACCTCCTTTAGGTTCGAGACCTCCTTGTTGTGTTTGGACCTCCTTTAGGTTCGAGACCTCCTGTTGTGTTTGGACCTCCTTTAGGTTCGAGACCTCCTGTTGTGTTTGGACCTCCTTTGGGTTCGAGACCTCCCTATTGTGTTTGGACCTCCTTTGGGTTCAGACCTTCCTTGTTGTGTTTGGACCTCCTCTAGGTTCAGACCTCCCTGTTGTGTTTGGACCTCCTTTAGGTTCAGACCTCCCTGTTGTGTTTGGACCTCCTTAGGTTCGGACCTCCTTGTTGTGTTTGGACCTCCTTTAGGTTTAGACCTCCCCTTTTGTGTTTAGACCTTTGCGGTCTAGACCTCCCTTTTGGTCCTAGGACCTCCTCGCAGGACCTCCTTCTTGGACCTCCTCCTTGGACCTCCTATTTGGACCGTGGACCATGTCCTTTGACTGGTCTGCGCACCTTTTTGACTGGCCCCTTTGGCAGTCTTAGTGCATTTAATGTGGGTCGAGTCACATTAAATCTTGCCCCTCTTTGTACTCTTTTTCTACTTTGTGTCACATCCCTTGCTTTCTTTATTTCTTTTAGTACCTTGTGGCGGTGTGCCCTTGTCCTAAAACCTTGAACATAGTCGCTTCTTTGGGTTGGTGCTCTGTTCCCTTGCTCTTTAAATAGAGCACCAGAGAACACCATTGCCTCCCTACTCCTCATTTCAACTCCTCGGTTCCTTCTGACCTGGTGGATCTCCTCCTCCTCCCTGTGGATCTCCTCTTCTCTCTTGGTTTTGAGTAAGTTCTTTTGGTTTTCTTGGAAATTATTTGCTTATTTGGTTTCTTTTGCGAGCGTGTAGATCTCGGGTGATCGTTGAGAACTTCGTGAATCAAGCTCCTTCAGTAGAAGCTTTTCTTTCTCCAACAGAGGCAAGTCGTGGCCCTTGATCATCTTGATCCCACTTTGCAAAGCTATTTTGATTCATTAAACTTGCATGGCTATCTTTATAAAGCATGTTTTGGGCGGTAGCTATCTTCCTACTTGACATTATGCCTCCTTGATATACTTGAGGCCGAACATGTTGACATGAACTCTTTGGACACCTTAGGATGGATATTTTGGTTGGTATTCCTTGTTATTGCCAACTTTGGGACCGTATGTTGTATGCTTAGCCTTGCTTTAGAAACCGTAGGGTGCATGAATCATGCCTCATCAATTAATAATCTTGACTAATTGAAATATGGAACACGTGGTTGGTGCCATTGTTAAGCAACTATGGCGGGATGCCTAAGTTGTGTTGATTATGGTGCGAGATCACATTAATAATTGTTGTGCGGGGTGGGTGGTCTTTTGGCGGGGTTAATTACAAATTGTTTTGCTCGGGCAAGAAGGTCGGGAGTGAGTAGTGGATGCTTCATTTTGGGGTTGTGGATGTCTTGCACGAGCACAAATAAGGACTTTACTTTGTGTCTGTTGATGCTGGGCCAATCGGTGCAACCACAAGATCATTTTATGGGAATAGTGCAGGCTGAATAATTAGCAATGGATTGGCTTGGGGCTCTTTGGGTTGGCGTGTGATTCGTTGGCGCAGAGGGCACCCCATAACCTGCGGACTTCTAGACCAAAGGGGATTAGCGAAACCTTAGCGGGCAGCTCTGAGTCAATTCAAAGCTTTGTAAAAAGCCTTGTCGCTCTCAGATTGCTCACCTTGAGTGAGCAAGGGTGGCCGGAACCCGTCATTTGGAGAGATCGTGGATTAATGGGTAAGTTGTACACCTCTGCGAGTGTAAGATCTATTGAATAGCCAAGTCCTTGGTTATGGAGATGCTCGATGAAATGGTGCAAGGGTAGCTTTGTGAACTTGTGCTCCTGGACACTTGGGTGAGAGGTCATGGCTTTGCCTTGAAGAGACCTTGGCGGCTCGGAGGGGTCATGGTGGCTCACTAGTTGGTCCGGGGCTGGTTGGGGAACTCTGGAGTGGGTGCTCGGGGTGGTCGTGGGAGAGGTCTGGTCATGGGTATGACCGGACCTCCTGATTGGCTTGGGTAGTTCTGGAGTGGGTGCTCGGGGTGTCTTTGGGTGTGGCGGGTGCTCACGGCCCTTTGAAATCAAATGTATTTATGTACTAATGTTTTAACTTGAGCTTTTCAATCTACTTATTACTTATTGTCAAACCTTTGCTTTATGCAACTAACCTTCTGACTCTCTTTTGGCAAGCCTTGCATAATTATCTAATGCATACATTCCTCACGGCTTCTTGAGTACATTCAATGTACTCATGGCTTTTGCCCTCTGTTCATATCGGCAGTTGCAGGAGGTTCGAGGAGCTCAAAGCTCGATGAAGAAGAGGTCTTTGGAGACCTTGAGACCTAGGGGCGTCCTCCACTCGATAGCGATGGGCTGTCGGTTGGACCTATCGTTGAAGCTTTGCTTTCATTTGTTCTTGTTATTCTTTGTAGCCCTTGAGGCATCTCTGTAAAGCTTGGCGGTTTGGTCCTTAATATATTTATATTTATTGTTTTGTCTCTTGCTCCTCTTAGCTTGTGTATGGATTTGATTACACTTGTCTTTGGATCTGTCTTGAGCTAGCCAACTCATTCTGGGACTAGCTCGGTGCTGAGGCGGGACCTCGAGAAGTCCTACGGGAGTTAGCTTTGGGAGGTCTGTCGGACCTCTGTGATATACTAAGAGGTGCTACCAAGCGGTGGTTGGCCAAGACCTCGGGAGGTCTGAAGACCTCTGGGAGGTCTGGTGGACCTCGGCGGTGGTTGGCCACGACCTCGGGAGGTCTTGCAGACCTCTGGGAAGTCTGGTAGACCTCCCTCGGGAAGTACCGCAAAAAAAAAAAGGGATCCTCCCGGACCTTTGCTGTATATCACAGGGTGGTTCGTCACATCAAGACTACCCCTTTGGGCGTTCCTCCTAAACGCCAAGGGGCAGAGGGGCTAGTGTTGGAAGAATAATTTTACCCTTCCACTAACGGGCCCACTCTGCAGGAAACACACACATACAAGTCACAAGACTACAATTATGCTTAGAAAATACTATAATACCCCTCACTTGTACTCATAGACTAGTTGTCTCACTGAGGGGTATTCCAGTCATTTGTATAGGCCCAAGAGCCTACAAATATCCCATGTATCCCTCATTTCAAGGGGAGCTCATTTGAACAATAAAGAAGCATATTCAAACTGGTGAGCCCTCGGGGGCTCTCTCCCCAGAGTAACCCCAGTTGACTCACCGACAGAAGTAAGGCGGTTCTCTCAGACCCCTAAACCTGTGTAAATCCTTGTGTTATTTTTTACTCTCGTAGACAATAACCCGCCACGTCCACCCCCTTACTTATGTTTGGGTTTCACACCTACAACAATGGTATTTCTAACAAGTACATAGGACAATAGAACTTCAAATATTTATACTCGAATCTATAAGATGGGGGTAACTCTTATGTCTCTGGATCAGTGAAGTAAACACTAAACAGGGCTTTCGATCATTGTTTGCAGAAGCAATTGAATCTTCAGACCCTATCGTCGATGGTGTCGAAGTACTCTCTTAAGAATTCAAGATTTCATCACATGGTGCAATGTGTTCTTCAAGCTCAGACTCAGATCCAGAAGTCCCTAACATGAGCTTGTGAATTGCAGCCTTGGCTGTGTCAAGGAACCAATCATCCTCAGGAATAGCGTTGAGATAATTTTAATGGAAGGGAGATGATGTTGAGCAATAGCCACCCAGATCCATTGTTGTCAGGAGCTGAAGTAGCCAGGCTCTGATGAACTGAACCAGTCGATAGCCTATGTAGCCGAAGCTTCAACGCCGACTCCACTTTCTGAAGCGTCATCTCAGAGGAAGATAGCGAGGACCGCCGGATGAAGGGTCACGAGGATCTAACGGTTGGCAAGCAACTCAGTGGAGTCTGTAGCAAAGCAATGGCTAATGCACTATTTACCGTATGGATATTGTAGCTTAAGAACACTTTACTTAATGCATATGCTTAGCTGAGCAGTATAAAAGCTAGCTGGAGGGATTGTAATAGATATTGCGAATCATATTGCTAAAAAGCAAAACCCTAGCCGCCTCATCCCCTATTCTCTCTTTCACATCCCTTTTCTTCTTGTGTATGGATAGTTGCATCTTCTCTGTGATGGATCAACCTGAAGTTTGAACAAAGTACTCCTTTTGTACGATTCTGGTTTGTTATATCTTGAGTCTTGACAAAGTGGTATCAGAGCCGAAAGTTCTTGGCCTCAGATCTGTTCGTGAGCATTCTTAGCAAGGGTTTGGAAACTAGTTTTCCTGTAAAACTTTGGAGTTAAGGGTGTTCTTGAGAAGATCCGAGGGTATAGTGGGTGAAAATAGGAGATCTGTACTAGGTTAGGAAGAACTCATTGTTCTCCGATTAAAATCCCTGGTTAGATCTTTGAGTAGACCATGGCGAAACATGGGAAGGAGGATGCAGCAGAAGGAGGAAGCCAACCGTATGCTACTAAAGGAGAGTTGGAGGATGTCAAGAAGAGTATGGAGTTGATCCGGAAGGGACAAGTGGAGCAAAATCAACAGATGGAACAATACAACAAGTAGATGGAGCAGTTAACCATAGTTGTTAATGCTCTGGTGATTCAAGCTACCCAAAAGAGTCGGGATATAGGAGAACCCTCTGATAGGTTCTCAAGCTTCAGAGGTAACTATGAGCAAAACTTCTCCTCGCCCTTAGCAGTTTCATCCCCTGCTAGTATTGTTAGATCTGCTAGATTATATCTGCACACTAGTGGAATTCAAATAAGTCCACGTCAAGTTGTCACACCAGTTCAGGAAGTGAGAACATCTGAGGTAATGAATGTTAGCAGGCACGCAGAAGGGGTGATGAATTTTGGGTCAGTTCCTGTGTTAATGAGTACTCAAACACCACCACTGCTACCTCATCCCATGACCAAGATGAATCAGGGGTTTAACTCATTGTTTGGTAATATACACTGCCCAGTACAAACAGCTGCAGGGGCTCCTTTTTGGGCTACTAGAGTCACTAGTTCCCCCACCTTTCATGAATTTGCTCACTCAGATGTGGATGAAATAGTGGGTCAAATGGGAATAGGGGCACTCAGGAGAATTACAACCTCAGGTCTTTTGCTAAGGGTCCCAAGCTCAATTTTCCTGAATTCAATGGGGATCATGTGGATGCATGGATTAAAAAGGCTAACAAATACTTTGAAATGGCACTAACAAATACTTTGAAATAGCTAAGGTGCCCTGGAATCAGAGGGTAGAGATAGCAGCATTATACTTAGTAGAAAGAGCTAAAACTTGGTGGTCAAGCTCTGGCATTAATATGGAGAATCTGTCCTGGAATCAGTTTTGCATGTTGATAGGAAAAAGGTTCTTAGATCAATCGGTTTATGATGTGGTGGCCTCATTTCATTCAGTTAAGTAGTATTATTCAGTAAGTATCTACATCGACAAGTTTAAAGAAGCCATGGCACTGGTTCGAAGGAATAATCCTCGCCTACCAGAAGAGTACTATATCCGAAGTTTTATAGCTGGGTTGAAGGATTACATTCAAAACCATTCCCAACTGCAGAATCCAATGACATTGATTGATGCGTATTGAGTAGCCAAAAGATTGGAACAATCTAACCCATTCAAGAAGGCACCACCAAATCTAAACAGAGAGACTTTCAAGAACAATCAGCATTAGTCGAACAACAGAAGTGGGAATGCTCAAAAGAATGGAGGAAATGAGTAGCGAGCGATTGATGGTAAGGATCCAACTACCTCTGGTAACCTCAGGAATGATGGTAAGTGTTTTAGGGGCAATGAAAAGTGGTACCCAGGCCACAAGCAAGATTGTAAAATGAACCAACAAGTAAGAGCCATGTTGACTCAAGAAGAGGAAGAGGAGGAATGTGAGAACTTGGAAGATAAGCCACCAGATAAGGAACCAATCTTGGAGGAAGCAAATGAGGAGGAAGTATCACCTTTTCAATTATCTGTACATGCAATCCATGAAACTAGTTCTGGAAATCAGACTTTTACCTTGTCACTTCAATTGGGCTGCATTAGAGGAACAGCTCTAGTTGATAGTGGTAGTAGTGCCACATTTATTGACACTAACTTGGCCATTAGAGCTGGGTGTAAATTTGACAACAATCCAGCGGTTAAGGTGATAGTTGCCAATGGAGAGACCTTATGGAGTAAAGCTTAGTGCAGAGATTGCAAGTATAATATTCAGGGAAAGGAATTTTCAAATACATTTAGAGTATTGGACTTAAAGGGTTATGATTTTATATTAGGTGCCAACTGGATATATTCACACAGTCCTATTAGTCTGAATCTCCGAAAAAGAGAGTTAAGCATTCTCTATCAAGGCAGGGGCAGAGTAACTTTCAGAGATGAGACTTTACCAGCAAAACACTGCATTGTACCTATAGAAAAGCTACAAAAACTGATGGAAAAGGGAGTAGTGGGAGCAGTGGTCTATGCTTGTGAGTCCAAGTGGGAAAATGTCACAACTGCTGTTATTCCAAAAAGCATTGCAACTGTCTTACAGAAGTTCAAGAGGGTTTTTGAGGAACCTATTGGCTTGCCCCCTAATAGGGATTGTGATCATGCTATTCCTCTGAAAGAGGATGATAAGCTAGTGAACCAAAGGCCATACATAATACCTTATCATCAAAAGAATGCAATGGAAAGCATCATCGAACAGCTGCTGAAATCAGAAACAATCAGACCAAGCGTCAGTCCTTATTCATCCTCTGCCATACTTGTCAAGAAGAAGGAGGGTACTTGGAGGTTGTGCATGGATTATAGACAGCTTAATTCCAATACAATCAAAAACAAAAATCCTATTCCAGTTATTGAAGACTTGTTGGATGAGCTGCATGGAGCTAGCATTTTTTCAAAGATCGACTTGAAGTCGGGGTATCATCAAGTGAGAATGAGAATAGAAGATGTGAAGAAGACTGCTTTTAGCACTCATCTAGGACATTATGAGTTCATGGTAATGCCATTTGGATTAACCAATGCCCCGGCCACGTTCCAGGCATTGATGAATGCCATATTAGCACCCTTTTTGAGAAAGTTTGCATTGGTATTTTTCGATGATATCTTAATATACAGTAAATCTATGCAAGAACATGGGCCACATTTGACTCAAGTGCTAGATGTACTCCTGAAAAACAATTTATTTGTCAGGATTAGCAAATGTGCTTTTGGGCAAAAACAGATTGAATATTTGGGCCATATCATTAATGGAGAAGGGGTTGCCACTGATCCAAACAAGGTTAAGGCAGTGTCCAATTGGCCAACACCTACGAATGTCACTCAGCTAAGAAGCTTCCTGGGTTTGACAGGTTATTACAGGAGTTTTATCCAAAACTACGGTATGATGTGCAAGCCTTTGTTTGAAGCTCTCAAGAAAAAGGGGTTTGTATGGCAAGAGGAACAGGAAGCAACATTCCTTGAGTTAAAGGAGGTTATGACCAAGGCTCCTGTGCTGGCTTTGCCTAATCATAGTCAACCCTTCATATTAGAGGTTGATGCTAGTGGTTATGGTATAGTGGCAGTATTGATGCAGAATCAAAAACCCATTGTATTTATGAGCAAATCATTAGGGCCTAGAGCAGCTGCACTCTCTACTTATGAAAAGGAAGCATTAGCTATCATTGAAGCACTCAAGAAGCGGAAGCATTATTTTGCTGGATCTAAATTGATAATAAGGACAGATCAACAAAGTTTGATGCATACTGAAGAGTCGAAGTTAACTGAAGGAATCCAACATAAACTGCTAGTTAAACTACTTGGATATGATTATAGAGTGGAGTACAAAAGAGGAAGAGAGAATAAGGCTGCTGATGCCTTGTCCAGGTGTGTTAATCTGGAGCAATTGGGAGTTAACTCTATTGCTGTGCCATTGTGGATCACTGAGGTTTTAACCAATTATGAAAATGATGAAGTATGTAAAGAGTTGATCACTAAGTTAAGTATAGACTCAAATGCCGAGCATAACTACACCATAAAGGGTGGTATTCTGAGGTATAAGAACAAGGTGGTGGTGGGAACAAATTCTGAGTTAAGAAAGCAATTGATTATGTCATGTCATGATTCATCTTTAGGAGGTCATTCTGGAGAGAGGGCTACATACCAGAGGATAAAACTCATATTACATTGGAAGGGAATGAAGCAAGATGTAATTCAGTTTGTCAAGGAATGTCCTACCTGCCAAAGGAACAAATCTGAGCATACACCTTACCCAGGCTTACTACAACCTCTGCCTGATAGAGCCTGGACCCATATATCCATGGATTTCATTGAAGGCCTACCGAGATAAGAGGGAAAGGAGGTAATTCTGGTAGTTGTGGACAGGTTTACAAAATACTCTCATTTCATACCACTAAGTCATCCATTCACAGTCCAACAAGTAGCCCATAAATTCCTAGACAATGTGTACAAGTTGCATGGTTTACGGCAGTGATTGTTTTAGATAGGGATAGGATATTCACCAGCCATCTTTGGCAAGAGTTATTCAAATCCTTGAATGTTAAATTGAGATTCAGCACTGCATACCACCCCCAAAGTGATGGACAGACGGAGAGGGTAAATCAATGCTTGGAATGCTATCTAAGGTGCATGACCTTTGCTAGCCCAAGGAAATGGAAGAATTGGCTGACTTTATCTGAATGGTGGTATAATGCAAGTTACCATTCTAGTTTAGAAATGACACCATTTCAAGCCCTTTATGGTTTTCCTCCTCCTATGTTCACTGAGGTAGTTCTACCAGATGCTGTAAATGAGGAAGTAAAAGGATTGATACAAAGGAGACAACTAGCCACCCAGGTTATTAAAGAAAATTTGATCAAGGCCCAAGAGAGAATGAGAAAATATGCTAATCAGAAGAGGAAAGAGAGGGAATTTATAGTTGGAGATATGGTCTATCTAAAGATACAACCCTACAGACATACTGCACTCAGCATTCACAGATCTCTGAAGCTACATCCTAAATTTTATGGTCCTTTTCGGGTGATAGAGAGGATTGGCAAAGTTGCTTACAAATTGCTTTTGCCGGAAGGTTGTCAATTGCATCCTGTGTTCCATGTTAGCCAGCTCAAGAAACACATTGGACCAAGAGTAAACCCTAGCCCAGAACTTCCATTGGTGGACAACGATGGAAGCATTAAGGTTTATCCAGCAGCAATACTTGAGAGGAGAATGGTGCCAAGGAACAATGAACCGGTGATACAATGGTTGATTCATTGGACTAATCTACATGTAGAAGCTGCCACTTGGGAGGACGCGGACTTCATATCAAGGATTTTCCCTGGGTTCCATTCTTGAGACAAGAATGTTTTGAAGGAAGGGTATTGTCGAGTGAAGTAGCAGAGCTCGATGGTGAACCAGTTGGTAGCCTCGTGGCGAAGCTTCAGCCGACTCCACTTCTTTGAGCGTCATCTCAGAGGAAGATAGCGAGGACCGCCGGATGAAGGGTCACAAGGAACTAACGGTTGGCAAGCAACTCAGTGGAGTCTATAGCAAAGCAATGGCTAATGCACTGTTTACCGTTTGGATATTGTAGCTTAAGAACACTTTACTTAATGCATATGATTAGCTGAGTAGTATAAAAGCTAGCTGGAGGGATTGTAATAGATATTGCGAATCATATTGCTAAAAAGCAAAACCCTAGCCGCCTCATCCCCTATTCTCTCTTTCACAAACCTTTTCTTCCTGTGTACGGATAATTGCATCTTCTCTGTGATGGATCAACCTGAAGTCTGAACAAAGTACTCCTTTTGTACGATTCTGGTTTGTTATATCTTGAGTCTTGACAATTGTGTCCGCGGCCTCAACGTCGCTCTAGTCATTGCTGCTCGACAACGCTATTTTTGCCAGGGGTTGCCACGATTGAGCCCTAGGAGAAGGATTTAGATGCCACTGTTGCCTAGATCTTCTGCCATCAGCAAGTGGTAGCGATGGTTATGAGAGATAGGATGCGAGTGTTGAGGTCGTCGGTGAGGGTATCAACGACGAACGGTGGCGAATCAGGTGCGACAGGGTTGGATTGGTTGTTGGTAGTGAACAATCAGGGGGAATTGGTCGGTGGCATTGAGTGCTCCGACGGTGATCCAAAGTTAATAATGCAGGTCTTATGGATCTCGGATATAATGGCCCTGCTTACACATGGACAAACAGAAGGTATTCCTCTAATCCAACATTTGGAAGACTAGATAGATGTTTGGCTAATGCAGAATGGTGCGGTAAGTATCCTAACACTGTTGTTTACCATCTTCCTATCCTTTACAGTGATAATGCACCCATTCTAGCCATGTCTGATTCCAATCCTGTTACTAGAAAGAGAGGTTTCAAATTTGAAAATTGGTGGCTTCAAGAAAAAGACTTTCTAGATGTTTGCAAAAATTATTGGTCTGCTGATTCCGATGTTTCCTTTTCCTATAAAATCAATCAGCTAGGTAAATTTATCCTAAAATGGGTTAAAAAGGAGAAAAAACCTCTAAACCATCAACTGAAAGAAATTGAACAGGAACTCTGGGCTTGTCAGCAAAATCCTAATGGCCCTCAGCTTAAATAAAGAAGAAAGTTTAAGGCACCAACATGCTATGGTTATGAATAAAATCACTGAATTTTGGAGACAACGATATAAAAAAGATTGGGCTTTTCAAGGAGATAGGAATACCTCTTTCTTTCATGCTGCTGTTATTAAAAGAAGAAGAAGAAACAGAATTGCTAAACTAAAAAAATGACAATGGCGATTTCATTTATGATCAGGATCAAATTGCTTCTCAATTCATGACCTATTTTACTGATCTTTTTACAAGTTTTAGTTCACAAGAATTGAATATCTCTACTTTATCTCAATATCAATGCATTCAAGATGACAACCTTCTACGGCCTCCAGATAAGCAAGAAATATTGGACATTCTTAAACAAATGAGGCCTGATGCAGCTCCTGGTCCAGATGGATTAAATGTGGCATTTTACAAGGCAGCATGGCAAATAATTCAAGATGATGTTGTCAAAGTGATCCAACAATTCTACAGATTAGGTATGATCCCTCAAGAACTCAACTCTACTCGTATTGTTTTAATTCCCAAAAAGAAAGATCACACTACTCCTGATTTCAGACCTATAAGCCTTTGCAATGTTATTTACAAGGTCATTTCAAAATCTTTAGCTAATCGTACGAAGCATCACCTTCCATTAGCTATCCATGACACTCAATTTGCTTTTCTTCAAGGAAGGAGAATCAATGAAAACATCCTTTTGGCTCAAGAAATTGCTCATTCCTTTCAAAACCCTAATTGGAACCACCAAGCTTTTATGCTTAAAATTGATTTAACTAAAGCTTTTGACAAAATTGAATGGAACTTATAACCAATGCCATGCAACCAAAAGGGTACCCTCGTCATTTCATTTCGATGGTTTATGCTTGCATTTCTTCTCCGACCTTTTCAGTTGTCATCAACGGGCATACCTATGGTCGTTTTAGTAGCCACATAGGAATAAGACAAGGATGTCCCCTCCCGCCTTACCTTTTCATCTTAGCCATTAATGAACTTTCAGATATGTTGCAAGCTAGCTTGTACAATCAATCTCTTTCAGGTGTCACTTTTGCTCTAGGCGCTCCACCAATTTATTCTTTCCTTTTTGCGGATGATTTAATTATTTGTGGAAATGCTGATAGGAAGGAGGCTACAACTATTAAAGCCACTTTGCAAAATTTCTGTATTGCTTCTGGACAATCTCCAGACTGGTCTAAATCTTCTGTTCATTTCAGTCACAACACTTCTCTCACTAATGTTGCCTACTTTTCTAAGCTTTTTCCTGTTCCTATCAAGGATAGTCAGGTAAGACACTTAGGTCACCCCCTCATTTTAACTAAGCAGCAAAGATCTGAGGCTTACAGCTTTATAAATGATAAGTTTCAAACTAAACTTGGTCTCTGGAAAGCAAAAAAACTTTCTCATGCTGGTCGTCTTACTCTTATTAAATCAGTCTTTTCATCTATCCCTATTTATCACATGTCCACCCTACTTTTTCCAAAAAAGTTTTTCAAAAAAGTGACTTCCACTATCAGAACATTTTGGTGGATTGGGCTACAAGAGGATAAAAATAAAAAACCTTTGCATCTCCGTGCTTGGAAACAAATTTGCAGACCTAAGTCTATAGGGGGTTTAGGAATCAGAGATCTGGAAAATGTTAGTAAGGCTTTAGTAATGGGCACTGTTTGGAGATTATTAACTAATGAAAATTCAACAATTTCCAAAATCTATAAAGCTAAATACTTCCCAAGTTCTTCTTACCGAAGAATTCAAGACTGTGGCTCAAAATCTTGGCCTTGGGATTCAATGCTTAAGGTAAGGCCATATTTAACTAGATCTTGCAGGTGGCAATTATCCAGGGGAGAAATTTCAATTTGGAGCCAGCCTTGGCTTGAAAGGTGGGAAAGCTTATATGATAATTTACATCCACAAGCTGCCAATTTCCAAATGCCCTCCTTGGTTAAAGACTTATGGATTCAAGGAAGAAAAGAATGGAACAAAGAGCTCCTCATCCAATTATTTGGAGAAAGGAAGAAAAGAATGGAACAAAGAGCTCCTCATCCAATTATTTGGAGAATCAATATCTAATGTGATCTTGCAGATTCCAATAATACAAGCTACTATTCCAGATGAACTATGTTGGATGCCCCATCCTAAAGGCTTTTGGACAACACCAAGTGCATATAAAGAAGTGGATAATTCTACGATCTCACTCAAACCTCCTACAACAGGTAAGAGATCTACTAACTGTCGCATGGAAATGCAAAAAATATTCTACCAAAAGTGCAGGTGTTTATATGGAGAATCATTGTAAGAGCTATTCCAACAGCTGCCAGAGTAAAGGTAGGAATCAAAGATTCAGATGGGTTTTGCTCAAGATGTAAACAAAATGAAACAGACGAACATCTTTTCTTTCTCTGTACTTTCGCTAAAGCTGTTTGGTTTGCCTCTCCTTTCTCCATTAAAACTGAAGATCGTGATTTCCACATCTTAAACATTACTCAAATGCTACATCACATCCTTTCACATCTTACTCATGATAATGAAAAGGTCTTATTTTTCAATATTCTTTGGTTTATTTGGAAAGCTAGGAATGATAAACATTTCAAGAAAAAACGACAACACTGTTCAAAGCGTCCTCTATCGAGCTCAAGCCTATACTCATATATACTCCCCTTCTTACAACCAAAGTAGCACTCAGAATGACACAACTCAACAAAGTGAGAATATTCAAACTCTTCAGAGCAGATTGTCCTGTCAAGATGTGAGCTCTTTACCAACATCACATTACACAACTTCAACAAACAAAGTCAATTTTCTTCAAAAGCACAGGTATCACTACTACAAAAAGGCTAATACTGGACGCCTCATCACAGACGGTTGACCAAAACCGTCGGTATTACATTCAATCACGAGCGGTTTTGGTTTAGAGGCAAATGCGTACTCTTAACTAGCGCTAAAAACCGTCGTGAAGAGTAATATCACGAGCGGTTCATGTTGAAAACCGTCATGAAGTATCACGAGGCGGTTCGAACTAAACCGTCTGTGATATTAATCGATATCCTGAGCGGTTTTAAACACTAACCGTCTGTGAAGTAGCCACGAGCGGTTACGAACAAGAAACCATCGTGATATTAATTAGTATCACAGCGGTTCTTAACAATAACCGTCTGTGATAATATCGCTCGGCGTGAGTTTCTTCATCGCCGTCGTCTGTTCGTCACCAATCGCCCGGCTCCCGATCGTCTCTTCATCGCATCGATCGCCCGGCTCCCGATCGTCTCTTAAATCTCACGCTCGAATTTATTCCTTGTTTTATAAAAGGATCATCCGCCATCCAAGATGATCATCCCCCATACTTATAAAAAAAGAAATGGTTGCCTCTTCCTTGTCGCCGAAGCAGCGATGGCCTTCTGGCGCCTTTGTCTGAGCACCTCTCTCGGTGTACATTGAGCCGTCTTTGCGGAAGAACACTTGTTTGATCAGCAGTGTATTCACTCCTCTGCCCATGTGAAATTTGCGGAAGCGGTGGCAGCCACCTTCGCCGTCTTGACATCCTCCTCGCCGTGTCTTTGGGTGATCTCCCACTTCGGTGAGTTTACGCGTCATCGACATAGTCCTCCAAAAGCGGCGTTGCACGTCTCCGGAGAGCTTCCGTCACTTAATTTGTGAAATCGGCGGCGGCGGCCAAGTCAACGGGCGAGACCCTCAAGCAAGGAAGAGAGCCTATGGGCTCAATTCTTCTTGGTTCAACGATCGAGGTCTTCGGAGACACTTTCGAACAAGCGCGTCAACGGTGGGCGCATTTAGAACTTCGTTCGTGATGATCGAGAACCGTCCGATGAAACACCAAATCGCTATGAAATATTGCGAGATGGAGATAGCAGCCTACCTTCGCCACTAGAAAAACCTTGTTTAATTATAGGTTTACCTTTTTAATATAAACATGTAATTTCTTCATGTCATGTAAGTGTATATACTTGAGAAAAACCATTTCACGAGCGGTTCCATTATGGAACCGTCGTGATATGTACCATATCACAGACGGTTCCATAATGGAACCATCCGTGATATGTCCATATCACATACGGTTCTATTATGGAACAAATGCGTGATAATTATCAGCAGACGGTTCCATAATAGAACCATCTCGATAAGTCTCTTTATAAGTAGGAGCTAGCCCGACTTGCCGCTAGGGTTTGCGCTCTAACTAAATCACTACCAATGACCTTACTCTCGTCGTTCCTCCCGTCATTCTTGGCGCCGCCATTCTTCCGTCGCCGAGCGGTTGCAGCATCTGGTGACCTTTGCAAAAGACACTCATACGATAAGAGTGTCTTTTTCAGCATCACCGTTAATGCCTAACTCTGATGACCAAACTCTCGTCACTCTCGACTCGGCCGCTAGGGTTTGCGCCGCCCTAACTCCGTTCCTCCCGCTTTCGCCTTGCCGCTAAACCTCGTCGCCGTCGCCGCCCAGACCCCTTTGCGCCCGCTAGAAATCTGGCCGGGCTTTGCTTTCCCCATCCTCCTCTATTCTCCTCTAGATCTGTTAGCTTAATGTCTTTTGTTGATTTTGATTTTTATGCATGAGCCTTAAGTTGTGTCACGATGTTTGTGTGATTTATGCAAGGTAAAGGAAATGGATGAGGGTTGTCTTTGGTGGTGGGGTCGCCATAGTGGTTCTTGTTGTACTAAGGTCCCTCTCTGTCTCTACCCTCCTTGCTCTGTAATGAAAATGGCTAGCTAGTGCTCTGCGATGGATCTTGAGGGCTACTCTTGGTGTGGTGGGTTTGGACACCCTTGGTCTTGTTCTCTTCGATGAAGCGCTCAATGATGTTAATAGTCTTATCTTTGAAATTGAATTGATAATTAGTTCATATTAATAGTCCCCTTGCTCTGTGATGTAATGATGTAAATAGTCTTATCTTTGAAATTGAATTGATAATTAGTTCATATTAATAGTCCCCTTAACATGTGATGTAATGATGTCAATAGTCTTATCTTTGAAATTGAATTGATAATTAGTTCATATTAATAGTCCCTTGCTCTGTGATGTAATGGTGTCAATAGTCTTATCTGAAATTGAATTGATAATTAGTTCATATTAATAGTCCCTTGCTCTGTGATGTAATGATGTAAATAGTCTTATGCTGAAATTGAATTGATAATTAGTTCATATTAATAGTCCCTTGTTCATACGGTCAAGTTCTCCTACCTCTTGCGTGCAGTCGTCCTACCATTCCATTCATAATCTCTTCTCTATAAAGTCTCCAGCGATGGTTGCTTGTGCCATTAAACAGAGGCATCATATATATATATATATTATTAAGTAGTCCTCGGCCACTTTAGAAATTAGTCCCCATGACATGAGAAGAATGAGGCGGTATCACGGGCAATCTCATTGAGCCTGTAAGTTTAAAAAGTATGGATGCAAAAGGCGGTCGGACATCCAATTACAGGATTGGGCGTCGCTATGTTGAAAAGTGGCGTTGATCTTAACTACTCCGACTAGGAAGTGGCATCATGTATTAGCAACCAACAATTCTTGAGCATGTAATTGTCTTTAAATCCAACAAGAACACCAAGCAACAAGTTGAGAATTCTTTTAAAATATGAGAATGGTTGCTTGGTATTTCTTATTGATTTAAAACGATTATGCTCAAAATTATGTGCATGATATCAATGAGGCTGAATGATCCTGATCATGACCTGAGCGGTTCCGCCACTGGCGAAATGCATGATATGTACTATCACGAGCGGTTTTGGTGAAAAATGCGTGATATGTGCTATCACCGAGCGGTTTGTGGATGAAACCGTCTGTGATACTACTCATGAGCGGTTTGAACCACAAACCAAATGCGGAAAGTATACATCACGAGCGGTTCAAAACCGTGCATGATGACCTCATGTCATCATCGACCCATAAACTCGGGCGGCTCACTTAAAATGCGTGATGGCGTTTTGAACCGTCTGTGAAAGCCTTTTACGTAGTAGTGTATTTCATTGATGCGGCATGGACAGAGGATGGCAATGTCGGCTTGGGAGTGCTCATTTTCAATCTGGAAGCAACAGACCCGATTAAGATCACAATCAAGGCAAAAGCTTCTGGAGTACCTTCTCCATTACAAGCAGAAGATCTTGGGTTTTATGTTGGCATCTATCTTTGCAGGAACTCACAAGTTGCAACCGATTTGCTTTATATCAGATAGTCAGATCCTTGTGCAGTAGGTAAAAACAAGCAATCTTCAAAACAGGTCTCTCCACGGGAGAATCAAACCAATTCTGGCACATATTTTTAACAGTAAGATGAGTATCCAATCTGAAGTAATGCATGTCAAAAGAGAACTGAACAGAGCTGCACATAGCCTGGCACAAGGAGCAATTAGAATGGATGATGCTACTTCTGACATCGTCCAACTATCTTGTCACTGTCTGTTTCATCAAGTTCTATCTTTCTCCGTTTTACCGAATATGTATAACTTAAGGCTTTATAGTATAGTTTGCATATAATAAAAGGCCGTGTTAAGGGCACATGAGTTTTAAAAAAACTTGGGGATCAGAGGGGTAGATTGTGAGTGGTGAGCATTTCTTATTTTCATTTAATACATGTGGTGGGTCCCACTCTAGAGGGATAGAAGATGCTAAACATTAAAGTTTGGGAAACTAGCCTTGCTCATGTGGCACACCTTTAGCCTCTCGGTGGGGGCCAAGACAGTACAAAATGTTCAGACGATTTTGAAAAGTGAGAGCAAAAGTGCGTTGGATGGGTCATGAGACCATGGAGCATCATACAAAAAATCAACGGAAAACTTGACTTACGTTAGGAGAAAAAAAGAAATACATTTTTTCTTTGAAGAATCCAAATTTTACTAATAGTAACTTAACAGGCCAGATTTTAGCCTGAGCCGGCCGGCCTGACAGACTTAACAGGCTGGACAGCACTTCGAGCAAAAAAGAAAAAGAAAAAGAAAAATGATATCGCCTTTAAAAGACAAAAAAGACCCCTCTCTACCGCACTCGTTCATTGACTACTGAGCCTTGGCAAGTTGGCATGCATGTAAGCCCGGCCCAAAAGGAAAGAATCCAGCAACGTGACGGGCTAGCCCATAACGAACTCGGGCCAGAATAGGCCCAATTTAAGTTGTCCTGTGGGCCTTCCGAATAATATGCCCCGGAGAGTTGCGAAAAGCCGACCAGAAGATGAACAGAAAAAAGACAGAAGTGGTGGTCAACCATGTCCCGTAGCGCTCGCGGCTCCCGGAAAGAACGGCCCGGAGTATCCTGAGATGACGAAACGAAACAGTGCAATGGGGGCGTGCGGTCGCTGTCGACGGCGGCATCACCCGCCTGTGCTGCCTGCCGAGCACCAGCATACAAGCGGAGAAAGTACAAAACAAAGCGCCAACCTACGGCCCACCAGTGCTAGCTGCTGACCCTTTCCACCCCCGCAAGCTCGCGTCCTCCCCTCGGCCGGCAGCGGCAGGCGCAGGTGGCAGCCGGCGGCCGCCCCTCATCGCCCGCGTGGTTGCCGAGCCCGAGATATGGTCGCCTGCTTCCGCCTCATCCTCTTTGCGCTGCTGCTCGCCGCCGCCGCGTCGTCCCATGGCCTCACCCAAGGTAGAGGTAGAGACACTAGTACCAATTTGTGAGCTATCAATCGGCCATGGGAACCCCCGTGTGGTCTCTGATGGTAGTCTTCTCTGGGAGTTCATACCGTGGTTAGCCGGTTAGAGTTTCGTATCGGATTTCATTTCTTGGTTAGCTAGCTCGCCACGGCTGAATAGTGTGGTCATGTTGCTGGTCTCATGGAGCGATCGAGTCAGCGAATTTCGTTGATGAAGTGCTCTGCGTGTGATTTGATTTTCTTGTTCGCTTTTGCTGTCCGCTTCCAAATCTGATGCTTGTATTTCTGACGTGACGGGGACTTTTCTGCTGACCTTAATACAGTGGATGTGGCGAAGCAATTGAAGGAGGAGCTGTGGGAGAGAAACCAGGGACACGAGATGCTCAAGTCATGGAATGGAGACCCGTGTTTTCCATCTTCCTGGGAAGGGTTCTCTTGCCAAGAGAAGGATGGTAACCATGTCGTAGTCAAGCTGTAAGTGCCCATGGAACCATAACAATGGTGCGCATTCACATGCATGTACACTTTCAGAACACAAGCGTGACTTTTTTCTTTCTTTTGCCTTTGCCTACTCTCTTACCATGAGTTAAGATCATTCTATCAATCCTATGACACCTGCATCTGCAAGTTGTTGTTCAATTGCAACCAATGTGATATACTGGTCTTTGCACAGGAACTTTTCTTCAAAGAAACTGCAAGGGCCGATTCCCGCTGCGATTGGTAACCTGACGGAGCTAACTGAGCTGTATGCTTCGCTATCTGCTTTCCAGAGTGTGTTCATGCTATCTTAGATATGTTGGTTTGATGTTCTTATTACTTGTGGGCGCAGTGATCTGCAGGACAATAACTTCACTGGATCTATTCTAGAATCTTTCTCTGCTCTCACGCACCTGCTGAAGCTGTAAGTATGTGTTGTCTTGTGCCTTTTTTTTATGATGAAAATATGATTCTCAACACCAAATCCATGTGCCATTATGGACGGTGCCATTCAATTCAGATCATTCTAGCCCCATTCGATATGCTTCGCACATCATATGCACAGTCAGTATGAATTCCTTGACCAAAAATGTCTAATAAAATACAGTCATTTATCCAGGTCAGTAAATTGCAACCCCTTCTTGAGCAATCAGCTACCTCATGGCCTCTCTACCGGCGTGGATTTCAGGTGAGATTTCTGTTCTGATGTTCACCTTATATGGTCATGAGTGGCAGTAACATAATTCTACTACCATTTCTTGGAAAATAAAAAGCAATGGAGATTGCGCTGCCGAAGAGTACCATAGCCCACCTGGAGTTGCCAGTCAGAAAACATTTGTTATTGGTGGTGTTGCCGGAGGATCTTTGGCATGTACTTTTGCACTTGGATTGTTTTTTTGTTTCAACAAACGTGAACAGCGTCCTCAGAAAACAGACTGTTCTTCTACAACAAGTATGACCCCTGCTGCTACATTTTTGTGAATACATGCGTGTGTATTTTGGTCATGTTGTGCAAGTCTTCCAGTGCTGTTTCACATGCATCTATTAGTTCATCTGTGCATTTGTGTGTATGCAATCAGAAACCTTTATTAGTTATAGAAAGCAGCTCGTATATGCTATGTATAACCTGTTAGATCAGCATGCGCGATTACCAGCCATCATATCAAATGACGAAAATAAGTTTATGGCCAGTAATGGTATTAGGCTTGAAAACCCTGTAAACAGACTTATCCGATTTTGTTTCTTCAGTGGGAGGCTAGTGAACAGAAAGTAGTGGGATTGTTGCATTTGTCAGTGTGTCCAGTTGTCCACTGGGGATAAATGCAACTCACAATCAGCACTGTGCTTAATATTTAATGGATAAATGAATGCTTTTTTATAATGTTAAATGCAGATCCTGTTTTTGAAGAATGCAGCATCCATAAAACTACAAACCCTTCAGTACAGCAGTTATCCCTCAAATCAATCCAGAGTGCTACCTGCAACTTCAAGACGTTGATAGGAGAGGGTGGGTTTGGAGCTGTTTATCGAGGTACTTTAGCACATGGTCAAGAAGTTGCAGTAAAAGTTCGTTCAACCTCATCTACACAGGGAACACGTGAGTTTAACAATGAGGTATAGACAAATTCTGCCCATACATAAAGGAACTGTGTCGAGGAGAGTCATTCTTAATTTTGGATATAAAGTGTTGGTGAGTTAGTATTAGGATCTAATAAAGAGTTGTGTTGGAGTCGATTCAATCTTTAGACTATAAATAAAGGGTGTGTGGGTCCTGTGGGGTAAGACACACAATTTTTCCCAAAATTTACAAGGTATCAGAGCCATCCCTGTGCCCATCCACCACCAAACCCTAACCCTCACATGCCTCAGCCGCTGCCGTCGTTCGTCCCTTCGCATCGCCACCTTAGCAGCAGCCGCCACTGCCATTTGGCCCCCTTCGCATCGTTGCCTCGCGGGTGAGCCCAGGGAGAGGAAAGCGTCGCCGCCTCGCTCACGGATCCAACTGCCTCGCTCGCGGATCCAGTAGCCGTCGCCTCGGCTGCCAGTGGAGCGAAGGATAGAGAGGAGACATAGAAGAGAGTGAGTGGAGAGAGAAGAAAAGAAAAAAAGAAAATCAGACGGGTACTGTTGCATACTGTTGCGTGATTTTGTTGACTGTGACACGCACTATGACGATCAGAGGTAATCGAGGCAGTGACGAACGCTGATGCGTGAAGGATTGCTGTGATCGTGAGAGATACGCGCGGCATAATTTTGTGGTGAGTGGCATTGCTCCAGTTTGGGAAGATTGAGGGTGCAAGAAAGCCAAAGGAAGAAGCCACGATAAAGGCAGCCGAAGAGAAGAGGAAGACAGTTGTTGAGACTACTTCCCTGTTGGTCACATAAGGTGATGTGAGAAGCATGTTACAAGACCTCTTAGCGACATGTATGATAGGTCCGATGGCTGGTGCATGGTCATCTGAATTAAAGTTGGAGCTGATACCGAATGATGTAAAGTTGGAAGGGAGCAAGAATTATCTGAGTCGGTCTAGAAGGGCTCAGCTAATTCTAAGGATGAAGGGGGTGGAACACTACCTACAGGAGACTTGTGTTGAGCCTGCAGACAAGGCAAGCATGAATTGGAGGGTGTGGAACACCACCAACTCTATGGTGGTGGTTTGGTTGCTAACTTTGATGTCTCCATCCATTGCTCAGATGGTGGAGATGATGCAGAGTGCACCGGCGATGTGGAAGACACTGAGCAACATATACTCTGGGGTAGGAAATGTGATGATGATGGTGGAGGTCCAGGGCAAGGTGGAGGCCTTGAAACAGGAGGAGAAGACCGCACAGGAGTATGCTAGTGAACTGCAACAGCTGTGGGCAGATTTAGACCACTATGATCACTGCAGTTAGTACTGGTGATATTGAGGCTGACAAGGTGTGTCTTTAACGCAGACGAGTTACACACTTTCTGAAGGGACTGAACCCAAAGTTTGAGAGTTGGAGGACTGCCATGTTTCACTTGACAAACTTGCCTACTATGGAGAAGGCTATTTTGGCTATGGTGTAGGAGGAGATTTGACTACGAGTAATGGGGGACAACGACCCTGTTAGGTCCGCATACACCATACCCCATGATAGGGAGTGCTACAATTGTGGGGTGAGAGGACATTTGAGCTGTGTTTGTCCTTCTCCACGGTATGGAGGCCGAGGTGGAGATCGTGGTGGTCGTGGAGGCCGAGGTGGAGATTATGGAGGTTGAAGAAGGGGCCGAGTTGGCCCCAGGGCTAATATGGCAATGACAGAGGAGAGCACATCTGTTACTCTGACAGGCAAGCAGGTTATGTAGTAAGAAAAGTGGAAGCAGGGAAAGGCATTAGAGACTCCTCGTGATTTCACTATAACAACTACCACCTCATTTGTTAAACTTTGCCAACTACGCCCACATGCACGAAGGAACTCAGGCGCATGCTCTTGCATCCACATATAATCACTCTCATATTGATTGGATTATAGCTTCAAGGGCATCCAAGTATGCTACGGGTTCACTTAGGGCATTTGCAACTTACACTCCATATACTCATTATAAAATTGTCCAAACAGCTGATAGGACTTCCCAGCTTATTCAGGGTGTAGGATCTGTAGATTGCACACCATCCATTGCTTTATCCTCCGTTTTACATGTTCCTTCCTTTCCAGTCAAGCTCCTTTCAGTTAGTTCTATAATTGACCAATTCAAATGCATTGTCTCATTTGATGAGGATTCATGTTTGTTCAAGGAGAAGAGAGTTGAGAAGAAGATTGAGATTGGAATAAGGCATAATGGGTTGTGGTACATTGATCAGGTTGATGCGACATTGGCTGTGGTTGCAGGCTAGGATGCACGGACACGGACACGCGTGTCGGACACGACACGTATCGGATACAGGATACGCTATTTTCTAAAAAAATGGCGACAGGAGGACACGGCTATATATAATAATAACAATAATAATATATGCATATGTATTATTGAATGCTTTTGTACGTGTTTATCAAACAGAAAGTGTAAAATGTTAGAAATATGTACCTATATGTGTCCTATATGTGTCCGATACGTGTCCTATATGTGTCTGATACGTGTCCTATATGTGTCTGATACGTATCCGATTTTGTTTTTGTTTTTTTTCGCGATTGCAATTTCCGACACGCCGGGGATACGTATCCGAGCCGTGCCGGAGCTGTGTCCGTGTCCGACACGGTGTCCGACACGGACACGGCACCTTGCTGACGTGTCGGTGCTTCCGAGGTTGCAGGAGGAGGGGAGGGAGAAGTTTTGTTACATCATCATCACTTGGGACATCCGTCGTTTGAGAGTTTAAGTCAGTTATACCCGAATTTTTTCAATAAAGTAGACAAGAGCAAACTTGTGTGTGATGCTTGTGAGTTTGGAAAGCATACACGGTGTACATATAGTAGCTTTGGTCTTCAGAGTCATAAACCTTTTATATTAATATATTCTGATGTTTGGGGTCCATGCTCAGTTACTTGTGTGAGTAGTTTTAAGTGGTTTGTCATATTTATTGATTGCTATACTTGTATGACTTGGATTTATATAATGAAGCACAAGAGCGAGGTCCTTCGGTGTTTCTAGGACTTTCATAGGCTAGTTGCTACTCAGTTTGATGCAAAGGTTCGGATTCTTCGAACAAACAATGGAACTGAATATGTTAACAAGGAGTTTGTAGCGTATCTCTTAGAGGTGGGTATATTTCATCAAACCACTTGTCCAGGAATCCCACCTCAGAATGGAGTGGCTGAAAGGAAGAATTGACTTTTGTTGGAGGTAGTACATTCACTCATGTTTCAGATAAATGTGTCAAAAGGATTGTGGAGCAAGGTAGTGATGACGACAGCGTATCTCATCAATCGTATGCCGTCTCGAATACTTGGGATGAAGTCTCCAGCTGAACTTCTTTTGAGTCAGGGGGAGTGTAAGATGCCTCCTAAGGTGTTTGGTTGTGCGTGCTTTGTACCACCGACCAGCGGTTGGCAAGTTGAATCCGCGGGCAATGAAGTGTATCTTTACAGGCTATTCATCAAGTCAGAAGGGCTACAGATGCTGGAACCCAGTTGAGAGAAGGTTATTCGTGAGTATGAATGTGACATTTCGGGAGTTTGAACCGTACTACACGAGTGGAGGTACTCTTAGTCAATTTTTGGAGTTCTCTCCTATCACTAAGCGTGACAGTCGAGAGGGGGAGAACAAAGAGAGTGACAGTCAACAAGAAAAAGTCATTGTGGGGGCAATTCCGTACTTGAGCCTAATGGAATATACGAGAGATGTGATAGCCCCAAAAGAATTGAAGGTTTATCAGTGAAGGCGCTTTGTGAAACAGGGGGAGAAATAGTCAGCACCTGAGCTAGCGGAGCTGGCAGAGGCGACGCAACCAGAGCAGTCACAGCCGGCCTTGCTAGTTGATCCAATCCCAAATCCCTCCTCGAATCTCTCTCCATCAAGTTTCTTGACTCCCCTTGGGGCGAATGGTAGTGTTCCCTTTAATCACTCCCATCTAGAGTTACCACTTGCGCAACGTAGGGAAACTAGAGCTAATGCTGGAAAACCTCCAATCTGTTATGGCTTTGAGCATGATATTGCAAATTTCATCTCATATTCCTATATCTCACCTGCATACAAAGCATTCATTGCATCTCTTCAGACAGTACCTGTTCTAAAGGATTGTTGAGTTGCTAAGCAGGATCCTAAGTAGAAGGATGCCATTAAGGAGTAGCTTAGTGCACTTCAGAAGAACAAGACATATGATCTTGTTCCACTTTCAGAAAGAGGGCAGTAGGATGCAAATAGGTGTTTACGATTAAGAAAACTCCTGAAGGCAAGATAGAAAGATATAAGACACGGTTGGTTGCAAAAGGTTATAGTCAAATATATGAGATAGACTATGATGAGACCTTTGCACTAGTGGCAGACTATGATGAGACCTTTGCACTAGTGGCAAAGATGAGCACAGTAAGAAATTTGATCTCCTGTGCAACTAACTTCGGATGACCCCTACATCTTGGATGTGAATAATGCTTTTCTACATGGTGTTTACAAGAGGAGGTATACATGGAGATTCCTCTAGGCTTTGAGAACAGGAAGACTGATGAGAAGGTGTGTAAACTCAAGGAAGTCTTTATACGGTCTGAAGCGGTCTCCAAGGATGTGGTTTCATAGATTCAGGCGTGCAGTCTGCAGTATGGGTTATTCTCAGTGCAATAGAGATTATACTGTATTTTATAGGCATAGAGGATCACATATCACCATATTGACAGTCTATGTTGATGATATTGTGATCATTAGAGATGATACTGAGGAAATGAAGTCCTTGAAGAAAAGATTGGGGGAGACATTTGAGATGAAAGATCTTGGAACTCTTCGATACTTTCTCAGGACTGAGATTTGCCTGTTCTTCTAAGGGTGTAGCTCTCTCCTAGAGGAAATATGTTCTTGATATGCTAGCAGAAACATGTATGCTTGGGTGTCGTCCTATTGCTTCACTTATTGATAAGAATCACAAGCTATGTGTTGAGTCGGGAGATCCAATTGATAAGGAAGTTTACCAAATTTTTGTTAGACATCTCATATATTTGTATCATACAAGACCTGATATTTTATATGCAACGGGTGTGGTTAGTCGATATATGCATAATCCTAGAACAGGACACATAGATGTTGTCTATCGAATTATGCAGTATTTGACGAGTAGCCCTGGGAAAGTTCTTTGGTTCAGGAAGAATCAACAACTGAATGTGGAAGGGTATTGCAATACTGATTGGGCGAGCAGTGTGGATGACAGGTCTACCTCTGGATATTGCATCTTTGTGAGAGGTAACCTTGTGTTTTGGAGGAGCAAGAAGCGGGAGATTGTGGCTTGGTCTCCTGCAGAGGTAAAGTGCAGAGCAATAGCATTGAGTGTGAGTGAAATAATATGGATGAAGGGTTTATTGTCTGAGCTTCGGGTATGAAAGAATAATCTATTGGTATTGCATTGTGACAATAAATCTACAATCAACATTACTAACAATCCAATACAACATGATCGTACGAAGCATGTTGAGACTGATAGGTTCTTCATCATGGAAAAGCTCGATGTAGGATGCTGAAGTTGAAGTATATCAAGTCTAATGAACAGCTAGTTGACTATTTCACTAAAGGGTTGGGTCCTGGCGAGGGTGTTACAATATGTAATAAGATGAGCATGATTGATATCTTTAGGCCATCTTAATAGGGAGTGTTGGTGAGTTAGTATTAGGATATAATAAAAAGTCGTGTTATTGTCGTATTCAATCTTTAGACTGTAAATAAAGAGTGTGGGGTCCTGTGGAACAAGACACACAATTTTTACCAAAATCTACATAAAGTATTGATTGAGTCGCATTCTAGCAGAGAAGTTAAATAAGTTCTCTTCAGTGGTGATTCAGGAATAAGGGAATGGTAGCCTCGTCAATTATCATATCTTAGATAACATTCCAAAATCTATAATTTGGCCAAATTTTACATCCATTCTCAATTGCTCCAGTTAGTTTGGACCTATTGAAATCATTTTTGCAAGCAAAGTTCCTTTGACCACTGAATTTATCAATTGACACAGTTACGGCTACTCTCTGCTGTGTGGCATGAGAATTTGGTCCCACTTATTGGCTATTGCTGTGAAAAGGATCAACAGATTTTGGTTTATCCATTCATGTCCAATGGCTCACTACTGGATCGCCTCTACGGTATTAAGCTTCGTGAAGATATAGTTACTTTTTCAGTTTAAGATGCTTCGTTTCTAATTATTTTTTTTATTTTTAGGTGAGGCGTCAAAAAGAAAAGTTCTTGATTGGCCCACCAGACTATCTGTTTGCATTGGTGCTGCTAGAGGTTAGCAGTGCAGTTGATTTTCTTCTTCTTTTTGAAAGATCCAGTCCAGTTGATTTTATCCAAAGTAGGATTGAAATTAATCATCTTTTTTATGCAATTCAGGGGCATAGCATGTTACTTATCTTTGTTATGAATAGCGCTTGTATTCAATATGAGGTCAATGGGCCAGTATATATACACAAGATACAGGTGGTGAATATGCACATAACCCCTCATAACAATGGGGAATAACACATGTAGACATATATATCTAACACCCCCCCTCAAACTCATGGTGGATCAACAACACTGAGTTTGGAGAGGTAGAAGCCGTGTTGTGCTCGAGTCTGGGCCTTCGTGAAGAAATCCGCTATCTGAAGCTCTGAAAGCACATACTGAAGGGCAATCACCTGATCATGCACACAAGACCTCATGAAGGAAGCATCAACACCAATATGTTTGGTGAGCTTATGCTTCACAGGTCACGGAACATCTTGATACTTTGTCTTGTCGACAAGAGAGGAGTCGGTGTAATGTGAAACACCAAAATCCTCAAGTAACCACCGTAGCCAAGTGATCTCTCTGTCAAGAGAGCCATAGCTCGCAACTCGACCTCTGCGCTCGAGCAGGACAACTGCGGTCTGTTTCTTCGTCTTCCGGGCAATAAGCGAACCACCAAGAAAAACCACGAAGAAGTAGAGATAGACCGCGATCGGAGGATCGGCCCAAGTAGCATCCGAATAAACTGAAGGCATAGCAATTTGGGCGTGGAAAGAAGAGACGGCGAGAGATAGTCCCACGAAGGTATCGCAGAACTTCGAAGAAGGTGGGGTAGTGGACTGAGTGGGAGCGAAACGAATCGACTCGAGAATGTGAAGCTGGATAAGTGATATCCGGACGAGTAATGCTGAAGGTAGACAAGACTCCCAACAAGATGGCGATAGCGAGTCGGATCGAAAGAGGCTCGCCATCGAGGGTCGGAGGTGAACATTGAGCTCCATGGGAGTCTCAACATCTGTTGATCGGTGAGGGAGGCGCGATCAAGAAGATCTGAATATACTTCTCTTGGGACATAAAGAAACCATCTGGAGTGGAAGTAACCTCAATCCCAAGGAAGTAACGAAGAGGACCAAGATCCGACATGAGGGCGCTTTCACTAAGACGAGCCTTGACAAAGGCAATGTACTCGAGTCATCTCCGTAATGATCATATCATCAACATCTGAGAAGAAGAAGAGTCCGACCACGAGGCGAAGTGTGGACAAAGAGCCTTGAGGATCATGATCACTCATTTGAAAAGCCCGGCAGTGACCACAGAGGAGAAGCGCTCAAACCAAGCACGAGGGCTTGCTTAAGGCCATAGAGAGCGGCGAAGGCGGACAGACCATGCCCTCGAGGCAGAATACCCGGTGGCGGATGCATGTAGACCTCCTCACGCAACTCGCCATTAAGAAAGGCATTTTGACATCAAGCCGAGAAAGCAGACCCGATGGCGAGCAGGCGCCCTTGAAAGAAGAAGCGCGGACGGTGGTCATGTGGGCCACAGAGCAAAAGTCTCGTCGTAGTCACGACCATGCTCTCTTTGGAAGCCACGAGCAACAAGACGCGCCTTATAGCGCTCAAGAAACCATCGAGCGAGTCTTAATCTTATAGACCCACTTACATGTGATGGGGCGAGAGTGAGATGGAAAAGAACAAGATCCCAAGTACCGATGCGCTCGAGGGCAGCAATCTCCTCGGCCATGGCATGCTGCCACTCAGGATGAGTAACAGCGTCCCGGTAGGAGGTAGGCTCACGAGTAGCTGCGCCAGCAAAGGCAAAACGGGCAGGGGGTCGAATCGACTGGCGATCGCGGAGAGTGTAGCGAGGAGAAGACGGCTCATCAGGGGAAGATGAAGCATCAGAAGAAGATGAATCATCAGTAGAGGAGGGCTCATCTGGAAGATCCTCAATCTGAGGTCGGCGAGTGTAGGCGAGTGTAGTGGGGAGCCTGAGAGCCGCAGGAGACAAGCAAAGCGGTGACAATGGCGGAGAGGCCAGGGAAATATGTGGAGACTTCGATGGGGCCGGGTGGGCGAGGCAAAGCGAGAGATAGGTGTATCTGGAAAGGTCAAAAAAGCGAGACTCCACAGAGGAAGCGAAGGAGAGCGGGGCGTGGGTAGAAGGGGCGAGACTCGTCGAAAGTCACATCGAGAAATCCGCATCCGTCGACCAACAGATCCCAAAGACCGATAGCCCTTGTGCTCGACCTCAGATATCGAAAGACACACTCAACGGTGACGGTCGGTTTAGTGCGTTCTCGAGGCGAGGAGAACGTAGCAAACGCAAGCAAACGAAGGGCGAGTAGTCGGGAAGGAGACCACGAGGCGCTCAACAGAATTGCATACGAAGAAGCGAAGAAGAATTTGGATGTTGACGAGATAGGTGGCGATGGAAACGACCTCGGCCCAAAAGTGAGGTGGAATAGAGGCGGCAATCATCGAGGCACGAGCCGACTCAAGAAGGTGGCGATGCTTGCGCTCGGCAACACCATTCGAGCATGAGCACCGGGACAAGAGGCGGCGAGAGTGCCCTCGGCAAGGAAGCTGCGCAGTGATGAGAGAGGTACTCGCCAACAGAGTCGACCACGAAGACACGAATAGGAGTGGAGAAGCGTATGCGAACCATAGTGGCAAAGCTGTTTATAGATAGACAAGGCCTCGCTACGAGAAGACATGAAATATATCCAAGTGTGGCGAGAGAAATCATCTATAAATATGATATAATATCGATGACCCTTCGAAACAAAGGGCGGGACCCCAAACATCGGAATGAACAAGATCAAAAGAATATTTGAGACAACGACTCACTATGAGGATAAGGAAAAGTGAATCTGTTTGCCTAACTTACGTATACGACAATCTAAAGATCGTCTCTGAGACGGACCCCGAAAACCACTGACGAACTAAAGGCGACAAACGAGATCCACACAGATGGCCAAGACGGTGATGCCCTTCTTTGGAAAAAGCCGGTGAGACGAAGTGGCGAAGCGGAGAGACTGGCGGCGGCGGTGGCGGCGGAAGGAAGGTGAAGCAGTCAAGCTCCCAGAGACGCTGTGAGTCAAAGCGCCGAGGGCAGAACCAACGAGCTCCGTGTGGCGGTCTGAACACAACAAGAGTCGAGTCGAGAATGACCCGATAACCAAGGTTAATGTCGCCCAGCAGAAAGAAGTTGCATGGTAAGGCGAGGAACATGAACAAATGAAGGAACATGAAAAGATGAGTTGCGAAGAGGTCCTCGACGAGACGAAAGAGAGGTACCATCGGCAGAAGAACAACGAGGAGAATCAAGAGGTGTAATGGAGGACAGAGTGGAAGAATCGAGTCATGTGAAAGGATGCTCTCGAATCAAGAATCCACGGGAGGTGCTGTTGTGGAGGTGGTGGTTTTGCGATGCAGAAGAGTCGATGTGAGCCGTGAGAACTGTCGAGGAGAACTGAAGCGTGTCGGCGTCGAAGTCCGGCTATCTCACCTTTCGATGAGAAAGCTGCTGAAGAAGTCGATCTGACGTCGATGTAGAAGCACCGGTGCCATTGCTAGTAGAAGGGCGGCGTGAAAAATGCGCCGCTTCTTAGCACCGAGACTCAATGTGGCCGACCTTGTCGCGATAGGAAGCGATGAGGCGGCCACCACCACTGTGGCGATCGTTGGAGGAAACCTTGTCTTTGCGTGGAGCAATCGGTGTAGCAAGTGGACGGCGGTGAAAGCACGGAGGAGTGGCATAAGACCGGCACCACTCGGCGACGGAAGCCATCGGTGGCGGCGGCCGGGCCGCGGCGACCAAAACAACGAAGTCTAACGAGGAAGAAGCGGGCGGGCGGCGGTTAGATCAACGTTTTTCTTTTCTTACCTACTTATGGGCGGCGTCACTCGGCCCAAATCAGCAAGACGAGAGAAGGGCTAGGGTTCCACTGGCGGCGGCTTCGGAGAAGCCGGCGGCTTCCGACGGCAGCTTCTGGCGATGGCTTGTTGCCTCTCCTCGAAGCCTTGATGGAAGCGAGGCGAGATCGTGGCGGCCTCCGGCGGCGGCGATAACGAGGCAGCTCCTCCGAGCGACGGCAGCGATTCGAGTGGTGACGGCGCGGATCCGGTCGATGTCGGATCCGGAGGCGGCGACTTCGGAGTCCCGGAAAAAGCTGGGCGGATCGAGGCGATCCGGCGACAGCGGTGGAGGGACGCCCATGGCGCGGCCGTTGAGAGGTGGTACTCACGGCAGCGATGGAGCGCGGTCTGGTAGAGAAAACCTGTGGCGAGGCGAGGTGGTCTCCGTACCGCCGAGAAAGCGGCGGGTCGAGCACCGCCGGTACCGAGGTGAGCCGCCTGGCGCGGGTGGTACTCACGGCAGGTGGTGGGCGCGCGGCCGATCCGATCACGAGGCGAGGAGGCGGCCTCCTCCAGCGGCGGCAGGCTGCGGGTGAGAGCTCGAGTATTGGGCGGCGGGCGGCGGGTGTGGAGCCCCCAAGACCTCAAGCGTCGGGCTGAGACGAGCGGCTGCGTGGCAGACCGACTCAAGTCGAGGGGAGACGTCAAAGATGACGACGAGCGGCGACCTCCAGATCGGATCCTGAGACCTGTGAGGCGGCGGCGACGCGACAAGCGAAGCGACGGGAAACCCTAGGTAGGCTCTGATACCATGTTATGAATAGCGCTTGTATTCAATATAAGGCCAATGGGCCAGTATATATACACAAGATACAGGTGGTGAATATGCACATAACTCCTCATAACAATGGGGAATAACACATGTAGACATATATCTCTAACAATCTTCATGTTTCCTCTTTAAATATTTGAACACTGCAGATGCTTCCTTTCATTTGTGCCTTGACATAATTGGTTGCTTGTTCAGGACTAGTATATCTTCACAATTTTGCTGGTCGCTGTGTCATACACAGAGATGTTAAGTCAAGCAACATACTTCTGGATCACAGCATGTGTGGCAAGGTTGCCGACTTTGGTTTTTCTAAGTATGCACCTCAAGAAGGTGACAGTAATCCATCAATGGAAGTGAGAGGGACTGCTGGATATTTAGACCCTGAGTAAGTTTTTTGCATCGCTTTCACTTTGGCAACATTGGTAGAAGATCAAAAGGCTGTGCATTTGAAGCAACAGTGATTCAAATTGTACTAATAGACAGAACAATGTATCGTTTGAAGGGAAGTTAAACAAAGAGATTTACAAGAAGTTTATGAGTTCTAAGTATTTCCATTAACCTATAAGGCTAGAACTTAGTACTTTGGGAATAAGTTGTCTAAACGATTGGCAGGCTGATCTATTGACTCTCACCCATTAGATGTATGTTTACTTGGACATTCCCCGTCTCATACTGACTTCAACATCATCGTATCAATATAGCGGTTCTTGAATTTTTCTTAAATATATAGTTGCATTTTTAGAATTTCAGAAAATGCAACTGAAAAATCAACTCTAAAAAGGTAAATTGCAATTGAATGAATAGTTGTTGGTTTGTTAATCCAACCATCATTCCATATGACAGTCAACGCTAATATGTCAGTTGAAATGACTAATCAGTTATGTATTGAAACTTTTAGTACGTTGCATACATGCTGAAACGACAAATCCATTATATATTCAAGCTTTTAGTACTTTGTATTCATGTCCTTTGCTTCGGCATTTAGCTGATTTTGTGAATCTTCCCTTTCTTTTAGATACTATTCAACTCAGCTATTATCAGCCAAAAGTGACGTGTTTAGCTTTGGAGTGGTTCTCTTAGAAATTGTGACTGGAAGGGAACCTCTTGATGTTCAAAGACCTCGGGATGAATGGAGCTTAGTTGAGTGGGTAAGTGTTCATTTCACACAAATCATGCATCTTATTTACCGATCAAATGAAATCACATTTTGGAAGCTTGCACAACTTTATCTACAGCTGCTAATTCTTGGGTTTAAATTAGTTGGCAAAATGATTTCTAGGTATATTTCACGATTGTTCGAAAAAAAAAAGAGAGATGTTGCAGTTTCAGAACTCCAAAATGTTTGTGCATCCAGTCTTACCATGATCTGTCATGTAGGCAAAGCCATACATAAGGGAGTACAGGATTGAAGAGATCGTTGACCCTGGCATAAAGGGGCAGTACTGCTCAGAGGCTATGTGGAGGGTTCTTGAGGTTGCATCAGTATGCACCGAGCCCTTCTCAACCTTCCGGCCAAGCATGGAAGATGTTGTCAGAGAGCTAGAGGACGCTTTGATCATCGAGAACAACGCTTCGGAGTACATGAGATCCATCGAAAGCACAGGGACACTCGGCTCCAACCGCTATCTGTCCATCGAGAGGAAGATGTTTGCGTCAGGTTCAGCTCGGATAGATGCAACAAAAGGGCATTTGGAAACGATGCCTTCGCTTCCGAGGTAACTAACTCTGCAATGGTGATCTTAGAAGAGGTCTCCTCATTCCTCATGGTCTCATGGATGTGATGCTTGTTAAAGACACATCTGAGTTCACAGTTTAGACATCAAGCCATGAATGACTGAAAGGGTATGGAGAGGAGGTTAGGTTACACTACCTATCTGTACCGACTACCAGACGGAGTACAGAGGCCATGCAGTGACCACGCAGCATATCCATGGCAGTTGCAGTAAGGAAAGCTTGCCAAAGACAAACAGAGGCAGTTTTGCCTGTAAAATTTCTATTGATTCAAATTCCCTATATGCTGGTGAATGTGTCGTGTGTGCGTAATGCAACTGTTCTTTGGACTTTGATGCCTTCGAAGATAAGAGATGTTGAGGTAGCATCAGTTCATTATTTAGATTTTTTTCCCGCTTCAGAAAGTGTAGCATAATTGTTGTAATTCAATTTGCAGGCTATATTTATATGAGGTGCCCAGGCATTTCGAGATTCACACTTTGTAATGTTTGACCAACAGTTAGTCCAACTAGAGATATGATTTGGTGACAAAAGTGGTACCATTAGACTCGTATTTGAAAGTACTTTCGTATGATCATAATTTTGTAGTTATTAACAATATATCGTAAAATAAATTAACAGCCACAGTTCAATTTTGGAGACAACGCCAAGTTAAACACACCTTATAAAAATCAATGGAAAGGGTATATTGATTATTGCTCTTTCTGGCGTAATCTAACGAGTACCGATCAATAATGGAGATCTTTGACTGCTTTTCTCCTGAACTAAGATTAGTAACCCGGTTCCACTGAAACCAAGACAGATATTTGAGATATGGTATATGAAGACAGGCTTAGTACAAGTTACAAAACCAAAACAAGCCTAGTCCTATACAATCACTACCTTCTACTCAAACCAAACAGGCAAAAGCTACACGATTTTGAACTTTTGGAACCGAACACGGGCATAAAGAATTTAACAAGTATGCATAGAACATATGTATTTTGGGTTCTCCTTTCTGAATTTTGGGATTGTTGGACAAGATTAGCGTTCCAAGTTTAGTTAAACTATGGTTCTTATATGGGCGCACTATTACACACTTTTCCACCTACTCCACATAGTACATGTAAAAAGGCCAAGAGTATAACTCCAATTGAACTTTCATCAGAAAACCTCAAAAAGAAAAGGTAAAGCTTCGTGAGATGACTTTCTAACAAGGAGAGCACCATTTTTGCACTTGTTTTTTCTCGCTTAATGCTATCAGAAAAGACTTGACAAGCCACTGGAGGTTGACTGGAGGGCAAACATCCACCACATCTTTGTAGTTCATTGGGCTCATCTGTTCTCGATAGGAATTGAGCATGAACATTAGGCGATTGACATGCACCAAACTATAGCTGAAATTGGCAATGAGCTGTATATGATTCCTCCATTTGTTTCTTAACCCAAAACAAAAGTTTGACAAAGCAGTATCCCTCACTGCAGGTTGCATTATGACCAATAAGAACACACCATTGTCTTAACCAGCAGCTAATCCATTTTATAAAGGTTGAATAATCCAAGGAAATCGCTGGGCATGGAGCAACTTACTCATTTTCATGTGATCTAAGGTATGCTGAACAATTCATGAGTCCCTTTATCAGCCGACTTGTCTTGCCCAAACAATTCATGAGACCCTTTATCAGTAGACTTATCTGAGGAGGTGCTGTGAAGTATTTGATACTGAGGGTTACTCATGTGCCATTCATTGACAATAATGGCTGGATCAGTAAAATGAGAATTACTTCCCTCACCATCAGAAGGAAATGGTACCACAACATCAGTTGATCTTCGTGGTCGCCGGACAGGTCTGCTGCTCCTGCTTGAAGACGGGAAGTTTGCCTCCCCACCCTTCTGTTTTCCCATAAAGCCACAGGCAAGAGCTTCTAGAGCTCGGGCTGTTGGCGGGCGGCTTCTGGTGCTCTGCCTCCTTGAGTTGAAAGAAAGCTGCTTACTCAAGAGCGCATTACTAGAGGCATTGATGTCTGGAAGACAGCCATCCATCTCCTTGGTTTCAGAGGAATGTATAGATCTGTCCACGGTTGGTGTATTCTTGTCATATGGAGGCAGAGACTCGATGTAGCTTGCAGTTGACTCATAATCAGAAGGCATTTGTGGGACATTCAGATCAATAACATGCTTATCTTCAGCCTTCTCCTTGTAAACCATTGTTTCGACATTAGGGGGCACATTGTGAAGCTGTCTGCAATATGCTTGATTGTTATTCACGTTGAAGGTTATGGTAGTTGATGAACTCGAAATTGCACCCCATACAAAAGGTTTAGCCCCTGCACTTGCTTCATTTGCTCCAGACATGTCATGTTGCAGTGGGGTGTCAACTTGCTTCCAGTCATGTCTTTTATTCACGTCAGTATTTTTGCGACCAGTTCTTTCATTCTTGCAAGAAACTAACCTTCTTCTCTTTGACACGGGTGCTAAGAAAACTTGAGGCTCAGGTTTTACCCTTTGATGGAACTGAAAGTTTATTTCAGTTGAAGAATTAGTAGCATGGACCTTTTGATTACCAACAGGAAGAATAGTTGCAGTTGAAGAGAAGACATTATTCATTGTGCCGAAACCTTGGTCAATTGAAACATGACCATTGATTGGCGTCGTTGTGCCTGAAAAAGCAGAAATCTTCTTAAGTACATCAGAATCCATCTTATCACCTGTTGGGGGCTTACATTTTTTCTCCTCGTTAAAATACTTAGCATCAGTTGTGCTTTGATTAGTATTTATATGTTCATAAGGCTGAGAGCTGTCCTCTGAATCTGAGTGTTCTGAGCTGTCACTCCCAAAATCTCCTGAATGTGATGAAGACATGTAACCATGACTGGCATCTGTAGGCAGGTTTCTTAGTGACCTCACCTTACATGGTTCTTCCCCTTGAACAAGGCTAGTATCCACCACAGTAAATTTCATCAGCTCTGGGGAACACCCAGGTTCACCGGGCCGGATATAGCAACGAGGTTTCTTGTCAGGAAGTGTGCTGCTGTCAGGTTCAACATCATGGACCCATCCATTTTCAAGCTTAATCCCACCTTCATTATTACCACCTTCAACTCCAAACTCAAGTAGCCTCGGTTCAGATGCAACTTTGCTCAAGACATCGCTAACAGAATCAAAATAGTGAGTTCCTTTGACAAGCTTCTTTCTGGAAAATTTCTTTACACCTGGAATGAGGAAGACTAAAGCATGTTTGCCAACTGGTGAAGAATCCTTAGGCTGCTCCGAGTGCCACCCTCTTGCAAGCAAGCGAGGCCAGACAGCCTCCCAGAATAGATCATTAGATTTTGCCTTGCTTAGTCTGAAATCACCAGTCAAAAACTTTATGATATCTCCAGATGAAAGCGATGAGCAAGCCTTGCCAATAGGGATTTCTGGGCGGGTCGAGATACCATGGTTTCTACTAGGATCTAATGCAAATCCAGTCAAGTCATATTTCCCCTTGCCAATTCCAACTGCTTCTACAAGAACCTGTGCACCAACTGTGGACCTTAAGGATAAAATAAACTGCTCAAAGGTAGATATTCCCTCATTGAATGTCTTAAAGACCTGCAGAAGACAATAGTTTTCATCCTCTTGAGAAAACTAACAGGAGCATAAACAAGAATCAGCCAACATCAATGCAACAACATGCTAGGCGAAAATGCAGGAGCATCCTATCGCAAGTTAAAAAATACAATAATATTATGGTAAGACTTAGTGTTCGCAATAAAATAAAATAAATAAATAGATTAATATGGCAAGACTTATAGATTTAAATAAAGGTGAATCAGTCCAGTATATTCAATGCTGGGCCTTTTTCAAAAGCAGAAAAGCAAGGTTTTAATGGTCGTGCCATGGAATAATATTGTACCTATACTAACGAAGGGACTTGCCCAAAGTGTCATTAGGATATTAAAAAATGTAGGAATGTAGTTATGGAGCTCATTGTAAACATCAGCTTTCCACGTGTCAATGTTCACTAGTTTAAAAGGATCTAATTCAGAAAAGAAACTAAGAGGAAAAGAAAGTTGAGCACACCTCCAGCAAAGGATCTTTAACTTCCCTTGCTACACCAGCAAGCAAACGTGACAACAGTTCCTGCTGTCTAGGACCAGAAAATATACGCAACCCAAGTATACATCTCCTGCTTCTTACTTTTCTACATGCAGCCCATCGTCTATATGCATCAGACCTGAAGAATTCTCCATAATAATAAGATAGAACTTCTCCCATTGTCTTAATCTCCATAAATTTCATCACCTGAACAAGATTTTTGCCAAAAATGTAGAGACCAAGAAGAAAAGTTTGTGCCTCTTCGTCAGTCCAGGAGTATCTTGGCATTCCAGGCAATGGAATATAATCATGGGCTTTCCTCTTTACACAAGAACAGCCCAAAACTTTACTTTTATGTAAGCAGTGTATATCTTGTCCGGCAAACTTTGAGTGCATATCTTGTCCGGCAAATTTTGAGAATTTCTCACCTTGCTCATCATATTCAACTTTACAGCCCAAACATTCTCGACAAATGCTGTTCTGAGATAAATTTCTTGGAGTATTTCCACTGTTGTAGCTGTTACATTCATCTTGTGAAGGACACGAACTGTGTCCTGAAAATCCCCTCTGCTCTTCTTTTATATGATTGCTTGTATTTTGGGTCCATGTAACTGGAATAGCTAATCCTACTCCCACAGGGTACTCAAAACCAAACATTCTGCTGTCATAAACTGGCAATGACCTTAGTTTCATACGTTCCTCTTCTGTTGCTAGACCTGGAACTTCCACCTGGTACTCTTCCCCTACACGAGGGTATACTCGTGTATCTTCATTGACCTCCTCTGGACATAAGGGTTCAAGAAAACGCGGTTGATCAACAAGCATCTCGACCAGTTGCTCTTCATTATCCTTGGTTTGAATAGGATCCATCTGCACAAAAAAAGGAGGTACAAGATTGGAACCCATGATGGATGAACGCATAGCTGAGCAATAGAACATAAATATATGAACAAACATATCTACCTGATGCTCTTCTTCGTTTTTGATTTCAAGATAATCCATCTGTCAAAAAATAGTAAAGGATATCGTATAAGACAGTTACTCCATGGTTTGTCAATTCACTGTGCATACCATCTGAACAGCAGAATGTAAACCTAGGACAAGTCTGCAAATACACTTAACGTGAAGATAAAGAGGGAAAGTAGTCATACTGTGAGAGTTGGTGAAAATATAGAATTGGCGAAAATATAGAATTGGCTTTAACCAGACCAAAATTCCACTCGACAACTTGTGCCTCAATATGCTCAGATATACTGAACAAGAAAAGTGTAGAATAACTCGCAGCACCTAAAATCAACCTGTTTTAAATTTCTTAGATTGATTTATTTCATATGGAAAGCATATAACAATTCAAGAGTTTGTTGCAGCATTGAAAACTGGCAAAAGTTTCTAGAACTAACTGCTTCAAGTACTACTAGATTTATTGATAGACTTATTTATAAATTGCACAAAATATGCGAAAGAAAATTCGAAGTAGCTGTTCAGTCAAGTAAAGTCAGCAGTTACAACTCTGTACCTAGCTAGAAGCCAAGAAGGCAAACTACTTCAATACTAGAATTAATCAATTCACCTGGTTTTCTGATAAAGAACGGTGGCCCAGGAAAGAGCATTTAGGCATGAGTTTGGACCACCCCAAGATCTTACTTAAACTTAGCAGCTGATAACAGCATAGCTCAAACACTCGCACACGAATGTGCGAAACATATAGAGAATAGAAGCCCACAGTTCAAGGAATAGTGGTCATGATAGATAAAGTCATTACATAGACAAGCAGGAAGTGGGTATTATGTCGAGACATTATGTGAAAGGTCTAATCAAACCATAATTTTGAGTTTCTAACAACAAATGAAAAGAAACATGTGCAAAGAACAGAGAAGTGTTTACATTGATGTCTCACGGTGCTAAAAAAACCTGGAGATTGAGTCAGCAAGAATTGGGGCTCCAACAAATCGTACAAGTACATAGAATACTGGGTTAATATCAAGTGGTACACTCTTTCCAGGGTTTTTTAGAATTGTTGCTCAGTTTAATTGTAAATATTGTTCTGACAGTTGTTTGAACTTATAACCCATATTTTTCGAATATCTAATGGTTACTTTGTGAATCATGTAGTTTTGAATTAAACATTTGCTAGGAGACGAATAAAAGCGTCCTCAAAATGAGCACTAAGCACGAGAGTCTAAACATCCAGCAAACAATGTGTACAAAAGCATAACTATTTCCGCATTCAATCATTTCTAACTCTAATTCTACGCAGTGTACTAGGATGAAGGGGAAAAAACAATCTGTCAACAATGGCTGCATTTTGCAGTCATCCCCCAACCAAACCATCCATTTGCATTAACACTTAACAGCAATGGCAGGTCAGGCTTGATCCACTGATCTGCAGGGGAGGGGGGGTTGCACTTATCAGTCTCGCAACAAACAAATCCCGCACCTCGGGTACCAAGTCCTATGGGGTCAACTGATATCGATCTTGCGCGCCGAAACAAAAAATGAACCTAATCGAACCATGGATGGATCGGATTAGTATGCCACCACGCAGCAAACAAATCCGTTACTAACTACGGCGAGAGAAAGATTTGGATTTGATTGCTCACAGCAAAGAAAGGATCCCCCAGAACAACACTCTTAGAACAATCTATCCAACTAAGCTAGCGATACTTACCAGCAAAAGAAAGCAATCCCAAGTATGGATGGATCTCCACTCCACGCCAGTGCAGCAGAGGGTAAGAGGAGGAAGGACAACTACGAGGGAGTTCCTACTTCCTACGAGGTGGCTAGCGTGCTTCTGTGGAAGGAAGCTGGACGCGCAAGCGCGGGCTAAGAGGACGGCGGCGGCGCTGGCGAAGAGGACGACGGTGTGAGAGATGCGTTGAGAGTTGAGACCATCGGGGGAGCCGAGAGCAAGAGGGGTACAGGCGGCCTGAGCCGGGCTGGGCCGGGCTGACCCGATGATTTCCCGTCGACCGTGGTGCCTGAGCCGTGAAGGCTAGCTAGGATATTTTTAAAAAAAATAACATTTTTTAAAAAATAATTACGAAAATAAATAATCGTCCCAAAAAACTACAAATATGTGTTTCTATCACCAATTGAACTAGCGATATGTATCTGTCGTCATTTGAAATAGCGACAGCTAGTTAACACCCTAAACTGATTTGTCTACTTGTGATTTTAATATATTTTGAATAGTACGAAATTTGTTAGACTCACAATAATATTTTGTGATCATCGTATGTTGTTCTAGTGTGGTGAATTTCTAAAGAATTTTGCGATGACGATTGAGGTATCAATGATTCGTAAGTAGGAAGGTAAGTGATATTGCGATGCAGTCGGGAATTCATACACTTGCTCATGTACATGCACGACATATTATTGCTACTTGTTGCCATTTCAATTAGCAACAGAGAGATGTTGCCAGTTGAACTAGTGACATGATCCTATGCTGGTTGGTGTGTTTGTTATTTTCATAGATTCAGAACGGTACGAAATATGTTAACGATGCGTCAGCTGGAAGGTAAGTTATATTGTGATGCGCTAGAGAATTTTGTGAGGACGATTGAGGTATTAATGATTTGTAAGTAGGAAGGTAAGTTATATTGCGATGCGCTAGAGAATTCACACACGGTGCACAATATTGGAGAAATGACGCAATGATAACAACACGATAGTTGATCTGACAAGAGGGGTTACGTGGCACGCAGACTAACGAACCAAGGACGGTATACGCATGCCTTTAGGGAATTAGAAATACATGGGACATATAGATGAAGAGGGTCAGACTACTGCGTGGACCGGGGCCATTTGCCCTTCCTTGCTAGCTCGGCGTTGTACTCCTCGTCGGCCGCCATTTCCCTCTTTTTCTCGCACTCCCTCTCGTGAGTCTCGCGCTCCCGGCGCCTGCACGCCTCGAGATGGGCCTACATCTCCCGTCGGATACGCTAGTTGTGCTATTTGGTGCAGCGCTCCTCCTCCCTCCTCTTGCGGTCCCTGTTGGTATCCCACTCCTTGTAGTCAAGAGTCCACTGGTCGTGTGGGTGGATCTCTAGGTCGATCCACTTGCGGTAGCCACATAGCGGATCCAGGGACTACGAGTAGACGTGATAGGTTGCTAGTGCGGACTTTCAAAGAGAAATGGTAGGGGAACATACTGCTAACTGTCCTTACCGGCTGCCGATAGCATCTCGTGCTCCAATGGCGGTCGGGATAATCGCTGGAGTAGTTCGCGCAACCCTAGTAACGCATGCCCAGGCTTAGCCAATGCTTGGACTTGAAGAACTTGCATCTGTCACTGCACCAACAGAGGGGCGGCGTCTCCCCCTTGGGCGGATATTGCAGCGAACGCTCGGTTGGGATGTTCTATTAGGGGTTGCTGCTATAGGGAGCGGCGTCATTACGGGGAGGTGGCCTCCTGGCACGCTCCCTTTGTTCCTCCTGGACTGCATACTCCCTTTGCATTTCGTGGATCTCCTTCCGGTGCTTGTCCATCTGAGTGAGATCGTGTTGAAGTCTGGATCTTGAGAGAACCCGCGTGGAAGGGTAGTACTTATATATGCGGTCTTTGCGTGCCGATGAATTGTAAATCAATTGAAGGAAATTCGCGTCCGCGAGGCAGCAGCCCTAAAAAGCTGGCCCGTCGGGTCACGTCGTCCTGAAAAGTTGACTCGTCGGGTCATGTCGTCCTAAAAAGCTGTCTCGTCGGGTCACGTCGTCCTGAAAAGCTGACTCGTCGGGTCACGTCGTCCTGAAAAGCTGACTCGCCGGATCACGTCGCTCCGCAAAGCTGACTCGTCGGGTCACGTCACTGCACAAAGTAAGGGGGACTGAAGGCGTAGAAAGAGGGTGGTGTGGGGTGTCCCGATGCAGAATCGTACACGTGGTCACGGTTTTCAAGCAAAAGGGAGAAATCGAAACACGAGACTAGCATAATAATAGTTGTACAGAAATTAATATTTACATGACATGACTGATATTTTGAGAAACAAATATCTACTGGCGGCCCCTCTTGGGGCACACCCCGCATGTCGCCCCTAGCCTCGCCCGGCGATGGTTTGAGTACGTCAGAGGATCAGGCTACCTAACTACCCGACCGGCGCGAGTAGCCTGAGGTGGTGTCGCGAGGTGGGGTCCTGCGTCGGTTGGGTTGATCCCGGCGCACCGTGCAGTTGAGAAGCCTCCAAGGAGAACGGGGTGTCACGCGGGTCTATGAAGAAGTCCTTGAGGGGTGTCGATAGGTGTGCCTCTTCGTGCGACAATGAATCGTCCTCCCAAGGCGTTCTTGTGAAGCATTACGTTACAAACGTAATCAAGACGAAAACCACAAAAAAGAACGTTATGCAAGTAAGCAAGGTGGTCATACCTGCTGGCCCGAAGATGTGCCCCGACGACTCCGCGTACTCCTGCCCCGCGTACAGGTGGAGCTCAGGACCTGCAAGAGAAGATTGCTGTTAGTAACTAGTGGAGTTCGAAATAAAGAAGCATTATGTTACGCACGTAATCATGGCGAAAACCACGAAAAAGGACGTTACGCAAGCAAGCAGGGTGGTCATACATGGTGGCACGAAGTTGTGCCCCGATGACTTTACGTACTCCTGCCCCGCGTGCCGGTGGAGCACAGGACCTGCAAGAGAAGATTGTCATTAGTAACTTGTGTGGTTCGAAATAAAGAAGCGGAAGTGAATGTCTCATGCTCACCTCTAAAATGTCCTGCGGTGCTCCCACCACGGTGCCACGACGACACACTCGCCACGTCCAGGGCAGGAGCCCATGGCCGTGAATCACCTCGGCTGACCTCTTGTCCTTGCACTGGTCGGTCCACCAGGTCCCTCGGCGTGCGACAAGTTGCAATCTGAATGCCTCATCTCGCGGCCTCCATGATCCGCTACAGGACCCCTCTGGTGTTCCCCAGTGTCTTGTGCTGCGCGGAGGCTGCCAACTCGAGAATCTCCCGGTGTAGATCCATCTGCACAAGTAATGAACAAGTTGGAAACATAAATCTGGCAAATTAAATATGAATTAAGGACCGTTCAATACGTACGGAGCAGTGGAAAGCGGAGTCCGGCTAGGTGGGGTACGTGTCAGACGTCATAGCCTCATGTCGTGGTGGGTCAACCACAACCCGGACGCAGCAAAGTCTCGTCTGACTAGCGTACCACTCAATGTACTCCTCGTACATCTCGGGGTCGTAGGGATCATCCCCACACTGGATGGGGTCGTCGTGCACGCCACTCTAAGCCTCAACCCAAGGGGACATCCTGTCCAACCAGGATATCGTGCCATGTACTCCCTTCCTAGTGTACCTGTGGACGGCAAGACAATTATTTTGACAGCACGTAACGCATATTGTACGAAAGAAGTAAAGAGTGAACTTACGCGTGAACGTGCGCCGGCACCCACGTCCCCCTCAAGGGGCTGGGACCTCCTATCACAGACTGAACTGGTGCATGACCCACTGCACCTGGTACTCCTCCACGAAGACATCATGCACCAAGGCCCTCCACGTGTACCAGTACAGGTAGTCTCGTGTGCACAGGATCGACAGTCCTTCGGGCGTACGCGCGTTCACCCTCTCCTGAGTGTATGGTGTCCAAATGACACGGTCATCAGTCAGCTTATCGAACATAGCAACGTACTCCGGGTAGGACCCCTGTGTAGTGATCGGCGTGTAGGTGATCTGTGCAATAGAATACCGCAAACTTAGCACACGAAATTATGATTACAATACAAAAAATAATAAATGATAATGAAACTAACCCGTCGGCGGCACCACACCGTGCCCATGGTCGGCCGGCCCACGTCATCGCCCTAGGCGTGCAAGCTGACCACGTACGCTCCCAAGTCCAACTGTGGTCGTTCGATCTGGAAGCGCTCGAAGGACCACAGCTACAGAAGTAGCGGGCATCCGGAGAGGATGGAGCTGTCCTGGGCACGGTGTCACGAATCGCACAGTGCGCGGTACATCGTGCACAGTACGGCCGGACCCCAGGCGTAGGAGGTGATCTCGTCCACCGGCAAATTCGTCAGCTCACGTGCGTACCGGACGTAGTGCTTGTCGACGCTGTCGCCATGGGACCTTAGGAACATAACCTACTCAAATAGCCACAACAGGTAGGCCTCGAAGTGCCTCCTAACAATGATGTCCCCTGCATTCTGCACCATACGCTCGGGCTGCAAGAAGACATGTACACGTCAGCAAGGTTCACATATGAATTGATGCGAGATGACAATAGTTACAAATACTTACGTAGAACTGGTAGATCCACCTCAACGTCTACTGCGGCGAAGCTTTGAACTCCGGTACCCCGCTCGACGGCAAAGACATCGTGGAACCTCGCTAGGAGGTCCGTGCGACACGTGGACGAGATGTCGTACGCCGCCATGGGGGAGCCTGTGCAAGGCAACCCAATTAGGAAGCTCACATCCTGGAACGTCGGCACCATCTCCCCACACGAAAGGTGGAACGTGTGCGTCTCTGGCCTCCAGCGGTCAACCAGCACCGTCAGCAAGGCTCAGTCGTATGGAAAACGCCTAGACATACGACCATGATCGTGATCCTAGTCATCCTCCCACGTCGCCTCCACCATCCTCGCTAGTGGAAGGAGGCCTGCCGCTCTCAACCTGTGTCGAAACGATTAAGAACAGATGTGACTGCACGCAAAGTAGTCAGACCGCGATTGAGTGCATGAAGGTCAGAACTACACGCACCTCGGAACCCGATGCTGGGTGCGGCCTCCATACTACGATGGGCGTCTTGCATGAACGCGCCAAGCTCAATCGGCGCCTCGCCCTCCGGGGAGCACGCAGTCTTGAGGAGCTACGGTGATGCGCGTCAATCACCGGGTCAAGCAACTCGTAGTGACCTGAGTCTGCCATACCTACAAAATAAGTGCATGTATTGTAAAGACTACTAAACATGTACAAAAACCAAAATTCCTACTTTAAAAATAATTTTCGACGTTAAAAGAATAATTATCACACAAAAAATGTAAACCTAATTTAGGCTACTCAGCAATTTAAACAGATTTGTAATAGGGTCTTCCAATTTAGAGGATATTTTTAAATATTTTCCAAGTGCAAATATAAACAATAAACAAAGTTCTTCCTATTTTCCTAGTTTTGTACTTTAAAATTAATTTTTGACATTAACAATATAATTACCACGCACAAATGGGAAGCTAAATAAAGCTGAGATTATTTTTTACATATTTCTAATAGTCATCTTCCTATTTTTGTTGATTTATCCTAAATCGTTCGACTGTTGTAACATTCATAACATGTGTACGACGAACTATACTATACACATCTCAAATAATGTAGTACATAATTTGACTACAATTATCTAATCTACTTAATTCTATGTCGCTATTCTACTTAATTCTATGTGCTTAATTCTACTTTCTATTTTACTCGCTACAGCTCAAATGATGTACTCAATTCTACATAATTTGACATAATGTACAAAGTTGCAAAAAAATGTACGTGCAAGATGACCGGCCCACCGGATCTGATGCTCTGTCAATCTGTCTCCTTCGCGACGAACTAGCAGATCTTCGCTACCTTTCTTCTCTTCCTCTCATCCTCTCTTTTGTTTTTTTTTTTGAATTAAAATGAGTTTTGGAGGAATTTTTTTGGGGATTTTATAGATAGCATCTTATCGCCAGTTCAACTAGCGACAGGAGGTTATCGCCAGTTTAACTGGTGATAGATAGCTGGATCGGAGACAGGAGGGGAAGAGGGTCCCTGTGGCCAGTTCAACTGGCGACAGCTGACTCATTTTTGTAATTTTTTGAGGCGGCTATTTATTTTTGTAAATATCTTTTAAAAAATATTATTTTAAAAAAAGCAGCTAGCTAGTGCCTCAGCTTCGAGGTTTTCAATAGCTAGTTAATTCCTATTTTCTCCTCTTAGCCTACTCAAGAGTATTCGGTATACAATAAACAGTTCTCTTAATAATCAGGATGCATAAGCATGTTATACGTTCAAGCTTCCATGCTTCTTTACTAGAGCTTTCATAAGACAGAGGGTCTGTTTGGCACGGCTGTAGCTTTTCTGAAAAGTGGCTTCCGGCTGAACTGTAGGGTTGAACGACTGAGCTGAAGAGGTTTGGTGTTTGTCTGTCAGGCCTTTAGGTAGGCTGGCTGCAGCTTCTGAGATGAAAAATATCTGAAATGCCCTTGAGGTAAATGATGGCTTGTTTGATGTCGTTTAACGGCAATTAATGCAATTGATGACAATTAACAACAACTAATGATAATTCATGACAATTAACGACAACTAACGTAGTTGAAAACAACGCAAGTGATGACAACTACCGCAATTAACGGCAATTACTGCAATTAATGACAACTACCGTAATTAACGATAATTAACACAATTGGTCACAATTAACATAATTAACTGGAATTAATGCAATAAACCGCAATTAATGTAATTAACGACAACTAATGACATGCTATCAATGTGTGGCTTTGTTTGCAATAGTTTGCAACTCAATATCGTGCTGAAGTTTGCACTTGCCGGAAAAATATATTTGGGAAGAAGATGGTTAGAGCATACGGGTTTTACAATAACACATATAGGACGACAACAGATTGATCTATCCAAGTGAAAAGACGACCCCATAGAATACTCCATGATGCAGATAAGCTTCAGAATTCAGAATGGAAATACTGATGCAAAGATCAGGTACAATTAAAGAGTGGCCAGGTCTGTTAAGCAACTCAAATGACTACAAAAAGAACTCTGTTCAACAGGAGGGAGATGACAGGTGATCCTAGAAATATAAACAGACATTTGGAAGATTCAGAAATCAAGCCCATTCTCTCTAGCAGCATCAACCAAAGCTTTTATGCCACCATGATAGAGGAAACCACCTCGGTCAAATACAACTTTGGTAATTACTTTCTCCAAGCAAGACTTGGCAACCACTTCACCAATCTGACTTGTAGAACATTTATTTTGTAAGTAGAGTTCAGAATCATGTGCTAGCATGGAAAAGATAGAAGTATAAAATTAGCACTGTTGATCCACCTCTTGAAATCTCTTACTTATTTAACTGCACCTGGGAATATAGATCATAAAATTTAAATTCTATATCTAGAACATACACAAGAAATATTTGTTCTTTTGATCCAATTCTTTTTGGGAATAAATGGTACTTTCAGTAAAGTTTTTGAATCATGTTATTTAGAATCACAATCATAATTCAATGATTGAAAATATTATATATCAGAGAGTATGCCAGACGGCCAATTTCATAGCAAGTCCTTACTAAAATCAGTTTATTTTCCAAAGATGCTGCCAGTTAATGGAATACACTAGACATTTTCAATTTATGAAAAACAAGTTGTAAATGCATAAGGCAACAAAACAAGTTACGTCGATATATTATAGAGATTAGCATTATTTGTCCTGCAGGTTTCCTGCTCCAGCTGGGATTTGAGCTCTCCCCGCACGAGGACATGGATGCCTACTTCGTGAATGCACCCGGGGAGGTCAGGGGAGCAGCTGAGCCTGTACCCATCGAGGTTCTTTCCGGGTCGCAGCTTAGCGGCCCCCCAGTGATCACCCAGCCACAGGTGGAGTCGACCCCCTTGGAAGCACGGATCAGCAAGGCTCTTGAGCGCCTCTCCCTATCTGGGCCCCAACCTAGGCACCCTGCACTTCAGAAGCCCAAGCGGGGGTGTATTGGTGGGCGCGGATCGGGTGTGGGACGTGGCGACGATGGAGGAGGTGTTGCAGGTGGCGTAGCGGGTGGCCAGTAGGGGGTCTTTGTTGTGCTCTATGTACTTGTATTATGTGTTTACGTATTGTATTTCGTAGTTACTATGACATGGTTGTCTATGCATTCCCTCTAGCATTGTTCTATAACTTGTATTATGTGTTTACGTATTCTTCTTCGTAGTTACTATGACATGGTTGTTTATGCATTCCCTCTAACATTGTTCTATTACTTATTCATATATTACTTTCGAATCGTCTGTGACCTAGTCGCTGAACCGTTCGATGACTTGGTAGGAAAAAGTGGCCCACTGCTAGCCAAGTCGCGCAACGGTTGAGTGACTATTAACCGTCGGGCCAGTACTTGCTACCAAGTCGTCCAACGGTTGAGCGAATAGTCCACGTGTCGCTCAACCATTGGGCTAGTACTTGCTGGCAAGTCATCCAACAATTGAGCGACTACACGGTCGTATAGAAAGCCAGACCTGGTCCCGTCACGGTTTCTTTCACCATTTCTCTCAGCAGACAACCATAGCAGATTGGGAGAGGAGAAAAGGGGGAGAAGGTAGGGAGAGGGAGAAGCAGACAAGCTCGAGAGAGGCAGACAAGGGGAGGAGAGGAGCTTGGGAGAGGTACACAAGGGGAGGAGTAGAGCTCGGTAGAGGGCAGTTTGGGAGGAGAGGAGCTCGAGATGTGAAAGAGAAAGACGAAGGAAGCTCGTTGATAGGAAGAGAAGGTCTCCGCATGAAGGTAATAGTCTTGTTTGTTCTTGTTCTCAGCCGAATATAGGCGACGTGTAGCTACTTGTTGGTTTAGCACGTATTTGGGGAATGTATGTTGAGAAATCGTTGGTTGCGATGTTTGAAATATTTACAGTGATAAATCAGTCATGTCGGAGACCACAAGATTGAAAGTGTATTATGGTGTTGGTACGGTTCGTGAAGGTCCATACGGTGTTGACCTAAGTGGTTTCCAGCAAGTCACTATGGTACACCTGGATATGGAGGATGCCCAAATCAGAGATGTCCTACACTGGCTCACCAAAAACTTCTCCTTGGACCCCGAGGTGTGGAGTGTCGTCGTACAAGGGCTTTGGAGTCGGTCTGCCATGCACATTTGGTGGGAATTGACAAGATTGATGCGCACGGTTGCATGGAAAGGATTTCTGGAAGGCTGCAGGCATCGTGGCTATGAGTGCGTGCTACTCGTGCAACCATGTCCGAAGGGAGTCATCAGAGGCCCTTCCGACGGTTACCATCGGGTTGGTGGGAGCAGCTCAGACGCAGAGCGCATGGTTCAAAAAGAAGACGTGGTGGTCGATGTTGCGGAGGCAGAAGATGACGAGGTGACCAATGTCATGGAGACAGAAGAGGAGGCGGTGACCCATGTTGCTGAGGCAGAAGAGGAATATCGCACACCGCACGCTTAGCCCAGCGCACAGACAGATGCAGGGGAGCATGTCGACAGCATAGTGTGTTAGATGGAGATTAATGACTTGACAGCTCAGGCGGAGGAGGAAGCTTTAGAAGAGGATGGTGATGACTCTTCTGAGAAGGATGAAGGTCCCATCCCGCAGGAATGGAATAGGGTGGACGTTGAGGGTCTTGCTATGCACGACGAGCACGAATCAACGTGGGAGTACCATGGGACGGAGGTTCGACTTCGTGCAATGTTTGCTAACAAGGGATCACTGCAGGATGCCATTAAGCTGTGGGCCTTGTCCATACAGCTGCCGTTTCGTGTACTCAAATGCAGCCAGGAGCAGTACACCGTGGTATACGAGCAGGCTGGGTGTCCTTGGCGTGTGCGCGCACGAAGACCCAAGTGCGAGACTCACTGGATTGTCTCCAAGGTGGAGACGCACTCCTGCTTGCTCAGTAGTGTTTTGCCGAGGCATCGCAACCTGACATCCACCTTTATAGCCAATGTGATGTACGGAGAGATAGTGAAGAAGATGGATCTGAAGGCCAAGCACATCATGGTGGCTATCGAGCAGAAATTCAAGTACAAGATTAGCTATGCGAAGGCATGGCGTGCTAAACAGAAGGATTTGGAAAGGAGGTTTGGTTCTTTTGAGGCGTCTTACGACAACCTTTCTTGTATGCTCCAGGTACTACAAGACAGGAACCTGGGCACATACATTGCTATGAAGGACAAGCCATCCAAAAGACCACCGCTAGGTTTTATGGTATTGCAGAGGTCCTTCTTAGCATTCGGTGCCTACATCGATTCATTCAGACACATGTTGCCCGTGATCTCAGTAGACAGGATATTTCTAACTGAGAAATACAAAGGTATGATCCTAACAGCAATTGGCGTTGATGGCAACAATTAGATTTTGCCCTTAGCCATCGCTTTCGTCGAAAGTGAGAATTTTGATAGCTGGTTGTGGTTCCTTCGACATCTGAAGGAGGGAGTAGTTGGGGTACGTCCGAATGTCTGCATAATCCATGATCACCACCCTAGGATGATGAAGGCCATCCGAAAACTTCAGCAAGACCCCGATGAGCCGTTCCCTTGGCCAGACATGAGGAACAAATGGTGCATTCGCCATTTGGGGGCCAACTTCTTCAAACAGTTCAGACAGCAACCGTTGATGAAGCTGTTCAAGAGGCTTTCTATGTAGAACCAGCAGTGTAAATTTGATGCGTTATGGGAAATATTGGACGAGCACACCAAGAAGCATGTCGTCGAGAAGAACAAGCGTCCCCTCATTCCTGGGGCGGCGCAGCCCGAACACCTCACACCACTGTGGGAGCTCGACCCTCTCCATTTGACGTGAAGGACCTCGAGGGACATCGGGTGTTTCTCTCATTGGATTGAGGCCGAGCCATTGGAGAAGTGGTTGCTGCACGACACGGACGGTGCAAGGTACGACATAATGACCACTAACCTTGCAGAGGTGTACAACTGGGTTATTAGAGGCCTCCGTTCTCAGCCTCTCGTCGCCATCGTGGAAGGCGTTCTGCACGGTACAATCGGATATTTTAGGGAAAGGCATACAAATGCGGCACTTCATGCAGCCAACCCACATACACCGTACTGCTTGAAGATTACAGCGTACATGCAGGCCAAGATCGAGAAGGCTCAGTCGCACACAGTCTTCATAATAGGCAATACGGGGCATCAATTCGATGTGGTCCTTCGAGATAGAGCCGGATTTGGGACAGCTCGGTCTCTTGTTACCCACGAGGTATGCCTTGGAGACCATGTGAATGAACCTAGCTGCACATGCAACAAGCTAAAGCTCCTTCATAAGCCATGCTCTCATGTCCTCACCGCGTGTGGCACCATCCACATGGACCCATTGAACTTCATATCAGAGTACTTCATGAAGGAGAGGGTGCAGCAGGCGTGGTGCGGTGAGCTAAGGGGCTTCAGGGTTGTGGGCAACTTCACCACGTTGGATATTGCACAGAGGACTTGGATTCTGGATCTAGACCTATTGAAGGGGGAAGGGCCATCGGCAGAGTCGTTGCATTAGGAACGATATGGACGAAGGGGAAGCTAGAGCAGCGGGTAGACGTTGCGGCCGCTGCCACCAGGAAGGCCACACTGCAAGAACTTGCAAGGCACCACCAACACGTAGGAATACCGACTTGTACTTCAGCATGTTGTAAATTGTACTTCTGTCAGTACTTTGCTTGTACTATGAAACTATTTGTATCGTAATTGCAAATTTTAACTTTATTTGAAGTGTTGATCTCTCGTCTTAATAGCAATGCACAACGTGACCTCGCTCGGCAGTGCACCACGTGACCACTCTCTGCAAAGCAGGATGAGACCACTCTCTGCAAAGCAAGATGTGACCACTCTGTAACATCCCAAATGTATAATTAGGGTTAATCAAGTATAATTATATGTGTAGAAATTAAAACTTTTTCTCACATCTTGAAAAACCCTAAAATCTCATGTGATTTTTGTCCAAGAGTTGTGTAATCCAAAAACACAAAGCTCTTGTTGACCAAAAATCAAACTCATTCTCCAATTATCTTAAATCTTGTGCCAAACATTTGGAATATATTTTCCTTGGTCCCAAAAAAACTGATATGGGACCCCTTCTGAAAAATATCATGAGTTATAACACTTGTTGATAATTTTTGGAGGCAAAACAATCCTTTAAACAACCTTCATGAATTTCTTGAGAAAAATGCATTGCATAATAACCTCTGGAAATTTTATGCAAGGTTGGTCTCATTGTCAGCAAGCTCCAGTTAAAATTTCATCAAATTTGGAGTTCATTTGCTATCTCAAATAATTCGCTAAGTTTCATTTGTTAAAAACTAAATTTAAAAGCCTACACTGTTCCTTGGGCTAGCCATATTCAAAGTTGGTCCAGCCCAACCATGTCTGCACCTCGCCAGACCTCATCTCCACTTGATCGGTCGCGGTAGTTGGATTTACATCCAACACCACGACCTCCTCCTCATGATCAACACCGCGAGGACCTCCCTACCTCATGAGGTCATTGCCGTTGGATCGGTGATCCATGGTCATGACCTCCCCTGTGTTAAACCTCAAAGACCTCCTCGAGTTTGTTAAACCATCGCAATGAGGTCATCCCATTTGTTGAGGTCGAGCCGTTGGATCAAATCCAACCGCCACGACCTCCTCCTCAACATACTCGGTCGGGTCATCCCACTGCGTGAGGTCATAGCCCTTGGATCCAAGATCCATGGCCCGACCTCCTCCTCTCAACCTAAACTAAACAAACCTTCCACCTAACCTAGGTCGAGCCATTGGATCAAATCCAACGACTCACGACCTCCTCCTGCTATCAAGCACTCACAACCTCCCCATCTTTTGTTGTGCACCGTTAGATTAAAATCTCACAGTCCACGACCCCCTTTTTGTCTCATGCGCACTGCAGACCTCCCAACAAGACGTGAGATCGTAGCCCTTAGATCTAAATCCAAAGGCCATGACCTCCCTCATGTCTTTTGATCGCGTGCAGTTAAGTCCTCATTGGAGGTCCGCACTGCTGGATGGAGATCCAACGCTTTAGACCTCTGTCCCTTTCCCCACGCGTTTTCTCGACATGAAATCGGAGGGCCACGACCTCCCATCTTTGATCGTGTGGTGGGACCTCCTCCCACCACTTAAAACATAACGGTTCGAAAATGAGATCCGATGGTTAGGACCTCCCGTGTCTTATCCAGCGGTCATGAGGACCTCCCTGTTCTTCTCCTTCCTCTGGCAAACTCGAAAGCGGCAAGAATTAATGCGTGTCGACCTTGGGGTACACTTCAATGACTCTTTCTTCGACCATTTAATGCAGTCACTTTTTCGCCCTCCGTCACTCAAACACCGCCATGTGTCAACTTTAAGTCTTGTCCAATGCCAAGATCGTGCCATGGGCCAAGCTCACAGGAGCTTAGCCGGTGGTCTCGACCTCAATTGCCCTAGGATAAAACCACCCCATTGTGCCTTTATCTTCCTTTGCACGCCATTGTTCTTTGCTCACCCATCTGTGCTTGTGAACTCTAAGCCGCAGAGCTCCTTGGCCGCCATTGTTGGACTTGAAGTTCCTCGGTGGACAAGGGTCCTTGGGTTTCCACCTTTCTCCTTGCTTCCATTTGTGCCTTCCTCTCGGGACCAAGTCCCGACTTGAGTTGTTGGACATTTGCAGAGGGGGACAAAGAGGAGCTTGAGGCGGTGTCTTGGGCGGTGAAGCTTCACTGTCTTCCCAACACCGCCATCACCTCCACGACCTCCCAAAGACCTTAGGACCTCCGGTACACCTCCCTGTAGTCCCTTAGTTGTCGGCACCCGCTGAATGTTGTCGCGAGCTTTCTTGGCATACGCTTGAATGTCGCGCGGAGCTTCATTTTTATTTGAATTTTGGGCGTCTTTGGTCAACCTTGCCCTCTCCGGCTCGCCACGGCGTTCAAAGCCGCCGTCGCCGTTGAGAGAAGGTCCACCGGTGCGCAACGTTATTGTGCACTCGGTGGTACCATTGATCTCATGGCGAGGTCTACATCGCCGGCGATGACCACATCTTTGCGGGATTTTGCCGGACGCCCCGAGCGTGTCATTGTCGTTTTTAGGACATAAATTCACCATTTTAAATGCCCAATCATCGCAATCATTGGATGTCTTAACTGCCTTAAATCCACCCTTTAATGCGTGCATTTAAGACCTCCACAAGACGGACCTCCTTGATGTCCGGTACAAGATTTATCTCATGTCCAAAACTCATGCGCGTTGGAGTCAGGGACGCCCGGACCTCCCTCCGGGAGATCTGGAGCGCCCAAGACTCCCTTGCGCAATCGTGGCCGTCCAGACCTCCCTGGAGGTCTGTGGACGTTAGGACCTCCCTTAGGACCTCCCGAGGCCATCTCAGCTGTTCATGACCTCCCATCTAGATCTGGTCCGTTCCGGACCTCCTTTTTGGTGTTGTGGTCCGTTGGATCTCCCATCTACGGCCACGACCTCCCCCTCACCTCGCGCATGTGAGTTGCTAAGAGGTCCAGGACCTCTGGACCTTCACGTGCGCGTATGTGATGTTCTCCTGGGAGATCTTGAGCCGTTGGATTTAAGATCTGTGGCTCACGACCTCCCCTGTCCTTATGGGTTTTAGAAATTCCAGTGAGGTCTTAGTTAAACTGAAATAAGGTATAGACTTTAGAATTTCATATCTTTCTCATTTTAAATCCATTTGAGGTCATTCAAATTGTGTTAGCTCTGTCTTGAACTTGACTTTAATCCAAAAATGATTGTAAGTTGAGTTCAACTCCAGAGCACAGTTTGCCATTAGGTTTTAAAACTCACTTTAATTATACACTCAAAAACAATACTTAACTTGTAAAATGTATAACTAATGCTCTATAGGCTATTTGTGGGTGAGACCAACTTTGTTGGTTTCCTCTCTTAGTGAACTCACTGTGAAAATTAGTTTTGAGCATGTTGCTGTTAGGAAATTGAGAACTTGTGCATTATAATTTTGTTCAAGTTCTTGTGTTTGAAAATTTATAGAAAGTGCAATATAGCTCCAAATGAGATGAACTCAATTGTGTTATTCATCTCATGAGGTGCTGGTTTTACAGTAAAATTTTCAGCTTCGCTGCTGTTATAGAAAATGTTGCCTCATAATTAAATTAGTGAATAGTGCAGTTTGGTATTTTAGTAGGTTGAGCAGAATTGATTTCATCATATCTTTTGCATTGAGGATCCAAATCAATTGGTTCTTGTTGCTAAAGTCATGATAAATCATTGTCTTGCTGCTGTAAAATTTTCATAGCTTTTGGAGTTCATTTGTTGTGCTGTCTTTGTTGTTTTTCGTCGTTCTTATCGGTTCTTTCTCGCTTTTCCGTTAGGTTTCGACATTTGTGGTGATCCCGAGAGCGACCCTCTGCCACAATTTGACCACCAGCAACAAGGCAAGCAGTTTGACCATTTCCATCATTGTCCCATTACTTTAAAGCTTAATATATTGTTTTACTTCTATGTATGCATGCTACTTTGTGTTAAATGTCGCTAGCGAGCCTATAGTTGCATGATCTGAGGAATTGTTTATCCTCTACTACCATGAGCCTAGGTTATTTGCTGTGGTGGGAGCTCGTTGGATGAGCTCTTATCACTTAGTAGTTTCGATGTAAATTGCTTAGACATGCTTAGTTTTCGGTAGAATGGGCGATCATCGACTTAGTCGATGGTCTTGATCACTCAAAATGATTATTACTCCTATATGTCCAGCACTTGTGCTTTGATTAATTTGTAAAATCAAAAACTGAAAATAAAAGATTGATTTAGACTTGGGCATATTGGATGGATGGTGCGGTTTTGGATGTGGTGGTATGCCGGGTCCCTAAGGACCGAGTACTTGGGTCACTAAGCCAAGCGATTTGGCGTACTAACCACGCGAGGGCATATGGAACCCTCTTGACTAAGTACTCTAGGAGGTGTTAATTATGAGCGAGCTCGGTTGGTGTGTTTTTAAAAACAAATGTATATGTATAGTGTGGGAGGGAGCATTAGCTTAGGGAAGGTTGTGATGTCTCCTTCTCCCGTGGGTTGTGCAGACTCGTAATTAGCATTCATCCTTTGGAAAGGTCTCGAGGACTTAGTGCGTGCCGCACACCTTGGAAGTGTGCGTAAAGGAAAGGCGGTCCGACGTGTGGGTACAGTGGTACACCTGCAGGATAAAACTATTCAATAGCCTCGCCCTAGGTTATGGACATGCTTGGTAAGGTCGTTCAAGACTAGACTACAACCTTTAATTAAAACTTGACATGGTTGGTATGAACGGGAGTTCATGCTATTGTTGTGGTGACTTGGGTTAGTCACTTCGTGATTGTTCTTGTTGTTGTTATTATGTTATTATCTCGTTGTTACTTCAACATTTAAAAATGCTTTGTCAAATTGCCTTCAATCTATTATGTTATTGCAAATAAATGTTGCTTTATGCTAAAATGAGTCCAAAGCCTCATCCACTTAAATAAAGCTTGCATGTAGCTATTTATAGTTCTGTTATCTCACACGTAAGTCTTGCGGAGTACTTTATGTACTCATCGCCGTGGTTGTGGCAATTTTGTGGCTTTTGTTGCAGAGGAAGAAGGAGAGCTCCAAGAGCCTCTCTTTTGTGCTACGTGTTGCGCTTTCTTGACGACTAGCTTGGCGGTCCGGTCAGATGCCTAGGGTTAAGGCACACCGATTGGCTTTGTGTTATAGCCATCTTTATGGCACTTTTGCTTCATTGTTATCTTTTTGTATTTATTGCTTTTTGGCCTAAGGGCCTCTCTTTTGTAATATCTATTCCATATTAATATTAACTTCTGGTTTGTTGCTTATGTTCTATGTGTTGTATGGAATTGATACATTCTTTTGTTGTGAGGTATGTATACTGCATTCTGGGGAGTATACATCTCTCGAGACCGGGTTTATTTGGTTGATAATACTAGGGTCAATCGGATGACTAAGTATTATGAGCCTAATAAAAACGTCGGGGTCTCACAAAAGTTGGTATCAGAGCCATACTGACCGTAGTAACGCAAGCTTGGTCGTCCTTAGGATATTTTGAAAACCTATTTTCAAAGCATCAAATGAGTTTTGAAAGCTTAGGTAAATTCTCGGATTTTATTCCTTACCTATCTTAGCTTTCTCTTCTCATCCCACTCTAATTTGAGTTTTAAAAGTTGTTTTCTCTCTTCCTTCTACAAAATAGTTGTTATCGATTAACACTGGTTTTTGGGAGAACCAATGAGATTGGCAAATTGAAGTGTGAGCTGCCCACTACAAGGTTTTGAAGTTTTGGAGTCGGTGATTCGACAAGGAGCTTGGATGCGAAGCCTGGACAGCAAGCATCAAATTTCCGGACAGCAGTCTCAAAGGTGTCTAATTAGGATAGATAATGAGAGGTTAATCAACTAAAACTTGTGAGAAAAAAAGGGTAAGATGTGATACTAGTTAGCTAAGTATCTAACACTTATTTCGCTGATTTAACCTTGCTCTTTAGTAGCATTAACTCTCACCTTACAATCTGATTTTTGATCTTCTCGACCAATTACTCGTTCATTCAATACGGGTTAGTTGAGTTGAGAAGTTGAGCCTTGCTTTTGGTGTTTCTTGGCTGTTTTTAGAGTCTTTTAGAAGCCTTTTAAAGATTAAATAACCGCTGATTTTTGGCTTTCGTTTGGGGTGATATTCCATTCCCCTAGTCGATCGCTTTTGCTTTCTTTAAGGCTTTGTTTTTCGGGTTGCGTTGCTAACCCATCCCTTCAGCCTTGGGGGTGCCTAACGTCAGGTTGGGTAAACTTCTTGTCAACTCTCGTCCTGCTTCTACTTTATTCAAATCAGGAGCTTCTCATTCTCTTGTATCTAAGTCTTTGGCTCCTTTGCTTGTCCCGTTGCTCATTCACTCTCCCGGTTCGGAAGTGAGAGCTGGATCTGAGTGTCGGAATGTCCCTGTTGAAATCGAAAAAGTGGAATCCATGCCAAGAATTACATCTAAACCTGTGCAAACCATTGAAATGGATTGGTTGTCCCAAAGACATGGGGCAAATCGATTGCGCCAGAAGCTCATCTCTGTCTAGTCCCTCCGTGGCGAAAGCAGTTCGCGCCGGTCGCTAGATCCGCATCTCTTCAAGGCTTGAAGCGAAGCCCGCTCTAGATATTAGCGAAGTCCCAACAGTTTGTGACTTTGTTGATGTCTTTCCCATGATCTTAGGGATGCCACCCGCTCGAGACCTCGAGTTTGTCATTGAGTTGGCTCCTGGTACCGCCCCTATCTCAAAGAGGCCTTATCGGATGCCACCGAACGAGTTGGTAGAATTGAAGAAGCAGTTAAGTGAGCTGCAAGAGAAGGGTTTCATCCGCCCTAGCTCATCTCCTTGGGGTTGTCCAGCAATCTTCGTGAAAGAAGAAGGGCGGTGATTTTACGATGATAAGGCCGATTACACGCCCACTTAATGAAGTGACTGAGAAGAACAAGTATCCATTGCCCCGCATTGACGATCTCTTCGATCAATTGACTGGAGCTCGAGTTTTCTCCAAGATTGATTTGAGAGTGGGATATCATCAGGTTCGGATTCGGCCTGAGGATATTCCAAAGACGGCGTTCTCTACTCGCTTCGGCTTGTACGAGTACATCGTCATGTCGCTCGCTTAACCAATGCTCTCGCCTTGTTCATGAACCTCATGAATTCGGTATTCATGGAGTATTTGGATAAGTTTGTCGTGGTCTTCATCGATGATATTCTTATCTATTCCAAGAACGATGAGGATCATGCCGAGCATCTGAAGCTTGTGTTAGGCAAGCTACGTGAGCACCACCAGACGCTGAAGTTCACAAGTGTGCGTTCGTTGAAGGAAGTGGCTTTCTTAGGCCATATTCTTTCGGCGGAGGCGAGTATTGATCCTAGCAAGGTCACCGATGTTTCATTATGGAGTCCGCCCACTTCGGTCACCGGCGCGGAGTTTTCTTGGTTTAGCGGGATATTATCGCCGCTTCATCGAGAACTTCTCCAAGATCGCGGGCCGATGACGGAGTTGCTCAAGAAGGACAAGAAGTTCTTGTGGTCTGATGCTTGCATGGCAAGTTTCCATATACTCAAGAAGCGTTTGACCACCGCTCCCATTCTTGTTCTTCCTGATATCCATCGCAGCTTCGATATCTTTTGCGATGCTTCTCGTCGAGGCCTCGGTTGTGTCCTTATGCAAGAAGGCAAGGTAGTGGCCTATGCATCAAGGCAATTGAGACCTCATGAGCTCAACTACCCTACTCATGATTTGGAGTTGGTCTTTGTGATTCATGCGCTTAAGATTTGGCGACATTACCTAATCCAGAATCGCTAGAAGTGTATTCGGATCACAAGAGCCTCAAGTACTTGTTCACCCAACCCGACCTAAACCTCGTGCAAAGGAGATGGTTGGAGTTGATCAAGGATTATGATATGGGTATTCACTACCATCCGGGCAAGGCTAATGTCGTTGCCGATGCGCTTAGTCGCAAAGCGCATTGTAATGCCTTAGTGCTCAAGGAGCATTCGCCCTCTCTTCTCGAGGCATTCCAGCGTCTCAACTTGGAGATAGTTGAGCATGGATCTCTCGCCGCCATGGTTGTGCAACCAACCTTGGTGGATCGGATCAAGTCCGCCCAGCGAATGGATGTTGGAGTGAGCCACATTAAGGCAAATGTCAAGAACGGAACGACCAAGTGCTTTCTCGAGGATGAGCATGGCGTCGTGAGGTTCGGCGGCGCTTTGTGGTTCCAAAGGACATGGAGTTGCGGAATTTAATCCTCCATGAAGCCCATGATTCGCTTTTATCCATTCATCCCGGCCACAAAGATGTATCAAGATCTCCGCCAGAGATTTTGGTGGACCCGAATGAAGAGGAGATTGCGGTTAGTTGCCAAGCGCGACGTGTGTCGTCGTGTCAAGGCCGAGCATCGGCGTCCCGCCGATCGCTTCACCTTTGCCAATTCTCGAGTGGAAGTGGGATTCGATCGAATGGATTTCATCACCGGTCTACCCACGTCCCCGAAGAAGAATGATGCCATTTGGGTCGCCATCGATCGATTGACTAAGGTGGCACATTTCCTTCCCGCCAAGACTAAACTTGGGTAGGTCTTTTGGCGGAACTCTATATCGCCCGCATCGTGAGTTTGCACGTGTGCGTCAAGACGATTGTGTCGGATCGTGGATCCTTTTCACGCCTCGCTTTTGGCATAGCTTGCAAGAGGCTATGGGCACTCGTTTGCTTTCAAAGACGGCATATCATCCTCAAACCGATGGTCGACCGAGAGGGTCAACCAAGTTTTGGAGGACATGCTTCGTGCTTGTGTCCTTTCATATGGGAAGCATTGGGAGAAATGCTTGCCATTCGCCGAAGTTTTCTTATAACAACGATTTTCAGGCCGGTCTCGGCATGGCACCATTTGAGGCCTTGTACGGAGAAAGTGTAGGACCCGTTGAACTGGTCGAGACCGGTGAGAGACCTCTCTTTGGCGGACTCAATCAATGAGGCCGAGCGCCAAGTCGGCTTTTTATTGGCGGAGCTGCTATGCATGTACTCAATCCAGCAAAAGAGCTATGCGGACCGCCGTCGACGTGAGTTACGTTTTGAGCCTAATGACTTTGTTTATCTCAAAGTCTCTCCTTTGAAGGGCCATCAACGTTTGGCGCCAAGGGCAAGTTGGCTCCTCGATATGTCGGTCCCTACCGCGTTATCGAGAAGAAGGAGCTGTTGCCTATAAGTTGGAGTTGCCACCTGCACTTGAGGGGTACATGATGTTTTCCATGTGTCCCAGCTTAAGAAGTGCCTCCGTGTTCCAACCGAGGAAGCTCCGCTGGAAACCCTCGATGTCCGTGAAGATTTGACCTATCGCGAGCACCCTGCTCACAGACTCGATGAGTCTCGAACGAAGGACAAGGAATAAGACCATCAAGTTCCTTAAAGTTCAGTGGTCAAACCATTCCGAGGATGAGGCTACTTGGGAAAGAGAAGATCGCGTCTGCGTGCGGACTATCCATCTTTCTTTCGAGTGAGCCAAATCTCGGGACGAGATTTTGTAAGGGGAGAGATTTTGTAACATCCCAAATGTATAATTAGGGTTAATCAAGTATAATTATATGTGTAGAAATTAAAACTTTTTCTCACATCTTGAAAAACCCTAAAATCTCATGTGATTTTTGTCCAAGAGTTGTGTAATCCAAAACACAAAGCTCTTGTTGACCAAAAATCAAACTCATTCTCCAATTATCTTAAATCTTGTGCCAAACATTTGGAATATATTTTCCTTGGTCCCAAAAACTGATATGGGACCCCTTCAAAAATATCATGAGTTATAACACTTGTTGATAATTTTGGAGGCAAAACAATCCTTTAAACAACCTTCATGAATTTCCTGAGAAAAATGCATTGCATAATAACCTCTGGAAATTTTATGCAAGGTTGGTCTCATTGTCAGCAAGCTCCAGTTAAAATTTCATCAAATTTGGAGTTCATTTGCTATCTCAAATAATTCTGCTAAGTTTCATTTGTTAAAACTAAATTTAAAAGCCTACACTGCTCCTTTGGCTAGCTATATTCAAAGTTGGTCCAGCCCAACCATGTCTGCACCTCGCAGACCTCATCTCCACTTGATCGTCGCAACTGTTGGATTTACATCCAACAGCCACGACCTCCTCCATGGTCAACACCGCGAGGACCTCCCACCTCATGAGGTCATTGCCGTTGGATCGCTGATCCATGGTCATGACCTCCCCTGTGTTAAACCTCAAAGACCTCCTCGAGTTGTTAAACCATCGCAGGCGAGGTCATCTCATTTGTTGAGGTCGAGCCGTTGGATCAAATCCAACCGCCACGACCTCCTCCTCAACATACTCAACAAAGTCATCCCACTGCGTGAGGTCATAGCCCTTGGATCCAAGATCCATGGCCCCGACCTCCTCCTCTCAACCTAAACTAAACAAACCTTCCACCTAACCTAGGTCGAGCCATTGGATCAAATCCAACACTCACGACCTCCTGCTATCAAGCACTCACAACCTCCCCATCTTTTGTTGTGCACCGTTAGATTAAAATCTACGGTCCACGACCCCTTTTTGTCTCATGCGCACTGCACCTCCCAACAAGACGTGAGATCGTAGTCTTAGATCTAAATCCAAAGGCCATGACCTCCCTCATGTCTTTTGATCGTAATGCGGTTAAGTCCTCATTTGGAGGTCCGCACTGCTGGATGGAGATCCAACGCTTTAGACCTCTGTCCCTTTCCCCACGCATGCGTTTTCTCGACATGAAATCGGAGGGCCACGACCTCCCCATCTTTGATCGTGTGGTGGGACCTCCTCCCACCACTTAAAACATAACGGTTCAAAATGAGATCCGATGGTTAGGACCTCCTGTGTCTTATCCAACGGTCATGAGGACCTCCCTGTTCTTCTCCTTCCTCGGCGCTGGCAAACTCGAAGCGGCGAATTAATGCGTGTCGACCTTGGGGTACACTTCAATGACTCTTTGTCGACCAAGATTTAATCTTGGTCGACTTTTCGCCCTCTGGTCACTCAAACCGCCATCGTGTCAACTTTAAGTCTTGTCCAATGCCAAGATCGTGCCATGGGCCAAGCTCACAGGAGCTTAGCGGTGGTCTACGACCTCAATTGCCCTAGGATAAAACCACCCCCATCGTGCCTTTATCTTCCTTTGCACGCCATTGTTCTTTGCTCACCCATCCGTGCTTGTGAACTCTAAGCCGCAGAGCTCCTTGGCCGCCATTGTTGGACTTGAAGTTCCTCGGTGGACAAGGGTCACTGGGTTTCCCACCTTTCTCCTTGCTTCCATTTGTGCCTTCCTCCTGGGACCAAGTCCCGACTTGAGTTGTTGGACATTTGCAGAGGGGGACAAAGAGGAGCTTGAGGCGGTGTCTTGGGCGGTGAAGCTTCACTGTCTTCCCCAACACCGCCATCACCTCCACGACCTCCCAAAGACCTTAGGACCTCCTGTACACCTCCCGTAGTCCCTTAGTTCTTGGCACCCGCTGAATGTTGTCGCGAGCTTTCTTGGCATACGCTTGAATGTCGCATGAGCTTCATTTTGCATTTTCAATTTTGGCGTCTTTGGTCAACCTTGCCCTCTCCGGCTCGCCGGCGCTCAAAGCCGCCGCCGCCGTTGAGAGAAGGCCCACCGGCGCGCAACGTTATTGTGCACTCGGTGGTACCATTGATCTCGCCGCGAGGTCTACATCGCCGGCGATGACCACATCTTTGCGCCGGGATTTTGCGGGACGCCCCGAGCGTGTCATTGTCGTTTTAGGACATAAATTCACCGCTTTAAATGCCCAATCATCGCAATCATTGGATGTCTTAACTGCCTTAAATCCACCCTTTAATGCGTGCATTTAAGACCTCCACAGCGACGGACCTCCTTGATGTCCGGTAGCGCATTTATCTCATGTCCAAAACTCATGCGCGTTGGGTGCAGGGACGCCCAGACCTCCTCCGGGAGATCTGGAGCGCCCAAGACCTCCCTTGCGCAATCGTGGCCGCCCAGACCTCCCCGGAGGTCTGTGGACGTTAGGACCTCCCTTAGGACCTCCCGAGGCCATCTCACTGCTCATGACCTCCCATCTAGATCTGGGTCCGCTCAGGACCTCCTTTTTGGTGTTGTGGTCCGCTGGATCTCCCATCTACGGCCACGACCTCCCCTCACCTCGCGCATGTGAGTTGCTAAGAGGTCCAGGACCTCTGGACCTTCACGCTTGGCGTATGTGATGTTCTCTCGGGAGATCTTGAGCCGTTGGATTTAAGATCTGTGGCTCACGACCTCCCCTGTCCTTATGGGTTTTAGAAATTCCAAAGGAGGTCTTAGTTAAACCTGAAATAAGGTATAGACTTTAGAATTTCATATCTTTCTCATTTTAAATCCATTTGAGGTCATTCAAATTGTGTTAGCTCTGTCTTGAACTTGACTTTAATCCAAAAATGATTGTAAGTTGAGTTCAGCTCCAGAGCACAGTTTGCCATTAGGTTTTAAAACTCACTTTAATTATACACTCAAAAACAATACTTAACTTGTAAAATGTATAACTAATGCTCTATAGGCTATTTTTGGGTGAGACCAACTTTGTTGGTTTCTCTCTTAGTGAACTCACTGTGAAAATTAGTTTTGAGCATGTTGCTGTTAGGAAATTGAGAACTTGTGCATTATAATTTTGTTCAAGTTCTTGTGTTTGAAAATTTATAGAAAGTGCAATATAGCTCCAAATGAGATGAACTCAATTGTGTTATTCATCTCATGAGGTGCTGGTTTTACAGTAAAATTTTCAGCTTCGCTGCTGTTATAGAAAATGTTGCCTCATAATTAAATTAGTGAATAGTGCAGTTTGGTATTTTAGTAGGTTGAGCAGAATTGATTTCATCATATCTTTTGCATTGAGGATCCAAATCAATTGGTTCTTGTTGCTAAAGTCATGATAAATCATTGTCTTGCTGCTGTAAAATTTTCATAGCTTTTGGAGTTCATTTGTTGTGCTGTCTTTGTTGTTTTTCGTCGTTTTATCGGTTCTTTCTCGCTTTTCCGTTAGGTTTCGACATTTGTGGTGATCCCGAGAGCGACCCTCTGCCACAATTTGACCACCAGCAACAAGGCAAGCAGTTTGACCATTTCCATCATTGTCCCATTACTTTAAAGCTTAATATATTGTTTTACTTCTATGTATGCATGCTACTTTGTGTTAAATGTCGCTAGCGAGCCTATAGTTGCATGATCTGTAGGAATTGTTTATCCTCTACTACCATGAGCCTAGGTTATTTGCTGTGGTGGGAGCTCGTTGGATGAGCTCTTATCACTTAGTAGTTTCGATGTAAATTGCTTAGACATGCTTAGTTTTCGGTAGAATGGGCGATCATCGACTTAGTCGATGGTCTTGATCACTCAAAAATGATTATTACTCCTATATGTCCAGCACTTGTGCTTTGATTAATTTGTAAAATCAAAAACTGAAAATAAAAGATTGATTTAGACTTGGGCATATTGGATGGATGGTGCGGTTTTTGGATGTGGTGGTATGCCCAGGTCCCTAAGGACCGAGTACTTGGGTCACTAAGCCAAGCGATTTGGCAGACTAACCACGCGAGGGGCATATGGAACCCTCTTGACTAAGTACTCTAGGAGGTGTTAATTATGAGCGAGCTCGGTTGGTGTGTTTTAAAAACAAATGTATATGTATAGTGTGGGAGGGAGCATTAGCTTAGGGAAGGTTGTGATGTCTCCTTCTCCCGTGGGTTGTGCAGCTCAGTAATTAGCATTCATCCTTTGGAAAGGTCTCAGAGGACTTAGCTGTGCCAGCACACCTTCTAAGTGTGCGTAAAGGAAAGGCGGATCGACGTGTGGGTACAAAGTGGTACACCCTGCAGGATAAAACTATTCAATAGCCTCGCCCTAGGTTATGGACATGCTTGGTAAGGTCGCTCAAGACTAGACTACAACCTTTAATTAAAACTTGACATGGTTGGTATGAACGGGAGTTCATGCTATTGTTGTGGTGACTTGGGTTAGTCACTTCCGTGATTGTTCTTGTTGTTGTTATTATGTTATTATCTCGTTGTTACTTCAACATTTAAAAATGCTTTGTCAAATTGCCTTCAATCTATTATGTTATTGCAAATAAATGTTGCTTTATGCTAAAATGAGTCCAAAGCCTCATCCACTTAAATAAAGCTTGCATGTAGCTATTTATAGTTCTCGTTATCTCACACGAAGTCTTATGGAGTACTTTATGTACTCATCCGCCGTGGTTGTGGCAATTTTGTGGCTTTTGTTGCAGAGGAAGAAGGAGAGCTCCAAGAGCCTCTCTTTTGTGCTACGTGTTGCGCTTTCTTCGACGACTAGCTTGGCGGTCCGGTCGATGCCTAGGGTTAAGGCACACCGATTGGCTTTGTGTTATAGCCATCTTTATGGCACTTTTGCTTCATTGTTATCTTTTTGTATTTATTGCTTTTTGGCCTAAGGGCCTCTCTTTTGTAATATCTATTCCATATTAATATTAACTTCGGTTTGTTGCTTATGTTCTATGTGTTGTATGGAATTGATACATTCTTTTGTTGTGAGGTATGTATCTCGCATTCGGGAGTATACATCTCTCGAGACCGGGTTTATTTGGTTGATAATACTAGGTCAATCGGATGACTAAGTATTATGAGCCTAATAAACGTCGAGGTCTCACAAAAGTTGGTATCGAGCCATCTCGACCGTAGTAACGCAAGCTTGGTCGTCCTTAGGATATTTTGAAAACCTATTTTCAAAGCATCAAATGAGTTTTGAAAGCTTAGGTAAATTCTCGGATTTTATTCCTTACCTATCTTAGCTTTCTCTTCTCATCCCACTCTAATTTGAGTTTTAAAAGTTGTTTTCCTCTCTTCCCTTCTACAAAATAGTTGTTATCGATTAACACTGGGTTTTTGGGAGAACCAATGAGATTGGCAAATTGAAGTGTGAGCTGCCCACTACAAGGTTTTGAAGTTTTGGAGTCGGTGATTCGACAAGGAGCTTGGATGCGAAGCCTGGACAGCAAGCATCAAATTTCCGGACAGCAGTCTCAAAGGTGTCTAATTAGGATAGATAATGAGAGGTTAATCAACTAAAACTTGTGAGAAAAAAAGGGTAAGATGTGATACTAGTTAGCTAAGTATCTAACACTTATTTCGCTGATTTAACCTTGCTCTTTAGTAGCATTAACTCTCACCTTACAATCTGATTTTTGATCTTCTCGACCAATTACTCGTTCATTCAATACGGGTTAGTTGAGTTGAGAAGTTGAGCCTTGCTTTTGGTGTTTCTTGGCTGTTTTTAGAGTCTTTTAGAAGCCTTTTAAAGATTAAATAACCGCTGATTTTGGCTTTCGTTTGGGGTGATATTCCATTCCCTAGTCGATCGCTTTTGCTTTCTTTAAGGCTTTGTTTTTTGGGTTATGTTGCTAACCCATCCCTTGACACTTTGGGGGTGCCTAACGTCAGTTGGGTAAACTTCTTGTCAACTCTCGTCCCCGCTTCTACTTTATTCAAATCAGAGCTTCTCATTCTCTTGTATCTAAGTCTTTGGCTCCTTTGCTTGTCCCGTTGCTCATTCACTCTCCGGTTCGGAAGTGAGAGCCGGATCTCGAGTGTCGGAATGTCCTGTTGAAATCGAAAAAGTGGAATCCATGCCAAGAATTACATCTAAACTGTGCAAACCATTGAAATGGATTGGTTGTCCCAAAGACATGGGGCAAATCGATTGCGCCAGAAGCTCATCTCTGTCTAGTCCCTCCCATGAAAGGTTTCGCCGCCGAAGTCGCTAGATCCAAGATCTCTTCAAGGGCAAGCGAAGCCCGCTCTAGATATTAGCGAAGTCCCAGCAGTTTGTGACTTTTTGATGTCTTTCCCGCTGATCTTCCGGGATGCCACCCGCTCGAGACCTCGAGTTTGTCATTGAGTTGGCTCTGGTACCGCCCCTATCTCAAAGAGGCCTTTATCGGATGCCACCGAACGAGTTGGTAGAATTGAAGAAGCGATTAAGTGAGCTGCAAGAGAAGGGTTTCATCCGCCCTAGCTCATCTCCTTGGGGTTGTCCGGCAATCTTCGTGAAAGAAGAAGGATCGGTATTTTACGCATGTCGTCGACACGCCCACTTAATGAAGTGACGGTAAAGAACAAGTATCCATTGCCCGCATTGACGATCTCTTCGATCAATTGATCGGAGCTCGAGTTTTCTCCAAGATTGATTTGAGAGTGGGATATCATCGAGTTCGGATTCGCCCGAGGATATTCCAAAGACGGCGTTCTCTACTCGCCACGGCTTGTACGAGTATTAATTGTCATGTCGCTCGCTTAACCAATGCTCTCGCCTTGTTCATGAACCTCATGAATTCGGTATTCATGGAGTATTTGGATAAGTTTGTCGTGGTCTTCATCGATGATATTCTTATCTATTCCAAGAACGATGAGGATCATGCCGAGCATCTGAAGCTTGTGTTAGGCAAGCTACGTGAGCACCAACAGACGCGAAGTTCAGCAAGTGTGCGCTCGGTTGAAGGAAGTGGCTTTCTTAGGCCATATTCTTTCAGCGGAGGCGAGTATTGATCCTAGCAAGGTCACCGATGTTCTTTCATGGAGTCCGCCCACCGGTCACCGGCGCGGAGTTTTCTTGGTTTAGCGGGATATTATCGCCGCTTCATCGAGAACTTCTCCAAGATCGCTGGCCGATGACGGAGTTGCTCAAGAAGGACAAGAAGTTCTTGTGGTGCGATGCTTGCATGGCAAGTTTCCATATACTCAAGAAGCGTTTGACCACCGCTCCCATTCTTGTTCTTCCCGATATCCATCGCAGCTTCGATATCTTTTGCGATGCTTCTCGTCGAGGCCTCGGTTGTGTCCTTATGCAAGAAGGCAAGGTAGTGGCCTATGCATCAAGGCAATTGAGACCTCATGAGCTCAACTACCCTACTCATGATTTGGAGTTGGTGCTTTGTGATTCATGCGCTTAAGATTTGGCGACATTACCTAATCAGAATCGCTAGAAGTGTATTCGGATCACAAGAGCCTCAAGTACTTGTTCACCCAACCCGACCTAAACCTCGTGCAAAGGAGATGGTTGGAGTTGATCAAGGATTATGATATGGGTATTCACTACCATCGGGCAAGGCTAATGTCGTTCTCGATGCGCTTAGTCGCAAAGCGCATTGTAATGCCTTAGTGCTCAAGGAGCATTCGCCCTCTCTTCTCGAGGCATTCCAGCGCCTCAACTTGGAGATAGTTGAGCATGGATCTCTGCCGCCATGGTTGTGCAACCAACCTTGGTGGATCGGATCAAGTCCGCCAAAGCAATGGATGTTGGAGTGAGCCACATTAAGGCAAATGTCAAGAACGGAACGACCAAGTGCTTCTCGAGGATGAGCATGGCGTCGTGAGGTTCGGCGGCGCCTTTGTGGTTCCAAAGGACATGGAGTTGCGGAATTTAATCCTCCATGAAGCCCATGATTCGCCTTTATCCATTCATCCCGGCCACAAAGATGTATCAAGATCTCCGCCAGAGATTTTGGTGGACCCGAATGAAGAGGGAGATTGCGGTTCGTTCTTCGAGTCGCGGCGTGTGTCGTCGTGTCAAGGCCGAGCATCGGCGTCTCTTTGGATCGCTTCACTTTTGCCAATTCTCGAGTGGAAGTGGGATTCGATCGAATGGATTTCATCACCGGTCTACCCACGCCCCGAAGAAGAATGATGCCATTTGGGTCGCCATCGATCGATTGACTAAGGTGGCACATTTCCTTCCGCCAAGACCGAACTTGGTAGGTCTTTTGGCGGAACTCTATATCGCCCGCATCGTGAGTTTGCACGGTGTCGAAGACGATTGTGTCGGATCGTGGATCCCTTTTCACGCCTCGCTTTTGGCATAGCTTGCAAGAGGCTATGGGCACTCGTTTGCTTTAAAGACGGCATATCATCCTCAAACCGATGGTCGACCGAGAGGGTCAACCAAGTTTTGGAGGACATGCTTCGTGCTTGTGTCCTTTCATATGGGAAGCATTGGGAGAAATGCTTGCCATTCGCCGAAGTTTTCTTATAACAACGACTTTTCAGCCGGTCTCGGCATGGCACCATTTGAGGCCTTGTACGGAGAAAGTGTAGGACCCGTTGAACTGGTCGAGACGGTGAGACCTCTCTTTGGCGGACTCAATCAATGAGGTCGAGCGCCAAGTCCAAATTTTATTCGTGGCGTTTGCGCTATGCTGACTCAATCCAGCAAAAGAGCTATGCGGATCGCCGTCGACGTGAGTTACGTTTTGAGCCTAATGACTTTGTTTATCTCAAAGTCTCTCCTTTGAAGGGCCATCAACGTTTGGCGTCAAGGGCAGTTGGCTCCTCGATATGTCGGTCCCTACCGCGTTATCGAGAAGAAGGAGCTGTTGCCTATAAGTTGGAGTTGCCACCTGCACTTGAGGGGTACATGATGTTTTCCATGTGTCCCGGCTTAAGAAGTGCCTCCGTGTTCCAACCGAGGAAGCTCGCTGGAAACCCTCGATGTCCGTGAAGATTTGACCTATCGCGAGCACCCTGCTCGCAGACTCGATGAGTCTGAACGAAGGACAAGGAATAAGACCATCAAGTTCCTTAAAGTTCAGTGGTCAAACCATTCCGAGGATGAGGCTACTTGGGAAAGAGAAGATCGTCTGCGTGCGGACTATCCATCTTTCTTTACCGAGTGAGCCAAATCTCGGGACGAGATTTCTGTAAGGGGGAGAGATTTTGTAACATCCCAAATGTATAATTAGGGTTAATCAAGTATAATTATATGTGTAGAAATTAAAACTTTTTCTCACATCTTGAAAAACCCTAAAATCTCATGTGATTTTTGTCCAAGAGTTGTGTAATCCAAAAACACAAAGCTCTTGTTGACCAAAAATCAAACTCATTCTCCAATTATCTTAAATCTTGTGCCAAACATTTGGAATATATTTTCCTTGGTCCCAAAAACTGATATGGGACCCCTTCTGAAAAATATCATGAGTTATAACACTTGTTGATAATTTTTGGAGGCAAAACAATCCTTTAAACAACCTTCATGAATTTCCTGAGAAAAATGCATTGCATAATAACCTCTGGAAATTTTATGCAAGGTTGGTCTCATTGTCAGCAAGCTCCAGTTAAAATTTCATCAAATTTGGAGTTCATTTGCTATCTCAAATAATTCTGCTAAGTTTCATTTGTTAAAACTAAATTTTAAAGCCTACACTGCTCCTTGGCTAGCTATATTCAAAGTTGGTCCAGCCCAACCATGTCTGCACCTCACAGACCTCATCTCCACTTGATCGGTCGCACTGTTGGATTTACATCCAACACCACGACCTCCTCATGATCAACACCGCGAGGACCTCCCACCTCATGAGGTCATTGCCGTTGGATCGGTGATCCATGGTCATGACCTCCCCGTGTTAAACCTCAAAGACCTCCTCGATTTGTTAAACCATCGCGGCGAGGTCATCCCATTTGTTGAGGTCGAGCTGGATCAAATCCAACCGCCACGACCTCCTCCTCAACATACTCGGTCAGGTCATCCCACTGCGTGAGGTCATAGCCCTTGGATCCAAGATCCATGGCCCCGACCTCCTCCTCTCAACCTAAACTAAACAAACCTTCCACCTAACCTAGGTCGAGCCATTGGATCAAATCCAACGACTCACGACCTCCCTGCTATCAAGCACTCACAACCTCCCCATCTTTTGTTGTGCACCGTTAGATTAAAATCTACGGTCCACGACCCCTTTTTATCTCATGCGCACTGCACCTCCCGGCAAGACGTGAGATCGTAGTTCTTAGATCTAAATCCAAAGGCCATGACCTCCCTCATGTCTTTTGATCGCGTGCAGTTAAGTCCTCACTGGAGGTCCGCACCGCTGGATGGAGATCCAACGCTTAGACCTCCCCTGTCCCTTTCCCCACGCGTTTTCTCGATTAATGAAATCGGAGGGCCACGACCTCCCATCTTTGATCGTGTGGTGGGACCTCCTCCCACCACTTAAAACATAACGGTTCAAAATGAGATCCGATGGTTAGGACCTCCCTGTGTCTTATCCAACGGTCATGAGGACCTCCTCGTTCTTCTCCTTCCTCGGCGCGCGGCAAACTCGGCGAGCAACAAGAATTAATGCGTGTCGACCTTGGGGTACACTTCAATGACTCTTTGTCGACCAAGATTTAATGCAGTCGACTTTTCGCCGCCTCTGGTCACTCAAACCCGCCATTGTGTCAACTTTAAGTCTTGTCCAATGCCAAGATCGTGTTATGGGCCAAGCTCACAGGAGCTTAGCCGGTGGTCACGACCTCAATTGCCCTAGGATAAAACCACCCCCACTGTACCTTTATCTTCCTTTGCACGCCATTGTTCTTTGCTCACCCATCTCGTGCTTGTGAACTCTAAGCCGCAGAGCTCCTTGGCCGCCATTGTTGGACTTGAAGTTCCTCGGTGGACAAGGGTCACTGGGTTTCCACCTTTCTCCTTGCTTCCATTTGTGCCTTCCCTCGGGACCAAGTCCCGACTTGAGTTGTTGGACATTTGCAGAGGGGACAAAGAGGAGCTTGAGGCGGTGTCTTGGGCGGTGAAGCTTCACTGTCTTCCCCAACACCGCCATCACCTCCACGACCTCCCAAAGACCTTAGGACCTCCGGTACACCTCCCGTAGTCCCTTAGTTGTTGGCACCCGCTGAATGTTGTCGCGGAGCTTTCTTGGCATACGCTTGAATGTCGCATGAGCTTCATTTTATTTTGAATTTTGGCCGTCTTTGGTCAACCTTGCCCTCTCCGGCTCGCCGGCGTTCAAAGCCGCCGTCGCCGTTGAGAGAAGGCCCACTGGGTGCGCAACGTTATTGTGCACTCAGTGGTACCATTGGATCTCGCCGGCGAGGTCTACATCGCCGGCGATGACCACATCTTTGCGCTCGGGATTTTGCCGGACGTCCCGAGCGTGTCATTGTCATTTTTAGGACATAAATTCACCGTTTTAAATGCCCAATCATCGCAATCATTGGATGTCTTAACTGCCTTAAATCCACCCTTTAATGCGTGCATTTAAGACCTCCCACGCGCACGGACCTCCTTGATGTCCAGCGCGCATTTATCTCATGTCCAAAACTCATGCGCGTTGGGTCTGGGACGTCCAGACCTCCTCCGGGGAGATCTGGAGCGTCCAAGACCTCCCCTTGCGCAATCGTGGCCGTCCAGACCTCCCTGGAGGTCTGTGACGTTAGGACCTCCCTTAGGACCTCCCCGAGGCCATCTCAGCCGTTCATGACCTCCCATCTAGATCTGGTCCGTTCCGGACCTCCTTTTTGGTGTTGTGGTCCGTTGGATCTCCCATCTACGGCCACGACCTCCCCCTCACCTCGCGCATGTGAGTTGCTAAGAGGTCCAGGACCTCTGGACCTTCACGTGCGCGTATGTGATGTTCTCCTGGGAGATCTTGAGCCGTTGGATTTAAGATCTGTGGCTCACGACCTCCCCTGTCCTTATGGGTTTTAGAAATTCCAGTGAGGTCTTAGTTAAACTGAAATAAGGTATAGACTTTAGAATTTCATATCTTTCTCATTTTAAATCCATTTGAGGTCATTCAAATTGTGTTAGCTCTGTCTTGAACTTGACTTTAATCCAAAAATGATTGTAAGTTGAGTTCAGCTCCAGAGCACAGTTTGCCATTAGGTTTTAAAACTCACTTTAATTATACACTCAAAAACAATACTTAACTTGTAAAATGTATAACTAATGCTCTATAGGCTATTTTGGGTGAGACCAACTTTGTTGGTTTCCTCTCTTAGTGAACTCACTGTGAAAATTAGTTTTGAGCATGTTGCTGTTAGGAAATTGAGAACTTGTGCATTATAATTTTGTTCAAGTTCTTGTGTTTGAAAATTTATAGAAAGTGCAATATAGCTCCAAATGAGATGAACTCAATTGTGTTATTCATCTCATGAGGTGCTGGTTTTACAGTAAAATTTTCAGCTTCGCTGCTGTTATAGAAAATGTTGCCTCATAATTAAATTAGTGAATAGTGCAGTTTGGTATTTTAGTAGGTTGAGCAGAATTGATTTCATCATATCTTTTGCATTGAGGATCCAAATCAATTGGTTCTTGTTGCTAAAGTCATGATAAATCATTGTCTTGCTGCTGTAAAATTTTCATAGCTTTTGGAGTTCATTTGTTGTGCTGTCTTTGTTGTTTTTCGTCGTTCTTATCGGTTCTTTCTCGCTTTTCCGTTAGGTTTCGACATTTGTGGTGATCCCGAGAGCGACCCTCTGCCACAATTTGACCACCAGCAACAAGGCAAGCAGTTTGACCATTTCCATCATTGTCCCATTACTTTAAAGCTTAATATATTGTTTTAATTCTATGTATGCATGCTACTTTGTGTTAAATGTCGCTAGCGAGCCTATAGTTGCATGATCTGTAGGAATTGTTTATCCTCTACTACCATGAGCCTAGGTTATTTGCTGTGGTGGGAGCTCGTTGGATGAGCTCTTATCACTTAGTAGTTTCGATGTAAATTGCTTAGACATGCTTAGTTTTCGGTAGAAATGGGCGATCATCGACTTAGTCGATGGTCTTGATCACTCAAAAATGATTATTACTCCTATATGTCCAGCACTTGTGCTTTGATTAATTTGTAAAATCAAAAACTGAAAATAAAAGATTGATTTAGACTTGGGCATATTGGATGGATGGTGCGGTTTTTGGATGTGGTGGTATGCCTGGGTCCCTAAGGACCGAGTACTTGGGTCACTAAGCCAGCGATTTCACAGACTAACCACGCTGAGGGCATATGGAACCCTCTTGACTAAGTACTCTAGGAGGTGTTAATTATGAGCGAGCTCGGTTGGTGTGTTTTAAAAACAAATGTATATGTATAGTGTGGGAGGGAGCATTAGCTTAGGGAAGGTTGTGATGTCTCCTTCTCCCGTGGGTTGTGCAGCTCGTAATTAGCATTCATCCTTTGGAAAGGTCTCAGAGGACTTAGCTGCGTGCAAGCACACCTTCTAAGTGTGCGTAAAGGAAAGGCGGTCTCGACGTGTGGGTACAAAGTGGTACACCCGCAGGATAAAACTATTCAATAGCCTCGCCCTAGGTTATGGACATGCTTGGTAAGGTCGCTCAAGACTAGACTACAACCTTTAATTAAAACTTGACATGGTTGGTATGAACGGGAGTTCATGCTATTGTTGTGGTGACTTGGGTTAGTCACTTCCGTGATTGTTCTTGTTGTTGTTATTATGTTATTATCTCGTTGTTACTTCAACATTTAAAAATGCTTTGCCAAATTGCCTTCAATCTATTATGTTATTGCAAATAAATGTTGCTTTATGCTAAAATGAGTCCAAAGCCTCATCCACTTAAATAAAGCTTGCATGTAGCTATTTATAGTTACGTTATCTCACACGTAAGTCTTGCGGAGTACTTTATGTACTCATCGCCGTGGTTGTGGCAATTTTGTGGCTTTTGTTGCAGAGGAAGAAGGAGAGCTCCAAGAGCCTCTCTTTTGTGCTACGTGTTGCGCTTTCTTGACGACTAGCTTGGCGGTCGGTCGAGATGCCTAGGGGTTAAGGCACACCGATTGGCTTTGTGTTATAGCCATCTTTATGGCACTTTTGCTTCATTGTTATCTTTTGTATTTATCGCTTTTTGGCCTAAGGGCCTCTCTTTGTAATATCTATTCCATATTAATATTAACTTCGGTTTGTTGCTTATGTTCTATGTGTTGTATGGAATTGATACATTCTTTTGTTGTGAGGTATGTATACTGCATTCTGGGGAGTATACATCTCTCGAGACCGGGTTTATTTGGTTGATAATACTAGGGTCAATCGGATGACTAAGTATTATGAGCCTAATAAAAAAAACGTCGGGGTCTCACACACTCTCTGCAAAGCAGGACGTGACCCGACGAGGTAGCTTTTCAGGACGACGTGACCCGACGAGTTAGCTTTTCAGGACAACATGACCAGATGAGTCAGCTTTTCAGGATGACATGACCCAATGAGGCAGCCTTTCAGGATGACGTGACCCGACGAGGTAGCCTTTCAGGACGACGTGACCCGACGAGGCAGCCTTTCAGGACGACATGACCCGACAAGTCAGCTTTTAAGGACAATGTGACCAGACAAGTTAGCTTTTCAGGACGATGTGACCCGATGAGGCAACCTTTCAGGACGACGTGACCTGACGAGGTAGCCGTGACCCGACGAGGCAGCCTTTCAGGACGACATGACCCGACAAGTCAGCTTTTAAGGACAATGTGACCAGACAAGTTAGCTTTTCAGGACGACGTGACCCAACGAGTCTCCTCAGGGACGCTGCCTCGTGGACGCGAATTTCTTTCAACTGAATTACAATTCAGTCGCGTACATAGCGCCGCCTCGGCATGTACTACCCCTTCCACGTCGGGTTCTCCTGCATCCTGAGTTCAACACAATCTCGCTCAGATGGACAAGCACTGGGAGGAGGTCCGCGAAATGCAAAGGGAGTATGCGGCCCAAGAGGAACAAAGGGAGTGTGCCAGAAGGCCACCTCCTCGCAATGACGCCGCCCCCCGTAGCAGCAACCCCCATCACAACATCCTAACCGAGCGTTTGCCGCAACACCCGCCCGAGGGGAAGACGCCGCCCCTCTGTTAGTGCAGGGACAGATGTAAGTTCTTCAAGTCCAAGCACGGGCTAAGCTTGGGCATGCGTTGCTGGGGTTGTGCAAACTACTCCAGGGACTATCCCGACCGCCGTTGGGACATGAGATGCTATCGACAGCCGGGAAGGACATGTAGCATTATGTTCCCCCTACCATTTCTCTTTCAAAGTCCGCACTAACAACCTCCCCCGTCCACCCGCAATCCCCGCATCCGCTATGTGGCTATCACAAGGGGATCGACCTAGAGATCCACCCACACGACTAGTGGACTCTCGACTGCGAGGAGTGGGATGCCACTGAGGACATGGCGGAGGAGGAGGTGCCAGACCAAGAGCACAACCAACAGATTCGGGAGGCGCAGCCCATTTAGAGGCGCAGGCGAGGAGCGAGGCTCGCGAGAGGGAGCGTGAGAAAAAGAGAGAATTGGCGACCGAGGCCAAGGTAGTCGGTGAGGAGTACAACGCCGAGCTCGCAAGGAAGGGCAAATGGCCTCGGTCCACACAGTAGTCTGACCCTCTTCGTCCATATGTCCCATGTATTTCTAATTCCCTAAAGACATGCGTGTACCGTCCTTGGTTCGTTAGTCTGCTTGCCATGTAATTCCTTGTCGGATCAAATGTCGTATTGTTATCATTGCACCATTTCTTCAAAGTTCACTGTGCATGAATTTCCTGGCGCATCGCAATATCACTTACCTTCGTAGTTACGAATCATTGCTGCCTCTATCGTCCTCACAAAATTCTTCAGAAATTAAGTGCACTAGAACAACATACGACGATCACAAAATATTATTGCGAGTCTCACAAATTTCAGACCTTCCGATTCTCTGAAAATCACAAATGCAGACCAACTAACCTTGTCACCACCTTTTATTTCCAAAAAATTACATTCTACAACAGAATTTCCTAAATGTAATACCAAAAAAATGTATCATTTATTCCAACGTAATTATTCCAATCGGATTTACTAAATACCAGATCTGCTACCTCAAATCGCCCAGTGGTTGGGCGACTTTAAGTAAGTCGCTCAACCACTGGGCGACTTAGTGAAGTCGCTCAACTACCAAGCGACTCTAACGCTTGGCGCTCTGTGGTTGGGCGACTATGGCCAATCGCCCAATGGTTGGGTGACTATGAGTAAGTTGCCTAATGGTACGACGACTGATGATTATTTCTGAAAAAAATAAGGTAGTATTATTTCTGTAATTCCGAATAAAAAATAGATTATTTAAAAAAATTCCCTAGGGCATGATACTTAGGTGATACTCAACACCAGTAAGTTGGGCCCTAACATTTTAAACCTTCCTATTGGCTTCAGGTTAAAAAGTGACCAGAACAACCTGGCAAAGCATTTGAATTAATTTCTAGGCAAAACAAGTTCAATAAATTCTAGAAAAAAATTGTGAATTACACACTATCAAGTGCTCAAGTGAAAATTCTCAAGATTTTTGAGATTACCAAATGGTACTGAAGCATCTTTCCGTCAATCTAGGTCAAAAAGTGCACAATAACAAAGAATGGGTTTCACTTTAACAAAGAGCATAGAACTACAGGTACAACCTAATCTGGTTAATTACTTTTAATTAAAAAAAAATGAGCTACCCTTAATTCATGTTATGACAAGTTCACCTATCAACAATTTAAAAGACAAGCATATTCTTTAACTTTACAATAATCTAGCACATCAAGTTACACATTCATGACCTCCAAATTTTAGATTCATGAAAGGCATCTAAATAAGCATGGCAAGTTGTTAAATTCCAATTTAGTTAACAATTTTGAGATAACGCAATTTAAGGACAATTTCAAAGTATACTTCTGGATGTTAGTCATTTTCATGCTTAAATTACCAAGATGATCTACTAACCATGCTTCTTGAGCTATACTTAACCTTTTTTAGTTGTGATTCTTGTTAACAACTTAAGTATCATGATATGCTTGAGTTAACTTAGAATCTATATGCATGATCAAAGTATAAGAATCAAGATACTTAATACATAATTTGAGGTATCTTCTACTCGCCCCCCTAAATATTTTGGTGCATAAGAGATGTGGTGAGGAAAGAATGAGCATAAGGTGAGTAAATGGGCAATGGGTATGCAATAATTTCTACTATGAATGCGTCATCTTGAACCCATGAAACTCAAGATCCAAATGGGTGTACTAAGGCTCAAAGACCAGTACAAGATACAATCGAACCATAGTATTGATATCCTAGTACCATCCCGAAAAGCATCGGGGGGTTTCGAGTTCCTTTTTGTGGCTATTGACACGTTCACAAAATGGATCAAGACTGAACCTATGACTGGGATAATAAGGGAGGCAACCAAGAAATTCTTGATGAAAAATGTAATAACTTGATTTGACGTTCCAAGTCGAATAATTCTAGATAATGGTACATAATTTTCGAGCGCAAAATTCCAGGAATTTTACGAAGAATTGGGTACCAAACTATGTCATGCCTCCGTCACCCATCCACAAAGCAATGGAGCAGTCGAAAGGGCGAATGGTCAAATTATGCAGGGAATTAAAACTCAAGTCTTTGACCAGCTTATAAAGTGCTCGAGGGCTTGGGTAAAAGGATTACCCTCAGTATTATGGGCTATCCGCATAACTACCTATCGGGCTACAGGTGAAACATGTTTTTTCTTAGTTTTTGGGCTGAAGCCATGCTTCCACCAGAACTAAAGATTCAGTCGACAAGAGTCAAAAATTATAACGAAGGCAGCCAAGAAATTCTTGATGAAAAATGTAATCACTCGATTTGCTGTTCCAAGTCGAATAATTATAGATAATGGTACACAATTTTTTAGTGCAAAATTCTAGGAATTTTACGAAGAATTGGGTACCAAACTATGTTATGCCTCTGTTGCCCATCCACAAAACAATGGGGCAGCCGAAAGGGCAAATGGTCAAATTATGCAGGGAATTAAAACTCGAGTATTTGACCAGCTTATAAAGCGCTCGGGGGTTTGGGTAAAAGAATTACCCTTAGTATTATGAGCTATCCGCATACGACTTCCAGTCGGGCTACAGGTGAAACACGTTTTTCTTAGTTTTTGGGCCGAAGCCATGCTCCCTCTAGAACTAAAGATTCGGTCGACAAAAGTTGAAAATCATACTGACTCCGGCCAAGAACAACTTCGAGCAGATGACATCAACCTACTCAAAGAAAAGGAATCAAGCCTTAATTTGTTTGGCAGTCTACCAATAGGCCTTACACAAATACTACGACCGTAAGGTCCAACCTTGTAGCCTTGCTGTAGGTGACATGGTATTGAAAAAGATTCAATCCTAGTCTAATCGGAATAAACTTTCCCCTAAGTGGGAAGGTCCTTACACAGTGGTCGAAGTCATGCGGCCAGGTTCAGTACGACTAGCAATGGAAGATGACAGAATTCTTTCCAACACATGGAATATTGATTAATTACGCAAGTTCTATGTCCCGATGATTTAGTATCGATCTTACGAATGAATAATTAGGGCTTTCCTGATTAAGATCTACACAGAAAGAGATAGAGATATTTATACAGGCTCGAGCCTTCTCCTGGGAGAATAACAACCCTACTCCTGTGTTGTTGTATTGACTATGCTTTTACAATCGGGAGAAAATCACTATAACGAGGACTCAATGACTTCTGCTTATTCTTCCCGATCCCCTTTTGCCCTGATGTCCACTGACGTTAGCCTTTATATAGCGCATGATGGGGTGGCAGTTACTCCAGACCAAGAGGCGTCTCAACGCTTGATGAAATGCACATGTCCATGGTAGTTATTGTCAGAGAAACTGCATCCCACATCACCTTGCAGTTACGTCAAGGACAAAGGCGTAATACGTGCAATTATTCAAGAGAATAACTGCGTATGCTAACTGTTGTCTTTAAAACACAGCGTATAAGAGTCCATAGTAGATTGGGCCCACATGTCTATAGGTTTTATCAATTATAGAGTGGTCGTAGTTGACCTGCTCGTGAAAATGCTTATGACCTTGAGGTGGTCATAGAAGGGCCTACAACCATGAGGTGGTCGTAGAAAAGCCTATGACCACGATCATGAGGTGGTCGTAGAAAGGCCTACGACTATGAGGTGATCGTAGAAAGGCCTATGACCACGATCATGAGGTGGTCGTAGAAAGGCCTACGACCATGAGGTGGTCGTAGAAGGTCTTACGACCACTCAGTTAAGCTCTTCCCTTATGAACAATAAGGGGGCATACTTATGAACAATATGAATGTATTTCTAATATAATAATAATTACAAATAAATTAATTATTTAATGATTATTAGATCCTTGTCATTATGTGTAACCTTTTACATTCTCAATAAAGTTTATGCTTTCTCCAATCTTTATTGTCGTACATTGAGCAATACTTCGATGATTTTTTTTGATCATTTTTACAAACACTTGGTTTTCTTTACACTGGTCGAAGGAAGGTAACATCACCTAGTCAAAGTATTTTCTCTCTGCGCGTGGTTCTGCCCACTAGAAGGAACTTCCTAGCGTCGACCTGTTCCTAACTTTTGCTGCTAACACAAAGAAACTAGATTCAACAAAATGTGGTCAAAATAATTCACAGCAAGCTCTTTTTGACTTAGTTTACTTCTTCAGTTTTTGTGAAGAATTCTCTAAGTGAGGTAAGCACTTATAATTTGTTCAACTACTTTTAATAAGCTCGATTCGATTAACCTGGTCAGAGGAAGTAACACCACCTAGTCAAAACCTTTTCTCCCAGCATGTGGTCCTACCCACTAGAAGGAACTTCCTAGCGTCGAACTGTTTCTAACTCTTGCTACCAGTACATAACAATTGAGTTCAATAAAAAAGGTCGAATGAATTTTTTAAGCACATTCTTATAGTTTGTTCGATTAAGTGTTGATGCCTTTGATTTGATTAACCTGGTCGGAGAAAGTAACATCACCTAGTCGAAGTCTTTCTTATCTGCATGTGGTCCTGCCCACTAGAAGGAACTTCCTAGTATCGATCCATTTCTCACTCTTGCTACTAGTACATGACAATCAAGATCGACAACAAAAATCGAACAACTTGTTTATGCAAACCCTTTTTTCACTATTTGCTTAGTTTTTATAATTAGACTAAGCAAATAGTCGGAGGCTAGGATAAAGTTATAAATACGACTTCAATTCTTAGTCTTAAAGGTTCAATTCTCATTTCTATTTATTGTCTTATGAGTTACTAACTACTCGAAGAGACAATTTGCAGAAAAATAAAGATTTATATTCATAAGAAGGAAATTTTTTTTACAATTATATATCCTTTTACAAACTACTCTGATGAAGGAGATCCAATTTGCATCTCCTTCACGACCTTCTTGCCGACCGGCTGTACTTCTTCAATCAGTCTTGCTATCTTTGCTTCAGGGCAGTCGAAGTCAGTTTCGACTGGTCGAAGTCTAAGATTATGGTCATGAGCCTTAAGTTTTGCCAAGGCATAACTTATTGCACTTTCGACCGCCTCTCTTATAGAGTCAGCTTGGTTGGTCTTTAGAGTTGTTATTAACTCCTAGACAGTTTCGACTTGCTGTCTAATGATGCTCGTATGGCCGACCATGGTGTCTTCAAGAGGAGTGACTTCTTTAGCACCAAGTCTACCAAGCACATTGTTAAGGAGTGAAATGTTGTCTTGAAGATTAATTTTCGTAGCCTTCATTTCCTCCTAACTACGAATTGATGCTTCCTGAAGTCGTTTTACTCGACTGCTTGCTCTGAAAATAGAGTACGACCAGTCAAAAAAAAACTTCTTAAAAGACCAGTAAATAAAATTGATCGTTGGTAAAAGAATTATTACCTACTAAATGAGAATCAAGCTTCTTGATCTTGTCATCGTGGGAGGCAACATCCTTTGTGTTCTGCTCCTCCCATGCCTTTGTACTCCTGTCTTTTTCTTTGATGATACGGGTGAGCTCGTTGATCACCAAGGTCTTTGAATCGACCTCGGTTTTGAGCTTGGCCATATCGACCTCTTTTCCTAAGTAAATAAAAAGAATTAGAGAAAGAAAAGAAAGCCATTGAAGTGAACAGTCTTAAGCGCAAAAATTACTGTTTGTTTCATTCTGCAACTCGCAAGTTGCAGAATTTATCTCCTGAAGGTTCTTCAGCAGGTCTTCTTTTTCATCCCTTAACCTTTGCGCCTTAGCTTTCACATAGTCGAGTGTAGAGATTAAGGTTATTTCGTCAGTTCTAGACTTCCAAAGGTTAAAGTAGACATGAGTATTGAATGAGTGGTCATAACAAAATAAGACTTCTTATAGTAAATACTTACGATCTCACTACCAATTTGCAGAGCTTAGCCTGCTGCTTTTTCAGTAATACAAGTTATCTTTGGTATTCACCAACGATGGCAACTTGTTCGAGAGCTCTCTAAACAAAGAAATACAGTGAGAAAAGGGGGGGGGAATCCAAATATGAAAATGTTTGGCATCGAGTACTTACGTTGATGGCCGACTGAGCAAACTTGGCATACACAAACTCGGAATCTTGTAGTTCATCAAGTCCGTTGACTTGGTCCCACCATACTCTTTAAAGACGCTCGTCATCAAAGATATGTTCCCTATTTGGATTATCCTTAGGGTGAGGGACTGGGTCATGAGACCTGAATGAAGAAGATCCGATGGTTGGTGGATCATAGAACTCAGGGAAGAGGTCGAAGAAATCTTATTCTTCTTCTTCATCATTGTCAGCAGTAGAAATGACTCTATGACCTCATTCCCGGCACGGCAGTCGGAGGTCTCTCCTCCATCTTGACTGGTTGTTTCTAGTGATCATAGGACCAAGTCCCTTGTCTGATTATTGATATCCTTAATAACCGGCTCGATCGCCATTACATCCAGATCTTCTTCCATCTTCGCCTCTGCCTCTACAACCACCTTAGTGATCGTGGTTGCTTCAGCAGCAATAATTTCCTCCATCACCACCCCAAGGACAGGAGGATATTCAGCAACCACCTTCGCTGCTGTCTCTACGACCGTACTAGAAGCTATTGCTTCCTTGGTTGCAGGTAAGACAATTGCGGGTTTCTCAACAGAAGCATCCCTGGGGGCTGGAGAAGCAGGACTAAAACCACAAGGAGAAAAGGAAACATGTTAGATTGTAGAAATAAAAGGTAAATGCTATTTTTACGCTTTTAGTTTACATACCTTGGCTTTTTGGATACAATCTTGGATCCAGAAGAAACATTCCCTAAGGAAGACTTCTTTATCTTCTTCTCTTCGGTCACCTTAATTCTTGTGACACCTTTAGCCTTTGGAAGGCTTTAAGTGCCACGAGCTTGAGAGGCCGAGGCTTTTTTGACCACGTCTGGTCGAAAGTCTTGTTGAAGAGTTGGGTTCTCTACGACCACGTCTGGTCATAGGTCTTGATCGAGAGCTACTACTCCCTGAGTTGCCTGCCTCTCTTTATGGTCAGAACTTGTTTCAACCACCTGAGGGACAGCACTCGCCCTCGACCATAGGCTCTGCTATTGCAAAGGTGTCCTTCAGAAAAGACATAAAGCTTTTCCAGTTCTCCTTTTCTAATTGCTTGACAAAGCCATGAGAAGCAGAAACTAAAAATGTCTTGTTGTCATAATAGAAAGGTACCTTGGTCTTGTGGGCTTTGTGCTTAAGTTCTTTGACCACACCACCTTTCTCTCCAACGATCACATCTGCAAATAATTGCCTAATAGGAGTAGTCGAAGGAGGGGCGAAGCTTGAGCCCTCACCCTTTTTATCAATAGCCTTCACAAGGTGACGCCTTTTGGCCAAAGGAACTTTGTCTTCCTCTGACCCCTCTTTGACAGCCCTCAATTCGACCTCTTAGTCGTCTTGATAGTCTGCCATGCCTACTTTCTGTAAAAGTCAAAAAATGAATAGTACTCAATGGTTTAATCTTATGACCGCTAAACCCTAAAGACAAAATCAACTCTTGATTACCTTTAGGTGTTCGCTTCTTTCTTCTTCACTTACGTCCGCCAGAATTCGAGGAACCCCTGACGTGGGCGTAGGAGCCTTCTCACAAACAAGCTTGACTCGAGCGTCAATTTCTTTTTGTGGAAGATCTATGATTATAAAGAGATAATCAACAATCATGCTCGAAGTTAATCAAAAGAGATAAGTTGATTGTTACTTTACCTCCTTCAAAATCTCTGGTCGGGTCGGTAGTCCCTGAGTACATCCACATGGGGTGTACTCAATTCTTTAGGGGACTGATGCGATGCGTGATGAAGTCTCTCACCACATGCCATCCGGTAAGCCCCTCTCCTTTCAAGTCCTTGATGTCTTGGATATAAGGGGTGATCCGGTTGAGATCGCTCGGAGTCGAGTCCCAGGATGCACTCTTCTCTGCGGATTTCCCTGTGGAGAAGAGGTTGTCTTCCTTGGACACTGCCTAGTAGAACCACCTCTGATTTCATCTCGGCCATGACGACCGGGTGAACATCTAAATATACTCCTTTGACTTCCTATCATGGAGCTTCAGACCGCAACTACCTATGATTCCACTATGCTTGCTCATCCCGTAGTAGTACCGGAAGAGATCAAAATCTGGAAGGATTTCCATATAGGCTTCGCATAAGTAGACGAATACACTCAACATTATGATGGAATTAGGAACTAAGTTCACCAATTTCACCCCAAAATGCTATAGTACAAGCATGAGGAAAGGGTGAACGGGCAATTGAAAGCCACATTCACAGTATGCCTGGAATACTAGAAGGAATAATTCAGAATTTGCCACAGTGAATAGATGGATTTCAGGATTTGCCCCCCTATGTGTCTATGACATGTGGGTCCAGGGCCCACATGTCATAGACATATGGGGGGCAAATCCTGAAATCCATCTATCTCATAATGGCAAATTCTGAAATCCCCCATACTAGAATTGTGCCCTCCTCACCCGAGGGCTAATGCTGTCCCTCAGCATTGGTCCACTTCACATATGCTCGCATTGGGATCTTCTCCGCTACGACTAGAGCAGTCATCTTCTCCACATCCATCTCTGATTTCCCCCACTTGGAAATGGTCCTGGACATCTCTTCCAAGTGAGTTTGATTTCGATTTGGAAGTTTGGAGAAGTATTGCAACTTGGTTGGCAGCGGAGAGAACAAGAGCTCGAGAGCAGTTGAAGCAAACGGGGAAAGTAAAAATCCTAAGTTACACCCGTGGTAGATTTTTATAGCTGCAGATCTGAGTTAAAGATCGTAGGAACTCAACAATTGCTACCCCTTCGGGAGCCGCTCCAACGGACAGATCTGTGAGAGTCGATTAGTAGTCTTTAATCTGTCCGTTTGGGAAAAGCGGTTCTGTCTTTTCAACTCAAGTGAAATTAGCTTCTTGACCAAGTCAATTTCTGGTCACATGAAATACCAGTTTGAAAGACTCTGCTTCCGACCATAATTCTACGACCTCCTTTCCAAGTAAATTATTTTCACTTGAAGTTGGGGGCTAGATGACGAGGATCTAATAATCCTCAATTAATCATTTATCTGTAATTGTTATTATAGATATAAATATCTTCATATTGTTGATAAGTATACTCCTTATCATTAATAAGGGAAGAACTTAACTGAGTGGTCATAAGCCTTTCTACGACCACCCCATGATCGTAAGTTTTTCGACGACCACTCCATGATCGTAAGTCTTACTACGACCACCTCATAGTAGTAAGCCTTATTATGACCAGGTCAGCTACGACCACCCTATAATCGATAAAACCTACAGACATGTGTGACAAATCGACTAGGGACTCTCATACGCTATGTTTAATACACAGAGCAGTTAGTATACGCTATTATTCTCGGGGATAACTACATGTACTACGCCTCTGGCCTTGATGTAACTGCAAGGTGACGTGGGGTGCAGACATGTAGTCTCTTTGACAATAACTACTATCAACGCATGCATTTCATCCAACGTTGAGGCGCCTCTTGGCCTGGAGTAACTGCCACCCTATCACAGGCTATATAAAGGCTAATGTCAGTGGACATTGGGGCAAGAGGAGACGGAAGGCAATTGGAGACAATAGATAGAAGTCATTACATATTTGTTCCAGTAATTCCTTCCTGGTTGTAAGAACATAGTCAATACAACAACACATGAGTAGGGTTGTTATTCTCCGAGGAGAAGGCCCGAACCTGTTTAAATCCATGTGTCTCTTTCTGCGTGGATCTATTTCAAGGGAAGCCCCAAACAATCATTCGTAAGATCGATAGACACTTGCAGTCTGTCCGAGGTGCACCGCCTACGCCGTGTGCCACCAATCGCATTCCCGCATCCAGACTCGCGCCCGCCGCATCTGTCCTCTCCCTTGGCCTTCCTTCTCTCCCAACCTTCGTCTATAACTGAAGCCTTAGCACACCCCTCTTCCACTTCACACCCCCCTTGAACTCCCTCATCTCCAGAGCTCCGTCGTCGCCGCGGACATCGTCTTCCCGAGCACCGGCCGCCACTCCCGATTTGTGCTTCCGTCGCTCCGGTGAGATTTTTGCCCTCCAAATTGCATCACGGCGTGTTCCCGAGCATGTTGATTGTTTCCCCTCAACTAGAGCTGTTCAAACATTTGGGGGCAAGCCTTGGTCGGGCTTGAGAAGCTCTACGAAATTTGGCAGAACTGAGCTCTACCTACTGAAATGTTGATTTTCCTATTAAAATGTATTATTTTAATCTTTTTTGGAATAAAAAAGTATTATTTAATTCATTTTCAGGATTAAAATAATAGTTTTCCATTTATTTAATTGTTTTTTGGGAAATTGGTGGTAGCTTCCTTCAGTCGGACTTAGATCCCAAGCCGGCCGAACATGATCGGCTCGAGGCGGCCAATGGCCGGGCTGCCCGTGAACAGGTCTACCCTTAACCAATTTCATTTTTTGTGCAGTGGTTCGCCGGAATTTTGTCGTTTCCCTCTTTTAGGCCGCAATTGCTTCCGGTGATAGATCTCTTGCTCTGGTGAGTATTTCGTCGAATCAACCGCATGACCGCGTGTTCACGATCACCCTCCACCTTTCCCCCCTCTCAATCGTTCGATTCCTCCGTGTGCACCTCTTTTCCACCGCCGGCCACCATCGCCGCACCTCCTCGACCATCCTTGTGCCTCCCCGACCAACCCTACACCTTCCCCTTGCCGCTAGCCACCTCGTGCTTGCATCGCCCCTCATCGGCCACTACTGGAGCACCGCCGCCCCATGCGCCCACCGTCGCCTGTGCGCCTCCCGCACCGCCTGCACCGCCACCGGCCACCGTAGCCACTGCATCCACCACCCATCTCCTTCCCATGGTCCCGACGACCCATTTTTCCTGTCGCCATCAGCTGCCGCACCTCCCCTCGCCGGCGTCACCCGTTGCCATGTGCGGTTGCACCCTGCTTTGTCTCCTCTCTGTTTCTTATTTTCTTTTGCACTTGAAGTCACTTACAAGTGGGGCCTAGCTATCATTGCCTTGCCTTTATTCTTTTAATCCTATAAATCCTAAAATGGAATATCCCCCTCCTCTTTTTTCTTGGAATTTCTTTGTCCAATAAACTTCCAAGTGTTCATTCTCCTTCATACGAACTCCTATTCCGTCGATTCTTGTTCCTAAATTCATATAAATTCAATATCTCTCTAATAGTACTAAGTTTATAATTTTTAGGATTTTATTTGTATTTATATTTATTTATTTGGCTTGAGATTTCTAAAGCTAGCTTGGACCAGTCTGCCAAGTATCACCATCCTTGAACGAAGGCAAGTCGTAGACCTTTGATCATGTTATACCCATTTTTACAAAATTATATTATTTTATATTAAAATGCATTGCTAATTTTATATCAATTATTTTCGAGAGTAGCTAAATACCTATTCGATAGTATGACACCTTGATAATTTGTGAATGCCATGTTTCCTTTGAAGCCCTAGAAATGGATAATTTTAGTTGGACATATTTTATTACCAACTTGGGAAAAACATAAATATGCTTAGTCATGCTTTAGTTGTACGATGGGTTCCTTCATAACGATTAATCATGGAAATTTCATTTAATGAAATATAGAATTGTGGCGTGGCCAGTATTATTAAAATTTATTGTGCTATGGCAAGGGTTGCCATTTGGTCGAGTTGAACAAAAATGGTTTCATACTCAGGCGATTGATCGTGCAGTAAAGGAGATGGATTTGGGATATGGTTGTCTCACCTGAGTAGTCACTAAGGACTTAACTTTGTGCGCCATTAATCCGGGCCATACCGTACAACCACGTGTCTAGGATGGGGTGGATCTGGCTAATTAATTAGTAATGTTTTGATTTGGTTCTGTTTGTGTTGATGTTTGGCGCAAGAGGGGCCGATCGATAGTGAAACCTTAGCGAGCAGAATTGGGTTAAAACAGAACTTTGTAAAAGTCTTGTGATAATCGTTTAGTCGCACACCTTTGGAAGTGTGCCAGACAGATATTATAAACTGATTATCTCTTGTGGATCAAGCTATACGACATCTGCAGAGTGTTAAAAAGTATTCGAATAGCCATGTCCCTAGTTATGGACAATGTCTGGTGATTTCACACTAGGGATAGAGTTTTCTTAAAATGTTCGGATGGTGGAATGGTTGGAAAGTGAATGGGTAGTTCACTAGTTGTTGGTCGGGAAGTGAACGGGTAGTTCATTGGTTGTTTCAAAGCAATTGTCTATTTATTTATTATTCTTTTAAATTATGTTTTTCAATCTATTTGCTGTATTTACTGTCAATACTGCTTTATGCAAAATAGCCATAAAGCTACTCTTGTTCAAGCCTTGCATGAATACTATTTGCATACCATTCCCTACGACTTACTGAATACTTTATGTGCTCATGGCTTTATGCTATTGTTGATCAGTCACCGAGGAAATCCCAGGGAACACAAAGTTCTACGAGGAGGAGTACATTGAAGACTATGCGAACAAGGCCGCATTCTTCACTCAATTGCTTGTGGGCATGTTGGATGGCTACCACGAGTTGATTTCTTCCGCTGCAAGTTTATTTATTTATCTTTAAGCCCCGCGTGGCAAACTTTGTAAACCTTGACCTTAAGGCTTGCTGCTTCTATTTAGTAATATTTGCTTATTTCTTAGCTATTTCATTGTATGAATATGATTGTTATCGATGTTGTCACTGTGTGAACTAGCTACTGATCAAGGGACTAGTTCAGAATACATAGAGGGCTTGGATTTAGAAATTCGGGGTCCCGACAACACCACGCTCCTGGAACCTCCCCTTCTACCACCTCCTCTGTTTGGTCCCGTCCATGGATGAAGCACCGGCTACCGACAGCACAAGCAAGAAGGAAGGAGTGAGCACTAGCAGCTGCCATCAGCCATGGAAGAGTCGAAACTTTGAAGAAGAAGAAGAAGAAAGCCTGAAGCTTTGAAGAAGAAGAAGGAAGCCTAAAGGATATTTGGGCCGTCTGGGCCATATTCTTCCCATAATCCAATGCCATAGGGCCCATTTAACCCAACTCATCAACTCAATCCCCATTCTCAGCTCCCCAAATCTGAAATCCCTAATTCTATCCTCAGTCATCACAGCATAGAGCTAACTCCCTCAGGCGGCGAGTGGCCGGCGGCTGGCAGAGGCTCGAGCAAGCAAGCCACGAGTGGCATTCGGTTGGTTCATCATCTTTGGTGGAAGCGATGGGGAAATTTGGCGTGTGAAGGAGCACTAGGGCATGCGGGGGCCGAGACAAACAATGGGGTGAGGCAGCGAGTAGCGGTGACGGTGAAGGCTAGAGCCTGGGCTGCCTGCCTACTTGCCTAGGCAGTTAGGGCCGGTCTAAGGGTGAGCCAACGATGGCCGAGGGGCGAGCGCCAACCGGTTGAGCTATGGCCGATGGAGGCGCGTGGTTGGTATTTGGCCGGGGCTGTGGCCGGCCGTGATGTGTGAGGCGATCGGCAACTCGGGCCTCGGCGAATGAGCAGCGATGACAAAGTCAATGGTGAGGCTCTCTTAAATAGTTAGAAACTTGGAAATTGGAATGACGAGAAGATGTTGTGATGTTGTCTACTTGTCTAGTCTAGTTATATGTACTCAATACTCATGGATTTATAAAAGATGGGCAAACGAACTTTGCATAGTTATTTCTCCAATAATCCAAATACAAGTATTCCTCGAACCAATGGGAGCACAACTCAACCAAAGAAACCTCGGATTGATTTTAATACGAATGACACCATTACCAATCTAGCATGTCGCATACCAATTGAAGATTATTCCAATGAAACTAGAGATCAAGTGAGGAGGGCATATTTGTTGAAGGGTCCAACTCGACCAATAGGCCTTGTTTCTCCAAAAAAAAATGACGAATTGTTGGAGATCATTTCAAGAATCATGGTCAACAAATTTGATTGGTTGGAATATAGTGTGTCAAAGGATGCCGCCTTTTGTTTCAATTGCTTTCTTTTCAAGAGTCTGTCACATCCCCATTATTTCAGCAACGATGCATTCACAAAAGTTGGGTTTGTTAATTGGAGGAAGGCTTTGAAAAGTTTGAATGACCATGTTGGTGGACCTAGTAGTACCCATAGCTTTTGTAGGCAAGCATGTAAAGAATTCAATAATCAAAGATTAAGTGTGTCACGTAAATTAGATGTTGTGGTAAGGCGGACGAAATTGCATATAAAATTTGTCTAACTGCTTCTCTTGACTGTGCAAAATTTCTCTTAATGCAAGGTGAAGCTTTCTGTGGACATGATGAATCTGCTACTTCTATCAACAAAGGAAATTTTAAGGAGTTGGTGTCAAAGCTATTATTGATTTCTTCAATTATGTTCCCCTAATAGTGAACACTATTAGTTCATCTTGTAAGAGGATGGATGCTTTGATTGAAAAGCATTGTGAAGTCTTATTGCAGAAGGTGGGGAATGGCTTGATTCTAACAGGAATGGGATTGTATCGGGAAACTAGCCTAGCTAGACCTGGAGATACTATATAGGGCTCACATCACAAAACCTTGCTCTGTTTTGTATGAAATGTGGAAGGCAATAGAGGAGGTGCTAACGGTTTTGCGGTATGTTGCATTTCATTTCAATATTTGTAATTAGTCACAATTTTCTGAGCGTCTCACTAATTTAGCTACTTTTGCTCTACATATTGCTACTCACATGTATTTATGGGTATTTGGACCGTTATGTTCATTATTCAGGTACTACCTTAAGTGTATTTTACATTCTCGCTTTGTCTCTTGTTTATTTATGTATGAATTTGGATTGCATTAGACATTCAAATATATGTATGGTGCAGTTTTATCATAGTAGCTTTCTCCCACGAGCACCCCCTATATTCTTGTCCTGCGTATGCCACTGGGGATGAGATGAGAGGTAAGGCACATCACTTTCTTCCCTAATCCTCGTCTAGTCTGGAGGGAGGCATGAGTTTCAGGAGGAAGAGTTGCAACAAAGCTAGATGGGCAAGTAAAGGAAGGGGTGTTGCTGTGAGTGTGAGAAGACGCGAGCATGTGTTGCTGGTGTGGTGAAACTTTTCTAGGAAAAATGACATCAATAAAATTCATATTTTGCCTTTTATTTCATAAGTTTATTCGAGGCTCACAAATATTTATTCAATATAAGCCTAGTATAAAGGATACAAGACTCGCCGCATATGCCAAAAGCACCCTAGAAAATACAAAGATTACATATCGACGCACGTGGCGCAACAGATTAAGAGTCAACCTCACAAGCACACGTCTTCGTTGCACACCAGCGGCGCTAAAGACAAAGAAGACCGACGCACGACCACAAGGACACCCTGGAGCCACTATGATGCTTGTAGGCCTATGCCTGGATAGAAACCCTCCTGACGATGGCTTTGATCTTTGCACCTGAGGCCGAAGATGGTTGAGGCACACATTTGTTGGACACTTCGCTCGGTGCAATCCATGGTTCAAGATTGCTGGTGATGTTGTTGGCGGCTTGGATGGCCATGTTTGAGAGGAGAATGGTTGGGATCTGCATGAGAAAAGGAGATCTAGTATGGGGAAAGCTTTGGTGAAGCGCGTTCCATGGATCTCCCGATGGTTGGAGATGGTGGCAACTAATCTGATGGACACAAGTATGGCGGCGAGCACAACAAGGAGCCGTAGACGTCGGAGGCGGACCGTAGCCCTAGCAGAACTGCCCATATGGCAACTACAAAACAAGAGAAAAATGAGGAATACTTGCTGAGACAGGCCCTCTCCCTCTCTATAAAGGAGGACCGATAGGAAAGAGAAAGTCTTTTCTTGGGTTGCGGGTTGCGTAAAAGCTACGTCGCCGGGGAAAAAAAATAAGCATGCTTCATGGTATTGTCTTGCAACTAATAAATAATTATGTATTTTCATAACTGCTTGACATGAATATACAAAATTTCACCACTCTAGTACTTAATTTCTAATGGATAAGTAACCAAAAACATAATTTATTTAACTCATTAATAGTTCCGTTACTTTGCGCTACTGCATTACACCTTGTATATACCAAGTGTACATTGATCCTGATATTGTTTTTCGGTTTCTCACTTCATACCTTGTATGATTCCTGGCAAGTACGGAAGCACCATCAGATTAGATAAGCCCGAATTGCACGTTTTGTTCTAGAAAAGAAAAGCACAAGAGATGATAATACGAATACAAGACAAGAACAAAGGTACCCAACTATCCGAGTACGATATAAGATGAATCAGTACTTTTGTTTGACTGTCAGTCTGAGTAAGCAGGCAAAAAGAAAGAAAGAAAAGAATAAGAAAAAAAAACAAGATGAAACTAATGTTACTAATGTCGCCTCCTCCCTCCTACTAACAAGTGGGCCCGCCATCCGATCCCGAGAAATTTTGCTCGCGGACCCCACCAACCTACCCTCCAATCCACCTATGCGGCCCCCTTGGCGCGTCCGCCCGCCGCGCGCTTCCCTGCACCGCGCCCGACGCGAGAGGTCAGCACACTGTCCTTGCATTTTTTGAACCATCCGTATGACAGTGTGACCCCGTAAACTCCGTGGCCCATCTGTCAGTGACGTATGGTGGGAGAAATTGTCTCCTTCCTCGGGCCCCATCTTGCAGTAAACTCACTATATAAGTCCCGAACCGAATACGCCGGTACATTCGTTTTACACATGTGTATGACAACGTGGTCCCTTAAACTTTACGGCCCAGCAGTAAGTTACAGTGAAGGGTCGTGGGCTACATATAGGTGGAGACGCAGTTCGTGGCTCCGGAGGAACGAGACAATTTAACTACGCGCCACCATCGCTCTCTTCGCTGTGTGCCGCGCGCGGGCGCTCTGCCCCCTCCGTTCCCCCAAAGAAGTTTTGGTATCTCTTCTCCGGCGAGGGGAGACGCCGCCGCCGACTGGACTGGATTAGATTAGGAGGTAAATACTGCTCGTTTATTGCTTTCCTTTCTCCCGTCGATCCGGCCTTCGAACCGGCGATTGCTCCCGGCGCTGTCGCCTGTCCAGATTGGATGGTTTGATTTCCTTCCAAAAGAAGCAGAGCTCCGATTCGTCGAGTTGGTTTCATCTCCTTCCTTTCCCTTCTGTTGCCTTCCTCATCCGACGATTTCTTGATCTCGATTCCGTAGTTATCCACTCCGGTTGCTGAATCTGTATAACACCTCCTCTTCTTGATGCTACTGCAGACCTTCCTGAACTCGTGCGGCCGCCGAGACAGGCTGGCGGCGCTGCTCGAGCTTGGGGCGGCGGATGATGTGTGTGGGTTGAAGGAGGCGCATTCAGCAGGGGAGGTGGATGAGCTGGTTACCCCTCAAGGGAACCCGTGTCACATCGGAAACTAGCAAAATAACACAACTTTCTCAAAACAATTGCGTGGATACATACTATTATTTATCAGGGATCAATGCGCTGCACAACTTTCTCAAGTAGCACAGAAAATTGCATATATTATTGGTAACTCACGAAGCAAAATAGCAATTCATTTGTTAGATTGTTTTCCCGTCACAATGTTCATGCAGCTAGCAACACCAAATACATTGCCTTAGGAAACAAGAAGCATTATTCAATTTCCTGCAAGCACTATTTGGATTCCTTCATGTGGGAAACAGTACGTGCATTCGCAATTTCGCATCCCTCGGGCTTACAATCGCCTACCGCGTTGGCGGAAATTGTATGTTGACAATTATTTCAGCGCTTATCTGGAGTTTTGGCAGGCCTATTCCAGGTAGGAGCCCATGGAAACTGGAAACGGTCGAGTGTGAAAACAAGTTCCCTGGTCCCTTAGCAGGCTTGCACTGTTGCACATCGACCTCGGCCTAATAGCCCAAACACTGAGCGTTGGCTGCTTCTGTGTACTTCTCCCTCTGTCCCATAATATTTATCTTTAGTATTACTGAGTCTACCATTTACCATATTTTCTCCTTACATTTTGAGTTAGTACGATCTTTTATGGATAGATATATATATATGCATAAGTTACTTGAAGGATCTTCTGTGAATAATTAAATTATCACGTGTGCTTATGGTTTGTGATAAGATTACATGTGGCTTGTTGATTAGATGCAAATTATGTATGAAACTTTCATTTGTAGAATAATTAACTTATGGATATTGGTTTTCTAATTTAATAACTTATATTATGTTTATTTGAAAACCGTTGCAACACACGGGCACTCGGCTAGTATACACCATTTTGGACATCGATACGTGATGACGATCTAATAATCCTCAATTAATTAGATTGTTTATCTATAATATTCATTATAGATAATAAAGGGGGCCTTTTTTTGGTAACCTCGATATGCGATAAGGATATGCGGCACCCAATTAGTAGAAGATTGAAACAAACTTTAATTGTTGGGTTTGCATGTGTCATGATATGTTTCCAATTATTTCAGCACTTATCTGGAGTTTTGGTAGGCCTATTCTAGGTAGGAGCCCGTGGAAACCGGAAATGGTCGAGTGTGAAAACAAGTTCTCTGGTCCCATAGGGCATGCACAATGGTATAGACAACTGTTGTCTATAGTATCTATCCGTATCATCTATAGACAGCACTAAAGACATGTTCTACAATGGATTATCTCTTTACATGTCTCTATATACAGCTCATCCATGTACAATATATCTTGTTTCTTGTATTACAGTTGACTACTGCATGAGAGACGACCCAACTCTCTATGCACCTCTTCTCTCCTCTACATCATCTTGTGTCCTACGTGTCAAGACTTACAGACAGCTGACGTCACACTATTCACAAATCAATTAACTAAAATTAACCATTAATGTACATTTACACACATGTACCATTAAGTTCAATCTATCCCAATCAAGTTCAATCTACATTGTGGAAACTCCCATCTAGATTTATGACCTGACGGTTCAGGAATGACGCAAGGTGTGATCGAACTTTTATGAGCTTGCTCTGTTCCAACGCAGTTTCGGCGATGGTCGCAACCTATCGATAGGAAGATTAAATTTGTGCTTATATAAATTGGTAAGTATATATGAAATAGTTGTTGCAAGATTGACAAACCTGAGGATCATTGGTGATCGCGGAACCGATGAGTAGTTCCATGTTGTGGCAAACATACTATCCATAGGCGTTATGACCCGACCATCGCTAGTAACCACCGCAAAAATAGAATTGATTAGTTCGAGCGACCTTCCCCTACATTTCCCTCCTCTAGCATATAGCACGTCGAACGCCCTATGTGACTCCAAGAAGTTAGCCTTAGCCATTGCAAAGGAAGGAAATACTAAAATAGAGTTTCTATGTAGAAAATGTGTTTACATGTTGATTAAATTTCGGATAACTGTGAAGTTGTGAGTGGTCCTCTTTAGGGAATCTAGGTATATTACCCATTTTTGTTTTGGTATAATTACAATTAGAATCCAGTGGAAGCTACACAGGTATATCAGCATGGTCATTAAACCTAAGTTCGTGTTGCTTATAAAGTACAAATCAACAAGTATAGCCAGTAGTGCAACACTTACTCCTGGTTGTAGGGCAAAAGTATGTATTCCTTGTTGCGGCAAGCCAAGAAAAACTCTATAACGTAATCCTCAACGAATATTGCATTCGCCTTGATGCTTTGCTCAGAGACCACGTGTGGGTTGAGGAAACCTACCGGTGAATTCCTTCTTTCGACTTCAGACATCATGTATCTATATACAAAAATAAGGAGTTATATATAACATTTATCGGTATTACACGAACATTGACTGTGATTGTACACACTTACAGTGTCCAGCATCGTATGAGTGAGACGTCGAGCTCGTCGAGGTTGAAGAGACAGAACAAGTCCTCGAAGCTCACCGTGAAGACACAGTCTTGAAGCTCGTGGTTAAAATGATCCTCCTTGAACTTGATGGTGACAGCCGAGCGTCGTTGTTGAGCCGGCTTGTTGGACTGTTTCATGTACCATGTATGCAATGTCGTGCAAGCCGGTCCTAGGGTAGGGCTGTTTAACCACTCGACCAATGGCTCGCCTAGCACGAATTTCCGGGCCAACGGCAAGAAGGGATATCGAATAGAGTCGGCCAGTCTTGATTTGCCCTTCTTTGCCTCACTTTGTATAGGTTGACTTTACAAGAGTCGAGTGAGCACGAGGTGTAGGTGCATCAGTCGAGTGAGCACGAGGTGTAGATGCATCTGATGCACCGGGCCCTTGCCGCGTCGGTGCAGTAGCCGGTCGATCGACTCCGTGGACTTGATACCGTTGCAGGACATTCCCGTGAAGTTGACACCGGAGCAGGTAGCTCCAGGCAGATATCCCCCTTGGGCTACTGGATGAATGTTCTAATGGCTTGCTCTAGAGTCATGACCTCATCATCTGGGGGAATATGCAGTGGGACGGCCTCGAAATTGGCACAAACACCGTCCATATTCACTTTTGCGAAACCCGGCGCTAGATTTTCACCGTGCACCAAAGCCCCGACACTAGATGGATACACCTGGCCCCAAGCAGCATCTAGGGCAACAGAGGCATATCTCACTTGGAGCTTGCACTTCATAGCCACCTATATAACGATACAAAATTAGCTACTCTAATAGGCCTATCAATGGATCAAGCATTCTAGAGATAATAATTATTACCTGGATGTCATTGATAGGAAATCTGCCGTCGACTACTGGAGTAGGGTTAGACACGTAGCTACTCGGAAGTTTGGGGCTGGCTAGCACAGTAGGGGCAGGGGCTTGCAACTGATTTGGGAGTTGCAATTCCCTAAGCCTTTCCTCAAAGCTCTCCATCTGCCGTTCTGACTTGACTCGACGCGATCATCGATCTCATGGGTGATCTCATCTTTGAGGGATTCACGAATCTCCTCTCGTAGCTTTGCATCGCGCTCGGCTTTGGCTCTCTTCCTACTCCGGTACGATCCGGAGTCTGCTTGGAACCGTTCTGCCCATGTAACATAAACACCAGCGCCTCTTGTGCGACTCGGATGCTCATTGTTTCCTAGGGCCGCGGAGAGTATATCTCTTTCCCTGTCTGTCTAGAATGAGCCTTGGGAAGATTATGCACTCAGCGTTACCTGCAATAGTCTGATATGCCATTTCACTTCCTATGAAGTTATGGAGTAATTACAAACTAGGTAGTTCGATATCTTACCAGGCGCTGGGACACTTCCTAGTCTGTGGGGTTTGGAAAGGAAACTTCCCCCGTAGACAGGGTACGTAACCTCTCAAATAACCACTGTCGGACGCACACATTAGTGATCTCGGGAAATGGCGGGGAGATATTCGAACGGCTTGCCTGCTGGTCTTGATCCCTCCATATCGGAATTTTACCCGTATACCCAGCGGTGCTGAGTCTGTGGGGGTGCTTGTTTTTTGCCTGGAGGGCCATGTGCGCCGCACTTTCACTCCTAAATTCATCTATCGTCTTCTTCTCCACAAACTCGGCCCAGGACTCTTCCAAGAATGGATACTTGTGGAAGGGTGTCAGATCATTCTCCACGTAGTTCTTGACAAGCGTGCTCTTGAAGTTCTTCCACGCTTTACACGCCTGTAGCAACGCGTGTCATCGCACGGAGTCCCGGCGTTGTTCTGGGATCTCGAACGATCGAAAAATATTCGTCAGCACGACATCTTTCTCTTATTTGGTCAACTCCTTCCACGAATCGTAGGTGACATTGACCCGTTGCCGTGCAACTATTCCGACCGTTCTCCAGAATACAGACACTGCTCGGCGAGGATTGATAGGGGTCCCAGACTAATCGACCTCCGTGATGGTAAATCAGCCCACGGGCCTTTTCGATATTCCCCTTCTTCTACCGCGGTTGGATATTCCAGAGGATGGTGCATCATCAGACACATGAGGTGGCGATGACGAAGAATGAACGGAAGACATCTTCACAAGAAATAGAAGTTCTGACATGCATGAACATATTATCATAAGAAATTAGGACCAATACAATGACATAATTGACATAAATATGTAAATCCTCCAAGTCATTTAAAAAGAATAATATGCTCAACACAAACATCATGTGAACAAATGAAATCAGCGTAAAGCTAAGATTTAACATTTTGATATTACATCAGATGTAGAGTAAGCATTCCAATTAGAGCTCAAGTTCAAACCCGATTATCAAAACAATTTCAGTACAAGACTATTATCATCACAGAGCATTCATCTTAATCCCACCACACCACATTGCAATATATTCCAGTAGCAGTATCAAAACAAATACCATATGAATAACTAACTAGAACAAATACAAATTCCTAAAACAAGTATAATTATCATGAGTCAATGAGGACTATGACAGCATGATAGATTATTGATAGAAAGAGTGAGGGAAAGGGGCGTTGGGGTCGGCAACTCAGCATTGGTTACCTTTGGGCGTCGAGGAGAAGGACGAGCAGGGAGCAGTACCGGAGCAGCAAGGCGGCGTCGAAGGGGAGGCACGCCGTGCTCGGGGGAGGGGAGGAGGCGGCGTCGACGGGCTCGGGGGAGGAGTCACGCCAGGCTCGAGGAGGCGGCGACATCGAGGACGGCGGCGACGGGCTCGGGAGAGGAGGGAGCAAGGAGTTAAGAAACTTAATCGTTTGAGTGGGGGGGCGGGCAAACCCTAGAGTCCGAATATAAATAGGGATGGACATCACAGACGGTTCTAATGTAGAACCATCTGTGATATGTGATGTATCACAGATGGTTCCAATCAACAACCGTTTGTGATATATGATGTATCACAGACGGTTCCAATCAACAGCCATCTGTGATATATTGTATCGCTGAGCGGTTTTACGAGAAATGCAGTGATATATAATCCTGAGCGGTTTGATCTATAAACCGCCTGTGATGTTATTTTGTATTGGTTAATCTAATTCTGTTTATTGGCTAGCCTCAGGAAATGCTAGCTATGCCCTCTGAAACAAGCAGAAAACATAACAAGTACATGTATATATATCTAATTCACATTCATTTCAGAAACAATCACATCCATTTCACAGTACAAATCAATTAACTCAAATGAACTAAAATTAAACATTCATCAGAATGTACATATACACACATTGTTTAATTAATCTTTAAAAATTAGCCCTTCATGATGATCGACGTGCATGTAACTAGTTTTGTCACATTCTTCTTCCTCGACCCTTATGCCGTTTCCGAAAGGAGGCAACTCATCAAATTGATTGTATTCTTCCTCGTCCACTACATTCTCAACTCCGACAATCCTCCTTTTTCCATGAAGAACTACGTGGCATTTCTCATTTGCTGGGTCGGTTATATAGAAGACTTGAACAACTTAGTTAGCCAGTACGAATGGTTCATCTTTGTATCCGACACATTCGAGGTTCACGGTAGTGATGGCATACTTGTCGACCTTCACCTATGGGAGATGGATCCAACGACACCGAAACAGGGGATCTTAAAAAGCACGTAGTCGAGCTCCCATATCTCCTCTATTTGCCCATAGTAGGAGCTCCTCAGCCCATCGGTACTGAATGCATCTATGCGGACACCGCTGTTACAGTTAGTGCTCTATATATCCCGAGCTGCGTATAGAATGTGTACCCATTTATGTCATTATCCTCGCCATGTCACTGGCTGTAAATATTGGCCCTTTTGCCAACCATGTCAAGATATCACTTGATGAGCTCCTAGCGAGTCACTCCTTCAACCATTGGTTGAACCGCAAATGCATTGTGTTGTCTCGTGATCCAAACATCCGGCGCTCTCAATTACATTGCGAAGCACGTCCTTGTCTTTGGTAGATATCTGAGGACACTTGGTCATGTGTTGCAAGACCGTGAGCGGGCTTGAGCATACGCATCCATATCTGGAGTGATTGCTTTCCTTCCGATGGTCACGATACCTCGAGCCTCACCTCATGGTGAGATCGAGGCACACCCTATCGGTTCAACTTTGAGCCATGTAATCGACGCAGAACTCAATGACCTCTTGGTTGCATAACCTTCGACGATCTTGCCCTCCGAGATCGATTCCGTACATAGGACTTGAGAATTCCATGAACCTCTAGAACGGGTACATGCTAGGTAGGAACACGGGCCAAGACATCTTTATCTCCTCACAATGTGAACAATGAGATGGACCATGATATCAAAAACAACAGAGAGAAATACATCTCAAGATCACATTGAGTCGTCACCACCTCGTCCTCTGAGCATCTAGTCCATCGGGATCGATGACCTTACGAGCAATTGTGTTAAAGAAATAACACGACCTTATGATTATCTCGGATCTTGATCGACCAAAATACTTCTAATTACAGCAGGAGCATTTGTGTCATCAGCACATGACAATCATGAGACTTCATGCCAATTAACTTCAAATCTTCCATCGAAACAAGTTTCTTCATGTTGGCAGAGTAACAGGACGGAACTTTCACACCATGCAAGCACCAGCACAGTTCAGTTCTCTCGGCCTTAGACAGAGTGTAACAAGCAGGGGGAAGGTACGTTCGTCCATATCGGTCTTTGTTGGTTCTAACTTAGGTCTGATGTCCATATCAACCAAGTCAAGCTGTGCGTTAACACCATCCTTTGTTTTGTCACAAATGTTCAGTAAGAGACCAATCAAGCTGTCACATACATTCTTCTCTACGTGCATGACGTCGATGCAGTAACGAACTTCTAGGTGCTCCCAATAAGGTAAGTCCCAAAATATTGATCTTTTCTTCCACATGTTCTTCTTACGGGTCCTCGATTTACATCCCTTTCCGAGCACAACATCTAAATCCTTAGCCATATCATAGACATCTTTTCCGCTTAAATGCCTTGGAGCTGAACTGTCCTCCTTCTCTCCGTCGAATTGTTTCTTCATCCTGCGGTATGGGTGAGCCCTCCGAAGGAACCTACGATGACGCATGTACACGGTTTTACGCGAGTGATTCAATCACACACTCTCGGTATCATCTAAGTAGTGAGTACAAGCTTTGACCCCTTTTGTACTCTGGCCCGACAGATTAGCAAGGGTGGGATAATAATTTATGGTGCAGAACAACAAGGAACGTAAAGTGAAGTTCTCTCGTTTGTACGCATCCCATACATGTACCCCTTCAATCCACATCATTTTTAGATCTTCCATCAATGGTGCTAGGTACACATCAATATCATTCCTGTGTTGCTTGACCTTTGGATAAGTATCGACAAACAAAATATACTTCCGCTTTATACACAACCAAGGAGGAAGGTTATAGATCTGAGCGTCATGGGCCAAGTGCTATGTCACGCTCATATTACGAAAAGATTCATTCCATCTGTACTCAATCCAAACCTTATATTCCTCGGTTCCATTTGAAGTCCGCAAACCTCCTATCGATGTTTCTCCACTAGGCGGAATCAGTAGGGTGTCTTAGCTTTCCGTCATTCTTACGCTCCTCTGAGTGCCAATGTAGCAGTTTTGTATTTTTTGGGTTTGCAAAAAACCGCTTCAAACGGAGAATTACAGGAAGATACCACGCCACCTTAGCAGGAGGTCCTTTCTTCACCTCGATTCCCTCATCGTCTTCTGATTGATTCTTACGCTTGTATCGGGATGCGTTGCACACCGAACATACATGCATGTTTGTATACTCATTACGGTAGAGGATACAGTCGTTCGGACATGCATGTATTCTTTCTACTTCCATTCCCAATGGACAAAGAACCTTCTTGGCTTTGTAGGTGGTTTTGGGCAACTCATTTCCCTCCGGAAGCATGTCCGCTAAGAGACCTAACAGCCCTATGAAACTCTTGTCGGACCAACCGTTGCTTGCCTTCAATTTCAAGTATAACACTTTTTGAAACCCCTTCGAATCAAGTGTGCTTCGATCTGTGCTCGATTCTTAAACATCTTCGGATTCTCGCAATCAATGCATGGACAGTACATATATTTCACCCCCTTATTCAACATATCCTCCTCGGCAGCTCTTGTAAAAGCACACACGCCATTAATATACTCTTCACTCGCACGGTTCTCAACGTACATCCAGCTTCGGTCCATCACACGGTTCGTATTGAAAACCCTGGAAATAAATAAAAGGGTGACTTCGAAAGTGTATTTTCTGAGGCTTAATTACGCTTTTGTGGCGACCCGACCAGGGGCCTCACCCGAGAGGTCCTTCAAGACCTCCCTGGAAGTCCTCCAGGACCTCCTAGGAGGTCCTAAGGACCTCTCGGGCAGTTCACCTAGGCCTCCCAGGAGGTCCAGGGAACTGACCTGAGGAGGTCTTGAGACTCATGACCTCCCCAAGAGCCACGACCAGACCTGGGGAGGTCCAGAGACCAACCCGAGGAGGTCATGGGACTTGGAGAAGTCCTAACCCTCCTGTGATCCGAACCAGTCCCAAGGATCAATGGCTGGTTCTCACAGCAATTACAAGTGATAACATACATCCACATGAAACTTTATTAACAACAAGGGAGTTGATTACAAAGTTGCTTACAAGCCACGACAACAAGGCAAAATACACAGCGGAAGCAAAACCATGTCCACCCAATACACCACAGGTAATTGGCTGGAGGGCGCGGCCTAGTTGATCTGGTCCTCATCATCAACAAAGAAGTCTTCTCCTGCTCAATTCATCAATCAAGCAAGAATGAGCACAACCACTGTGCTCACAAGTTACACCTGTCAATTAACAGAATGACATGCATAATGGATTTCTCAAAGGAAGGCATAATATGGTTAGTTTGCATAAAGCCAAGTTTGTTTCAAATACAAGTATTTAATTAGTTCCAAAGCTTATAACAATAATCAAAAATTCATTTGCAAATTCTCATTTTATAGTTGGATAACTTTCATCAATATGATGGTGAAGGATACCCTCCTGTCACAAGGCTCCCTACCCAACCCATTTGGATAGAAATAAAAAAAACTAGTTGTTAACCACCCATTTTGAAAACAAACCAGAGGTCTAACTTTGAGCAGCTTTACTAGCATGTCCATAACCGCGGACACGGCTATTCGAATAGTTTTACACTCTGCAGAGATTGTACACTTTACCCACATGACACAACTTCTCTAGTTTGTTTGACAACCGTCGTTGCCACCTCTCACTGCCGATGGTAAGAGGTCTAGAGCACGTGACAAGGCCTTTACAATGCATCATTCCACCACAGTCCATCCACTCTAAGGTTTCGCCCCTTCCTAGGGCCCCCTCTTGAGCCAGGTGGGTACAACAAAGTCATAAAAGACATGCCATGAAAGACCACCCACTATTCCGTCGGACCAACCGCGGTGATAACTTTGCAAATTAGTTGGCCAGGTCCCACCCATACAGGACATGTGGTTGCACGGAGAGACATAGCAAAATACACTTGCAGACTGGTCCTTAACTGACCCGGGCGGCCACCACAACCCTGGGGCATCGGATCACACGATCACCGTGCATGGACTTGCACCAACCAAACAACCAATGCCGCTCAAGTCCAAATCCATTTCTCATTTCTTTGTTTTTCAAACCTCCATGGCACACCAATGCCATGGCCATTTGTAGAAACCCCATGACACATCAATGCCATGGTCCAAATCATTTAGACAAGTGATATTTTTGGCCAAAACCTCCCAAACACAGATTCTTTTCTCTAAGCATGGCTAAGCTCTAGTTTTTCAAAGGTCCTGGTCCACTGTATTGCGTAAACCAGGTTTTGCCTAGAGTGACAACATGTTTGGCTCAAGATCAGCAGTGGTTATGCCAAGGAAATTAGGCATAACTATGAATTTAAAGACGGACATTGAAATAACTTAGTAAAGTAAGCATGCATTAACATTTGAAATGGAATATACATAGGTTGAAATAATGGGTGCAATATAATCAAGAGTGTAACTTGCCTTGCTCAAAGGCCTGTATGTGTTCTTCTTCTTCGGTGAGCTCTTGCTCTTCAGTGTCTTCACAATCTACACGAGAAAACCACAGCAACTCAATACAAAGCTCAAATAAAACCCAAAGAAACTTCAATGAAACTTCAAAATAAAACCAACAGAGAGGCTAGGTCGGTTGGAGGAGGTCCAAGGAGCTTGCTGGAGGAGGTCCAAAGCTCAAGGGAGGAGGTCCACGAGCTGCTCGGTTACTTTGGAGAATGGATATGGGGAAAAAGATGATGATGAAGGGCTGCCCAAGCTTATATAGCTGGAGCCATTGAGATCTCCCAGGGTATATGTGTTCATGAGTTGGTGAAAAGGACATTGAAAGTAGGCAAAGGATGTGACAAAAGTATGGCACGGGTGCTGCAAAAAAGTGGTAGCATTTAATGCGATACAACAGGCATTAAATGTGGGGAGACTCTCTTGTGCAAAGGACATAGTCAAAGGATAAAGAAAAATGGGTGTGGATCGCCAAGTGGGACGATCAAAGCTCAAGGAAGGTCCATGGACGGGAGGTCCAACAGACACCACAATGGGGAGGTCCTGACGATCGGATTAAATCAAGGGGAGATCTGGGCGGTTAGGATCTCCAGAAGGGGAGGTCCTAATGGTCAGATCTAACGAAGGAGGGAGATCCTAACAGTCAGATCTAAATAAGGGGGAGGTCTGGACGGTTAGGATCTCCCAAGGGGAGGTCCTAACGATCAGATCTAACAAGGGAGGTCCTGACGGCGAAGATCTCCAGAGGAGAGGTCTTAACGGTCAAGATCTAAACAAGGGAGGTCCTGACGGCTAAGATCTCCGGAGGGGAGGTCTTAACGGTCAAGATCTAAACAAGGGAGGTCCTGACAGCTAAGATATCCAGAGGGGAGGTCTTAACGGTCAAGATCTAAACAAGGAAGGTCCTGACGGCTAAGATCTCTAGAGGGGAGGTCTTAACGGTCAAGATCTAAACAAGGGAGGTCCTGACGGCTAAGATCTCCAGAGGGGAGGTCTTAACGGTCAAGATCTAAACAAGGGAGGTCCTGACGACTAAGATCTCCAGAGGGGAGGTCTTAATGGTCAAGATCTAAATAAGGGAGGTCCTGAGGTGAGCGATAGCGAGATAAGAAGCGGGAGAAGCGGGGGCCATAGGATTTCCATCGAACGGGTCAAGGCAATTGGGCCGTTTGGACCGAGCGAACGCCATAACAGATCGGGGCCGTCCAATACGGATCGGATGGTTCTAAAGGAGTGGGACGTTCGGACCACGCGAATGTCTCACCAAGATCAAACCGTCCAATGCAAATCGAACGATACACAAGCGATAGAGGTCTGGATCAAGCGGAAGGCTCGAACGGACGCGAGGGAGGTCTAAATAAACAAGGAGGAGGTCCTAGAGGACATAGAGAGATCCTAAAGGACACAGGGAGGTCCAAATAGACAAGGAGGAGGTCCTAGGGGACATGAGGAGGTCCTGAAGGACACAGGGAGGTCCAAATAGACAAGGAGGAGGTCCTAGAGGACATGGGGAGGTCCTGAAGGACACAGGGAGGTCCAAATAGACAAGGAGGAGGTCCTAGAGGACATGGAGAGGTCCTGAAGGACACATGGAGGTCCAAATAGATAAGGAGGAGGTCCTAAAGGACATGGGGAGGTCCTGAAAGACACAGGGAGGTCTAAATAGACAAGGAGGAGGTCCTAAAGGACATGGAGAGGTCCTGAAGGACACAGGGAGGTCCAAATAGACAAGGAGGAGGTCCTGACCAGAGGAGAACAAAGCCAGCGTAGAAAAGAGGAGACCACCAAAACTCCACAAACCCAAATAACCTCATGCGATTTTTAGTTGAAGTTCGAATTAATCCATTAAAATCCACTCTGAAATTCTCAAGTTAAGTTTTGAATTCTCATCAAAACAAAATGGTTCTTTTTATTTTGAAAGTTCAAAAAGGCTCCAAAAATCAGGGTGTTACAGCTTTCCAACAGAGAAAGGGTATTTTTCTCTGAACTAAAGGTGGTTTTTTTCATTTTTCCGGATTTTATTAACTTACATGTGGGCCCTACTTGTCAGCGACTCATTTTTTATTTCATGATTTTATTTATGAAATCTATGGCGGTCCCACATGTCATAGACTCGTTAGTTTATTAACTAAATGATTAAAAATAGTAGGATTTTAAGCTCAAATTGGGCTTAGGGTGACATCGCATTGCTAATAGTCGTGGCTCGGGGCCCTAAGGTCGCCTGAGGCGAACCGACAGCGATGTCCCATGGTGGCGCCATGGGCTTCACTAGCGATTTCGGCGTAAACGCCTGAAACTACCACTACTATAGAAAAGGCCTTCACAGACGGTTCAAAAACGCCATCACAGACGGTTCCGTGAGCCGGTTGAGTTTATGGGTCAGCAATGCATGAGGTCATCACAGACGGTTTTGAACCGAAATGCATATATACTATCACGCACGGTTTGTAGATGAAACCGTGCATGATAATCGATTCTACCGAGCGATGCAGTAGATGAAACCAAATGCGTGATGTCGACTACCACGCGATACGTAGATGAAACCGTGCGTGATGATGATTACCGCAGACGATGCGTAGATGAAACCGTGCAGTGATGATCGACTACCACGAGCGATGCGTAGATGAAGCATGCGTGGTGATGGGCTATCACGACGGTTTCATCTGATGCATCTGCGGGTAGTCTTTGCATTGCTAAATCTATTTACGTTTATTGGCTAGCCTCAGAAATGCTAGCCATGCCCTCTGAAACAAGCACATCCAATTCAGTATTCATTTGAAGCACATCAAAATTGCATTCATTTCGAAACAAGCACATCCAATTCACAAATCAATTAACTTTAACCATTAATGTACATTAATTTACACACATGTACCATTATGTTCAATCTATCCCAATCAAGTTCAATCTACTTTGTGGAAACTCCCATCGGATTTATGACACGTCTGCATTCGGGAATGACACAAGGTATGATTGAACTTTTATGAGCTCGCCTGTTCCAACGTAGTTTAAATGCGATGGTCGCAACTTTCGCCGATAGGAAGATTAAATTAGGGCTTATATAAATTGGTAAGTATATATGAAATAATTGTTGAAAGATTGACAAACACGAGGATCATTGGTGATCGCGGAACCGATGAGTAGTTGCATGTTGTGGCAAACATAGTATCCAGAGACATTGCGGCTGGCCATTTCTTTGGTAGCCTTTGTAAAAATAGAATTGGTTAGTTCGAGAGGCATTACTACGAAGTGTTATATAGGATTAATGTGTACTAGCTAGCAAGTACAAGGAATTTTTGATCATGTGACGCGTCCTTCCTTGATATTCCATCCTCTAGCATGTAACACGTCGAACACCCTCGTGACTCCAAGAAGTTAGCCTTAGCCATTGCAAAGGAAGGAAAGACTACAATAGAGTTTCTATGGAGGAAATGTGTTTACGATGATTAAATTCGGATAATTGTGAAGTTGTGAGTGGCCCTCTATAGGGAATCTAGGTATATTACGTATTTACATTTTGGTATAATTACAATTAGAATCGATGGTACCTACACGGTATGTCGGCATGGTCATTAAACCTAAATTAGTGTTGCTTATAAAGTACAAATCAACAAGTATAGCCAGAGTGCAACACTACTTACTTACGGTTGTAGGGCAAAAGTATGAATTCCTTGTTGCGCGAGCCATGAAAAAATCTATAACGTAATTATCGACAAATGTTGCATTCGCCGTGATGCTTTGCTCGGAGACAATGTGTGGGTCAAGAAACCTACCGTGATTTCCTTCTTTAAACCGAGAGATCATGTATCTATTATACAAAAGCTAGGAGTTATATATAACATTTATCGATATTACGAACATTGACCGTGATTGTACACACTTACGATGTCAAACATCGTATGAGTGAGGCGTCGAGCTCGTCGAGGTTGAAGAGACAGAACAAGTCGTCGAAGGTCACCGTGAAGACGGCGTCTTGATACACGTGGTTAAAATGATCCTCCTTGAACTTGGCGGTGAAACCCGGCGTCGTTGATCAGCGAAGCTTGTTGGGTATTCCATGTACCATGTATGCAATTCGTGCAATCCGGTCCTAGGGTAGGGTGTCTAACTTCTCGACAACGGCTCGCCTAGCTTGAATTTAAGACCCAGCGGCAAGAAGGGATATCGAGAGAAGACTCGATCGTCTTGATTTGCCCTTGCCCTTCTTGCCTCGCTTTGTATAGGTCGACTTCACAAGAGTCGATTGAGCACGAGTGTAGATGCATGTGATGCGATGGGCCCTTGCTTGAGTGTCGGTCGCGAGTAACCGGTGCGGTCGAGTCCGTGGACTTGATGCCGTTGCGAGACATTCCGTGAAGTTGACCTTTGGGAGGGTAGCTCGAGCGGATGTCCTCCTTGGGCCTTTGGATGAATGTTCCAACGGCTTGCCCTAGAGTCATGACCTCATCGTTTGGGGGAATTTTTAGCGGGACGGCCTCGAAATTGGTACAAACACCGTCCACATTCACTTTTGCGAAACCCGGCGCTAGATTTGCACGTGCATCAAAGCTCGAACACCGGATGGATACACAGCCCCAAGCGACATCTAAGGCAACAGAGACATATCTCACTTGGGTTTGCGCCGTAGCCACCACGTACATAACGATACAAAATTAGCTACTCCAACAGGCCTATCAATGGATTGAGCATTCCAGAGATAATAATTGTTACCTGGATGTCATCGACGAAAAATCTGTCGTCATCTATTGTGGTAGGGTTAGGGTTGGACGCCAGCACTGACTACTCGGATGTTTGGGGTGGCTAGGACGATGAGGCGAGGGCTTCCAACTGATTTAGGAGTTGCAATCCTCTAATCCTTTCCTCAAAGGTCTCTATCGCTTTTGCTCGGATGAGCGAATCTCAATCTGAAGGATTGAGTGACCCCATGTCGATTTTTTCAAATGACCTCTCTCTCGATTTTTTGGTGAGCTCATCTCTGAGGATGCACGAAGATCCTCTCGTAGCTTTGCATCGTGCTCGGCTTTGGCTCTCTTCCTACTCGATGCGATCCGAGTGCGCTTGGAACCATTGTTCCTATGTAACAAAACACAGCGCCTCTCGTGCGACCGGATGCTCACTTGTTTCCTAGGGCGCAGAGAGTATATCTTCTCCTATGCACTGGAATGAGCCTTGGGAAGATTGTGCACTCAGCGTTATCTGCAATAGCCCGACATGTCATTTCACTTCCTATGAAGTTATAGAGTAATTACAAACTATGTAGTTCGATATCTTACGGTATTTGGGACACTTCACGGTCTTGAGGTTTGGAAAATACGCTTCCGTGAGGCCCAATACATAACCTCGCAAATAACTCTTTGTCGGGAGCGCACATCAGTGATCTTGGGAAATAGCAGGGAGACATTCGAACAGCTTACCTGCTGTTCCTGATCCCTCCATATCGGGGCTTTACCCGCATACCCAGCGGTGCCGAGTCTGTGGGGGTGCTTATTTTTTTCCTGGAGGGCCGTGTGCGCCGCACTTTCACTCTTAAATTCATTTGTCGTCTTCTTCGCCACAAACTCGGCTCAGGACTCTTCCAAGAATGGATACTTGTGGAAGGGCGCCCTCAGATCCTTCTCCACGTAGTTCTTGACAAGCGTGCTCTTGAAGTTCTTCCACGCTTTGCACGCCTGTAGCAACGCGTGTCGTCGCACGGAGTCCAAGTGTTCTACCGAGATCTCGAACGATGCGAGAATATCCACCAGCACAGCAGTTTTCAGTGGTTCGGGCACCAACTTCCACGAATCGTAGGTGATCTTGACCCGTTCCCGTGCAACTATTCCGACCGTTCTCCGGAATGCGGACGCTGCTCAGCGAGGATTGATAGGGGTCCCAGACTGATCGACCTCCGTGATGGTAAATCGGCCCCTGGGCCTTTTCGATATTCCTCTTCTTCTACCGTGGTTGGATATTGTTCCAGAGGATGGTGCATCATCAGACACATGAGGCGGCGATGACTCAGAATGAGCGGAAGACATCTTCACAAGGAATAGAACATCATGTGAACAAATGAAATCAGCATAAAGCTAAGATTTAACATTTTGATATTGCTATCAGATGTAGAGTAAGTATTCCAATTAGAGCTCAAGTACAAACCCGATTATCAAAACAATTTCAGTACAAGACTATTATCATCACAGAGCATTCGTCTTAAGCCCACCACACCACATTGCAATATATTCGATGGCGATATCAAAACAAATACCATATGAATAAGCGACTAGAACAAATACAAATTCCTAAAACAAGTACAATTATCATGAGGACCATGACAGATTATTGATAGAAATAGTTAGGAAAAGGCGTTGGAATTAACAACTTCGGCATTGGTTACCTTTGGGCGTCGAGGAGAAGGAAGAGCGAGGAGCGATCGAGCAAAGTGAGGCGACGTCGAAGGAGGTCGCCTTGAGCTCGAGGAGGAGGAGGCGGTGGGCTCTGGGCGGGAGGCACGGTGGGCTCGGGGAGGGCCGGGTCAGAGGAGGAGGCTCGGCGGGCTCGGGGGAGGGGCATTGGCTGGAGGAGGAGGCGTCGGCAGGATCGGGGAGAGTCGCGCAGGGCTCGAGGAGGTGGCGTCATGGACGGCAGCAGAGCTCGGGGAGGAGGAGTGAGAGGAGTTGAGAAACTTAATCGTTTGAGAGTGGTGGTAGCGGCAAACCCTAGCTAGAGTCAGAATATAAATAGGGATGGACATCACAGACGGTTCTAAATTAGAACAAGTCTATGATACTACACTATCACGAGAACTTAGAACCTTTGTGATATGTGATGTAAGGCGGTTTGTAGTTCAAACCGTCGTGATATTATTTTGTATTGGTTAATATCTAGATCATTTATTGGCTAGCCTCGAAATCTTGGTCATGCCCTCTGAAACAAGCAGAAAAGACAACAAGTATATGTATATACATCCAATTCACATTCATTTGAGAAACAATCACATCCATTTCACAGTACAAATCAATTAATTAACTCAAATGAACTAAAATTAACCATTCATCAAAACGTACATATATATACACACATTGTTCAATTAATCTTTAAAAATTAGCCCTTCATGATGATCGACGTGTATGTAGCTAGTTTCATCACATTCTTCTTTCTCGACCCTTATGCTGTTTCCGAAAGGAGGCAACTCGTCAAATTGATTGTATTCTTCCTCGTCCACTACATTCTCAACTCCGACAATCCTCCTTTTTCCATGAAGAACTACGTGGCGCTTCTTATTTGCCGGGTCGGTAACATAGAAGACTTGAACAACTTAGTTAGCCAGTACGAATGGTTCGTCTTTGTATCAAACACGTTCGAGGTGCGGTAGTGACGCCGTGCTTGTCGACCTTCACTGTGGGAGATGGACCCAACGACACGAAATAGGGGATCTTGAAAAGCACGAGTCGAGCTCCCATATCTCCTCTATTTGCCCATAGTAGGAGCTCCTCACCCATCGGTCTTGAATGCATCTATCACGGACACATTTGCTACGTTAGTGCTTTTTATATCCTGAGCCTGCGTATAGAATGTGTACCCATTTATGTCGTATCCTCGCCATGTTACAAATATAAATGTTGGCCCTTTTGCCAACCATGTCAGCATATCACTTGACGAGCTCCTAGCAAGTCGCTCCTTTAACCAATGGTTGAACCGTCTGTTGTGTTGTCTCGTGATCCAAACATCCGGCCGCACCGGATTCTGTTGCCGAAGCATGTCCTTGTGCTGGTCGATATACGGGGACACTTCAGTCATGTGTTGCAAGACCGTGAAATGGGCTTGAGCATACGCATCCATATTTGGAGTGATTGCTTTCCTTCCGATGGTCCTGATACCCTCGAGCCTCCCCTCATGGCGAGATCGAGGCACACCTATTGGTTCGACCTGAGCCATGTAATCGACGTAGAACTCAATGACCTCTTCGGTTGCATAACCTTCGACGATGCTGCCCTCTGGCCGAGATTGATTCCGTACATATGACTTGAGAATTCCCATGAACCTCTCGAGCGGGTACATGCTACGAGGAACACGGGCCGCACATCTTTATCTCCTCACAATATGAACAATGAGATGGACCATGATATCGAAAAACGACGGAGGGAAATACATCTCAAGATCACATAGAGTCGTCACCACCTCGTCCTCTGAGCATCTAGTCCCGGGATCGATGACCTTCGAGCAATTGTGTTAAAGAAATAACATGACCTCATGATTGTCTCTCGGACCTTGATCGGTAAAATACTTCTAATTGTAACGAGGAGCATTTGTGTCATCAACACATGACAATCATGAGACTTCATGCCAATTAACTTCAAATCTTTTATCGAAACAAGTTTCTTCATGTTGGCGGAGTAACGAGACGGAACTTTCACACCATGCAAGCAAGCGCAGATTCGGTTCTCTCGACCTTGGGACAGAGTGTAACAAGCGGGGAAAATACGTTCGTCCTTTATCGGTCCTTGTTGGTACTAACTCAGGTCTGATGTCCATATCAACCAAGTCAAGCCGTGCGTTGACACCATCATTTGTTTTGTCACGAATGTTCAGTAAGAGACCAATCAAGCTGTCACATACATTCTTCTCTACGTGCATGACGTCGATGTAGTAGCGAACTTCTAGGTGCTCCCAATAAGGTAAGTCCCAAAATATTGATCTCTTCTTCCACATGTTCTTCTTACGGGTCCTCGATTTACATCCCTTTCTAAGCACAACATCTAAATCCTTAACCATATCATAGACCTCTTTTCCGCTTAAATGCCTTGGAGCTGAACTGTCCTCCTTTTCTCCGTCGAATTGTTTCTTCATCCTGCGATATGGGTGAGCCCTCCGAAGGAACCTACGATGACGCATGTACACGGTTTTGTGCGAGTGATTCAGCCACACACTCTCGGTATCATCTAAGCGGTGAGTCTGAGGCTTTGGCCCTTTTGTACTCGGCCGCCAGATTAGCAAGGGCGGGATAATCATTTATGGTGCGAGAACAACAAGGAGCGTAAAGTGAAGTTCTCTCGTTTGTACACATCCCATACTGCACCCTTCAATCCACAGTATTTTTAGATCTTCCATCAATGGTGCTAGGTACACATCAATATCATTCCCGTGTTACTTCGCCCTTGGATAAGTATCGACAACAAAATATACTACGCTTCATACACAACCAAGGAGGAAGGTTTTAGATCTGAGCGTCACGGGCCAAGTGCTATGTCACGCTCATGTTACCGAAAGGATTCATTCCATCTGTACTCAATCCAAACCTTATATTCCTCGGTTCGCACCAAGTCTGCAAACCTCCTATCGATGTTTCTCCACTAGGCGGAATCGGCAGGTGTCTTAACTTTCGTTATTCTTATGCTCCTCGAGTGCAAATCTGTAGCTTTTGCATTCTTTGGGTTATAAAAACCGCTTCAAGCGGGAATTACAGAAGATACCACACCACCTTAGCAGAGGTCCTTTCTTCACCTCGATTCCTCGTCGTCATCGATTGATTCTTACGCTTGTATCGGGATCGTTGCACACGGACATACATGCATGTTTGTATATTCGTTACGGTAGAGGATACAGTCGTTCGGACATGCATGTATTCTTTCTACTTCCATTCCCAATGGACAAAGAACCTTCTTGGATTTGTAGGTGGTTTTAGGCAACTCGTTTCCCTCCGGAAGCATGTCCGCTAAGAGACCTAACAGCTCCGTGAAACTCTTGTCGGACCAACCGTTGCTTGCCTTCAATTTCAGCAGTTTAAGCACGGATGACAACCTTGTGTATTCCGACTTGCGGCCCGGGAACAAAGGGTTTCTCTGAGTCCTCCATCAAGCCCCGGAATTGAACATACTCCCTCTCATCACAGTTCCCTTCTGCATCGCGAAGCATCTGATCTAGATTGTCATCGTGCAGCCTATCCGAATCGGAACCACAATCGACATCATTCGGCGGCATATCGTTGACTTCCTGTATAATATGCATATCGTTGACTTCCTGTATAATATACTCTTCACCGTGACTGGTCCAACATGTATAACCCTTTTTGAAACCCCTTCAAATCAAGTGTGCTTCAATCTGCGCTCGGTTGTTAAACATCTTCAGATTCTCGCAGTCAATGCATAGACAGTACATATATTCCGCCCCCTTATTCAACATATCCTCCTCGGCAGCTCTTGTAAAAGTAGACACGCCATTAATGTACTCTTCACTCACACGGTTCTCAGTGTACATCCAGCTTCGGTCCATCACACGGTTCGTATTGAAAACCCTGAAAATAAATAAAAGGGTGACTTCGAAAGCGTATTTTCTGAGGCTTAATTACGTTTTTTTTTTACATTTTTTCGAATTTTATTAACTTACATGTGGGCCCTACTTGTCAGTGACTCATTTTTTATTTCATGATTTTATTTATAAAATCTATGGCGGTCCCACATGTCATAGACTCGTTAGTTTATTAACTAAATGATTAAAAGCAGAGGATTTGAAGCTCAAACGGGCTTAGGGTGACATCGCATTGCTAATAGTCGTGGCTCGGCCCTAAGGTCGCTTCGAGGCTAACAAGCGGTGATGTCCGTGGTAGCGCTGAAACTAGCGATTTGGCGTAAACGCTCAAACTACTCAAATTAAAGGATGTTTATGCTCCAAGAGCTCACCTCGATCACGAGGAAGGTGTCAATAAAGTCGGGGAAGGTCCAAGGCGGCTGGTTGTCGATCGGTGAACAGAGGCGACGGCGGCAAGCTCCTCGGCGACAATAGTTGAAATGGACCAGCCGGCTCGGTGAGGTGAGGCGATACTCAAACTCGCGCAGGCGGCGATGGACCTACCGTAGCGCCAGAGATGGAGATCAAGAAGACTCTGTTGGCCGCGGAGCTATATATGTACACTGCACCGTCTGTGATGAGTTAATTATCACGGACGGTTTTTTAACAAAACCCGTCTGTGAAGCGTCATATCACGCACGGTTCATGTTTGGAAATGTCGTGAAGTATCACAGACGGTTCGACCAAAAACCGTCGTGATATTGGGTAATATCACGAGCGGTTTTAGTCGAACCGCCTCGTGATACTTCCTGAGCGGTTTTTAGCGCGAAGAATAACACGAGCGGTGGGTAAACAAAACCAAATGCGAGATTGTGTTTATCTGAGGCGGTTTCGATGAACCGTGCGTGATCGGCGTCGAGATAGTATTTACGTAGTAGTGTACTCAAATTAAAGGATGCTTATGCTCTAGTAGCTCACCTCGATCACGAGGAATGTGTCAATGAAGTTAGGGAAAGTTTAAGGTGGCCGGTCGTCGATCGGTGAACAGAGGCGACGGCGGCAAGCTCCTCAGCGACAATAGCTGAAATGGACCACACGAGTGGGCTCAGTGAGGTAAGGCAATACTCAAACCGGGTACGGAGTGGCGATAAACTCACCGGGCTTGGAGATCTCCATGATTCAGAAGCGCCAGAGATGGAGATCAAGAAGACTCTGTTGGGGAGCTATGTACACTGCACCGTCTGTGATGAGTTAATTATCACGGACGGTTTTCAATAAGAACCATTTGTGATATGTAGTAATATCACAGACGGTTCATGTTTAAAAGCAAATCGTGAAGTATCCTGGCGGTTACGACAAAAACCGCTTTGTGATATTGGGTAATATCACAAGCGGTTTTAGTCGAACCGCTCTGTGATACTTCATGACGGTTTTAAACATGAATCATCTCGTGATATGACCTCTTCTGAGATGGTTTTAGCGCGAAAATAACACGAGCGGTCGGTAAACAAAAACCGCTCGAGATTGTGTTTATCTGAGCGGTTTCGATGAACCGTTTGTAATCAGCGTCTGATATTAGCATTTTTGTAGTAGTGAGTGGTCGTAAGCTATTCTCGACCACCCTATAAACCTTGTTTGGATCTTCTGTTTTAACAAAACTGGATTTTGCAAAACCGGTTTTAACATTATTTTAGGAAAACTCTGTTTAGATCTTGTAACTAACTCTCAAGATTAGTAAAACCAGTTTCTCATAATCCAATATATCGGGTTTTGGGAAAACGAGTCCCGTCGTTTTTGAAACCCGATTTTATTAAACTTCAGACGCCTTGCCATGAAACAAGATTGCGGGCAAAGCCACGGCGGCGATGGCATCGATTGCGGCGGCGTGCGTGGCGATGGACCGGGCGCTCTTGGCATCTTGCGGTCACCGACCCGGGACTTATCGGTTATCGCAAGGCGGCATCGGTGGCTTGCCATGGGCAAGATCACCTTGGGGACGGCCGGCTTGCTCGTCTTCCTCCCTTGGGTGTCGTGGCGTGCCCTTGCCGTTGCCGCTCGCCTCGCCTTCTTTGTTGCTCTTCGCCTCGGCCAAGCAGATCTGCACCCCAAAGGAACCAAACCACCATCGATCAAGAACCGGCATTCCTGTCCATGTCCACCCACCAAGATCCGGCCGACAAAAAAAAACACGCTTGCGGCGATCAAGAATCGAGGCGAGAATGCAAATAGAATCGGTGGATACTTACTTGGTTTTGGAGCCTGCATTCTTTGAGTCCCTACCGCTGCCTCGCTTGTTCTTGGTGTGTAGTAGCTCTAGCAGGAGGTGCTTTGAAAGCTTAAATTGGAGGAAGGAGCGGTGGGTGGGGGAGTTCGTGGCGATTGTGGCAGCAAGAAGCTTCTTGCCGCCACTAGTAGAAAAACGTGGAGGATGGCGGTGTGGAATTTATTTACTTGTTGCTAAAAGCACCGGTTTTGACCGGTGTCTCGTGGGAGAGCTCACGTTTTCCTCTGGTGTTTTTATTTGAGAAGAGAAGAGAACGTGAAGTGAAAAGACTGAAAGGTCAGGAGACGGATGAGTTGGGATGTGTTAATCTTCGGGTTAATGAGTTTAAGATGTCATTCTGTCATCATCGCAGCGCCTACGGTTGAAGTATATCTTTAGCCAAACACAAAATTAGTGAAAGCTTGTTTTAATTTTTCTGATCCAAACAAAGTAATCTATAAATTTATCCTAACAGAATAACAACTTAAAACCAGTTTTGCTAAAAATTCTCCTAAAACTGGTTTTCTTAAAACCTATTTCTTATTTCTGAGATCCAAACAACCACATATGGTACTAGGTCATCCTACTACCACTTCATGGCCATAAGTTCTTCTACGACCACATACTGCTCGCAAGTTCTACTACGACCACCTCATAGTCGTAAAGCTTTACTATGACCAGGTCATTCACGACCACCCTATAGTTCATAAAAACCACAGACATGTGGACTTAATCGACTAGAGACCTCATACATTGTGTCTAATTACACGCAGTAGCTAATATGTGCTGTTATTCTCTGATATAATTGCACTTATTAATCTCTATCTCTGGCATAATCGCAAGGTGGACGTGAGGTGTTGTCTCTCTAACAATAACTTCCATCAACGTGTGCAATTCATCAACCATTGAGGCACCTCTTGGCATAGACAATTGTCACCCCCCTCGGATGCTATATAAATGATAACTCCACTAGACAAAGACAAGACAACGAGCGACACGGGCAACAGAACGACCATGAGTCATTAGTCTTAGCCTTCGACGTCTTCTCTCTTATTGTAAGCAGAATCAATACAAGAACACAGGATTAGGGTTATTATTCTCTCAAGAGAAAGTCTAAGCCTGTCTAAATTCCCTGTATAGTGTCGAGCAAGGAAACCCCCCTTTTAGCATTCATTCTATAAGTTCGATATTAAAACATTGGCAGTACGGTCTCCATTATCCAACTTTGGTTATTGCTTTTCATATGAATATATTAGTCAAAAAATTGCAAAATTATTGTATTATGAAAATATTTATCACGACAAACCTAATGATACAATTATCATGTGACCAATCTAAATAGTTTTCATATATTACTATTCAAAACGAGATAAATTTGATTGTATGCTTTCTAAAAGAGTACGTCTTTTCTTGTCTAACTACATTACACTGCCCGATTTTTACACCTCTTGTCTTGAGGCAAACATGAAGACTTGAGGTTTGGTGTCCTGTTCGAAGGATAAGGATACAATTAAAGGAGGATCTGATTGGAATATATGGTTGTAACTCGTAAGAATAGCTCGAGTTCGACTGACTGCTCGAGCTCGAATCCAACTGAGATCGAGCCCATCCTAGCGCTCAAGCTTAATCGAGCTCAGCTTGAGCTTGTCTCGTTTATGTTCGAGTGTGCGCATATTTATCATGTTTACTAATATACATCAATTCTAAGCCAATTCGAGTCGAGCCCGAGCTTATTTGAGCCTGTGTGATATACTAAAACATGTATGTATGAGTTATCGACCCAATCGAACCTATTCGAGCTTTGATTCCGCCGAGCCCACCTAGGCTTGCTCGAGCTCACCACGTTGACACTCCTAACATCCACATTGTTTGGAGGCTGCGCAGTCTCAAGTTATGGTCCATTGGTGGCCTCTAAGCTTAGCATAATTTTTCGCAATGTTTAGCAGTTTCAATTGCTTTTAAGATGGGATCCATAAATGAATATGTTAAAGTTAAAAATAATTTCTCTCTCATCTCTATTTCCGAACCTCACTCTCTAACATGTGGACCCAACAAGCTTAGAGGCTGCTGCTATTTACCCTGCAAGCAGCATCTAAGAGCATCTTTAGTGTAATGAACCGACGTCGATTCAAAGTCTTGCCACATAAGTATTCTAGGAACCAAGTTTGTTTTTCTCCAATGTATTAAACCGATTCCTACTAATAACTGGGACCCACGTTTTATTAAAAAACCACAAAATAATAATATCCTCTCTCAACCGCACTCTCTCCTATGTAGTTGTTTAATGCTTATATGAGTTGTTTAATACTTTGAATCGATTCCTAAGTAGGGTTCGGTTCCATGCATTTTTTTTGTTGGAATCGACCCCTTCAATGTATTGAATCGATTCAATGTCTTCTCTTTCCTCGTTTGAACCGGCTAAAATACAACATTGGAGATGGTCTAAGGGGCTCTCTCCTCGGCCAAAAAAAGGTGCAAGCAGCATGGATTAGCATTTACGACTTACGAGTGTTGGAGGATTTTTTTACCGCCTTTTATGCACGTACGTAAGTACGTATGTATAGATTTCCTTTGAGAGGATATATGCACGTATGGATTAGCATTAGCAGTCGAGATTGTTGATTATGTGATTCTAATTTTGTCATTAGAGACTTGCACTGGTTAACAGAGCTTGGGAACCGGCTGATCCCTGAGGATCTCATTCCAGCTTGGTCGACGGTGACGGCAGTGGTCTGTTGGAACATTTGGCTGGCCAGAAATAAGGTAGGTCTTTGATGGGATAGAGCCTGATCCTTCTGGACTGGTTTCAGAATGCAAGAGGGAGTTGTAGCTACTGAAACATCGTACGATGAGAGACGAGATCCGAGAGGCTGTTGCTGCATGGATTGGTCACTGGAGCTGTAGAATTTTCATCATGTAATCTCCTCTTGTATGTGTACTATTTTGGAGGTAGAGCAATTTTTTGGTTTTTCTTGACATGCGGTCTGCTACAGCAAGGTGCTTGCTTGAATCCGAATGGCTCTTGTATTGTGTCTACTATGTTATCTTTACTACTTAAAAAGCATCTAATGGTGGTGAATGGTGTGTTCTTGTTCCTCTTTCCCTCGTTCCCTTCACCTCAACGCCAACAACCCTAGCGGCCGACGACTTACTACTTACTAGTATTAGGTGCCAGTATTCCATTTGCTATTTCGTATTATAAAAGTTTGTGCCCTACTTTTATAGGCTTGGGGGGTCCTAGAACAGCGTGCTGGTAACTACACCGCTGCTAGAAGATTGTTGAGGTCTTCGTTGAGCATAAATTCTCAGAGTGAGGTGACATGGATGACATGGGCAGCGCTAGAGGAGGAACAGGGGGATCCAGTTCGAGCTGAAGAAATACGGAACCTTTATTTTCAGCAGGTTAGTACAGGCTATAACCATTGAGTAACATCTTCGATGTTAATGTTTTGTGCCTCTCTCCCTACCATGTCTATAATTTTATCAGTGTCAACCATGACTAACACAGTAAGCAAAAAATGTTGGTATTCACATTATCTTTGTCAGAGATCCCTGATAATACCACTGATCATTAGCCATGTTGACAGCGTACTGAGGTTGTGGATGATGCCTCCTGGGTCATGGGCTTCCTCGACATCATCGACCCTGCCCTAGACAGCGTGAAGAAGCTCCTAAAGATAGACCAGCCATCCGAGCCAACGAGGCAAGACAATGTGAAAAGCACGGCAGAACCTGGCAGTGCCACCATCAGGACTTCAGCAGCCGGAGAGTTTTCAGGAAGTTCTACAGCTGAAGGTTCAGATACTTCCGACCTTGACAGCATCGACGGCGAGGGCAGCAACGGAACTGCAGTGACTCCAGAAAGCGATTTTGATGTCGACGGCTTCATCAAACGGAGGCTGGACCTCGACCCGGTGGAGCTGGATGCGGTGCTTGAGGGTTCTGATCCTAGGGGAGTTGTTTCTCAGAGGAAGACGCAGCGGTTGCCCAGGAAACCCCTTCCTCTTCTCCCCGTCCCGTGATTTTTCCACTTCTACATCAACACTTGCCGTTTCCACCGTGCAAAGCATCGACCACTAACAGGTACCGTGGACCTGCGAGGTAGTACATACATTTATGTGTATATCTGTGAGAAGAACAGAGCGGCCTCTGCCATTAGCAGTCACCTGTTCATTGTTATTCCAGCGAGGTGTGTAATTCTGTCGCATGCTGTTTCTTCACCTCACGGTTCCAGCTTCTCTAGTCTCTACCCTAACCGTCTCCGTCTCCGTCTCCGTCTCCGTCTCCGTCTCTTAGGAACCGGACGAAGCTGCTCAGCGGCGCGGGATTTGGTCGATCGGGTTAAGTTGATTTGTGACCAACACTTTGTAGCTCCGCGTCGTCTAGTCAGTGGGCGTGGGGGAGGTATGGTTAGGGATTTAAGGGTTCTGACGGTGCTATGTGCATGTGGTAGGGATGACTTGGTGGTACTCAGGTCGCCCTACTTCCCTGTGAAGTATGCGGCGGGGCAAGACCGTGGGCCGTCGCCCTTGGTGATGGAGCTGTTCCAGAGCGTCATCAGCCAGCTCTTCCAACACGTACGAGACTACTGGATTTTCTAGAAGTGTTTGGTCTCCTTCGTAGGAGTTTTGTTGTAGGTATGTAATGTGTGACTGTGTGTGGGGTTTTGCGCAGAGGATTATCCGGTGCGATGGCCCTGTGAAGGATGATATGGCGAACATCATCGTTGCACAGCTGCTATATCTTGACGCCATCAATCCCACCAAGGTGAAAATGAAGAACAAAAATCTGTTCCTTCCGTGCAATTCCTAATTCAGACAACAATAGTTGTAAAAAAAACATTGTCATGATTTATCATAGCTTACCCTAAAAAGTAGAAATGCTGAGCTACATATCAAGGGAGGTAGCTTGTGATGTTGTCTTAGCTTCAACGCATTTTAAATCCTATTTGCACCATATGTTAATGAAAGTCGAAATCCAAGTCATATTATTTCTGAAAGTGGAACTATAGTGTAGTTCTTGTATGTGCCCCTCTATTTAAGGAAAACCATTTGATGATGTAGGAAACAATTCTGTTTAACTAAATCTCAATTGTTGATTGCCTGATTCCCATGCGATATAGCACCTACTTATCTGTTACTAATGCTTTTGTATTTTTCGTATATCTTTGGTGCTTGGGTTTCCTACTACCTAGGTAGGCCTGGGGTTGGGTTATATAATTGTGACCTCTGAACTTATTGACTTGTAGCCTTGTAGGTGAGGCAAAATTTTCCATCTCAACTAGCAATGAGCTCAACTTTCACAACACCATATATTCAAACATTGTTTCATTTCAGTATTTGATTCTTGTCAATTTTCTTATAGGATATCATTATGTATGTAAACTCTCCAGGAGGATCAGTCACAGTTGGTAATAGCTCATCTTTACATTTCTTATTATTGATACGTCCTACTCTTGCATCAGTTGCTTAAATAACATAAATGCATTTTCTTTTCTTTTAGGGATGGCCATATTTGATACAATGAAGCATATCAGGCCTTATGTTTCCACAGTTTGTATTGGACTTGCAGCAAGGTACTGAGTGGTAACAATCTGACATCTCTATCCAAATAGTTTCGTTGAATAATTAGTAATTGATTCAAAGTCAGTGGCGGAGTCAGGATTTTGACGATGGGGGTGCGAACTTAAAACACATCCATTTCAACACAAGTTCAAATGACATACTACATAAGCTCAAATGTGTCAAATTACATGTTTGCATTATGAGCAACATCACAAAATATTTTAGAAAATTACAACTTGATACGGCGTTCCTTCATGCTTTGAAAGCGATTGATGATAGCATCGTCACTAACTTGTAGAAAAAACTCACGCTCAATGTACGTAACATCAGTCATCAGACATTGACATCAATACTACATCACCCATTTCCTATTGGACCAATTCTGCCGACTGCCATGCACCTACTGATAATGCCTGATGCCATTCACATAATCTGATAATCACATTTCACATTTTCACAAATCACATTATCACAATCACTGAATCACAGAGCATAAGTGATAAGTCTAAAGTCAGTATGGAGGCAGTCATCAGACATTGACATCACTCACTCACCAAAGTAGTGAAGCACAGGAGAGGGAGGCAGGGAGCGGACGGCGGCGCGCAGGGCCAGTGGAGGTCGGGCGCGGAGGCGGGCGGGCGGGCCGAGATCGAGTGAGAGCCGCGGCAGGCAGACGCAGGGCTGGAGGAGGCGAGGCGGCGGCATGCGGGCAAGGCCGGCTGGTCGTGTCGCCGTGAGCCCGTGATCTGCGGACGCCGAAGCCACGGAGGCGGAGGCGGATTGGCCGAGAGCCTTGGGCGCGGCGCCGGGCGCCAGCTGTCAGCAGCAGGAGGCCTTGAGGCCAAGCGGGCGCCGCACCAGTGAGGGATCGAGGCAGGCCTTGCGGGCGGCGGGTGCTTGCGGAGGACGGAGGAGAAGCAACTGTCGAGGAGAAGCGGCCCGGCTCCCAGCCACGGCTTGGTGGTTGGTGCTTCACCGCTTCAGATCGATTCTCTGGAGAAATGAGGAAGAGTTGGAATGTTGGATGGGGAGAGGTTAGAGGAGAAGGAGGCCGCCAACTCACGGGACTGGTGACTTGGGCTTGCGGCTTGCCGACTTGGGCCGACGCCAAATGGGATCCTTGGGTGGGTGCCGAGTGCTTAGAATGTATCATTCTTCTTGAGAACATTTTAAATGTATATTAATATTAAACATGTATTAAGGGGGGTATATATTAGTTTTTTGTGCAAAAATTTTGGGGGTGCGACTGTACCCCCATGCACCTACTGTAGCTCCGCCCAATCAAAGTTGCCATGTTGTGTACATTAGATTATCTTTTTCTGAATTGAATGAGCATAGATATTGTGATCATCAATGTCACGATTAGTGATTGGTCCCAAAATTATTGTTTTTACTATTGTCCTTCACAAATTGTTGTTAATTGATTCGGATTTTAGAACTCTGAATGATCAATGCTAATGAGTTGTAAATTGATTCGGATTTGAGTCTCTATGTGCTATTGTGATATGCGATTTTTGTTGCGTGAATTTGTGACTGGTTGTTCCAGTGAACCATGGATATATTAGAGCTTTAGTTTTGTTTGATCTTTTTCATGGTTTGTGATTGTGGTGCTTAGGGGAATCAAAGGGTTGTTCTTGTAGTATGCATGTTGGTCTTATAGGAAATTAGAGTGATATGAAATATCTATCTTATCATCAATAAATAGTATGTATGCCCGAATTACATAGATATGCATTACTAATTTCAAGTGAAATAACAAATGAAAAGTTTGAAATAGATGATGATGGCTTTATTAGTGAATGAACAAGTAGTAACTTGTGTTAGGGGTATTTCAGACTTTGCAACTTTAATCCAAAACTCAAGAGACTAAAAAAACCAGATTACCAAATACCCTCGCTTGGCTTAAGGGTGTGTTTGGTTGGCGGAATCCTTCGAGGATTACTGGGAACCTTTTAGTAATCCTACGAGATTACCCTGTTTGGTAAAATATCCAGGAATTTGAACTAGGAATCTAAGATTACCTTGGGAAACAGATTGTCATCAATTCCAGTAATATGTTTCTCGTAGAAAATGGTGTCTATCTTAGATTACCAAGAGAAAGGAATCTTTGTTATTGCGTTTTTATCATATGCTTTTGATTCATCATAGTCAAATTTTGAACTTTCGAATTCAAAATCCAAATGTGATTTATTTTAATATTGAATATCTAAATTATGGAATTTAAAATTATTTTTTCAAAATATGAATTTGAAACCAAAATATCAAAATTTTGAATACTAAATTTTGGAATCTTAAATTCAGACAATTTAAATATTAAAATTCAAAATTTCAAGGTTGGGTTTCAAAAATCTATTTTTTTCAAATTTTGAATTCTAGATTTTAGATATTCAAATTCGAGAATTAAATTTTTAAATCCGAATTTTGAAAGTTTCAATTTTGAGTTTCAGAATTTCAAATCTTGAGAATTTAAACTCCAAAACTCAAAATTTAAATTTTAAATTTTCAAAATCCAAAATTTGAACTTTAGAATCATAAAAAATGATATTCAAAATCTTGGAATTTTAAATTGTAAAATTCAAAATTTATAAATGTTAACCTTCCTAGTTTGAAATTATGATAAAGACTAATATGTAGTTTCTTTCAAATCAACCAAACGTTGGAATCTTAGATTACTGGTAATATGTTTACCAGTAACCAGATTGAGGGAAATATTAGAGTACACATATCAAACGCACCCTAAATGCTAAGTGCTTATAAGCTGCTTATAAAAAAAACAGGCTTTAAATTATAAGGAAAAAAAACTAAGCCTAAACGAATAGGGCATTGGTACGGTAGTAGCTCCCCTGGTTTGCACTATGGATCAGTGCTCCCCTCTTCAAAATACGGATACTCTCTCCTCGGTTCATACCTCATGTGATTCCTCGGCAAGCGCCATCGAATAAGCCAGAATCGCACATTTTGTTCTAGAAATGAAGTCCAAGAAATGAGAAGGCGTCCAAGTATGATGCAAAGGGGATTGATTACTCTACTAGAATAGAACCAGTCCTTTTTTTGCGAAGAAAAGACAACTTTATAAATTACTCGGGAAAAAGAGGAAGCTCTTGAGCTACCAGGTGTTCAATACAAAAAGGAAACTTGCTCCCTCCAAACCACACAATGGTTTGGACATTTCGCAAGTTGTGCTAGCTCATGAGCTACACCATTTTCGCTCTCTTTTCATGTGACGAATCCTGAAACTTGGCAAAAGACATGCCAAATCTAGCACTTCATCCACAAGAAACATTTAATCTAGATCAGTGATCCTGTGGGTGGGACAACAGGTGGACCAGCGATGCACAGTCAGTCTCAAGCACCGTCGCCTTGTGTATCCATTCTGTAGCCAGCTTGACACCTTCATAACAAGCCCAAGCTTCAACTTCCTCTAGATCTCCACCTTGTTGAACTGTCCGCCATGAAGAGAGTAACATCGTACCCTTTTCATCCCGAATAATGATCCCCACTCCCGGTTCACCCGATTGGTACAAGAATGTTCCATCAACATTAATTTTTACCCAACCTGGATCAGGTGGCTTCCATTTTTCCTGTGGCTTCGATTTGGGAACAGGTAGCTGACATCCCCGTTCAGTAACCAACCTTTGCTTCCCTTTGACAATAGAACCATGATCTTCTTGCTTATTGTTGTACAGAAAATTCCAATAGTCCTCAATGAACTTGACAGAACCGATGATTGATATTTTTTAGAGGCAAAAATAGTCTCATTCTGGACGTGCGAACAACGCCACAATATTAACATCAGCTTGTCCCTCTCTTCTCGTGTCATAGAGTTCAACAACACAAGAAGCCAGTCTGGTCCTGAATCACATAATCTGGCTTCGTCCAGCATCAACCACAATCTGTTTTGCAAGGCCGCGCGCAGATCATGTGCATGAGGGCATTGAACCACAACGTGAAAATCCGACTCCTCCTCCTGTCCACATAAGTCAAAGATTATTTGGTGCCATCTTACGGAGCCAACCATTGGCTTTAGTCGCCAACCCGTTCTTTACTAAACGCCAAATGAAAATGTTGATGTTCTGGGGTAAGCTAGACTGCCAAACCGATTTCCAGAGGGGTCGACTCCCATCAATAAATAAACTAGAACTTGGCTTCCCCTTAGCAACTTCCTGAAGGTCAACCACTAGATTGTACGCACTTTTCATAGTGAACATTCTAGTCTTCTCATAATGCCATGCACTTACATCTTTCATCGATCTACTTGGGATTTTGATTTTTAGAATTTCCATGGCATCCTGGTCATAAAAAAACCAACCTAATAACTTCCTCATTCCATTGGCGTCTATCCGGAACAATCAACTGAGAAACTCATTTCAGCCTACAAGAACTTTTCTTTCCTGTAACCTTCAAATCAAAAGCTCTAGGAATCCACGAGTGTCTCCAGATTTTCACCCTCTCTCCATTGCCAATACGCCATATAGTACCTTTCTTCAATAGGCTCAGACCATGCAAAATAGCCTTCCATGAAGATGAACCGGTCTGCGGGAATGTGTTGGACCGAAAAGGCGACTAGAGGGAGGTGAATAGGAGCACGATCTCTTTTTCACCTTGATCGAATTCAATACGATTTTCACTCCAATAGCTATAAAAGCTATGAAGATTAGTATATAAGCACAGTGGAAGACTTGTATTGAATCCAATCAAAACCCCGAAGCAAATAGACCAAAAACATAATAACTCAAAACCTAAATGTGTTGGGCGGTCTGACCTCCAACTAGAAATCGGTCTAACCTTTGAAAATCGGTCTAACCTCTCAATACATGGCGGTCAGACCTCCAGGCCAATGAACAGTAACATCAGTCTGAAAACCAAAACTAAAATTGGTCTAACTTTTGATCCGTAAGGCCAAACTCCACGAAATTTGAGACACACCTTCTCTAAGATATTAGAAACCTATTCCAATCAAAGATCGCAGAGATCCATGCCAAAGTTCCTATCTTTTTTAGTTTGAACGAAGTGTGCACCAAAATTGAGTCAAAATCGAAATATGATCTAGAGACTTGCTCGTGGGTGATTGATGATCAAGATGATCCTAGATGGGTTCCCACATGTCACAGCAAGTTAGATCACGGCAAGAGAACAAGTAAAAATTTGCGGATCAAAGAAAGATCACAAATCACCAAATAGAGAGAAAGAAAGCAAATAGACTCATCTTTGAGGGAACTTTCTTTGGATTGATTTCATATGGTATTGGTTTATAGCCACTCCATCAATGGAGGACAAAGACTCAATACATAAGCACAAAATCAAATTCAACTCTCTAGAACCCTAACCTCTACTAATCCTCTCCCTAAGCAAACTAGAGTTTCAAGCACAATGAAAGGGTTGAAAGAAGTGCAGCCACCTCCCTCCTCTATTTATAGTAGAGGCTTAGACCTTCTAGAAGCATTAACCCTAATGGGCTCCCGTTAAGGCCAAACACAAAGGGGTCACACACGCACGCATTTTAAAGCGTCGTCTTCATCTCCTCTTGACCTAATCCACTTCTCCACGCACCGTCTTGCGCCGAGGGTTGGCAAAAGGTCACTAAGGTGGTATTTGGTAAAATTACCAAAATACCCCTTCTCGATCTTTTTCGAAGACCGAGTCCCATCTTCGTGAAGCACCTACCATGCTTCGCCACGTGTAGGTTGATCCAGCGGTTCTCATCATGTCGGCAAGTCTCTCCTATCCAGCTCCCACTGAAACCACCATGGCACTTGCACCGACCTCGCCGCTTGATCCAACTCCGTTAATCGAATCGCCTGTTCGGTCACCTTTGTCCCTCTTGCGCCATGCTTGACTCCATTGACCTCACCCGGCATCTCCGATCGTTCTGGACCTCAGCTCTCCAAGCTTAATCCCGATCATCCTCGTCGTTGACCGTCATTGACCTCCAAGCAACCTGCACAACAATAGACAAAGAAATCGATTCCGGGAACAAGTTCTTCACAACTTGACCCACGTTAGTCAAAACATGCATCATGCAACACATAAGCCATGAAACCCATGAATATGACCTAACCCAATAATCATCGCCACTAGTTGGCCGATGAGACAAGTGAAAACCGGTCAGACCGCCACATTGGCGGTCGACCGCCCTAACGATCGATCGCCACATTGGTCGGGTCTCGACCGCCAGTGAGACTTAGCCAAAATTCATTCCTGGAAATTCGAAACCTACTAGAATTTTCAAACCAATAGAACTTTTGCCTGGAAGCGCCAAAAAATTATGAGACCAAGAGTAGTAAAATCTACTCTCTTACCTACACCCTCTATTTTTGGCCCAGCTCCAAAATCCAAAATCTCATAAAGGCTGGTCTGACCGCCCCCCTGGCCGGTCAGACCGCCACCTGGACCGGTCAGACCGCCACTTGCCTGACAGCAGTTTGAACTTCGTCGAAAATGTGTGAATCGACAAACCTTAAACGACATTGCCAATTGTAACATCATCCTAAGATCTCAGGCATATCCCCATGATATCCACAGAATGTTGTATCCAGGAGGTCGCCATTCGAAAAATACCTCTTCTTCAACACCTAGGCACAAAGGCTATCCGAGAACGCTAAAAGACGCCAAGTTTGACGAGCAAGCAGAACTTGATTAAAAAGTCGCAAATACTGAAAGCCTAGCCCTCCTCGGGCCTTAGAATTCGTGAACTGTTCCCAGGCTAGCCAATGTACTTTTCTTTTGCCCTCCTCTGAACCCCACCAGAAGTTGTGCACATTCCTTGTAATCTCATCACAGATACCAGCTAATAAATGGAACACACTCATAAAATAAGCAAGGATTGCTTGGGCAACAGGCTTTATCATGGTTTCTTTACCCCCCATAGATAAATGCTTCTCATTCCAACTAACCAATCGCTTTCCAATTCGCTCGCTCATAGGTTGGAATCTACTGTGTTTCATACGCCCCTTCGGAGTGGGCAAACCCAGATATTTTGCCTCAAAGGCCAAACTTTCAGCTCCCAAGATGCGCCGGATTTGATCACCAGAGTGAGGATCTGCATTCTTTCCCATTAACAAAGAGCATTTTGCTGAGTTTATTAACTGACCAGTTGCTTCTGCATAGATTCTCAACACTTATTTGATCTTTAAAGCTTGAGCGGATCAGGCCTTAAAGAAAACAAGACTATCATCCGCAAAAAGAAGGTGAGAAACACCCAGGGCACTTTGACAAACTCGGAGTGGTTGAATACTACCAGCCATTGATTTCTTGTTTAACAAAACTGACAAACCTTCAACTATGAAGGAACAGGTAAGGTGAAAGGGGGTCACCTTGACGAAGGCCCCGAGACGGGCAAAAAGGATCCAGCAAATCCCCATTAAAACAGATAGCATAGCGCACAGAAGCTACACAAGCCATTATCCATCTTACCCAATTCATGTGAAAACCCAACTTTAACATGACTTCCTGAAGAAATGTCCAATCCACCCAGTCATGGGCCTTTGAGATATCCAATTTATAAGCACAATGATTCCTACTGATATCACGTCCATTCTGAATTGCATGAATTCACTCAAAAGCTATAAGTGCATTATGTGTAATCATTCTACCCGAGATAAAGGAACTCTAATTAGGTGATATGATGTTCGACAAAAAAGGGTCTCAAACGATTCACTAGGCATTTTGAGATCACCTTATAAATCACATTACACAAACTTATGGGTTTAAAATCAGCAAGAGACTCAGGGTGATTTTTCTTCAGGATAAGGATAATAGAAGAGTCACTAACTCCAGCTGGCATACAAACATCCTCAAAGAACTAACAAACCACCCTGATGACACCGTTCTTGAGAATACCCCAGTTACGCTGAAAAAATCTCGCAGGAAAACTATCTGGACTAGGTGCTTTTAGAGGCCCAATCTAAAATAAAGCATCACTAATCTCCTCATCTGTGAAATCCTGACACAACACTTCATTGATATCATTAGTAATCACTGTATCATACAAGTCTGAAAGCTCTTCAGTTCATAGACTATCATCTCTTGTGAACAGGTTCTGGAAATAGTCAGTCGCCATACTTTCCATCTCCTCTTTGTTCTCACACCACTTGCCATTAGCACATTTCAGTTTTTTTAATTTTATTCTTTCTAGCCCTCCAGGTAGCTTTCTGATGAAAGAATTTAGTATTCTTGTCGCCTTCCTTCAGCCAAGAAATACGCGATCGCTGCAAGCACATTATCTCTTCTCTATACAGCAGTTCATTCATACGAGAAGAGATAGCTTTCTCCTTAGCTTGTGTATTTGGTCCTCCATCCTTTCTTATCACTGCTAAATGGCCTCTCAGCTTAGACAGTTCTTTTCGCACCAAACCAAACTTCACATGGCTCCAAGACTGCTGAGAGATCAACATCTCCTGAAGAGAGAGGGAAATATCCCGTAATGATTGCTTTGAGTCTCCTTTCGACCAAGCATCTGCCACTACATGGTCCAATGAGCTCTCCCTTTCCCACATGATTTCATACCTCCCCCTTTTCACATCTTCTCATTTTATCACCTCTTTTGACAGGGAAATCAACAGTGGGCAATGGTCTGAGCAAGAGGATACCAGGTGTTCAACCCATGCCTCTGGGAACAAGGCTGACCATGCTATTGAGGACACCGCTCGGTCAAGACGAACTTTCACATTACAACGACCATACTGCTTATTATCATAAGTCCAAGGGAGTCCCATATAGCCAATATCACATAAATTGCAATACATCAGTGTTTCCCAAAATACTTCCATCTGACGTTCAGACCGACGCGTGACCGAAAAGTGCTCAAATTGCCACAGTGCTTCATTAAAATCCCTTGCCACCAACCAAGGTGCATTCAAACGCTTTTTAATCCGTTTCATCAACCCCCACATAAGATGCTTGTTTTCCACACGAGGCTTGCCATAGACAAAAGTAGTCCCCCAACAATCTACCTGAGGGTGCTCTTTAACTAGGACATCAATACACCTTGATGACATGCCCAAAAGAGTAACATCAATGGATTCATCCTAGAACAACGCAATACCGCCACTCAGACCAATACTACCCGCAGCCAAACAACCCTTCAACCCAAATCACCATTTCAAGTTATTTACCCTAACTTCATACTATCTTGTCTCAGAGAGAAAGACCAGTTTGGGGTGATGCGTTCTCACAAGTCTGACGACTTCATGAACTGTCTGGGGATTCCCCACCCCCCGACAGTTCTAGACAAGAGCATTCATTACTCCTAACAAGGCTCGCCAAGAGCACCCGCCAGGTTTGCAGTACTTACCACCGAGCTAGAGTTGAGATGACCACATTTTGAAACTCCCTCCATCGCAGCGTCAGACTGAAGCACTATCTCATTCTCCAAAGCCAATAATAGAGGCCCCTTCTGGACAAACGATCTTTGCTTCCCCAGAACAGACAACGTTCCCTCTACAGGCTGTTTAGCATCAACCTTGAATTTCCTTGACAATAGTATTTGCTCGACCCTAGTATGGAGGTTGGTGACCTTGTCAGACTCCTCAACATATGGTATAGCCACTTCCTCTTCTATTCGATTCGGGTCAATAGCTGATGCCTCTCCATTATGTAGCTCGACCCCAAAATGCAGGTTGGTGACCTTGTCAGACTCCTCAACATTTGGTTGAGCCACTTCCTCTTCTATTCAGTTTGGGTCAATAGCTGATGCCTCTCCATCCTACTGTGAATGTGTTTCTGATCTCCCCACTACGCAAAACTATCTTTTGTCGGATACAGAACAGTGCGTAAAGGTCGAACCCTGACCGGAAGAACCATCCCGATCCCGCTGTGCTTCCCACTGTGAAGTAAGATTTTTAACTCAGTTTGAATGGGACTCTGACTTCCCCTGTAAATCCTCTGTCCTGCTTTTCCCAACAATTGTACTTGTGCCTCTCTCACAAGGACTCTGGAATTTCAGTTTTTCCACTTCTCCCGCAAGAACATGCGTAGCTGCCTCCTGAGATGACTCCACAGAGTGTTGAACATCCTTGTTTAGATTTCCAGATGAGTCATGAGATGGAGATGATGTCTGAGGTTCCCTGCAGGGAGAAGACCTCTCTGCAGCCTTCCTAGAGGCCTCCGACGAGTCAGTCCTATCTCTCCCGAAATTACTGAAATGGAAATTCCGAGTTGTTGACTACGAGCAATTTGCTGAAATGTCCATCTCCTATGCTCAAACTTCTTATACAGTGAGGCTCAAAGATCCAAGCCGAATCGAATAACTTGTGAACTTTTGACCTCCGATGTGCAATCACGCTCCGTATGCCCCATAACACCACAATAAAAACAGAAATATGGTACCCTTTCATATTTGAGATCAAACCTCTCAGCACTTGCTCTCCCTTTCGGCTTTATCATCAAATAACGTCGAAGGGTTTGTTGCACATTACAGCCACTCTGATGCAAAAGAACTCCCCACTATTTCTTCCAATATCATCCACATCTACCTCGAGCACCTTACCCAGAATTCCCCCAATCACTTGTCCAGAACCTTCCGTCATCATGGCTCTCGGAAGGTCCCAAACCTACACCCAGATCGGGATGGTATCCAAGTTTACCTCAGAAGGCCGAGTAATGACGTCATAAGGGGCTACGATTAGGGCATGTCCCTTGTGCAGCCATGGCCCTCCTCTCATCACAAACTTAAAATCACCCTCAGACTCAAATTCAAGGAAAAACATATTACCCTGAAGGACCTTCACCCCTAAATTTTGTCGAATTCCCCAAGCCCTCTTCATATCATCAAAGAGCCATTTCACGCTGAAAGGCTGAACAGAGTGAAATCGAGCCACCCCAGTCCATTGCATCGCCACTTCCTTGACTGCCTCATCAATATCAATCTCAATTACGTCGTCTTCCTCCTTCTCTCCATGGTCTGAATTCAAATCTGGATCCAGACTATCCCCGCTATCCTCAAGGTTGCCCTTCATCTTCTCGTTGATCAAAACTTCCGCCATCTAACCGAGAGTTCAGGACAGGCTCTACGTCCCAGCACTCACCAAAGAAGCAGATCCTCGGTGAAGCCCTTATGTCACCTCCTCCACGGTACCACACCTCACAGAAACGCCAAAAGCGATCAAAGGAGATACCAAATGGAGCCAAACTACAAACGGAAGCAAACTCCAGCAGGTTGAACGAGAATCAGATACGCTCCCGTCAAGCCCTAGTGCCGCCGGGGACGACGTAGCGGAGACCAGAAGAACCATTTTTCACCATGTTTTTGGCTTTTAGAACCAGTCCTTTTGTTTGGCTAACCGTCCGAGAAAGTGGGAAAAAAAAGGAAAATCCATAAACACCTGTATAAGTCAAATGCATTTTTAATTGACTACCTATATCTCATTTTTCCTCTGCTTTACCTCTCATAAATTAAGTTAATATGCAATACCTTTCAGCCGTATGATTTGAGTGGTTTTGGTGATTGTAGTACATGATTTCATTAGCAAATTTTAATGATGAAACCATGTATTACAAATACTAAAATCACTCAAATTATTAAATAAATATAAAAATCACTTAAATAAGTACTCAAGTCACCGGGGAAAAAACACCGAACTAAGTGTGCTACTCGAGAAACTAATCTCGGGGGCCCTCCCAATGACAGGTAGGCCCACGTACAAGCCCGAGAATTTTGACTGCCGTTCGGGCCTCACTAGAGCTGGCCAAATGGGTCGAGCCTACTGGGCCGGCATTAGGCACGACACTGTAGGCCTAGCCCAAGCACGGCATGGTCTACACTATTCATGGGTCGTCTTGCCCAAAGACGAGACCCGGGCGCGCTTAGGCCGCCACCCAAGACAAGATGGGCGACTGCACGGCGAAGTGTAGCCTCAGACGGCCCGACTCATTTCTTGGGAGGCGGAGCTGCCGAGTCGAGCAAGTGAGGGTCGAGGTCGGCGGAGGCCGGCCAGGGGAGGGAGGCGGCGAGGGAGGAGCAGAGAGGAGGAGGCGCGGAGAGAGAGGAGGCGCGGGCGCATGGAGGCAAGCGACCGAGGAGAAGAGGCGCGAGGCGGCGGTGCACAAAGCTGGCTGGCTGTGGAGAGGAGGCGAGGCGGGCGGCGGCGACGCGACGACGGAGAGTTGCGCTGCGGACCACCATCAAGGCGGCGGGGAGCGAGGAAGCGATAGGGGCCGAGGAGGCGGCAGAGATGGCGGCCGACGGGCCGTCGAGAGGCGCGGGGGAGCCGTTGAGGCGTCGAGAGGTTCGCGTGGTCGTTGTCGAGGAGGCGGCAGGCCGTCTAGGAGGCGACGAGGAGGCGGCGGGCAGTCGAGGAGGCGTCGAGGAGGCGATGGGGCCGTCGAGGAGACGACGAGGCGGTGGCGGGGCCGTTGAGGAGGTGGCAGGGCCATCGTTGAGGAGGCGATGGGGCCGTCCAGGAGGCGTCTAGGAGGCAGCGGGGCCGGCGAGGAGGAGGCGGAGCCGGCGAGGAGGCGGTGGCATCCGCGAGAGAGCTGGATAGGGGAGAAGAAGAAGGGATAGGCGTGGGCAGTCGGGCCGTGTCGTGCTCGTGGGCCGTGCTCGGCACAGCATGCCCCGAACAATCCGGCTGTTGGGATATTTTTAGCCCTTTTTGACCCTTTTTTGACCGTTGGGGTCTTAAAAATAGCAAAAAAAATCAAAAAAATCCTGAATTTTTTTTCTATAAATAGCCACCATATCCCCCCCTCATTCAGCATCCTTTCATTCTCCATTCTCTCTTTGAAATTGTGTTGTGCAAATTCAAATCCGTTTTGAGCTAATTTGGCAAAATTCAAAAAAATTGTGCCAAAATTTGGAATTTTCAATTTTCGTCAGCAAGTCAACAAAAGAGCTACAATACTTTCTTTGTAATACTTTTATTGTTAGTTCTTGTTATGCCAAGATGAAAGTAGTAATAGTGTTAGTTTTGATTTTGCAGTTTTCGTTATGGATAGTCCTTACGACAGCTTTGCTCTTGGTGATTACAAACTTTCACCAGAGGAAATTGCGTCCATGGATGCGGCTGCGGCTGCGGCTGCCTCAAACCAACCGGAGGTTTCACCGGAGGAGTAAAGTGGAGTTCCATCATCAGGCTCCACAGCAGCATCAGGCTCCACGGCAACCGGAACAAAGAGGTCAAGGCCGTCTACATCAGGAGTGTGGGAGAATTTCAACAGGATAACCAAGCAAGACGCAGCGGGAAATGAGGTACCATATGCTATTTGTAAAATTTGTCGCCATGAATTGTCTGCAAAGTCTATAGGTGGAACGGGGCACTTGATTAGACATGCTACAAGATGTCGAACCAAGCAAGGATTGATGATGAGGTAGACGCAGTTGCAATATAACCCCGACGGTACGGTATCTAGCTGGGACTACAATCCTTAGGTAGCCCGCCAATCTCTCTGTTGTTTAATTGCTTCTGAGGATTTACCGTTAGGCTTTGGCGAGTCTGCTTCTTTTCAAAATTATATTAGGACTACGCATAATCCTAGATTTTCTTCCGTTTCTAGACAGACAACAACTAGGGATCTAGTGAAATACTATAATGGACGTCGTAATAAAATAAAGGAACTATTTAGTACGTACACATTTTTGGTGGCCCTGACCTCAGACATATAGAGTGGTCGGGCTAGGGAGGATTACCTTAGTGTAGTTGCGCATTATATTAATGACGTCTGGGTAATGGAGAAAAGGATTATAGCTTTGAAATTAATTGATGTAGCACACACGGGGGATAATATTGCGAACTGTATTATCATAGTCGTGGAAGACTTTGGTCTTATAGACAAAATATTCGCAATTACTTTAGACAACGCCGCTTCAAACTCTAGGGCCATGGACATTCTTACTCTAGTGTTGACTAAATATGTCGATTCCTTCTTGCTACATCAACGATGCGCTTGTCATATTATCAACCTTATAGTCAAATGTGGTTTGAAGAGGTTGAGTCGGTATATTAAAGTTTTTCGCGATGCGATTTCTTTCTTGAATAATTCTAACGTAAGAATAGCACAATATAAGAACTTCTGTAGGGTGATGGGTATACGTCCAAAAAAGTTCGGTTTGGACATGGAGGTAAGGTGGAACTATACTTACCTCATACTTAAGAATCTTTTACCATACAAGAGCACTTTTTCTGTATTTATTCAAATGCACTATCCTAGCATTGACGGTACTATACTATTAACTGAGCAACATTGGTTCGTTGCTGAGAAGATACTGTCGTTTTTAGAAAAAATTTATGAGGCAACTGTAAGACCAAGAGGTTTTTGGTCATGTTATTTGATGATGAACACATTGACAATAAGTTAGACCTTGTCTCAGTACTTAATGTTGAATATTTTGTCCTATAGACTTGCTGTGGTGACTTGGATCAGAGCTCTATTAAGTTCTCACTTGAAAATCGGTTTTGTGAGGATTATCGGTAATACCGGCTTTGTTTGTCTTGGAACTACTGGTGGTGCGGTATGACCGTGTGTGTCAGTGGTAGTACCGCAAGTCTTTTTCTCTGAAGCGTTTTGCTCGGTTCGTTAGATCTTAATCTAACGGCTGATATTGAGTTGTAACGTTCGGACCGTCCGAACTGCTCAAAGACTTTGAGCCGTTGGATTGAAATCTAACGGATGACATCAAGTGGGCCGTTCGGACTTTCTCGTTGCTTCTAAATCCAGCGGTTGAGACCCATGGTCCGATCGGCCCATGGATCTGGAGCGCCCACGTGGCAAAGGACGCTATTACGAGAACCTTGCGGATTTTCTTGGAGCAGTAGTACCACAGTTTGAATGGCAGTAGTACCTAAATTTCGGTAGTGCCGTTGTTTTAATAACGGTAGTACGCTTTTGTTTTCCTTTGAGAAAGAGGTTATGACATACCATTGTTTGCTCTATTAAGTGATTTACGGTAGTCTGCGACATGGTTGGCGGTAGTACCGCAAGCAATGATCTTGCAAGGGCGCAGATGGTTTTTCGAAGCGATGTTTTGGAAGTTTTGGAAGTTCTTGAGAATCGGTAGTACCGGTGTGTTTTGAGCGATGCGACGCGTGTCTTGATAATCTGCGAGCATACAATGGCGGTAATCTGGATTGTACTCTGGAAAGTTGTCGTTCGGGAATTGATTGCGGATTTGTTGAATTTGTAAGCTATATCTTGTTGTATGATGCATGATAGTGTTTGTGGGTGTGAGTGAGCTAATGGATGGTCAAGTTGGAGAACTTGTGCCAAGAATTGGTTTCTTTGATCTTTGCATGTGCGAGTTGAGGCGTGAGGGCGAATCACGGTCGATGGACTCGGATTGACTTCGGACTAGGATGGGGAATCTGAGGTCTTGGAAGTCGTGGATGTCAAGAGGTGTTTTGAATCGCTGTTGGAGCACGTGAAGATCATGGGGTGCCTGTTGGAAGCTACTGGGATGGAGTCCGGAGGCTTCTGGCGTGGAGTTTTTGGAAAGTTTTGGAAGGAGTTCCAAATCTGAGTGTTTTGAGATAGAGTTCGTATTGGTGTCATGTTGGACATGGATAGAACTCTAGGCTATAAGAGAAGGCAGTAGGGTACGGCTTGAAAATGGATTTTTTTGGGGAGTTACGTGCTGAGACTAGGGTTTTTGAGATCGTAGCTTGCTGCAGTTACTTCGTTTTAGATGTTCTTCGAATTAGGGCTTTGAGGGGTGCTTGCTGAGCACTTTGTAGACACAAATAAATACTGAGATATAAAGATCAGTTTCGTTTAATCTTTGTTTTTGATTTGGTCGTCTTTGTGTCTTGCCGAGAAGAGGTTCTTCTTTGAAATTGAATTCGGTTGTCTAATTGCTGCAATCATTCAACCCCCCCCCCCACTTCTGATTGCCATTACGATCCTACAATTGGTATCAGAGCAAGGTTGCAATGGCATCAGATCGAGATCGATTCTCAGGTAAGCCATCGTATTTCGATGGATCTGACTACATCTATTGGAAGACAAGGATGGAGGTTTTTCTGCAAGCTCAAGGTAATGTCATCGGCAAAAGTTGAAAATCCTTATGAAGTGCCTGCTGTGATTACTAACAACAATCTGGCGATGTTGAAGAAAATGCTAAGGCTAGAAATATTTTGTTGCAAGGTTTAAGTAGGAGCGAGTTTGTTAGAATTGCTAATATAAAATCTGCTAACAAAATTTGGACAACTCTTCTTGATTATCATGAAGGTTCAAAATCTGTTAAAGGTGTTAAGTCAAAATCAATTCAAAAAGGAGTATTCTAAGTTTGAGATGAAACCGGAGAATCAGTAGATGCACTTTTGATCACTTCAATAAAATCATTAGTGATTTGCAATCTGTTGATGTGATTTATTCTGATTCTGACAATGCTAGACAGATTTTGAATGCTTTGGATATGTCTGTTTGGAAGGTCCTAGTCACTACAATCAATCACTCTGTTAGTATGGAAACACTCACATTAAATGATCTTTATTCCAAATTGAAAACACATGAGATTGATATTTTGGCCAGAATAAATAAGTCAAATTCTTTGGGTTTAGTGACTAACCAAACTGACAGTTCATCAAGTCCTTCTAGTTTTTCCTTAAGTGCTATTTTAGATGAACAATTGGAGGAGATCCCGGAAAAACGACTTGTACTCTTCTCAAATAGGGTGACTAAAGCAATCAATAATGTCGAGCAAGGAGAAGAGGAGGTCCAATCGGATGCTTTGAATGTGGTGAGCCAAACCACATAAAAGTAAATTGTCCCAAGCCGAGAGGAAAAGAAGCCAAAGAGGACAAAGCACCCCACTCGGCGTTCAAAATTCAAATTTGATTCAAGCAAAAAGCAAAATTATCGTAAAGTTTGTCAACAAGGTGCTTTCACTCTTGAGGAGATTAGGCTAAGTGATGTTGATTCGCATAAATGACAATGAGGATGATCATAAGAAGGCAAAAGAGGCTGATTTCATAGGAATGTGCTTTTATGGCGAGTTGTGAAGAAACTAATGATGATGATGATCTCTACAAAGATGACCTCGATGAGGTAAAGCCCTCTTATCTTTGATGTATCACGTCTTTGTCTTTGAAATTGACAAATGAGCTTAAAAATACAAAAAGAAAGCAAAGAAACACGATCTTGTTGTTGATAGTTTGAATTCAAATTGATAGACTTAAGGTTTGCTATTCACGATGATGAATCATGTGATTCATGTCAAGTTTTGCATTCTGAATTAAAACTTGCTAGATCAATTCATGCTGAATTTGGAGAGTTAAAAATGGCGCATAACTCATGTGATGATAAGCTGAAACTTGCTTCTTTTGGGGAGTTACGTGCCGAGACTAGGGTTTTTGAGATCGTAGCTTGCTGCAGTTGCTTCGTTTTAGATGTTCTTCGAATTAGGGCTTTGAGGGGTGCTTGCTGAGCACTTTGTAGACACAAATCAATCTTGAGATATAAAGATCGGTTCGTTTAATCTTTGTTTTTGATTTGGTCGTCTTCTTTGTCTTACCGAGAAGAGGTTCTTCTTTGAAATTGAATTCGGTTATCAAATTGCTGCAATCATTCAACCCCCCCTTCTAATTGCCATTACGATCCTACAGTAACTGTTGCTTTGTCCGTTGTCAACATCTCCTATCATTGTGCATACTATTTTACGGATTGCTACTCAATTGAAAATGTTTGAAATCGACTTAGTTTTACGCGATGCTGTTGTTTCCAAGAAATCTAAATACCTTAAATATTGGAGAGAAATCCCTTACCTATCGCATTTGCATTTCTTTTTAGATCCTAGGGCTAAAATTGATGCATTTAGTAATCGTAGTTGATCTTCTTAGTGATACTACGGGGCTAGACTATCTTGACTATTTTGCGAAGTTAGTTCTCGGTTATCTGAGGTTTACCAAAGGTATGAAAATAGGTTAGGAGTCCGTTATAGCGACCTCCAAGATAGCCCCACCTCAAGTGGGAAGACAAATATGTGGGGTGCGATCTTCGGTGCCTCTTCCTCCAAGTCCAGGTCCAAGTCTTCTTCTTCTTCTTCTACACCAATGCACCTTTCGGCCAAGACCCACAAGGAGCGGAGAACTATCCACCGTCACGGACAAATCGGTGGATTTCAACTCAAAAGGCTTCGACATCTTGTAATGGTGGCAAGCCCATAAGTTAACATATCCCGTACTATCCATACTTGCACGTGATGTGTTAACTGTTCCTGTCTCTACGGTTTCCTCCGAGTCTACTTTCAGTCTTTCTGGAAGAATATTGGAGGAGAGAATAACAAGTCTCACAAGTGAGATGGTGGAGATCTTTCTAACTGTGAAGGATTGGGAACAAACTGATTCACGAACACAATACTCTGTGGAAAATCCAGAGTTGTCGGAGGTGTTCGAAAATCTGTACTTAGACAATGACACCGACACATAGAACAAAGAAGTATCATGTATGTATAATTGTAGAGCTATAGGTTGTACTCTTTTTTCTTTGCCAAGGTTTCTCATTTTGAGTTTTTACTTGGCGAAGGTTTTAACGGGGCAGCCAGTTGGACATTAATAAAACTCTTTATTACATTTTCAATATGATTGTCCCTTTTTTTAAAATTTTCGTGTCTACTTTTGAATTCTACACATTTTTCTATTTTTTTTGTTCTGACAGGCCAAACAGGCCATACCTAACCCGACAGGCTAAACGGACCCGTAGGTCAGCCTGACACGGCATGAATAGTAACCGAATCAGAACGGACCGTGTCGGGCCGGGCGGCCCGTTTGTCAGCACTGGCCCCACACAGCGCTCGCGGACTCCACCAACCCACCTTCCAATCCACCTGTGCGGCGTCCTCGACGCGTCCGCCCGCCGCGTGCCTCCCTGCACCGAGCCCACCGCGCCAAACTACTCACGCAAGTTTGTCACATTCGGGAGCCGGAGAGACCGGCCCATGGGCCGGGCCCACGGGCGACCACCGACGACCTTTCTCCCGCGCCGACCTTCGTATGCCGACGGAGATAGAACCGAGGCTTTCGGCGCTGAATCTCCCGTCCACCACCTGCCCCAGCCGATCCGAGCCGTCGGTCCCGCGGATCGGCGGCCGGATGCGCCCCCACGTGGCGGAGCGGGGGAGGGGCAGCGGCAGCGGCCACCCCGACCCCACCGCAACGCGAGCGGTCAGCACCGGCACCCGGCCGCCTGTTTGAATCCCTCGTGGGTCCAAGCACGCAGTAAATTCCCGCATATAAACCCCGAACGACAATGGCCCCTACTAATTTTGAACCCTTCGAATGACAGGTGGTCCCGTAAATCGTGAGACCACCTGTCAGTGAGAGTGAAGAATGGTGGGCTATACATTGGGAGAGACGTAGGTCGTGGTGCCCGAGGAAATGAGACAATTTAGCTCCTCGCCACCACCAACAGTAAACTGCGAGTCCTCCTCGCTGCGTCGCGCCCTCCCTCTCTCGTTCCCCAAAGCAGTTCGGGTTTCTCTTCTCCGGCGAGGGGAGCTGCCGCCGCCGGCGGCCGCCGCGCGTAAGGGAAGAGCCCGTTGGATCCGACCGGACTGGATTAGATTGGATCATCCCGTCGCGGGAGGTAAATGAATACTGCTCATTTATTGCTTTCCTTTCTCCCGTCGATCCGGTCTTCCAATCGGCGATTGCTCCCGGTGCTATCCGGATTGCATTGGATGGATTGATTTCCTTCAAAAAGAAGCAGAGCCCGATTCGTGGAGTCGGTCTCTTCTCCCCTCTTTCCCTTTTATTGCCTGCCTTATTCGACGATTTCTTGATCTGGATTCCGTGGTTATCTCCTCCGGTTGCTGAATCTATATAACCCCTCCCCTTGTTGCTCTTCCTGCAGATGTGTTGAGCTTATCCGTTGAGTAGTGATAATGGGCGACCTTCCTGATCTCGTGGGCGCGGCGCGTGCGCAGGTCGAAGGCGGCGGCGCGCGGCGGGACAGGCTGGCGGCACTGCTCGAGCTCTCGGCGGCGGATGATGTTGATGGGCTGAGGGAGGCGCTCGCGGGGGCAGGCGAGGAGGCGGCGGAGCTTGCTGATGGGGTAGGGCTGTGGTATGGCCGAAGCAAGGCGTACGAGCCGCGCACGCCGCTGATGGTGGCGGCCACGTACGGCAGCGCGGTGGTGGTCTCGCTGCTGCTCGACCTGGGCGGCTGCGTGGACGTCAACCGTCGCCCCGGCGTGGACGGCGCGACCGCCCTCCACTGCGCCGCCTCCGGCGGCTCGCGGAACGCCGTCGCCGTCGTCAAGCTTCTTTTGGCCGCCGGAGCAGACGCGGCCACCCCCGACTCCGCCGGCCGGTTCCCGGCAGACGTAATCCTGGCTTCTCCGGCTTTGCCGGACGCCCTGGGCGATCTTGAGATGCTCCTTGGCCGCCGTCGAGCATTCGCCGTCGCGACCTCGATGGCTTCGGGTGCGTCGTCCCCGCCGCTGTCGTCCTCGCCGGATGAGGGCAACAGGTCGCCGTCCTCACGCTCGTCGTCGTTGTCTCCTATCACTGTGGACCGTGGCAAGAAGGAGTACCCCGTGGATCCGACACTGCCGGACATCAAGAGCAGCGTGTATGCCACGGACGACTTCCGCATGTTCGCGTTCAAGGTGCGACCGTGCTCCCGTGCCTACTCGCACGACTGGACCGAGTGCCCGTTCGTTCACCCTGGCGAAAACGCCCGCCGCCGTGACCCCCGCAAGCACCCGTACACTGCGGTGCCTTGCCCTAACTTCCGCCGGCCCGGTGGCTGCCCTAGTGGCGACAGCTGCGAGTTCTCCCATGGCGTGTTCGAGAGCTGGCTCCACCCGTCACAGTACCGCACCAGGCTCTGCAAGGAGGGGGCAGCTTGCGCTCGACGGATCTGCTTCTTCGCCCATGATGAAGATGAGATCCGCCTTGTTCCTCACAATAGTGGTGCTGGCCTGCTGTCTCCCCGTGCAACTTCATCTATTGATATGACTGCGGCTGCTGCACTTGGGCTTCTTCCTGGATCTCCTACTAGGCATTTTGTGCCACCACCTGTGTCACCATCTGCTGGGAGCAATGGTGGAGCTGCTGCTGCGAATTGGCTTCAAGGTAGCAGATTGCGTTCTTCTTTCAACGCAAGGGGTGTGTCGGTTGATGACCTTGGCATGCTCCTGGAATGGGAATCACAGTACCTCGGGGCACTCTGCCTCCCACCCAGCAGCCGCCTCCAACCCCGCCTTTCTACTGGTCTGAGTATCAGACCAACAGCAATTGCCCCATCGAATCTTGAAGACATGTATGCTTCAGACATAGCAATGTCGCCAAGGTTCTCTAATGACCAAGGTCACTCAGTCTACTCACCAGCCCACAAATCAGCCATCCTCAACAAGATTCATCAACAGAAGGGCCTCCTCTCGCCTGTTAACACCAACAGAATGTACTCACCAAGGACTCTTGATCCGTCAGCGCTTATCCATTCTCCATTTGGTGGCATGTCTCCTCGGTACCCTCAGACCATGGAACCAACATCACCCCTAAGTGCCCGTGTCGGAGCCACTGTCACACAGCGTGAGATGTTTGAGCAGTATGCTTCCCTTAATAAGAACCAGCTACCATCCGTGGGTTCACCACGGAATTTTAATGCTTCATGGGGCAACAATATGGGTTCCCCGATGGGTAAGGTTGACTGGGGTGTTGATGGTGAGGAGTTGGTTCGCTTGAGACGCCCTAAGCAATCAGGTCTGGCAGAAGCGGAGCCGAATGTGTCATGGGTGCAGTCACTGGTGAGCCATGCCGAGCTGAATGGCAAGAGGGGTGAAATGCCAGGCATGGCTTCTGGATCGACGAACAGGCCTGACCGCAACAATCAAGCTGATTTATTGGATCAGACGGTAATTGGTTCTTGGCTTGAGCAGATGCACTTGGATCAGAAATGACTGCTAAGGGGGCTGAGAAGTTCCAAAGTTGGATGAAACCGTCGTTTTGGAAGGTAATTTACCAAACAATAGTTGTTGGTCCTAGTAAATAATAATTATTCTTGAAATTTTTGGTGGCAAAGTCAGAGATGGTGGTATTAACAAGCATTTGGTCACAGATTGGTAACTGAAAGCAGTTCTGGAGAATCGGTAAACAACCTCTTTACTTCAGGGTCCTAACTAGTATTCTTTTCATTAGTTCAGACGGGTCTGTTTTATTCCCATGGTGAAAATTCATATGCTCCACCATTTGTTATTGTGTTCATGATCTCTTCCTAACAAGAGATTAAAATTGTCCATTTTTCATTTATCAATGAATCACTTTGTGAAAACATTGTTGATTCCAGTCCATTGTGCCTCTGTTGAATGCAATTTTCTTTTGCTGGGACTAATCCTATGTTGGTCTGTTGGATCCTATTGTTCTGTTTGACTACTAGTTGTGAAAGGACCCTCAACAAGAAAAATTTGCATTCCTGTCTTACCTATATTCTTATGATCTTATCCGAATTCCAAACTAACAGATCTTGGCCAAACTACTTAAGACAAATGAAAGCACTATTACAACTGTCATGTACAACTGTTGTATTGATTGTCCATTAGAAAGTTGCATTACATAAATGTCATTTGGAAATTGGAATGTTTGTTCTTTTGTTTATATAGTCTATACAGGTTATTCTATAAATTCTGTTCATGCTTGTCTATTCTGTATGATTCTGTATGAAATGTTTTTGGAACGGCTATAGTACGAACCAACTTTTTGCTACAAATAGTTGTTCGAACTACATATTTTCCACTTCTTACTCCCTTTTAGGGGTAGTAGTATCGTGAAAAAAAACGCATGTAAGATGTGTACAATATATAATACAAACCGTTATTACTCCAAAAAGTTTTTCTTCAAATAGTCCAATTGCTAGATAATTCTCAGATAAATTATTTGAAGTACACCCCATACTGATGAGATGATCTGACGAACAAAGCAGCCTCCTCCCAACAAAAGTTAGGGCGGTTTCGGTCAAAAGCAAGTTCAACGAATATTTTTGGTCCAAAGCAAGTTCAACTGCCATGACATGGCACGGTTTCCGCAAATCCTAGATTTTGCACCGCATCTCGTAGGTGCAAGGTAACTACGATCAGGAGCAGGCAATGTGTGTTCAGACGTGAATGTTCGGAGTAATTGTCAGTGAATACATCGATCGATCTTATTACAGAGGGTATGCAGTAAGCTGAAGAAAGGCGAACCAGTGAATTCATGTATACAGCTATCCATTCCGATTTACCTTAAAAGTTGCTCTGTGCTAAAGAAATTATAAGAAATAACTCAGCTAAAGATTGTTCGATGCATGGTTCGAAAGCTCTAACGACTTGTTATACTTACCGGCGAGCAAAACCTAGAAAATGAAAAGACAAACCAATAACGTACGGAACTACATCTCATTTCCCAGTCAATTTTAAACAGTAACTCACAAACGGGTGCTGCAAATGTTTCTAACGCCAGAATATAAGTAGCTTGATACTTGATAGTATCTACAACTCCTAAAGCTTGAACAAAGGTTCTAGACTTGGCTTTTCAAGAACCACCGTATTCACATTCCACTAACAAGCTGGATAACCTAAACGAACATTTCTGTAGCATATCCAGCAGGATGACATTTGCTGCCCCAGGTACACCGCGCGGAGACTAAGTCAAGCTGAAGTTTCTGCTCCAGGCGTGCCGGCCTCTTCTGTTGCAGTTGAATTCGGACCTTCAATCGTGTTAACTGCTTCTGATGGTCCAGGTTGGTCAAGACCATTTACAATATGATTTGCTGTTCCAAAAACACAAGCAGCACAAATTAGTTTACCTTGAAGTTGGGAGATCCTAATGTTAAATACGAAGCAGCATAACACAATTGTAGCTATGCCTATGAGGTAGAGTGACAGACGGATGTTACACTTGCGAAAGTAACTCAAGATAAGCAACATTGCATAGATTATACCATAAGAAAAGGCATTGCAGCATACAGAAGAATGTCTGTCCTTCAAAATATTAAGAGACTGAGTGAAGATGATTGAGGCCTTTGATGAGACGAAAACCATAAAACATAAGGGATAAGCTGTGTAGCAATACAAGCACATGGGAAATTATGGCAAGGGCTTGAAGCAGATAGGTCCACTAGAGATCAATATGCGTACCCGTTCAAGCATATGATCCAAATCAGTAGTTAAGTAAAAGAATTTAGGGTCCTAATTTATGACCAGATATTTAATTTATCACTGTGCACGATCTTAAGCATTGTTTTTCCCCATAAATGGAACAGACTGCACAAGGATGATGTTTTTTTCAGTCAATAGAGGATCTGCTTCCAATTTTGTACCTGTTGTAGCACCCCTGATGGCCATGTTCTCTATGAAACGAATTTCATCTTCATGGCTGCTCACAAACTTCGTCTGGTTTGTTAGTAGCAATATGATTTCCATCAGTAATACATTCATGAAAAATATGCCTACAGATATGCATAGTAAAACACACTTACAAGTTCCTTGGACAAAATATTCAGAAATCTATCAATTTTGGCTTGATGCTTCAGGAAAAATGGGCGCAAGTATCTTTTATACACATGCTTTGATCCCTGAAAAGAAAAATAACACAGCTGTTGGTACAACAAAAAATGGCCAAGAATTCTATCGGACCATTCATTGCCAAAGATAGATTGAACTTTAGTCAACGATAATATGTCATTGTCTGCCTGAAAGGATGCACAAATCTTGCAACATAAGCGTGAACATGATGTTTCAAGCTCTATAGAAAGTATGTAACCACAGGCTTTCAGCTAGATAATCTCAGAACATTGTGCTTGACAGGAAAAGGAAAAAGAGATTGGGCCAAGCAATGCATAGAGAACAGATGCCATGAACATCATGATTTGAGATAAAAGTTGTATAACCAAGAGCAAATGCTACTGGGTACATCAACCTATCGGAAATATCAACCTCATCAGTTGCCAGGCTGCACTACTACCGCACTCTTTTCTGTCACAAACTCACAATCATACATATCAGTCCAACCGAGTAACCATCTGAAGTCTGAACTGACCCAGTTGGGGTGGTTTTTTTTCCTTTCTTGATGTTGATGAAGTAGGTGTTTGACAAAGTTTAACATACCCTGCCCCACGCTGATGTTCATATAATGCATCTAATATCCTTCGCGAAACTAGTTTTTTTACTTCTTTAAATTAACAACAAAACATATGCTTTATTTAATTTATTTCCTTAGCATGGATCTTCATTTTAACAAACAAAAAAAAACACAACTTTTGGTCTCTAGTTGTCACGATCTAGAGACCGAATTGGATAACTGTGGGTAACAAAGGGTTTTGGCCCCGGGCCTCGCCGGCCAGGTGCCGTGGTGGGGGTAGCTCGGGTAGGAGGGAAGGCTTGCGCCTGGAAGAAAGGAAGAAGAAAGCGCAGGGAGAAAGGAAGACAATTAGAGATAATTCTTTCTTGTTATTCCATACGTGAAGGAGTCCCTATATATGGAGAGTCCTTCCTGACAATAGAATTGAATCATACCAAACTTGGAGATACTTAATTGGAAAGTAACTAATTAGAAGGTAACTAATGTGCCATATCCGATTGCTGTGATTTAAGCCTTTGATACGTGATGCCGACCATCACATCTCTCCCACCCTCAACAAACAGCTCATCCTCGAGCTGCACGGAGGGGTAGCGACGCTTGAAGTCATTCAATGGCTCCCATGATGCGTCGTCGTCGAGCAAGGCCTCCCATTGGACCAAGACCTCCCAATTACCGCGGGCTAGACGGGCACGCACCACGTGCAGACGTGTCAGTGTAACATGTCCATCCTAGAGCGCGGGTAGTGCAGGAGGAGGAACGGGCGGTTTGAGCATGCTGATGTGGAATACATCATGAATACAAGCACGAGGCAGTAGCTCCAAGCGGTAAGCCACCGTGCCAACCTTCACCAGCACCTTGTATGGGCCATAAAATCTCGGCGCCAGCTTCTTGTGGGCACGGACAGCGAGAGAGAGAGCCTGACGGTTGTAGGAGTCGTTCCTTCACCTCGGCCAGGAAATTGTCGCGATCGCTTAGCATGCTGTCAACGGCAGCCACCCGAGCCCCGTTCTCCGTGTACTGATGCATGGTGGGTGGCTCCCGACCGTAGACCACCTTGAAGGGCGTGTCAGAAGTGATGACTGGAACGAAGTATTATAGCAATATTCCGCCCATGGCAGCCAGCACAGCCATTGCCGTGGTCGGTCGCCAGAAAAACAGCGAAGGTACATGGTCACAATCTTGTTGACCACCTCTGATTGCCCGTCCAACTGCGGGTGAAAAGCCGAGCTGAGGTGGAGTTGTACACCGGCGAGGTTGAAGAGGTCCATCCAAAAATTGCTTGTGAGGATGGGATCCCGGTCGCTCACAATAGAGCAAGGAAACCCATGCAATCAGACCACTGATTCGAAGAAGTTGTGCTGTTGAACACGGGTCGATGCCATGGGGCACGAAGGCGTCCAAAAGACGCTTCACCGTTTCCGGGCGGACGTTCGGTCGGCGGTGTTGGACTTTGTTCGCACTTGTGCAACTTGTCAACGCAACAAGTCCGAGCATCTTTATCCGACCGGCCTACTCCATCCACTACTAGTTCCATCGCGCATTTGGGATGACATCTCCATGGATTTTATTGGAGGGCCGCCGCGTGTGAATGGGAAATCGGTCATCCTCACCATTGTGGACCGGTTCTCCAAATACGCCCACTTCATTCCTTCGGCGCATCCATACATGTCGAGTTCAGTTGCCACAGTCTTCTTCGAATCAGTGGTCTGATTCGACAAATAGCTGCCGTTGAACACGGGTCGATGCCAACAACGGTGAGGAGGCCGGCAAAAATATCTGACCTTGGTACTGGACGAGGCCGTCGACGACACTCCATGGCAAGCCGAGAGTGCCGGCCAGCACCTAAGTACTGAGGCGGCCGAACTCCATGTCCCCAGCGGTCTCTGTGCGGATGGCCTCTTCGAGGCCAAACAAGGGCCCCGAGATGGCCAAAAGTTGACTGTCGGACTGGCCGGTCTCGGCGTCCCTCCTGGACAAGGCGTCGGCGACGACATTGAGGCGGCTTGGCTTGAATTCCACGCGAAAGTCGTAGCCGAGAAGCTTACTGACCCAATGGTGCTGCGGAATCGTGGAGAGTCGCTAATCAAGTAAAAACTTGAGACTGTAATGGTCAGTACGTACCACAAATGAGCGCCTCCATAGGTACGGGTGCCAATGGCGAATAGCTTGCACCAAGCCAATCAGTTCGCACTCGTAGGCCGCCAATTTTGCATGGTGTGGTGCTATCATGCGGCTAAAGAAGGCGATGGCACCCACTCCCTAGTGCAGGACGGCTCCAAAGCCTGAGCCGATCGCGTCGCACTCCACGATGAAGTCGACGGTGAAGTCGGCAATTTGGAGGATAAGCGCCTCACCAAGGTCGCTGTAGGGTCTGAATCGCTGCCATGGCCGCGTGGCTGGTGATAACGCCTCCTCGTGGCGACTACGTGGGCGCTGCCACCGTCTTGAACCCTTTGATGAATTTGCGGTAGTAGCCCGCTAAGCCAAGGAAGCCGCGAAGGGCCCGAACGGTCCGCGGTTGTAGCCATTCCAGGACCGCTTGTACCTTCTGAGGGTCCATAGCAACGCCATTGGTGGAGATGACATGGCCTAAGTATGCCACGGATGTCTTGTCAAAGAGACACTTTGACTTCTTGAGAAAAAGCATGTTCTTCTGTAGCACACAGAACACCGCGCGTACATGGCGGAGGTGTTCAAACCATGACGAGCTGTAAATCAAAATGTCATAAAAAAAAACAAGACAAAGCGTCTTAGGAATGGTCATAGAAGATCGTTCATTAGAGCTTGAAATGTTGTCAGGGCATTTGTGAGGCCGAATGGCATCACCAGGAACTCGAATAAGCCCTCGTGAGTGCGGAAAGTCGTCTTCTCAATGGGGTCCGGGGGGTGCGTGCGCACTTGGTGGTACCCCGAACGCAGATCCAGCTTGGTGAAGAAGCGCGCACCACGGAGCTCGTCGAGAAGCTCATCGACAACGGGAATGGGAAACTTGTCCTTGATGGTGTGCTCAATGAGGGCCCTGTAGTCGACGCAGAATCGCCATGAGCCGTCATGCTTCTTGACAAGCAAGACCGGTGAAGAGAATGCTGACTGGCTAGGTTGTATGATTCCTTGTCGCTGCATTTCGGTGCACTGCTTTTCGAGCTCATCTTTGAGTAGCTGGGGGTAGCGATATGGTCGTACGGAGACTACCGGGGTGCTCGGCAGGAGATGGATGCGGTGGTCACGCCCACGTTCCGGTGGTAGCTTGGTTGGCTCAACGAAGATGTTGTCGAACTCGGCGAGGAGCTCATCAATCAAGTCAGACAAGACGACCATGCACGACCGTGGCACATGGGATGGTGCGCCCAGCCCTTGCCAGCACACCAAGCGCTAGTCGCAGTGGAACGTCATGGTGAGGGCTTCGAAATCACATAGGACCGGGCCGAGGGTACGCAGCCACTGTACACTGAGGATGGTGTCGAACCCATCTAGTGGAAGTGTATAGCAGTCCACTTGGAAGTCCTCGTCCACCACCTTGATTGGCAAGGCATGGCAGATGCCGATGCTCGGCACCCGCTCTCCATTGGCGACTATGACCCGTAGCCCCGTGCGCGCCTGCGTGCGTAGGCCGAGGTGCGTAGCCGTCTCGTGGTGGATGAAGTTGTGCAACAAACCCAAGTCGATAAGAGCCAGCAGCACCTTGCCGGCCACGACCACCGCTAGGCGCATGGTTTGGGCCGCGCGCAGTTGGATGCCAGTCAATGCATATAAGAATACGTCGGGCTCCTGCTCGCTCTCTGGTGGTTGATCGTCATCGTCGTCATTGCTTCGGGCCAAGAGCACAAACAAGCGCTTGCACCGATGATTTGGTGTGAACTTATCCTCACAATTGAAGCACAGGCCAGCTTCCCTGCGAGATGACATCTCGGCCGGCGTCAAGTAACGCCGTGAAGTCACGATATTGGCGCCTCGCCCACGTGTCTGCGGAGCGATGAGAGCTAGTCGCCTCACTGCCGTGAGCCGGCAAAGTAGGCTGCCGCGTGTCTTGCGTCTTGTTGCGTGCCTACTACAGCTCACGGTTCTTCGCTATTCGCTATCGTAGAGGTCTTGTTTGTCGGGCGGTGGCCGATAACCTAAGTGTGCTTCTCGTAGGCCTGGGCGAGAGCCATCGCCATATGGAGGCTCGCCTGGTTTTGTAGCTCGACGTCCGTCCGTATGGGCTCCATCAATCCTGGGGTGAAGAGCTGCACCTGTTGGCACGGTTGAAGGCGCTCCGCACGACACAAGATCGCGAGGAAGCGTTGCTGGTATTCCTCCACGGTACTAGTCTGCGAGAGCTGCTTGAGCTCCCCCAGGGGATTGTGCCGGATGGATGGGCCGAAGCGAAGGTTGACGTACTCCTTGAAGTTCTTCCAATTGGGCTCGCCTTCGTCTCACTCCAACTGAAAGTACCACTGTTGAGCAATACCAACAAGGCAATATGAGGCAAGCCATACCTTCTCCACCTCTGGCGTTTTCTATCATCGGAAGAATTGATCACAACGCTGCAACCATCCAAGGGGATCTTCCTTGCCGTCATACGTCGGGAATTCCAGCTTGTGAAATCGTGGGTGATTGCTTTCTCCTCCGTCGGTTGGTTGGGCCTTGCTGGAGGTGCCGAACGGCGCAGTAGCGACCACTTTGCCCGTCGTGCGTTTCTCCTTCTCCATTGGGCTGATGCGATCCGTCAAGCCGAGGATCGCGTTCTTGAGCTCAGTCATGGTAGACACGACGGTTGAGATTTGATCAGTGGTGTCCTTCAGGCCGATCAACTGTGCCTTCATGTCGGACATGTCTGCCGTCAAAACAGCCACCCGTTGTTCAACGGCAGCTATTTGTTCTTCGGAATCCATGGTGGTACCGTAGCCACGAGAGATCGTTGGCTCTGATACCAAGTTGTCACGGTCTAGAGACCGAATTGGATAATTGTGGGTAACAAAAGGTTTTGGCCCCGGGCCTCGCCGGCCAGGTGCCGTGGTGGCTCGGGTAGGAGGGAAGGCTTGCGCCTGGAAGAAAGGAAGAAGAAAGCGCAGGGAGAAAGGAAGGAAGACAATTAGAGATAATTCTTTCTTGTTATTCCATACGTGAAGGAGTCCCTATATATGGAGAGTCCTTCCTGACAATAGAATTGAATCATACCATACTTGGAGATACTTAATTGTAAAGTAACTAATCAATTATATCTTAATTGGAAAGTACCTAATTGGAAGGAAAGTAACTAATCAATCATATCTTAATGTGCCATATCCGATTGCCGTGATTTGCACCTTTGATACGTGATGCTGACCATCACACTAATTAACATTTTTGGGCGCAGAGGGAGACTTACACCGTTTGAAGGAAACTGAAGCCACACAAGGATAGCAAACTTCACATGGTAATAGAGAGGAACACTGCAGAACAGCACGAGAGTACAAGATGTTCAAATAGTTTCTAAGGCAGGTAGAATTGAAAACAACTCACTTGCAATGGTTATAATAAACAATTAGTATACATCATACAAGACATTTGCTACAGAACAAATAAGAAATACGAGCATTACTCATCTCAACTGAATAACATAATTACAAAATGCAGCATTCTAATATTCTACTACGAAAAATCACAAGCAGCAAGTTGCTGCAGGCTTTTTTAACTCCAAAGGTTCTCAATGCAGCATTTTCTGTCAGTCACTGTTTCATTCACATGTATCAGCCTGTATGCACCTTCAACTATCCCTCTTTTTTACACCCTTCTTACATTTCTGAATGATTTACTGTGTGTTTTTATGAATATAGCTAAAAGCACTACAACATTGATCAATAGGTAAATTAGCATATTTTCTATTGTGTTATACAGGAACGTTTCCAGCAAGATGAATAATTATATTTAGTTGTAATAAATTTACTTGGAACATGTGCAGGCATGGTTGGCTGTTGTCAGTAACTAATGAGGAGCGCCCAAATGATGATGACCAGCAAGATTACCTCTCTCTCTCTCACATCACCATCAGGAGAACTCATCATTGTTTTGGGCCTTTCGGCCAAAAATTTCTAATAAATGTTTAATTTCAATTGCAGCACAGAAAAGAGATCTAGTCTCAACCAGGGTTCATTTCACCAGTTTTTTCCTGACTCAGACAAGGAGGTAAAAACCAACCAGTTTAAATTAAATACGGATTTTTTAGTTTTTTAAATGAAGGTATCCTTATAACACTATAACTGATTCATACTTGTTTATGACTTGAATGCAATGCTTCATTAGGCTGTTTTACTCCAGAACAGCTTCCAGAAGTTGCCCACTGGTTACCAGGTTCCAATACAACGTTTATATCTGTCCAGGAATGGTTACCGGCGTAGGTCCTGGATTTTCCGGATCGGGCAATTTGGGCCTCAATCTCACTACTATCTTTCACTATTATTACCAACCAGGGTATCCGAACCCATTTTTGGGGCCGGAGCCTGGACGGTTCCGGTTTTCACTCGTAAACCGGACGGTTTATGCGCCCCCCCCCCCCAAAAAAAAAAAACGGTCTGGTTTAACATTGAATTTCAAAATCTTCAAGGTTAGGAATTAGACTCTAATATACATATTTCTAGAGAAGGTGTGAAAAAAGGGGCACAGATGGGTGAACTGGCCAGGGAAACCAAAAACCAAAACCCGGCTACTCCATCCTTATTTTGGAACTGTGTTACCCACCGAACTAAGCCAGAAACAGCGAAATTATTGTTTAGGCTCTTGTCGTTACGCTCCATGCAAGCATTCTAACTTTCTAAGAGCAATCAGCAAGGGCTGCAGTGCAATCTGCATCAGGGCTCTAACCAGAAGGTTTTGCTTGAAAGATGGCATACATAAATCATTAAGCAACAGCGTACCATAAGTATTTACATTTTTAGTGCAGCTTTTCACCAGTGATAACTGGCTGAGAGCCAGAGACAGGTACAAACACAGGATACCTCCTCATCATTGGTGAATGGTGATACTCAATACTGTGTAGGCAACCAAAACATTCCAAGCAGTGGTGCTAAAATAGTTGGCACAATCCAAAATAATTCCATTGCATATAAATTGCATCCTAAAAGGATGGCACTACTTCTTAGGAACATATATAAGACAAAGGTTCAGCGTTCATATCTGCATGAAGCATGGCTACATGGAATCTAATACCAAGGTGCAAGGAGCAGCGCCAAAAGGTTGCAATGGATGCCACACTACAGTGTCGTTCTATTTATGATCATGCTAAAATAAGAAGAAATCGCTCTTCAATCATAGACATCTCTAAAACGATTTTGATAACATCAAATGTCCATACCTTGAAAGAAGCTTATCTGCAAAGGCTTCAATAATGCTAAAAGATCCATACGCTGCAACACATTGGGCCAACAACCAATTTAGAAAAACCTGACAGCAGATTTTAGACCAAAATACAGTAAAGACACCTGTGCCTTTTCAAATTGTTCATTTGAGTCCATGTACACTAAACTCTCATTCTTTTCCCATTTTTTTTAGAAATGTTCATACAGCTCGTTATACTAATAAATTAATAATTGCATCACTGAAATCTTTAAACTATAATCCATCAAGTCATACCGGTACTTCATACACTATGCAATCATGTCGAGATGACAGGGCAAGTTAATGTACATGCAGTGTTGGTTTTGACTATTCGTGGCATAGACATAGGGTTTCATTTTGAAGTTGCTCCTTGACAAAAATACCCTTTTCATTAAAACTAATTGATCAAAGCCAACCACATCTACACAAATTTTTTTGAGCAGTGCAGATACCCAGATGAATAATTTCAAAAAGTACTATGAGCTGTGCTGTAATTTGGCTTTTATTTTAACAACATAAAGCAACACGTTGCACAGAATGTCCATCAATATATTGAAAGAAGTTGATTTACAGGTAATAATGAAAATTTTACGATGAATCCATTTTATTACAGACCTGCCCAATACAGGAGCCACCGTTCTTTCTCATTTTGATCTTTCTTCTCTATAGCCCTATAAGTGCAGTATACAGGCAGACCAATCCCGACTGCACAACTGCACCAGCATGAAGTGAGGATCGTAAACACGACGAATTTCTTATCCACAACAGTAATAGTAGTTCATTTTTTTAAATGATCGTTAGAATAAATTATAAGTTTTTAGTTTATTGTGTCCAGCTAGACCAGCATATAACTTCACAATACCTTTTTTTCACCTAATAGGCCATAAGAATGATGTACAGAATGAGCATATGCCTGTGAGCTGTGACACTTGCTTTCAGCACAGGCAAATACTTTCACTGTTTCTAATATGAAAGAAGTAATTATTGACAATAGCAACAGTTTGACAGTTAAATTATAAACAAAAACGCTGATGAAGTCCAAACAGTAGTATAATCACTTCATTAACATGCTTTATGCAACTGCCTAAAAAAACACAATAAGCTATCGAATAAAAAACAGACTCGCCGAAGAAAAACAATCAACTTCCAAATTCCAAAACGCGCAATATGAAAATAAACAACCAGATAACAGCATGCTGATTAATTTACTACATTTGAAGCGTACCTGGCTGTGCGGATGACTACATTAGAACTTAGCGGGGCCAGTAAGAGCCGTAAACCCACCTATGACATCAAATGCAGTTTCAGGCTTTCAGCACAAAGCATAACTTTCAGTTGCGAGTCAAGAATGTATTGGAGGTCACAACTCACAAAACAGGCCGAGAATCCATCCAGAATACTTATAAGTTATAGTCTTATAGACAAGTTATAAGGTAGTAATCCAACATACAAATGCAATCAATGGCTCAACCAGAAACCAGATGTATCAGTCTAACCATATCAAACTTGAAACTAAGTGCCACATTTAGAGCCACTGCAAACACTGTTATTTCAAGTTTCAAGTTCAACCACTTGGATCGTCAGATCAACCAACAGCACATGAAACAAGATTGAACCCTGGTGCACTGCATACTTCGATTTGGTCATTACTGACTATGTGTTGCAACAGAAGGGTAATTTTAAGCTGAATACCGAGGTTCCATCCTGCCTGCTGTGACGAGCATAAGAGGACCAAGCACGCTCATGACTCGATATTGCTCACGACGAGTGGATTACATATGCATTATCAGAAGAAGTAATGTCTGCAAAACATGAAGCACTTCTCATCTAACCTATAAAATAGTGTTCAATTGGTGGACATATAAGGAAGTATTCAGCACCCAGCACACCTTGTTCGGCTTCACTCCATACTTACCATAGCCTACGGCAATTCAATGGCACCGGAACGCCACAATCAACGAACAAAAAAAAACGGTGTAACTCACCATCTACCACACCCTCAGGTGCAAAATCAAAACGATGATTTGAGGCGTGCCCAACCCCAATCGTCTCCCCAACCTAACCCACCAGGCAGAAATCAAGCACGGATAATAGTATAACCGCGCCGATAGCGACACCCCACAACCTCCGACGAACGAACTGGAGCGAGATTTCTCGCGCGGCTCAGGCGATCTAGGTTTTCGTGCGAGACAGGGGTGGGGGCGCGTACCTCGCCGGAGATGGCGGGTGCCAGAAGAGCCATCGGTCTGCCGCGGAGGAGCCGGGATCCCGAGGCGGTGCGCGAACCGGGGCGCTGTTGCTGCTTGGAGGCGAAGGAATCTGCGGAGATTTGATCTCTGCGCAGGAGGGAGGCGAGGGCGGCAGCCAGCAGGAGACGCGACGCCGGCTGCAACGCGAAAGTGGGGAGCAAAAGTAGGAGCGGATTACCGCATTGGGCCTTTTCCGATTTAGTCCCAGTCTTCTCTTAGCTTTCTGTGCAAGTTCCGATTCTTTCAAATTTACTCCTAAAATACAATTGGCAAATAACTTGAACAGGACGGTCCCATAGAAATTTCTTCTGTTAAGTATAAGATAAAAGCAAAAATAAAAGCACCTCCACGTGCATATGAACGTTCATGAATTAGCTCTATAAAGCGCCCCAAGAAAAGGACGATTTTTTGCTTCCTCTCCCCAATCGAGCTCCAAAGGGTGTGTTTAGTTCCCTGCTTTAGGGTGGCTTGCATCTATGCATGCATGTAACACCATGTTTGGTTCTCTGCTTGGTCGCTCTGGCCAGGCCACGTTTGCGCAAAAGGTCGCCCTAAGCTAGGCCCGACGAAATGCCACTCGTGAGCTTCACTCGTGAGCCTGACCCATGCGATGCAGGGCTGCCTCCCCTCTATTTGCATAAGCGCGTGCAGACTCCTGAGCCCTCGAGCGCTAGGGTTACCTCCAGGCTCTAGCCGCCTCTAGTTGCTCTTGCGTCTGACTCCGCAACTGCCTCCCCTCTCGCCTCCAGCGGCAGGTAACCTTGGGCTCAGGCGCAAGGCCGCAAGCCTCTTCGCTGCTCTCACCGCTCTCGCCTCCGGAGGTAAGACCGGCGGACGGTGCTCCAGCGGGGTACCCGCCACTGCCAGGCTCTAGTGCCCCCTCTCCTCCTATTCCTCCCCCTCTCCCATGTTGTGCGCTTTGTTTCAATTTGCTGGTACTTTGATTCTCTTCCTCCAGAGGTAAAAGGTTTCTGTTTGTGTGATCTGTTCGTTGGTTATGGAATCTTGTGTATTAGACCTTGAACTGCCTAGATCTATACTTCTTGCACGATGGAATGACTTGATCTATTATTATTTGTAGTTGATTCCACCGTTGTTAGTTCCAGATGTGAAGCAGAGTCTTTGTTTTAGTTGAATCCACCCTTGTTAGTTCCAGATCTGAGACATAGTCGTTGTTTTTCCTATGTTGGCTAGATCCGCACTCTTATTTCAATTCTTGCATGGTGATTTGTTGAAATGATAACGAAAACAAATATTTGTTTAGTTGATACTTTAGTTTAGTTGATCTGTACCCTTGTTAGTCATTCTTAGTAATCTGCATACTTGATCTGTACTTTCTTCAGTTGATACTTTGTTCAGTTGATCTATACCCTTGTTAGTCATTCTACCCTTGCTATCATTCTTGGTAATATGCATACTTGATCTGTACTTTCTTCAGTTTGTACCTTGTTTAGTTGATTTGTACCCTTGTTAGTCAATCTTGGTAATCTTCATACTTAATCTGTACTTTCTTTAGTTGACACTTTGTTCAGTTGATATGTACCCTTGTTAGTCATTCTACCCTTGTTAGTCATTCTTGGTAATCTACATGCTTGATCTGTACCCTTGTTAGTCATTCTACTCTTGTTAGTCATTCTTGGTAATCAGCATACTTGATCTGTACTTTCTGAGCATCACATCCTTATTCGTCGATGATGGTATGCCACTGGAGGGCCATCCTTAGGATACGACAGTCGTGGCTTACATGCATGTGATCTTGTTGCATGCAACTGTCATTGCAACGACATTGTTTAATATGAAGCATCAATATTTTTCTGTGCATTGCTTCCTTGGTCGATGATGGTATGCCACTGGAGGAGCATCCTTAGGATGTGGCAGCCGTGGCATACATGCATCTAATCTTGCTGCATGCAGCTGTGATTGCAACGACATTGTGACAACACCATCATGGAATACTAGTATCTTGCAGCTGTGATTGCAACACCATCTGGATGTCAGTCTTCCATCTGAACATATTGGTTTGCATGACTGTGTATAATTTAGCAATCTTGCTGAGTTTGTGTACATTTCTGCTATTTGCTGCCATTTCTGCTATTTCTGCTATTGTTATATATTCTGGACTTTTGGTTCTAGTGTTTCTGGAGTTGTGGTTCTCCTATCTGTTGTTTCTGCTATTTTTGTTGTTTACATTCTTCTTTGCTACTTACATTGTTTACGCTATTTTTGTTGTTTACATTCTTCTTTGCTATACATTGTTTACGGAGTTATGGTCTTGTGTCTGTTGTTTATGCTATTTTTGTTGTTGCTGTTACTACTACTATTTCTGCTGTTTCTAGAGTTATGGTTCTGCTATATGATGGTTCTGCTATTGTATGTGGGCTCAGTACATGCTCGATGAAGAACTAATGTCAACATGAGATTGAATACGACAATTGGATATAAATTGGTCTTGAGCTTCTAGATTACTTGTTGTTTTGTATTGTTTGGTGTGTTTGGTTTCCTGTTTAAGCCTGGCTCACGTCTGTGCATGCATATTTTCGCACTATTTGGTTGTCTGCAATATATTATTTAGAAGCTCAAGGCCTAGTTTATTTCAGAGTAATTGTCCTATTTAATTTGTGATCAAAGTTTGACATAAGTGGCGAGGATGCCAAGATCGCATCTTGAGCAGCTCAACACCTGAGAGCGAATAAAAAACAACCAAAACAGTACATTGGTGTTTATGATTTTGGTCATTGAGATTTGTCGGGCTGCCATAAGATTTGTTCCTTCTTATTGTGTTGACTGTCCTGCTAGATATCTGAACTTTTGGAGCTTTGACTACTGTGAAGACTACTGGAGCTTGGACTATGCGAAGACTACGGAGAGATCTTGTGAACAATTTAAATGCATGAAAGCTGCTGCTAATTGTTGACAATGTACCGTAAAGTCTTTCAGCTAGTAATTATGGTTCATTGATAGAACCTGGATGTAAGTCTTTCATCTAGTATTTGATTTATGAAGAATTGTATTGTTTTTTTGACATTTCTGCTCATGACCATGTATAAGACAAAATGGTTGTATTAGTTATTAATGATTGACAAAATCTAGCTGTTTGTAACTGACAAGTTATTAATTCGGACCAATCGCTAGTGCATCACTCTAGTTTGGCTACCTCTCCACTGCTTCGATCGAGCGATTCTGATCTGAACTTAAACTTGTATGGCAATAGCACCCTCTCCTTGTCCTCGTCTCAGACTCCAGTTCTAGATGGTGTTAAAGGAGAGGCTCCTCTTCTTGATTAGCACAATATTGCCTGCATTGATGTAGGAGTAATTGGAATCGATCATGACACCATCTATAATAAAAGCATGAAGCTAAAGGATAGAATGCATAGTAACATAGACTGATATAATGTGCCTTCAGGTATTCCATCATGCGATTATTTCATCAAAGAAGGATGATGATGCTAGGAGCAATGGGGTGTTCTTACCATCCAATACAAAGGTGACCACACACTCCCACATGCAGGCAACCAAACAACCCAATATTGCATCCAGTCATGAATACACTCTCCTAATGCAATCAACCAAACAACATCTCAGCATAGGCTGCCTCACCAAAAAACAGTCAACCAAACAACACATATTGCATCCGCACAGCCTGACTAACTTCAGCCTAGATGAGCTGTACGGGCAAAGCTAAGAGTATGCAGGGAACCAAACACACCCAAAGTGTCTTCTTCTCCTTCGTTGGAACGAGCTGTGACGGCCATGAATTTCTTCTTCATAAGAGCACCTGCAAAACTTGCTACTTCATCTAGCTCTTTGCCACCGGTCATGAGACGTTCATCTTTCTTCCACGTTTCTTTGTGATTTTTAATTTAAATCCCCTAATAGGCACTACCAGCAAAGAGGAATTTTCAGTTTCTAGTCTATAGTCTAACCAACGGGAGCCTCTCAATTGCTAGCTAAACAAACTCCAGAATGAATGGAAAGAACGAGTTTTGCCTTTAAGTGCAACGACATAAGAGCATATACAATGGGCTTACATTAGCCGTCTATAGTCATTGCCACATAGGATTTTTGCTGATGTGGATGAAAGAGAATGAAGAGAGAGAGAGATGATGTCTATAATTCTGTAACCGACTATAGCACCAGAAACAAGAAAAATATTAAAAGATTGTGTGTTCTATAAAGACAACTAAAAAGATAGCAACTGTTTGTACCATTGTATGAGCTGTCTTAGTGCTGTCTACAGGTGACATAGAAAGTTGATATAGACAGCAACTGTCTGTACCATTGTACATGCCCTTAGACTTTGGTGTTGAATTAGTGGTGAGATGCGAATCTCTCAGGATCTACTCGTCAGTGCCATCGTCCAACGAATTGTCCTTACCCAATCACCTGGCGAACCTTTCTGCGCCATGCGCCCCTCTACCAAGTGTCGTCCACATCCCCGGCGACCGACGTCCTCTCCCCCGAGACCTCGATGTTGTTGCACCGGCGGCGGCTGTGAGGACTTTGTGGAGGTTGAGGAGGTAGTAGTGGTAGACTGGTAGTGGTGGTCTTGACAGGCCAAGAAATAAGGAGCGTTGGATTTTGACGGGCAGTGGATGCTAGGGGTAAAGGCAAACTACGGCTCGGACGTACAGTGGGAGGCTTCTCACCGTACGGTCCGGGTCCGATGAATGCAACTCTTGATAAAGAGCAGTGCAATATTTTCTTCCTCTGGTTGCAATATATCAAACACTCATATGCAACATTGCCTCAAAAATCTTAGAATCAAGCAAACAAACATCCTTATAATCAAAACAATACAACTATTATCAGAAAAACAGGCACACAGACACATCTGGAGATGCCAACCATATCAAAAAAATGCAACATCTCAGAATTCTGTATGCAACATTTTTTTCCATCGCATGCAACAAATCTCCCCCTCGTGTGCAACAAAAATTTCCACGGTTGCAACACTACGGAGGCGCCCGAGGCTCGCCCGGCGTCATGAAGGCCAAGCCGGCCGAAGGCGGCGTGATTCTTGAGCGAGTCAAGCGAGGATCGATGGTGGCCGAGGTGGCCGTGGTGGAGGAAGAACAGCGAAGGAGAGGCGGGTCGCAGTGGAGGAAGGAAGCGATCTGGCTGGCGGCAGCGGCGTCGTTAGCGAGCCGGGCGGCGTGGGGACGGTGGAGCATAGCGCCTCGAGCGGCCTTCGAACATCGGCCTGAGGCAAGCGAGGGCGGCGGCGTGAGGGGGCGGCAGTGGAGGGTGGAGAGGTAAGCGGCGATGGCTCGAAATCGTGGCGGCTCGTGGGCGGACGAGGAGGTGGAGTAGGCTGGGGTGGGAGGCAGAGGCGGTGGCGATGGTGGGGAGGAAGGTCGAGGGGAGGAGGGAGGAGGGAGGCGGGCATGATGGTGGAGGAGGAGACGGAGAGAGCAAGTGGTGGAGGCGCGGCCGAGAAGATGGCGATGGGGATAAGGGCGACTGAGCAAGTGGGTAGGAGAGTAGATGCGAATTGGATTTTGTTTTTGCGTCCGATGGGCACAGGAGTCGAGAAGAGTGAGCTGTCCGATTTTTAGTCCTCCGTTTCGGACGTAGGCATAGTATCAATTCCCTAAATAAAAGTGTGATGATGTGATTTGTTGATTGGTACACTACGGTACAGACATTTAATTGTGGAAAAAGGAAGAACTGCAACTAGAGATTTTTTTTCATGCATCTGTTTTATTTGCTGTTAGGCTGCATGTTTCACGCAAACATCTCTTGGGAGGTAGCATGTGTAGAATCTTCAGTGAATTTTCAACATGAAGGATCAATGGAATCCTGGATGAATCTTCTGCAGCCTGCAGGTGCTTGCTCGCGGGTGTAATTTTCTGGGACAGCATTTGAGGTAAACCATGGGAGTATGGGACTTGGCTAAATAGTGAATAGTGCCTTTCATCCTAGTGATTTTCATGCAGCGCTTGAAAGGTGAGCCATCAACACATCTCATCAAGAAGCAAGAGTACTTGCAAGATCAATGAGCATTCATTGGCTGTATCGCTGACGTTGTCGTTGTGGACCTTTTTTTGACAAAAGTGTCATTGGGTCCATGCTGCGTTCACACGTACCAGCAGTAGATTTGATAGAAATCACAGCATGAAACCTAGACAAGCACAGGCAAAAGGCGCGGTGCATTGTGCGACGTCAATCGGGAACAAAAGTCCAAAGAGAACTTACAGAGAAGACGGCTCCAACAGCAAGAAAGCCTCGCCAAATGCCTCCGGGCCTAATCTGCTTCCGGTGTCCCGCCGGAGAACGGCAAACCCCGGAATTCTTTTTAAATAATATTAATTTAAAAAATAATTACAAAATTAAATAGTCGGGACAAAAAATTTACAAAAGTATGTGTCTATCATCATTTGGTAGCGAAGCTCTGCCAGTTTGTAGCGGAGAAGAGAGATGGAGCGGCAGATCTGACTGGCTATTTTGCAGATAAATGTTTTTGTAACTTGGTACATTATTTCGAAACCTTGTCGGTTAGCAAATAAAAATAGCGACATAGAATTCAAGAGATTAGATAATTTTAGCTGTTTTATGTAGTACATCATTTTAGATGTGTATAGTTTAGTTCATTGTGCAAATATTATTTATGTTATAATACTCGAACAATTTGGAATAAATTTGAAAAAACAGAAAGACACCTGGAAGAATCGCAAGGTATCTATTAAAAATATGTAAAAATTGTTGACTAGCTTAATAGGGTAGGTAGAGCTTAATAAAACTAATCCTAGCCTAATTTTGATTTCTCTTTGTGCACGGTACTTATTGTGTTAATGCCGAAAATTCTTTTGAAACTAGGAAAATAGTATGATACATCTTGAATTGTAAAAAAAACAATTGGAGTTGCTACATAGGTTACGTAGAGTTGAATTAAAATATTGTGATCTTTATTTTTTGGTTTTCATTTGCACACGATAAATATTTTAAAAATGTGGGAGACACTTTTAAACAAGGAAAGTTGAAAGATACCTATTAAAAATGGAATAATTGAGTATTTGCCACTGCTAAAGAGTGAAATTCAGGATTTGCCACTCTATGTAAGGATGACATGTGGGTCACGGGACCACATGTCATCCTCTAATAGTGGCAAATCACAATTCTAAATCTGATGGCAAATCATAATCTCCCATTAAAAATCTATAAAAATTGTAGAGTAACTTAGTAGGGTTTGTAGAGCCTAATCAAAATAATCCCAACATAATTTTGATTTCCGTTTGTGCGCGGTAATTATTCTGTTAGTACCGAAAATACTTGTTAAACTAGGAAAATAGCATGACACATCTTAAAATTGTAAAAAGCAAATCCGGAGTTGCTACATAGGTTACATAGATCTGAATTAAAATATTTTGAACTTTATTTGTTGTTTTTATTTGAACACGGTAAAAATTTTAAAAATGCTCGAGGCACTTTTTAAACTAGAAAAATAGCGACATACCTATACAATATCTGTAAAAATTGCAGAGTAGATTAGTAGGGTTTGTATAGGTTAATCAAAATAATCCCAACTTAAATTTGGTTTCCATTTGTGCACAGTAATTATTTTGTTAATGTCGTTTCTTATTACTTTTTGTATATGTTTCGTAGTATTTACAATGTATGCACTGAATTTTCAGGTATGGCGGACCCAGGCTGCGCACTCGTTGTACGAGTTGTTTGACCCGGTCATTGACGCGCATCACCGTAGCCACCTCAGTATCATCCTTCTCTAGGAGGGCGAGGCGATGATTGAGCTTAGTGTGTTGCGGTTGCGGACGCCCATGAGGGCATGGAGGGTGGACTCACATTGGATTCCGATGTACGTGTAATAGTGACCTTCGTATACTCAATTGTAGTATGATTACTATGGGTGGATTACCGTTTCTTCTTAATCTTTTCGACTAAGTTTGTGAGAAGCAGGCTTCCTTCCACTAGCGAGGATGGTGGAGGCGATGTAGGAGGACGACCAGGACCGCGCAGGCGGTGGTCATATGCCGAGGCGCCTTCTATATGATCGATGCCTCTTGACGACACTGGTTGACCGGTGGAGACTAGAGACACACGTTTCACCTCCTGTGCGGGGAGATGGCATCGATGCTTTAGGACGTGTCCTTCCTAATCGGGTTGCCCTACGCGGGCTTCCCCCTAGTGGTGCACGACATCCCAACCACGTGGTGTGCGGAGTTCCTCACGAGGTTCTAGGGGGTACTGTCGGCCAACTGAAGAATCTAGACCCGCCATTATGAGTTAATAGAGTATTTTAGTAATTAATGATAAATCTATATGTGAGACTAACACTTCTATTGATATACCTATTGTTTAGTCTCATTTGGATGAAAGGGTGAAAATCATGGAGGTATGCAGTCGACATCATATTCTCATATCTTGTTATATTCCTCGGATCCAAAATATATGTTGAATTCTACTAAAAGTCTAACTTGAATATGTACATATATTTTTATTACACATTCGTGTATGTGCACATTTAGGGGGGGTTCACTCTATGTTTTGTGATTTTATTAGTATAGATCCATATTTTTTATCCACATATATTGGGGATCTCTACTTTGAAACATATCATTTGAGTATATAAAACTTGTGTAGTTCATATATACTCATATTACTTTATATTCAATTATTTGCAATTGTGATGGTCGTCATCAATTACCAAAGAGGGAAAGATAGAAGTATCTTGTCCCACCATTATGAGTTAATGGTATGTTGTGGTAATTAATAACAATCATATTGTGGAACTAACATTTTTCATGAGTTGGATGAATAGGTTATGTTCTATGATGATCATCATATGTTGATGATTATCAAGCCAAGGTTCAAGAAGAGGATGCATCATGTGTTGATGCACGTCAAGATCTCGAAGAGGATATCATCATGTATTGATGATATTCAAGTCAAGAACCCGGACTTGAAGTGAAGATATGCGTCATCAAGCTTCAAGAGGATGTGCAAGGCAAAGGTATGACTAGCTAGGGCTAAAGATATGTTCCTAGTCTTTTACCGATCTTGGTATTTGGTTGGAAGACCAGATTGCTAGTATAGGTTAGACGTACTATTAACAGGGGTCTTGACTAGTAGCTTGAGAGTGTCATGTGTTGATAGCTCGTTGTGCTTGCTCTAGCCCTCGTTAGCATGTTGCCAACATTTGCGAATGTGTTTTACAAATAGTTGAGGCTCAAGCATAATCCTTGTAGCATGTGACTTTAGTTTGTGAATATGTTTTGCAAATGGTTTAAGCCCATGTACCTTATTCCTTGTGGTGTGATTAGCATGTTGCCAATATTTGCGAATGTGTTTTGCAAATAGTTTAGGCTTATGCATAATCCTTGTAGTGTGTGACTTTAGTTTACGAATGTGTTTTGCAAATGGTTTAAGTCCATGTACTTTGTTCCTTGTGGTGTGATTCTAAAAGTTGGCAAATGTATTTTGTAACTTGTTGAGAATCTCGCTTTTATCCCTTGTTTGCATCACGCATCAACTGGCAAATGTGTTTTGCAAATTGAATTAAAGCGGAATGCAAATTCCTTGTTTTCGATCTCTGGTGTGTATGACCCTTGTTTGTTGAGCGATCGACCATAGCTGGTTGAAGACTTTGATGTCGCATACGATGATCGAAGACACTAGACGTACACAGTGGTCGTAGACACTAGTCGTACAAAGTGGTCGAAGACCTTGTCATGAACACTAGTAGTAGACTTGGTCGTGGGTCTAGCCAGCGGTATGACCTCATTTCCATTGTGGTACTACCTCAAGGAGGTAATACCGAGTTTTACTTGGCGGTACGTTTTTTTTCCAGAAAAGGTGTTTTTGTGAGATTTCTTGAACTCTGGAAAACGTTGTTCCGTTCTAGCCAAGCGGTGCTACCACGATGCAATAGTACCGATTTCTAGTTGGCAGTCATATCGCAACTCCTTTTCTAACGGCTAGCTCAGAGCATTAAATGCAATTGTGCCGACCGTTGAACGGAACATTGCTAGTACTGGGTTTCAATGGCGGTACTACCGGAAATCCTGATTTTTTCAGGAAAGTAGTTGTAACGGCTAGTTTTGCTAGTGGGGGTTATAAATACCTCCCCACATGCCTCTAGCCAATTATAGCTGATGCCCCCATTTCATTTCCTTGAGCAAAGAGCAAGCCCTCTCCTCTCTTTTGTGCATGTGTTGCACGTAGTGAGCTTAGAGAGCAAACCCTAAGTGCATGTGTTGCATTAGGTAGTGGATTGTTTATGCATTGAGCTTAGACACTTGTTTCGCTCAAGTGAGCATCTCCGACTTGTTTCTCTTAGTGTTGGCCGACACCTAGACGATTTGGAGGAGTTGCGCCGGTGATCTTCTCAAAGAAGGTTGTGAGAAGACCCAGGCGGTTGTGAGTGGTTTGGTGCTCGTCATCTTCGGAGTGAAAGAAGAGCAACCCAGAGTGGATCGAGGTGTTGGTTCATGTTGGAGCCGGTCCAAGTGGTTGGACTTACCTTGGAGGTGTTTGGCTTAACTCGTGGAGCCAGTACAATTAGTTTGGGCTTACCTCAACGTGGATTAGGAGAGACCGGCAAGTCTCCGAACACCACGGTAAAATATCATTGTGTCATCGTGGTTTGTTCTCTTGTGTTTTACTTTGAGCCATTTACATTCCTTGTATTAAATTGCTTACATGTCTTTGTATGATTGCTATCATTACCAATAGTATTATATTGTTGGTGCACTTAGTAAGTACTAGTTGATTTAGGCTTTAATTGTGCAAAACCGTATTGTTATTAGCTTTCGCATTAGAAATCGGTTTTAGCCAAAGAAGTTTTTAAAACCACCTATTCACCCCCCCTCTAGTCGGCCTCTTCGTTCTTATAAGTGGTATCAGAACTTGGTCTTTTATTTATTAGACTTAACCGTCTAGAGAGTAAAGCATGGCGACTAATTATATAGTGCACCTTGGTGAGACACCTCTATTTGATGGCACAAATTATGATATTTGAAAAATCCGCATGTTTTGTTATTTTAAGGCCATGAGCTCTAAAATTTGACGAATTGTAGATGTGGGCTTTTCTCCTCCATTGGATCCTCTTGCTCTAACAAATAAGGAAGAGAAATGCTCACATCTCGACGCTCAAGCAACTAATATTTTATTTAGTGCTTTAAGTATAAAGGTGTTCGATACCATATGCAATCTCAAGTGCACTCATGAGATGTGGACACAACTTCAAGATAATTATGAAAGGTCCACCTCAACCAAGGATGATTGCATAGAAGAGTGGATGTCGGAAGAAGAATGCTCAATCTCCAGCTCTGACAATGAGGATCCCTCAACCTCATCCCAATCAATTCATTGCTTTATGGCTAAAGGTAATAAAGAGGTAAATAATGATGAGCCTACATATGATGAGTTGATTGATATGTTAGAAGGGCTTAATGAATATCTTGGGAAGGAGAAGACTAAGTATCTTGGGAAGGAGAAGACTAAGTATAAGATTTTGAAGAAAGAACATGTCTCTCTTCAAAATAATTATGATATGCTAAACAAAGAACATGAATCTCTCCTTCTCAAGGAAGTCATTAGCTCTAAGGTGGATATAGGCATTACATGTGATTTACTACATGATATGCCATTTGTAGCTCCTAACTCTTGCATTTCATTTAAGGTTAGCATATTCACCTTTTGTGATGATTTGCCAGATATGCCTTGTAACTCTAGTGAAAATGCTTCTACTTCCTCTATGCTTATTGAAACTAACCTTATAGAGGAAAACAAAGAGCTCAAGGACCAAGTCACCAAGTTGACAAATGACTTAGAGAAGTGCTACAAAGGGAATGCCTCTCTTGATGATATCTTGAGCAAGCAACGAAGCTTGAATGACAAGAGAGGGATCGGCTTTGTCTCCAAGAAGGAGAATAGCAAGACAAGGCACAATGCAAGACACACGAAGAATGTTAAGTTCCTTGGTTGTAACAAGAAGGGTCACTTTACCTCGGTGTGCCCAAACAAGTTAAATGACAAGCAATTGTCATCAAATAAGAGGCAAGCCGGCAAAGAGCAAGTAAAGAAGACAAAAGGGGGAAGTAAAAGTCCAACTTGCTACAATTGCCAGGAGAAGGGATATTTTAGTAAGAATTGTCCCAAAGGTATCTCTCCTAAACCTATTATCTATAATGGTCATTATTTGCTTAGGAAGGATATAAATGGCAATGTGTTTGCTAGAAATGTTAGCTCACATAAAACTATTGCTAGGGCCATAAGAGTATTGTGACTAATATTCATAGATCCAACCAAGTATTGGGTACCAAAATATTCTTAAATGATTAATAGGTACTTGGAGAGGCATTGGAGGCTTAGCTTATTCATATAAAGGTGGATCCCATCATATATCAAAATTGGAGCCAAGCTTGAAGATGATCACTTCATATCATAAGCCAATGCCATTTCGGTAACAAGTATTTACATTGAAGTATCTAGCCCTTTATGCCTTGTGTAGGTTGCATTCTATGAAAATCTTTTTAAAAGTGTGTTCTTGCTCGTGTTCAAAAACTTTATTATTGCAATCTTGAGCAACATGGTGAGTGGAACATTAAGGAGGAGTACTAAGTCATATATATGTATATCATATCCCTAAGTGTGCCAAAATAAATTAAGTGCTACTAATGTCTTTCAAAATTGAGTCTTTTAGCCAAAAGTCAAAAAATTCATATCTATTAGTAATCTTTTGAAAAACTAGTTGTAAAATATATACAAATGCTTTTCAAACGTTTCCCAAAAAAATTTAATTCAAGAAAAACCTATTTTAAGTGAAAATGAGTTTCTAGCCAAAATCCTATATTATAGTATCTTTTTTTTACGTAAACTAGATTTTTATGTAAAATCTATTCTAAAAGGAATTTGAAATCCATCCCAAAAGGAAAATCCTAGAGTTGTCTATTCTAAACCTTTTTGGTATTTAAAAGATTTCCAAAAGGCAAACCAAGAAAAGGTTATTTGATTTTGAAACTTGTCCAAAATACTAGTTTGACATAATTGGTCACTCTCTAGCACTTAAGTGAGTTTTGCCATTTGAGTCAAATTTATTCACATATATAGATCCACAATGGTATTCATGACTCATACATGAAATTGGATGCTTTAAATTCCTTCATATGCTTAGTTTTTCTCATTGAAGAAGTTTCATCAAAATAAGTTTCATTTGCGAAAACAAAAGCTTAATTCATAAAAACTATGTTCTTAGATACTCTTTAGTCTCTTCAATGCATAATGATCCTGAATGACATTTATTTGAGTGCAAAATTTAGGATTATTTGCATATTTCTCAATTTCAAGATCTATCCTTGAAATTCCAGAAAATTCAGAACTACCGGCGGCTTAACAAAGGTACTACCGGCCATTGAAAGGCGGTACTTCCGCATCTCGGTACTACCGCCATTTGCACGTCGGTACTATCGATTTCTCTGACAAGGCAACCATTTCATTCCATTCAATTTTAAACTTACTTTGCTGCTTCCTTTGGTCAAGTTGATCCTTGTTATATTCGCTAGCTACCCTCAAGTACTTTCTTGACTCCATATGCTATTTTGATCGCATTGTGATTTTTTTATCATAAAAATGGTATTCTTTCTAAAAGTGGTAGCTTCTCTTGATCATCTTGACCTCGGCATGAGATTCATCTTTTCATCATCTTATTCTTTCAAAGTGGTATCTAATTTCATTCCTTGTCGATCATACTTTTCTTGACCAAGCTCAAGTACTCTTTGTTTACGAATGGATTCTCTCTTTCCCTCTTCTCTTTGAATGCTTTCCTTGAGGATTTTTGCGAGAGAAGTTCAAGCACTTTGTAATTTCAAGTCTTGTCGACGCATGTTACCTACATTTGATGTTTAAAGATTATCCTTTAAGTGTGATCCACATATAGACATTTTGGGTGCTTAATGTCAAAGAGGGATAATTTGGTTGCAAATAATGGTCAAAGGTAAGAGGCTGAAGTCATCATCAGTTTTGGATGGATATATCTCAAAGAGATGACAAAGGAGCAGATGATAAGATGAAAGAGAATCCTTGTGTGTCAAATGAGAAGAAAATAATGCCAAGAGGAACCTTTGTGTAAGGGGGAGTTTTTCTCTTTGTGAAAAACTTATTAAAGATTTTGGGTTTACTTAAAAAGGTGGTAAAGTATTAGTATTGGAAAAAGTATTTTACCTATTTGCCTAAAATGATTTATGGATCTTGTGAATGAATATTTTTCATTCTTATTTGCTTCATTTGGTATTTTTGAGTGAGATTGTAAATGATATGCTAGTTTAGCCTTTTAAAGAGCCCCTTTGGTCAAAAGTCAAAAATCTTGCTTAAAATAATCAAATTTGTGAAAAACTAGATAAAAGTACTTAAACATGTATTTTAAATGTTTTCCTATAATTTGGAAGTAAAAAATTCCTATTCTAGAAACAAAATAGCACTTTTTGGCCTCAAAATGATCTTGTATGATCTTGTTTTTGAATTAAATGACATATTTTCATAAATCAAAATCTATTGAGTTTTTGAAAACGTTGTCCATACCAAACTCGAAGGGTTGGTCATTTCAAACACTTCTCTACTTAATTTTTTTTTCAAAAGACCAACCGTTGAAAAGTTATATTCATTTGAAGTTCACCGAAAAACTAGTTTTGACCCAAAATGACCTATTCTTGCATATAGTGAGTTTGGCTATTTGAGCCAGATTTATTTGTATATCTTGGCTTGAAATAGTATTTTAACTCATACAAAGCCATGAAAGTGAAAAACTCCATGAAATTCAAATTAGTTTGTATTTTGAACCTTCAATGCAAAATCATTCTCTTTATGTGCCCAGAAAGTGTATTTTGGCATATCTTTTGAATGGAGACTCTTTTTTCAAAAATTCTTCTTGAAAAAGTTTCTTAGGAGTCCAAAGTTTGTTTCTGCCAAATCTGAAAGAATTTTGACTTGATTTCAACAAGTTTTGACTTTTTCTCTCCTTGATCAACATGCTGAAAATTCAGACTTTTGCATGTTTTGAGCTAATTTATGATTTTTTGTATCTCCAAATGGGTTCCTAATTTGAGGAAGATATAATTATGAAATTTTATCCTCTATAGTTGATCTTCTATGCCAAATTTTCTCAGATTTATTGCAATCTTTTTAACCAGTTTTTCAGCTATCTTTTGAAGCTTAAATGAAATATCAAAATCTGAAAACCTGAAACTTTCTCATTTTCTACAACTTTGTGATTTTCATATCTTCAAAATGTTTGACATTTGGTTAAGCCTCCATAAATTAAAAGTGTGTGTATTTACAAGGACTAGCTCCAAGATTTATCTCAAATTTTTCGGAGCTTGTTTCCATACATTTTCGAATGTTTTAAGAAAGTTTTTAGCTCAACATGATTTCCAATTTATGAAAATGAGCATGGTATCTTCATGAAAAATGTTTCTTGAGAATATTTCAAGAGGGAGATTACTTGAATGTGTTCCTAATATCATTTCCTTTAGTTAAACTCAAATATGGCCTCATTTCGAGTTGTTTTGCTCGTTTCAACCATAAAAGGGGAGTTTATGACCTATTTTGGTTTTCCTCAAATATTTTGAAAATAAAACCTTACTTCAAAATAGGAGAATATTTCCACGATCAAAATAAAATGAATTCAATTGTCAAGCTCATTGTTTTACAAAAACTCTCTTTTGGCTTAGTTTTGTTTTTTTTTTATTTTTGGTGCTTAATGCCAAAAGGGGGAGAATATTTATATGATCATTATATTTCCATTTGGATTCACTATTGTGTTTTCACCTTATTTCATGCATGTCTTAATGAGGAGTATCTCATTCATACACATAGCCTCCTATATGCATCATGTGCATAAGCTTGCTATTCTCATATGCATAATTGTTGAAGCTTTAAATTGCTTAGTGACATGCATGGATATAGTTCAATAGCTTAAATTCTTATCTTATGATGATTTATATCTAAATGTTGTTATTGATAAAGGATTTGTTATCAATCACCAAAAAGGGGGAGATTGAAGAATCTAGACCCGCCATTATGAGTTAATGGAGTATTTTAGTGATTAATGACAAATCTATATGAGAGACTAACACTTCTATTGATATACCTATTGTTTAGTCTCATTTCTATGAAAAGGTGAAAATCATGGAGGTATGCACTCGACATCATATTCTCATATCTTCTTGCATTCCTCGGATCCAAAATATAGGTTGAACTCCACTAAACGTCTAACTTGAATATGTGCATATGTTTTTATTACACATTCGTGTATGCACACATTTAGGGGGGTTCACTCTATGTTTTGTGATTTCATTAGTATTAATCCATATTTTTTTATCCACATATAATGGGGATCTCTACTTTGAAACATATCATTTGAGTATATAAAACTTGTGTAGTTCATATATACTCATATTACTTTATATTCAATTATTTATAATTGTGATGGTTGTCATCAATTACCAAAGAGGGAAAGATAGAAGTATCTTGTCCCACCATTATGAGTTAATGATATATTGTGGTAATTAATGACAATTATATTGTGGAACTAACATTTTCCATGAGTTGGATGAATAGGTTATGTTCCATGATGATGGAGACTTTGGATGACATCGTGAGTTGATCGTCATCAAGTTAAGACTCGGGGTGAAGGAAATCATCATGTGTTGATGATATTCAAGATAAGATCTCGAAGTGAAGAAGGTCATCATATGTTGATGATTATCAAGCCAAGGTTCAAGAAGAGGATGCATCATGTGTTGATGCACGTCAAGATCTTGAAGAGGAAATCATCATGTGTTGATGATATTCAAGTCAAGAACCCGGACTTAGAGTGAAGATGTGCGTCATCAAGCTTCAAGAGGATGTGCAAGGCAAAGGTATGACTAACTAGGGCTAAGGATATGTTTCTAGTCTTTTACCGGCCTTAGCATTTGGTTGGAACACTAGATTGCTAGTATAGGTTTGCCGTACTATTAAGAGGGGTCTTGACTAGTAGCTTGAGAGTGTCATATGTTGATAGCTCGTTGTGCTTGCTCTAGCTCTCGTTAGCATGTTGCCAATATTTGCGAACGTGTTTTGCAAATAGTTGAGGCTCATGCATAATCCTTGTAGCATGTGACTTTAATTTGCGAATGTGTTTTACAAATAGTTTAAGTCCATGTACCTTATTCCTTGTGGTGTGATTAGCATGTTGACAATATTTGCGAATGTGTTTTGCAAGTAGTTGAGGCTTATGTATAATCCTTGTAACATGTGACTTTAGTTTGCGAATTTGTTTTGTGAATGGTTTAAGTCAATGTACCTTATTCGTTGTGGTGTGATTCTAAAAGTTGGCAAATGTATTTTGCAACTTGTTGAGAATCTCGCTTTTATCCCTTGTTTGTATCGCGCATCAATTGGTAAATATGTTTTACAAATTGAGTTGAAGCGGAATGCAAATTCCTTGTTTTCCAGTCTCTAGTGGTACGACCGCAGTTTGTTGGTGATCATTCGATAGCTGATTAAAACCTTTGGTCATATACGATGGTCGAAGACACTGGTTGTACACAGTGGTTGAAGACCTAGTCGTGAACATTGGTAGTAGACCTGGTCGTGGGTCTGGCCAGCGGTATGACCGCATTTCTAGTGCGGTACTACCTCAAGGAGGTAATACCGAGTTTTACTTGGCGGTTCATTTTTTCGAGAGAAGGTGTTTTTGTGAGATTTCTTGAACTCTGGAAAAAGTTGTTCCGTTCTAGCCGAGCGGTGCTACCACGATGCGGTAGTACCGATTTCTAGTTGGCGGTCGTACCACAACTCCTTTTCTAACGGCTAGCTCAGAGCATTAAATGCAACTGTCCCGACCGTTGAACAGAACATCGGTAGTACCGGGTTTCAACGGCGGTACTACCAGAAATCTTGATTTTTTTTTCAAGAAAGTAGTTGTAACGACTAGTTTTGCTGATGGGTGTTATAAATACCTCCCCACATGCCTCTAGCCGATTGTAGCTGATGCCCCATTTCATTTGAGCAAAGAGCAAGCCATCTCCTCTTTTTTTTTTGCATGTGTTGCACTTAGTGAGCTTAGAGAGCAAACCCTAAATGCATGTGTTGCATTAGGTAGTGGATTGTGTATCCATTGAGCTTAGACACTTGATTCGTTCAAGTAAGCGTCTCCGACTTGTTACTCTTGGTGTTTGCTGACAGCTAGACGGTTAGGAGGAGTTGCGTCGGTGATCTTCTCAAAGAAGGTTGTGAGAAGTCCCGGACGGTTGTGAGTGGTTTGGTACTCGCCATCTCCGGAGTGGAGGAAGAGAAATCCAGAGTGGATCGAGGTGTTGGTTCGCGTTGGAGCCAGTCCAAGTGGTTGGACTTACCTCGAAGGTGTTTGGCTTAACTCGTAGAGCTGGTCCAATTAGTTTGGGCTTACCTCAACGTGGATTAGGGGAGACCAGCAAGTCTCTGAACACCACAGTAAAACATCATTGTGTCATTGTGGTTTATTCTCTTGTGTTTTACTTTGAGCAATTTGCATTCCTTGTATTAAATTGCTTGCATGTCTTTATATGATTGCTATCATTATCAATAGTATTATGTTGTTGGTGCACTTAGTAAAGACTAGTTGATTTAGGATTTAATTGTGCAAAACCGTATTGTTGTTAGCTTCCACATTAGAAATCGATTTTAGCCAAAGAAGTTTTTAAAACCGCCTATTCACCCCCCTCTAGTCGGCCTCCTCATTCTTACACCAACAGCAGCTATAGGGAGTTCAGTAGGTCCCACAGGCTGACACTGAAGTGGATCTACCAGTTCTACGTAAGTTTTTGTAACTCTTATCATTCCGCTTCAATTGCTTCGTGCAACTTACTGATGTGTATCTGTCGTCTTGCGATTGAAGTGTATGGCAAAGGATGTGCCCGACTACACAGTGAGCAGGCACTTCGAGGCCTACTTGATGTGGCTATTCGGGTGGGTGATGTTCCTAGGGCCCGACAGCGACAGCGTCGACAATCACATGATCGGGTACGCAAGCTAGCTAGCAGACTAGCAGGTAGAGGAGATCTAGCCCTACGCTTGGGGCCCAACGATGTTGTGCGCGATGTATCGTGCCTTGTGCGACGTGTCCCACTGGGTTCGGGACAGCTCTGTCCTTGGAGGATGCCCGCTGTTGTTTCAGGTGTGGTCCTTCGAGCGTTTCAAGATCGGACGACCACAGTTGGACCTAGGAGTGTACACAGTCAACATGTACACCGAGGAGGACGACGTGGACCGGCTTACCATGGGTACGGTGTGGTGCCGCTGACGGATAAGTTTCCTGAACATTTATTCTTTTTCGTAATGTAATTAGATTTCGTGTGCTAAGTTTTCGTTGTTCTATTTCACATGTCACCTACACATCGATCACTACGCACACGTCCTACCCGGACTACATTGCAATGTTCGATCAGCTGACGGATGACCACATCATCTGAACACCATATATTCCCGAAAGGGTGTACGCGCACGCGCCCCGGGGCCTGTCGAGCCTGTGCACGCGAGACCACGAGTACTGGTACACACGGAGGTGCTTGGTGCATGACGTCTTCGTGGAGGAGTACCAAGTGTAGCGGGTCATGCGCTAGTTCGGTCTGCGCTAGGAGGTCCCACCCCTAGGGGCAGCAAGTGGCGCCAAACATCCATGGGTAAGTTCACATTTTTTTTCTGTCGCACCATTTGCCTTACATACCTATGAAATAATCGTTTTGCCTTCCACAGCTACACTAGGAAGAGAGTACCTGCTACGACTTCCTGGATAGAGATGATGTTCCCTTGTGTTCATGGCCGGATCAACACCTTTGCTGACGTCGTCCAGGAGGATGCTCCCTACGGCTCCAGGACGTACGCGGAGTACATCGAGTGGTACTTTAGTAGGACGAGGGTTCGCTGCCTCAGGGTCGTGGATGACCCACCACGACAAGAGGCTGCGATGTCCGACATGTACCTCACCTAGCCGGACTCCACATTCCATCGCGTGGTACATATCGAACGGTCCATACTTCTTATTTGCTTCACAAGATTTTAGTTTCTAACTTGTTAATTATGTGTGCAGGTCGATTTGCACAGGAGGTGCACAAGTTGGCGGCCTCCGTGCATCAGTTGATGCTCGGGGAGCACTTCGGCATGACAACACAGGACATCAGAGTGGTCATGGAGCAGTTTCTCAAGAAGATGAGACAAGAGATCCAGATCGCGTCTTGTCATGCACCGAGGGACCTGATGGACCCACCTGTGCATGGACGGGGGGTGAGCCACGGTGCGTCATGCCCTAAGATTCCTCACCCCAATGTGGCGAGCGGATCCTCGCAACACCATGCTGGGAGTACCCTGGCACAGTTTGCAGGTCAGCTTGAAACACTCATGTCCGGTTCTTTATTTCAAACTCCACAAGTTACTAACGACAATTTTCTCTGACAGGTCCTGAGTTCCACCCATACATAGGGCAGGTGTACATGGAGTTGTCCTCTGGCTTGGCGCGACGAGGTATGACTATCTTGCTTGCATGCATAACGTACTATTTCATGGTTTTCATCATGTTTACATGCATAACGTAATGTTTCACAGGTCGTACACCGCTTTGGGACGAGCCAGTGGTGTCACACAAGGAGTCACGCTTTGGGGACTTCGACTTCGACCAGCGTGGCAGCCAGGTTTTCGTGGGGGCTTCACAGCTGCACGATGCGCCCGGACCGAGCCAACCGACACAGGACTCCCGCGCGACAGCCCCTCAGGCTACTCGCGCCGGTCGGATACCTTGACCGCCTGTACCTTTGACGTACTCGCACCAGCGCTCGCAGCCACCCCGAACGAGGCCAGGGGACACACGGGGGTACGCCCCAAGAGGGGCCGCGGGTAGATATTTGTTCTTGTAAATAGCAGTCACGCCATGTAAATGTTAATTTTTGTACTACTTATTTTATACCAGTCTCGTGTTTTGATTTTTTTTTTGCGTGCACACTGCGACCATGTGAGGTAGTCAGCATCGCGACACACCACACCACCCTGTTTGTAGCCTTTACACCACCATGCCACCTTTTTAGACCGATATGACAACACACTGTGACGCTAACTTTTTGGACCGACAAGACCACACTCCACTACGCCACCTTTTTAGACCGAAAAGACCGCGCCCTATCACGCCACACGCTACCAATTTTGCAGACCGAGATGATAACACATTGCGACACCACCTTTTCAGACCGAAAAGACCACACTAGGCCTCGCCCCCTTTTCGGGCCAAAAAAGCCCATTATAAAAGTAGGAAGAAAAGAAGTAGAGGAGAAGGGAGTTACAGGATAACACTACACCGCCACACTCAACACTTCACCAAAGCTCGATTCACACAACTGTGAGGAAGGAGATGTCGGACTCGTCGGCGAACTTCTACGCGAAGATCCTGCGGAAGCGCAAATTGCTTGCTGAGAGGGCTAAACCCTACCCGAATAATTATATGAAGGATAAGCCAGTACCACCAGAGTTCCCACGCTCGCAATGTGTGTACGAAGAACTAAAAAAGATCATCCAGTCCACACAACCGGCGACGGCCGCCCGGGCGTACTACACGTGCGAACACCACCTCATAAGCGTATCTTGCACATATATAGATTTTTCACATCTTAAGTTCTATTACACAAATCCCTAACTACACCTGCGCATAATGGTAGCCGGAGATACGATGCAACTTCTTTCAATAGATCAACAGTCCGGACATGTACGATAGGACGTTCATCCAGCAAAAGTACATGCTGAACTATGCAATACGAGCCGAGACCTTCAAATGCTGGAAACCTTACATACCCGACCCCGTCTCTACTGAAAAGGCACCGAAGGAGCCCAAGCGCGCGACGCACATGGGAAAGGCTCCTGCTAATGAGACTAGCGACCATCCTAGCGCTCTCCGTCGCCTGGGTGCAGTCCGGATCAAAGAGGTAAGTTATGCTTAGTTTGCATCATGATTATTAATTTAGCTCTACATTGTGCTATGCTAACATTATTTAATTGTCCAGTCCGTCTCGCAGAACATGGCTGACTTCAAAACTGGCCACCACCGCAAGCAGACTAGAGACAAGAGGAAGGGACCGATGGGCCGCCACGACTGATCGATTTTGTTCCAAATCAACATTTTTCGGATTCCAAAAAGGCGCACATGTATCGTAGGTGTATTTCGGTTTGTTTATTTGTGCATGTCGGTGTTTCTAATGTACGTAACCAAACCCTCGTGCCATGTATTTCGCAATTAAATTATGAACTCTTTCAAACTTACATTTCTCTTTCCTAAATATTTGGACTGTTAAATATTACGTAATCTTTTCCCAAGGAGTCGGTTCCACGAACAATGCAATCGGGACAATATCGCGCATGGCAACTCTAAACCCAAATATATTTTTTTCCATTTCGCTGCGAAGGGGGCTGATTGTGTCATTGCACCGCCGAACTCGCATTCTCTACTTCACGTTACATTGTCTTTTCCGATTTTGCATTCCGAACTACGGACACTTCAACGTATTACCAAATTAAAAAAAAATCCTCTAGATATTAAAAAAAATGACAAAGCCCTCCTATCACTAGTTCAATTGGCGACAGGACTCATGTCACCAATTCAAATGGCGACAGGGTCCTGTCGCCAATTGAACTGACGATAGGAACCTTCCTCATTGTTTCAATTAGCGACAGGGTCTCTGTCGCCAATTAGAATGGCTACAGACACCTACTTTTGTTTTGTTTTTTTTTCTGACTAATTAATTTTATAATTATGTTTTAAAATAGTATTATTTTTTAAAAAAAAATATCGGCAAACCCCTCTAGGTCGCAAATATCTGTGCCAACAAACAAGAGAGCAACGTGTACCGACCAGGTCCAACTAATTTTTTAGGCACATAAATAAGCCCCGCTTTGTTTTGTGACCATGACAGTGCCATAGATTCTTGACCAGCTAAACAAAGTCCTACTAAATGGTGTTCAAACAAAACACGATAATAATCTGTCTAACCAATCCACCTGTTCCATTTTTTTCATGTCATCACATCCCCAGGCCTTTTTACGTAGAGACAGCTAGCAGAACTATTGCACACTCCACAATTAAATTTTGTATGCCAACTGTCATTACAAAATTCAAGAATTTGATGTGATGAATCCATAGATATATCCTCCACATGCTATACACCATACAGAATGCAGATGTAAGCTACACACACCAGAGATACTGGAAGAGTCAATGTCAACCAACAGATATGGGACTACACAGTACTCCCTCCGTTTTTAAATACATAACGTTTGACCAAACATACAGTCAAACTTATATAACTTTGACCATTACTTTTCATATGATTTTGTTAGTGAAAAATTACAAAATTATTATATTATGAAAATATTTATCATGACAAATCTAATGATACTATTCGCTCATCATCAATCTAAATAGTTTTTCATATATTATTAGTCAAAGTTAGATAAATTTAACTGCACGCTTGATCAAATGTCATGTATTTAAAAACAGGAGTGTGTACTTCATCAGTTCACCTCACATTACATATGTAGTAAGTCAAATTTCTGCTTTTACATTCAAAATGCCAGCCGAGCACCACATATATGAATAAGATTCTTTGGAAATGAACCATCCCAGATTAGTTTTAACCTTTCAGGTTGAGGATAATAGGATATACTAACCAATCAGATGAATAAAACAGACGAATCTACAAAAGAGAAGAAATGCACAACGACCTACTTTTTTTTCTCTTTCTCTTGTACAGTACATTTTGGCAATTCGCCAGAGGCGTGGCCATCCGTGAGGCGTGGATCATACAATCTAAGTACAAACAAACCTTGAACAATCACCTAATGCTTCGTACGGATACCAAACGAAAAATAGAGAGCAATAGAATCTCGAGATGAACAGAAGAAATAGTTGTCAACAAAGAACCAGGAAGCTACACAAGGTTTTCATCTGGAATTCACAACTTGCCTATTGTGTTATCATCTACTGGGTACTTGTCATCTGCAACGATCCATCCTTCTGCAGCTTTAAGCTGAGGCTAGTGAACCGTTCTCTTGAATACTGTCTTGAGGCTTTCCTCCAGTCTGTTCCAGCCTTCATCATTGCTGCGAACTCATCAAAGCTTATCTTGCCATCCTGAAGAACAAAATAATGACATTAATATTTTCGCTATCCTACATTTTATGAATCACAACGTTCATCATATCAATCATACAACCAGATGATTTAAACTGTCGAAAAGACGGAAAGCAAAACTATCATGCTTTTGCAACTAGTTGGTGAGGAACCACAAACCTTATCAGTGTCTACATCACGGATGATGGCATTGATAACCTCTTCATGATTTGGTCCCAGGTCACCAGATAATGATTCACGGAGCTCATCAATTTCAATATATCCACTCTGGTTCCGATCAAAGTATGCAAACGCCTTATGCACATGGTCATCATTGCCGATCTTTCTCAGGTGAACAGATAGAGTAATAAATTCTCGATAGTCTAAACATCCATTTCCATCAGCATCCGCCTGACATAACATGCACAAATAGTAAATATAAGAACCCCACCCATCATCTTCATCACATAGTGATTTGTAGAAATTGTATTTATCTAATGCTAAAGGATCTTATCTAGTTCGGAAAAAACATAATGATCGTTTGATTTCCTATCTTATAAGTTTCTCATTTCAAATATGGAGGGGGTGTTTCTAAAATATATATCTCTAAAGAATGCTGACATCCCATTTCATCCAAGTCAAAAAAGTAAGATGTCTGAATTCTGATATCTGAGATGATACATTGATACTTATGAAATCAAGTTCGTAAATACTATGGAAAGGGTATATCTACATAAAAATAAAAGATTCCAGTCTAATAACAAAGAACTGCAAATTAAGTTTTTGGAATGAAGGAAAAGAAAGATTACTCACGGCTTCCATTAGTATTTGGACATCTGCATCAGGCATTTGGTGCCCAAGCTTATGCAGACCAAGCTTCAGTTCATCAAAATTAATCATATTATCTTTGTTTAGATCCATCTTTTCAAACATATCCTTTATGCCAGCCACCTCTTCTACCGAAAGATGTTCAGCTATGACCTGTAGTCAAACAACAAGCGAGAAAATTCAGAGATAGCAAGTCTAATATTGAAAGGGAATTTGAGGTTCAAGTCAGACTGAGGTATACCCTAAGTGCATGCTTCTTGAACTTGTTCATCACAGAGAATTGTTGAAGCCTGGCCTTAACAGTTTCACCCAAATTGACATTTGGAGCCTTCTTGATATTCTGCAACCAAGGATGATCTGGAGAAGATACAAATTCTAGCTATGAGACAAAAGCAACCTAATTAAATGATACACACCGGGGGGGGGGGATCTTCAGAAATCATAAAGAATTATCTTTACTCAATTCTAATGCAAGGTTTTCCAATCTTGGATTAGAAGTTGCGGATCTTTGCAACTCAGAATCATCACATTTTTAGTTTGGAAAGTTTTCATATTGGTTTAAGATAGAACAGAAGAAATCAAACACAATACAATCACTACTGTGAGAATTTGATTATTACCAATCACTTGCTGAGCATTTAATCGCCGCTTTGGATCTGGATTAAGCATTCCCCTGATAAGATCTTTTGCATTATCTGAGACCCTTGGCCATGGATCTCTTTTAAAGTCAATGACAGAACGAATAATTGCTTGAGCAACACCCTGTTCAGTTTCTGCATTATAACATGGAAACAACAAAATATTCAGAAAGAGCATCAATAGCACAAGATGAAGATATTTTTCTCTACCACAGGGCCATCACCCATTCACCCCACAACCAAGGTGAAGAAAAAGAAAAATAACGAGTGTCAGTTTAGAACATGACAGCAGTGCATTTGCGCAGACAAGAGGTCAGAACACAGTCCACTGTTATCATCCTAAATAGTTAATTTGGTTTAGATATACCAGTGTCGTAATTGATAATTTTCTGGCACAAAACTAACCTGCCCAGAATGGAGGGACGCCACAAAGAAGGATGTAAAGAATAACTCCTGCACTCCAAACATCAACCTCTGGGCCATAATTTCTCTTTAGCACCTCTGGAGCCATGTAATAAGGACTTCCAACAATCTCAGTGAACCGTTCACCTACACATAATCAACAATGAGCACACTAAAGAAACACCATACAAAGTAAACAGACAGCATAAGACAAGCCATTCTAGAGGCACTGTCCTCTCTGATCATATCGTCGACATGCGAGTAGCAACAGATGTATTAAAACAGAAAACTTCAAATACTGGAATAAGGATATCATAACTGTACCTGGAGTGAAAAATACGGACAGGCCAAAATCAATTGCCTTAAGTGCCGCAGTTTCTTTCTTGTTTGCAAACAAGAAATTCTCTGGTTTGAGGTCCCGATGCATCACTCCATGCTCATGGCACATCTGATGTTGTACAGTACAAAATGAATGTACACGTTAGTCACCATACAGACGAAAAAAGGAAGTTACATGTAACGATCTAATTACCAATTTAAAGAGGCAGGCATGGATAGCTAATAGATAGAATCGACAACAGAAACTACAGTAATTAATTGCTTCTCAAAATTGATCATAACCTAGTCAATCAAATGAGTAAACAACGGAATCACCTGACAGGGAAAAAATTGATCCCCGCATTGTTGGAGGAACAAAAGCATATAAAAACATCTAGTTCTAATTGCTGTCATATGTAACAATTCTACCATGAATCCCCTAATGAACTTAACATCTCCCAACATACTCTAACATGGTCAAATCAGGCATAAAACAGCGAAAACATCAAGAAATCACCGAGCCAGTCTCACCTGCACGACCTCGACGATGGTGCGGGTGACCACTGCGGCGGCGCGCTCCGTGTAGTGCCCCCGGGCGACGATCCGATCGAACAGCTCCCCACCCTCGCAGAGCTCCATGACGAGGTGCACGGCATTGTCGTCCTCGTACGTGTCCCGGAGGCTGACGATGTTAGGGTGCTTGGGGAGGTGGCGCATGATCTCCACCTCGCGGCGCACGTCCTCGATGTCCACCGCGGTGCGGAGCTTCTTCTTGGAGATGGACTTGCAGGCGAAGGCATCCCCCGTGGCGCGCTCCGTGCAGAGGTAGGTCACCCCGAACTCCCCCCGCCCGAGCTCCCCGCCCAGCTCGTACCGCGCGGCGATGTCCCGCCCCGTCGGCTCCCGCAGCACCACCAGCTTCGACCCAGGCGGCGCCGACCGGTTGTACTCGATCGAGAAGGGGTTGGGCTTCTTGCCCTTCTTCTGCTTCGGCTGCTTCGGCTTCTTGCCGCCGCCTTCGCCGTCTCCCCCCGGCGTCACGCAACAGTTCCCCATCCCCCACCAAGATCCGAGCCCAAGAACCCCAAATCAAGAAACCACCCGACCCGACCCGAGGAGATCTGCGAAGAGGGTGAGCGAGCGAGAGAGAGGCCAAGAAATGGCGGACGGCGTGCGCGTTTGGTGTGTGGGGGAGAGGGAGACGGCGAGTTGGGGTTGTTAAATTGTGCGGGGATTTGGTGTAGACGGGGTCAGCGGTGGCGGCGTCTGGGCCGTGTGGGAATCCGCCAGTGGTAAAGCCAACGACGGGGCCGAGGAGGAAGGAGAGGGAGGGGGAGGTGGTCAAAGATCTCTCGCCTTTTCTTTTCCTTCCTGTCTCTTCACCCTTTTCCCCCCTCTCATTTCCTTTCCTCCTCTTCTCTTCTGCTTGCTTGTGCTGCCTTCCCCCTCTCGTTTTCTTCGCAACTTGTTCGTTGTTTTTTTTCCATTTCTTGCGGGGAAAATTGATTATTTGTCCCATTGTTGACGTGACTTCTATAATTTACATCTCTTTTTTGTTGCGCTTATAATTTGCCATAGAGAAAAAATCGATTATTTACCTTTTTTTTGACATTTTTGTCCATGCCTTATACTGCCTCCTCTCTTCTCTTCTTCTTTGCTTGCTCCGACTATGGAAGAATCTGCCTCGCACCGCCCCTTGCCAACACCAATGCCCTCTGCTACCTCTACACCATCGCGCCACCCTCCAAGCCTCCGCCCGAGCGTCTCCCATCCTCAACCCCCCCCCCCTCCTCTCTCGTCGCACACCTCGCCTCCATGGCCCCACGCGAGAGTGGCGGCAAGCAGCCATGAGGCGGCGTGGGCAGAGAGGCCACAGGGAGGAGGGAGGCAGTGAGGAGATGGAGAGGAGAGAGAGGCGTGTGGCGGTTATAAGCGGCGTGATGGCGAGGCTATGACCACATTGAGGAGGTCGTGGGCACGGCCGAAGGGACGGCAGATGCGACGGCGAACATGGTGGGGGGCCCAACAAGAGGGGATAGGAGGCAGTGGTCGCTGAGGAGGAAGCACAGAAAGTCGACCAATGCGTCCCCGTTGATGTGCTAGGCCTAGGTCGGTGTGGAGTAGATCTCGATGGTGACGACGGCATGGGAGTCGTCGGCGAGCGTCTCCTCGTGCACCTGAAAAAGCCGCCAGCTTCGTACCCGGGCTCGCGCGGCAAGATGCTGGTCGGTGCGTCTGGAGTCGATCTTGGCGTACCCACGCCACAACGCGCCGGCGTATACTGCGATCGTTGCCATAAGGGTGGAGGGTAACCGACCACTTAGCGGAGATAAGGGTGACCTCTAACAGCCGCTTGTCCTAAGGGAGCCCTAGGCCGGCCTCCTCGTTCGACGTCTCCATCGCTGGCGAGCGGCGGCGCTAGGGTTTCTTGGTCGGGCACGGGAGGGCTCGCAAAGCCGAGGCGGAGTCGGCCATGGTCGAAGCAAAGAAGATGAGGAAGAAGAAGAAGACATGGGCAAAGTTTCCAAAAGGACAAATAATCGATTTCTCTCTAACTTTGTGGCAAATTATCAAGCGCAATGAAAATAGATGCAAATGATAGAAGCCACATTAAAGATGGGGCAAATTTCGATTCCCCTTTCTTGTGTGTGGCTTTCTTTAATGGGGAAGAAGACTTTGGAGAAAGCTCTTAGGAGAGTGATGAAGGGGACTAAAAGAAAAGGAGGTTAGCTGTGGGATTTAAATCGGCATTAAACAGGATTTTGTGCATTTTTGTGCTGCCTAATCATAGCGGCCAGCTCGACGTTTTGACGGGTACAAAAAAAAAATTAATCGGAGAGTGGAAATCTAGCTCAAGCGTTAATGTTAAGGGGCGTGGCTCCCCTTAAAATCACGTAATTGTAAAGATATCCCCATAGAACATAAGATGATCTCTAAAATAATGGACTATAGATATTGCAGTGTCATGTTGGAACTTACAGGTAAGTGTGAGCCTTATATGTATTCTTTCATTCCCTCTATATATTTTTACCCGTAAGGTGGTCATACACGCGCAGCCAGGAAATACATCCCATATGTAGCATAAGATGATCATAACTCGTAATAATTGCTTGGTAGCGAGTGATCTCTAAAAAAATGGACCGTGGATATTGCAATGTCATGTTGGAACGTATGGGTATATCGTACGTATTTTTATCACCCTTTCAACATAGAGTGTGGGTCTTATACGGATTCTTTCGCTCCCTCCGTATATTTCTACCCTTATGGTGGTTATACATGCACAACTAAAAAATGGATTTTTTTGGTCGCATTGTCATTTTTTTAACCGTATTTATAGGTATGGCCATGTACATTTTTTTTTCAAATTTGGTGCCCTGATACAGCCACCGTGCGGCAGCCATTCCACCCCCGCCACGTCGCCTCCCACCGCACGGCCGTCACCGTCGTGTAATGCTTATTGTCGTCGACCATCGTCTTGATAGCGCCTCTTTGCCGCCATGTGTCCCCCTCCCTCGGGATTAGGGTTTGGGTCGGAATTAGAGTTTAAGCCGGTTAGGATTTCGGCGTTGTTTGTAATAATTTTAAAATGTAGCAAATGAGTTAAAAAAAATTATGAAATTTTATGTGAATGCTCCTAACGCGGTGTACTTTTTGTGTAATTTTTTCATAATTTTACTCGTTCTGGTTTTATCTCGCAATTTTATTTAAGTGTACCGATTTGTTCCCGCCACGTATCACCCATTTCCCCTCCCGCACGCATGGCCCCTCGTCCCCACCACCCTCTCGTGACCGCCACCCACCTTTCCAACCGTCCATCCTCCTTCTTCGCGACATCAAATCGACTCTCTCGCGGTTGCCACTTGCTTGTGATGTTGTATGTAACAATGCATCCGAAATTCCCGACGCCAACGCAGCAGCTCCTCTTTCGCTCGGCTATAAATACCAAGATGTTGCAGTCGCTCTTCGTTTATCCCAATTGCGTTTCGCTTCTAGTTCCAACGCTCGTCGCTGAGAATTCAGAGAATGTAACATAATTAATTTTTTTGGAGATTAAGTATTTGATTGCTGCTCGTCGCTCGGCTTGTTTTGATATCTTACCCCCGAAGAGCAGATAATTTGTTGGATATTTTTGTCGTTATTACCGTAATTAGTTAGTTTACTGGTTATTAATTACTTAGTAATTAGTTAGTTTACTGGTAATTAATTAGTTAGTTTAGTGATAAATAATTAGTTGTAATTAGTTTAGTGGTTATCAGTCCCGCATATTAAATTAGTACGAATTAACTACTCGTAATTTATTTAGTGGTAATTAATTAGTCATAATTAGCTAGTTTAGTGGTAATTAATTAGTCATAATTAGTTAGTTTAGTCATAGTTACTTAGTTTTGTGGTAAATAATTAGTCGTAATTAATTTAGTGGTTATCAGTCTGCCATATTATATTAGTGCAAATTAACAACTTGTAAGTTATTTAGTGGTAATTAATCAGTCGTAATTAATCAGTCATGATTAGTGAGTTTATTCGTAGTTAATTAGTTTAGTGGTAAATAATTAGTCATAATTAGTTTAGTAGTTATCAGTCCGCCATATTATATTAGTGCAAATTAACTACTAGTAATTAGCTTAGCGGTAAATAATTACTCGTAATTAAGTTTCAAAAATTGTTGGTAATTAATTAATTAGGCATATGTAATCCATCACTTGCATGCAATTTGTCTTATTTAATTACATATATGTACCGTGGATGGTGTTGTTGTGGTTTTAGGTAATTTCGAACACGCAAGACTTGTTAGTTTTTTATGGCGATGGTCTCGTACGGGCCGGACCTGTCGAGACGCCAGTGCAAGCTGGTCTGGGCGGAGGGGCTCGACGCGATGAATATTCACGAGCTTTAGAGCTGTATCTGAAGGGAGTTCGTCACGGAGGCAATGATGAAGAAAGTTGTGATCGAGGCAATCACCTGCACGAATGACGTGTGGGAGCTCATCAAGGTAGCTGAAAGCGTAGCATGGAGTTAGTACATGCAGATTGCCTCCTAGCCCGAGGCAGCCATTTACGGGAAGCCGATGGTGTACGTGAATTTCGTACGCAGGGTGCCGGGCCACCTTGATAATGCTAGGGCCTCTACAAGCGGGCAAGTGTAGCTCGAGCCTGAAGACGGGAGCACGAAATATGCTGCCTCGGAGGGGAGACTCATGCATAATTTTGTGCATAATGAGGGGGCTGGATCGTGGTGGTCGGCCCGCATTGACTGCCACGAGTATCTACGGACCAGCCTCTCGGGTTGGAGTCCGACGAGGACGTTGACCCAAGATCGGATGGTAGCGACGAGGACGCACACCAGGCCGATGGTCCAAACGGGGGAATTGTGTCATCGGAGGTGCCTTACGTGGCATCGAGACTTTGATGATGTCGCAGTGTGTTCACTTATACTGCCGTAAGAAGAAGGCTCCCACTGGGGGTTTGATATTGAGACCCTCTTAGTAGGGCAGCGCTTCTCTAGCAAGGAGGCCCTGCAACAAGCTATAGCACGGTACGCCTTGTTCATCAACCGTGTCTACCGAGTGCACCGGTCCAACACCGGACATTACGCAGTGAGGTGCATAGTAGAAGGCTGCCCTAACAAGGTCAACGCTCACCGAGCAAAGATTTTGACTCGGTATTCGCGGTCAAGGCGGTGACCGACCACACTTGCGAGCTTAGCGAGCCCCTGCAGTAGCATCGAAACGTGACTTTCGCATATGTGGCAAACCTCATCAAGCACCTAGTTACGACGGACGTGTCCGTCTCCCCCAAGCTGCTGATGTCCAAACTTGCCAATCAGGTTAGTTATCCAGTGAGCTACAGCAACGTCCCATGAGTCAAGCAGAAGGTCATCGAGTCTATGTACGAGACATACGAAGAGGCGTACAACTTTGTGCCGAGATTGCTTGAGCAGATTGACGAATCAAACTCCGGCACGTACATAAACAAGCTTGAGCGTGAAGATACTGTGAGAGGATCCAACCGCTTCATACTGGATCGGGTGTTCTAGGCTTTCGCCCAGACCGTTCAGGGCTTCCGGTTCTGTTGTCTTGTGCTCACGATGGATAATACTTTCTTCACGGGGAGGTACAAGGGCACTATTCTCACTGCGATGACGGGCGACATGAATGACCAGTTTCTCCCGATGGCATTTGCCATTGTAGAGAGTAAGAGCACATCCAGTTGATTGTGGTTCCTAGCAAACGTGAAGCGGGTGGTCGTGGGAGACCAGCGCAACGTATGCCATATCACAAACCGCAATGCTGGATTGTTGGCGACCATCAACACCATGCAGCACGAGACGGAACCCCTGAACCAGTGGAACGACGTGCAATCCAGGTGGTGTCTAACTTGTTCAAGCGGTTCCGCAGTTAGGACATTATGAAGACGTTCAAGACATTGTGTTTGCAGAACTAGAGGCGGAAATTTGATTCCATCTGGAGAGACCTCAAACACCGGACTACGAGGCATACAAGGGAGTCCACTCCAGAGGTACTGGAGAGAGAGCAACCCCGCAGTGCCATTAGTTTCTCAGAGTGGATTAATGGCCATGCTCCTAAATTGGAGAAATGATCCCTTCTCTATGACAAAGACGGTGCGAGGTACAACATTATGACGACCAACATGTCCGAAGTGTACAACAACGTCCTCAAAGGTGTGCGGTGCCTCCCTATCACCGTGATCATCGAGGATACATGGACTCGCATTGTTGGTTATTTTGTCAATAGAGCCACCGCAGCCAAGAGACAGATGGAGGAAAGCAAATAGTGGTCTGAAAACATGTAGAGGCACACGGACCGGAAGATGAAGAATGCCCAGATGCACGAGGGTGATCGATGGCCTCAGGAGGAAGTACGAGATCAGTCTACGGTAGAAATATATCAATAGTCATGCCAAGGGGAAAGGAAACAGGCTTGCACCCTGGGTGATGTGGCGACATGCACCTGCAACAAGCCGAAACTCTTGCACAAGCCATGCTCGCACGTGTACAAGGCGTGTGCGCAAATGAGACAGATGTGTACGCCATACATCTCCGAGTACTACGACATGCAGCACCTTTTCGGTACATGGAGCGTGGAGTTTCACTCGTACGGCTTGTAAATGAACTACAAGGATCTTTGGCCAGACATGATACAATGGGGCCCGAACAAGGACTTGAAGACAGCAACGAAGGGGCGACGGCAGACGCGGCGCTTCCGAAACAACATGGATGCCAGCCAACTACCAGTATTAGCCGCACAAACAAGTGTAGGATATGCAAGACCTCTGGGCACTCAGCGAAGGATTGCCCCAACATACCCAGCTCGTCCGGTCGTCATTCAGTGTCGTAATGTAATATTTTATCCGCCTTGTTTTGTTATGTACAACAAAACTTCTATGATACCAAGATTTATCGGACTCATTGGCAAACTTCTACGTGAGGATGTTGCAGAAGCGCAAGTGGCTTGCGCAGAAGGCCAAACATCTACAATACCCAAATTATTCAATGAAAGATACTCCGGTACCATCACGGTTTCTGGTCCCGCAGTGTGTGTGTGGCGAGCCGGTGGAGATCATTCAGTCCACACACCCAGACACCTCTATCTGGGCATACTACACGTGCGCGAACCACCTCGTAAGCGTTTTTCCGCACGCATCGATTTTCCTCTCCCTACGTTGATTTCCATAAATTATAAACTTCATCCCCATGTAATGGCAGCCCGAGATGCGCTACCACTTCTTCGGTGGATCGGCGGCCGAAGATGTCTGACGGGGCATTCATCCAAAGTACATCTTTGAACTACTCGATGCGGGGCGAGACCTTCGTACGATGGAAACCTTACGTATCGGACCCTGTTGAGGACGCACCGAAGGAGCCCAGGACTCGCCCAGGCGTAATCCATATCAACGATATGAGTTATGAAGAATTTACATCATCGTTACGTTTTTCACTGTGCGGTGCACTTACATCATGGAATCGTGGGACATGGACGACTTCGACATACCAGCCTAACGTGGAGAGTCCCGCGACAAGGGGAAGGGGATGGCTCCTGCGACCGAGAGCAGCCGACGTCATAGCGTATCCGGCCGCCCGGACGCACTCCGTATCGAAGACGTGAGTTATATACAATTTACATCCTTATTACGTTTGTTACTTTACGATCCACTTACATCATGGAATCGTAGGACATGGACGACTTCGACACTCGCCGCCACCGTGGGTAGCCCCGAGACAATGGGCACTTGCTATGCCGCTGCAGAGACTAGTTGCACACATCGTTAAATAGGACACTCTTTGTCAAATTATCAGTTTGCCCTGGATGATCTGTATTGTACCACATGCTACACAAGATTGTGCATAAACCAATTGAGGGAAATGCGTGACGTGTAGATCATATAACGATGTACCGTAGCCTTCAAAACGCACACGAGTCGGAGGTTACGGTACATCGTTATATGATCTTCATGCCACGCGTTTCCCTCAGTTAGCTCATGCACAAACTTATCTAGACTGTGGTACAATACAGTATTAAAGAATATCATCCACGGTAGACTAATAAAGTAACAAAGAGTGTCCTATTTGATCGAGTTACATGTGATAATACCCTGTCCTCCTTCATCCCGATTACAATAAACCAGCGCGTGTTTCATGTAACGCTTGTAACGCGTAAAATGTCGACAATTATCTGTATGAAAACGAACATTGCAACTTCATTGCAAACCCTAATTCTGTTATCTGGATGAACCATGAGTTCTATTGTATTGTCTTTAGTACTCCATTGTATTGCAGAGCGACATGACCCAACGACGCAGCTTTGCGCAGCGGCGTGACCCAACGAGACAGCTTTGCGCAGCGATGGGACCCAATGCTACAACAAGATTCCTCCTCGCGGACGCGAATTTGCTTCAACCGCATTGCACTTCGGCCACTATAGAGCCGCCCCAGCTGCGTTCGCTCCCGCTATAAATATAGCGTTACTCGACCAGCAACTCCACACTAACAACACTACCTAGAAAACATGGACAAGGAGAAGGAATTGAGGCACATCCACGAGCTTTTGAAGGACTAGGAGGCTCCCCAGGAAGCTTCCGCTCGTCACAGAACGTTTAGTGAGTAGCCTTACACTCACCATCCTGGGTCGAGCTGTGCCCCCCTCCTATGCCCTCTGGAGGGGACCCCGACTGGGGTGGTGTCACCCATTTGTTGGTGTCAGGACGCCTGTAAGTACGTCAGATCAACCGACGAGTGGATCATTGGGCAGCGCTACTGGTGCTGCCCAAACTAATACGTGGCCTACCTCGACCGCAAATTTCAAAGGCCGAGCCACAGGCAGCCAGTAATGAAATCGTATTTCAGTGCACACCACTATTTTGATTCTCGTTGCGCCGCAATCACGTCTCTCTTTCCACCGCAGCCTTCACCGCGCCTATGCGACTTCAGCCAGTGGATCGATGACAAGATCCACCCCTATGATGGAGGAGTAGAAGAGGCGGAAGAGGCTGCACGAGGAGCAGGAGCGCGAGCATTCCAGGCGACGTGAGACTGAGAGGGCACAAAAGAAGGCCATCGCGGCGAAACCTAAGGCACAAGGCGAGGAGTACAACATCGAGCTAGGCCGCAAGGGCAAATGGCCATGTTTCACATAATAGTTCGACCCTCTTTGTGCATATGTCCCATATATTTCTAATTCCCAAAAGACATGTGTGTATTGTTCTTTGGTTTGTTAGCCTGCGTGCCATGTAACCCCCTTGTAGCATCAATTGTCGTGTTGTCAACGTTGTGCTATTTCTCCAAAATTATCTACCGTGTACGAATTCCCTAGCGCATCATAATATCAGTTACATTTCTACTTACGAATCGTTGCTACCTCAATCGTCCTCACTAAATTCTTCAGAAATTTACCACACTACAACAACATACAACGATCACAAAACTCCTATGCCATATTGTATATCGACATCTCCAATGGAGTTGCAATGCAACTTTTTTTTCCAAACATTCCAAGTAATATGAAATCAAGAAACCCTAAATTCTGAAACCTAAAATCCAAATTTTCACGACATAAATCCTTAATTTTTGAGACAATTGCAGAACACAATTTATGAACTATTAACTTTTTTTGCTAGTTTCTTTTCCTTCTTAGTACATTTTTCTTGTCTTTACCTTCATTATTTAAATTGGATACTGATCTTCTGTTAATTTCTAAATTTTGTACATGCGTTTCATGAACACCTGTGCTGAGAAGGAGGGCGGTTTTTGTGCAGAGTTGTGGTGCATACTTCAGGGTTTGGACTACGCCCACCGACCGGAGTATCATGGCTTCACTATCAACATGTACGCCAAGGAAATGTGGCGTGTCAAGGTCACCATCTACTTGAAGAGCCATCTACGAGGAGACATGCCCTACCGCTTCACAGTAGAGAGAGAGAGAGAGAGAGACAGACAAGCTCGGGATGCAGGATGCTACCAAGTAGGCCATCATTCGTCTGGGGTTCCACTACCGTAGTGCACTGCGACGTACCACCTTCTGCTACTTTCCCTACCGCAAGAAGGGGGAGGTATTCAGCAGGTTCGGATCCACTAAGAGGGAGCAGGATACCACAATCACCCACATAGTGTCCTTGATCAAGGCGCAGGACGAGGCCTATGTGTTCATGGCCAATGAGATGGAGCAAGTGTACGAGAGACTGGATGCTGCAGAGAGAGAGCTCGCACAACTAAAGATAGCTCAGCATCAACTTCCACCAGCTCAGGATGATCTACCTTATCGTGGAGCGACTCCAGACCTGCAACCAGCCAGATGACTTAGAGACGTACCCCACAGGATGGTTGCATGCAAGGTGTGTCGCCCGGAGACTGCTGGTCCTTCAGTTCAGGAGATCCGCGGTTCGATTGCAGCTACCAGGGGAGAGAATTCTTCAAACTCTTCAGTGCAGGGACGTTGGTGGCTCAGTGACCATCAAGAGGACCTCGAGGAGTGTATCATCGGGGTGGACATTGAGGAAGACCCTTAGCCTATGGAGTTCGAGTAATACTGTATTGTACCAGAGGCTAGCAAATTCTGTTAGATATTATTAAGCTTATTCTGTTAGGGGTACTTTGTGTGGGAATTCATGAAACCCTAATTTCTGAAACTTAAAATCCAACATTTCGTGGCATAAATCCTAAAATTTTTAGACAATTTCAGAGCACATATAAAATTGTCCAAATATTACACAATCAAGTCCATTGCGTCAGGAGCCTTAAAAAATCATATTTTTGTGAGCTCATTTTCTACATTTACAAATTCATACAAATAATACACTTAAATGAAATTGCAAGATAAAACCAGAACGAGTAAAATTATGGAAAAATTACACAAGAAAGTACACCGTGTTAAGAACATTCACATAAAATTATAATTTTTTGAACTCATTTGCTACATTTTAAAATTCTTACAAACACCACTAAAATCTTAATCGGCTTAAACCCTAATTCCATTCAAACCCTAATCCCGTGAGTGGGGCGCGTGAGACAAAGAGGGCGCCATCAAGTGATCGTCTTGGTGGCTACACCGCACGACAATACCGTCGTGATGGGAGGCGACGTGTCGGACATGGAATGGTGGCCGCATGGTAGCCGTGTGGTAGGGTGCCAAATTTTTAAAAAAACATACACGGCCATACCTATAAATACGGTTCAAAAAAGTGACAATACGACAAAAAAAAATCCTAGAAAATGCACCTCTCTCCAATAGTAGCACTATGCATTTCCATCTATAGGCCAGCCAAGAGGGGTGAATAACATCTAGTTCTCGTGTATCTGTGGAATAGATCTTCGGTTTTCGGCTTCTATTACGCATTCCTGAGTTGACAACTTCGTTACGTCAACTCCTACATATCAAATGCGTACATGGCAATTTGTTTACTTGGTTTCATACCATAGCCATTTGTTGCAGGTCAACAGTTTCAATTCGGCGAAAAATTCTCAGGAAAAGCCACGCGGCTTACATGCCTACCATTCAATCTCCCTTCCAGTCCCCTGCTTTCTTTTGTGGTATGCTCATCAAACGCGCAACTTGTCGAAAACATGTGTTTTCCTTCTCCGCATATGTTCCTCGGCGCGTTACTTGCACATGAATAGTAGTACATTTCACTTTGAGTTAAAACAAAAAGAAGCAATTTCAGTGTACCCTTGTTGGGCACCCATTCATGTGCCCATAATGTGAATTGAATGTTCATACCGTGTCGAAGATTGGGACGATTTCCCCCCTTTTTCCCCCCCGTTCCTCGATAGATTCTGTGACTTTTGTTCGTGTTCGTCACTGGTACAGTTCCCGTGTTACCTTGCGCTCCTGGAAATGCAAAGACTATGGGTCGTTGTCTACAAAAGCCGGGCATTTATGTTTCCGTGTTGCCTTGCGCGGATCTGGTGGAACAGAAAGGGAAAAGTGACTCACCAGTCGGGTGTTCACACTCTCTTACGCTGATGATTCCTCTCCAGTTTCACACCATGGTGTCCATGATTTTTAGACCGCTCATATAGTCTAGTGGTACACGCGTCCTCATTTAGCTCGACAATCTGTCGCGGGCAAAGATACGATTCGATTCAGACACCTGCTCTCTTCCTGCGCCGCTGTGAAGCATGCTAATGGCGACAGAAACCGATTTTGGTCATGGAACAACGGATACGAATCAGGTTGCTGTTGCTGCAGGCCTCTTTACCCACTGCGTGCCTGCCTGCCTGCCTGCCGAAAAAACAAGTCCATGCCATGCTTGAAGTGGATGAGGATAGTGTCGACGTGGTCAGACGGCCGGTCGATGATTGACGCCGCAGTGGCTGCACTAATCAAGCACCGATGATGCTTACATGCAGTCCAGGTAGCGCGCATAAAAAAACACGCGGAAGAGATCCGTCTTTTAGCACCCGGAGGGATCGTCAAATTAGCGCGCATAAGAAAAGAAAAGTATACTTTTTTTTTTGCAAAGAAAAAGGTATACTCGGTGTACAGTCCACGCTGTTTGCCGAGTCGGGGTCAAACGCGCAAACGGAACGCTGCTGCATGCAGCATGCTACTCAGCCAAGCAAATAAGCACGTTGGAATAAACGACTAAGCGAGGTAGTGAAGTGCGGGCATGGAGCAACCTATCCAGCTTAACGAGCTATTATCAGCTTCATTCGAAATTAATATGGTTCGGTTTAAAATTATTTTATTTATTGTTTAGGTGGTTTTTCAAGTCACTGTCAAGCCGAGCCTCATCAACATTTTTCATTTTAAATTGACTCATTTCAATTTTAACCGGTTAACTAATCGAATCAGAATTGATTTGAGCCGAGCATTTTTTTGCTAGCCCTACTAGCGGCACAGATCCAATTATGGGAGCCCGAGCACACCACCGCTCTAACGGCAGGTGGCCCGAATCCAATTCATGTCGAAATAAGTCCGGCTAATTTGTGAAAAGGCCTATTACCATAACATACTAGCCTATACCACGTTCAAACAGGTTTAGATAGCCTAGGTCCGGCCTGATTATCAAAAGCCCATGCACATAAATAGCCCAAATCCTCAAAATCGACAGCTAACCTGGTTAACCAGCGTCTGACAGTGGGATGAGATCGGGGCCATCAAAGCAAGCCAGCGAGGCGAGTTCTTAGGTGGGCCAACGAAAGCACGAGACAGCAGTAGAAAGAGCTCACGCGGGCCATACACTGCCGCCGCCGCTCTGCTGGATAGGGCCACGCATGCGTGACGTCCTTGCAACTGCTTCGGCCTTGTTCCCCTGCCCGGTTGCTTCACCACTAACGCACTCTTGTTTTTTTTTTACTTACTTACGCTGTTCCTGTTCATGGACCACCTTTTCTGAAGAGTGAAGGTACATCCATGATTCGCCTCGTGTGTCGTGGTGGCTCGCGGATTGTAAGTGTGATTTTTTTTTTGGAAAGTACAAGCAAAATTTTTGAAAAGGATTGCCGTTGCTGCTGGCTTACTGCCTCCAACGGTCGACGATGAGATATGCTTCTCACTTTTTTACCCTCTGCTTCGGCCATCCTATCGAAAAGTAAGACGGAGCGTACCAAAGATGTACACGTAACAACATGCCGGAGTTGTTCTCAGAACGCCTGGGGATTCATTCCACAACTCACGAGTCACGACCAGCCAAAGTTTGTACAAAAAGGGCAGATATAATTACCATTTAACATATTTACAGGGTAGTACACACTCAACTCACACCTCACTTGGACCATCACACGCACACATACGTGCACATCCCCTTACTCGTGCTGATAATTTTGAGAAACCTCGTAGTGTGGACATACCCTTTCCTACTGAACGCGCACATATATATATATATACCTTATTCTATTGCGAGTGTGATCCCGGATAAAGGAACCCCGTGTTCACCTACGCTCCGAGCCAACCGTCGTCGCGCGGGATCTCATCATCTACTGTGATGACCAGTGTCATCACACCTTTGACGACGATACCAGCTTAAGTGACAGCACGACTTTATTGGGTAATATCCGGTGTCAGTCACACAAATGTCACAAAAAAAATGTGACGGCTCGCTGCGTCACATCTACATTTACATTTGATACATTAGGTCGGATCCATACCAGACACGAAACACACATCATCCCCAGACGTACACACAACTATCTCGTTTCGTACAAGCTTAAGCGAAGAACCGCGCTCATCTGGCATTACCACCACGCAGTACTGTACTAGTTAAACCCCAGGCACCGTCGTACACAAACCACGTACGCGAAAAAAACACTGACACGTATAGGTACGCCACCGCCGGCGAGCCGGCCGACGGATCGATCGAGCACACATTTATTTCCTCGCCTCACAACAGTTGGCACCCCCCGAGCGGCGCCCCGCGGAGGCACTGGTTGTGCTCGTACGGCTTGCAGCCGTGCCGCAGCACGCCGTGCAGCCGCGGGAGCGGCCCGCACAGCCGGTTGTAGCTGAGGTCCAGCGTCTGCAGCGTGAACAGCGCGGCGAGCGACCTCGGCACGGTGCCCCTGATGCGGTTGTGGCTGAGGTCGAGGTACGTGAGCTCCGGCGGGAACACCAGCTTGCTCAGGTCGAAGTCGAGGTCGTTCCACGAGAGGTCCACCTTGCCGATGGGCCGCTCCGCGGCGAACAGGAAGGACGCGTCGCCGGTGAGCCGGTTGTGGGAAAGGTCGACGGTGTTGATCTCGTCCTGCGCGTCGTCGCGCGGGATCGGGCCGGTGAGCTGGTTGTACGAGAGGATCAGCGACCGGAACTGCCCCTGCACTAGCCCGGCCGGGATGGGCCCCGTGAGCTGGTTCCGGCGGAGGTCCAACGACCGGAGGTTGGGAAGGTCTGCGAAGGAGCTCGGGATGGGGCCGGTGAGGCGGTTGTTGGAGAGGTCGACGGAGTCGAGGCTGCGGAGCCGCGCCAGGGACTCCGGGATGGGGCCGGAGACGTTGGTGTGGGAGATGGTGAGGAACTGGAGGTTGGAGAGGGAGGTGAGGCAACCCGGGATGGCGCCGGAGAGGCCAGGCAGGCGGAAGAGCGACAGCGACATGAGCGCCGTGAGCCCCGCCAGCGCCGACGGGATCTGGCCGTGCACGTCGTCCGCGCCGTCGATGAAGACGTTATTCACGCGCCCGGCCTCCTCGCACCGGACGTGGTCCCAGGTGCAGCAGTCCGCCGACGCCGGGGACCACGTCGACAGCGTCTTCGGGTTGCCCAGCGCTTGCTTCACCCGGAGCAGCGCCTGCAGGTCGCTCTGCGGGCACCGGGACGTCGGCGGCGAGGACCGCGCCGGCGCCGCGAGGGCCACGAGCAAGATAGCGAGGACGGGGAGGAAGGAGGTGGTCGACGCCATTGTGGCTAGCTAGCTAGCTCGTGGGCTGGTGCTGGCTTAAGTGCTGAGTGCGGAAGTGATGAGCTCTCGAGGTGGTATTAAAAGGGCGTGGAACAGTAGAGCGTGACGGGATGAATGTTTCGAATTTTTTTTACCACCATCGAATCGGAAAACGAAGCGATCCAGCCGAATCCCTGGCTGCAACAGGACAAAGAGAGAGGTGGTAACTGGGAAGCGTCCGAGTCGGTTCGGCTCTACTACGTCGCATCTCATCTCATGCATCAAATAGAGCGTGCGTATTAGAGTATCCATGCTTTATTGGACCGATATCGATTTAAAGTAATATTATGTAAGTATTCTAGAAACTAAGTATTTTTTTAATGTATTGAACCGATTTCTGCTAATAACTAGGACTCACGTTACATTAAAAAATCACAAAATAATAATATTATCTCTTAATCGCGTTTTCTCCTATGTAGTTGTTAATGCTCAAATGAGTTATTTAATGCTTTGAATTGATTCCTAAGTAAAGTTCGGTTCTATGTATTTTTTTGTTGGAATCGACTCCAATGTATTGAATCGATTCAATGTCTTCTCTTTCCTCATTTAAACCGGCTAAAACACAACATTGGAGATGGTCTTAGGCACCTCCGACAATGTATTTATTATCATCTCTTAGCTACGCCCCCCACGTCAACAAAATCCTACGTAGAGCAGAGAGGGGGATGAGAGAGCACAGGTCGTCTCTTCTTGAAGAAATTGCCGTACACGCGAAACAAGACATGATACATTAATCTACTCTAATTGACATATAGGCCTATTTCAAAGGAAAATTATAAAATATAAATGTTGGAGAGTGTGCTACAAACTATCTACCGGAGATGTTGTCTCTAAAAATGATGTAGCATGTGTTAGAGGCAAGATTATCTTTAACTATTGGAGATGCCCTTATCATGTGGAATTGAGGATTTGAGGCTTTCGCTCCTCCCTGTTTTTAGGCATCGACGTTACGGGAGAAAAATGCAGTGGGAGAAAGGCTGGGGCGAGGCTGGTCTCATCCACCGTTCATCCAAACCCCCTAAATCCAGTGGCTCCGGAGGAGAGCCTCACGGTAAGGACCATCAGCAGCACGACCACCTTCTACTATACTATGTGACATTACTACGCTGCTCAGCTCGTCACGTATTAATAGATTAATTAGCGTACATGTGCACACACTACAAAAAAAACATACATACAACAACACATAACTCACAACGAAAATCGTATGCGCTGCAAAACCAACTTATTCACCAAGCTTAAAGACGGCTTAACCCACCACCTCCCACACCTCACACACCCAAATAAAACCGCTCGGCTGCCTATTGGAATTTGCCTCGCTCCCGTCGCCTCCCCTCCCAGGATCCATGGTGACCTCCCCGCTACCGTCGGCCTCGCCACCGCCTCCGTACGGATCCGGCGCCTCCTCCTCCCTCGGCCTCACCCCCGTGTGGATCTGCCGTCGTCGCCTCCTCCCCACGGCTATGTCCACGCGTGGAACCGGTGCCGCCTCCTCCCCTGCCACTCCCCCGCGAGGAGACGCCCCTTAGCCTCCTCCCCCGTGTCATGAAGTCGACTCCGGAGAACACCATGAGACGCCCCTTGGCGTCCTCCCCCTCGACGTGAAGATGACCCCGGCCGGATCCGAATCTCCTTCTCCTCCTTCACGCCGCTCGACTTCCCCCTTCGCCACGCCAGTTGGTCTCCTCCTCTGTGTTGTGAAGCCGCCTCCGACCAGATCCAGGCTTCCTCGTCCTCCATGTGCCAACAAGCCGCCTCTTTATCGGATCTCGCGAGGGCCGTGGCGGCAGCGAATCCGGTGAGTGGCGGTGGCGTCGCCGTGGAGGTGGACCACGCCGCCGCCCGTGGCGGGCGAGGTAGCTGTAATGGGGGTCGAGTCGTGGCCCGCGCTAGAGGAGGCGAGGCATAAGGTCGCGATGGAGGCCACAGCGAAGCCTACGGTGGGCAATGCTGGTGGCGGCGACTCGGCGAGGGGAGCCCTGGTGCAGCAGATGCCCCCTCCTCCGCCTCCATCGCAGGTATAATCCAGCACCGTGGCTGTTGCGGCGAATGGTAAGCCGATGGAACCTCGGGTCCCAGATCCGCCTGCTCATTGTTAAGTTGTTGTTTCTTAGGGACCGAACGAGGGGAATTCAACGGTTTTGGGTTGGTGTTTGTGTTGCGTGCAGGGGTCGAGCAGTGGAGAGGAAGGCGCAGAAGAGCTACTGGGAGGAGCACTCCAGGGACCTCACCATCGAGTCCAAGATGCTCGATTCCTGCGCCGCCGACCTCGACAAGGAGGAGCGACCCAAGGTGATGATACTACTAGTTCTTGATACTTACATCAACACATAGAGGTACCGAAAGCTAGACAGCTAGCCAATGGCATTAGACAGAACTTTCATTTAACAATCTCAGGGGTCCGTTGCCAAAGATTTCTACAAGAACTTTCAAGTAAGTAATTCAGCTTATCCCCTTTCACCTTGCTAGCATAATTGAGTTTCCCCCTGAACACTCTGTATTATTACTTGTTTGAACAACATCGCTGGAAATCCAATGATATGTGGTGTCAAGTCTGGAGATAATTGCTCTTCTATGTTGCTGGACCCACTTTCTTATCCACCCGATGACCTAAAGAGTGAGCTTGTTGTTCATTGTTCAGCTTTGGGAAATATGCTACCATGGTAGAAAAATGGTAATTTTTTTGTCTTGTGTGTGCTATTCAATATTCATATCCGTCTCCTTTTCCTCATTTCACCACAACAAGGCATGGCAAGAAGCCACCGTATTGCTATAATCAGGAGCAACTACTAGTCCAAGAGCATTTGCTCAGACATTCTTTCGGTATACTTCTTTGGTGGCGACATAGGCGTAATCAACAGTTCTTTTTTGATGTAAATGGTAATATTCTTTTTGATTCTATGCTTATGCGATCATACTAGCACCACCTGGATTTTGATTGCAACAAATTGATGTCTTCATTGTCGCAGTGGTTGAACAATCTATCATTTCTTGATATTTGAGCTGTATTTTTTCTAAGTGTTCATTTTGATAGTAAATTAACTTGGACACAGAGATACAACAATGTTGTATAAATTTGGTTGGTTCCTTTGACCTTTGGACAAGTTGAATATTTTCACCATAATAATGACATTTTCTGCCACATAATTGAGCATTGCTGATTGCTCTAATGTTCAGTGATCTGATATCTGTAATGAGCTATAAATTCTCTTGATAATTGGAACATAAAAAAGAGGTACCCTGTAAACCATTTTGTGGGCCAATACCATTGACATGTATTCAGTATTTCATTCTTATATAGCTTCTACTGGTACCATATGTGATTAATTTGTCTCACTTCAGAGAAATAGTTACAATTTAAACTGCACTTAACATTTAGGTATAAAACTTTATATAGTCCTGACTCCAGAGACTTAAAGCTCTATAAATTTCCCAAAACTGGCGGGTTTGTTTTACGCTATGTGTATGCCATGCATGTCATAGTTCATTTATTGTTTGCTTTTGGTTTTTGCTGAGCCCATAGGAACAATGCATTCATAAAAGTTGCACACTAATGCGTCGTAGCATCACACAAGCTGCCCAAGACCACTTTTACTAGGTGATCATGAAGTACATGGCTTAAATGAGTCATTGACTACAATAGGTCCTAAATGTTGATAATTTAGCAACTAACTAACCCTTTCTAGTTATGTGAACGAGGGGCTTGTTCTTGGTCAACTCATGGGAAATCGATTTACAATTACTCTGAGGTGCCTTTTCTTCTCTTTCTCCTTATAATTTAGTATAGAGAAGTGCTCCAATGCCCTCCCCCAAAACGTAAATCACACAAATTTTAAAGCACATGGATGGCCTGATTTGCAACTACGCACTACTCCACTACTAACAAGGTTTCTACAGATATGCCTTTTGTGTGTGCTATGCTACTTTAGTCCACGTGCACCAAACCTTGTAGTTTTTTTTAAGAGAACATATCAAATGAAGAACTTATGTTTTCCTACATTTGTTCAGGGGTGTTGTTGCAGAATCATAAGACATAATAAAGGTTGTTGTGGATGGCTTAGGAAAGAATGGATATATCAACTACTATGGTTTGCTAACTGCTATAGTTTTTTTTTTCATATGCTAACTGGTGACTTGACAGGCATTTCACAGGTTGTAGAAGGCGACTTAGTGAGAAGCAACTTTAGTGGATACTTCAGAAGCTGATAATGACCATACAATTCATGTAAAATCGATATGTGTTCTTAAACACTTCCAGAAGAAATAATAAAAATCATGTAGTTTCCTTTCCTTTGATGCACGTCAACACCTGCATTTGTTTGGAGAGTTGGAATGTTATATTTTACTTTAATAATGCACTAAAAGAACTTTATTTCTCTTTTCAGATTGAGAAGATATGTTGATGGTTTGAACTATTCGGCAAACTTGTGTGTAGAATGGAGAATGCTAAGGAATGAATTTTTTTTATAGAACTACAGGGGCATAGAGAACGAAGAATTTCTACTAAAAGTATAGACATGTACTTACATTTATGTTTTAGGGCGTATTATGTTATTAGATCATGATAGTACCAACTGTGCATGCCTCGAGTCTAGACTTGTGAAGCCAGTTGGAAATTCTTTGTAATGAAACAATTTTTTGTTGATGGCAATGAAAAAAAATGTTATACACTTTGGTATGTGTGTTTTATTTAACCCCGTGGGCCCTAATTGATAAGTCCAGCCTGGACATGAAAATGACACCGTTTGCAATGATTAGATGCGTTGTAAATAATCCTGGAAGCGATTTGCTAGTGTTCAATGCCAACGTATATATATGTTGCCACTATACCAAAATGTGTGTTGCAACCTTATAATGCTTTTATTTACATATTACCAACGCTTGTATATGTGTTGTCACAGACCTTGGCAACGGCCTCAATGGCAAAGCATATTAAATGCGTTGGTATAGACCCTAACAATATTTATTTGGACTTCTACCAACGCATATATGCGTTGCTAAAGGGGTGTTCATATTGTAGTGACATCGATCTGTCATAAGGCCAGAACTAGAGGGAGCCGATTGCATCGTGCCAGCCAGGCCAGCATGAAGCTTGAGACTGTTGGCTTGGCCCAAGTATGACACTATCTGCCACTGAAGTCGGGGCGGGCTGGTACGGCCCGATGAGGCGTGTTGTGTTTGGGTCATGATCCTGGTCTAATGAGCTGGCCTAGCACGGAACTTACAATACCGTGTCGTGCATGGCCCAGTCCAGGCCTGGCTGACACGACCGGTGACAGAGGAGGAGGTGGTGGCGGAGGCGTGGCCTAGCGCAGAGGAGGGGGAGGTGGCTGCCGGGCGCAGCGGAGGCGACGAAGGCGCGACCGGGCGTGGAGGAGGATGCAATGGCAACGGCGGCCGGGCGCAAAAGCAGAAGCGGCTGGTTTGGGAGGATCAGAGGAAGAAGAAGTGTGCAGATGGCTACTTCATCTGTGTTTATTCTAGCCCGACTAGATTTTATCGTGTCTGGACCGGCCCGACACAACCCAACAGACTAGCACAGCATGACCTTTAGCGAGTTCGGGTTGAGCCAGGCCGCCAATTTGATCCCATGTCGCCAGAACCCATGCGGGCGTTGCTTGTCTTCGTTATGCTCAACAAGAAGCAGATGGGCACAATAAGAGTGACACTGTTTGTTTGTTTGTTTGTTTAGTCAACAGTAGAACCATTAGAGTTTTATTATTTATTTAATCCAAGAAACAATTGTAGAGCTTTATAATCCTGTGGGGAAAAAAGAGCCTTAAGGCTTTTTGTGATGCATATTTTTTTTTGCTTGAATTCTTTCAAATTTTGTACTCCTTCACGGTACGGCAGTAGTCCTCGAACAATTAATGAACGAAGAAACGTCGTCACTTGGTTGACGACTAGACGTTGCATGCATGCTTATCAGGTCCTTCAGGCCGTGAAATGTAACCAAGGACCATCAGCAACACGGCCACCTTCTACTATACTATGCCACGTAGACACACAACTAGGTGGCGTCCAACCAGTGCATGCAGAGGGATTAACTCGCACATGTAGATGCAAGTTTCAGTTTGTTTGATGGGAACGACTAGGGCTCGTACGTATTCTTATCGTGAGCGCGCACAGCGGGGGCCATGTGAGAACTAATGTCCGACAGGGTTCAGGCAGCACACGAGAGCGCATGTGAAAGAATAGAGAGGGGGAAAGAAAAATGATTATTTTGGCTCTCCGGGCTGGCTGCCTGGCCTGGCCGGGGGCGCAGCGTTGCTTCGCGCCTGCTCTGCTCCCCGGCCGACCTGATCCAGCTGCGAACCACTTGGCCTGGAGATGCTTTTTCGCGGTGGCCGCTGCTCGTTCTGTGCTCACCAGGTCGGCGAGGGCGCACGTTTGGGGTGGGGTTGGTTACAGGGGCGGAGCCCGAGGGCCGGGGCTATAACAATTTCGTAGATGCCTTTCACAATGTCCCGTGTGATACCACATACCAGTAACATGTAGTATCTTTTTTTAGTGGACAAACGGTAGTATTCCTGTGAGTCTTCGAAAAGCACTCGTGTCACTTACAATGCAATGCATGGTGAGTTAAGATTCGTCGTCTCAGCACTACATCATATTGGTGCTAGATTTGACTTTTCCCGTGATGCTTATCACATTCTTCTCTAGTGGCGGAGTAGAATTTTAACGATAGAGATAGAACTTAAGATACATTCATTCTAACAGAAAAGTTAAAATGAGATAGTACAGAAGTTGAAATGTGAGGCGAGTGAGGAACATCTCGAAACAAAAATAGCTATAAGGAACATCAAACATTCAAACTAGACTAACACCCTACTTATCTGAAATTGTTGTAACCATATGGTCTATAGAGAAAAGAACCTACAAACAAACCAATTAGAGGTGCAGGTCCGGTGGTCACAAGATATTTAAACACTCGTTGGCCGAACTGAAATTATTTCTGGAAATAGTACCTGACCAATCACACGAAGATCACAGTTGGTACTAATAAAACAAAATCGTTTGCTCTAGCAATCTAGCATGCCATAGTTGCACAAGATTTTTAATAAAAGATTGAGGATTTGGTATTTTCAGAACTTACAATAGTCAATAGTTCGGCCAATGTGGCAATGTGCTCTCAATCTCAATCAGTCAATCTCCCAGCTCGACAGACGACAGCTTACCACGCCTACGCAAATCGTCATCAGACTCTCGGAGACGAAATCACAGAGACCGGAGACGCTTGATCCCGATCGCGCCCTTTCGGTCAGCGTGGCGGCTGCTACTGCAGGCGCCGAGCCGCCCACCACGCCGCTCTGTGTGCCTCACCTCAGACTGCTTGGCCAGTGAGGAGCTTCTTCCCCGCCACCGGCCAGACTTCCGCCTCGCTGTTCCAGCTCCGATTAGTTTCTTGCACTTTTGAGCATGTCATATCGTGTTCTATACTTCCTTGAGTCATTCCCCTAAATCAATTTCTTGATTTCCGCAGCACATCATCGGATTTCAACATCTTTTTCCACTCTGGCCGCCGCACCATCCTCGCCCGATCTCCTTCTCCGGTGAGTTTCGAGTTGAGTAGACCATGTCATCACGTGTTCCCAACCTTTCTCTACCGATTCCCTTCTCGATTTGGTCAACTCGCCACCGTGGAGTCACGTCACAACCACCACCTTCTTCTCCGACACCGGCTCTGTCACCCTGCCGCCTTGATCACCCTCTAGCTTTCCCCAAGGACCTGGTGCGACCCCTGTGCCGCTGTCGTACCCATGCTTGCGCTACTTTCCATGGAGCGCTGTCGAACCACCACCACCCGGCTGTCCGACCGTGCCGCCGCCGCCACCTCGGTGCCACTCCGGCCGCGCCACCACCACCTGGAGGATCCCTATGCCGCCGCCGTTCCATTTTGGGCGCCGGCGGCGCCATGTGCCCAAGCTGCGCCCAGCTTCCCTGTTTTATTTCCTCTGTTCTTTCTCTCCTTGTCCTACTGACCACTGGACCCCTTATCATTCTCTTTCCTCTCTTTGTCCAACTCAAATCTAGGTATTCTCACCACCTACTAGAAGAGGTGAGCACACTCCGCCAGATGCAGGTAACCAAACAACATTTTAGCACAGCTTGGCCCAACAGAAACAGGCAACCAAACAACCCACCATTGCATCCACTCAGCCTAGTTAGGTTCAGCCTAGATGATACATATAGGCCAGGCTGAGGACATACATACAACCAAACACACCCTATGTGCATTCAGTTAGTGTAATAACGCTCGTCTCTATAAAATTGCCCTAAATGTGTATGGATATATTCGTGAGGGAGATATGCATTTATTGTGTACAGTTGTTACCCTGATATTGATATATTGTGTACCACTCAAATACATATATAAGTAAATACCCAATACATCTACAATTACTAATTGTAGAACGGCTAAACCTAATTGATCGCTAGTTATTAGGTCAATGAGTTCAGGTGATTTGCTAGTTTTCTTATGTTTATCAAATTGGAATCCTCACTGTTTCACGTCTGGTCATTTTTGCTGCCCTATGGTCATTGAAATTTAGTAGCGTGGTTAGCTTATTCCACCCTTTTGGAGGCTTGGTTTAATCCTGAGTTAGCGGTGTTATCAGGCTTTGTCCATGTTAACTCTCCATAACCCACAATGTTGGGCGGATTATACCCCTAACTAGCTCTTATTAACCTCGAACCTAACGTAGCATAAAAGTTATTTTTATTATATCTAAAGTCAGGATGCAGGATTTAAGGATGATGGCGACCAAATAAGCTCTATATTGCATTCGCATTTGATGAGAGGTCCAAATAGTAACTGTAGGACCGGAATAGGCGACTAGAGGGGGGGAGGTGAATAGGAGCACCAAATCTTTTTGCAAAGATAATGGATTCAACTCGCAAATTGCAAATCACTCCAATAGCTATGAGAGCTATGAAGATGAAAGCTTAAGCACAGTGGAAGACCAGAAGAATCCACTCCTAAACCTCAAAGCACAACAAAGAACTCCTCAAGAAATGCCGAAAAACAGGACAAATGTACTACCATTGTAAGTGCGGTATTACCTCAACAGTACTACCACAAGCAAATGTGCGGTACTACCTCGAGCAAAAGTGCGGTACTACCTTTTATCCCGACGATGAACGTAATAAACTGAAAACGAAATCGAAAATCGACGAACTTTTAAACCGTAAGGTCAAACTCCACCAAATTTGGAACACACCTTCCTAAGGGTATTAGGAACCTATTCCAAGTGGCGATCGTCCAGATCTACGCCAAAGTTTAGATCTTTTTCAGTTTTACCTAAGAAGGGCATAGAACCGAGCAAAACGAAAAACTTGATCCAACTCTTGCTCGTGGGAGATTGATGATCTAGGTGACCTTAGATACGCTCCCACATGTCACAAAGAAGGAGTAAGAGTGCACAAGAACAACCAAAAATCATAGGATCAAGGAAGCACCCAAAATCATCAAAAGAGAAGGAAGAACACAAGAGGGGAACTCATCTTTGGAAGAACATCCATAGATAGATTCATGATATTGCTGGTTACAGCCACTCCCTCAAGGAGGACTAGAGCTCCATCCAAGAGCATACACATCAATCCATCTCTCTAGAGCCTAAGCCTCTCTTTTCTTCCCTAAACCCTAAAAACCAAACTAGGGTTTGCAATGAAGTGCTTGGGCACAGAACAGCACCCTCTCTATTTATATGAGGCCTAGAGCTTCTAGAAGACTTAACCCTAATGGGCTCCCGTTAGGCCCAATAACCAACGGGACACACACGTACGCATTTTAAAGCACCGTCTTCACTTTTCTTGACCTAATCCACTTCTTGATGCACCGCCTTGCCGCTGGTTGGCATTAGGTCACCAAGGTGGTATTTGGTGAAATTACCAAAATACCCTTCTCGATCCTTCTCCATGGACCGAGTCCAATCTCGTCAAGCAATCGCCGCTCCGCCACGTGTAGGTTGATCAACGGCTCTCATCATGTCGGCAAGTCTCTCCGTCCGAATCCCATCGAACCTCCAAGGCACTTGCACCGACCCCGCCGCTGATCCAACCATTTAGATCGAATCGCCGGTTCGATCCACTCGTCCATTCGTGCCATGCTTGAGTCACTCGACCACCCGCATCCATGATCGTTTCGGACCTCGGCTCTCCAAGCTTAGTCCCGATCCTCCTCGCCGCTGACCGTCGTTGACACGCAAGCCACCGCACAAAGAATAGACCAAGAAATCGTCTCCGAACAAGTTCTTCACAACTTGACCCACGTTAGCTCAAAACATGCAATATGCAACATATATGCATTAACAAACATGGAAATGACAAAACCCAAAAACAATTCTCAAATTGAAATAACATTTAGCTCAAATCATTCCAAAAGCGGTACTACCGCTAGTACCCATCAGGTATTAAGATCAGGTCATACCTTTCAAACAACTAGCGGTCGCATCGCAAACTGGAGAAATCCAAAACTCTCCAAAACCACTCCTCTCGAATTTGCATACCGCAAAACAACTATTATACCGAAGCGCGGTATTACCGCTAAGCAAGATGCGGTCATACCGCTCCACAAGGAAATCCAAGACCATTTTGTATTCGTTCGGTTTTTCCATACCGCTTAACAACAAACGGTCGTTTCAAGAAGCGGTATTACCCATGTTAACACGCCAGTATTACCGATTATCCCGACAGATTTCTTTGAAACTTTCTGACAAACATGAAATCCAACAAACCTTCAACCAAATTGCCAATTGTATCATCACCTAGGATTATGAGCATATCCTCAAGGTGTTCACAGTAACAATGAGTAAAATTTCCTCAGAGTATAAAGCGCTACAATGCAAAATTTTCGAATAACAGGGTATAGACAATACAGAGATTGCAGTACTACATCAACTCATCAATTAGCATGCCCATGTAACATTTCACATTTCAGCAGTAAGATCTTGAACTAGGGTATTGAAACACGAGTCGAGACAACTACCAGCTGGCTGGCACATCATCACATGCCTGTAAAAAGGAAAATCACGAAATTTTTGCATTTGTGGTCCTGTAGCAATTTTTAATTTCAAAAGTAGCCCTCTTTCACCATAATTTATAAAATTGGCCCTTGAACAAGGCACGCATCATGGTGGTCGGGCGCGGCAGTAACCCGCCTCGCCACTGGCGCGCGCAGTGCCTCGCCCCTGTCCGGCGCGCCGCCTCACATTTCAAAGAAGATTGAATTTAATTTTATCTTATTGCAATTTTTAGCATTAAGTATGTACTTAGATTTCACTAACTGTTAGTTGTTTTCTATTTGCAACAATGGCACGTACTCTACCACCCCTACTTGAGGAGGCATGAGACACCTAGCATCGCTGTCATGCTTGGATCGGTTGCGATGGGCCGCCAACTCTGGTGACACGGGGACCGAGGGAGATCTGGCTGTTGGACAAGCGGTATGTTTCGAGGCTTCGTCAATCTGGGCCGATTATGCTCACCAGATGTTGAATATGGGGCGTAACCTCCGATTGATGCCTCCTTCTTTCCGCCTCGTTGATCGTTGGCGTCGGAGACCCACACGCCCACTTCGCTGGGGAGATGACCGTGACATTGCAAGACGCGGCTTCATTACCGCCTACCGCTGCGCAGGCCGCGCTTGTTCCTCCGAGGTCGCCGGACCGAAGGCGCGTCTCAAACATCGCTTCGGCGGCCTATCCCGAGAGGTCTAAGGCGTTCCACACGCTGCCACGACGATTCATGCATTGCCCAAATGACGAACGGAGGAGGTGGTTCGATGCCACCTAATTGCATATTTGTTGTTTATATTCGGGTGGGTCATGTTCCCTAGCACACATGGGGGCATGTGTACCCGAGTTATATTCACCTTGCGGAGTCCATTGTGGACGCCGAAAATGAGGACGTGCCGCAAAGACAGCTTGGGGTTCACCAGATCGCGGCGCTTACATATCATGACTGGCGACGTCGCGTTGTCAAGACTAAACAGAGCCCATGCTCTTGGGTTGCCACACGCTGTTACAGTTGTGGTCGTGGGAGCACTTCGTGGTCGAACGGCCGTACTTCCGCTCCCCAGTCCACCCTTACCCGGGCACACAGCATTTCTACGGTGGGGAGGACGACGAGGATCCCGTGGAAGGCCCGACCATGAGATCCCGATGGACTGTGGCAGTACTAGGGTGGGATAGGGAGAGAGCGCGTCGTATATACCCCGAGTTCCACAGCGAATTTGAGGCCCTGCACGAGGACGACATAATATGAGCTCCTTGGACAGATGCCTTCGTGCAGCGCACGGTGCCCGACGGCTTGAGCTTGCTATGCCACCAGGATGCGTGGAGGACAACTTGTCATCTAGTGTTCTCCCACATGGTTGAGCCCTACAACCCGCAACGGGTGATAAGGCAGTTCCAGCTACACCAGGAGATCCCCTCTACTCTAGGGTGACCGCTTGCAAGGCGTAGTCACTTGTAAGTAAATTGCATTGCTTAATAATATTGTAGGTCCTTTAGTCATATGTTATGTTAGTACCATAATTTATTTATTTTGTTCCACCTTCAGGTAGACGAAGAAGGGCCACAAGAGTGATGACTGGCTTCAAACGCAGCAGCCGTGGACAGATGCATGGTAAACGGCCACTGATTCCATTTTGCAGGAGGCACGGCCTTACGATGAAGGGACTTATGACACGTACTTGGAGTGGTACGTACGGCACACGTGGACGAGATTGACAGGCGCCCCCCCGGCCTGACATGCAGATCCTAGCCACGCCAAACGCTTGACTTGGGTCGACCCGACTGCAAAGACGCCGTGACGACTCGGTACGTTAAGCACATAGTAGATTAACCACCCTCCGAAATAGAGCTAACTAACAAAATTTTGTTTGTTCGGTAACCATGCAGGTGGACCGTTTGCGAGCTGCCAGGACCGCGCCACGGGAACTCGGCGGGTACGAACAACAGCTTGAACGCTTTTTGGGGTCATGAAGACGATTGTTGAAGATGTTAAGCAGATCGTTCATAGCATGAGCTGTGGAAGGCCCACCGATGTCGACTTGAGGCATCGGACGGAGCATCATCGCGTACCATCGCCCCCTCCATCTTCCCATCTGAACAATTTCAAATGGGCGTCTGGCGCCATGGTATCACCCGCCACACACCGCACCTCGCGATTCACCCGCAAGGTGAACCGCACTCGAGCAAGATTCACCCAGTTCATCCCGCAAGCTCAGCCGAGTTGGTACCCCTCGATGGATCCTACTACGGATCCTACTGCTTGGATCACCGACTTGTTCTCAACGCCACTCCCGCAGGTGATGCCCCCCTGTACAACGACACGGCGGTTGAGGAGCCCCGCTATGACCTGTGGCAGAACCCACGGTCACATGATAGGCTGACGTTCCCACAGGAACAGATTCGTGAGAGACCTATGGCAGGAACACGGTGCGGAAGGCCAGTATAGGGTCCTATACCCGAGAGCAATGAGCAGCAGCGTGAGCAGTAGTAACATTAGAAGTCTATTATATATTGTAACTTGTAGTTCAGTTACTGATTTGTAATCCAAGCAGAGTGTGGTTATTGGAATGTAATTGGACACTTGTACTTCGTTATCTATCTCAATAGAACAATTTTATTCTCATTCATCAAGGACTGCGATGCATAGATAAAGAGTGGACAGTACAATCTCATTAGAACTGACGTTCTACTAGGCAAGAACAACATATAATAGAAGAAAGACCACAAAACTAACTATCTTAACTAATTTCTGAAGCATCTTCTCAACTCTTTCCATCCTCTCAACCAATCTTTTAAGTCTGTTCTCTTCATTTTGCGTTGGTTGATCGGACGCTCGAGGCACTGCACAAATTGCAGCAACACCACAGGAGTCTTCTTGCAAGGCAGCAATTTGCATTGCAATATCTCAAACCACTGGGACAGCTTCATCAGCCCACTGCAAAACCGACATGTTGTGTTCTACAAAAGAATTGTAGCTTCAAATGAAAGTAAGAAAACTTGGTATGTACAATGCAATTCATTCGTGCTGATTTTGCCCAAGTTACCGTAAGATTTAAACACTTTATGAACACTCGGGACGGATTCGTTGGCGTATGAGAGGTAAATACATTCGCCGGATCCCTACAACGAGGGCAAACCAGGAGTTGCCGTAGTGATTGTAATTCTCTGCTCACTCGAAAGTTAGATGAGGCCGAAGACATCCTGTTTTACACTGGAAGAAATGAGAAGAGGAAGAGAAAAGTGATGTGAATGGCAGCCAAAGCATCCATATATAGCGTTGGGAGCACGAAGGGGCCACTGTGTGGAAAGGAGGACGTGACCACACAGTGTGGAAAACAGTACGTGATAACTCTCTAGAAAGCAGGACGCGACTACTTTCTAGAAAGTGGGAAGTGACCACTCTCTGGAAAGTAGGACGTGACAACTCTCTGCAAAGCAGGACGGGACAACTTTCTGGAAAGCAGGACGTGACCCAAACGAGGCAGATATCCGTACTTATAAGCGGTAATAACAACTTGTTACAGCGTAGAAAGCAGTGCAGGTTACAACACAAATCACTACAACACTCACATTACTACGACCAACATGACTCAATACACCAGATAGCTTACAGATACTAAGTGGCGTCGGAGGAAGAATGTCTATTCGGGCAGTTCCTGAATGAGTGCCCATGAGTCTTGTATAGCCTACACCTTATTGGTCTTGGCCGATCTCCACGTTGACTCACATCCATGTCGTTGCGCATGTGCCTTGACTGACGCCTCCCACGGCCTGGATGCCGTAGTGCTTTATTTGGTGACCACTTCACTGCTCCTCGCCATAGGTCCTTGTAGTGGCCTTCCACGCCGTAGGAGTTGAACTCCCCGTTCCAAGTATCATACAAGTGTCGTATGTCGTAGTACTCCGACATGTACATGCTACAAGATTGGTGAAATATAGCACATGCAGCATATACGTGGGATCAAGGCTTGTGTAGGAGTTGAGGCTTGTTGCAGGTGCAAACTACCACATTGCCTAAGGTGCAAACATGCTTCCAGTCACCTCTCATGGGCCGCGAACGTACTTGCCCCGCAGGCGGATCTCGAACTTCCTCCTCACGCCATCCATTGTGATAGCTACATGGGATCAGGCCTTGGTAATCTTCTTGTCCATGTAGGCAAGGGTAACCTCCGAGTACTGCCTCCCTTCGTCCAAATGCTGCTTGGCCATCATTGCCCGATTGACGAAGTAACCGACCGTGTGGTTCCATGTCTCGTCGACAACAGCGGTGATAGGCAGGGCACGGACCCCTTTCAACACACTGTTGTAGACTTTGGACATGTTGGTTGTCATGATGCCGTACCGAGCACCATAGGTGTCGTGAAGAAGGGACCATTTTTCATAGTCGGGGGCATGCATGCTCATTCACTCAGCGGACTCGCTTTGCGGTGCGCCTGGGCCAGAACCTCCACTTGCACGCTCGGTTTCAGCCTTAAGCTCTCGCCACACGGCATCGAACTTGCGCTTCTGGTTCTGCAGGCAGAGCTTCTTGAACTTCTTCATGGAGTCTTTGCTCCGGAAGCGCGTGTGGAAGTTGGTGGCTAGATGCCGCATGCACCAACGTGTGCGCATGTCATTCCATTGGAACGACGGGCTTGTACCGTGCTGCATGGTGTGTAGCGCAGACAACAACCCGGCATGACGGTCGGTTATGATGCACACATTCGGCCGGTCTCTTATAACATGTTGCTTTATGTTGGCTAGGAACCACAGCCAACAGTCAGTGTTCTCATTCTCTACAATTGCAAAGGCAACTGGGAGCAACTGGTCGTTGCCATCAACGGCAATAGCGGTGAGAATGGTGCCCTTGCACTTTCCGCAAAGGAGAGTACCGTCCATAGTCAGAACGGGACGGCAGTGGGAGAAGCCCTGGACTGCCGGGCCAAATGCCCAAAAGACTCAATCAAGGATTAGGGAATGTGGGATGTTCGACGGGTCGGGCTTGTCCATCCTGTTGACGCATGTCCCTGAATTAGCATCCGCAATTTGCTTCAGCATTCTGGGGACTAGGTCGTACGCCTCCTTGTAGGTACCGTACAACCCTTCGAGGACCTTCCGCTTCGCCTGCCAGACCTTACTGTAGCTAACGGCATACCCTACTATATTCGCTACGTTAGCCATCAGGACCTTCGGCGAAACGGTCAAATCGGTGACAACTACATGGCTTATGATGCTCGCGATGTAGGCCGAGGTTACATTCTTATGCATTTGCAATGGCTCCTGAAGCTCACATGTGTGATCCGTCATGACTGTGATGCGGAAGGCTGTTCCCGCCCCAGGGAATCTCTACGCACGAACTTTGCCAGGGCAAGAGCTAAGCACACACTTAACTATGTACGTATCAGGATTAGACCTGTAGATAATGGAAGTCATATAATAGTAAGTACAACTTACTGTAGATAGTTCAAGATACAGCAAACAACGTTCAAACTCACATGTAAACTCGATAAGTTCGACTGGACTTCATCGCGAAACTCATGATAGCTTGCCTAGCGGCAGCCTTGTGTGGGAAATGTTGCCCCACAAGCAGGGTGTTCGCATCGAAGGCCCACGAAGACTCGTGCTCTTGGGCCAGAACAAGGGAAGAGGCCGCTTGGCAATCCAACCAGCTTGGAACATAGTTCGTGTCGGTCGAAACAATGCCACCGACGATCCCACCCTCATCGTCAGCTTCGTCCTCGCTGGATTGCGAGTCGAAGTCATCCTCATCTTCGATGGCAGTGCCCTTGGACATGCCATCGATAAACTCGTGACAATCAACACGAGCACCCCACCATTTATCCACACCTTCATTCAGTTAGAAACTACCAGAATCTCCATCAACTGGAGCATCCTGCCTAACGACGTCTGGCGCTCTCGAGACCTCTCCCGTCATCAACAAACTGAAGATGGGGACAAGAGCGTCACTGGCTCCTTCAATGGTGCCCCCCAAAGGATTGAGCAGGATAAACAAAATGGACATACCCCATGGGTCGTCGATAGATCAGAGCGTGAGGATTGCTAATGATCTCTATGTACTGTGCCCACATGGCACTGCTGGTCACCTTCGCCAGGCCCCACAACATCTGCTCGTGTGGTGGGACCATGATGGCGGTGACCACCTCTATTACTATCTTGTTCCTGGCGACGTGCCTATCGAACAACTACCGAATGCACTGTCGTAGCTCGAGGAAATCGACGTGTGCCAGGTTGGGAACGTTTAGCAAAGCGCGCTGGCAGCTAGACAAATCAACTTCGTCTAGATCGGCACGCACGTTACCGTGGAACACGTACAGTGTCTCCATTTCTGACAAAAATAAGACAATATTTCAATGAAAACACAACATAAAAAACCATACGTACGTTGTTGAAATGAACTTACCATTACGACGTTACCGACTCTTAACCTCAGACACGGAAGACTGCAAATCCAAACATGCATCGCATTAGTAACGACTTCGGCAAATATTGCCAACAAGGGACAAACAAAAATGCTAAGTACAGAAGAGGGAGGCACCTCAGAAAGAGGGAGAGATTCCTGAGAGGAACGATCGACTGAGTGCGAAAATTTCCCAACTGAGACCTGAGGCTTAAGAATGAGTGTGCGGCCGCGTGTTTAAATAGCCGAGAATGGGAGATGCAACGTGACAGAGGGGCAGGTCCCTACCGCGCCTAGCAGAGGGGGCAGGTCTCTACCGCGCCTGGCAGAGGGGGCAGATCCCTATCGCACCCACACCGAGGGCAGCTCTGCGCGCGATGTGACCGAACGAAGCAGCTTTATGCGGAAACGATGCTACGTGGGCCCAAGATTCGTCGTACACAGACAGCGACTGACAGGTCGAGACGCAACATGACGCCGCCCCCAAAGGGTGCAGGTCACCTACCACACGTAGTAGGGGCTACTATATGTGATACTTAAATTTTGCACTTAATGTGTGATGCCTGTAATACTTTTGCGTTATTATGTGTACTCGTTCATACAATGCATGTCTGTTCAATGCATATGGACGCCTATAGGTTAATGCACATGGCACATCGATGCAACATGTCAACTCGATAAAAGGCAACCGCAATGATGCGTCCACCATTTAGTTACATGCTTTAGGAGATTGAACATAAGTGCATATAGAAAGGGAGACTACTGAGGTACAAGCTTCTCCGCCCATGCCTAATGGTAGAAGGTGCCTCTCACTACCCAAATAGAGTGTTCTACAGGGGGTGCCTCGGACGTGGCTAGCCGTCGTTGTAGTGGCACACACATATGCAGTTAGGGTTCACGCAGCAGCATGTGGGATCATAAGAACTTCCTATGTTCACGACCTCCTCGTTACCCCTCTCGCGCTGCATCTGTTGGCGGAGGTCACTATTTTGCTCCTTGAGATCGCCAATTTGCGCCTCCAAATCAAAGATTCAGTTCCACAATGTATCCATGTGCATTACAACATGTCGTTCATGGGGAGGATCGATCTAGTGGGTAAAGTTGCATTTCGTCATCTACTGCAAGGGACGGTTAGTATGGATGATGTATTAGCAGTAACATGAACAAAACTATTTACCCCAGAGTATGGGCATCGGAAGAAACGCCGTCCGCCATCGAAAGGGCCGTCTATGACCTGCACGATAGCGTCCTCCCCGTGTCCGCATTTTGGCCATACCGGTTGAACACGCTTCTTCGGCATCAACCAGTAGTTAGGCCCGAAGTCCTCCCTCTTTTCGAGGGGAAGGTCTTGCTTCGGCGACCCCGGTTGGACTGGTCCCTGGACGTCTGCCATGGTATGTTACTATGCGACAGAGAAGATTCTTCTTCCTACGGTTTCAAGGGTCGAGTGGTCATACTTTCAGAGCGTGGGGCGTGCATTTTATAGCCCGCGGGGGAGGCTAACAAAGCAGGTAATGTATTAGTTTGTAGATGACAAGACCACACAGGGCAGCTTTGCACAGTGTTAAGACCAAAAGAGACAACCTTGCACAGTGAGAAGACCAGACGAGGCAGCTTTACGCAGCGACAAGACTACACGGGCCAACTTTACGCAGTGATAAGACCAACGGAGACAACTTTGTGCAGTGACAAGACCACACGGGGCAGCTTTGCGCAATAACAAGACCACACGAGCCAGTTTTGCGCAGTGATAAGACCAAAGGAGACAACTTTGTGCAGTGACAAGACCACATGGGGCAGCTTTGCGTAGTGATAAGATCACACGGGGCAGTTTTGTGTAGTGACAAGACTAAAGGAGACAGCTTTGCGCAGTGACAAGACCAAAGGGTTTAGGTTTAGGGTTAGGCTTTTCAGATCGACTTGACAACTCGATCGCTTCGCCAAATTTTTCGCATCAAAAGATAAGACTCGCAAAGAAAGACGGAGAACACTCGCCTCGCCCGACTTTTCAGATCGATAAGACAAAGACTCGCAAAGCGTGACATGACTTCTCTCTGCAAAGTAAGACGTGACAACACTATGCCTCGCCAGCTTTTCAGATGTACATGACAACACTCTACCTCCTCAGCATTTCAGAACTAAAAGACAGGACTCTGTATGAAATTAACCACACCATGCCAACCATGGGGCTTATAAAAGGGGGTTGAACCAAACCCAATACTACACAACAGATACCCAGCTATGGACTCTTCGACAAACTTCTACCCGAGGATGTTGTAGAAGCGCAACTGGCTTGCGCAGAAGAGGAAACATCTACAATACCCAAATTTTTCAATGAATGATGCTGAAGTACCACCACGTTTTCCGATCCCGCAGTGTGTGTGTGGCGAACCGGCAGAGATCATTCAATCCACACACCTAGACACCGCCGCCCGGGCGTACTACACGTGCAGGCACTACCTTGTAAGCGTTTCTTTCGCGCGCATCGATTTTACTCTCCCAACGATGAATTCCTTAAATTTTTAACTTCATCCCCACGTAATGGCAGCCCGAGATGCGCTGCCACTTCTTCCGGTGGATCGACGGCCCGGAGATGTACGACAGGAAATTCATCCAACAGAAGTACATGTTGAACTACTCGGTGCGGGCCAAGAACTTCGTGCGGTGGAAACCTTACGTACTGGACCCTGTTGAGGAGGCACCGGCGAGCCCAAGATTTCGCCCGGCGTAATCCAGTCGACGATGTGAGTTATGAAGAATTTACATCCTTATTACATTTTTCACTGTACGGTGTACTTACATCATAGAATCGCAGGACATGGACAACTTCGACATACCAGCCCGACGTGGGATACCCCGCGACAAGGGCAAGGAAAGGCTCATGTGGTCGAGCCCGCCGCCATTAACGATTCGTCGCCGGCGAATCCGTGACGACGACGTGAGTTATGAAGAATTTACATCCTTAATACGTTTTCAGCAGCGGTGTACTTATATCATAGAATCGCAGGACATGGACGACTTCGACATACCACCCGACGGGGACCAGCCCGGGATAAGGGCAAGGGAAAGGCTCATGCGGCTGAGCCCGACTGCCACAGCGTATTTGGTCGCCCGAGCGTAATCCGTATCGACGACGTGAGTTATGAAGAATTTACATCATTCTTACGATTTTCACTATACGATGCACTTATATCATGGAATCGCAGGACATGGACGACTTCGACACACCAGCCCGACGTGGAGAGTCTGGCGACAAAGGGAAGGGGAAGGCTCCTTCGACCGAGACCGCCGACGCCGAGCGTGTCAAAGTCGACCGCGCGACTCAGTATCAAAGATGTGAGTTATATACAATTTGCATCATTGTTACATTTCTTACTGTACGATCCACTTACATCATGAAATAGCAGGACATGAACAACTTCTACACTCACCACCACCGTGGGCAGCCTCGAGACAAGGGGCACTCGCTATGGCACCACGGAGACTAGTAGCACATATCGTTAAATAGGACACTCTCTGTCAAATTACCAATTTGTCGTGCATGATCTGTATTGTACGACAGGTTATTCCGTAGTAGTCCCCCGTCCTACCCGCCATGTTTTTTACTATCCCCTAAACGCATGTATACTTACATGGTCTGGATGCTTGTGTCGCAGTGTACTGTAGTAGTAGCGAGGATGACTAAAGCAATTAGCCAAACCATCATGCCATGTGACTACGTGTAACGTGCTTCTGTCCACGGATTCTAATGTAGTTTTGGTTCTGTGTCTCCGCTAAACCATCAAAGCAAGCCTATATTGCAAGTATGCCTGTTCTAGTGGAATTCCAGAAAGAACCATTCGCTCCGACATCGAATCCTCTATGTTTTAGGGTATCTTCATAATCACAACGAGCGTTCTCAGCCCCTTCAATCATATTCTGTATAAGCTCTATAAAGTACTTCATCAACTGCCTACCTATATACGTGTATACGTTCAGACGACTTCATTAAGGAGAGACTCCATGTTTTGGGGCATCTTCATCATCACAACAAGCGTTTTCAGCCCCTCCAATCATATTCTGTATAAGCTTCATAAAGTACTTCATGGACTGCCTGGCTATGTATGCGTATACGTTCAGACGACTTTATCGAGAAGAGACTCCAATAGTACTGATGCCCTTTTTATCCCACTTCTAAAAAACAACAAGTGTTTCAACCAACAGTTTGCTTGGACGATATCCTCAAGGTTATACCTCGTCTGATATGCTTATCAATCATCCTTTTCTCTGAACGAATAAAATTATACAAAAATTACAGAAGCAACAACACTATGACCGGAGGCTCCAAAAAAGTTTCGTAATTTTTCTAAACTCTTTTGCGGTACATGCACTGTTCAGAGGCCAATTTTATAAATTATGACGAAAGATGGCTACTTTTAAAATTAAAAGTTGCTACAGAGCCACAAATGCAAAAATTTCGAAAATCACTACCAGTAGCTGCCAACAGTCTGCCAACAGTTTAACACGCAAGTGCACACAGGGATAACCGGATAAGTAATTGCTAACGTTCATAAATCATAACCCTCTGCGTTCTGCCGGGCCTAGGGGGTAGAGCATGATTGATCAGACGCCAGCCAAGCCGCGCAGGTCGATTCGTCCCGCGTAATTATTACCGATTGATTCGAGAGCTATGCATGTTTAGACGATCGATGCATGCATCACGACAGCGTGTGAAGGGCTTGCCTGTCCCCCCCACCGGAGAAACCTTATCATGAGCACATGACAACAACGGCCGGCGGTCGCGGTGGATGACTCATTCGCTCGTTCGCCCATCGAAACCGTGCTGATCTTCGCGTCGCGCCGCGCCGCGGCTCCAATTATGCGCGCGTATGGAGCGGCCGGCCGGGTTTGACGAGCAGCGCGTGGGGCGCGGCGACTGCCGACGAGCGCGCGCGCAGCGACATGGCCGTTGTCCGAATGAGGCCCAGACACTTGTCCGGTTGCCCCTGATAAGACGCACGGATCTGGGGGTGCATGCACATGAAACATGATGCAGACACGAAATGTGATGCGGTTCTCGGGAAATAGGATGCAGATGTGGACTTGTTCAAGATCTGCTGTATAAACAGCCTTACATTAACTGTTTATAGCTTCCGTTACATAGAATTTAAACTAATATGGATGAAAGAGAAGAAAAAAAGAGAAATATGTTATCTATAATCCTGTAGCCGACCGTAGCACCAGAATCAAGAAAAACATTAAAAAATTATGTATTGTTTATAATCCTGTAACTGCCAGTATCACAACAACTCATTGTATGAGTTGTCTTCAGTGATGTCTACAAATGACACGGAGAGTTACTATAGATAACAGCTGTCTGTACTAGTATACATGCTCTAAGGGCATCTCTAATAGTTAGAGATAATTTTGTCTCTAACATATGCTACACTATCGTTAGAGACAACATCTCCAATAGATAGTCTCTAGCACATTCTTTAACATTTATATTTTATAATTTTTTTGAAACGGGCCTACATGTTAATTAAAGTAGATTAATACATCATTCTTATTTCGTGTGCACGGTATTCTTCAGGTAGAGACGATCGTGCTTTCTCTCCTTCCTCTCTCTTTTTCACACCGAATTTTATTGACGACAAACATAATATTGAAAATGAAGCGATGTTTCGACTTTCGAACAGCTAATTGATTCTCACTATTGCAGCTTTTCAATAGCTAAATGCTGCTATAGATTTTATTTAGCTAGCTAGACTGAGATTCTGATCTCACGGCACATGCGATGTTGGTAGTTGGACTGGAAATCGCGTGCCTCGAAGGAGAACGCTGAAGCATCTTCTTCTTTCAGCTTAGATTAATCTCCATGTTACGAGATTCCTCTAAAAAAAATTCCATTTTGAGAGGAGAACTACATAAGAGACCCGAGGTTGGCTTAGACACGCCAAAATAACAAACAACGGGAAACCACGATGTAGCATAAAGGGACCAATTTATGAAGAAAATTCAGGACCAATTTAAGAAGAAAAATCATGTGATTTAAAGTGAGGTCAAAGTCCGATCTGACCTGTAGCCACATTGAAACCAGACTATCGGAGTGTATTGTTTATCACTGAGACAAACCAAGACGTACTGTACCTACGAAAGGAAAGTAATTCAGAATCTTGATTAACGAAAGCGAAAGCGAATGAGAAAGCTCGATAATCTTTACAAGAACTAAAAAAAACGCCGACAAGCTAGCAAAGCCAGTATAATCTGAAATTAACAAGATAAGCCAAAGCCAAGTTGGAGAGAAAAGGAAAAACAGAAGAGCCAAAGAAATAAACAACTGAAAAGCAAAACCAGTAGCGACACTGTAGAAGATTGTAGAGCTCGGGACCGCTACCTCCAGAGTACTGAGTGCCCTGCTCTGCTTCTCTCGCGCGGCCATTGTTGCCAACTCATTCATGTCGGCGTTTTGGTATCAAGATTCAAGATTGTTACTATAAATTGGTTTCACAGTTTTTTCCTGAAGATTCTTCAAGAAAAGGAAAAGCGTTTCGAAGTTCTGTACCCGTGAACCACGGCCACACAATCTAACTAGGGCATCCATGGATGGAGCTAGAAATTTTTTAATGGGTATACATATTTCACGCACAAGTCTAAAGGTTACACGATAGATTCGTAGGATCGTAAATCCAATACAAGTAATAATTGATCTCCTATACTATTTCTCAACTTGTTCTTCGTAAGATTCATTTTCGAAAAATACTCTTTCAACATCGTAACCACTGGTAGGAGCAATACCAATTTGAAAAGTAAATAAACCAACTTGTAAATTTTTTGTTTTTTTTCAACAAGCTTAAACAGAAAGTTCACCAAAATTCTTTAGATCCTTCAAAGAATTGTTTCACTTCGTATTTGAAGGATTCGAATTGCCCTACATTCACATATCACAACAAGAACAAGTGGACAACTAAGATTTCTAGTCATCTTTCACATTTCATTAATGCCAAATTCTTAAATCGGCACATCCCAAGGGAAGAAAGGACAAAGGAGGGTTTACCTGCGCCGTGCCGCTCCCCGACCCAGCCGGGTGCCGCGCCACCGCTCACGAAAAACCTACCCGAGACACTACTAGGGTTGGACGGCGCAAACTCAGTGGAAGAAAGACAAAAGAGCAACCCTAGCCGTGTTGCTGCTTTGCGCCGGCGGCCACGCCCTGGCTGTGCCCGCATCACGCCCTGGCAGCACCAACATGCACGATGGTCCAAGAAGCACCCTAGTCTATGCACTCACCCAAACGCCGCACCACCGCCCGCACGGAATCGTGTTGCGCCGCAGTGCAACATGGTGGTCTCGGTATTCAGTCGGCTCATACTCAAGTCAATGCCTGGATAGCAAATTGGCTATTGGCAAGGAGACCTTAGGGCATACGCCGTAAGTTGGCTGTGGGCTTTTAGGCTTTAGTTGCCAAGCCAGCTAGCCCATCTCGGCATCTCACATGACATCACGATCCAATAGCTTTATCTTCCTCCTGACGCCTATCTCTCCTCTTGCGACCTCCCTCCGTGTGCTTTTATGCCGAACAATCCGCCACTACATACGTGCTTCCCGACGATTTCCCCAAATTTTAGGTGTGCCAGTGCACACATGGCAACCACCCTCTGTGTGCTTTTATGCCAAACAATCCGCCACTACATACCTGCTTCCCGAAGATTTCCCCAAATTTTAGGTGTGCGAATGCACACATGGCACCTTACCTAGCTCTGCCCATGGGCGCATCTGTTCTTCATTTGGTATGTTTGCTCAAGGATGTGGATGCATTTCTCACATGTGTTGTTGCGGCCTTGCGGGTGATCAAGATGACAAGATCAACATGAAAGCCATAAGTTCCTTTGAAGTTTCTGACCACAGGTTAATTTTCACCCCTTGTCAGAAAGCTGCAAACCAACTTTTCTCAACCGAACTACTTCAGTAATTCTCACTCGTACATGAACACCTCACTATTATTAAATCCTTAATGCCAAATATAGTTCATTTAAAACATGTGGGTACTAAATACATAACGCAACTTTGTGGTATACATGATCCAGCTAGCGAAAGAGAAGCATCTCTTCCGACTGTAACAAACTATATTCTGTCTAGAAGCTACTTGAATTGCCGGTCTGCTGGATCAACCAGAGGCGTTCTCTGAATTCTTACAGGTTGGTCAACGCCGTCCACAGAAGGTTTGATGTACAGGTTGAACATGACGTTGTTGAATATCGTGAGGATAACAAGTGCAAGTGTTGAGAATGCTACGTATGTCGGAGAAAATTCTGGAAGTTCATTAGTATATCCCCGCCCTGTTATCATATCTCGGTCCATGTAAGGGTCTGTTTCAAGCAAACCATAGTAAGATATATATCAAGGTGATGTTAAAAAGGAGTAACTAAGCAAGAACTATGATGGAAAGTACATGCTTCTGTGCTCCTAAAAGTAAATTAAATGGGGTCCAAAGCAATTGAGGGTCAGTATGCAGCCATTAGGAATTGCAGACGTTTAAGGATCAATGGTGTTTTCTTTTTGGAAGATTATAGAAGCATTGTCCTACGTTCTAAAGTGCTTCTATTTCCTTAAACCTTAAAGGACATCGTACGTGAGAACACATGAGGAAATGACAACTTCACCTGCATTCTGCGCTGAATTAGTAATGCTCTTATTCTTACGTACTTCAGAAATGACGACTTGTGCTGCTTAATGAAGCACTCATCAAGGTTATAGGTGAGGCTGGCAAACTTTGCATAAGACTTCAGGGTTCCATCGAACATATTCTGTCTAGAGGACTGATCCATCTCTTCTGCATAACTTGGGCAGCTCAACTACAATTTCAGTATGACTGAAACATACCTGATGTAGCTTCTGCATAGCTTCGTTTCAGAGAACATGCAAGCATGCACTAGTTTACGTGTACTGCTAAATTTGACATCAACTATTGGCCGTGATGAAGATCTAGAATTCTTGACGACTCACAGAGGACTAGAGGAGAATGGGCACATCCGCACATGGAAACTGGAAATTCAACTTGACATGAGGAGAACGGGGTCAGGAGATCCTTCGAGCAAGACAATCTGAGACCAAAATTCTCATACTTGAGCGCAGCAGGAGCCCATACAATAACGGCCGGCGGTCGCGATCTCGGTGGATGACTCATTCGCTCGTCCGCCCATCGAAACCGTGCTGATCTTCGCGTCGCGCCGCGGCTCCAATTATGCGTGCGTATGGAGCGGCCGGCCGGGTTTGACGAGCAGCGCGTGGGGCGCGGCGACTGCCGACGAGCGCGCGACGTGGCCGTTGTCCGAATGAGGCCCAGACACTTGTCCGGTTGCCCCCTGATAAGACGCACGGATCTGGGGGTGCATGCACATGAATCATGACGCAGACACGAAGTGTGATGCGGTTCTCGGGAAATAGGACGCAGATGTGGATGTGTTCAAGATCTGCTAAGGCATATCTAATAGTTAAATATAATTTTATCTCTAACATATACTACACTATTTTTAAAGACAGTAATTCTAATAGACAGTCTTTAGCATACTCTTCAACATTTATGTTTTATAATTTTTCTTTCAACGGGCCTACATTTCAACTAGAGTCGATTAATACACTATGTCTTGTTTCACATGACGATCTGTGCTTTCTCTTCCCTCTCTTTTCTTCATGTAGTATTTTGTTCATGTGATATAACTAAGAGATGACAACAAATACACTGTTAAAAATGCCCTAAGTGAAGTGATGTTTCGACTTTCGAACAGCTAATTGATTCTCACTACTGCAGCTTTTCACTAGCTAAATGCTGCTATAGATTTTATTTAGCTAGCTAGACTGAGATTCTGATCTCACGGCACATGAGATGTTGGTAGTTGGACTGGAAATCGCGCGCCTCGAGGGAGAACGCTGAAGCATCTTCTTCTTTCAGCTTAGATCAGGACCAATTTAAAGTGAGGTCAAAGTCCGATCTGTCCTGTAGCCACATTGAAACCAGACTATCGGAGTATATTGTTTATCACTGAGACAAAATAGGAGACAAACCAAGACGTACTGTACCTACGAAAGGAAAGTAATTCAGAATCTTGATTAACGAAAGCGAAAGCGAATGAGAAAGCTCGATAATCTTTACAAGAACTAAAAAAAACGCCGACAAGCTAGCAAAGCCAGTATAATCTGAAATTAACAAGATAAGCCAAAGCCAAGATGGAGAGAAAAGGAAAAACAGAAGAGCAGTAGCGACACTGTAGAAGATTGTAGAACTCGGGACCGCTACCTCCAGAGTACTGAGTGCCCTGCTCTGCTCTGCTTCTCTCGCGCGGCCATTGTTGCCAACTCATTCATGTCGGCGTTTTGGTATCAAGATTCAAGATTGCTACTATAAATTGGTTTCACAGTTTTTAAGGTGTTTCGAAGTTCTGTACCCGCGAGGCGCGAGCCACGGCCACACAATTGAAACAAACCAAAAATTCCAAACTTCAAAAGTTTTTGAAACTTTTGCTTGTTTTTCGAAATCTTTCCCAATTTGGCATTCTTCTCCTCCATTCCGCTTTCCCCTTTCGGCCAAACCGTTTTCTCCAGCTAAAAACAGCTTTCTCCCAGACGTCTCTCCTTTCTTCTTCCCCGGTCGTCACCTCCCCGTGCGTCATCGCCGCCTCCTCCACTCCCGTCATCAACACCACCTCCCGCGTCAACTCGCCCCCACCTGGTCCTTCCATCGCCTTCGCCGCCTCCACCTCACCCCGCCCATGCCACCACCTTGCTTGCTCCCGGCGCCAAACGCGGCCACCTTATCCTCTCGCCACCACGCGTCGCAAGCACACCTCCTTCTCCACTGCTTCCACCGCCTCTCCGTGCCTATAAAATGCCATCCCAGCAAGCCTCCTTCATCATCTCCCACCTTCGCCACCTCCCCATCACCCGCCCCCTCCAAGGCCAGCCGAATTTGAAGAAGTCGTCGTCGCCTCCCTTTCTTCCCCGACAGGCAACAGGTGAAATTCGCACACCCCTTACCTCCCCTTCCTCCCAACCTCGGCCATGGCTCCACCTCGTCGCCGCACTTCTTTCCCCCAGCACTAAAGTCTATTCTCTTCACAAATTGGCTTAAATAACTACCAAATAGATTTTGAGCTCTAAACAAAGCTTCACTATACTGACAATATTAATGTCATGCCTAATTGTTAACAATTATGCATTCTGTCAACAGATCAATTTAAAAGAGTCACAGAATTCACTACTCCAATCTTTAGGCCAATAAATAACTAGTGAACTCACGGAATGATACAACTTCAGCATAAATGCCTTTCAGCTGTGAGAAGACCCAACTAAATATCTATTCAAGTGATCAGATTAAGTACCACAGAATGACAGAACCTCTAAAGACAATATGTCAATAGCAAGCAAGTCTATTAGACCTCAAAACTGAATAAGTTATCAAGACAATTTCAGAACTAGACCAATCTCATCACAGAGCAAATTATCCAAGCCCACATAATGCACTTTGCAAAATCTTAGTACCAGAACCAAGCCTTATACAGAATATGATATCAGTACAATCCACATATATATGCAAAGTAATGCACAAGATGAATACCGAAATACTCACAGCATAGATGGTAATCAAAACCACCCAGAAGATATCAGGCAAGGCACGCCTTAAAGATGTTGTCCCAGAAAAACTATCGCCTTGCAAGTTCTTGCAAAAGACGAAGTATTCGGAGATACAATGCCCTTCTTTGAATTTCGAAACCCACCGAAGATCAAAGGCGAGGAACAGGGTGATGCCGCACAAGAATCCCACAGGAGATGCCCTGGCCGAGAGCCCCCTCAACACCGAGCACCAGAAGAGTCAAACCAGACAGCTTCTTCCTCCTTAGGTCAAGACAAGGTCGACCACAAGAACTTCAATCGAACTCACCAATGTTCCACTGAGTACCCACACAGATATTGGCATAAGAAGGAACCCAACTGGATGAGAACAACAGAAGAAGATCAATAGTTCACCGACGGATTAAAGGAATCACAACGTTGAAAGAACTCCAAAGATCCTCTTCGATCTGAAGCCAAACACCGAGGAGAAGCCGCTGAAAACCAATGGAAAATCTTTTTCTTCTTCGGGGGTTCAGAGTCTACCAGAAAAGATTTGCTAGCCACCTTAAGAATCGGGGGATCAGGGACGGGTGATGCGAGGGCTGTGAACTACCAGCACCTGAAGTGCTCGGTCGGCCCATGCCTCTAGCGCCGCCCCCCTTTTTCGCTAACAATGCCGCAGAGCTCGGGATCCCCTCCTGCCGCACAACAGCAAAAATAACGGGATGGAGCCGGAAGCAACAGTCTTATGTCCTCCCCATTATCAAACTGTTAGGTGGGCCCAGCTAGAACCCTTTTCTTTTCTCTTTTAACCCTTTCTCAAAATGAGAAATCCCCATAAAGCCCCTACAAGATCCAACACTTTAGATCCTTAAAAGAATTGTTTCATTTCGTATTTGAAGGATTCGAATTGCTCTACATTCACATACCACAACAAGAACAAGTGGGCAACTCAGATTTCTAGCCATCTTTCACATTTCACTAATCCCAAATTCTTAAATCGATACATCCCAAGGGAAGAAAGGACAAAGGAGGGTTTACCTGCGCCGCCGAAGGATCTAGACCCGCCATTATATGTTAATGGAGTTTTGGTGATTAATGACAAATCTAAATTGCAAGACTAACATTTTCATTGTTATATATATATGCTTAGTCTCATTTGGATATAAAGGTGAAATTCAAAGAGGTATGCTTTCGATATCATAATTCTTATATATTTAGCTGCATTCCTCGGATCCAAAATATAGGTTAAACTCCACCAAAAGGTTAATTTGAATATGTGCATATGATCCCTTTACACATTTGTGTATGCACATATTTAGGGGGAGCTCATTCTATATTTTGTGGTTTCATTAGTAATGATCCATATTATTCTCTTTCCACATAATTAAGGATCCTTACTTTGAAACATATCCTGTGAATATATTTAACTTGCATATTTAATATATTCATGTGTGTATATGAGACTTGTGTGCTCATATGTTCTTTGAGTATATATAACTTGTGTAGTGGTCATATACTCATACCATTCTGTATTCAATTACTTGCAATTGAAGTGATTATCATCAATTACCAATTTGGGAAAGATTGTGGTATCTTATCCCAACCATTATGAGTTAATGGTATGGTGTGGTAAATAATGATAATCATATTGTTGGAACTAACATTTTCTATGAGTTGGATGAAATAGGTTATGTTCCATGAGGTTGACAGTTTGGGATGACATCATGTGTTGATGGTCATCAAGTCAAGAGCTTGGTATAAAGGATGCATCATGTGTTGATGCGCATCAAGTTCAATATGAAGGAAATGATCGTGTGTTGATGATGTTCATGAAGAAGATATAATATTGTGTTGATCAAGTCAATAGAAGCTTCATCATGTGTTGATGAAGGGCAAGCAAATGATGTCATCATGTGTTGATGAGCATCAAGTCAAGAACCCGGAGTTGAAGCAAGGATGTGTGTCATCAAGCTTCAAGAAGATGCTAAAGGCAAAGGTATAACTAGTTAGGGCTAAGGATGTGTTCCTAGTCTTTTACCGGTCTCGGTGTTTGGTTGAGAGACCGGATTGCTAGTATAGGTCGCCGTACTATTAAGAGGGGTCTTTGACAAGTAGTTTGAGTTAGTCATGTGTTGATGGCTCATTGTGTTTGCTCTAGCTCACCTTAACATGTTGCCAATATTTGCAAATGTGTTTTGCAAATAGGTGTGGCTCATGGATATTCCTTGTAGCATGTGACTTAGTTTGTGAATGTGTTTTACAAATGGTTTAAGTCCATGTACCTTATTCCTTGTGGTATTGATTCTAAAAGTTGGCAAATGTGTTTTGCAACTTGTTGAGAATCATGCCTTGAACTTGTGTTTGCATCACGTATCAATTTGGCAAATGTTTTTTGCAAAATTGAGTTGAAATGTATGCAAACTTTGTTTTATGTTGAAAAACGGTAGTACCGGCATGTGTTGCGCGGAACTACCACCCCGCGGTATAACCAGTGGTTCCTTGGTGAAACTACCACACTTGTTGAGCTTGTGTTGCTCTGAGGTGGTGCGGTAGTACTGCGTGGATATCGCGGAACTACCATGGTGAGGTAGTACCGGCTCTGTGTGTGCGGTACTACCGCACATCGGTAGGTCCGGCGTGTTGGAACGGTATGGAAATTCCAGTAGCGTTGCATTTTGGACTTGGTTTGCTCTGCCGGAGTGCGGTAGTACCGGCGCTTCATCATGTGATGCACGATCGCTCGTGAACTACCGTTCATGTGTTGGCGGTACGTATTTTCCAGAACTGATGCATTTTGGTCCTTAGCCGATTTCGTGAGCATGAGTTGCTCTCTAGGTTGAGCGGTAGTACCGCAGTGCTTTGTGCGGTATTACCGATGAGCGGAACTACCGCGTATGTGTTGGCGGTAGTACCGGAGCCCTTTGCAACGGCTAGTTTTATAGCCGTTACTGCGCTCGCGGTAGTACCGGTCATTGGTTGGCGGTACTACCGATTGTCCCGTTTTTTCTGGGACTTTGCTTCCAACGGCTAGTTTGGTTGTGTGGGCTATATATACCCACCTTGGTCGTGTGTGGAAGGTTGCTGGTTGTATGATAGTCATATCCAAGAGTTGTGGCTGTGTGCTAGACACTCTTTGAGCTAAGAGCAAGCCCTCTCTACTCTTGTGTGCATGTGTTGCACTTAGTGAGTTTAGAGAGCAAATGTCGGGACCCAAAATTTCAATTCTGGACCCTCTGTGTATACTGCACTAGTCCAGGATCACGCTAGTGCACACAGTGACAACATCAGTGAAATATCAATTCCATATACAAAGATAACTAATTAATGGGCAAATACAATAAACATCAGAGTAAAGACCTTAAGGTCAAAGCTTACAGTTAATGCCTCAGAAGGCAAAAAGCTCAATGAAGGCTGCAATGAACGCAAGCAGGATAACTCGGTGAAGCCCATCCATATGCCCCACAGTAATCGGTGGTCGCGACCTAGTTCTCCACGATCCTTGAAGTAGACCTTGTTGACTGGCGATTCCTTCACTTCTGCTTGATTCGTCAAAGCAAGCGTGAGTACACACCGTACTCGCAAGTCATACCACAGAAATGCAATTATACATGTAGGCTTATTCCAAGGGAATGGCATTCTGTGGTTATTTTGCAGAAATGCAACATTTGCAATTGAATACAAATAATAGATTGAAAGCAAGTAAAACAAATAGATAATCATAATTTAACAATTTGATTTCACAAAGACACACGCAGCCTAAACAGATTATTCACATAGCCATATGATTTAGATCACACACTCCTTCCCACAGCTTTTATGAAAATCTACCCTAGTGTGAAATCCCGAGCATGTCCATAAGCATGACACGGCTATTGAATAGTTTTACACTCTGCAGAGGTTGTACAACTTTACCCACAAGACACGAATTCTCTAGTTTGTTTGGCATCCGTCGATACCACTTGCTCACTACCTTAGGTAAGCGGTCTAGAAACACGTGACAAGGCCTTTACAAAGTCTGCTTTGACCCGATTACGCTTTCGCTAAGGTTTCGCCGCCTGGCCCCCTCTTGCGCCCGAATTGTCAACCAAAACAGAACTGAATCAAAACATCGCTAATTAATTAGCCAGGTCCGTCCCATACCAGACATGTGGTTGTACGGTTAAGGCCCAGTTCAATGGCGCACATGGTGAGGTCCTTAATTGACCAAGGCAAGACTTCCACATGCCAACTAAACCACACAGCCACACAGATTAATATTCACACAGATCACACAGATTATTGTCCACATAGATCACACAGATTCCACCATTTCACACAGTATCCACCACTTGCCTCAGTCCAAATCCTTTTACCACCCAGTTGATTTAAGTGCAACACATGCCACAAAGACACATAGTACACACAGATTATTATAAGATTGCATAATCACTTAGTCAGATTAATAATTGCAGTCTCACATGAGTAAATGATTTGTGGCATGGCTAAGCAATCTACTCGTACTAACCAACCCACGTTGGTGCTACAATATTTACCAACTATTAAATAACCAAGCTAGGGTGACAAAAGATTATGACATATCAAATAGGCAAGGAGGTTATAACAAATGGGATAATAGCTACACCCAAAAGCATTTAAATAAATACTTAAAGTAAATGCAATAATTTGAATCAAAGTAACCTTTGAAAACTGGATTCAATATGATCAAAGGTACAACTTGCCTTGCTAGAGCAATAGCGATCTTGAATTAACCCGATCTTCAACTTCCTTGAACTTCACTCCTTGGACGACTCGGGACTTCGACGTCTAACGAGAGAGCACACGCAAAACAAACCAAAGACAAAAAAGACAAATCAAATAAACTCCAAACTGAAATTGAATGGTACTGAAAGGTAGATAAAGAATTGAGATGAATTTGGGAATTTTGAATGGACTCAATCGGAGTTCGGATGCAGAAGATTTGGCTCTCGGAAGATTGAATTTCATATGAAATGATGAAAAAGAATATTCAGAGAATATTCCTTCGGATTAAATAATTAAAAAGAATTAGATACTTACAAGTGGGGTCCACTGGTAAGTGAGAGGGATGAACTCAATGGATGACATGTGGGACCGACTGGTATTTATGAATTTCTAGAATTAAAAATAATTCTAGAAATAAGGTAAAGATAGCGACATGTGGGACCAACAAGATAAAGGACTTTTCAAGAATTAAATTAATTCCCGAAAATAGGACTAGGGTTTGACATGTGGGCCATTGGTCTATGGACCAGGTCCACAGAGATATGCTAGTCCAAGGTGGACCAAGCTCAAGGCTAGGGTTTGACCAAGGGTTGACTGACATGCGGGACCCGCATGTAAGTGAGAGGAATAATTAGGGTTGCTAAATGGAAGGATGACATGTGGGCTCAACATGTAAGAGATACATACATACATACATACATATATATATATATACACACACACACACACACACATATATATATATATACACACATACGTACATACATATATATACATGGCTTGGATTTGTATGAATGACAAATTGGGACCACACATCAGAAAAGAAGCTGAATGAACGAAACAGAGAACAGGATCTGCTACCTTTGATGCGCATGGCGGCGGTGATGATGACTACGTGCATGAGATGGCAATTGATAGAAAGAATTAACAGAGAAGACAACGCACGAAATAACAGAGAAGGTTAGAGGAGAAAGCGAAATAATAGAAGATCGTCTTTGGAGTTCATGCGGCTGTCTTCTGTCGTATGAGGCGACTAACATGGCAAAGCAAAGAGAAAGGATTAGCCGTGAGCATTAACAGAGAACAAAGCATACGTGAGATGAGCATAGCGAACAGAAGAAACGCACACACCTGTACATATGCATGAGCAATTGCATGGCTAATTCATGTGCACGCGCGATGGCGGCGGACGGACGAAAGCGGCCTACGCGGCGGCGCGGAGGGCAAATGGAAAGGAAACGACGAGGCGGAGATGATGACGCGGTCTAGACATCAAGATTCGGCTCCATGCGGCAACGGCGACGCGAAGAACGGCGACCATGGCGGCCTCACGGACGCCGTAACGCTTCCGCAATGCTCTACAAAAGGGAGGTGAGCACGGCGTAGAACGCGGCGATGCGAACCCAACGGTGGTGGAGTTGAAGGCGGGGATCAATGGTTGCGAGTAATTGGCCGGAGAAGGACGACGTACAAGAGGCGAGAGAACGCTCGATTCTCGGACACGGTTGATGAAACTTGAATCTAAAGAGGGAAAGATAGGTATGAGCGAGGGCACGAGATGACGCGATCGGATTTTAGAGAAACTCACCGAGGAAGCGCGGGCTCGACGAGCGTCATGGCTCGACATGGCCGACGGTGCTCGCGATCTTGAGCGAAGGAAGGAAGCATGACGTAGAGGACGACGACGCGAAGCCAACGCCGCAGACGGTTTGGCGGAGGGCGTCGGACGGCGCGATTCGCCGGAGAAGAACTTCGGTTGAAGCTTCGATTTTCTGCAGATTGCGGCGAAACTAGATCTGTTTGGAGGAAATCAAATCAGGGATTGGAAGAGGAGATCAAGACGGACGCGTGAGCACAAACGGCTCGCTTTTCTACGCACCGAGGAGAAAGATATGGAATTTTGAATTTTGAGATACGCACGGGAGAGAATCGGTTTTGAACTCTCGGCCGGAGGGTTTTGATGAACAGTAGGAGCGATTTACTGTAGCACATTGGACCCGGATGAACAGTACCCGATGGGTACTGTAGCAGTGCGGCAGGAGAGAGAAATATAGGATTTTCGGAATTAAATAAAATCCCAAAAATCAAGGAGGCCAAGTAAAATAGCAAACAAATCCAGAAAAAATCTCAGAAAATACCAGAAAATTCCTTGAAACACAAGGAAGCCAAATAACACAGGTTTTTATTTAATTGATGTTTAGATTAGTCAAATTAAATATTTTTAATTTAGGAAATTCCCAATTAAGCTTTATTAAATCAAATAAAATTGGCGAAATTTTCCAGGGACCTAAACTACTCAAAAGATTTTTGAAAACCCAAATTTTGGGACGTTACAGCAAACCCTAAGTGCATGTATTGCCTTAGGTTTTGGATTTCGTATCCATAGAGCATTGACACTTGATTGGTTCAAGTGAGTGTTGGAGACTTATTACTCTTGGTGTTTGCCGACACGTAGACGGCGTGGTGGTGGCGTTGCGCCGGTGAGCTTCTCAAAGAAGATTGTGAGAGGACCCGGGCGGTTTGTGAGTGGTGTGGTGCTTGCCATATCCGGAGTGGAGGAAAGAGCAACCCTAGTGGAGCGAGGTATTGGTTCGGTTTGGAACCGGTTCAAGTGGTTGGACTTACCTCGGAGGAAGGCTTAATTCGTGAAGCCGGCCCAATTGGTTTGGGTTTCCCTCAACGTAGATTAGGGGAGACCGGCAAGTCTTCGATCACCACGGGAAAACATCGCCGTGTCTTTGTGGTTTGATTACTTGAGCTTTACATTTTGCAATTTATATTTCTTCTAATAAATTGCTTATTCATTGTGTATGATTGCATTAGTTCATTGTGCTATTCACCATTTGCTAGAATTGAATTGCTCAAGTCATATGCTCAATAGTTATATTCTTCAATAGACTTGCATTGTTGGTGCACTTAGTTGAACCTAGTTAATTTAGGCCTTAATTGTGCAAAACCGTATTTGTATTAGCTTCCGCATTAGAAATCGATTTTAGCCAAAAAAAGTTTTTAAAACGCCTATTCACCCCCCTCTAGTCGGCCTCCTCGATCTTACAACCGTGTCGCTCCCCGACCCAGCCGGGTGCCACGCCACCAAGGTGCCACCTTGCGCCACCGCTCGCGAAAAACCTGCCCAAGACACTGCTAGGGTTGGACGGCTCAAACTCAGTGGAAGAAAGACAAAAGCGCAACCCTAGTCGTGTTGCTATGTCAGGACCCAAAAATGCTATTCTGGACCATCTGTGTATAATGCACTAGTCCAGTATCATGCTAGTGCACACAATGTCAACATAGATGAATATCGATCCACACAAGTTGATTAATAGCATAAACGAGTTATTTGATAAACAAATTACCATTTTGACCTTATGGTCGAGCTTATATTTATTAAGCCACGCAGGGCTAGCAATAGAGAAATAAGCAGCGGAAGAAATAACTTCAGCAGAATCCCATCAATTCGCCACAAGCAACCCACTGGGATCAAGACCCTAACGATCAGGCACCTTCATAGAACTCCTCCTCGAAAGCAGGTGAAGACTCCTCTACTTTTGTTGATTGATTATACTAAGCATGAGTACACAACCGTACTTGCAATTCATACCACAGAATACAATTATACATGATGGCTTATTCCAAAGGAATGGCTTCTATGGTTCTTTTGCAGAAATGCAACATTCGCAATTTAAATATAAATAATAGATTGAAAGCATAAAGTAAAACAAATAAACAATATTAATTTTAACAGTTTGATTTCACAAGACACATAGCCTAAACAAGTTATTCACACAGCCATATGACTTTGATCACACAGCTCCCTTCCCAAGATTTTTATGAAAACTACCCCTCGTGTGAAATCCTCGAGCATGTCTATGACCGCGGACGCAGCTATTTGAATAGATTAATTAACACTTTACAAAGGCTGTACACTTTACCCACATGATACAACTAGTGTAGCTAGCACTAATCATAACAAAACGTTTCAGAAACTTCATCTCAAGCATTGATACTCCCGATGTGCTTTACCGCCAGACTACCCCACATAGGAAGCAAGTCCGACACACATCGTTGGATAGGAAAGCGGTGAACCGTCCCGCGATGTGACTACTTGGTAGAACACACCTCCACCCATGCAACACAGCCTAACCTACTACCTAAGTAATCAATGTCAAGAATCCATAACTTACAAAGTTAGGGCCGTCCCATACCAAGCATGTGGTTGTACAATAAGATTCAGTTCAATGGCACACAAAGTTAAGTCTTTAATTGACCAAGGCAAGACTTCTAATTTCTAGCTATTATTCCCTATGCACACATGTTATTATTCCCATGCACACAGCTCCACCAATTCACTTCACCCACTTGCCTCAGTCTAAATCTTTTCTCACCCTGTTGGTTAAGTGCAACATATGCCATCAACAAGTAATAGCACACAGTACACACAGTTTTTATCACTTAGGTCCATAATCACTTAGTCAAATTTATAATTGCGACTTATATGAAATGATGACTCGTGGCATGGCTAAACGGTCTAATCGTATCTAACCAACCCACGTTGCTACTGCGATAATACCAACTAAATAAGGGACCAACCTAGGGTGACAAAAGATTATGACATAACAATAGACAAGGTGGATATAACAAATTGGATTAATAACTACACCCAAAAGCATTTAAATAAATAATTAAAGTAAATGACATAATTTGAATCAAAGTATTTTGAAAACTGGGTTCAATATGGTCAAAGGTATAACTTGCCTTGAAATATGTTTAGGTACTGATCTTGATCTTGAGGCACTCCTTTTTCTTCAAAGTTCCCCGAAGTATCGACGTCTACTCGCAAGCGAAACAAATAAAAAAACAAATAAATAACAAAGGCAAAACAAACTCCAAAAATTAAATAAAAATATCAGATAAATATATATCAAATTTATATGAATTTAGAAATTTGAATGGGCTCAATCGGAGTTCGGATGCAAAAGATATGGACTTTGGAAATTTGAATCTAAAGAAAAACCCTAATTTTGATTTATTCTGATTATTTCTTAACAGAAAAATCGGATTATTGCGCAACGATAACGTCAACGAAGAATTTTTGGAAATAAAAGAATTAAAAAGAAAACTAACATGTGGGACCCATAAGTCAATGGCTTGGTGCACATGGATTGAGTCTACGCCAGATTGCATCTGGGGTTCGGGCTTGGGTGGCATGCTCGCGCACGTGGACGCTGACACGGCGTTGACGCGGGACGACACGCGAACTCATGCGCTGACGTGGACACTTAGGTGGACACCCACGTAGACCGCCACGTCAACATCGACGGCGAGCCTTCGGATTCGTCTGACAACGGCGAACGGCGGCTCGCCAGCGAGGGTGAGTGGTTGCATCGGGTAGAGGGATGTATTGCGCACGCATTGGTACCAGTTTGGGCACGAGAGATCGTAGGAGTTGGTCGGCGGCGAGCTTTTGGCGGCAGAGATGATACGGCTATGGTCGGGAACGACAACCGTAGGCACTCCTGGACAACCAAGAGGTCCCTGATGAAGCTCCGATGACAGGGAAGGCGATGACGCACTCTACGGGGACGAAGCGCTACTGGCGGCGGTGCAATTGAAGAAAAACCGACGGCGGCGACAAACCCTAGAGCTGGAATTGCGGTGGCGCTGAAGCTTTGGAGGCGCGGCAGCTTAGGGTTTTGGGTTCAGGGGACAAGGGCGAACCTCGGGGTCCTATTTATACCTCGGGGGCGAGCGCAGATAAGGAACCCCCAATTTGGAATATTCTCGGGTTTGTTTGATCTACGAGGTAGAGTTCGATTTTCAACCGATACGGACGCGAAAGACTCGGAGATAAGATTTGACATCCAAATACGAGAGGTTTTATTTGGGAAACCCGCGTTGTCGGACGGAGCTCGAGCTCGAGCCATGGCGGACACGGCCACACTCGCGCAAGGAAGTAGCTGACTCGGAGACGACGACGCACTCGGGCTCACCTGGCAGAGGGAGATGGAGATACATGAATGACTGTGAAAAAAAGAAAAAATGGGCGAGGAATGGGCTGGGTTTAAGGAATTCAGCCCAAGGACTGTTTCTGAGATTTTAATACCTTTTCTATTTTAGAAAATAGCAGAAATTCCAAATGGCAAAAGAAAATAGCAAATGAACTAGGAAAAATCATAGAAAAATTTAGAAAATATATCCAAGCATATAGAATCCAAATAAAATAGTTTTAACTATTGTTGATGTTGACTTTAATCATATTAAATTGTTTTGATTTCCAAAGTCCATGTTTAAGCTTTTAAATTAAATCAAATAAAATCAAATGGTGAATTTTCTCCCTACTAACTATTCAAAAGATTTTTGAAGCTTAGAAAATTGGGATGTTACATGCGGCCCTGCGCCGTCGGCCACGCCATGGCTGCGCCCGCATCACGCCCTGGTAGCACCAACATGCACGATGGTCCAAGAAGCGCCCTAGTCTATGCACTCACCCAAACGCCGCACCGCCGCCCACACGAAATCGCATTGCGCCGCAGCGCAACATGGTGGTCTCGGTATTCAGTCGGCTCATACTCAAGTCAATGCCTGGATAGCAAATTGGGTATTGGCAAGGAGGCCTTAGGGCATACACCGTAGGTTGGCTGTGGGCTTTTAGGCTTTAGTTGCCAAGCTAGCCGGCCCGTAGGTTGGCTGTGGGCTTTTAGGCTTTAGTTGCCAAGCTAGCCAGCCCATCTCGGCATCTCACATGACATCACGATCCAATAGCTTTATCTTCCTCCCGACGCCTATCTCTCCTCTTGCGACCTCCCTCCGTGTGCTTTCATGCTGAACAATCCGCCACTACATACCTGCTTCCCGAAGATTTCCCCAAATTTTAGGTGTGCGAATGCACACATGGCACCTTACCTAGCTCTGCCCATGGGCGCATCTGTTCTTCATTTGGTATGTTTGCTCAAGGATGTGGATGCATTTCTCACATGTGTTGTTGCGGCCTTGCGGGTGATCAAGATGACAAGATCAACATGAAAGCCATAAGTTCCTTTGAAGTTTCTGACCACAGGTTAATTTTCACCCCTTGTCAGAAAGCTGCAAACCAACTTTTCTCAACCGAACTACTTCAGTAATTCTCACTCGTACATGAACACCTCACTATTATTAAATCCTTAATGCCAAATATAGTTCATTTAAAACATGTGGGTACTAAATACATAACGCAACTTTGTGGTATACATGATCCAGCTAGCGAAAGAGAAGCATCTCTTCCGACTGTAACAAACTATATTCTGTCTAGAAGCTACTTGAATTGCCGGTCTGCTGGATCAACCAGAGGCGTTCTCTGAATTCTTACAGGTTGGTCAACGCCGTCCACAGAAGGTTTGATGTACAGGTTGAACATGACGTTGTTGAATATCGTGAGGATAACAAGTGCAAGTGTTGAGAATGCTACGTATGTCGGAGAAAATTCTGGAAGTTCATTAGTATATCCCCGCCCTGTTATCATATCTCGGTCCATGTAAGGGTCTGTTTCAAGCAAACCATAGTAAGATATATATCAAGGTGATGTTAAAAAGGAGTAACTAAGCAAGAACTATGATGGAAAGTACATGCTTCTGTGCTCCTAAAAGTAAATTAAATGGGGTCCAAAGCAATTGAGGGTCAGTATGCAGCCATTAGGAATTGCAGACGTTTAAGGATCAATGGTGTTTTCTTTTTGGAAGATTATAGAAGCATTGTCCTACGTTCTAAAGTGCTTCTATTTCCCCTTAAACCTTAAAGGACATCGTACGTGAGAACACATGAGGAAATGACAACTTCACCTGCATTCTGCGCTGAATTAGTAATGCTCTTATTCTTACGTACTTCAGAAATGACGACTTGTGCTGCTTAATGAAGCACTCATCAAGGTTATAGGTGAGGCTGGCAAACTTTGCATAAGACTTCAGGGTTCCATCGAACATATTCTGTCTAGAGGACTGATCCATCTCTTCTGCATAACTTGGGCAGCTCAACTACAATTTCAGTATGACTGAAACATACCTGATGTAGCTTCTGCATAGCTTCGTTTCAGAGAACATGCAAGCATGCACTAGTTTACGTGTACTGCTAAATTTGACATCAACTATTGGCCGTGATGAAGATCTAGAATTCTTGACGACTCACAGAGGACTAGAGGAGAATGGGCACATCCGCACATGGAAACTGGAAATTCAACTTGACATGAGGAGAACGGGGTAGGCAAAGGCTAGGATTACCCGGGGGAGGAGTTTCCGGCGGCCGCTTCTTGGGCTCGGACAGCCCCTCCAGCTGGGCGTCGAGCTCCGCCAGCCGCCGCAGTGACTCTTCTTGCGGGCCAGGCTCATCGCTCTTCGACTCCACCTCCTCGCCCTCCTTCTCCGACGAGAAGTTGGTTACGTTGTAGCATAGCCTTTTCCTGCTCCCGCGCACGTGCCGAGGAAGAGCGGCATGGAAGCTCCTCCTTCCCCCGACGGCGCTCGCGGCGAACGGGAGGAAGCGGAGCTGCATTCTGGCCGGCCGCGCCCGTGAAGCATCCGGCTGCGGTGGATTTTTAGCAGATAAACCATTCGCGGAGTGGTGTGGATAACGATTTTAACGAGATGAATGGGCCGAATGAGGCGACTCAGCCCATATTTTATGTTGGCTTTGGGCCCAAGCCCACGGACAACCCAAATCCATTAGGACGTGAGGACCCATAAATAAGACGAGATCCCACAACCCCAGAATTCTTTTTATTATTTATTATTTTTAAAGTTATTTTAAATATAATATCTTCTTAAATTTATTTTCAATTCTAGCTATAACCGTAGCATAACTAAATTATGCTATCACATTATCAACCGTGATATGACCGATCTATATTATTACGATATAGTTTTTGACGTAATAAGATTTAGCTCAAAAACAATATGTAAAAAAAAAAGGCCCACAACCCCACCCCACCAGCTTCGTGTACGGAGCGAGCACTCGACGGAATCCGGAAGCGAGCGAGGCGAACGGCGACCACCAGTACGCCCCCGCCGATTTCAATTCCACCCACTCCGCGGCGGAAGCGGGCGATGGCGGCGTCGGGATCGGGAAGCGATACTGGGGGGCGGCCCTGGGCGGTGGCCAGCACCTGGACTCTGGCCGGCGGCGCGGCCGTCGAGGACGCCGTCTCGTTCGAAACATCCGACTACGACGCCGAGGCCGCCCCCTCGGCCGTCTTCCTGGCCCGCCCTCCTTCTGAAGGAGATGGCGATCCCCTCCCCTGCCAGGTTACTCGTGAGTCCTCGTTTTGCCTTGGATAGTTCTAGCCTAGTCAAAAAAAATTGCGAGGTCTGTTGCGAATTGCTGTGTTGCGTTGGTCCGCGTCGCTGATTGGATGCGGATGCTGAGATGCAAGTGCTCTTGGGAATTGCCGTGTTGCGTTAGTCAGCATCTGGGCGGATAAACCCTAGTAGGCTAGTACGAGCCAGCCGAACTGGCCATCGCTGTTCGAGTTCCAGTGCAGAGTTCATTGGAATTGGAGTATCATATGAGTGTTTTAGAGCCCCTTTGGTAGCTAAAGTCACTGTTTTGACTAATATTTAAGAGTGGATGTTGTAGTCTTGTAGATTCCCAATTCCTGTTCAAGAGCTCACACTAGAAGTGGATGTCTGATCGCTGTATGTGAAGTAGTGGATTTCATTTGCTACTTGAGATCGGTTGTATAATATTCCAGTGCTTCTTGTTCTGCCCATGATCATAGAATAGTAATCGGTAGTTTTGGGTAATACCCAGGAAAATATCTGGCTAACTTTTTACAGCTTTAGCCCGGTCTCAATGTAAAGCTGCTTCGCTATGAATAGCCCATCCAACATTTATCACGGTGAAGTTTGCATGTTATATGTATTCCCACTTCTAATATACCACTTAAATGAGCATATTATACTTCTTTATCACTTTCAGTATACTTATATACCAATTATAAGATACTCTAATGCGACTTGATTGAAAAATTCCCATAGGAGCCCTTTATTTTTTATATATACCCTTTTTCATATATAAAGCAAGTATATATACAAATTTTGCTATAAAAAGTAGACTTTAATGAAATTTTTTATGGAACTCACTTTGGGGTATCTTATAATTATTATTGGAGTATGCTTAAATTGATAAAGATGTATCATCATACGACTTAAGTGGTATATTAGAGGTCGGAGTACGTACTCCCAGGAGCACCATACCATTTTCATATATGTATGTATATATATATACTCAATTTGCATAATTTGGAGAGCTACCTATTATTAGGAACTCAAACTGGTATACTTTTATTTAGTCATCTTCTATTGAACTGGCCGTATTTCCATTGAAACCTTTTAGCGTTGCAAATTTCAAGTCAGTTTCTATCTCATTCTATATACACTACAGTGCCTGTCATGGCCAAATTTTCAGTCAGTTTCCATTTTGTTCTATAAATATTATAGTATTTGTCATTGTCGAATTTCAAGTCAGTTTCCATTTCATTATGCACGTATCTAATACATGGCTGTTCATCAGTTAATTTCAGGGGAAAGTACGAGATTCATAGGGTGTATGTGCGGAGCACAGCTCGGATTTATGAAATATACTATACAACTGACCCGAAGGATACCAGTAAGGATTATCTATGCACTGTGTGTTGTGGACTTGCTGTTAAAGAACCGCTGCCCTCAGGTGAAGAAAGTATGGCTCATTGGAGTAGCAATGCTCCAACTAGTGAAAAGCATGAACATGAGACCAAAAGTGTAACCAGTAGTAGTGATGAAGATAGTTGGGTTGAAGTCAAAATTCCAGAGTCTCCTGTGGAAAATAACACATCCGAATCTCAAGAAAGGAATGCGGTTGGAACCTACCAGAAAAATACTTTGGTAATTCCTTTTCTTGTTCTTGTCAACAAACATTGTTCAATACTCACTGTTACCAGAAACTTCTGCTGGGAGTGGCTCCCACTGCGATCTAAGCTTCTTACATCTTCTATACTTCTGTTTTATTATGTGTAATCCAGGCACACTATGAAGCAACTGCTGAGATAACTGATGCAAGCTCATGTGTATCTCTTACTGTCCGTCTTCTTTCACTTCAGTCAAAGACATCTGTGCACATTGAAGAGATCTACATATTTGCCGATCCTGTTGAGTCCACCAATGATGATTCAGTAGCAGGACCTGGAAACATGGGAGGTAGTTCTTTGTTGTCTATGCTTGTTCCTGGCCTTATGCAAATGTCCAAATCTAGGAACTGGAAAATAGATGACAGACATATTTCTGATGGCTCGAGGACCCAACTTCCTGAAGGTTGTGCAATGAGAGCAGCCCATGTGAAAAGATTGCGCAAGAAGCAGTGCCATATGGTACAAATGATTCAAAATTCAAGTCAGCAGGGATGGAAAGCAGACTACCACCCACAGATGGTGGTACAGTGTCTAATGAAAAAAGCAACCAAGATGAGTTCCCATTAAAGGATCCCAAGTCTCTTCCATTGCCTGTACAAACAACAGAAAATACACGAGTGCCATCGGAGAAGGACCAGAGAATATCAAATACAGATCAGCTTGCTAATCCCCTGTTGAATGAAAATTTTACTCCTTACAATCGTATTGAGAGAATGCTGGATACTCTGCTCTCTAAGTTGGAGAAGATGGAAGTATATTGCTCTAGGTTTGAGGACAATATGATTAGGCCTCTTGGTAGCATTGAGGCAAGGCTTCAACGACTGGAGCAACAGTTTGATTCATTCTCTGTGGAGATTCAGTCTTGACGAGGTTCTTCTGCAAGAATACCAGCGCCAGATGGTTTGTCTGATACGACCGACTCACAGGACAAAGCACCTAATGATGGCAATGCTGGAACTTCTGCTTCTATAACCAGCCAGGTTTGGTTGTCAGGGCACCGGAATTTTCTTTAGAGGATTCCTGTGGCTATGACGTGGCTGATGAAAATCCAGTTACCTTACATGGACCTAATGTGGTGCCAAGGCTCCTTGTTAAGGCCCCCGATTTTATTTGTGAACCCGAGTTGACCTGTGAAAATCTTGATTTTGCTCTATCTTCTGAGAAAGAACGCAAAACTTCCCAGTCCGATTGTCAAGGTTCTGAATTCCCAAATGATGAAGACGATGAAGTGGAGGAAGACAAAGAAGCGGTCGGTGATCATGATGATGGTCATACAAAATCGATGATACTCGAGCAAAAGCGATGTCAGCAAACACCAAAGGCAAAACTCCTGTATCTATCGATGGTGCATTAGCATTTGCCTTGGAGGCACTTATCACTTCCACCAAAGGAACACCACATTCGAAGTCTGTTGCTTGCACTGCCAGTAATTCAAGTGCTGGAAGTACTAATGATTCCTCTAGTTGCTCTCTTTCTCCTGAAGAAGTTGATGAGACATCCACTAAAGATGGCTCAGTTGGCCAATTTCATGGTACATGTGGTTATGCAAATAAGGTTGGTACCTCCATATCTTATCAGGAAGTCGATGAAGCTCCACATACTTCCCTCTCTAACATGAACTTGGTTGGCAAGGTTGAGGCAGATGAACAGAATATTGTTCTCAATTCGGACAAGATGGCATTTGTTGCAAGCACTGAACCATTGGGTGTTCCTTCACGGCCTCATACAGGATCTATTGATGATGGTACTCAGGTAAATGGACAGAATATTGGTCTTAATTTGGACACAATGCCATTTGTCACAAGCACTGAACCTTCGGATGCTCCTTCTCAGCCTCCTACAGTTTTGGAATATGTTGATGATGGAGCTCAGGTGAAAGAAAAACCTCCTGCAGTTTTGGAATCTGTTGATGACACAGCTCAGGTGAAAGAAAAGCCTCCTGCAGTTTTGGAATCTGTTGATGACACAGCTCAGGTGAATGAAAACAGACCTGCCTTATCCTTGGCAGAGTTTCTTGCAGCAAGGAACGCAAGCTCTTGTAGGAATGTTCGTCGCCAAGGCGTCGCCTTGGCGTCCCGGCGGGGTAGAGCAGACGCTGCGGTCGCTCGCCTCGCCTTGGCCATCTCCGACCTTCGGCCGGCCCCGTACTCCATTTCCTCCTCATTTCCTCCTCGTCTCTCCTCCATCCATGACGCCATGCCGCTCTCGGATGACCGTCATGGGATCCGGACGGATCCGCCTCTCTCTCTCGGATCCGGCTGGACCAAGCCGGTCGCCACGGAGAGGGAGGAGGAGGAGTCGATCGTCGCCATGGGAGGAGATTGGGAGGTCGCCGCCGTGGGAGGGAGATGGGGAGGAGCTTGATCCGCCATGGAGGAGATGGGGAGGTCGCCGGTCAGCCAGCTGGGGAGGAGATGGGGAGCCGGAGTGAGAATTGAGAAGGGGAGCCCGAGCCGGCGATTTCTCGCCGGCGAAGCGTGGCAGGGTCACGGGCGTGGCAATGGTATTTGGGCCGGATCTTTTGCTCCCAATGTATTGCTTCCAATATATTGACTAGTGTTGCTACTTATTAGTTGTAAAATTATAGTTGCTACCTAGCTCGTCTTGCCTCGCCTAGAGGACGACTAGGCGCCCCTTAGGCGCCGTGTGTTAGAATGATCTCGGGGCATTTGGCCCAACGGCCAAATGCCAACCCTGATCAGCATACGATCGGGCGCCCAGTAATGGTGGTGGGCCTGTCGCATGACGCCATATAAAAAAGAGAGGTGGGGGAAAGGCGGCACGTCTGACGAGGTTGATGTGTCGCCACAAACCCCACCGAAAACCCTAATCCGATCCGAGAAGGGGCTCAATGACGGAAGTTCCACCACCGCCGTCATCCAAACGCCGCCAGAAGGCGTCGCCGACGACCCAATGATGGCCAACTCCTCCTCTACCTCCGACGGTCAAGTATCCTCTCTCCTCTACCTTTCCTCTCGGATCTAGACCCGTGCACGAAGGCAAGAAAAGGGGGCAAACAATGGTATCGAGCCTTCTGCCGTGGCCGCCGCTCCTTCGGGGCCGCTTCGGCCGAGGTGTGGGAGTCTTGGCGCATGACCTCCGTGATCGCCGCCTCGCTTCCGCCATTCCGGTGGGGCTGCCGCCAAGACGCCTGCAGACCGCTTGCCGGTTGCCATTGCCGCCACAGACACCGCCATGTGAAATCGCCACCGCTGACTCCCGCCAGAAGCGTCCGGCGCCGCTGCGTGCTTACAGGCAGGCGTCGCCGCGCTGCCGCTTCTTTGCCGCCAGTATGAAGGCCGATGGCGCGCCGCCGCGCCTCGCTTTAGCGCCGCTTTTTGGATCTGAGGAGCCGCCGCATTTTTTTTTTTGGAGGGTGCATATGTTTAGGGTTTTGCCTTGGATGAGGTGCATCGGGGCCGTCGGATGGGATCCGACGGCGGTTTGTTTTGGGGGCGGATCGCTTAATGGGCCAAAAGTGATTATGGACCAAAATGGGAAATTGCACAATAACTCTTGCTAAATGAAAGTTAATTGTTTTTGGTAGTCCATCTGCGTGAGGCCCCCGCACTTCAGCGTCCTGTGTGCAGGTAGTGCATAATGGGCGACCAGGACTCATTCTCGCTCGGCCCTAAGCCTCCGTGACAGACCTCACTACGCTCCAGATCCGAAGTGGCCTAATTGATATAAAGAATTTGGATCACAAATCAACATAGCTTTCATGTTTCCGCTGCAAAAGTTAATGTTTGATTACTCTTTCAATTAAATTCGAACCAACGGGAGAATTTAATTTTTTGAGAATTGTTGTGAATTATGATATTGTTATTTTCTGACCAACGTTGATAGTAACAGTATTATAATTTCTAATTGATGTTTTTTATGCATTATTTCTATTTACGCCAACGGTGATGTAGATTTAGTGTATAGATAAAATTGATTTAAAATTGTATGTCGTATTTTTGACCAACGTTGGAAATAAGGCATATAATTTTGCGATTATATTCTCATTTTATTTGAATTATTTTTCAAAGGATACAACTTGATGAGTTGTATCAAAGAGATCCCCACTCTCAAAGGAGATAATTATGGAGAGTGGAAGAAAAAGATAGACTTAGCGTTTATCTTGGTTGAGGTGGACTGGGTCCTCGCTCAAAGACGTCCCATCGAGCCTATGGCCTTTGGTGAGGATCAAAATGAGGATGACACTTGCTTGGCGAGAAAAGACAGAGGACCATGCTCCTTACTGGATGTCTTATGACCTTGAGCATAAGAAATGGACCACGACCAACAAGAAATGTATGGTGTGATAAAAACACAATTGAGCTCGCAATTGTGGGCTCAATCATGAGAATGTGACAACATCACAGAATACCTTGAGAAAATAAAGAGTCGGTTCTTGGCTCTTCAAAGACATATGCTACACGGTGATTAAGCGACTTGTGTGAAAAGGTACTCGGTGGTGGCGGTGGCATAAGAGAACACATACTAAGGATGAGTAATTTGGCATCAAGCTTAAACCAATGGATTTGGCTCTCAAGGATGAGTTCCTTATTCATTTGATTTTGCTTCCTTCTTAGGAAAAGTTTGACACCTTTGTTGTCAACTACAACATCTTCGAGAAATGGGACTTAGAAAAGTGCATAGCTATGTGTGTGCAAGAGGAGGAAAGATTTAAATCATCACATGGTGTTTCTATCAACTATGTGAAGGACAACAAGAAAAAGAACTTCAACGATAATTCTCCTCAAAGAACAAGGGAAAAGCCTCGTCCATCGGCCTCAACAGAATAAATTTCTTTGTAGACAAAGATCGGTGTCTTCTTTGCAAGAAGGCGGGACACTACAAGAAGAACATCACGATTACTTAAAGATGATAATGGCAAAGAAAGGTGAGAACATTATTACCTTTATAAATGAATGCTGTATGTGCAATATTCAAATCCACTTGGTGGATTGACTCGAGAGCAACTATTCATGTTGCTAATTCCTTCTGAGGATTCCGTTCGACGAGGACTACGCAAAAAGCGAAAGATGCATTAAAGTTGCAAATGGAGTCCAAGTGAAGTTGAAGCCGTTGGCGATCTTTCATTAGAGTTAGCTAATGGTTCCAATCTTTTACTTAGAGATGTCCTTTTGTTCCTCTTTACAGAGGAATTTGATTAGTGTTTCATGCTTGGACAATAATGGTTATGATTGTCATTTTGGAAAGCGGCAAGTGTGAAATAATGTTTAATAAAGAATGTGTTGGTCTTGCCATCTTACAAAATGAGCTTTATTTGTTATCATTATGTGATGATGTGAATGTCGTATGCGATAATGGGAGCGTCGGCGTGCGAAAGTAATTGAATCCTCGTCTACGAATGTAAACAGAAAACGAAAGAGAACTCATAATGAATCGTCGAAATTATGGCACTGTCGTTTAGGCCATATTTCGAGGGGGAGAATAGAAAGACTAGTTAAGAATGAAATTCTTCCTCTATTAGAGTTCTCGGACTTAGAACAATGCAGAGAATGCATTAAAGGAAAATATGTAAAGAAAATTAAGAAAGACGCCAAAAGAAGCACAGGAGTTCTACAAATTATTCACACAGACATTTGTGGTCCTTTTCCTGTGAAAAGTGTGGATGGTTATGACTCGTTCATAACATTCACGGATGATTACTCCGTTATGGATATATTTATCCAATCAAAGAAAGAAATGAAGCCTTGGATAAATTCAAGATATTTAAAAGGTGAAGTTGAAAACCAACACGATTTAAAGATTAAGATAGTCCGATCGACGCGGGGAGTACTACTATCGACATACCCCATATGGACAAGTTCACGGACCTTTTGCAAGGTTTTTACAGAAAATGGCATAGTGGCCCGATATTCTACAAGGCGAACCTCGGCAAAATGGAGTAGGTGAAAACGCAAGCGTACCACGATGGATATGGTGCGAAGCATGATGAGCTATTCCACACCGCCATTGAGTTTATGGATGGAGGCATTGAAAACCGCCATTCATATTCTCAACAGAGTGCCTAGTAAGTCGGTGCCCAAAACAAATGCGAGTTGTGGATGGGAAGAGTTCCTCGCTAAACCACTTACGTGTGTGGGGAGTCTCCGAGGCTAAAGTATTTAACCCAAACCTTGGGAAGCTTGATCCCAAAAGCGATGAAGTTGCCATTTCATTGGCTACCCCGAAAAGTCAAAAGGTTTTCGTTTCTCTTGTCGAGACGGATATACAAAGTTTGTAGAAAGCGAGACCATTTGTCTTCTTAGAGGATGAAATGATGAGAGGAAGTATGGTAGCTCGTGAGATTGATCTTGAAGAGAAGCGGGTGTATCGCCCGCTCAGATGATTCAAGAGCCATTCTTCACAATACTGCTTGTCATTTGCACCGACAAGCGATGCAAGACAACGTGGTGCCAAGACTGTTATTGTTCCTCTGTGGCAACAATGAATGATAATGAGGAACACGTTCTTGAGGATCCTATAGAACCTATTGCCACAGATGAGGGGAGCAACAAAGACCTCAAGCAGAAGATATACCAAATGAGGAGGCCAGGAGGTCTCAAAGAGTAAGAAGATCGGCTATTTCGATGATTATCAGTTATCATCTGAGAGGAGTTTCAAATGGAGGATGATCCCACCTCATTTGAAGAAGCCATGAAGCGAAAATTCCTCAAAATGGCTTGAAGCCATGGAAGAGGAAATGAGGTCCATGAAGACTAATAAAGTGCGGGACTTGGAAATTATTCCTAAAGGAGCCAAAAGCGGTAGAGGGTCAGTAAATGGGTCTACAAGACAAAGCTTGACTCCCAAGGAAGGTAGAAAGATACAAAGCGCGACTTGTGGCAAAAGGATTTACGCAAAGAGAAGGATTGATTACAATGAGACCTTTTCTCCGGTCTCATGTAAAGATTCCTTGAGAATCATAATGGCATTAGTAGCACATTATGATTTAGAGTTATCATCGATGGATGTAAAGACGGCATTTCTTAATGGGGATTTGGAGGAAAATGTTTACATGGCACAACAGAAAGGTTTTGTCATGGAAGGAAATGAAGGAATGGGATGCCGCCTAAAGAAATCGATTTATGGGTTAAAGCAAGCTTCAAGACAATGGTACTTGAAGTTTGTGATCTAATAAGAAAATTTGGGTTTAAAGAGAATGTAGAGGACAAGCGTGTTTATGCAAAGTTTAAAGATGGGAAGTTTATCTTCCTAATCACGTATGTGGATGATATCCTCTTGGCTAGTAGTGATGTCGATCTGCTCTTGGAGACAAAGAAGTTTTGTCCTCAAACTTTGACATGAAAGATCTTGATGAAGCTTCATTCGTTCTAGGGATCGAAATTCAGGACGAAACAAAGGGATATTGGGACTATCACAAAAGACATACATAGAGAAAGTCTTAAAGAAATTTGGGATGCATAAATGTAGTCCTTCACTGCACCTATAGTCAAGGGCGGCGAGATATGGGGATTTTCAATGCCCCAGAACCGATATGAGATCGATCAAATGAAAGCGGTTCCATATGCTTGGTGTCGGAAGCTTCTGTATGCTCAAGTGTGCACTGCATACGACTTAGCATTTGTTCTGCGGGTTACTTGGCGATTCGAGCAATCTCGAATAGAACATTGAAATTGATAAAGAAAGTCTTGCGTTATTTGCAAGGAACAAAAGGCCTCATGATGACATCTGAAGATCGATTTACTCCATATAGTGGGGTATCTGATTCGATTTTGCGGGAGATGATAGAAAGTCTACATCCGGATATGTGTTCACTCTCGCGGAGGAGCTATATCGTGGAAAAGCTCAAAGCAAACCGTCACTACATCGTCCACAATGTATGCCGAGTTTGTAGCATGTTATGAGGCTACAGGCGGGTGAAGCGGCTAAAGAAGTTCATACGGTTTAAAAGTGGTTGGCGACATCAATAGACCACTTAAGTTGTCTTTGCGATAATGAACCCATGATAGCGTATGCCCACAACAATAAGTCAAGTGGTCTTTGCCAAACACATTGACATAAAGTACTATGTTGTGAAAGATAAAGTTCGGGATCAAATTATAAGTCTTGAGCATATAAGTACAGCAAAGATGTTAGCGGATCCGCTTACTAAAGGCTTACCACCCAACATGTTGAGAGAACATGTAGCCAGCATGGGTTTAAGGAAAGCCTATGATTCTGGACTAAAAGATGGCCCAAAAGATTAAAGTAACTATTTGATGCAGAGAGGTGTATTGTAGTCATTGAATCTATCGGCGATTGACCGTGACGATGAGACATGTTCTATGCACTAATCTGTGATGGAATGTGTAAAAACAAAAGTAATTAAAGATAAAGCATAGATTGAGATCAAGGGAGAATGTTAGAATGATCTCGGGGCATTTGGCCCAACTACCAAATGCCAACCCTTGGCATACGATCGGGCGCCAGTAATTGGTGGTGGGCCCTGTCATGCCGCCATATAAAAGAGAGGTGGGGGCGAGGCGACGCGTCTGACGAGGTTGATGTCCGCCACAAACCCCACCAAAACCCTAATCCGATCTCGAGAAGGCGCTCCAATGACGGAAGTTCCACCACCGCCGTCATCCAAAGCTGCCGCCAGAAGGCGTCGCCGACGACCCAATGATGGCCAACTCCTCCTCTACCTCCGACGGTCGGTATCCTCTCTCCTCTACCTTTCCTCTCGGATCTAGACCCGTGCACGAAGGCAAGAAAAGGGGGGCAAACACCGTGGTCGCCAAGGTCGCCGTGACAACCTTGTTTTGAGGTATGCCACGGTAATGATGGTGCTGGACTACTGTCCTTCGAGAGAACATCGGCAGGAGCTGGTAAGAACTCGGAAGGTGGTGACAGCAAGGCGAGCCAGAAGAACAATATCAGTTAATTTTTGCTACTGAAGAAAGTTTTTGAGGTTGATGAGGATGACAGTAAATTTTTTGATAATATATCCACTAACACAACCTTTGAAGCATCACTACGCAGCTCCTGCAAATGGTGTTAACGGGCATGGTACCAATGCAACTGTGTCAGATGAGGACAGAAGTCTGGAGAATACAAAGAACAGCATTAGGCTTTCTGGCGGGACGGATTCTCTATTTTGTCAGAGTAGTGTTCCTGATTCCAAGAAAAGATGGATTGAGGGCAGCAGCTTCGCTTCAAGTCTCAATGACAGCTTTACAAAACCGAAGATGGAACACTCCTTGTCAAATTATTTTAGTAGTATGGAGTCATTTGGTGGAGCACCTGCCAGAGAAGTTCTCAGTTCAGGGAACACCACATATGGAAATTGTGTAGAAGATCTTTTTGCAGGAATTGGATTTAGTTCTACTGTAACCCCGATTGCAGGGGAAGAGCTGCAAAAGGTTTATGGCATGCTTTATGAGTACAAGGATGACATTATGGGCATGGCCTTCGTAACAAATAAAACAAGAACAGCCCTTCTCTTGAAGTCTTGCTTGCCGAATCATCTGATTCTGAAAGCGCAAATTTCTGATCTGGAGGACATTGACAATGATGCTAGCTTTGGTTCAGCTCAATTGTTCAGTACGTTCTCATCTTCAGATGATGATGCTTCCGCCACGGATGAGCCTTTAGCTGATCTAGTCGGTCTGCCGATACCATCAGAGGCCGCAAACGAGCCTTTGGCTGATGTGGTTGATCTGACCCTTCAGGGACATATGCTCCTGCAGTGAATGAGCCTTTGGCTGATGTGGTTGATCTGCCAAACCCTTCACAGACATACGCTTCTGCTGCGAACGAGCCTTTGGCTGACCTTCCGAGACATTTGCAGGAGGCAGCAGTGGAGAACATCCTGACAGCCTTATATAAGGTCAATGCATACTGTTCTACTCGTCAGAAATAAGAGACACATTCTCGGTTGGACAACTTTCTAACTGGTGTGTCCTGTACAGTGATCAACGTTTTCTTCCACGCCCTTGCAGTTATTTGTACGTACACATCTTGGTGTCCGCAACAATATTTGCTAGACGGTGCATTTGGCTCAGTTTGGTATTCTGCCGTTTGTGTAATACATTTACCACCCAACACTTGTCCATTTACTATTACCGTCTCCAATCACCCTTAAGCACTGATGATTACAGGAAAAGCATGGTTACCAGATTTCCAGTTTATCTCGGTATCATTTTCTTGTGAATTTCTACATGATATACACGTCGCCTGAATTACCACGGACAATAACGCATCCAGACGAAGTACAGGATATATTATGGTTAACCATTCTAGAGGTGAATAGCCTGATTTACTGCGTAGATTTCACAACTTTTCTGATTCTTGAGCAACATGTCAACTGCACCATTACATAATCTCCCCACAGTAATTTCTTTCAACTTATTTTCTAATCATGTAAACCACTTATTGCTAAAGCCTAACAGGTAAAATTCGCAACACGCCATGTTACGTGTGCAAACACAAGAACAGGCCACATTCTGTACACATGTGAGCTTGCTTGATGCCCCAGCGGTCCGTTCCTGCATGCTCATGAGCTAATCCTAGCCATGGGTCAGGCAATGAAGTCGTCCCACGAGATATAGCATTTAATACAAGATGAGGCCCACGCTCACTGTGGGTCTGTGGCCATCCTCTCCATAGGACCATAATGTCCAAGTTGAAGGAATGATTGGGTTCGTATCCGTTCAAAAAGCATAATCCACACAATCTTGAGGTATTGCCGGATCCAAAATTAAGGCTTGGTCGTTTTCTTATCGATGATGCTATGCACAGTTCTTCCTACAAGAAAATGCATACGATCACTGCATTCGTATGCATAGGCAGACTGTCACTATGTCCAATCTGAACTAAGTTTAGCCGAGTCAAACCAAAAAAGGGGAAATCTTCCGGGTGTCCATGGTCTCCGTCCTCCAAATCCTAACTCCTAAGTTGCCAAACCCATATGCTGCAGAACAATCTCTTGTATTCACAAGGATCGTTCCACATCAAAATCAAGAACACGGAACAGAAGTCACTTTCCTACGTAGGGATATTGATTTATCAAAGCTAGGATACACAAGTGCTTTGTGAAACAATGATGATGCTAATTTGAAGTATGGGTCAGAATTAACAACACAATAATACCTATACCTACCAACAAGCTCCCTAGTTGCAAAGGGCACTTTCAGATACAGTATATGTGTTTAGCGACTGCTGTTCATCTCGAAGTCTCACCTAGCTAATGTGAGTGTCAGTTGACGTGACATTTGACTGAAGCAGCCTCACCTCACGGCTGTAATTCTGGTTCTGTAGCACAACTGACCAGGATAATAATATCATCGAACAGCACACGTTCTGATGCTCGAAGTGATGCCAGTAGGTCACATGCCGAAATCAAGGCAGAAAGTTCATAGGGTTCAGTACTTCAGCTCCAAATTACTGTTTGCTCAAGTACTCTTCACTCTTCAGTACATCAGGCTTCCAAGTCTATGTCAAAGTGCGGTTAGTTACGCATTTAGGATGCCAAAAAAGAGGCAGGACAAGTTGCTGGGAGCAGAGAAACTACACATTTGCTTTGGGTTGAAGTAAAGAGAAACAAATGAAAATGGAAGCTTACAAAATTACACAAAACGGTAGCTGCATATCTTGTTCATATTGACGTACACAATCCTTCGTGACAACAAAATACAGGCAGCTCTTGTCCTCAAGATTCAGAGCAGCCATCCATCTTTATGCTATGTACTTCTGTCTGTCCCTTCAACTTTGCAATACCATATGAAACACAGGAAAGAAAAAACAAAGACTTCAAATACATGTGGATACAACACTAAAACAAGAGTTCCACACAGCAACTACTATCACATCACTGATCCCTGTGAGGCGAAGCGGTGAACGATCCGGCGACGGCGAGCAGAGGAGGAAGAGCCGAGAGAGAGTTCAGAAGAAGGAGCGCTTGGATGGCGCCCTCCCCACGGCCCTCATGAAGTTTGCGAGCTCCAGCACGCGGGCCACCTTGGTGCCCCTCTTGGCCTCCGCCGACGCGCGCTTCTCCTCCGCCTTCCGCCGCGCCTTGGCCACCTCGTTCTGCGCCTTCTCCATCGCCTTGGCACGCTTCTCCTCCAGCTTCCTCTGCACATGTCCAAGAAACACCATCAGAACCTGGTGGAAATGGCGCCGAATCGAGAAGATTGGAGTGAAAGGAGCATTTTGTTGTGTGCCTACCTCGTACTTCTTGAGCCAGGCGCTGGCCTTCTCGACCTGGTCGCCCTCCCAGCCGTTGATGACGACCTCCTCGCGCTTCAAGCGGTTGTTGATCTTGGCGACCTCGGCGATCTGCCACGCGGCGATTTTGGATTCCACCTCCTCCTTCTTGACCTGCCCCACCGACACCTCGTCTCCGTGGCCGGCGCCCACCACGGCCACGTCGCCGGCCGCGGGGTGCGGCGGCCCCGCCCGGCGCGGCGACGGGATGGGGTTGCTGTCCGGCACGATGGCCAGAGGGTTCGTCTCCTCCAGCTCCTCCTCCCCGATCCTCCCCAGCGCGTCGTCCCCGGCGCCGTTCGCCACGGGGTCGCTCCCGTTCGCTGCCGCGGCGGCGGCGGCGTTAGCGCTGGCTGCTGCGGCGACCATGGCCGAGAACTCCCTGCTCATAGTCGGGAAGGGCTCGCTGGGGGCGGTGTCACTCCCGACGGAGCGGATCGACGTGTGCCTGGTCCCCGCCGCGGACTCCCACGACTCACTGCTCCCCCTGCTCTGGCGGTACGACGGCGGCTGGATCGGCGCGTGCGGCGGGCTCAGCGCGTGGATGTCCCTGAACTCCGGCTCCTCCTCCTCCCCCTGCCCCCTCCCCCTCTCCTCACTGCTCCTACTCCCCTGCTCGGCGCCGCGGCTGCTGCTGCTACTACCACTAGCCGCCGTTTGTTCATTCAACATGTGGCAATTCCTCCTACTCGTAGTAAGGCTCTTGCTAATGCGCTAAGCCACTATCGCTGGCGAAACCATTTGGGATCGGATTCGGTTGGCGCGGCGAGCTGCGAGGTGTGGTGTGGTGAGTAGAATGGTGGCGCAAGGAGCCTTCTTAAATAGAGGAGAAAGCTAAGCTGTGGCAGTGGGGGTGCCCACCAATGGAGGGCGAGGATGAGGGCACAGCAGTCGGGATACTGCCATTTCCGTTTCCATTTCCATTTCCATTTCTTGCTCTTTTGGGTGCCTTCGTCGCACTTTCTTATTCCGGAGATTATGTTGGCACGATTCATTCTGGCCCACAAAACAGATGAGTCGTGCCGAAGAGACAGCCCAGGTACAACCTAAAGTCTATCATGCTGTGCCATACCCATTTAGTCCGATGGGTCGGTTGCGGCCCATTTAGCCTGTTATGCTCAAAAAGTTAGAAAAAATAAAATCAAAAAAATATGTAGAATTCAAAAATTGATAGGAAAATTGTAAAAAAAAGGAGAGAAAGTCCTTCACAGTTAGAAGTGTCTCCACCATCTCACTAATGAAACATGTTCTTCTCTCCTCCAATATTCTTTCAGAAAGACTGAAAACAGACTCGGAGGAAACCGTCGAGACAAAAACAGTTAACACGTCACATACAAGTATGGATAGCACGGGATATGCTAACTTATGGTCATATCACCAGTGCAAAATTTTGAATTTTTCTAAGTTGAAATCCACCGTATCGCTAGCAAGGCAGATAGTTCCCCACTCCTTGGGTGAGAGGTTGGTCTTATACTTTATTGAGAAGGTGTCGTTGTAGAAGAAGAAGACGTGGACCTAGAAGAAGAGCCTGCACTTCAGATCTTGCCCCACAGATTTGTCTTGTTACTTGAGATAGGTGCCACTGGAGGTCATTGCAAGCGACTCACTGGAATTTATTTTCATATCTTTGAAAAAACTCATGTAATCGAGAACGAACATCTGCAAAATAGTTAGAATAGTCTAACCCTATAGCATCACTAAGAAGATCAAGAATATTAGCAAATCCGTCAATTTTAGCTCCAGGATCTAAAATAAATGCAAATGCATATAGGAAAGAGATTTCTATATAATATTTAAGGTATTTAGTTTTCAAAGCAATAATAGCATCTCTTAAAACTGTGTCATTTTCATAGTTTTTTTAAATGACTAGCAATCTGTAAAATACTATACATAATAATAAAAGATGTTGGATAATAGACATCACACAAAGCAACAATGGCTTCATAAAAAATTTCCACAAACTGAAGTATCTTCTCAACAATGAACCAATATAGCCCAGTCAATAGTATACTACTATCAGTGCTCTGATAGTGCGTTTGAATAAAAACAGAAAAATTGCTCTTATATGGTAAAAGACTCTTAAGCATCAGGTAAGCAGAGTTCCATCTTACCGGCATGTCCAAACCGAACTTTATTGGGCATAAACCCATCATCTTGCAAAAGTTCTTATATGCCGCTATTCTTACGTTAGAATCATTCAAGTAAGATATCGCATCGTGAAAAGCTTTACTATACGGATTCAACATCTTCAAACCACATTTGACTATAAGGTTAATAATATGGCAAACGCATCGCTGATGTAACAAGAATGAATCGACATATGTACTCCTCACTGGAGTAAGAATATCCATGACCCTAGAGTTCGAACCGGCATTGTCTAAAGTAATTAGGAATATTTTGTCTGTAAAACCAAAGTCTTCCACGACTTTGATAATACAGTCCGCAATATTCTCATTGATGTATGCTGCATCAATTAATTTGAAACCTATAATTCTTTTCCCCATTGCCTAGTTGTTATCAACATAATGAGCAACTACACTAAGATAATCCTCCCTGTTCCGACCAATCCATATGTCCGAGGTTAGGGCCGCCGAAAATGTGCACGTACTAAATAGTTCCTTTATTTTATTACGATGTTCATTGTAGTATTTTACTAGATTATTAGTTGTTGTCTGTCCTGAAACATTAGAAAATCTAGGATTATGCGCAGTTCTAATGTAAGTTTGGAAAGTATTAGACACCTCAAAGCCTAACGGTAAATCCTCATAAACAAAAATGATAGAGAGATTGACAGGATCGTAGTCCCAGCTACGTACCGTACTGTTGGGGTTGTATTGCAGCTGCGTCTGTCTCATCACAAATCCTTGCTTGGCCTTACATCTTGTAGCATGTCTAAGCAAGTACCTCGTTCCACGTGTAGACCTTGCAGACAACTCATTGCGATATTTTTTGCAAATAGCATATGGTACCTCATTTCCCCGTGCATTCAGCTTGGTTGTCCTGTTGAAATTCTCCCACACTCCCAATGTAGACGACCTTGACCTCTTTACTCCGGTGATCACCGACGAAGATGCCGTCATGGAGCCTGATGACGAAACTCCGTCTTGCCCTTCCGGTAACAACTGCGGTTGGTTTGAGGCAGCCGCAACCTTCATGGATGCAACTTCCTCTGGTGAAAGTCCAAAATCACCAAGAGCAAAAGTTATCGTAATTTTCCATAACGAAAACTATAAAATCGAAACTAACACTATTATTACTTTCATCTTAGCATAACAAATACTAATAATAAAAGTATGAAAAAAAATAGTATTGTACCGCTTTTGCTAACTTGCTGGCAGAGATTGAATTTTTCAAAATTTGGCATATTTTTTTGAATTTTGCCAAATTATCTCACAATGAATTTGAATTTGCACAATAGAATTTCAAAGAGAGATTAAGGCATGGAAGGGTGCTGAATGAGGGGGGGGGGTAATGGTGGCTACTTATAGTGATTTTTTTTGCTTTTTTTAAAGGCCCGGACGGTTAAAAACGGTAAAAAGGTAATAAAAAAAAAAGCCCAACCAGCAGATTCCCCCCGGGCCATGTTGTGCTAGGCACGACCCACCATGCCGACACGACCCACTTGGGTCCCCTTCGCGTGCCTCACGCCCCTCACCTGCCCGCCCGCGTCTTGCTTTGCCCGTTCGCGTCAAGCGTCACCTACCACCTGCCCCTTCGCCCGTCGCCCCCTCCCAGCCTTCTCCCTCCTCGTCGGCCCACGTCGCGCTGCTGTAACACCCTGATTTTCCAAGTCCTTTTTAAATTTGTAAAATAAAATAAAACTATTTTGTTTTGATGAGAATTAAGTAGTTGGTTCGTTGGAGAGGTTTAAGTTTCATGTTGTCACCTCTTACGTATGTTGGCCACTCTCCTCGATCTCTCTTTTGTGTTATGTTGGTTTAGACCTTCTCTGTGGCTGGACCTCCCCCAATGTTCTTGAAGTTAGACCTCCTGGGGCTCAGACCTTTCTCCTTGGGCGTATCAATATGTCAGACCCACTCTCTCTTTGAATTTGATCTCTTTGGATCTCTTTGTTGGTTCGAATCTCTTTGGTTCAGACCTCCTCTGTAGGTCTAGACCTCCTCTTGGTTAAGGCGTGCCTATATGTTTAGGCCTCCCTTCGACTTCGGGTCCTTTGGACCTCCCCATCCATTGGACCTCCTTGCTTAACCTAGGAACTCCTGACCTCCAAAGATCTCCTCCCGAACCTCTAGGACCTCCCATTGTGGAGATCCTAGCGATTAGGACCTCCCCTTGTCAACTCAGTTCTTTAGACCTCCTCTCAAGACCTCCTTGAGCCCGTGGAACCTCCTTTCGTGAGAGCCTAACTGATAGGACCTCCCCGTTGGTGAGATCCTACCAGTCAGGACCTCCTTTTTGCAAGGATCCCCTCAGCCAGGACCTCCCTTGATGGGATCTTGGTTGTCAGAACCTCTAAGTCACGTGGACCTCCTCCATGTGTCTTTGGACCTGCCCATGTGTGGATCTCCTCTGTGTATCGGGACCTCTTAGCCTCCAGACCTCCTCTTTGTGGATCTGGATCGTTAAGACCTCCCCCTGGAGATCTTAACCGTCCAGACCTCCCTTCTTTGGCAGGTCAAAGCGTTAGGACCTCCCATTGGAGATCCTAACCGTTCAGACCTCCTGTCTGAAATTGATCCTTCGGCCCTAGACCTCCCTTGCGGGCGAGGTTCTCCTCTTACCTTACGGACCTCCCCGTTTGCACTGAATCTTGGCCGTTGGACCTCCTCTTTGGAGATCCAACTGTCAGGACCTCCTCTTTTGACCCAACTGTTTCTAGATCTGACTGGTCCCGCCTGCCAGGTTGACCCATTCTTATGTTTCCCCGCCACACCAGTACCATGGGCATTTAATGCATGTCTTGTTGCATTAAATGCGGCTTTGAAAATGGATGCTTCCATTGTATAGGGTCATTCAGGGCACTATTGGTGTCCTTTCAAGTCTCCTCCGTAATAAATACACTATGTCCTTTATTATTTTTCTTTGACATTCCGTACCTTTTGCCTATTTTTCATACTCACCAAATCATATGCGCATTGAGTGGTCTTTTCACTTCCTTTGACTATAACTAGTCCCGGAGCCCTCCATTGCCACCTTTTCACACACTCAACACTTTGGCTCACACCCAACACTTCTGGAGAGTCCTTCTTTGCCAAGAACGCCGCCAGAGCATCTCTCCATCGTGTTTTCACCATTGGAGGCTCGGCAGGAGCTTGGGCGTTGACCTCAACCGCCCAGATTGCCTTCGACCTCCCCTTCACCCGTCACCTCCTTCTTATTGCTGGTAAGTTTCCTTGTATATTGCGCTGTTCTTGTTCTTGTCACCACCATAAGAGGTTATGTCCATTTCAGGACCTCTTCCTTTGGATTCTCTTTGGAACTCTATGATTTTGTGTGAAGATCACCTCTCTGGATCCTGCGCACTCATTATCCTCTTGGTGCATTGCTAGAGCTGCCTCTAGTCTTCCGTGAGGACCTTCCCCATTCGACCTCTCCCGAGAAGTTGGGACCTCTCCCAAAGAACCTATTTTGATTATAAGTTGCTACATTGGTTGAGTTTTGGAGTTTCTTTTAAAAGTTCATTTGGCTCTTTATTTGGAATGTGGTTTGAATTGTCTTCTTTTCTCTCGTATAGGCGTGAAGGCACCGAGGGCGTGAAACCAAGAAGAAGACTCTCAAGGCAATGAGCAAGGCAAGTCATGCTCTTGATCATATTGCACCCGATATTTCAATCTACTTATGTTCAATTTCAAAGTATAATGCATGCTTACTTCTACCAAGTTATTTCAATACGTCTTTAAACACATAGCTATGCCTACTTCCTTTGTATGGCCATTGTTGACATTGAACCCAATCTGTTGTCACCTTAGACAAAACACAGGAGATACATTAGTGTGAACCAGAGCTATTGAAAAAGAATGCTTAGACTTGCTTAGACCAAAAGTACTTGCTTTGGGAAATCTTTACCTTCATGACCAAATACTATTTAAAATGTTTTAACCATGGCATTGGGATGTCATGGGAGTGTGAAAATATTCTTTGGGAAGCAAAGAAAATGAAAATTGATTTAGGCTTGGGCGAATCGGTTGCTTGGTTGGTGCAAGGTTTATGCACGGACTCTATCTGGATAAGGTGGAGGTCAAGGGTTTGTGATTGTCGCCCAAGTCGATTGAGGGCGGGTCTTTGAGCCGCCAATGCTAGGCCTATGATGGGCTATGCCAAAACCGTGCAACCACATGTCTCGGTATGAGGTGTGGGACCTAGCTAAGTAATTTGCGTAACTTCCACATGATTGATCCAGTTGGACGAGTGGGAGGTCTTCTATGGCGGTGGTCTTTTATGACCTATGTTCCCACTTGGTGCAAGAGGGGCCCAGATCTGTGGAGCTGAATCCAAAGGAGGCGAAACCTTAGCAAGGAGAGGCTGTGGTGGGACAATGCATTTCAAAGGCTTTGTCATGAACTCTAGACTTCTTACCTTTGGTAGTAAGAGGTGGCATCGACGGATGCCGGATAAACTAGAGGGATCATGTCATGTGGGTAAAGTGCACATCCTCGATCAGTGTAAATCTATTGAATAGCCGTGTCCACGGTCATGGACATCTTTGGCGTGCCACTCGAGTTAGATATTGATTTGGGTTTCTAAAAGTGTTTAACAAGCTGTTTTGGGATTTCTATCCCATGGGTTTTAGGCGAGGAGCCTTGTGACGGAGGTATCCTTCACCAACTTGTTGATGAATGCTATCAAGCGAGAATCAAGTTTTGTAAATGAATTTTATCTATTAAAAACGCCTTGGAACTTAGTAATTGTAATTGAAAGAAATTTGGCTTTATGCAAAGCAACCATAGTATGCCTTCTGTTGTATATCCATGTATGCATGTCATTTTGTTACCCCACGGGTGTGACTTGCGAGCATAGTGGTAGTGCTCACTCTTGCTCAATGCAAAATCTTATCAGGAGAAGACAACAGCGGAGAAGAGGAGGACCAGGACGAGTAGGTTGTGCCCTCCAGCCATTTTGCCTGTGGTATAGTGGATGGACCTCTGTCTTTGTTCTTTTGTGAGCTTGCTTTTGGCTCAAGGCCACCTCTTTTGTAAGCAACTCCTTTGTTATGTTGTAAATAAAGTTTATGTCGTGGATGTTACCATTCTTGTTTGCTGTGAAGAGCTAGCTTAAGATCCTTGGGACTAGCTCAGTTCACACTCGGAGTCGTGGGGTGATCTCTCAGGCCCCACGACCTCCTCAGTCAGTCCTTGACCTCTCTGGCGGGCCGTGGCAATAGGGACCTCCCGGTGATTCCCCTCCCTCGGTGGTACCCTCGAGTGGTCTGCGGGAGACTCGATTGGTACCTGAGGCGAGATCCTACTCGAGCCTCGGGAGGTGCTACCAGACCTCCTGGGAGGTCCTAAGGGACGTCCTAGGAGATCCTGGGAGGACCTCTCGGGTGCCCTAAGGTTGGGTCGCCACAGTGCCCCCTCCACCGCCCCTCTGGTCTCCTCCCTCCTCCACGGCCCCCCTCCTTCCCCCTCTTCTCCCTCCGTGCTGGCTGTTGCCCCATCGTCTCCTGCCTCTTCTCCCTCCGCTCCGGCTGTCGGCCGCGCCACCTCCTGCGTCTTCTCCTTCTACTCCAACTGTGGTCCTGTTCCCTCCTCCCTTCGCGCCGCCTATCCCCCACCTCCTCCCTCTTCTCCCTCTGCTCTGGCCGTCAGCCACGTCGCCTCCTCCCTCTTCTCCCTCTGCTCTGGCCGTCAGCCACGCCGCCTCCTCCCTCTTCTCCCTCCGCTCCGGCCGTCGGCCACGTTGCCTCCTCCCTCTTCTCCCTCCGCTCCAGTCACAGCCCCGTCCCCACCTCGGCTCCTTCCTCTTCTCTTCTTCCCCTCACTGGTCCCCTCCTCTCTCTTCTCTTCTCCCTCCACGCCACCCGCACCCGCAGGCCGTAGCCCCACACCGTCCTCCTCCTCCTCGGTGCCAGCGTCCTTCTCCTGCCATCGGCCCACGCCGCTCTGCACCTTGCCTGCTTTGGTTTGCCCTCGGCCTTTGGGATTGCTCCTCCCTCTCCGCGTCGGGCGGATAGGGCATGTCAGACCCGTGGCATGCCTGACCGGCCCACTGTGTCGGGGTGCCAGCCCAAGCATGACTCGTGCCTTCGTGTCGTGCTAGCCTGGCCCATGTACAGTGTGGGTCGTGCCATGCCTGGGTCGTGCCGTGCCTTGGCCATGCCAACAGTTTTGTGCCTTGGGCCGGCCCAGCAGGCACGACTCATCTGGCCACCTCTACTGTCGCTGACTCCTAGTATCATAACTCCATATTCCTATGGTCTGAGCCCTTAGAGCATTCACAATGTATGGTGCCCTTTAGATGTACTAAGATGTTCCACGTAACCAGGATCTAAGCTAGCAATTTTCTTACAATGTTTAGTTCCCATTCAACCTCACAAATGAACCCCGCATCTAATAATTGTTGTAGGTGTAAAAACCAAACACGGGTGAGGGTGGGCGCCATTGCCTAACGGGCCCTCGCCCACGAGAGTAAAAATGACACGAGGATTTATCTGAGTTCGGGGTCCAAGAGGACCGCCTACTCTGTCGGTGAGCCATGGGGGTTACCTCAGGAGAGGAGCTCGAGGGCTCACCAGTTTGAACATGTTTCTTTATTGCTCAAGAGAGCCATCCCTTGAAAGGAGGGATACACGGGGTATTTATAGGCTCCCAAGCCTGTACAAATGGCCAAAATACCCCTTGAGGGTTGGCTATACTATGAGTACAAGCAAGGGGTATTACGGTCTTTCATGAGTATAACTGCATTTACATGTCTGTATGCGAGTCTTCTGCAAGGCGGGCCCCATAAGTTGATGGATGAATTATTCTTTCAACACTAGCCCCCGCCCCTTGCGTTTTAGGGAAGCGTCGAAAGAGGCGATCTTGAATGTGCCTTTATGCGAAGTTGATATTCCAAAAAGCCACCGTGGTTACGAGCGGTAGTTGCATTCTCGTGGGCGAGAGCTCCTCCGGTCTTTGTTGAGCATCGCAGGCGCTTGATGTTGTTAGGCGCTGGAAGTGGGCGCATACAAGTGAGGCGGCGTAAGCGCGCACGGTGGACGCCCGGAGGCACGCAGGTGGCGGCGAGGAAGGCACGATGTGGTGAGAACAGGGTGCCGCACGAGGCGACGGATTTAATGTTGAGTCCGAGTAGTTGTTGAAGTCTGTAGCGTTTTGAGTTGGTGCTCTATCCAGCAGAGGAAAGGGTGGCACTGCTGTACAAGGACCAAGGCAAGGTCTCGTGATCGAGAGAAGAAGCTACCACGTGAAGGCCTGAGAGGCGAGAAATTTGGAAGCACCGCCGTTTCTTTGGTCATCCTTTGCTCCCTCTTTTGGTTGTGCTTTTCGTGCAGAGGTTGATATTTTAGAGGAGTTCTTGGGGATTTGAGCGATGGTGCATCCGAAAATATGCTCTGAAAGCGCCACACCGTGCCTTATTAAAATATCGCCCTTGGACTCTATTGACAAGTTCTGACCATTTATTCATCTGTTTTAATTTTCTTGGACTGGCTTGCACGAAGTGGCTCTTTAGTGACCTTTTGAGTCATAACCGTATTTGGCTGCACATGAAGGCAGGTGACTTTTTAGTGGGGCTAGCTAGTCACATGTGTAAAGCACATGGAAGCCTGCCATTCCTCAATCCTCCCACCAGAGCTTCGGCAGGGACCAAAACCGAAGCCATCTTCTTCCTTTCCTCTTCTCTCCAATGTTCTCCACTGCCGCTGCCATGGAGGTCCTTGTGATCGCCGCCATACAGGCGTGTCTTGGTCGTTGCCGCCGCATACTGAGGGCTCCTTGGCCCGATCGCCGCCATGGGGGCTTCTTGGCGATCGCCGCCGCCATGGGGGCTCCTTGCCTGTCGTCGCCGCCTGGGTCTCCACGACCGCCTCAGCAACTCCTCGCCGCGCCGGCGCCCTAAATGCCGTCCGGCCTTCTCGGCAATGGCGCCCGTGCGTCGCGTGCCACGATGGCGTCGGTGCGCCGCGCGCCATGCTGCGCGTCATGAAGCGAGCCACAGCGAGCTTCGTCTGCGAGAAGGTGAAGCTCTGTGGCGACGATCTCGACCTTGGAGTCCGCTAGGAAGGTGAGCTCTGTGGCGGACGCCATGATGCGTAGATCTCTGCGCTCCAGCGCCCATTCGGATCTTGACAGCGACGCCTTGTACCGCGCGATAACGGCCGCTTTCGCCGCTGCGACGCCGCCGCGAGTCACGACCTCATCATCGGCGGCGAGCGGCGTCCGCATGATCGGGAGGTCGGCGGTGCCAGTGCTGTTGAGCGGCCCAGAATCCGTGGTGGCCGTGGAAAGCTCCGGAGCGAACCATGGCGAAAAAGCTCGAGGGAGCTTTTAGGTGCTCGGCGTCGCGGCGAAGCGGTGTAACTGCGGCAGCATTGCGTTCTTAAGCGGCGCTTGGCAATGGGTTCTTGAAGTTCCTTCATTTGGTGTCGGACAACTGGTGAGCTCGCGACCACGCAAGGCGTCATGGATATCTCCTCCGCGTCGTAGGGGCTGCGTGAGCTCTGCATGTACTTTGCTTGACGTAAATGCCTCCGTCTTTGTTGCGAGAGATTTCCTTTTTGTGTGTATGAGCAGTGATCGCATATGTGTATCGTGTAGTTTGTTAGCTTGCATTTGGAGCCTTGGAGGCCTATTATCTAGTCGTTTGTATGCGACTTGTGTTTGTTTGTTGTGGTAAAAAATAAGGCTTGGGTGCGAGGCCCCGAGGTCACGAGGGCTTCAAGGCTTCAAGGGTCTCGAGGCCGAGGGCACTGAGGCACGAGGCCGAGGTCCCGAGGCCCCGAGGCACGAGGCGCCAAGGTGCTAGGCTTCGAGAATCAGAGGCATCGAGGCCCCGAGGCCCCCAGGGTATGAGGTCTTGAGCCTCGAGGGCACGACGGCGCATGGGGTGCGAGGCTTCGAGAATTCCGAGGCATCGAGGCCCCGAGGCCCCGAGGGTCTGAGGTGCGAGCCTCGAGGGCACGACAGGCGCATGAGGTGCGAGGCTTCGAGGGTCCCGAGGCCCCAAGGGCATCACGAAGGCACGCGAGGCCCCGAGGGCCCAACGAGGGAATGAGGCCTCGAGGGCACCGTGATGGCATGAGGCCTCGAGGGCACCGTGATGGCGTGAGGCCTCGAGGCCCCAAGGGCACCGCGAGGGCGCGAAACCTTGAGGCCCCGAGGGCACGAGGCCTTGAGGGCACCGCGAGGGCGCGAGGCCTCGAGGGCGTGAGGCCCCAAGGCCCCGATGGCGCGAGGCCACTCTCTCCGCGAGGGCACGACGCCACGAGGGTGCGAGCGCACAGGGCGCGGGGCACCATGAGGGCCCAGATGTATGTGATCGTTTGTCTTCAGTTGAGCTTGTAATCTGCATAATACAAAGATCAAAACTGAAAACTCCAACTTTCTATGTTCTCTCTTCTCGAGGACTCGGCTTCAGAGAAAGGCGACGCAGTCGACGACTAGTCTTCGGAGAACCGCTATGCACATCACCAGGGCACTCGGACATCCGGCTGCCGGGCGCCGCGAGAGCGTGGGGCACGGGGTGTAGTCAAGGATGTCAGGTAACGTAGCATGTAGCGTCGAAGTATCCAACAGCCTCAAACCACTTCTAGCGGGTTGGTGGCCAGCGCCCGAGCAAGGGCTCACGTCGCCTTTGTGTAGACTTGTCAAGTATAGATCATTTTCGATTGGAGGTGGTGGATTCCTCAGCAGTGTAGCCCCCGTCCCTTGGGTGCTTGTAAGGGCGCCTCAAGGGCAAATAAGAATCTTTCGGGCGAGAGTGCAGCGTGAGGAACGCGAGGTGCACGAGGGCTTGGGCGTGAGGGCACACTGTGAAGGCACGCTGGCGCACGTGAGGGTCTGTGGAGCGCGCGAGGTCTTGGTGCTAGCCGCGAGGCCTCGAGGTCTTGAAGGTCTTCTGGCTGTCCCTCGGCTACAAGTCGTGTGAAGGTGCCCCGAGGCGGGGCTCGTCTTGGCGAGTTGGTAGGATTCCTCAACATTCTAGCCCCTTGCCCTTGGGTTCTGTGGACGCCTTGGGGGCAAAGAAGAATGCCGAGGTCTTGTATCCTGTTGTGAATATGCTTGGCCAAAGACTTGGCCAAATTCAAAGATGACGAGAATGTAAACGCTCGAGGTTTTGCCAAATTCGACTCGGTGCAACATGAGGCACGAGAGTGAGAATATCTTAAGGGCACCCGTGACTTAGCCAATTTTGGCTTGGTGGTACGTGGGTGCCCAAAGACTTATGCTTATTTTGTACTCCATATCGTGTGAGTGCTCCACGTGAGGGCAGGTACTAAATTGACGCTTCTCGTTGGCCCTTCGTGTGGGGTGGTTTTTGTTGCTCCATCCTGAAGATGAAGTACTGAATGCTGAGGCACCCCACCGAGGCACAACCTCGAGGCGGGAGGTGCATCCAACGAAGCTCGTCTTGAGCAAAGTCATGGATGCAAGACCGCCCATCAAGCACTGACCTTCTAGGCGCGCGGCGCATCGTGAAGCCAGTGTAGACGGTCGTGGACGTGGGTCACGAGCCGAGGCATAGCCATCGAGGCGGCAAGGCGTCGAGTGAGGCCTACGAGGCGGCGAAGCCTAGGATGTGAGGTAGCCGAGCCGAGGCATAGCCTTCGAGGCGGGCGGCGTGTCGAAGCGAAGCCTATGTAGGCGAGGTCTTGGACGCGAGGCCGTTGAGCCAAGGCATAGCCTTCGAGGCCGGGCAGGTCAAGGCGAAGCCTATGTGGCGAAGTCTTGGACATAAAGGTCGCCGAAGTGAGGCAAAGCCTATGAGGTCGGGCAAGGTCAAACGGCCTATGTAGGCGAAGTCTTAGACGCCGAGGTCGCCGAGCCGAGGCATAGCCTATGAGGCCGGCGGTGCGTCGAAGCGGAGCCAATGTAGGCGAAGTCTTGGACGCGAGGTCATTGAGCCGAGGCATAGCCTTCGAGGCGGCGGTGCGTCGAAGTGAAGCCTAAGTAGGCAAAGTCTTGACGCGAGGCCATCGAGCCGAGGCATAGCCTCGAGGCGGGCAAGGCGTCAGCGGAGCCTATGTAGCCAAGTCTTGGACGCGAGGTCGCCGAGCCGAGGCATAGCCTTCGAGGCCGGGCGTCAGGTCGGGTTAAGCCTATGTAGGCGAAGTCTTAGACGCGAGGCCGCCGAGCCGAGGCATAGCCTTCGAGGCCGACGGTGCGTCGAAGCGGAGCCTAAGTAGGCGAAGTCTTGGACGCGAGGCCGCTGAGCCGAGGCATAGCCTTCGAGGCCGGCGGTGCGTCGAAGCGAAGCCTATGTAGGCGAAGTCTTAGACGCGAGGCCGCCGAGCCGAGGCATAGCCTTCGAGGCCGGTCAAGGTCAAGCCGAGCCTAAGTAGGCGGTCTTGACGCGAGGGCCGAGCCGAGGCATAGCCTTCGAGGCCGCGATGCGTCGGCGGAGCCTAAGTGGGCGAAGTTGTCCTCCTCTTGCTCCGTGGCTTGATGAGAGTTGTCGAAGTAGAACTCCTCAGAATGGTCGCGGTTCGAGCTAGGAACGTTGCAGTGACAGGTAGATAACACGAGCGTCTCTACGGGAAAAAGAGAACGATCAACACTTATTTCTTGTAGCAAGATAACATTCGTTTAACATGAGCATTGATCGAAGTGTTGCCGAGGGACTAGTAGAGTCCCATCACTTTCGATGCTAAGATCCCCGAGGTGATAGCCTTATGCGAGCATGATAGTCCTTGATCAATATTCGAGCCAAGTCGACGGTACATGATTCGAGCTGCCAATGAGACTGAGTCATGGACATATCAAAGGGGTAGCCACAAGACTAAGTCGCGGGGCACCGAATGGCCCATAGGGGTGGTAGCCCCCCAGTGGACTTGGAGATGTCCATGAGGCTAGCTCATGTGCATCTTGAAGGTGTGCTCACAACACTAAGTCATAGGCACATCGGAGGGACGTCCACGAGGCTAAGTCGTGGAGCACTAAATGGCCACTAGGGGTGCTAGCCCCTAGCGGACTTGGAGGTGTCCATGAGGCTAACTCATGGGCACCTTGGATGTGTGCCCCTGACAGTGAGTCACGGGCACATCTGTGCCGCCCACGAGGCTAAGTCGTGGGGCACTGAATGGCCACTGGGGATGGTAGCCCCCTAGTGGACTTGTAGGTGCCCATGAGGCTAACTCATGGGCACCTTAGACGTGTGCCCCTGACAGTAAGTCACGGGCACACCGGTGGCGCCCACAAGGCTAAGTCGTGGGGGACCGAACTATGAGGGCAATGAAACCCTTTTACCCCGTATGTGGGTTTGTTGTTATGATCGGGAATGCATGAGAATGGTTAACCCTTGCAAAGCAATAGAGATATGCATGAGGATCCGGAGGTCGTTAGTAGCGTGGCACAGAGTCTAAGGGGACGAGTCCTCAAGACATCCATCAACTTGGTATCGACCAAATTTGTCGCTCATGCCCTAAGTCTAGTAGGACACGAGCCGCCATGGTGGGGGCGACGGACGCCCAAACCACCATGGACTTTTGTTAGGGTAGACCGCGGAGGTCGTACGCCCTACGCACCATGAGGGTGGTCGCTCATGCCCTAGGGCCAGTAGGACACGAACCGCCATGGTAGAGGCGGCGGACGCCCAAGCCACCATGGACTTTTGTTAGGGAGACCGCGGAGGTCGTGACGCCCCACGCACCATGAGGGTGGTCGCCATGCCCTAGGGCGATGGGACACGAGCCGTCATGGTGAAGGCGATGGACGCCTGAGCCACCATGGACTTTGCTAGGGAGACCGCGAGGTCGTGACACCCTATGCACCACGGGTGAAATCCATCCCTTGGAGGAAAGTGTCTTGAGAGACCATACGAGATTTATATGTCGGGACCTGCCCCTAACAAGAGCGCGTTAGAAGCGAGCCTCATAGCGAACCTTCATCGCTCGGCCGCATGGGCGTCATGCGTCCGGGGTGATGGTTGGCCCTGTAATCCTTAGCTTTCGGGTGCGAGGGTGCCTTGAATCGCCGCCTTTTGGGCCTCGATCGACCCGCACAAGGGAGGAGGACGCGCATGGGAACCCTGGGCATGTAGGATGTTGCCATCCCGAGGTGGATGGCCACGATCTCGACAAGAGTGCTCTGGTGGGGCTCCTTCAAAGAGCGGATGGGTCATCCACGAGATCTTGCCTTGAGAGCCGGAGGAGGTTTCGTGGACTTAGAGTATTTTTGGTAGGAGACATAGCCTTTCATCGATTAGCTACGCCCCCACCTGGCGGCGCCAATGTTGTAGGTGTAAAACCAAACACGGGTGAGGGTGGGCGTCGGCCGTCTAACGGGCCCTCGCCCACGAGTAAAAATGACACGAGGATTTATACAGTTTGGGGTCCGAGAGGACCGCCTACTCTGTCGGTGAGCCAATGGGGGTTACCTCAGGAGAGGAGCTCCCGAGGGCTCACCAGCTTGAACATGTTTCTTTATTGCTCAAGAGAGCCATCCCTTAAAAGGAGGGATACAGGGGTATTTATAGGCTCCCAGCTTTGTGCATAAATGGCCAAAATACCCCTTGAGGGTTGGCTATACTATGAGTACAAGCAAGGGGTATTACAGTCTTTCATGAGTATAACTGCATTTCTGTGATCGGTATGCGAGTCTTCTGCAAGGCGGGCCCCATAAGTTGATGGATGAATTATTCTTTCAACAATAATAAACAAAATTTAAAAAATCATCGGACCCTTCTCTGCCTCCACTTCTATGTATTGTTGTGACGCCCTGGGTAAACCACCCTGAGACTTACTGTGCATACCGGGCTAGTCCACGATCAGTTGTTAGTCCGCACAGCTCAACAACGATGTGATCACAGCCATACAACCAAACTATAGAAGAAGCAAACAAATTAACAATAATACCAACCAAGGACCTTATGGTCAAGCTTTTTACAGAGATCTTGCCACGTAGGGCTAACAACAAAAAGGTCACAAAACATGTGGCGACCATTCGACATGCCTACAGGCAATTGAGTGGAGGACATCCTAGCACGGGAGGTCTTCAAAGACCTCCTCTTCGAAGAGGTCGGAGCTCCCAGGGAGGTCTTCATCAACTGTTCATCAACCAGAGGGCACAAGTCATGAGTACTTTGAATGTACTCAGCAAGCCGTAAGGAATTGAATGCAGATAATATTTATGTAAGGCTCAACAAGGTTAGCTTTATGGTTACTTTGTAGAAAGCAATATTGTCATAAAATACAATAAGTATATTGCAAGGCACAAGTTGAAAGATTAGCACAAAAGTAACAAGTTTCCTTTTGAAAACGGCACAGGACCACCCTGGTCACTGCCCAGACCACCCGTGACCACCCTGGTCACGGTCGAGGCCACTCACGACCACCCTGGTCGTGAGCCAAACTACTCGAAACCAGCCACGACCAACAAGTTTTAGAAAGATCTACCCCTTGCGTGAAATCACGAGGCATGTTCATAACCAGAGACACGTCTATTCGAACAGATTTTTCACTCTATAGAGGTGTACAGTTTTACCAACTTGACATGAGTTCTCTAGTTTGTTTGGCACCCGTCGATGCCACTGCTTACTACCTTAGGTAAGCAGTCTAGAGCACGTGACAAGACCTTTATAAAGCTCCGTTATGACTTGGTTCTGCCCGCTAAGGCTTCTCCATTCTGGACCCCCTCTTGTGCCATGTGATTCCATCCGATAACTCGGAGATCACGCCACCATAACAGAACCAAAGCCAAACTTCTGTCGATTAGTTGGACAGGTCCACCTCACCCTGGACATGTGGTTGCACGGTATGGCCTGGATCGAAATCTTACAAGGTAAAGTCCTTAGTGGTTGCTCAGGCGAGACCTACCTCATCCCAGTGTGCTTACGCACCCACCTTCATCACTACCCACTCGCCCGAGCACAAAACATTTTTGGTTCAACCCGGCCAAATGACAACCCTAGTCATGGCGCAACAGATTTTATTAGCGGCCACACAAACCAGCGGCAACGCTTGTAAGACAACACATGCCAAGACAAATACGTGCCACAATTCCATAATTTCTTCGTCAAATTTAACATCTTGAGAGAGGTGATCGAGACAACGCATAACTAAGCAGGTCTAAGCAAGATACGCACCCATGTTGGTTATAACAAAGTGGTCCAACTAAGGTTACCCAACCTATGGTGGTCCAAAGAGTACATGTCAACATGTAGAATACAAGTATTCAAGGGGTCATACTGCCAAGTAGGTGATTAGCTAACTCCCAAACCATTTTTATACAAATAGCCATGCATGTTGATATAAAATAAAGTAATTTTGCAAAACTAGGTTCAACATGATCAAAGGTCTACGACTTGCCTTCAATGAAGAGCTGGGGGTCTTCTATAGAGGCCGCCAGGTCCACGAACTCTTCAGCGGAGCCGGAATCTACATATGCGAAAAAGAGCCAAATAAATACAACGAATTCAAATAAAACCAAAACTACCAAACTAGAACAAAAGAGAAACACTGAAATAGAAACGGACTCTCAGGAGGAGGTCCAAAGGAGGAGGTCCAAAAGAGGAACACAACTACGCAACGTGGTTGTAAAAGAGATAAAACCACGCAACGTGGTCGTGAGGGCAAAAAGAGAACAAGGCACGGAGGAACTCACCCAGACACAGAGAGAGAGAGGGAGAGAGAAAAAGACCGGGGGAGGATGGCGAAAGCGCAGGTGCTCCGGCGAACTTCTGCGGCAGCGAGGAGGTCGAGGACGGCGCAAACTCCAGCCGCTCCTTGGTGAAACTTCGAGCATGGTGAAAACTAGGCGAAAGCAAGAGAGTGTTGAGAGCTGGGTGAGGAAAAAGGTGATGAAGAAGGGCTGCTCAGGCTTTTATAGTCGGGGAGAACGGGAAGAGCAACTGAGAAACTCTAAAGCACATAAGATCAAGGGTAGGTGGCGACAGGACAGGACAGGACATGGCACGAACGTGTGCAAACAGCTGCCCGGGGACAACAGGAACTGCGGAGACGACAGCATTTAATGCATTATAGCGACATTTAATGCGCAAGGCCTTCGGCGAGAGCAGCGAGGTCTCCAGTGAGAGCAGCGCTGCGATGAGCGGGAGGAGAAGGTGAGCAAGGCTGACAGGTGGGGCTGGTCAAAAGGGGGTCGCGGTCAAAGGGGAGGTCGTGACCCAAAGAGCGCACGTGACCAAGGGATGCACGTGACCAAGAGGAGGTCGTGACCCAAAGGGAGGGTCGCGGACCAGGAGGGTGGTCTTTGCAAAAACCCAGAGGGTGGTCTTTGCAAAAAGATGAGAGGGTGGTCGCGGCCCAATGGGAGGTCGCAGCACAAATGGGTGGTCTTTGAAAAAAAACCAAGAGGGTGGTCTTTGCAAAAAGACCAGAGGGTGGTTGCGGCCCAAGGGGAGGTCGCGGCACAAAGGGGTGGTCTTTGCAAAAAAGACCAAGAGGGTGGTCTTCGCAAAAAAGACCATATCCAGGACCACCGAGGAGGTTAAGACCAGAACGGAGATCCAACGAGAAGGGGATCAAAGAAAGGTGTGGCGAAGCGGGGCCATCCGATTTTGATCGGGCGGTTCAAAAAGAGGTGAACGTTCGAACCGGTTGAACGCGCCAACAAGATCAGGCCGTTCAACACAGATCGGACGATCCACAGCGCGCGGGACGTTCGGACTGGCCGAAACGCCCACTAGATCGGGCCGTCTGATACAGATCGGACGGTTCAAAACAAAGGGGACGATCGGACTGGCCGAACGTCCAACAGGATCGGGCCGTCTAGCACAGATCGGACGATCCGCAAGGAAAGGAGGCACGGAGCTAGCTGCGCGGGGAGAAAGGAACGAGGAGAGAAGGGGAAATCAACACCAGAGAACTCTAACAACTCCAAAGGAACCAAACTCAAATTAATTGAAGTTGGATGTAGTCATATTAAACACCTTAAATTCCAAAATCTTCAAGTTAAGCTTTAGAACTTCAATAAGGCCGAATGGTTCTTTTTAATTTTGAAAACTCAGAAACTCAGGAAAACTTGGGACGTTACAATTGCTCCCCTTCTCATCTCTCGCTTTTGCCGACGTTCTTGAGGTGGTCAGCAGTGGCGTGGTTCACTCCACCTCGGTTGGCGACAACGACGCAGATCCCAGCAGCATCGGCGATCCCAATAGCATCGGCAGCAGCGATGAATTCTTCATCCTCGACATTGGTCTGGCGGTGGTGCAGCTTCTACCGCTTGGATCTGCAGCGGTAGCAGCGACGGGTGCTAGATCCAGCGACGATGCAACTACTTCCACTTGGACCTACAACTGCAATGACAACGGGTGCTAGATCCGGCGATGACAAAGCTTATTCCATTTGGATTTGCAGTCACGATGACGATGGTGGGATGGTGGATTTGTCGGCTGCGGTAGACACAACAACACTTCCCTCTCCGGCCCTGATGATGCAGGCGATGAATGCCATGGCGTGGGAGACGACGGCCGATGTGCGGTGGGCCCGACCAATTTTCCCTGGATCTGATACATCACTAGGTCCTCTTTCCTTGCTCAAGACCTCTTCGAAATTTCCGCACAATGGTTGGTACCGGTTCCAGCCCCTTCTCTCTCCTTAGACCACCCCTCTTATTCTCACATTGTGCATGCTCTTAGCCCCTTAGCACCATATGGTTATTGTAACACCCCAGCCCAACACTGAGCCCATAATATCACTTCCAACTCCAAATTTAAACCTTAATTAACACTAATTCCAGCAAGGTACGCGTGTAATAAAAACCCCATAACGGATTACAAAACAACAATTAATCAATATAAATGCATAAATGATTAACTTTCATAGCTTGGTCACACGAACCATGCTCTCGATAAATAGGATGGTAACAAGCAATTTTAATCAAACTAATATTAAATTAATCAAAGTTCCAACTATTTTAACTAAATAATAACGAAGCAGATAATAATTCCTAAAGGGAATAATAATGTCTCTAGATTTAGTGAAAGCATCTAAAATAAATAGTGATTGTATGATATTTGCATGTGATGCATCCGTGCTACTCCATTCCATGCATGTCGCCACCAACGATCACCGAAAATAACAACAAAGCAAGAGTAGGTCCAAGACTTAGCAAGTACATAATAAAATAATAAACAAGGAGCTCATCATTCAATTAAATCATTAACAATATCATAAGCATGTTCAAATGTCATTCTCATCTTCCATGTTCTCAATTCTCATCATTATCTTTTCATGAATGCAAATGCACGATGCAAACTTTATCAATTGATACCGGTATAGCGAAGTGTTCACCCGTTTATGACACACTCTATCCTCCATCCCGTGGAGTCCCTGCTTGTGTAGGATTTTATCAAGAGCATGCTAGAATAGCCATATATACGGCAATACTCATCGCCCTAGCTAGATGCAATGCAAATGATGCAACAATGTTCATTAATCATCAATATTATCCGATAGCATCATTATCATGTCATCACCATGGTCATGTCATCAATCTTGTCATGTCATCATTTTCATGGCATTTAAAATAAGCAAAATAAAGCATAAATAAATATCATGGAAAGTTAATTGTAAAGACATAGGTAACCAAATCGGTGTCTACTACTCTACCATGTAATTGCCTTTTAGCTACGAGAATCCGAACGATGCAAAGGCGGCATCGAACTTGAAGCAACGCTCCCTGGTCAACAATCAATAATACATCTCAAAACATACCACAAAAGTACACAAACATCAATCAACTCAACTTCGCTCCTACGCGCAAACCCAACACAACTAACCCACTTTCACCGGACAACACACCCGCCATCCCAGTGATCAAACATCCATAAAGTTTACTTATGGACTCCAAATATAGCAAACTTTATACTTTATGGAATCTACACAGAATTTCCTACAATTTTCTAGTTATGCAAATTCTCTGATTTTGCTATCTAATTCCCTGTTTTCAACCCTAAAGGTTATTCTGGAACTTCACAGAGCAGTTGAATTCACAATTTTATAATATTTTCTACGACTTGGAAAATAGTAAACCATACCACTTCTGTAAACTACATAAAATTATTTAGCTAAACCTGATTATGACCATTATTTAATTCTACCATCTATTGCACGTAATAAAGCAATCTACACGACTGCTATTAACGGTGACAAAAATCTGGACAACAGTACTCCCAAGGTCATAACTTTTCAAACGCTTATTCAAATCTAATGATCTTGTACTCTTTGGAAAGTTTACAAAATTATCTACAACTTTACTAACATGGGAAAGTCAATAATAGGGACGGAGATACCCCAAAACTCCATCGTAAGGTTTTGCAATACAATTAACCAAACTAGGTCATCCCAAAATGATCAATGCCTAGGATCAAACTAATCTAAATCTTGAATAAGAATCAATATAAGATCAAAGCAAGGTTAACCACATCATTACCCACGAAATTTGGATGACGAACATGGATGGACCACCAAGTCCTAATTTCCTCTTTCTTCCTTCTTCCTCCCATTCCTTCTTCTTTCTTCCTCTTTCCTTGTTGGACCTCCTCCTCCTCTCCTTACTGGCGTCGGCAACAGTAGCCTCTTATGTGGGCGTCAACCCTATGGCCGAGTCCACTTCGGACTCGGCTAGGGGGATTGGCCTTGGTCCTTGGCCCACCACTCGCTTCCCCCTCATCCACCTAATGGGCTTGATTTCTAATTCCAAGATCTTAAATCTATTTTTTTTATCCTAGTTTTTTAAATTAAAAATGGGATATTACAATTATCTTTCCGTCTCTTTATTATATGTTTAGATTAGATACCCTGTACAATTGATTGTTATTCTTATCGGAGAAAGAAGTAGGTATAATTGGTGAACCTTTGAGCATGCTATTAGCGCAGAGAAGCGTAGTGCAATCACCGTTCTCGAGAATGCCTAGGAGAGCTGCGTATCTTAATTCGTGTAATCAGTGTGAGGGCAACACATACAATATGACGATGGGAAAATTAGCTTAGTGACATCGCGTTGGGGCGTAATTGGAGGAACGACACTCCGTTCATGACGCACTGGAAAATAACACCGCGAACACCAAATATTATGCCGAATGACATTCTGACCGATTTTGCATTTCCAATTTTTTAAATATAGAAACTAAGCTCAATAAATTATCAATTTTTTTGTGGAGTCTCCCAACACAGTTTAATTGCTTGTGTATTTTTTTTAAAAAAATTATACGTTCTGATTTTGTTTCTAAAATTCATTTAAGTATACTGTTTGTATGAATTTTCTAATATAAAAAATGGGGTCCAAACATTATGATTTTTTTTCAGGCTCTTTACATAGTGGACTTGATTGTGTAATTTTTTTCAGCATTTTTACAAAATTAATTAATGCAATTTCATAATTCCTTACATTATGAAATATTAGACTCTCACACAAATGACATTATGAAATTGCATTAATTAATTTTATAAAAAAATTTGAAAAAAATTTACACAATCAAGTCCACTGTGTAAAGAGCTTGAAAAAAATTATAATGTTTGGGTCTCATTTTCTATATTAGAAAATTCCTACAAACAGTATAATTAAATGAATTTTAGAAACAAAATCAAAATGTATAAATTTTTTTTTTTAAATACACAAGCAATTAAACTGTATCGGGAGGCTTCACAAAAAAAATTATAATTTGTTGAGCTCAGTTTCTATATTTTAAAAAAAATTGGAAATAGAAGTAACCGGCGGCAATGTCATTATGCATAATATACGGTGGTCGCGATGTTATTTTCTAGTGCGTCACAAACGGAGTGTTGTTCATCCGATTACACCTCAACGCGATGTTACTAAACTAATTATCCCTATGACGATTAGGTCATGCTAATTTGGATCACAAGTAGTACTGTCTTGTTTACCGCGAGTGGAGGAGATTATGTGGTGCTTAGAATTAGACAGCAGCTTTTACTACTCCTCACGTAGAGATGGAGATATTCCGTTAGCGTTTTATCATGGGGATAAGACGTGGTCGGCCATGTTAACACATATTGCTGTCACGGAATTAAAGAATTAAAGTGGTATGAATTGACCGCATGCAAATGCAACGCAGAGGCGGTAGCAGATTAGCGGCAGTGTCGCATGGGCCCGGGCGCCCCGATAGCTCTACTCAAAATTAAAAAAATCGCGCTGCATTATTTTACGGGTTAGGCGCAGACAAAGTGGGACCACGCCTTTCCTTCCAAGTGGGCCCACGCAAAGATTTTTTTTAAGGATACAAGACAGATGTGCACACACGCCTCCACACACGTGTGCGTCCTCTATTACATATGCTAGGAATTTTGCGGATGTTTTTTTACTAAACACACTTACATATCCTAAATAAATTGGTGAGCACGCACGCCGAACAAAGTTGGAACGCGGGTGAGTAGGATGCGCGACGGCCTCTCTTCTCAACTGAGCGCACCACGCAAAGATTGGCGGTGTGCCCGGCCAAGATACGTTCGGTTAAGGCCATTAGTTTGAGGGAAGAGGTTCATCACGCGTCGCCTGTCAGAAGAACAAATCCGTCAGGTGAGACGTTGTTAGCCGTTGAGAAAGCAGATAAGGCATGGTATGCTCGACTTCGATCCATGGTTCGTGATGGGGTGTGTGTGTTTTTTTTTTTGACAAACTCGTGACGGTGTCTTGGTTTTTGTGGCTTTGTGCTGCAAATATGGGTGGTTTTTATGAGCGTTCAGTGTGACATTCCACGTGGCAATGTCTCGAACAGTTAAACAAGAAGGGAGCACTGACTTGATAGTTGTTGGACTAAGATTTGCATCTAGACCATCTGTGTATACTAAACTAGTTCTATGATTAGTAGTTAGCTCACACAGTATATTGATGATGTGGATGTTATGGGGACATACTCATGATCTTAGGTGATGAGACAATTGGCAACAATATTCAAGGTTTGTTGAAATCTAGAGTTTTCAGCAAGTGTCAGGAAAATCGGTAGTCTTAGGTAAGTAAGTTCTTGGTATTACGCAGTCTTGGTATGACCGCTAGTGTGGAGCGGTATTACCGCAAGTCAAGTGGTCCAATTGTGAAGGGGTCTTTTTGGACGTCCGATTGAGATCCGACAGTCCATAGCGAGTGGGACGCTCGGACCGTCCGAACAGCGCCCAGATCGGATGGCTAGGACGTGTGGTCCAAACGTTCCGTGAATCTGGCCGCCCACGTGGCGTATGCGTCGGTTCTAAGGCTTTCGGCGTTCGCGGAAACCGTAATACCATAGATTGAGAATCAAGATACGAAGTCCAGTAGTACCGTTTGGTTCATGGCGGTATGGAATTTCGAGAGGAGATGTTTTGGGAGATTTTGGGTTTCTCAGGGAGCGGTAAGACCTTGATGTTTTACGGTATTACCGTAGGGCGGTAGTACCGGGGTTTATATGGCGGTGTTACCGCTTATGTGTTGATTGTCGATTCTCTTAGAGAATTTGATTTGGGTTAGGTCAAGTTCATGTTTATCATTGCATAGATGTTGCATGATGCATGTTTTGGCTAACGTGGGTCAAGTTGTGAAGAACTTGTTCCCGGAGACGATTTCTTGGTCTATTGCTGTGCAGGTGGCTTGCAGGTCGATGACGGTCAACGACGACGATGATCGGGACTAAGCTTGGAGAGCTGAGGTCCAAAACGATCGAGAATGTCGGGTGAGGTCAGGAGACTCAAGCGGGTCGCAGATTGGACAAGGATGACCGAACGGGCAGTTGGGTGCGACGGGTTGGATCAAGCGGTGCGGGGGTCGGTGCAAGTGCCTTGGTGGTTTCGGCGGGAGTTGGACGGGAGAGACTTGCCGACATGATAAGAGCCGTTAATCAACCTACATGTGGCGAAGTAGGCGATTGTTTCACCAAGATTGGACTTGGTCTTCGGAGAAATATCAAGAAGGGGTATTTTGGTAATTTCACAAAATACCGCCTTGGTGACCTTGGGCTAAACCGCGGTGCAAGACGACGCAAGGAGAAGCGGTTTAGGTCAAGTGAAGATGAAGACAACGCTTTAAAATGCATGCGTGAGTTAAACCCGTTTGTTAGTGGGCTTAACGGGTGTCCAATGGGTATAGTCTTCTAGAAGCTAGCCTCCACTATAAATAGGAGAGGGTGCTATCCAGCAACCCTCAAGCACTTCATTGAGAAAAACCCTAGTTTGTTTTAGGGCTTTGGAGAGAAGGAAAGAGAGGTTAGAATTCTAGGGATTGATTGATCGTGTGCTCATGTATTGAGTTTTGTCCTCCAGGATGGAGTGGCTGTAAACATCAATCCTCAACCTCAAATCAATCTAAACAAGTTTTCAAAAATGAGTTTCTTTTGTTTTTGCCTTCTATTTTGATGATTTAGAGTTTTTGATGATCCATCGCTTTTCTCTTGAATATTTGTGGTGATCTAGCTTGCTGTGACATGTGGGAGTGTATCTAAGTCCATCTTGATCATTCTTTACCCACGAGCAAGATTTAGATCGTGTTTTGCTTTTTGACTCGGTTTTGAAACGAACTTCACTCAAATTGAAAAATGTCAGATCTTTGACGTGGATCTTCTCAATCTTTGATTGGAATAGGTTTCTAACCTTATAGAGAAGATATATTTCAAGTTTCATGGAGTTTGGCTGGGTGAATCAAAAGTTACATCAATTTTGGTTTTCATTTTCAAACTGTCGCGATGAACTCCAGGATAATCGGTAGTACCGCAACTTGAACTGCAGTAGTACCGCGATGCGGTAGTACCACACGTATAACTGCGGTAGTACCGATATTCCTGATTCTTCAGCTTATCTCTCTTATTTCTGTTGCCTTGATTTGGGGGTTTTGAGTGGATTCAATGTAAGTCTTCCACTGTGTTTAGTTTTGATCTTCATAGCTATCATAGCTATTGGAGTGAAGTTTGTGTTGAATCCAATCTTAAAAGAAAATTTTGATTGAGCTCCTATTCACCCCCCTCTAGTCGCCTTTCGGTCCTACAGATGAATATCACATTCATATATACGCTTAAGTAAAAGAGTACTTAATATTACATAACAGTCCAAATAAATAAGTCTGAAGATCAAATTTTTACATAACGGGCTGATAGTTCATCAAGTTTAAGAGTAAAGAGCAACAGAAGATAAATAAATCAAAAGGGGGCATCTATGATCTGCCACAGGCAATCGACTAAGGCTATGGCCTAGTTATCGCCTCCATCTACAGTTCCAAAGCCGGGCACCTGAATCCACATATTTGATCAACAATAAGTACAAAAGCACTCAGCAAGACCTCACACCAAATGCAATTATATAGATGCGTGGCTTGTCAAAAGAGGGGTTTTATGGTTATTTTAGCGCAAAACAGGTTTTGCTCAAATACTATAATTATTTTCCAAACTTATGACCTAGCCATTTTGACTTAAAACCAAAATATTGTTTGTAAGCAAGTTTCATCATGTGATAAGGTTTTATCTACCTATTACTACTCATGAGGTTCTATCCATCTATCTCTAGATATCATGTTCCATCGACTTGACTCTAGATATCAGGTTCTATCCACCTGACTCTAGATCTCATGGTTCCATCTACCAGACTCTAGACATCAGGTTCTATCCACCTAACGCTAGACATCAAGGTTCCATCCACCTACAATTATCTTGTTGCTACAACCATTTTTAAGTTAACATGATCTCAGCCCACATTTTTAATAAAACTAACCGAGTGTGGCTTTGTTTACTATGCTTATAACAGGGGGCACAACTATTCGAATGGATTATACACTCTACAGAGGTGGTCCAACTTTACACACAAGATATAATCAACTCATAATATCGTCCATGACATGCTTTCTTTGGCGTGCGACGGATACGACCATAACAAGGCTTTTCTGATATATAATCCTGACACTTCTCTCGCCTGGTGGGTAAGTCCCTCAACACTGGGACATTTACTGTTATGGGGGCACCCCCAGAATGCCCCCATCAGCAAGCTACATTTTCAATAAATGACCTATTATTGTGAGGGAGGTCAGCATCCCTTCTCCACGACAGCCATCGTATAGAGATCCAACCTACTACTACGCGGGATACGTTGAAACTAAGCAAAGTACTTGGCCAAGTCGCGCCCATACTTGACTTGTGGTTGTACGATTACCAGTTTAGAAGTGCGACACATGATTCAGTCCTTAATCGACTCAGGCGAGACAATCCACGAACCCGACCCTCGTGCAATCCTTGCACCGGTCTCATACCATCCACTCGCCCAAGTCTCCACCATTTTACCAAACATTTTCTTATTTCTAGTGGTAACCCATGTTACCCACACTACAATTCATATTATAACCCAAGTTTTGTAATAGCAATATTTATGTCATATTCAATTCAATGACTAAGGATATCTAGGCATGACCATTATCCAAGTTTAATTAACCTAGGGCAATCTTATTATGATAATTAGCCTAGGGTGACAAGGTAGTCATTATATCAACAATCAAGGAGGGGAATAGTAAGTAAGAACATAAGGAGTAACTACGCATCGATATTTAATATAGCATTTCATAAATAATAATAAGCATGGAAGTAGTACTTTAATGCATAGTAGTTTATATTTGAAAAGTAGGTTTGACATGATCAATTGTAACTTGAAAGGACTTTCCTTGCTCAACAGTGGATATCACTTGGTCTTGATCAACAACGACGTCGGTGTTCGAAGCGTTAATGTCTATAATCACGAATATAACCAAATTCAACACAAATTTAAATAAATTCAAATGAACTCTAAAAATTATGATTTTAGTATTGATGGAAAGGTTTTTAATTGAGATGAATTTAGAAACAAAAATAAAGTCATTTGGATTTAAAACGAGGGAGAACGAGCTCTCCAAAGTTTGACACGAGAGGAAATTCGAGAAAATCTGAAATCCTTGAAAGGTGGGTTTGGTTGGATTTTTATTTTATTTTTAATTAATTTTCTTAAGAAAATACTCTACAGCTGACAAGTGGGTCCATCAAGGTTTTTAATTTTGTTTCTAATTATTTTCCTTACGGAAAAGCATGTGTGGCTGACAGGTGGGTCCAGCTGGGTTTTTAATTTCTTTTCTAATTACTTTTATTTGGAAAAACCCGAGAGACTGATAGGTGGGACCGTGGTCCATAAGGACTTGGTCCATCCGAAGGTTCACAAGGCCAGGGGGCTCACACGTCACAGGTTTGGTCTATGGACTGGGTCTACACAATGAGTTTTAAGTGGTAGGCCTCGCATGTTATACTCTCGGACTTTAAACTATGTCTGAATTAGTTTTTTTAATTGCATCGGGCCCACATGTCATGCTGGCATTACCTAATAATTAAAGGTAAACTAATTATCGTTAACTTTACTACCTTGGGCCACACGTCAACGACTCTATGGTCGTCTTCTCCCCTCTAGAATAGAGGAGAGGCTAGAGCAGCCATGGTCAGGCTCGGACAAGCTTGGTGCCGACGAAGAGGGCTTAGACGACCACCCGTGACCCCCCCCCTAAAATGGGTTGCGGGGTCCACGGTGACCCTAACGACTGTGACGGTGCGGTGGGAGATGGACTGAGGCGACGACGCTACGGCAAGGACGGCGACGACGACACTGTGTAGATGAGCATGTATCGAGTGAGTCTACAAACTACACGGAAGGTTGAAAACACCATCTACAAGCTCCTAATATGGTAGGGGTGCTCCAAGAGATGCGACGCAGCAAGCTCTCCCCAGCGGCCTACAGTGGCATGGTGGGGTGCGAGTACGCTACGGTCATCTAGGCGGCACATTGACTAGCTTACAAGGTTTGCGACTAGCTGAAGTATACTGGAACGGAAGGACTCACCCGGGGCCAAAGCGAGGAAGGGGATCGATGGTGGCGGCGAGGTGGCATGCTCCGGCCCAGCGACAGGGACAAAGACACGTTCCAGCGGCTCTGGTGCACGGCAAGGATGAAGAAGGTACGCGTTAGAGAGAGGAGGTCAAGGTGACCACAAAAGACATGGGCTTCGAGATCGAAGCTCACTGAGGAAGGCGGAATGTGAGGCAGTGATGGTGTGGGCATGCTCCGGCTAGCGTTGCGGACGGTGACGACACTCGGCCCTTCCTGTGAGGAAACAAGCAGGGTAAGGTGAGCACAAGGAAGAGGCGGTCGAGGTGACCCAGATGCGCGAGACAATAGAGGCAGAAGCTCACCTTAATGGCGGAAATCGATGGGCAAAGCCGACGGCGGAATTGGGGAAGGTGACCGGCACGGTTCAAGTTCTTCTCCACCAAAGGTGGTGAGAAGGGGGAAAGTTGGGGGAAAACTCAGAGGAGGAGCGAGCGAGCAGGATGACGCGCTCGACTGTGGCTTAAATAGCAAGGAGAATAGGTGAGACGATCGCGACGACAACACTTGGTTCGGGCGCGAGATCTCGCAAACGATGTGCGAGTAAGGTGACAAGGTCGCGACGGGGTATGAGAGGGAGAGAGGCTCGAGGCGCAGGGTTTGACGACGCCTGGCTCACTCAGCGCGAGGGGAAGAAGCACAGTGCTTCTCCCGTGCGGCTTGACAGGTGGGGCCAGGGCCCACTTGTCAGCGAGCGAGGGCCCACTTGTTTCGTACAATTCTATGTTCTGACTACAACAGTGCATATGCGATATGCTTACCTTCCTAAATAAAATAGAAATGTTCGTAAAAATCGATCACACGTTGAACAACGCACTCACGTGTGTATTTAGCGTGTGTGTTTTCCTTGTAATCGAAAAAACGGTGACAAGAAGTGGTACAGTGATTACAAAACGGGCAAACGATCAAGTGCGTTGGTCTACAAACCACCTGCGCACGTAGTACGTGCCCCCGTGTTTGTGTGTTTTGGCCTTTCCACGCAGCATCTTTGTGGCTTTACAATGTTGGACGTGGGAAAGCAGCTCCTGGACCTGAGTAGTGAGTACAGAACACGGCGCGGTGCATGCATCATGCATGGCAATGGCGCCATGACATGCACCGAGGCACGTAACAGTCAAACCAACCAGAAAAAGGCCGTGAGAATTTTTACTTTACTTTACAGCCTGTGAAGAATGTTTGAAATTGCTTATTTTTTGACGCGGGCAAAGCACGAACGTACACTTAAATCTCACGTTTTTTTTCGAAGAATCAGGAAGCTTTGGTGACAAGGAAGGAACATCTTGCGGGGTGACGTCATCAGAGACTGAGAAGTATCCAGAGAGGGCGGGACAAGATCGATCGCCTGCGGAAAATCCGTCTCGCTCGCACTGCTTATATTAAACTGCAGGGGCCCAGCGCTGCAAACAACGGCGGAAACAAACAAACAAACGAAAAGATCGCGCGAGCTAGCGAGGATCCTCTGTAACAACCATGTCTACACTCGACACTGATCTTCTCTGCTTGCCGTCCCCATCGGACTCGTGAATTGAATTCTAAAACATAAGGTGAAGGTCGAAATCGAGTACAAAGTTTAAAGCTAACAGAAAAAGAAAGAAATAGCAGATACACCAATATAATCAGTGGCAGAGCTAGAATTTTTTTTTGATAAAAGTACAACTGCAAACTGAACACACAATTGTCCAATAGAAAAGGTTCAAATACACGGTAGCAAAGGTAAAATAGTTCAAATTACAAATTGTTCATGAGAGCCAACATCGCAATATAATTAAGAAAAAAAACAGATTGCAAAGGTAATTTTCCGAATCTGTCCCACAAATATTGTTGGTGTCTATTATTTATTTTTCGATATTCTACAATTGCAAATTACAGCAGTAAATTAACATGATTAAATTTAGAAGATTAAGAGCTTGAGACACGACAGAACATCAAGAACCCAAGACACGCTTGTCCACCGGACAGGATGGCTGAGTACTGTGGGTCTGTCGTACATATAATCAGGGGCGAAGCTGAGTAAAAATAGAGAATGACTCAAAGGACTAAATTAAATTGAGACAAGAATATCATATATATATATATATATATATATTCTCTCTATTATTGTAAATCTATGAATAAATTATAAATTTCACCACTTCATCAAAAAATAACAATTAGAAATTTACCAAATACCATTTTTACATGTGCCATATTTGCATATTATTTTGGGGGTGAATTGCTTCGTACCATCGCAAAGATCGTTCGAGTTAGAAAATATCATCGATGTGTCAGTGATATGTGGTCCTAGGGTCCACTTGTCAGCCTCACATGCGATGATATTTTTCAATTTATACATATTTACGATGGTACCAAACTAATTTTCTCTATTATTTTCCTGTCATTTTGTGACTATATTTCATTGATAATGCATAATTATATTATTAATTTACCAAAAAAACATTTTACCATTTTTCATTTTCTTGCAGGCCAGCGCGACGAAGCGTATAATCTTCAAAATTGGACTTTCGGAATTTACACCGTACATTTAAATGGACGCGTTGACACAGAGGCGTAGGATCAAACCACGATCAAATTGGACCTCTAGAGAGTCCAATAGGAAGAAAACAACAAGGGGAGGACTTATCATAAATTTTCAGAACTTCAAACCTTATTCTTCTTCCCTTGCTTGTGACTTCAGCTCGGCATTGTTCTTCTTCTTCCCTTGCCTCTCCCTCCCCTTCTCCAACTATGGCACAACTCTGCTCCCCTGCCACGGTGTCACCTCTCCTCTTCCCAATCCTTAACCCCATCGCTTCTTCACCTCCAGATCCACCGTGTCGCCATCGTCTAGCAAGTGTTGCCGCTCAACTCCCTCAACCTTCAGCTCTTGCATTGCACCCATGCCCGATTGGTCGCCGCCGCCCATTGGGGAGGGGGTTTACGCCACCGGCGGAGGATAGGTTGAACCCTAACAAAGCCCCCCTAGATTCACCATGCATATAATGAAATAGACCCATATACGAGTACATATGCATAGTATACACTTGATGCTAGTACTTGGTATTTTTCAAAAAGTATTTGGGGGGTGCAGTTGCACCCCATGCACCCATCTACCTCAGCTCCTGAATATGACAATTTCAAAATCTACCGGATGATGAATTTTGGATACTATTGGCCCCATGAGACCACCTTAATTCCTAGAGTAGCCCCTCTAGCCGCAAAATTTCCATTTTGGCCCCCTCTCGCCACCTGCTGTCGTCGGGGATAGCAGCAGGGCACCTGCTGCCCTCGGGCACGGCAACAACTCCCCTCCCCCACCGGTGCACGCAAATCCAAGAGGAGAGAGAAAAATCCATTTAAGAATATTTTTGGAGGAATTTCTAAATATAGAAAATGAGTTCAAAAAATTATAATTTTTTTTGTGGAGCCTCCTAGAACAGTGTACTTACTTGTGTAATTTTTTAGAATTTTATCAATTATTATGTTTTCTCTAAAATTTATTTAAGTATACTATTTGTAGGAATTTTCTCATATAGAAAATGGGGTCCAAAAATTATTTTTTTCTAGGCTTCTTATACATTGTACTTGATTGTGTAATTTTTTCATAATTTTATATGTTCCAAAATTGTCTCGACAAATTAAGGATTTAGGTCTTGAAAATTAGGACGAAATGTTTCGAAAATTAGGGTTTCATGATTTTATGTGACTTGGAATGTGGGAAGTTTAGTACCACATAACTACTCTAGGTAAGAGACACTCCCTCCTCTGTACATCTATCACCCCGTCACTGTTGTCCCCCCTTGCCCGCAGTGCTAGCTTTTATGGCGTGTTGAATCTCGAGACCTGACTCCCGATTGATTCGCTCACGCGCCTCCACCAGCAAGGGTGTTGTGTGATGCTTCATGGCACCACACCGGTGTTAAACCGAACATATTAGAAACCCTTCCTACAAACATGTCTTGTCCATTTAAATACATATAAATACATACTTCAAGTGCATATAAATACATACTTACTGCATATACAAAAGATTGTGCCGGTTCAAATCAATTCAAATATTAAATTTTAAAAATACCATCCTTAATCAATAATAGAGCATGAAAGATTTGTTGCCAACTTGCCATGGCCCCACCACCTAATTCTTCATGTGGCATTTTTGGAATTTTTTGTCGTATTGGCACCTTTTAGGACAATTTTATATGTGTTCTGAAATTGTCTCCAAAATGAAGGATTTAGGTCTCGAAAATTTGAATTTTAGGTTTCAGAAATTAGGGTTTCATGAATTCCCACACAAAGTACTCATAACATAATTAGGGTTTCCAATGGAGTTGCAGTGTACGTGTTCATACATAAAATTGACGATATTTGAAGCGTTACAAACATTACATGATACACACGTGGGTGCAGTTTTATTGCAATCGAGACACTCTTTGTTAATTTATCAGTTTATTGTGGATGATATTCTTTAATATTGTATTATACCACAGACTAGATAAGCTTGTGCATGAACCAACTGAGGGAAATGTTTAGCATGTAGTTGCTATAACAATGTGCGTGCTATGGTATGTTGTTATACGATTTGCATGACACACATTTCCCTCTATTGGTTCATATACAAGCTTATCTAGCCTGTGGTACAATACAGTATTTAAGAATATCATCCACTTTAACACTGTATTGTACCACACGATAGATAAGGCTAAGCATGAACCAACTGAAGGAAATATGTCCTCAGGCCCGCTGCCTCGCGGATGCGAATATCCTTCAACACAATTGCAAGTGGATCGACCTAGAGATCCACCCACGCGACCAGTGACAAATCGACTACGAGGAGTGGGATGCCAAAAGGGCACGCGAGATCCGGGAGGAGGAGCGCCACAACGATGAGCACAACGAGCGTATCTGGCAGGAGACACAATCTCATCTCGAGGCGTGCAGATGTAAGGAGAGAGAGGCTCGCGAGAGGGAGTACGAGAAAAAGAGGGAAATGGCGGCCGAGGCCAAGGTGACCGGCAAGGAGTACAACGTTGAGCTCGGAAGGTAGGGCAAATGGCCCTGGTCCACACAGTAGTTCTGGTCATTCTGTAGTAGTCCCCCATCTTACCCACCATATTTTTTACTATCCCCTAAAGGCATGTATACTTACATGGTCCGGATGCTTGTGTTGGAGTGTACCGTAATAGTAGCGAGGATGACTAAAGCAATTAGCCGAACCATCATGCCATATGACCACGTGTAACGTGCTTCTATCTGCGGACTCTAATATAGTTCTGGTTCCGTGCTTCCGCTAAGCCATCAAAGCAAGCCTATATTGCAAGTATGCCTCTTCTAGTCGAATCTTAGAAAGAACCATTCGTATCGACATCGAATCCTCCATGTTTTAGGGCATCTTCATAATCACAACGAGCAGTCTCAGCCCCTTCAATTGCATTATGTACAAGCTTCATAAAGTACTTTGCTTTAACTCCACCATAGTGAAGTGATGTCATCAAGAACCGTAGTGACCAAGTTATTATTCCTTCTTAAATGCATTGTACTGCAAGAGGATGAATGTCTCCCACAAGTGTTGTATGCCATCAAACATTTCTATATGAAATTTGGTTAAGAAGGAAGCTAATGAGCACAATTTGGTTAACATTTGAGCGAACAATGAAACTTCCCACATTCCTAGTCACATGAAATTATGAAACCCTAATTTTCGAAACCTTTCGTCCTAATTTTTGAGACCTAAACCCTTAATTTGTTGAGGCAATTTCGAAACATATAAAATTATAAAAAAATTACACAATCAAGTACAATGTATAAGGAGCCTAGGAAAAAATTATAATTTTTGGACCTCATTTTCTATATGAGAAAATTCCTTAAAAAGTATACTTAAATGAATTTTAGAGAAAACATAATAATTGATAAAATTCTAAAAAAAATACACAAGCAAGCACACTTTTCTGGGAGGCTCCATAAAAAATTTCATAATTTTTTGAGCTCATTTTATATATTTAGAAATTCCTCCAAAAAATATTCTTAAATGGATTTTCTCTCGCCTCTTGGGTTTGCGTGCGCCAGTGGGGGAGGGGAGTTGCCACCGTGGGGGACGGCAGCCAGGGGTGGATCCACCATGGTTCATGGGTGTTCAGCTGAACACCCAATTTTTTAGGCAAAAATTATGTATATTTAGTGTATAATACATATGTATACCAAAAAACATGTTGAATCAACACGTATCTTCCTTGCCTTGCACACCACAACATCTCCGAGTCTCTGACACTTGCGCCTCGCGTCCAAATGCCACCTAGCCCTGAGCAAGCACCTTGACCACAACACGCTCGGTCGTCGCCGAAATGGCCCAATCGCCCAAATGCGAAATGCCCAGCCTAGTCAATTCAATCCCATTATCCCATGGAGGCATGCGCAGCGCACAACTCCTATTCTCCCAACCCTAAATCCGTCCATCCTTGCAAGTGGCCAGTACTGCCGTGGTGGCGTGGCGGTCTTGGGCGGCCGATTTGCCCGGGCGGTAGGGTCTTGGGATCATGAGGACTCCCAAGGCCGGGAGAATCGGAGAAGGGTCAAGGAGCCCGAGCAAGAGCAAAGGCGAGGTGAGGACCGGAGGGCTTTAGCGCCATGGAGCGAGAGTCATGTGGCGCTGGCCATGGCGCGTCTGGCCGTCTGGCGTTCGGGTTAGCGCCTCGGAGAACCGGAGAAGGAGTGAGGCCGAGGACCACAGGGGTAGGGGCGTGGCCATGAGGGAGGTGGGGCGCTGCGGCTGTGGCCGTCTTGGTCTTGTCTTGTGAGGCTTGCTTGGTTGCTTTGTTTTCGCTTGATTGCCGGTCGCCCGACCTTGACTGCTTTCGAACCGTTGCCGTCGCTCGCTGTAAAGAGTCTAGCCCAAGATCGAATTGCTGACTTTGCGAGGTTGTTGTAGTTGTAGACTTGTAGTGTTGTGATTTGTGAACTTCAGAACTTGTGATTTGTGGAATGCAATAAAGGGGCTGTTCTTGCTTTGCTAACTTAGCTCATCCCGGTGACGAATTTCAATTTGTAGTGTTGTTACTTTGCGAGCCACAGAGCCAGAGCCAAGCAGTCAAGCAAAGGGCACTAGGGTAGTGGGCAGAGGCAGCCAGAGCGAGAGCCAGATAATTCCCAATTCCCAATTTGGCAGTGAGCCTGTGAATGAATTAAAGTGAATTGTGTATTTGTGTTATTGTTATATTGTGGTCCTAAATCTTCAATCTTGTATGTATGCGAATTGTAAATATTAGAGCTTTAAAAATGGAGAAGAAGTCTGTCAATTTGAAATTTTTGTGGGAGAGAGCTGGAAAGAGACTTAAGAAACCATCCACCACGACGTGAGAACTAAAACCTATTGAAGGCCATGTTCAGGACCAGATAGAATATTTTTGTAACTTCGAACACCCATCCGAAGAATCTTAGGTCCGCCATCGACGGCAAGAAGTGTCTCGCCGCCGGGAGGGCGGCAGTGTCTCTCTGCCGCGTGCGGAGAGCAAAGAGTGCTCTGCCATCGTCCCCCACCACTGCCAGAGAAGGATACAGGAGGCCAAAATAAGAATTTTGCAGCTAAGAGGCTACTCTAAAAATTTAAGTAGTCTTATAGGGCCAATAGTGTCCAATTTGTCTATCATAGGACGAAGGTCCTGATTTTCTTTCTGAAGTGGTACGAAGATAGTAGTGCAAAAGAAATGCGTATCTGTGGACGGGAGTGGTTGAGGTCAACCTTAACGTACCCTACACGATAACTCGGGCACAGTCCTCCAAGGCCTGGCCCCCGTGTGGGGGGTGGGCGGGAAGGCCAGCCGGCCCCCACCACGTCATGGGGAGCCATGGCAGGAGGCACAGTGGTCAGACGCGGTTGTCGGCCGGGGCGGGCGGCCGGACACGTGGGGCGTTACCGACAGCGGCCGTGACCCGCGGGGCCCGGCGGCGCGCGCGAGGTAGCGAAGCTACTCAAAAAACCGGCCGTGTTGGCATTCATGCTGCGACGTGACGGCGGGCCTCGCCCATCGAGACGTATCGGCCCTGCCATCTCCGTGCAACGTTTGACGCATACTCTCCCACGCCACGTACGTACCTACCGTAGGAAAAATCTTAACGGGCCACCCTTGTTTAGTTCATTTATTTAATCTTGTTTAATCTTCTTTTTAGTACAAGACAGAAATAAGTGGAAAAAGCAAGGGCTGATGCGCAGATCACTTTCGCTACTCCTGCCACTTGTCGCAGTTTGGTTGGCCTGTACGTCTGATAATAAGTACTCTTTAGACATTGTTTGCGATAACGTGACTCTCACTCTCTTTGTTTACATTACTGTTTTTTTTGTTAGGATGGTCTGTACAGTGGAGCCAAAAAACTGTTAAGTACGTACTCCGTATGCTCTGTGATTTTGCAGTGGAGCCACTAAAACTGTTAAGTACGTACTCCATATGGTCTGTGATTTTCTATATATATGTTTTATATCACTTAAACAAGTATATTATACTTCTTTATCATTTTAGTATATTTAAATATTAATTATAAGATACTCTAATCTGATTTGACTAAAAATATTTCATTTGAGCCTTTTATTTTTAATAGATACCCTTTTTATATATAAAAAGTATATACACAAATTTCGCTATAAAAGGTGGATCAGTAACGATTTTTTTTCTTAATGGAACTCACTTTGAGGTATATTATAATCATTATTGAAGTATACTCAAATTGATAAAGATGTACCATCATATAATTTAAATGGTATATGAGAGTGGAATACGTATCGGAATATACCATACCATACCATATATATATATATATATATATATATATATATATATATATATATATATATATATATATATATATATATATATATATATATATATATATATATATATATATATATATATTCTTTGAGATAAATATCAGGACCATTAAGTCTTAAATGAAGTGCAAGAGCTATATATATATATATATATATATATATATATATATATATATATATATATATTCTCTGGATAAATGTCATAATGTATAGTACTAGACTTGAGCACTTAGCGAGCCATCCTAAATCGAGACCATTCATCCTAAATGAAGTACCGAGAGCTTTCTCCCATGATTTGTACTATAAAAATCGGCAGTAAGACAGGCAATGGGAAGAGGGAGAAAAAGGCAAGTTCATCTTTTTGGGCGCCAAAACTCCTGCTGTTCATTGTGTTCCCTTCCCTGAGGGTATATCTAATAGTGTATTTTATTATCGTCTCATAGCTATACCACGTCAACAAAATCTTACGTAGAGGAGAGAGAGCACATGTCGTCTCTTCCTGAAGAGGCTATCATGTACGCGAAACAAGGCATGATACATTAATTTACTCTAGTTGACATGTAGGCATGTTTCAAAGAGAAATTATAAAATATAAATGTTGGACAGTGTGCTAGAGACTATCTATTGGAGATATTGTCTCTAAGGATGATGTAGTATATGTTGACAAGGTTATCTTTAACTATTGGAGATGCCCTGAGTCTCAAATCTCTGTACCCTCCGTTGAGCTTATTTTGCTCCCAACTGCTCTGAACTTGTGAAGGTGCATCCATGAAGAAAACAATTGTGCAGTGTAATTAGAAAAATTCAGACATGTAATTTCGATCTCGTTGCTTTGATCGAATCAGTACATTTTGTTTGGCATTTAATCCCCCACGTTTTGGCAAACAGCAGGTTAGAAATCCAAAATAACTTCTGTAAATTGGGACACAGAAAACAACTCATTCTTCTTTCACAGCAAACTTTACTAGCATCATTCCCCACCAGTATGGCACCATTCAGAGCGGGAGCCAATGGCAGAGTTCTCGGAGAGGGTGTGGAGATCATGTGTATGATCATAATCTTAGTGTTGAACAATTAGCATCGGTGTCGAGGTGTTTGGGGATCAAATTCTCGCCTTGAGCAAATTATTGGATTTGTTGTTAGGCAGTCGACGGTCAGATTGGCCAGTAGTGGCGATCAGACCGGCCAAAAGCTGATGGTCAGACCGACCGAGGATGGGAAAGTTGAATCTTGAGGAATGTGATCAAATACTTATGTGGGAGTGTTTGGAGGTGCATTTGCACCAGGTCTCATAGAAAATGGAGACCCCAAGGCAAAACAAGATAGAGTTTTGTCGAAATATCTAGAGATGGTGCTTTTCAAGACTTGGGGAAAATTTGGGGAGCGGTCTGACCGTCCAAGGGTCGACGGTCAGACTAGCCGAGGGCAGTGGTCAAATTTTCTGTGAAGTAAATAAGGGCATAAGTTATTTATTTAAGTTAGAATCTTACGACTAAATAATAACTTACTTACTTCTCTTTTTCCTCTGCAAAAGCTTTAATCTCCTCCACCATGTCAATATTGACTCTTCAGCATCTTTTGACAGATGTCATGAGGTTTTGGAGGTCTTTCTTTTCAGTTCTGGGAGGTGAATGTTCTAGAGGAATCTCATCCTCAGGTTGATCCAATTGCACCAGACGAAAAACTCCTCTGGCTGGATCAATACTGGTACTCTGCGGCTCCTAAGATATTCTATGGGTCAGATTCTATACTGATAAATTTAAATAAATATTATCAGGATACCAGTCTTACCAAGGTATGATCACCTTCATCTTAAATTTCAATGGTCTCACAGACCACCTCCTCAGAACGGTTGGTCTCGTGGACCACCTCTTCAGTTCGATCCTCTTGAGAAGACCTCTCCGTCTGGACCTCCATGTCCAGCGGTGCCCCTTGGGATGTCTCTGCAGTTGTCGCCAAGATGTCTAGGATCACTTCCTTAGTGGTCCTAGGAGGTCCTTCTATCAACAGAATTTCTTCTGCCGGGGATTCTTCTGCCGCCAATGCAATTGGTGGCAAATTTTGCTTTTGAGCAGTCAGTTGACCTCTTTCCGGGTCTGACGGCAAATCAAAGCTAAAAGAAAAGAAGATGTTAATCATTTCAAAACCAAAATTATAAAGGTATAATCAAAGAACTTACTCGATTTCAAAGCTGCTTTCACTAAAGAGCGACATAAAGTCCTCATTTACAGTGAAAGTGGGTCCTCTCCTTTGCTCTAACGAAGAAGGAACTAAGGTTAGGGAGGTCTTTGGCCTTGGAACCCTCTGAAGAGGGTTTTCCTCTTCTGATTCTTCTGATGATCCTTCACCCTGGACCACCCCAGTCAAGAAAGTTGATATAGAAGACACTGGCTGGGGGTTAGAGACATATCTGGAAATGAGAGTCTTGGCTTTTGTTTTTGATACCTTTCGGGTGGAAGATCTTGGAAGAGCAGGAATTGAGGCAAGAGGTATTGGAGAAGCTAATGTTGAGGTAGATGTGGGTTTTGTCTTCTTTAGCGCAATAGGAGGTTTGGAAGTAATCCTTACACTCTTTGCCAAAGAAGGAGAAGAGCTCGCACCGACACCTGAGATAGGACGTTTCTTTGATGTCGTCTGTTCAGAAAACATAAAAATCAGACATAAGCAAGTTCGCTTCTTATGTTTAATCAATTTCTATAAATACTTACCACTATGCGATCTTTCCTCAGTGATAAAGTTGCCTCCAATCAAGCTTGGGGCTACTCCTCTAAATCAATTGGTTCCTTTTCTAGAAACTGATCCTTTAACAGGACCGAGGTCCTAGCTAGGACCTCATCATCTGAGAGAGTTGCAATGCAATAAAAGTTACTTACTTTTTTACTATGAAATTTAGTTCAAGTAAAAAAGATGAGTAAAATATTATCATTATCAGGGACATCATAGTTACAAGAAAATATCTCTTTCTTCTGAAGAGGGAAGATCTTGTTCTTGAGGAGTCATGAACGATTTTTCGTCCAGATAGACCTCCTTCTACCAGGTTACTGATCACTAGGACCACTTTCTTCTCATCTTCTGTAAGCTTAATGTCCTTATCAGCAACCCGGTTCTTGGTGGACCACTCCGGTGGTGCACTATGATTGTAAGTAATTCTACTTTCTTTCGGAACTTCAGAGTAAAACCATTTCTTATTCCATGACTGGTTGGAGTCTTTGGTAGCCAAGAAAGGGAACACTCTCTTATTAACATCTTGAAATTTAAAATAGAAGGAGCCCAAAGCACTAGCACCTTTCATGTTGTGGATAATTTGGTAATAAAACCTAAACCAACGCAAACTAGGGGCTATCCTTAAAAACGCCTCAAACATATGGGCAAAAAAACTAAGTACCATAAATAAATTCGGTACAAGGTGAACCAATTCAATTCCATAATGGTTAAGAACTTCGATCAAAAAATCACTCTCAGGCAAGCGGAGGCCTGCCCAGAGGAAAGGCACGAAGAGTACCGTGAAACCAGCCAGAGGGTTTGGTTGAACCTCTCTCCCCCGGTACACGCCACTCGATGAGAGCCTTTTTTGAAAGATGTCTGTCTTGCTCCAATCCTTGGAGTTCCTCTGCTGCTCAGCATTGATGATCTTCATCCCGCCATTGTCTTGATTCAATGGCCGACTGTAGGTTCCTTCTTTTCGAAGGTTCGTGGAGGACAGACGGTACACGGTGAAAAGGAAAGTGAAAATCAACTAGGGTGAAAATGTGCCTAAGGAGAGGTAAAAATCCGTATATATACCCTTGGTGCATTTAAAACCCACTACCTCAAGGATGTAACAACTGCGCCTCGATTGGTGGTGGCACGACACGTCACGTCCGGTCAAGGAGGTTGTTCCACGCGTCAGAGATGTGTAAGAAAAGTAGTTGGAAAGTCTTTTCTTTTTTTCAAAAGTTATCCTTATCTTATGTTCTTTTACATAGAAATTACCTTGATATATGTTTCAAGAGAAGATCACCTGATCATCAAGATTTTTTCCTTTCATCAACTTGTTGGAGATTTCACAGAATGAATTGACTTCTTGAAAACCTTGGAAGCATAAAATCCAGGGATTATAACATCAAGATTTTTAAAAAGTCAAATTTATTCTATAAAATCTATCTTCTTCATGATCTCTACAATCATGATACATCATCTATTGAAACTAAAGAAGTTTGAGTGGTCTACGATAAAGTGGAGACAGAGAAGGTAGAGAGTCTTTAAGAGGATGTTTCTTCTTCTTGCCCTTCTGGAGGTTATTTATAAGCTAGTAACTTACGGTGGAATTAAATAAACCAGATGAAAGTTTAATGGATAAGATTTTATTAGAGTTTGTTCCTAATAAATCAATGAAGACTAAAACATATTTTTCCCTTTGGGAATTGCTTTCGTAAACATGATTAATGCTCCAGCTTCTTAAAAGAAATAGTTATTTACAACTCAAGTAAAACTATCTTCTTTACCAAGTCCAAATTCTGGTTAAAAACCTGATAAAGTAAGTTATTTTCACTTGAAGTTGAGGGGCTAGCTGACGAGGATTGTTGACCAGTTAACTATCCAAGTATATCTTTATTCGCTTACTAATAAGTAAGCACAGTTTTGCTGTGCCCAAGTTAGCTTTCCGGGTCCAAGATCAATCGGACAGTCGGAAGGTGGGTCTATAAAGTCTTTCCTTTAAACCATCCCCGAAAACTCCCTCCGGAGGCCCAGCAAGACCTCCTCCAGGACTTCTCTGGGACCTCATCAAAGACCTCTTCGAGACATCTCTAGGACCTTTCCCCCCGCAGAGGAGGTCCTAGAGGGTGGTTACCTACGTGCGATTAATAGCGGTTGCACGTGGAGATATTAGCGATAACGGTCATCACGAAGGGACGCGACGATTGGTAGGAAGAGTCGCAGCGATTGGCGCGAAGAGGCATCACTGCTAATAACTGCCGACTCTTGTAAAACTATAAATAGCCCGGCCTGTGTGCCTTTGTAACATAGATTTACATCCAAGCCCTAATCCACGTATATTCACAACCACTTTCCCTGTAATCAAAGCATACTCTTTTGCAATACACATTCTCCATTTAGAGTCTCTTGGCAAACATATAGTACTCTCCATATTCCTTTTTTATATTTTTGTTTGTCCGTTCTGTAACGAGAGTTCCAGACGTCGACAAAGTGAGCTTCAATCCGTGCTGAGTTGTTAAACATCTTCATATTACCGCAATCAATGCATGGGCAATACATTTATCCCCTTCTTCAACATATCCTGCTCGGCGGCTCTTTTAAAAGCAGACACGCCATTAATGTACTCTCCACTCACACGGTTCTCACCGTACATCCAGTTTTGATCTATCTACGCTACACACGTAACAAATTTGTGTTAAATTATATTAATAAACTAATAAACCGTAAGTACTTTTCCTATTGACTAGACATACTAAAAATGATTAGCGATTAACCTAGGGAAAATACAAAGGGTTACAGGTCGTTACCTTCAGAGCTTACAATAAAAATCTCAAATATCCTGCGAGATTCTTCTCCCTTTCTTCCTCCTCTCCTTCTCCTCCCTAGCTTCCTCCTTCCCTTCTCCTTTCTTTAGCTTCCTCCTTTCCTTTTCTTCCCTGCCTCCTTCTTTCCCTTCCTTCTCCTCTCTAAGGTGGCGCAATGGGGAGGAGGCAGGGGTGGTGGCTCAAGCGGAAAGGGGGTGGAGGCGCCAGGGGCAGGGCTATCTGTCGGGATGGCTGGGTATATAATGGCTACATATCATAGACTGTTCTGATTAAGAATCGTCTGTGACGTTTGCACTTTCATAGACGATTTTTAACAATAACCGTCTGTGAGGTATGCGATTATCAGAGACGGTTCTTCTTAAGAACCGTCTGTAAGTAATTACATATCACAACGGTTTCAAGGCGTCAAGTATTGCCTGTTTTTGTAGCAGTGAACATGTGTGAAAAATGCGGACTCAAGTCAGTAAGCATTTTGTACAACTTAGCTTTGATAAATCCACATTACATGTCATCAGGTTGCAATTCGTTCGTCATAAATCCACATTAGCTTTGATAAATAATAAATCCACATCAGCTAGCTTGCACAACTCCGAGGAATGAATATAAATATTTGTATCACTTGCCCAAAAAGAGGGAACAAAATATGACACATCCAGCTTCCAAGAAGCAGCACACGACCCACCGTTATGGGCACACGTAGTAACGCATGGAAGATGCCATATAAAACGCACCTGCAAGTTCCCGGCCCTTACGTAGTACCGCATGGAAGATGCCATATAAAACGCACCTGCAAGTTCCCGGCCCTTTTGGTCACATCTCGCACGCATAACGAATCTACTGCATGCCATCGTGAGATTAGTTAGACGTGGGCATGGGTTTGAGGGTTTCCACCCACGGCGACCAGTGCAGTGCGCGCTCCCTTTCCGATCGATCGCGCGGGTGGAGTGGATGGAGCCCAGACGTGACCGGCCGGGTGGATCATGGGTCGCTCTGGCTTTGGGTTGGATCGCATGCGTTGTGGCTTGCACCGGAGGGAGCTTTCGCGTCCGACCCTGACGTTTGCTTTTGTTGTTTGTGCATCAGTGGGGAATACTGACACGTGTTGGCGGCAGGCGGAACGCTAGGTAGTGGAATATTTGGATGCGGATGGCTACGCATATATGCGCTGTGAGCCTGTGATGTGTGCCCTCTCGCCGTATACGGGCATACTATTGGATTTGTACGAGATATATATGAGAGAAAAATCTATGTATTCATACATGGACCATCGTACCTAGTTGATTAATTACCTTTTTTGCGATGAATTAATTACTTATCCTATCAGTTGCTGTCATGAAATCGATTCCTTTTGCAAGTTCAGTGCATACTAAAGTGTTCTTTTCGTTCCACATAACAGTTCTTGGACTAGCCGCGCTTAGATACTATACCATACGCCGATCGACAAATGTCTAGAAAACGAGCATCACATTGCGCAAAATACCCGGCCGCAACCTGTCAGCAAAGACGGAGAGGGACCGGCCGCCCGGAGGAATTAAACAACAAACGAACCACAAGAAAAAACAAGAGCACAAGCTAGCACCCAAACTAAAGTTCCCCGCCGATAGAACCAGCATTGCAAGCACTAACTTTATCCTACTACATGCTATGATGTGGTAGGCCCTATACACATCTACCCCCAACCATAAACAAACAAGCACATATGTACCGGAGAGCCGAAACGCCCGGCTGCCCGGCGACCGGACGTCAGGAATTCCGAACGGCGCCAAACGCGCGCCTTTCCGGCACGAAGCTTCCTCCCCCGGCACGCTTCGGTGCATGCATCGGCCGTACAACTATCGAACCTGATAGATGGATGCTCCTCGCGCGGTCGCGCGGCCGTCGCGTCAGGGCGGGCGCGGGACGGCACGTACGAGGCGGGGCTGGCTAGAGAGAGTTGTTGCCTCGCGACGTCAGCCGGTCGCCAACCGGCCGCTGTCGCGTCGGGCGCGGTCATTTTCGGGACATCTGTTAATTACCGTGCCGCGGACGTAGAAACGCTCGCATCAACGCGCGTTTGGAGGGGTCCATCGGGGGATAGGGTTAGCTAGCTAGCCCGGCTGTGGGGTGATGGATGGCAACTAATGTTACGTCAGTTCTTAAAAAAAATAACTACGGCGTTGCGACGTCAGTCAGGTGAAATAAATAATAGAAATCGGGGCCGAGAAGACAACACGTTCACGTTATGGCACAGCAAGTTAATTGGCAGAGATCGGTATATGTATCTTGTGAAGTCTAATATCTTAGTTCGGTTGCCTTGATTGGTTGATGCTTCCTTTAGGGTTCGCGCCGGGACAGGATGTTTCCGTCCGTGACGTAGGTGAAAGTTGTGTTAGTTTTTTTCTTCTCCTTGTTTTTGTTTTATCCAAGGAAGGAGCTGTCCTGCTTTTGGGGCGCCACGTACGAGAGCAATTTAGCCGTAGAACCTCCGGTAGAGAAGATGCTTACTGAAGTTAGGCTAGCCTTTTGGAAGAGTATTTAGTCAAGCTAACCGGCCATCTGGATCCACCTGGACCGATTGGACCGGATGATTTGGAAAGCTGGAGGTGATCTAGTCTAACAGGAAAAGACGAATCAACAATACGTAAGTTTCTTTGTGAATATGTATGTCTTTCAGTTCTGTAACTGCTCGAAGAAAAAGAGCACAAAGATTGGTCAAGTCAATTTTTTTTTCATTCGGTCAAGTTTGATCAAGTCATGTGATCATTCAAGCATGTAGCACAGCAGTACCGAATTTGCAAACAAAAAGGGAATTCGTGGTCACTTTTTTCTGTCGCGTAAAAAATAGGGACGTTATCTTGTTCCTGGTCAAGCTCCCGTACCCGCTCCTTAGTCCCATCCTCCTCATGTTTCGTAAGAAACAATTGAATAAGCGTATCAAAGAGAATGAGGTCTAGCACTCCGAAATACCATCGAGAAAGAGCAATAGAACAAGGCGAGAATAAGATCTGTCAGTGCGAAGGAGAGGAACGTGCCGAGAAGAAGACACTTTCCATTTGTTTTATATGCTTTTCTTATTCTTAGAATAATTTTTTATGCTCTTAATATCACCAACCCATTCTTTTGGGCTGCCGTTTCCCTTTCTTCCGCTGGGCCACGGGAGGACCGCGAGGGAGCCGCACGGGCGCCCGGTGCGCTTTTGGGCAAAACTATGGAGCGGCAAGACGATGGGTCACACGCCTACGCGGGCGGAGGGCTGGGCCAGAAAATGCTGCGCCGCGCGCGGGGTGGGCTGCGAAGCTAGCGCTCCCCGTGTTTTCCACCTGCGCGACGGGTCTCCACGTCTTCTCTAGTGGTCGGACCGGACGCCATTGGATTTGGACGGCTCGGGAGCAGGGATCAAAATCTCGGCCGGTAACCGCCGGTTACCGGATACCGGAGGGTGGTCGGGAGAAAGAATCTCGACGATTTTTTCAATTTTTGAATGAATTTTAAATAAATTTAAACGAATTTCACCGAATTTGATCGGTAACCGGGCCGGTTACCGGTACCGGAGGATGGCCGGGATTCATACCCGGTCCGGTTATCTGACCCTTGCTCGGGAGCGGATGGTTGCCCATTAGCCGGAGGTCACTTTTATGGCTCGTGATCTGGTAGCCATGCGAATGGCGGATGACGGCCTACTTTATTTGGGCTATAATCAGTAACAGAGAGATGCGTGTATTCATTCTTTCTTTTGCTCTTTCCTTCACTTCCTACTTTGCTAGGGCTTTTGGTATACACGACATAAGCCATCTAGGAAGATCTGCTGGTAACGACAAGCACAGGTGGCCTTACACTTACAGCTCCTTAGGCAACGTGAGTGGCCCACTAAACCCACAAATCTTGTTGAAAACTCGGAACCCCGTCGTAATAATTCATGTTCTTAGGTGGAACATTTGGTGTACATGCCATCTGATGGAATGGCAGAAACCATAGCCCTATACGCCACATCTATTCCATGCTTCTGCACCAGATTCTGCAAAGCAATCAGTATAAATTCTATTATTTGTCATCCTCTATCATAGATTTCTTGCTATATGACCTATAGTATATAAAAATCCTAGCTCTACCGCTGCAGATAGTCAATTAACTAAACTACTTGAGAGTTATCTCGCAACGACATTGAATTTTTTGGAATGCTCTTTGATGGACTTCCATCGATTCAAGTGGGGGTTGCCGCTTCACGTGGCGGTAAGCAACATCCCTGTTAGATCCACCGAGTAGTCGATGACCTAGCAGTGCGTGGCCTGCTGATGATAGAGATCCAAAAATGGGAACCTTAGCATTTTGGGAGCCCAGGTGCTAATTGCGGTCTTGCCAACAAGTTGGTTGACCACAACGATGACGATAGAGTTGATAGGAGGTGGTTGCATGGCATGAAAGAGAGAGGTTGACAGAGTACAGGGTAGAGGAGGAGGAACAAATGGACAATAGGCGGTCCGAACGCTAGCGTCGTATGCTTCTATTACAACATGTTTTTATACTTGTTACAACATATCAAAAAATCATATGCAACATTATCTAAAAAAAATCTCTGAATCAAAACAAACAAACATCAATTAACTTCTTCTCTCTGACTGGTGCCAACATATCAAAAAAACAAGATGCAATATCTCAGAATTCATATGCAAGATTGGAGAAGGACAGGAAGTATAGTCTGAGCATAAGAAAAAATATTACAGCACCGTGAACAGGATACAACATTTTTTTCAACGGGTCGCAACATCTCAAAGAACAGTATGCAATATTTTTTTCGACGGTCGTAGTATTTTTTTCAACGGGTTGCAACATCAGAACTAGAAACAACAGAGGATAACTTGCCGAGTTTTTCCGTGGCCGCGGTGGCGGCGTCCTGATCCGGTGGGGGGGGTGGAAGCTGGGAACGAGTTAGCTAAGAACTAAAAGAGGAAAAATCGAGAAAATTCTTGGTCCAAACATTTGGGAGCAACGAGCAAATCAAGAAGCCCCACAAGGAAACACAAAAACCAAAATTTTTCCCAAAAAGAAGCACCGAAATTTGGATGAAAGATCCAATCTTCGCATCACAGAACAACCACCCTCCTCACCTGAGCCAAGAACTCGATACATGGAAGAGAACACGGTGAGCCTGCTACGTGGAGGCGGCAGCAGCGGTGGACTGCCGAATGCGCAGGAGGAGACGAGCCGGCGCTGCGTGAATGTAGCAGTTTGCCGTCGGCGTCGTTGACCCACCCACTCCAGGCAAGAGAACCAAAGAACACAGAGCCAACACAACAAAACCTCCTCTGATCCAATCCAACCCAGTCACAGAAAAAGAATAGAAAAAGGTGAGAATAATGAAATGGCACTGAAGAGTGAAGAAGCGCAGACACGGACCGAGACAGGGAGGCCATAGGGGATGGGGAATGGGGATGACCAGATGAGGGAGGGGGATGGAGGCCAAATGGGGATGAGGATGTAGTGTGTGGATAGGAATGAATGGAGACGCATCGGAATTCGTTTGGCTGTAAACGATGGAGATAGCATCCGATACTCTGTTGCGTCTCGATGGCCGACGGATAGCAATTCCCAATGAACAATGATGCGGTGAAGGTGTCATCATTCAATGGCACTGTAACACCCTAGCTATGCGGAAGCCAAGATATTACCTAGAAGACTAGCATACAACAACAATACGAAATAATTTCAGCAATCCATCAACTAATATCATGTAGGAATCAATAAATGATAGAATGATCACAAGAATTGAATTAGAATTCATCAACATATCAAACTCTAATTACCTAATCATATCGAATCATCTATGATAAACCTATCAATAGACTATACGAATATCTTAGGCAATTACTATCTCAACATATCATAATGGAAGAGGACATCAACCATCAAACTCCAATTATTACAATCCAACATTTATCCAATAGAAGGTAATGATACGTTCATCTAATTAAACGTGATTAAAGTAATGTGAATGAAGTGTTCCGTGACTATTCCCTCCGAAGCATGTCGTCCTCAATGTTTATCTAAAACAAATAAACACAGTACGAATGAGCCCACGACTCAATAAGTACAAAGGAATAATATGAACAACAATAAATAAAAACATGATAGTCGCATTATAGAATATGAACGTAGAATAGCAGAAATCACATGAATAAATGAAATGCATGAACTCCACTTCTGCTTATACCGATATAGCCAGTGAACACCTGTCGGTGTTCATTCATGCCCGCATTATCAAAATGCGGGGATCCAAGGCCCGTATGAAGAATATTTCATAACAGGGATCCAATCTGCCCACATTGGAATGGTGGTCTTATATGCCCATACTGGAATTGATGGGTCTTTACATCCCACTCCCCTGGGTGAATCATAAACAATGAATGAATGAATATATGAATTTGTGAAACGAAATCTCAAGAAGTATGGATTCTCATACATGGATCGAAATAGAAATCATTGAAAACTACTCATAGACTATAGCAGTCAGTCATGGCATGAACATCAAGTAATATGAACAAACAATAGTAATACATCACACAATGTACTTGCCTTTTGAACTGCGATGTGTTAGGAGGCAAGGACGAAGCCACTAATCTCAAACCCTCTCCTCCTACACAATTGAATTACTTGAACAAGAACAACGCAAACATGACATTACTCGCAACGCTTAATCTCATCTTCCTAAACCCAAGGTTCATACAATTGTTCTATTCAATTTAGACGGCAGTCTAGCCAGAGACTATACTGGACAGCGGTATTAAAACCTTCATAAATTGTGCTCTGAAACTCTAAAATGAGTGATCTTAGACTCTCTGGAAAGATAATGAAATCCTCTACAACAACCTAGTTGGCGAACCTTTCTAATTCGACCAACTTCTATGTCTAATTATCAGATGGAAATCTAAACCATAAACTGTCTAACAGAATTAAACAGCGGTAATAAATAATTCATAACTTTTGATTGGATTAACCAAAATTCAATATTGTTAACAATCTAGAAATATTATCAAAAATTTTACAACAATCGAGTTGGGTGGAAACCCTGAATTAGCCCTTAACATGATCTTAATTAATGAACAAGACGACTGCTCAAGATCGTCAGACTTTCTAAACAGTATCAAAGAAATCGACATAACTTTTAAACCACAACTCGTAATTGTGTGATATTTGAACCTATGGAAAGCTGAAGACATGCCCTACAACTCTCTAGGAGACGAAATCCTCTAATTCGGTCTATAAATACATGAAAATAGACGCACAACTAATTAGACAGAATCTGATCTAATCGCAGCGGGATGTCGATCCCTAAATCATAACCAATTTCGCATCTAATACGATTCAAACAGCGAGGAAAACCATTCGTTACCCTTGATGATCCACAGAATCCCCATGAAGAAGCTCTCCTTCTACTCCCTTTTCCTTTCTTCTTCTTTGTTCCTCTCCTCCCTTTCTCCTCTTGGCATAGCAAAGAGGGGAATTGTCTGATCTTGATGCTACAAAGACCGGGCGGTGGTATCAGAGTAGCACTAGGGTTTCCCCTCCTTTTATTGGTGGCCAGCCCCTCATGGGCCTCCTGGGCCAAGTCCCGAGGCCTAGGTTGCCAAAAAACTACAGAAAACTCTTTTTTCTTATTCCTAATTTCTCTTTTGAACGCTTTCTTTCAGAGAATAAATCGAAGTATTACATTCTACCTCCCTTAACAGGATTCGACCCTGAATCTACACACTGATCTACACGAAAGAAACTTTTGATTGGAAATTAACAACGGTAAAACATGTACCCACTGTGAACAAATCTGGATACTGCCTGCGCATGCGAGACTCTAGTTCCCAAGTGGCTTCTCTCTCGGATTGGTGAGACCAAAGCACCTTGACATACTTCATCGTCTTGTTTCTTAGAACTCGCTCTGACCCTTCCAGAATTTGCACTGGTAGGGATTCAAAGGTAAGGTCTTTCTCAAGAACCAAGGGCTCTAGCGGAATCACATGCTCTAGATCTCTCAAATACTCACTCAGCATCGAAACATACCAGTCGGTGCGTACCTCGTGTATGGACCCAAGACGATCCTAGCGATACGCTAACTTCGTAATTCCCGCAACTGTCGAAAATGAACCAATGTACCTGGGCCAACTTCCCCCTTTGGTACAAAAGCACACAACATGCTCAACACACACAGAACTCTTGTCTTATTTCTAAATCGAACTCTTCATCTAACAAGGAGCACCTCCTTTAATCAAGAATGCATAACAGAACTCGTTTTTAAACGACTGTTTTACAGAGAGAATTCAACTGAAAATAAAGAGTTCTCATCGCAACCACGCGATGCCAACTCTCCACCAAAAGGGTCAATTCCAAAATTGACAATTCATCATGAAAACCATTCCACTTTCTAATTAGGCAATTTGCAAATGAACACCACGAAAACCAAATGAGAAATCACTCGAATGCCCAAATCAAATACTTCTTTTATTTTGTCTGAACTGGAAAGAATCATACATGCCAGCACCGCGCTAACTCAAATTGCTGAAGACATCGGTCATAAACACACAGTTCAAACAAGAATCAAAGTGCGTTTCATTACCCGAGACCACATTTTTCTCAATTTCTCTTTTAAGAATAGAACTTCTCTCAAATTATGGAACTCCAACTCATCGCATGACACTAACTCATTTCTCCTAGATTGGCAACCTCAACGCCAAGTTCAAATCGAATACATCCACCCCATCTTTGTAGAGAGGTTCTATTGACTTCACAGAAACATACTCTAGCCAACTCCTCTACCGACAGAATTACTTTGACAGATGACTCCCAATGTGTCTCAAAATAGACCTCACACGCAATCAAATCACCTCAATCCTTGAATAACAAACAACTCAGAATTCACATCACACATTCTCATGTACTACATCAAAAAAGGCCTATCAATGATCATCTCACAATCCGGAATCCACCATTATTCTTCTTCCTCTACACAAAATCCTTGGGCGACCAAAGTCCCAGCATAAAAATGTGAAGCCCAAAAATTAACCTCCAAGACTCCTAGAATGAACTTCTGGTGTAAATGTTAGGGAAATCCTCAGATTCGATGAATAAAATTCCCACTATCTAATCATACTCGATCAATAACATCGATGGACAAATATATCCTTAACCAAACTATCATTTGAAGGATTTAACTCCAAGAGAGTTACTCATTGAACCAAGCCACGCCTAACGATAATCCAACAATATCTGTCTTCTCATTAATTCCTTTGACGGTTAGATTTCTTCACTAATCTTTCCCTCATTATACTACACCGTCCTATTTCACTTTCACAACCGATCAAACCACCCAGTCGCGATACTCTAATAAACTGATCAAGATTTCTATTCTTTCGATAATTCTAATGTTCCACCCAAAACGAACAAAACTTTGGACCACAAACCACTATACGTTCTATTAGTTGCAACAATGCAATTAGTTTAGTCTCAAAGACAAACCTTCTGTATAACAAAAATTCTCTCCAAGAATCATACACAAAATGAATTCATCCTCTAATGCTCCTCAAATAACTCACAACCTAAGGTCTCACAACAATAATTAATAAACACCTCGAAAGACTCATGTGAAACGAATATGTTGATTCTTTCTCAAAAGAAAAAGCGAATGAAATCGATTTTCATCAATTAGGAAAATATGTGCCACTCGCAGTGAACACAGGACCAAGGGAAAAGTCAATTAGGCAATGAACTCGGTAAACATAAGGGAAGATTACAATTGAGGGCACAAGCCTCACAAGAAGAGAATATCAAACCTTAACCGATAGGAACAAACGAGCCTTCAAAATCAAATCACTTGAATCACCTAAGAACCAATAGAACTTGGCAACATGTCGCTTTACATGACAAATTTCAACTACTACATAAATCTTAAACCTTAAAAGATCATGAATGCAAAATTTGAAATATTTTCATTTAAGAGATATCACGAAAGGCGATTAAATTTCTTCTTCTATAAAAGAATCAACATCACCCTCACATTACTGACCATTTCATTAATATCAATAACATACATTCTTGGTAAAATTCAATATACCTTACTATCACATCAATAAATCTTCCAAAAGAAACACAACAAATCGTGTCATAAAATTTCCATCATCAAATAAGATTGTAATAACAACTCATTCTAGAAAAGAAACCTAGTGCGCAAGCCACAATGCTGAACAAATCTCTTTTAACAAGCTCATACTAGTACAAGATAATCTCATAAAACACACCAGTTTAAATCACTTATCAGATTTCGCTCATTTACCCTTACTGACGCTCAACGCCAATATAGCACACACCAATAGCACTCTAGCCATTACTACTAAAATTTGATGATTATTTAATCATAGAAGCATTCATGGTCCTACCTCTGTTTGCAAACACAAAACAGATATGAGTATAGTTTCAACGTTCTACCTTATGTTCAGAAATTAGAACGAAATGCCTTTAAACTTCAACAATAGAATATATATAAGACAAGATTTCGCAAGTCAATACAACAACCTTCATCCATCTCTTCGTACATATATCAACAATTTAGCATGACAAAAATAGGTGAATCTAGCATTTGAACAAATTCATTAAGTATCTAAATAGAAGACAGATTCAAGATTAATATTTACCAAGATAATAGCCCAACACATCCGTAATTAACCATCCCGAACTGTTAGATTAATTACCTAGGACCAATTAATCCAGTTTATTCAACAAGTTTAGAAATTTAACCAATTTAAATGATCAAACAAGTTTATTATTGTTTCACACTCCCTAATAACTCCATGAGTTCCAAACATGTAGAAACAAATTCTTATTCAACATTTTTCAAGAAACTACTGTAGGACAACTTGAAATTAATTAACTTTACTTTTAAAGATATTAGCTAAGAATCATTGGTTTGCACCAAGCTAATAACCCAACCTGATGAATCATACCATACCAAATAATTCTTTTAATTAAAACCTCTTAGTTAAGTATGACAACACTTTACTAAAGGGTTTTAACATTCTCTTTCTTAAAAAAGAGGTATTAAACTTCAACTCTTAAAGTAATTCAAAAGAAATACGCAACCTCAAAACTCTCACATAATAAAGAACTTGCAAAAGAAATATTCCACTGCCCAAATGTCAAGCGAACAAATGAGTTATGTTTTCCAACAGAGAATAAAAACAGAACTTCCGTGAAAAGATCAATCTTGCAAATTAACAACGTTCACAAGTAGCAGAAATATCACACTAGTCGGAAGAACAATATTTGTTCCAAAGAACAAATAGAGACCAATTGAAACTTGCCCACTTCATTAACCACAATTTAAAGGAAGTTCATCAACTACAAGAAACTACAACCAGAAGACCAAATACAAGCTCAAGGAAGACAACAACTTCATCAAAGAACTCATACTCAACACCTAACTATGGAACAGGGGTAAGTACTTCTCTATTCCCATACCACGAACAGGGGTGTAGCCTGGCAAAACCCAGGGCAACAACCACGACCTCAACTTCACAACACCCGTTACCATCACGCATAACCAATATAATCAATTATGAACATAAGATCATTGCATAACAATCATAGAATAAATTCATAGAGATATGAGATTATATCAGATCATAGATTAACAACAAGAACGATAGTACAGAAGCAATTCAATAACAATTCAGCATGATGAATCATACTATCAGAATCGCAGATACAATGAATTACCCAAATCCCACCTACTGTGCACAGTGTATCAATTTAATGTTTTAATTACCATGGACCAAATGCCCGCTCTGATACCAACTGTAACACCCTGGCTATGCGAAAGCCAAGATATTACCTAGAAGACTAGCATACAACAACAATACGAAATAATTTCAGTAATCTATAAACTAATATCATGTAGGAATCAATAAATGATTGAATGATCATAAGAATTGAATCAGAATTCATCAACATATCAAACTCTAATTACCTAATCATATTGAATCATCTATGATAAACCTATTAATAGACTATACGAAGATCTTAGGCAATTACTATCTCAACATATCATAATGGAAGAGGACATCAACCATCAAACTCCAATTATTACAATCCAATATTTATCCAATAGAAGGTAATGACAGGTTCATCTAATTAAAGGTGATTAAAGTAATGTGAATGAAGTGTTCCGTGACTATTCCCACCCAAGCATGCCGTCCTCAACGTTTACCTAAAACAAATAAACACAGCAAGAATGAGTCCACGACTCAGCAAGTACAAAGGAATAATATGAATAATAATGAATAAGAACATAACAGTCACATTATAGAATATGAACGTAGAATAGCAGAAATCACATGAATGAATGAAATGCATGAACTCCACTTCTGCTTATACCGGTATAGCCAGTGAACACCCGTCGGTGTTCACTTATGCCCGCATTATCAAAATGCGGGATCCAAGGCCCGTATGAAGAATATTTCATAACGGGGATCCAATCTGCCCACATTGGAAATGGTGGGTCTTACATGCCCATATTGGAATTAATAGGTCTTTACATCCCACTCCCGTGGGTGAATCATGAACAATTAATGAATGAATATATGAATTTGTGAAATGAAATCTCAAGAAGTATGGATTCTCATACATGGATCGAAACATAAATCATTGAAAACTACTCATAGACTATAGCAGTCAGTCATGGCATGAACATCAAGTAATATGAACAAACAACAGCAATACATCACACAATGTACTTGCCTTTCGAACTGCGATGCGTTAGGAGACAAGGATGAAGCCACTAATCTCGAACCCTCTCCTCCTACGCAATTGAATTACTTGAATAAGAACAACGTGAACATGAAATTACTCGCAACGCTTAATCTCATCTTCCTAAACCCAAGGTTCATACAATTGTTCTATTCAATTTAGACGACAGTCTAGCCGGAGACTATACTGGACAGCGGTATTAAAACCTTCATAAAGTTTGCTCTGAAACTCGAAAATGAGTGATCTTAGACTCTCTGGAAATATAATGAAATCCTCTACAATAACCTAGTTGGCGAGCCTTTCTAATTCGGCCAACTTCTGTGTCTAATTATCAGATGAAAGTCTAAACCATAAACTGTCTGACAGAATTAAACATCGGTAGTAAATAATTCATAACTTTTGATTGGATTAACCAAAATTCAATATTTTTAACAATCTGGAAATATTATCAAAATTTCTACAACAATCGAGTTGGGTGGAAACCCTGAACTCGATCTTAATTAGTGAACAAGACGACTGCTCAAGATCGTCAGATTTTCTGGACAGTATCAAAGAAATCGACATAACTTTTAAACCACAACTTATAATTGTGTGATCTTTAAACCTATGGAAAGCTGAAGACATGCCCTACAACTCTCTAGGAGACGAAATCCTCTAATTTGGTCTATAAATACATGAAAATAGACGCACAACTAATTGGACAGAATCTGATCTAATCGCAGCGGGATGTCGATCCCTAAATCATAACCAATTTCGCATCTAATATGATTCAAACAGCGAGGAAAACCGTTCTTCAGCCTTGACGATCCACAGGATGTCGCCGATCTAATCCCCACGAAGAAGGTCTCCTTCTACTCCCTCCTCCTTTCTTCGTCTTCCTTCCTCTCCTCCCTTTCTCCTCTTGGCATAGTAGTAGGGGGGAGTTACTATAGTGTGGCGCTACAGTACCAGTTGCGGCGGTACTATAGCAGCTAGGGTTTTCCCTCCTTTTATTGGTGGCCGGCCCCTCATGGGCCTCCTAGGCCAAGGCCCAAGGCCCAGGTTGTCGAAAAACTACAGAAAACTCCTTTTTCTTATTCCTAATTTCTCTTTTGAATGCTTTCTTTCAGAGAACGTCCCCTGTGTGGACTGTCTCGAGTCGGGGCAACTGGATAAGGTCCCCGCGGCGACGTCCGGAGTGCCGATGTCTCATTCGTCTTGGGGATTTCTTGTGGGGCATTTCTTGAAGGTGTGCCCAGACTCTATGCAAATGGAGCACTTCTTCGTACGATGTCCGGCTTCTGCTGCGTCCATGTCGTTCTTGATGAGCCGTACCTGTCGCCGGTCAACCTTTCCCTTGATCCTATCAAGGTCCGCGGCCCAGATTAGTTGCTCCTAGGTTGGATGGCCAGTGAAATGGTCAACCACGATGTAACCATACATCTCTCCACTCCAGGTTTGTATCACCGCCTCCTTGGTGAAATAGTCAGAGAGGTACTAGCTGGGATGCTATGCCACCGTTGAACATGTGGCCATGACATGGGAGCAGGGCCTATGCAGAAGAAGGGGCTTGTTGCAGTGCATATGCAACTACCGCGGTGTAACGTGCACTCGTGGGTGACCCTCTCATGGTTCGTCCCGCGGCGTCCTTTATCCCTGCACATTATCTCAAAGTGAAGCTCCCTTGTCCCCATCTTGAATGCCCGGTGCATCTCACCCTTCTCCTCCATGTACTTGGTGACCATGACAGAGTAGAGTACTCTGTTATTTGTCATGGCAAGCGACACGTTGTTACTTCTGTCAACAAAGTAGTTCGTCGTACCACGGATAATTGTCTCCACAATACCAACTAAAGGGAGGCACCTTGCGCCGCGCATGACCCAGTTGTACACCTCGGCTAGATTGGTTGTCATGACACCATATCGAGCACCACCCCAGTCATGTAACAGCGACCACTTCTCCTTAGGCTCATACTCAATCCAGTCCGAGAAACATTTCACCTGTGCCTCCATCCTCCTCGTCAATCTGGGAGCATCTGTGGGTAGCTGTGGCAATGCTTCGGAGGCCTGGTCAGTGCTTGGGGTGGCCCTTCCCGCTACCTCCCTTCTGTGCATCTGGGTCTGCTCATCTAGAATCTTCCAGAGTACTTCGAACTTCCGCTGCTGGTTCTGGTTGCATAGCCGCTTGAACAGGTTCATCAAGTCCTTGTTGCGGAACTACTTGTAGAAGTTTGCACCCAAGTGCCTCATGCACCACCTGCTCTGCAGATTCGGCCATTGAAGTGATACATTTTCTCTTTGTTGCGGCTGGGTTATTGCACGCAGCAGCCCTACATGCCGATCATGTATGAGGTATGCGTTGGGATGGCCTTGCACAATAGAAATCCTCACATTCTTCAGAAACTACAACTAGTTGTCCATGTTATCGCTTTCAACGAAAGCGAATGCCACGGAAAGAACATGATTATTCCTGTCCATCGCTATTGCAGTCAGTATCTGGCCCTTGTACTTTCTAGTCAAGAATGTGCCATCTACGCACAAGATTGGACGGCAGTGCCGGAATGCATTGATGCATAGACCAAAGATGAAGAATACTCGCTGCAGTACACTCTTATTGGCCCACTTCAGATGCATGGCATCTTGAATGTCGATATGAGTGTTGGGATTCCTGTCTTTTATGACCCTGAGTTGCCCGGGCAAGTTGTGGTAGGAATCCTCGAATGTACCGAATCTTGATTTCAATGCCTTCTGTTTTTCCCTCCAAGCCTTAGCATAGCTGATTGTGTACTGGAACCTTGCCTCAATCGTCGGAATGATGAATCGTAGCTCAAAATCTAGATTATCCACGATCTCACTGTACATAAGGTTGGCGATGAAGCCTGATGACAGGTTCCGGTGGGACTGTACTGACTCAGAAATGACGTATGTGTGAGGGACCACTATAGAGAACCTCTAGTAGGTGTCCCACTTAGGCTGAAATGCGTGCACTCGTTAAGGGCATCACTCTATGTCGCACTTCACATCGTAGCATCTTGGGGTAGACTTGACAACTGTGAATGTGCACCACACCGACAAGGCCCAAAATTTGACTGCCTCCTGCACGACCTCCTTATATTTGTACATAGCTCCTAGCCTGACCTCGCTCTGGTCGTACTTGCACGGCACACGGGAGCCTTTGTTGATGACGAGGTTGTCGAACTGGTGTGTGTTCCACTCGGATGGAACCGCCTATTGTTCCATATTATCCTCGTCGTCGGAACCTTCACCTTCAGACAATGCCATGTAGTCCCGGTCTTCGAGATCTATCCTTTGCACTACGGCTTCCACCTCCTCACCCTCATCAGCAAGACCACTAGCTTGCCTGACCGAAGGAGCTACTTCCGCAGGGTCTTCATCGACAGCATCAGCAACTCCAGGAGCTTTAGTCATTGTGTGCGTCGCGCAGTGGCTGGAGTCCCCGACTTCTTCTTTGGCGTTAGCTCCCCCTTCTTGTTCAGCCATGGATGGAAGAGTGGACTTGGCACATGCTTGGGCCAGAAGGACCAATTTCCACCCTCCCTCCCTCGCCATGCGTACATATGACTGCCATAAATTTGTTCCCTTCAGCTGCACTAACTCCCAATATGTGGGTTGTGCTGCCCGCGGGGCAAGGCAACTCAATCTCAGATCGTACACATCACGGTCCACTTGGAATGTGTGGAACAACCACCGCATCACAGCGCCCTATGTACGTTGCTCTGGTCTTGGTAGGGGCAAGATCACCGATTGGAAATAACACAAATCAATCCCCTCGGGACCCTTCATAATAGTCCCCTGATCATAGTAAATTTTGAAATTGGCGACGTCAGACATATTTGATGCACTGCACCATAAATAACATTTCCACGATTAACCACATATCTAAACTAGACTACCCACCAAAAAGTATTATGTAACCGTACATCTAAAACTATGTAATCCATTCGGTTAAAAAAATTACCTGAGAGGTGGGAACCGGATGGGCAGTGCTTCGCTAGCTTCTCTCATCCCCTCTACTCCTCTCTCTTCCCTCCTCTTTTTTCTGAACAAAAGTGAGTCATGTGCCAAATTTTAGGGTTTCAAGAGGCTTTTATAGGGTCACGTTTCCCTATCGCCATTTGAAAGCATCTAGGCTCCTAAAAAATGTTTTGTAATTAATGATAATATGTGAATATGGGACTAACATGTTTATTGAGTATTTACAAGGTTAAGTCCTAATGGTGAGTTTAATAACTTGAAGATGCATGCTAAAGGACAACATGAAGATCAATATGGCTCAAAGACAAGGTACAAGTAGTCTAGGATCCTTTTTATATTTTATCGGTCTTAGAAGAAATGGATGGAAGACCGGATTTTAGGTTAAATGTCGTACTATTAAGAGGGATCAAGACTAGTAGCTTGATAGAATGTTCTTGTGTCATTTGGATCAATTGAGGATCATGCATGTATTTGGAATTTGTTTTGGAAAGCTAATTGTGCATTGTCAGGACAATCGGTAGTACCGACATTGTATTGGCAGTACTACCGCTCAGCGGTACGACCGGGCTTGTGGTGCGGTACTACCGCACCCCGGTTGTTCCAAAAACATGTTGGCGGTACATTATTTCCAGAGAGGCACCTTTTTCGGTTGAGGTGCAAACCCTGAGAGCGGTACTACCGCATCCCGGTATTTCCGAATGTTGAGCGGTACGTATTTTCCAGTAGGTACCCTTTTGGGTCCTTTGAAAAATGGTAGTACCTCCCTTGTTGAGCGGTATGACCGGCTAGCGGTAGTACCGCATGATATTTGGCGGTAGTACCGCGTCGAAGTTTCCAACAGCTATGTCAGAGCAGTTAATACCACTGTTGTAGCCGTTACTGACCGGTAGGTGAGGAGTGGTAGTATCGCACCTTACTTGGCGGTAGTACCGTATTTCACTGAAAGTTGGGGATTTCCTTTCCAACGGTCGTATTTGTTGGTGGAGGGTATAAATAGCCCTTCACCTGCTCAAGGACAGTGAACTAGACCACATTTAACATCCTTAGAGCCTTGAGCATCCTTCCAACACCTCAAATACACTTGTGCATTCATTGTAAGGTAGTTGAGCCAAAATTTAAGTGCATTCATTCTAGATTGATCCATTGCACTTGAGCGTCGTCAAGCGAAGGTCGTTGATTCATTACTCTTGGTGTTTTGCCAAACACATAGACGGTTTGGCGGTGTTAGCTCGGTGATCTCCTTAAGAAGATTGTAAAGAGGCCTGGTGCCAAGATTGTGAGTGGTTTGGTGTTCACCATCTCCGAAGTGGAGGAAGAACAACCACTAGTGATCGAGAAAAGACTTAATTCGTAGAGCCGGCTTGATTTGTTCAAGCTTCCTCAACGTGGACTAGTGAAGACCGGCAAGTCTTCGATACCACGGGAAAAACTTCATTGTCTCAATTGTGGTTATTTCTTGTCTTTACTTATTCCACATTTACAATTCTAGCATTTATTTTGTGTTGAATTGCTTAGCTAGAATTGTATCTAGTTTAGACTTAGTTCATAATTGGCTTAAATTGTTAATTAGTCAAAAAGTTTAAAAACCTCCTATTCACCCCCTCTAGTCGGTTATCCTTGATCCTATACCATTTGAACTGACGACTGCTACATGCCGCCATTTCAATTGGCGACTGCTACATGTCGCCATTTGGACTGGTGACTGCTACCTGTCACCATTTCAATCGACGACAGAGAGATATCGCCAATTGAACTGGCGACAGGGTCCTAAACCCTATACTGGTTGATGTGTTTGTGATTTTTGTAGATTCTGAATGGTACGAAATATGTTAGTGATGCGGTAGCTAGAAGGTAAGTTATATTGCGATGCACTAGAGAATTTTGTGAGGACGATTGAGATATTAATGATTCGTAAGTAGGAAGCTAAGTTATATTGCGATGCGCCAGAGAATTAACGTATGGTGTACAATATTGGAGAAATGGTGCAATGATAACAACACGACAGTTGATTCAACAAGAGGGGTTACATGACACGCAGGCTAACGAATCAAGGACGGTACATGCATGCCTTTAGGGAATTATAAATACATTGGACATATGGACGAAGAGGGTCGGACTACTGCGAAGTGATAAGCGTGTAGGTGACCTGTGCAATAGAACACCGCAAACTTAGCACACGAAATTGTGATTACAATATGAAAATCAATAAATGATTGTGAAACTAACCCGTTGGTAGCACCGCACCGTGCCTATGGTCGGCCAGTCCACGTCGTCGTCTTGGGCGTACAAGCTGACTGTGTACGCTCCCAAGTTCAGCTGTGGTTGTTCTACCTGGAAGTGCTCGAAGGATGACAGGTGCAGAAGTAGCAGGCATCCGGAGAGGATGGAGCTGTCCTGGGCACGATGGCACGCATCGCACGATGTGCGGTACGTCGCGCACAACACGAGCGGATCGCAGGCGTAGGGCTATATCTCGTCCTCTGGCAAGTTCGCCAGCTCATGTGCGTACCGGACGTAGTGCTTATCGATGCTGTCGCTGTGGGACCCCAGGAACGTGACCCACCCAAACAACCACAGTAGGTAGGCATCGAAATGCCTCCTAACAATGACATCACCTACGTTATCCGCCATACGCTCGGGCTGCAAGAAGACATGTACACGTCAGCAAGGTTCACATATGAATTGATGCGAGAGGACAATATTTACGAAGACTTACGTAGAACTGGCAGATCTACCTCAACGTCGGCCCGTGTGGGCTGCTGAACTCTGTGTACCCGCTGCCCAGCGGCAACACATCATGGAACCTTGCTAGGAGGTCTGTGCGCCACGTGGCTGGGATGTCGTACACCGCCATGGGGGAGCCTATGCAGGGCAACCCGGTCAGGAAGCTCATGTCCTGCAGTGTCGGCGCCATCTCTCTGCACGGAAGGTGGAACGTGTGCGTCTCTAACCTCCAGCGGTCAACCAGCACTGTCAGTAGGGCCCGGTCGTATGGAAAATGCCTAGACGTACGACTAGGACCGCGATCCTGGTCGTCCTCCCACGTCGCCTCCATTATCCTCGCTAGTGGAAGGAGGTCTGCCGCTCTCAACCCATGTCGAAACGATTAAGAACAAACGTGACTGCACGCAAAGTAGTTAGACCGCGATTGAGTGCATGAAGGTCAGAACTATACGTACCTCGGAACCCAGTCTGGGTGCAGTCTCTATGCCCTGATGGGCGTGCGTAGCCGCAACGCGTCAAGCTCAATCGGCGCCTTGCCCTCTGGGGGAGCATGGTACCGAGGTAGCTACGGTGATGCGCGTCAATCACTGGGTCAAGCAACTCGTAGCCTACGTCCGTCATACCTACAAATTAAGTGCATGCATTGTAAAGACTATGAAACATGTATAAAAACCAAAATTCCTACTTTAAAAATAATTTTCGGCGTTAACAGAATAATTACCACACAAATGTAAACCAAATTTAGGCTACTCAGCAATTTAAACAGATTTGTAATAGGGTCTTCCAATTTAGAGGATATTTTTAAATATTTTCCAAGTGCAAATATAAACAATAAACAAAGTTCTTCCTATTTTTCTATTTTAAAATTAATTTTTGACATTAACAATATAATTATCACGCACAAATAAGAAGCTAAATAAAGTTGGGATTATTTTTTACATATTTCTAATAGGCATCTTCCTATTTCTGCTGATTTATCCTAAATTGTTCGACTGCTGTAACATTCGTAACATATGTACGACAAACTACACTATACACAGCTCAAATAATGTAGTACATAATTTGATTATAATTATCTAATCTAGTAAATTCTTCTTGCTATTCTACTGAATTCTATGTATTTAATTCTACTCGTTATTCTACTTAATTCTATATCGCTATTCTACTGAATTATATGTACTTAATTCTACTTGCTATTCTACTTAATTCTAGTCGTTACAGCTCAAATGATGTACTTAATTCTACATAATTTGACATAATGTACAAAGTTGCAAAAAAATGTACCTGCAAGTTGGCCGGCTGACCGGATCTGATGCTCTGTCAATCTCTCTCCTCCACGACGAACTAGCAGAGCTTCACTATCTTTCTTCTCTCCCTCTCCTCTCTTTTGTTTTTTTTTCTGAAATTAAAATAAGTTTTAGAGGATTTTTGAGGGGTTTTATAGATAGCACCATATCGCCTGTTGAACTAACGGCAGAAATCCGTCCCCAATTTAGATAGAAAGACTGCTCACTTCCTAGCTTCGAAAAAAATTCCTATAGTCAAAGCCACGGCTTTCCAGCTCGGATGTCTTGACCTTGGTCTAACGCAACCCAGGTCTGACTCTAAAACCCCAGGCAGCAGAGCGCCGGCAATTTTGCTCGCCCAATATAAGGGAAATGGCCGCCGCCGCCGTCGCCGCCGACGACGAATTTCCTCCCACCGTCTCCGCGATCTCCTCCGACTCCGACTCCGACGATCTCCATCTCCTCTTCCCAAACCTCCTCCCCACCTCCACCGCCACCACCTCCTCATCAGACGAGCAGCTCCATCAATTCCACCTCCCCTCCCTCCCGTCCCCCGTCACCGTCCGTATCCTCCATTCCCGCGGCCTCACCTTCCAGCTCTGGCCCTCCGCCTCCACGCTTCTCCGCCTCCTCCCCGCCTCCCTGCACCTCCTCCCGCGCGCCTCCACCCCAGAGAGCCCACTCAGCATCCTCGAGCTCGGCTCCGGCACTGGCGCCGCCGGCCTCTCCCTGGCCGCCGCCCTACCCGCGCGCGTCGTCCTCTCCGACCTCCCCGTGGCGCTCCCCAACCTCCACCACAACGCCTCCCTCAACGCGCCCCTCCTCGACTCCCGCGGCGGCTCCGTCTCCGTCGTCCCGCTCCCCTGGGGCGACGCCGCAGCGATGGAGATCGTAGCCGCCGCCTCCGCGGCGCCGGCGTCTCGGTTCGACCTCGTCGTGGCGTCAGACGTGGTGTACTACGAGGCATTGGTTGACCCCCTGATGGAGACGCTGCGGTTCTTCGTGAAGGGGGAGGTGGTGTTCTTGATGGCGCACATGAGGAGGTGGAAGCGCACGGACAAGAAGTTCTTTGGGAAGGCGAGGAAGGCGTTCGACGTCGAGGTGGTGCACGAGGACCCGCCGCTCGAAGGGTGGCGCCACGGGCCGGTAGTCTACCGGTTCACCGCGAAGAAGCAGCATGGCAAGAAGTGAAGAAGCTACCTGAAGGTAATGGCTGCCTGTCTGCTTTGGTTCATGCTCTGTTGTTGTTGTTTGTTGAGTGCTAGATTCTACTGTTTGAATTGAACAGAAAATGATTCCTGCGAACAATGTAACATTGTGCAACTGTGAACCGAAATTCGGTTGTATACTGGCTTGGATTTGTCCGGGTACTGTTCTGCTGGTTTAATTTACAGTTGATTCATGGAGCACGATTTAATGCAGTTTAGAATTTCGTGAATTTAGAAGAAGCTTATCTATAATAATGCAAAGACATGATCTATGATCCCCACCTGAATTGTGTTGTCGAAGTTTTAGTGGGATACATGAAGGGATAAGGAGCATTTTCTCCGCCATAACGTTACATCTTCAATACATGATCTATGTGGTAGTTGACATATATGCTTGGCAAGGTACCTTTCAAATTTTGTAGTTTGGGCATGACAAAGTTCATGTTGCTCAATGCTAGTGTGGCTTCGTACTTGTATGTCGAATGATGTTGGACCTCGAGTGAAGAGCTTAATGACAAGATGGCTCTGCATCTTTGGAAGGAATCATGACATTTGAGACCTTATTTTCCTTCACATACACTGTTCTTTCACTCCATCCTTTGTTCTTTTTTTGGTACTCGAGTCAAAGCACCAAAATTCTATACCTACTATTTTCATTTGAATTGTTTATTTTTTTTATTGGTTAGTTCCTTTTGTTATGGGAGTAGAAATATATTTACATAGTTCCTATTGTTACGGGAGTAGTAATATATTTAATTACATATTTACTTTTGTTATGGGAGTAGTAATATTTACATCATGGTTGCATGTGGAACGAGACCTTGTCAACGTTATAGTGGACGTTCCAAACACTTGGCGAGTTAGGTGTAAGGTCAATTCAGAAGGGCACATCCAGATCTAGTAGAAACTGAAGATATGCAGGAAAATTATATGTTCAGTAGTGCGTGTTCATTGCACGATTGCATCTATGGTACGTGGCTCATTAGAATAGGCCTTGTTAGAGAGTTCGTGTTAGATCTAAATAACGAGTTGTATGAGAGTCGGACTCTACTTTGAGACTATAAATAAATGGTGTGTGATCCTGCAGAATACACACAATATTTTCGAAATCCTACATGGTATCAGAGCCCTAACCCTAGCTCGTGCCCATCCACCACCGAACCCTAACTCTAGCCCTCATGTACCTCATCCGCCTCCACTCATCAGAGTCCGCCGCCCCTCCCTTCACGTCGTTGCAAGCAGCGAGGCCGAACCATCGTCGCTTGGGCATTCATTGCCGCGTCAAGACGGTCGCCGCCGCACCGAGACGCTGGGCGACGTCCGCCTAGTAAGGGGCTGCAAGCCGGAGTTGCAGAGGAGGAAGGGAGAGACGCTGAGAAGAAGCCAGGAGAAGAAGCCGAAGAGGTTCTTTGGTTTCTTTGGTTCACTGTTTTCTTCGGGAGAAGAAACCAAAGAACCGAGGAAGGAAAGTGTCGGTGGGAAAGAAAAAAAATAGTCCGGGAGAAGATTTTTTTTAATGTTACACATTTGCATGATTTGGGTAACCGTGAAGACAGTCATCGAGGTTCGGCAGAACGTTGATGCGTGAAGAATTGCCGTGATCGTGGGAGATACGCGCGGCATATCTTGGTAGTGATTGGCATTGCTCTGGTTGTTTGAGAAGATGATCCTGAGGAAATTGAGGCTGCGAGGAAGGAGGAAGAAGCCACAATGAGGGCGGTAGAAGAGAACAGGAAGATAGTTGTTGAGACTACTTCCTTGCTAGTAACTCAAGGTGACATGAGAAGCATGTTACATAACCTCTTCGCGATAGGTATGATAGGTTCGAGGGCTGGTGCAGGGTCATCTGACTTAAAGCTGGAGTTGATGTCGAATGATGTAAAATTGGAAGTAAGTAAGAATTATATGAGTTGGTTTAGAAGGGCTCAGCTAATTTTGAGGACGAATGGGGTGGAGCACTACCTGTGGGAGATTTGCGTTGAGCCTGCAGACAGGGCGAGCATGGATTGGAGGATATGGAACACCACCAACTCTGTGGTGGTAGCTTGGTTGCTAACATCGATATCTCCAGCTATCGCTCGGATGGTGGAGATGATGCAGAGTGCACCGGCGATGTGGAAGACGTTATGCAACATGTACTCCGGGGCATGAAATGGGATGATGATGGTGGAGGTCCAGGGCAAGGTGGAGGCCCTGAAACAGGAGGAGAAGACTGTCTAGGAGTATGCTAGTGAACTGCAGCAACTGTGAGCAGATTTAGATCACTATGATCCACTACAGTTAACATATGCTGGTGATATTGAGGCTAGCATGGTGTGGCTGCAACGCAGATGGGTTACACACATTCTAAAGGGACTGAACCCAAAGTTTGAGAATAGAAGGGCTACCATGTTTCACTTGACAAACTTGCCTACTATGGAGGAGGCTATTTCAGTTATGGTGCAGGAGGAGGTTCGACTACAAGTAATGGGAGACAACAACCTGGTCAAATCTGTATACGCCATACCAGATGGTAGGGAGTGCTACAACTGTGGGATGAGAGGATATCTGCATCGTGCTTGTCCTTCTCCAGAGTATGGAGGTGGAGGTGGAGGTCGTGGTAGTCGTGGAGGCCACGGTGGAGATCATGGTGGTCGTGGAGGTGGAGGTCGAGGAAGGAGCCGAGTTGGCCCTAGGGCTAATGTGGCCCTGACAGAGAAGATCATGTCTGTTACTCTGACAGGTGAGCAAGCTAAGGAGTGGGAGAAGTGGCAGCAGGGAAAGGCATTGAATACTTCTCATGATTACACCTTCTTTGGTAACTTTGCAAACTACGTCCACGTGGGCGAAGGCACTCAGCATATGCACTTGCATCCACATATAAAGTGCATCCACATATAAGTACTCTTATATTGATTGGATCATAGATTCAGGGGCATCCAAGTATGTCACGGGTTCACTTAGTGCTTTCATATCTTACACCCCATATACTCATTCTGAAACTGTCCAAACAGCTGATAGAACCTCCCAGCTTATTCAGGGTATAGGATCTGTAGAGTGCACACCATCTATTGCTTTATCCTCCGTTTTGCATGTTCTCTTCTTTCCAGTCAATCTTCTTTCAGTCAGTTCTATCATTGACCAATTCAAATGCACTGTCACATTTGATGAGGATTCATGTTTGTTTCAGGAGAAGAGAACTGGGAAGAGTATTGGGACTGGAATAAGGCGTAATGGGATGTGGTACATTGATCAGGTTGATGCGGCATTGGCAGTGGCTATAGGAGGAATCGAGGGAGAAGTTTTATTACATCATCGTCGCTCATGACATCTATCATTTGAGAGTTTAAGTTAGTTATACCTTGATTTGTTCAAAAGAGTAGACGAGTAAACTTGTGTGTGATGCTTATGAGTTTGGAAAGCATACACGGTCTACATATAGTAGCATTGGTCTTCGAAATTGTGAACCTTTTATATTAATACATTTGAATGTTTGGGGTCTGTGCTCAGTTACTTCTATGAGTGGTTTTAAGTGGTTTGTCATATTTATTGATTACTATACTCGTATGACTTGGATTTATATTATGAAATACAAGAGCGAGGTCCTTCGATATTTTCAGGACTTCCATAGGATGGTTGCTACTCAGTTCGATGCAAAGGTACGGATTTTTCGATCAGATAATGGAACTGAGTATGTTAATAAGGAGTTTGCAGCGCATCTCTCAGAAGGGGGATATTTCATCAGACTACTTGTCTAAGAATCCCACCTCAGAATGGAGTGGCGGAAAGGAAGAATCAACATTTGTTGGAGGTAGCACGTTCACTCATGTTTCAGATGAATGTGCCAAAGAGATTATGGAGCGAGGCAGTAATGACGACAGTGTATCTCATCAATCGCATGTCGTCTCAAATACGTGGGATGAGGTCTCCAGCTAAACTTCTTTTGAATCAGCGGGAGTTCAAGGTGCCTTTCAAGGTGTTTGGCTGTGTGTGTTTTGTACAAGATCACCAACCAGTGGTTGGCAAGCTAGATCCACAAGCATTGAAATGTATCTTTGTATGCTATTCATCAAGTCAGATGGGCTATAGATGCTGGAACTCAGTTGAACGAAAGTTGTTTGTGAGTATGGATGTGACATCCGGGAGTTTGAGCCTTACTACATGAGTGGAGGTACCCTTAATCAGTTTTTAGAGTTCTCTCATATCACTGAGGGTGACAGTCAAGAGAGGGAGAACAAGGAGAGTCAACGAGAAGAAGTCATTTTGGGGGACAATTCTGTGCCCAAACCTAACGGAATATGCGAGAGATGTGATAGCCCAAAAAGAATTGAAGGTTTATCAGCGAAGACGCTTTGGGAAACAAGGGGAGAAGCCGAGACAAGCGATTAACACTGAGCCTGTGGCGGAGCCATGAGTCAATAAATGACATTGCCACGGCAACAAATTTTCCAGCAACTGCCTTGCCGATTGATCGATCCCAAATCCCTCATCGGGTCTCTCTCCATCAAGTTCCTTGCCTCCCCTTGGGGCGAGTGATAATGTTTATTCTAATTACGCCCATCTAAAGTTACCACTTGCACAACGTAGGGAAACTAGAGCTAATGCAGGAAAGGCTCCAGTCCGGTATGACTTTGAGCATGACATTGCAAATTGCATCTTATATTCTCATATCTCACCTGCATACAAAGCATTCATTGCATCTCTTCAGACAGTGCATGTTCCAAAGGATTGATGAGCTGCTAAGCAGAATTCTAAGTGGAAGGATGCCATGAAGGAGAAACTTAGTGCACTTCAGAAGAAAACTCCTGAAGGCAAGATAGAGAGATACAAGGTATGGTTGGTTGCAAAAGGTTATAGTCAAATATATGAGATAGACTATAGTGATACCTTTGCACCAGTAGCGAAGATGAGCACGATAAGAAGGTTGATCTCCTATGCAACTAACTTCGGATGACCCCTACATCAGTTGGATGTGAAGAATGCTTTTCTATATGGTGATTTACAAGAGGAGGTATACATGGAGATTCCTCCAGGCTTTGAGAATAGGCAGACTGAGAGGAAGGTGTGTAAACTCAAGAAGTCTTTATACGGTCTGAAGCAGTCTCTAAGGGCGTGGTTTGAAAGATTCTAGCGTGCAGTCTGTAGTACGGGCTATTCTCTGTGCAATGGAGATCATACTGTGTTTTATAGGCATAGAGGATCACATATCATCATATTGACAGTCTATGTTGATGATATTGTGATTATTGGAGATGATGACGAGGAAATCAAGTCATTGAAGAAAAAGCTAGGAGAGGCATGTGAGGTGAAGGGTCTTGGACCTTTTCGATACTTTCTTAGGATTGAGATTGCCCGTTCTTCGAATGGTATAGTTCTCTCCCAGAGGAAGTATGTCCTTGATCTGCTGGCAGAAACATATATGTTTGGGTGTCGCCCTATTGCTTCACCTATTGATAGGAATCACAAGCTATGTGCTGAGTCGGGAGATACAATTGACAAGGAAGCTTATCAAAGGCTTGTTGGGCGTCTCATCTATTTATGTCATACAACATATAATATTTCATATGCAGTGAGTGTGGTCAGTCGATATATGTATGATCCCAAAACAAGACATATGGATGTTGTCTATCGAATCCTGCGGTATTTGAATAATAGCCCTAGGAAAGGTCTTTGGTTCAGGAAAAATCAACATCTGAATATGGAAGGGTATTGCGATACGATTGGCAAGTAGTGTGGATGACATGAGGTCTACCTCTGGATATTGCATCTTTATGGGAGGTAATTTTGTGTTATGGAGAAGCAAGAAGCATGAGGTTGTAGCTCGGTCTACTGCAGAGGCAGAGTACAGAGCAATGGCATTGAGTGTGAGTGAAATAATATGGATGAAGGGTTTATTGTCTGATCTTCGAATATGAAGGAATAATCTCTTGGTGTTGCATTGTGACAATAAATCTGCAATCAATATTGCTAACAACCCAGTTCAGCATGTTCGTACCAAGCACGTTGAGATGATAGGTTTTTCATCAAGAAAAAACTTGACAACATAATATTGAAGTTGGAGTATGTTCAGTCTAGTGAACAGTTGATTGACTGTTTTACTAAAGGGTTAGGTTCTAGTGAGGATGCTACAATATATAACAAGATGGGCATGATTGATATCTTTGGCCCATCCTGAGGGAGAGCGTTGGAGAGTTCGTGTTAGATCTAAATAATGAGTTGTATGAGAGTTGGACTCTACTTTGATACTATAAATAAATGGTGTGAGATCCTACGGGATACACACAATATTCCCGAAATCCTATATGCCTTCACCTGATGTAGTGCAAGAATTTAGCTTGATTTGTATCAGCATGTGAATAAATATCCTATACAAAAACAAAGCTTTCTTATCACATAAAAATGAGCGAGACAAGAACTGTCAGCACAACAGCATTGACTCTAAGTTAACATCATAAATTCATCCAGGAGAACGCAGATACATAGAAATAGTTTTTGCCACGAGCATTTCATTACTTACGTTCTATAGGTAGCCAATCTATACAGTATACACAAGTAATTGAATCAACACTGTTCACATCAATACCCAGCTAGAGTCAATAACAACATCTTTTACAGTTTAACCTTAGCGCCTCCCAAATACAGTCGGCACCATACAAAAGCAAACATATTGAGCATATATAAAGGAGACCGACATACTTAGTAACCCACCTCCGGCAACCGAACAGAGGGAGCTGAACTAGAATCACTGGTTGCACTGGACGAGGTTGTCTTCGCATAACCATTGGACCCCTCCAGCTCCTTCAGTGTCCCATCAGATGAGGTGTATGAAAACCTGCATAGAGAAATTGGCGGTGCAAAGTACATCGCCACGGGCATCTTCGGCGGAAGGCTTGGCAACGGTGCTTCAAACTTCAGCACACTTATGACCTGGCGAATTGAAGGTCGAAGATTGTAGTCCGGGTGTGCACACCAAAGACCGACAACAATCAAGCACACAGCTTCTCTCTCTTCAAACACACCATCGAGCCTCCCATCAACCGCATTAAGAATCTCGTTTCTTCCATAGAGATCCCACACCCATTGAACCAATTTGATCCTGTCGTCGTCTTCCTTTAGCACAATGGGCCTCCTTCCACATGCAACCTCCAATGCAAGAATGCCAAAGCTGTACACATCGGATTCTTTGCTTGCTTTGCCAGTGGTGACGCACTCTGGAGCCAAGTAACCCATTGTCCCAGCTATCACTGTAGTCTGTGAGCCTCGGTCGTGGTCGACAAGCCGTGCGAGCCCGAAGTCACCAAGCTTAACGTTGAATGCGGAATCAAGCATCACATTGCTCGGCTTGACATCACGGTGCACGACACATTGCTCCCATTCCTCGTGGAGGTACAGGAGGGCGGATGCAACGCCGATGGTGATCTTGAACCGCAATGGCCATGTTAGCAGGTTACCATTGTCATAGAGGTGTGTGTCCAGGCTTCTGTTTGCCATGAACTCGTACACGAGCAAGAACTCTCCGTGCTCATGACACCAGCCCACAAGCTGCACAAGGTTCCGATGCCTCAACCGGCTGATGATCTTGACCTCAGAGATGTACTCCTTCCTCCCCTGTGTCGACCCTTTTGCAACTCGCTTTATGGCAATGTCGAGGTTTTGATCCTTCAAGAAGCCCTGGTAGACTGCACCGAATCCTCCTTCTCCAAGCTTTCTCTCCAAAGCAAAGTTATTTGTGGCGCCCACGAGTTCGTTGTATCGGAATCTTCTCGGACCCTTACCTTTCTCAAACTCACCGTCAAGGGATTCATCATACTCTAGCTTCTCTTCTTCCTCCTTTCTTGACCTCCTAGTCCTTCTAAAACATAGGAGGCACAAAACCAAGCCCACAGAACAGACCACAACACTCAAGCTAGTAGCCAAGCTTATGGCCAATACACTTCTCATCTTCTCAGTCTTCATCAGCTGCACATCGGTAGAATTGAATTCCCAGTAAAGTATCTGATGAAGCTCAACAAATCTACCCGTAGAAGCCGAGAAACCGATGGCCACTTTGTCTGGAAGATATTTTCTGAGATTAACTGAATAAGATAGGCTGGAGTTGCCACTGAATTGTGGGTTGTCCAGGTACGTCAAGAAGACACTCAAGTTCCTGGAGCTGGCCTGGTAAGTCACCCACGCATTGGCTATCCGACCATCATTTATGCTACTTTCCCACTTCACGTTGGCTGCGGATACAATCGAATGGATGTTGATTCCCACATGGTTGTCGTCTGGATCCCATCTGTTCTTGTTGCTGTCAAACTCAACAGCCACGATCTGGTTGGATGGGTCATTCTGATCATTACTATTGCTGAAGAGGCCAAGATAACCGCCACTTGAGTTATTGGGGATCACAGAAGGGTACGATGAGAGGAAGAAGGCTAGGCCATCACCGTATGAACTGTTTCTTTTGGCGGCGGATATGTTGAATGTGAAGCGGGTTGTGAAGTCGGCTAACTGACCTGTGGTGCTATCCCAGAGAGGCACTGGATCGGTGTAGACTGCTCGGCCTACACTGTTAGTGATCTGGTCATCCAGCTCGTCCTTGGTGAGCTTGATCACCTTGTTGTAGAAGGCATCCTCCTGGAACTGGATTGCGGCCGATGCGTTATGGTTCGATTCGGTGAAGTTCAGCTTGAAGGACAGAGGACTGACAAGGGCAATATAGAAACTGAAGGATAGGAAGAACTGGAGAGTCAAGAAGCAAGTTCTTGTGGCTCTTGATCTCATGACTGGAGAGTGGGAGGGAGGGAGGGAATGAAGGAGAGGAACAGAAACAACTTTTGCAGAGCTGAGAAGTTGTCACATATGCATATTGCTGTAAATAACTAAGAAATTCTCAACTTAGTCAACGGCCTTGATTGCCTCATACACACTTGCTGTCATATTGCCGGCCTGTCAATACTCAATACGCGCTGAAAAGACAAATGTAAGCCACAGGAGAAGCAGCTCAAATTTGGAGCTTATGTTGGTGGAGCTCTCCGCTCAAATTTGGAGCTTATGTTGGTGGCGCTATCTGAATCTGTAAAATAATGGTGAACTATGAATTGAGCTTTTCAATAGGCGAGACAAGGTTTGGTTTGCATCGCCATTGCCGGCCGAGATTAGGGAGAAGAACAAATATGTCACATACCGGCCTGCTTGGTCATGGGCCGTGGGCCTGGAGGCAAAGAGAAGCCTGTACTCAGTACTACAAAGGGCAAGCTACAGCCAACAAAAGGAGGATCGAAGAAGAGAACACTGAACCGAGGCTCTTCCTTCCTCCCTGCTACTGCTCTTCTTCCCCAATCCCTCTTCTCCAAATCCCCCACCTTTGATTGCTAATCCCTTCCTTAGCTTCCCCTTTCTCCAACGTGTATCCAAACTACTTGTAGTATGTGTTGGATTTGGTACTAAGCAATTCAGTCGTGTTCATTTGTTCCGTTCTCTGTTGTGCTTCTGTGTTCTTACATCGGGTACGTAACAATGGTATCAGAGCATTCGATCCTGAGCTCCGAGGTGGCCGTGACCGACGCTGAGAAGGAGAGCGAAGCCCGGTGCAAGGAGATGCTGAACCAGTTAATCTTTGTCGTGAAGAAACAAACATTGGAGATGGAGAATCTGGCAGGCGCATGAACGAGATCGCGGTCGGCTTGAAGGCCGCTCGTTCACCGCTAGGACCACCGTCGCGTTTTGCCACCACCGCGCGTCTTGCAGACCGACGGCCACCCTTGTCACGCGGTGGACCACGCCAGTGGCGGCAGCGACTCCTCATGCAGAGGCCGCCCTCGCCCCCGAGACGCCCACCATGTGTTCGACGGCGTGTCGCAGCTGCAACACCGACGTCGCCATCACCTGCCACGCTCCATCCATCGGCGCTGATGTTGACAACGCCGAGGCAGACGCCACTCCATGCACCGACTCCATCCTCGCCACCGTGACGCTCACCAAGCGCTCAACGCCGAGGCAGCGCCTCTATGAACAGGGCGGTCTCAAGGTTGAAGACTTGATCAAGGTTTGGTTCAGAGAGCTCCCCGGAGGGATGCTGGACTCGCTGCCGACGGAAGAGGTGATGCTGATGCGGTCCGAGGATGCGATCGGCCACCGCACCAAGCTGGATGATGAAATGCCAAGGAAGTGGTTCGACTGCTATCCAGGCGGAGTGCCGTGGATGCCCCCATGGCCACCACCTCAAAGACATGAGACTTTGCTCGAGGACGATGTTTCAGTGGTGAATTCTCTCATCATGATGTACGCAAAGAATGGCTTTGTTGAAGAGGCCATGCGGCTTTCGAGGGTCTGCACGAGGAGAGGGACGGGTGTTCTATCGCGATGTCTATCTTTGTGCTTCTTTACGGTTGCACCGCTTCAGATCCCTAAAGAATGGGAAGGGAATTCATGCGCACTTGATTAAAATGTGTGCTTTCCCAAGCATCAAGATTGAAAACTCCCTCATGGGCATGTATGCTAGATTTGAGCAAGTTGATGCAAGATATTTGGTGTTTAAAGGCATGAAAGTTAATGATATTGTTTCGTGGAACACTATTATCTCATGCCCGGCCAAGAGTAACCATGTGAATGAAGCTTTGGAGCTTTTGGCGCTCTTCATAGCGGTGGTGGTGGGCTTGTGCCGACTTCATCATCGTCTTGAGCATAGTGCGGGCATGCTCCAAAGTCTTTGGATTATCGCAGAAGGACCGATGCTCCATGGATACATTATAAAATCTGGATTTGTGCATGACGTCTCGATATGCAATGCACTCATAAGCATGTATGCTAAGTTAGGAAGGATTGACTTTGTTGAGCAGATCTTGAGCGGATGGATGTTAAAGACCTTATTTCACGGAATTCAATGATCAATGCTTATGGGATACATGGAGATGGTCATTCGGCTCTAAGGGTTTTCCACCGGTGACGGATGTTGGGACACACGCTCCCAATGCTATCACGTTTGTGAGTACGATATCGACTTGCAATCACTCTGGTTTTGCTATCTTTGTTGGCATGAAGCCCTCTCCTGTGGTTGAATTTTCTGGGATAGGTGGAGCTAATGCTGGACCTACCATATATAATTCCGAGGGAAAGAAGTTTTCACTACATCTTGTTCCATCAGGCATCCTTAATGAGAACACACAATGTGTGATTGGTAATGGAGCAGTAGTTCATCTCCCTGGATTCTTTAAAGAGATTGATGGGCTGGAGTCGAATGGACTTTCCTGCGAAGGAAGAATTTTGGTATCTTTCCGAACAATATTTCAGATAGAAGGTCTTTTAGGGTGTTACAGGGGAAATGGAGCCAGTGTTGCTCGGATTGTTCCTTATGCAGCTTTGCATTATATGGCCTATGAAGAGTATCGGTGTTGGATCATTCTTGGTTTTCCTAATGTTGGGCAAGGGCCTATTCTTGATCTAGTGGCCGAATCAACAGTTGGAGGAACAACAGTCATATGCACATATCCTCTTGATCTAGTTCGCACAAAATTGGCTTATCAGGTTAAAGGTGTAGTGAACCTCAGTTTCAGAGAATCTAAGCCCTCTGAACAGGTTTATAAAGGGATCCTTGATTGTGTCAAAACAATATACAGGCAAAATGGCTTGAAAGGCCTATACCGTGGCATGGCTACATCATTGTTAGGTTACCGGTGGATGTCACAACTTCTTGCCCTCACAATCTATGCAATTTTACTTATGCCAGTTTTTTTACAAGTTGGATATTACTATTTCTTTTCAAGTCAGGTTCGTAGAAGTATAGTCTATAGAGAACAACCCAAAAACAGGTTGGATTTGTACATCCCCAAAGATAACAGCAGACCCTGTCCAGTGGTGGCCTTTGTAACTGGTGGGGCTTGGATTATCGGTTACAAAGCATGGGGTGCCCTGCTTGGGAGGCAATTGGCAGAGAGAGGAATCATAGTTGCATGCGTTGATTACAGAAATTTTCCTCAAGGAACAATAAGCGACATGTCAGCAGGAGCACATATTGCAGCAAGTGCCCTTATGGAGCAAGCAGTAAAAGACTCTAGCGGACAACCCATTTCTTGGAGTGTTACTCAAATCAAAGCATACTTTGGTTTATCTGGAGGATACAACATCCATAATTTGGTTGACCATTTCCATGAGCATGGTCTCTATCGTTCAATATTTCTCAAAGATAATGGAAGGAGAGGAATCATTGTCACGTTATTCTCTGAAATTGTTGCCAAGGAGTCAAATGTCCGCACCATAGCTCTACTTCCTCTTATTGTTCTTGTGCTCGAATGTAAGATTATTCAATACCTTCATCCGCCATCAAACTTTTGTAGACGCCCTTCAACAAGTTGTTCTCAAGCGGCAAATGCAGGTTCAGGCCTTTCATCATCCAACCTTGGGAAGGGGAAAGGAACGTTTGGGAAGCCTTGTTATGATAGCGAAACATCAAGGTTGGCAGCAACTGTTCTCAGGGCTATCTATCAACTATTACAGCGAGTTGCAGCGATGAAGAGGACGGGCAATGCTAATGCAGCAGAAGCATGGTGGTAATTGTGTATCGGCTTGGGGGCAAGCCGAAATTCAAGGAGGGAGGAATGTCACATACCGGCCTGCTTGGTCATGGGCCGTGGGCCTGGAGGCAAAGAGAAGCCTGTACTCAGTACTACAAAGGGCAAGCTACAGCCAACAAAAGGAGGATCGAAGAAGAGAACACTGAACCGAGGCTCTTCCTTCCTCCTCGCTCATCGCTCTTCTTCCCCAATCCTCTTCTCCAAATCCCCCACCTTTGATTGCTAATCCCTTCCTTAGCTTTTCCTTTCTCCAACGTGTATCCAAACTACTTGTAGTATGTGTTGGATTTGGTACTAAGCAATTCAGTCGTGTTCATTTGTTCCGTTCTCTGTTGTGCTTTTGTGTTCTTACATCGGGTACGTAACAAAATAGCAACATGAAACGAGGTCAAGGGTATGAAACGAGGTCAAGGATATTCCACCCAAATGTAGTTTTGTTGGTAGCCGGCAGAAAAGGACTATGTTTGCTTTCAGCAAATGGAACAGGTATTACCTGTGGCAGGGCTCAAGTGTGATATCTCTGGACTGAGTTCAAACATATTCCGCTGAAAAAAAGGTTTCTTTTTTATCTGACACCTATGCTTACCAAACTGGATCATGATGTAATTTGTTTTCCATATAATTCAATGTGGCGTAACAATTTCATGCAATACAGGAGAGTTGAGTACTATGTGTATATGATTTGCTTGCTCTTAGGGATCACCTCAATGATAAGTAATAAATATTTCTTACAGTTTTCTCCAGTTAGTACATCAATATGCTGCCAAATAAGATCACAGCAGTTACGGGTTACCGCTAATTTGTTGGAACCGACGACTACCCTTAGCGTGAGAGAACAATCACACAAGAGACACGAGGATTTGTCTATAAGGTTTGGCAAAGCCTGAGTCCCTAGGAGCTGAATCTCGGCGGCTCCGTCCGTATGAGGATTTTTTTTTCATGATTAGAGTTATAAGAGGTTGACGGTATATATTTATACCCCCTCGCACCCCCAGCACATAATATTTCATAACCCCACACAACTGCGTCTCCAACACCCGTAGGGCTATGTCCGGAAAGTGACGCTCCGCTTTCTAGACACGGCCCCTTTCTTTCACCTTGTCATATATGTGCCATACACAACACAACAATCATATCGTAAACTCATATCCTAATCAACTAGGACATAGAGAAGTATGCTAGAAAGATTCCTATATGAATCCTAATAAAATTAGGATTCATACTTCTTTTTGGAGGAGAACTAGGGGGCACTATATAAAAGCTATGTGGGATGGTCATAGAGAACACAAGCCACAAAATGACTCATCCAAAGCAAGAGACGCACGAGAGGATTAGAGACTATGTTATTCTTTAGCACTAGATTCTTGTATATGGTAAGGATCCGATGGCCCTAAAAGGTTTGAGAGGGTTATGAGAGAGCGACAATCCCTCGTACTCTTTTGAGGTTGTGCTTAAGTAATTTGCAGTCGGCTTCGCCAAATCTTTCTCTCTTGTCGTGATTATTTCGTCGCTGTTATTTGGTTCTTTCTATGAGATTCATCTACTTCATTCTTAGTACCATGTACGCTTGTGCCGTTTATCAGAAACTTTGATCCGATCTAGGGCTACTGCACATAAGAAGGGGTATTAGAGTATAAAAAGTGGTATCAAAGCCAAGACCGGATTAATCAGATTTATGAGAAGGCTGGCAAAGCATCAGGTGGCACAAAATCAAGATCGATGTCTATGATGTGGAACCAAGTGGAGAAATTTGACGGCGGGGGAAATTTAAGCGCATGGCAATGTGCGGTGAAGGATGTTCTTGTCCAGCAAGGGTTAATCGATGCTCTTGAAGGGGACAAACCAGAAAAGACGTTCGATGACGACTAGAAGGTGATGGAGTGGAAGATTGTCAGTACAATTCGTCTGTCTCTCCGATGAGGTAAAGTACTCGGTGATTAAGGAGAATTCACCGAAAAAATTATGGAATGACTTAAAAGAATTATATATGGCAAAGTCGCTGACAAACCGGTGGGTGCTAAAGCGACATCTATTCAGATTGCGCATGGAGGAAGGCACATGGTTCGTTGACCATCTCAATATCTTCAATAAGCTTATCAGTTATCACACAATTGACTAGTATGGATGAGAAAATTGAGGAGAACGACAAGGTAGTCATATTAGCATCATCTTTACCACCATCACAGGAGCAATTGGTGATGAATATTCTCGTTGAGAAAAGCACTCTCAAGTTTAATGAGGCAGTGACATATCTATTGGAGGCAGAGTACTTGAAGAAGCCATTGGATTTTCCATCCTCGAGTGATTAAGCATTGGCTAGAATAGGTCTTGCAGGCAAAAGAAAAAGTCACAGGAAGAAGAAGGAAAAGAGCAAGGGTACACGCGTATGCTATCTATGTCACGAGGAAGGTCATATGATAAAAGACTGTTTAAGTTTGAAGCAAATGTGGGGAGCATGCTTAGTGATGGTAGCGAAAGATGATTCAGACGTACTAGTTGTCAGTCAACTAGACACTTCTCATAGATGGATATTAGATTCAGGTTATTGCTTCCATATATGTTCGACAAGGGAGATATTTGACGAATGATTTCTATGCCCGACACATGGAACCGTTCACTTAGCAGATTGCAAAGAGTATACAATTTCTAAGGTGGGAACGGTTACATTGGAGATGTATAATGTAGCACATCGTGCATTAACGGGGGTTCGATATGTTCCCAGCTTAAAGAAGAATCTAATATTTGTGAAGTCGCTTGAACTCGAAGGTTGTGAGGTATCACTTCGAGGTGGGGTCATGCGAGTTACTTGCAAAGAGCAGGTAATCATGAAAAGTATCTAGAGCAATGAAGGATACCAATTGATGGGTAATTAGAAGGGAAGAGAAACCAATTAGAGGTTTGATAAAAATTCTGATCAGGAGAAGGAAATCGTGTCATCAACGATAGGTACTCAGATATTATCAGCGGTTATGTGCGAAACAACAGATAGTTTCAAAAACTAGCTGGTGCAAAGCGCAGGTGCGAGTTGTTGGAAGAAGGGAGACGTGGTGGGACCAACCACGCAGTACCGACAAGCAGGTGGAGCTCGAAAGCGGCACAAACCTATGGCATGGAGGGCTGTAGGAACAAGAGATGTGGTTAAGCAAACTACACAACAAAGGAGCTCTCAGGTGGAGTTTTCAGGCGGGCTAGCCCGGATACCGACATACATATTGCGGTGATGTGTATGAGCCCCTGTGGTAGGGGCGCTCCCAAAGGTGGGAGGAAAAAAGAAAAAGAAAGGTGTAGCCGACTAGGATTGAGTTCTTGGAGGAGCACGATGACTTCAATGGATAAGAGCTAATGTGAAGATTGTTGAGTATGACGACTTATATCCTAATCATCTAGGACTTAGAGAAGTGTGCTACAAGGATTCCTATATAAATTCTAATAGGATTAGGATTTCTACTTCCCGTTGGAGAACTTTGGGGCACTATATAAAGTCATGCGAGGTGGTCATTGAGAACATAGGATATAAACCAACTCATCCAAAGCAAGAGGCGCACGAGAGGATTAGATGCTAGGTTATTCTTTAGCATTAGATTCTTGTATAGGGCAAGGATCCGAGTGTCCTAAAAGGTTCGAAGAGGTTGTGAGAGAGAGACAATCCCTTGCTCTTTTGAGGTTGTGCTAAAGGAATTTGTATTCGGATTTGCCAAATCTTTCTCTCTTGTCGTGATTAGTTCGTCGCCGTTATTTGGTTCTCTATACGAGATTCATCTACTTTGTTCTTGATACCATGCACGTTTGTGTCGTTTATCACAAACTTTGATCCAATCTGGCTGCTGCACATAGAAAGGCATCAGAGTATAATATTAAATTCAGGAACAAAACCTTTAGCTAATGCATCTCTGGGACTCCAATGAAATGAAGTTTGTTTATCAAATCAATGTCAGTATAGTTAGTCCAGTAATCTCCTGCTGTGCATTGCCAAAACCCAAAAAAGGAAGAAAAGAAAAAAAGCAGGTCAGACAACCTGAATGTTCATTACCAAATCTAAGCACAGAAGGAAACTGCCACACTGTCAAAAAAGGGCAAACAAAATGACCGCACCTTATGATATTTTCTTGAGTTTAGATGACAAAAAGGAGCAAATGACACTAAATCACAAACCCCTAGAAGAGAAAATACAAATCAGCTGTTCTATTCATGCAGGGTTTATATACACAAATGAGTAACTGAAGTCACAACCTGCAGGGATTTTTCTAAGAACTTTGTTGAGTGAAGCAATCATACTCAACTCAACATGAGTTACAATGGTGTTCCCGTCAATCTTTCTTGTCGCTAGTGTTCGTGTCATCAGTTGGCCACGCTACAGTTTCCATTAGCCTTTCACGCATTATCTCCAGGTTCTCATTGGAAATCCTTTCATACATTTTTGTATGGTCGCATTTCTGGTCAGATTTAGAGATCACAAGGTGAAAATTTCTGCAATCTTCACCAAAGATTTCTCTTAGACTCGGTGAAATGTTTTTTTTCCCGCTTACCTTAATCCATTTGCCGTACAAGTGAAGGCGTGTGATCATCACTCTCTCTGCCAGGTCTCGCCTCTCCTGGTATAACATGAAACGAGTTAAAGAAATGGATCCAAACACAATGCTGAACACTCGTGTTTTTCTCCGTAGCTTTAGAACAAGAAGCGAAGAAGATACCTTTGCGAGTGCTCGAAGGAAATGTTTACCCTCTTTTGGATCGTTGACGACAACGTAACTGACAAGAAAACTATAATTTTAGATAGCAGTTGAACCATATACGAACAATAATTTTTAAACTATTCTAACTGTCCAATAAGGGTAAGTAATTTGTACGCGAGAGGTTAACTTACTTATAAAGCCAAGTATATGCTGGCGGATTCATTTCATACAGCTGATGGAGAACCGTGTTTGTGGCCTTGTAAGTGAAGTAATTGACGATTTGCTGCAAATCAAAGACATAATGAGGACAGAAATCAATTCAGACGACTAGCGTGTTTGATACAAGTAAGGGTATTGCTATGCAGCATACGTCCGATGGCATCGGATGCTCCATCTAGGTCATGGCCCACGGCCCGTGTGTTCGCTCGGATGGTCCACGGCCCGCGTGTTCGCTCGGACTGCCTACGGCCCATCCACGACAAATAAAAAAAGATCGACGTCCGAGCCGTTGGAAAATATTGGATGCTCTAAACCAACAAGAGTCTTCCACACTCCACCTGTCTATCTCTCCCACCACTCATTCCATCCAAAACTCCATTCAAGGGCATGTGCTCAATTCAGATATTTTCCTCTCTCACCTCCACCCTCTCTCTACCCATTCAAGGGCATGTGCGATCTGAGCGGATGAGAAGAATGGGTGCCTCCATAGCAAGATGAGCTATACATCGACGTGCTCGAGCACGAGAAGCAAGCGGTGGGAGGAACAGGTACACCGGCAGCCGGGAATCCTTGCTACGGGCTGCCCGACCGCCGCACGGCGGTGAGAAAGCAAACGATGTGTAGTAGCAGTGGCTCGGGCAGGTCCAAGATGGGCATTGCCACTGTTGCTGCTTGTCGGCGCGTCCATGGTGTGGTGAGGTGCTATGGTGACGTTTATTCGTCCTATTTTGCTGTCGTAATCCATCTATGCTTGTATTGGTTTGTCGGAGTTGAGCGTCAAGTCCTTAAACAAACCATCGGTGAGGGGAGGACGGCGCGGTCCCGATGGCGAGATGGTGGTGGGGCGAGGCCTAACCTCGCCCCGAGTCGAATCCAGGCCTATCGGCGACAAGGCAGTGGCATGGACTGGCCACCGACTTGTCTTCCCATCATGACGTTAGAATTGTTGCAATTGGTAAGCCGAGTTGTTGCGACCGTTGTTTCTTGTTGTAGCAACATATTGCTACAAATATTGTAGGTGTTTCGGTTGATTTTTCAATTTGTTGCAGCAATAATTTGTTTTTGTTGGGATTGATTTCTTCTATTGTTGTATCGATAGTTCTCATTTGTAATATTTTCTTTTACATTTTTTGTTGTGGATGTCGATCCAATTTGTTGCACAAGAATAAGGTTTTTGTCGCGGTGGGCCTTTTGCTTTGTTGCGGTGAGCCTTTTGCTTTGTTGCAACTTCTTGTTTTTCATGGAACGGTGAAACGAAATGAGATTGCTGCACACTCTAGTAATCGTTGTTGTGATTGCTACGATTTTTGTTGTGTCTTGAGAATGAATGTTACGATGTTGTAACACGATATATTTGTTGCATCCAATATGGATTTGTTGTAGATTTACTAAATAATTGTTGTGTCTCACCAATTTTTTGTTACACTAGATCTGACTGAGATCGATTATTTTAAATCAGATTCGATGGTAGAGAGAAACGTACGATGGGAACTACGTGTGGGCGTTAGTTTGTCCCTACAAGTAAACATGCTACGGGGGCAGATAACGTATGTAATCCAACATTTTTTGGGTGTGAAATCAACATATGCAATTCAACTTAATCGTTTACGTTTACAGCGTCCAGTCATTCAACTTAAATCAGTAGAGTTGCTGAAACATACGACCTAGTTACTAAGTTACTGTATGCGGTCAGAGCAGTAAATTCCCAGGCAAGTGAGTAGCAATAAAAACGAAAGAATCTGTTTATACATGAGTAACATCACACAAGCCGTCAGACAACCACTCAAGCGCAGTGTTGTGTGTACATACCGCGTGCACGTCTTCGAACCCCTCCTCGTACGTCCCGCCGAACTCGTCGACGATCACGAGGCCGCGGCTCGTGCTCCCCCTGCGCCGCGCCGACCGCGCCATCGTGCGCCGCCGGAGCCACCTCAGCCCGCACGACCCAACCGGCGCCCGCGACAGCAATGCCCGTCGCGAGCTCTGGCACGGGGAGGGAAGGCAAACGGATGGCGCAGCCGCGGCCACCATCACCGGCGCGACGACCGCAGCGGCCTGGGCGACGGCCATCGCGCACACCAACAGACAGATGGCAAGATATTTTCTTGAGCTGACCTCGGCTGCGCTGCTGCAGTGTGGGTTGGGTTGTTTGTAGAAAGGGAGTCGCGGGATTTGGATAGGTGGTGCGACCGTGTGACGGCAGTGAGGCAGCGTGGATTTGCCGTGCCGTTGGACGGTTCCGGGAGGGACACAGTGGCCGGGCGGATTTTTGTGGAGGTGGCACCGTGGCTGGTTGTACCCGCGAAAACGGCACATTTCCCGGGCTTGTGGGTGCAAGCGGCAAAGCCCACCGGCTCCGCCGATATTTCGTCCGGGCTGGCTACTGATTGGTGGGGAAATGGGGACGAGATTCCTGTGGGGCAGCTCTGCTGCGGGGGATTTGCTTCATTTTTGGCTCCGGGGAATCTCCCTTTTTAACCTTTCTGAGAATATCTTGTGTGTATAGTGTGGATTTTTGACCTGTCTGATAATATATTTTCACTTGTGAGCCAGTGAGTGTGAGTGTAGCAAACAAGGATAGTCGTGTGGCAGTGGAGGTACTTACGAGTGGTAACTAATTGCGTACTGGATCGAACAATATAACTGACAGTGTAGGCAGCAGCTCTGCAGCTGCATCTTTATACAAGGAAAACATTTTCAGTTTTGCTATTTCCCAGTCACCTAAAAACTATCTAGATCTATGATGCGGATCCAACTAGCAAACTAGCAAGATCTCGTTGTTTGGCCCGATCTTTCACGGTGCTCCCTTGACGGTAACCTCCTAGCTCATGCTACGAAGCTAGCGGGATCTCGTTGTTTGACCCGATCTTTCACGGTGCTCACCGTGAAAGATCGGGCCAAACAACAAGATCCAACTACCGTGAAAGATCGGGCCAAACAACAAGATCCCACTAGCTTGCTAGTTGGATTCACATCAGGTGGTATTAGAGCTCTGTTTACTCGATAGGATTATTTACCCTTAGCATTAGATTGTTTCTCTTGTTATTCTTATTCCTAGAGTCCATAAACTGAAAGTTGCAACACAAAAAAATTTCAAACCCTAGTTTTCAATTTGTTATTTCTTGTGAGTTTTGTTAGGTTTTAGTCCATTAGAATTTTTTGTTTAAGTGTTGATCTACGTGTTTTCTTTGCGTCGCTTTGTCTTTGAGTACATAGAAAACCTGGCTCTGATACCCTGATGCGGATCCAATTAGCAAGCTAGCGGGATCTCGTTGTTTGGCCCGATCTTTCATGGTACTCTCTTAACGGTAACCTCCTAGCTCTTGCGCAGCACAAGAACAGCAGGACTTCCTTGATAAACCTTCTCCCACGTACACCGCAGCACGTGAACAAAGGGTAATAGAACCGAAGTTCCAACGAGTAAAAATTCTACACCTCAATTGGATTCAACACACCAAATAGCAATTCCTCGCGGAAGTCTCAAGACCACGTCAAACGTGCCACCAAAACCATGGTGATTTTCTGGTATCTATTCCTTAACTCATACCTTTCAACCCCCTTACAATGGGCGATGCCCTGGCCTTATATTGGCACCTAAGGGTGCGGCCAAACACAGACAACCTAAGGTCGAAACCAACACATGCACAGCATAAAGCTGATTCTATCTCTAACTCGTACTCATATGATACATTACATCTGGGACTCTTTTTAAACGGAAACTATCTTGAAGATATAACTAAATCATGGATTGATTCCGATCCAAATTGAACCAACATAGAAACCATGGGCTGGGCCTTCCTTATAGAGCACGGGTACCCCCTTTGGCTTCCTTCTTGGCTCAGCCTTCATGCTTCTCTTTCTAACTTGCCATGTCAGATTTAGATCACCTGGTCGTGGACCTGGTCGTGGTCATGAATCACTTGGTCGTGATGGTGAACCAACTGGTCCTGGTCGTAGATTGCTCCCACCAAGTACTGTTGTCGCCGAGTACTATTGTTGCCGAGTACTCCTCCTACCGAAAGTAATCGTTCTGAAATCTATCGTTCCCAACGAGTACTCCTTCCGCCGAAAGTAATCTTGTTCCGCCGAGTATCGCTCTCGATGAGTGCTCCTTCTGACGAGTACTGGTCGTAGCTCTCGTGAAACTGGTCGTAGACCCTCAGGAACTGGTCGTAGACCTTGCTCCCTTTTGGCTCGGCTTGCACTTGGCTCACTCTTGGCCACATCAGTAACAATGCTACTTGGTGCCACATCATCCCCTCCCCCTTCAAGCGAAACCGTCCTCGTTTCGAGGTAATCTTTGAAGCCTTTTTCTCCTCAACAGCGAACTTGATTTCAGATTTGATTGCACTGTCCGCCATTGGTTTGAGCACATGACGTTTGCCTTTATGCTTGAAAGTGTAAGTGTTGATTTTCCCGGCATGTGTGACATCACGATCATACTGCCACGGTCTTCCCAATAGCAAATCACACACCTCTAATGGCAAAACGTCGCACTCTATATGATCAACATAATTGCCAACTGAAAATGGTACACGTACCTTGTGTATTATTTTTAGCTTTCCGGTCTTGTTCAACCAACCCACATAGTGAGGTTCAGAATGCCTCCATGTGGACAGCCCCAACGTATACACCAAATCTTTGCTAATCATGTTGGTGAAACTTCCTCCGTCGATGATCAGCATGAACGCCGTGCCTTTGACTTCGCATTGAGTTTTGAACAAATTTCAACGCTGCCCTTTTGCCTCCTTGACAACGTCGTCAACTTGCACCTTCTTGGCTTGGATGTTTAGCCCACTAGTCGGTGCATCGTCCTCTTCTTCTTTTGTCGTGTTCGAACAACTATTAGTAGCAGCAGCAATTTTCTTCTTCTGAATAGCAGCTTGTGCACGATCTCTTCCTTGACGGTCAGTCAAATACTGCTTGGAAGTGTATGACTCGACGTAATGACATCGTCCTCGCTGAATAAAGGTATACAACCTTTCCGAAGAACTAGCGTAAGGATCAGAATAATTATTTTGCCACTTCCTCCGATCGGTCCATGGCTTTCCAAGAATCAATGAGCATATATGCATATGGGTAGGAAGCACGTCACACACCACCAAATCAACAAGACCACACAATGTGAATTGTACCTCGACGTGATGTTTGATCACTAGATATTGATCCCGCCATCGAATCTTGTACGGTTCTGGGTGCGGTATCAATTGGAGCTTTAATTGGTCGACGAAGTTTTGACTTGCCAAGTTCATGGCAACAAACTTATCCACCATCACTGCGCTTGTCGTAGCTCCAACTTGGCATCTTGCGTAGAATTGAGATGACCAAATCTTTTGCAATGGATTTCTCTCGCATGAGTTCAGGTTAAACCCTAGAGAGTAATGTGTCTTCATGTCTTCCGCCATCATCCCTTCTTAATGATCAACAAGAAATTTCAGCACGTACCGTGATCAACTTGGCGCTCTGATACCACCTGATGCGGATCCAACTAGCAAGCTAGCGGGATCTCGTTGTCTGGCCCGATCTTTCACGGTACTCTCTTGACGCTAACCTCTTAGCTCTTGCGTAGCACAAGAACAGCAGGACTTCCTTGATAAACCTTCTCCCACGCACACCGCAGCACGTGAACAAAGGGTAATAGAGCCGAAGTTCCAGCGAGTAAAAATCCAACACCTCAATTGGATTCAACACACCAAAGAGCAATTCCTCGCGGAAGTCTCAAGACCACGTCAAACGTGCCACCAAAACCATGTTGATTTTCTGGTATATAGTCCTTAACTCATAACCTTTCAACCCCCTTACAACGGGCAATGCCCTGACCTTATATTGGCACCTAAGGGTGCGGCCAAACACAGACAACCTAAGGTCGAAACCAACACACACACGACACAAAGCCGATTCTATCTCTAACTCGTACTCATATGGTACGTTACATTTGGGACTCTTTTTAAACGGAAACTATCTTGAAGATAGAACTAAATCATAGATTGATTCCAATCCAAACTGAACCAACATAGAAACCATAAACTAGGTCTTCCTTATAGAGCACAGGTACCCCATTTGGCTTCCTTCTTGGCTCAGCCTTCATGCTTCCCTTTCTAACTTGCCATGTCAGATTCAGATCACCTGGTCGTGGACCTGGTGGTGACAACGGACCTGATTGTGGTCGTGATCGTGAACCAACTGGTCCTGGTCGTAGATTGCTCCCACCAAGTACTGTTGTTGCCGAGTACTCCTCCCATCGAGTACTGTTCCCGACGAGTGCTCCTTCCGACGAGTACTGATCGTAGCTCTCATGAAACTGGTCGTAGACCCTCAGGAATTGGTTGTAGACCTTGCTCTCTTTTGGCTCGGCTTGCACTTGGCTCACTCTTGGCCACATCAGTAACAATACTACTTGGTGCCGCATCAATCTCATTCGATTTTCCAGCCGTCAGATATTGCTTGAGATACGTGTGCCGTGAGATGAGTTTCTGGGCTCATTTTCTCGCTATCGGTAGCGTTTTTTTTCGGAACCCGACCCGTGATGAACCTAACCTGTTAGCCTGTTAGGACAGGTGTTTTGGTATCTCAAAGCATTTCCCAGCAGTCGCAGCAGCAGTCTGCTCAAACTCAAGAGAGAGAGAAGGGGGAGGGGAAGAGGGAGAGAGAAGGGGAGGAGGGAGGTGGTCGGCATGGAAGACGGCGTAGCCCATATGCTATTGGTGAGCGCCGTTGCCGGAGAACGGTGTCACCGGTAAGTTTTTCGGGCTGTGTAGGGCATGACTTCGAACCCAAATTCACTACCTATTTTGGATTTGTCTTAGAAATGTAGCTTCTGTTGCCCAAATTCATGTGTTATTTGTTGATTCTTATCCCCAAAATTTTCTTTTGTTGCATCCGATTTGGTCAAATTCGTGCGCCATGGGTTCGATTTTAAGAGTTTCACTAGAAATATTCCCTTTGGCCATTTCGTGTGTTATAGGGCTTAGTTGAGTTTTCATCCGTGCTAGCTATTGCCAAACTAAAGCTTGAGGTCATTTTAAGTGTGTCATGGTCGGATTTTTTGGGTTTCTAGTAGTTTCAGTTTCTCCATGGGTAACAAATGTTTCGATTTGTGATTTGAGTTCCCGTAGAGTTATACTTTTTGGGTTATTTTGGTGCTTTGTGTTCTATATTTTTTCTTCTCTTTTGTCATTTTCAACTCTTGGATGTTTAGCTCCCATACCATACAGATGTTTGGTCAATTAGGGTATGCGATGTTTGTGTAGTTGCTAATCATGATTGAATTGTGACATTTTTTCTTCAGTGCTTGGTAAATTCTCAATGAGCGGTAGGAGTGGATGCAAGTTGATGGGTTCCTTCTTAATGATCGAGTGGAATTTTTTGGTTGTGTCCTTCATCATATGGGGGAACTTGTAACATTTGTAGGGTTAGCATGATGAATGGACATGTCCATATCTTCAAAAGTACGTAAACAACACATTTTGCAACTGTCATTACTACCTAGGAGACATGTTTGGTAGTAGGTACCAGCTATTAGCTAGTAACAATACTATATGATATACTTTTAGATATATGACTATGATAAGCTCTTATTGTAGTTGTTTGCTCTGTTTTGATCATGCCTCTGCAATTATCTTCTTTTATGCAATCGGGTTCATGTCTTTTAGTATTGTTGTGGCTGCAACTAGGACCATGGGACATACCTAGTAGGTAAAAACGACAACATTATTGCATATAAGTTTTCAATGTTATGAAATGTGTTGTTTCGGTTCTTCTTCCATGTAAATTTATTTTTGCGTATGTAAGTTATCATTCTAACTGTTTTGAAGTAAGACCTCAATCAGTAGGGTCTAGAACCTTGTAACAGCCTTATATCTTTGCTATAGTGTTAGTAAATATGGTAATTGTCGGTTCAAAGCTCTTGTTCAAATAATTTTACAAGAAGCATATTATTTATCTGGGAAACAGAGTAGTGTTCATAGATTATTATTGTTTAAAATTTGTCTTTTTATATTTTGTTTGAGGATCACTTTCTGGCATTTTATGTGTGGTTATGGAGTTGAGAGACGGTTTTTGGTGTAGCGTTTCCGATGCGAGTTACCCACAAATGAATGATGACTCTGGCTACAAGTTTGAGCTTGAGCTCAACTCATACTTTTTTATTTAATCACAATACATAAAAGACTGTGTAGTACAAACTGCTAGATTATTACATATGTACTAAGTATCCTCTGGCCTACATATGCTACCATGTATCTGTATTAACTCAAGTGCATGTTTCTTACAAACAATTCAGAAGCATCTATGTGACTGTTCATATGGCTGCATGTCTATTGTAGATCCTTGTGTTATGCACTTATGATAGTGTTTTGTGTTCTTCTTTTCTAGGACCCAAGGATGGTGAAGTGGTTGCACTATGCAGTGATCGGTTAAGATTTGTTATGTGTCGAGTCCATGTTCTTTTGTTGGAAAGCATTGTTGACACTGCTTAAGTGCTTATTTCAGATTATACTTAGATTGCCTTATGAGTTGTGCTTCATATAGGTGGTTGTGCTACTGTGACTTGTAAGACATTTGAGCAACGGGGAGACTGTGTGTGTGTGTGAGAGAGAGAGACGACTTGGATTTTTTTTGTACATATTTGTTATGATGGAAAAAAAATTGTTGGCCATATATACTAATATTGCGGTATTAATTGATGTGCAATTTTATAGTATTAGGGTTTCAAGTTTTATAATTGTTTAATCTATGAGAATATACATGGTTTGTGTCTGCATTTGTGCATTAACAAATGAAACAATGCTCACATTCGTTCTTTCTTCTTCTATTCCAAGGTTTGCTAGGTCACCAGGTTGAGCAACCATGCTAGATGCTTACATTTCAAGATTTACATATCAGTTTAATTTTGTTTGCAATCAAGTGATGTGCAATTTGTTTAGTCTTTGTGTGCAACTTTTTATGGTCTGATGCTATCTTCTCTTATTTTCATGCTGTTGTGTTTGCATGGTGGATAATAAATTCTATGAACTTAGTTTCAATATTTTTCAATGTTTTGTTTCATTTACCTTTTGAATTTGTAGTCTAATATTTCTTATCCCTTGTTCTTCATAGTTGTTTTTGTCTGTCGATTCCTTGTTTTTCTGCTCAAGGTTTGCAACATACCATGGAAATAATATATTAACAATCACATGTAGGTAGCCTTTGATGAAATACTGTTAGTTTATAAGTTGCATACCATTTTAACTAAACTTTTAGCTCCATGTAATATACAATTTCAGTACACTGGCAGTGTAATTTCTAGTTTGCCTTTTTATATGCTCCTTTCTAAATTAGTAGATAGTGCTATTTTCTTGCAGTCCATGTGTTTTTTTTCTTATTCAATAGTACGTGTATACACCTGCTCCATAGGTAAAGAGTGAAAGTACCTCCCTATGTCTCTGTGTTATATGTTTTTTTTGTAAGGGTTCACCTACGTCAGGAAATTTCTATCCTTCTTAGAGAAAATTTTGTTTGTTAAGGTTTTAAATTTGTCTTCTATTAGGGTTCACCTAGGTCAGGGCATTTATGTCCTTAGAAAAAGTTCATTAGTTGTTTTTATCTGTCTCTAGTATTGAATTTGTTTTTTGTAAGGTGTTTCCATCTATCATAATATATATGATCTTGTGTCTCCATTTGTGTGAACACTTGGTCAGAAGAATTCATTTGACATGTGCAAAATTCGAAATAATTTTTTGTTATTGAAAAATTGCCGACCATATGTAGTAATATTGCAATTGTAGTTGATGTGCAATTTTATAGTAATGGGAGTGCAACTTTTATAATTTTTTGTTTCTGTTTTATATTAGGGTTTACTTGGGTCATGGCCTTTCTGTCATTGGTAGAATATTTTTTGTTCCTTTCAATTTTTGATTTTTTTTTTGTGTTAGGGTTCACTTAGGTAGCCCTGGTAATGGTTGAGAAACCAATCAATTTTCAATCCAACTCACAACAACAAACTCTATTTCTCTAAACCAAACCAACCCACTTTGCATCTCCTAGGATCCAACCTAAACCAACCCATATGATATTTCGACCCAAACCAACCCAACCCATTTATCTAATATGGTTTCAACCTATTTCCCCAAACCGTTTCAACCCAAATCACGGTCTGCTCCAACACCACGATACCACCTATCGCCTCTTACGCTACCACGGCGCCGAGAGCTTCGCCGCCGCGCCGCGCGCCGCCTTGTTAAGAGACGACACCACCGCCATCCTCGATCCTCGCAGGAGAAGAAGAAGCGGCGGCGGCTAAGTCGGAGGAGGCGTGGCGTGGCGGTTGGCATTGCCGCGTATAGGCGACGTGTGCTGGCGACGACGTTGTGTTCGCGCAGATCATGACGCTCTTCAACAAGCGAGGTCAAGACTGGACCGCCAGACGGCGGCGGCTGGAAGCTGCCACGGTGGCGTTTGAGACGTTTCGCCGACGATCGTCCCGGTGTTCGTGTTTCATCTATGACCGCGGCGTGTTTGGTGTCGATCGCGGCGGTGGTGGCACGGCGGCGGAGACGGATGGAGCACGGATTGGTGGGCGAGCCCGGCCACGCAGTGCCGATGATGGTGGGTGTGGCTTCATCGCCACCTCCTCATCTCCTCATCGACCGTGATCACCAATGAGGCGGCGGAGATACTGTTCGCCGACAACCTCAACCGCGCCACCTAGACTACTTTCATTGGTCGTCACGGACTTCGGCCGCCGAAGCTCAAGACTCTTCCTTCGCTTCGCAACCTCCTACGCCTACAACCACAAGTATTCCAGTGAAGCTCCTTTTCGCGGTCGCCGTCTCTCTCAGCCGATGATGCATCGCCGGATGAAGTCGGTGAGATGGTGATGGTGTGATTATAGACCGTGGGTTGCAAACCATATAGAATCTGTGGATAGAACCCATATGAAACCACAAATATTCAACCCAAACCAATCCAAACCAAACCACTTCATAAGTAAACCTAACCCAATCCAACTCATTTTGCTTTTAAGTCTATTTAAACCCATCCAATTATACCTATTCTTTAAATTCAACCTATTCAACCCGTTTGAATCCAAACCATTAGCAGCCCTACCCTTAGGTTAGGACTTTTTTTTTTTTTTGCCTAAGATTCCCATCGGCACCGGCACGGCGCCTTGTTGGAGGCGGCTGACTCGGTCGTATCCTCCCGTGTGGGGCTCAGAGCCGCACGCACCACAAGTTTTTAGCCGAGTCAGTGTGATATTGTCTCGCACTCTCGCACGACGCATCTTTTGTGCGAGTAGGCGAAGAGGGAGCACGAGTACATACGTACGCGTTCACCTAAAGCTCAAGCTGTTAAGGTAAACGTATCACGCCTACATGTACAGTGAAGTTGAAACGGCCAGTCATGCCTCGTCCTGGTCTATTTTAATGGGAATTCACGTGATTTGGGCAGGAATTGTTTTCAGACGAATTTAAGCGAAATTGATGCGTTTCAACAATCTCTTAACTGAAAACTCTGGTACCTAAACCTTGGCCAATCTTAGTTGATCACACCCATCCATGCCAAATACTTGCAGGTAGCCTTTTTTTCAGAACATGCAGAAGACCTTTGCCTCATCTAACGCTTGGTAGGCTAGTTCGTATAATAATAGAGAAAACTCGCATTCAAATCTTTGTTTTATGAAAGGGGCCATTTTGGTAATTTCTCAATTAGAGAAAAGAAGAAAATAGAAAAGAAAAAATGGTGGGGTCCACTTGTCATTGGGAGGGAGAGAGGATAAGGTTGACTGGATGGGGTTTTTCCCCTTCGTGGGCGGCGACGCAGGCAAGCGCTAGGGACGGCTCGAATGGATTTCGCGCCGGCCGTTGGTAGCGGCAGCGTCGTGGCTCCCTCCTCCTTTTCTTAAGGCCTTCTCTTCCTCCTTCCACCCCGATTGGTACACAGAGCTCTCCCATCTTTTGGTTCTTCCTCTCCTCTCTCGATTTGGTTTTTGCCCTTGGGCCGTGTGGGCTGTTGCGCCGCCGTGGTTGAGCACGGTGTCGTCAGCGGTGAGGTTCTAGCTTTTCCCTTCCTTTGTGTGCCCCTATCTGTCTCTTTGTACCCTCTCCTTATTGAGGTTGTTGTGAGTAAGACAGGGAGTACACCATCGTGGTTGGGTCCGGCCAGTTCGGTTCTTGAGCTGGGTGAGAAGAAAGGGTCAGTGTGGTGACTTTGCTCCTTGATGCATTCGGGCGGTGCATCTTGCTGTTGATTCCTCTGCGACATTCTTCCTGGTACCTGTCGACAATCAAGTTGCCGATTTTACGAAATAAAATGAGGAAAATGGCTAAGAGTCCTTGGAGGAGAATATGGTTGTGCTTTATTGTAATGAACTGGTTTTTACAGAGGGGGTCTTTGATAAGGCGACTGACTAGCCCTAATTATACTGAGTATATTGCTTGCTGTGTTTTAGTTTGCTTTAATTGTCTTCGGATCGAATACAATTGTCTAGTGTCTCAGATCGCTTCTCCTCTCTTTGATGTTCGTCATCCACCTTTAAATACCAATGAAGAGGTGACAATTACTCCTGGAGTAGACACCTTTTAGAAGTGACGCATCTGGTCGGAGAGGCAATTGTTGTCAACAAAACACCAGCTGATCATTGGTTATTATTAATAGGAGACAAAACTATTGCTTTAACATTTAATTAAAGACTACATATCCTTTCTGGTCGTAACCCTCATGGTTAACGACCCTTGTGGTCGTGAGAATCCTAGAGGTTGCTTTATGAGTACCCTAGTCGGAGAGGCACCGTACCTATTCTTCGACCAGATAGCTGCTCAAAGAGTCTTTGAACTAGAACTTGGATCCGATCCCAAGTACATTCCTTCCATGTGATGAATGGGACACATGCCATATTTGCCCCAAACCACACGATGCTTTTCGGCCGTAAGTCACTGACAATAACTACTATATAGTTTCGTCTCCTGTTAATAATAACCGGTGATCAGTTGGTGTTTTTGTTGACAACAACTGTCTCTCTGACCAGACGCATCGTTTCCAAAAAGTGTTTTCTTTAGGAGTAACTGCCACCTTTTCATTGGTATTTAAAGATGGATGATGAACAACAAAGAGAGGAGAAGCGATTTGAGACACTAGGCAATTGTATTCGATCCGAACATAATTGAAGCAAACTGAAACACATCAAACAATATACTCAATGTAATTAGGGCTAGTTCGTCACCTTATCAAAGGCCCCCCTCTGTAAAAACCAGTTCATTGCAATAAAGAGCAACTCTATTCTTATCCGAAGACTCTTAGCCATTTCCTCATTTTATTTCGTAAGATCGGCGACTTGATCGTCGACAGTACCTCAACTTCACGGTTGGTGTGTCCCGAATTGTGAAGGGCGGTATTGTATCTTCGACGACCACGTCCATTCACCGCCGCACGACGGGGCAATTGGTTTTCTGAGATAACACCTCGGCGTGCCTTGCTGGCCGACTTGGTGGCTTTGAGTGGTATCCACTCCGTGAGTTTGCATTTTCAGATTCTATCTTTTACCGTGCTAAGTGTGACTTGCTAGCATTAGTTTCAAATTGTCTTATTTTGGGTTATTCTAGCACTAGGGACTTTGTATAGTAATGATTGTGGGCTCGGTTTATGCTCGATGAGGAATTGAGATCACTGTGAGATTGAATACAATAATTTGGATATAAATTAGTTATGAGCTTGTAGATAACTTGCTATTTCTATTATGTCATGCAATCGGTGCTTGTGTGTTCACTTTTATCTATCTCTTTCAGTCATCTTTGTTTGTTGGTATCTTGTTACCTTGTGTAGTTGGATCTTTAACCTGCTGTCCAGTGAACTTTGAATTGCTAATTTGCTTTACATGATCTGTTAGATTAGCAAGATTTTATTTGAACTCAAGGCCTAATTTATTTCACAGTAATTATCATATTTAATTTGTGATTGAATCTTGATCCAAGTGGTGAGGAGGCCAAGAATTATTCTTGAGCAGCTCGATATCTAAGAGCAACAAGCAATCAATTAAAATCTATCTGAGCATTTTGTTGATTTTAGACATTCCCTTGTTCTACCTTATGAGCATATTATCCTGTTTAATTGACATAAGAAGGTTATGTGTTAAACTGAATGTTTATATGTCATTTATATGCTGCTAAAAATATGTTTTTACTATCATGATTATTGCTAGAATAATTTCTAAATATTTACTAAAACCGCTAATTTTACAACAATCTTTATCATCCGCGTTCTAATTATTGTTTGTACGTCACTACTAGACCTGTTCATAGGCCGCCCGGCCCGAGCCCGATCGTGTCTGGGTCGGGTTTGGGACTCCATTTCCGGCTCGAAGGAAGCCTTGGTCCACCAAGTCCGAAAAAATAATTAAAAAATAAAAATATATTATTTTAATCCTAAAACGAATTAAATAATACTTTTTATTTCGAAAAGATTAAAATAATATATTTTAATGCGAATTTCAGATTTTCAGACCGAGTCAGACCGGGCTCGGACTTGCTGATTTTTAACTGGACTTTTCAAGCCCGGCCGTAAACTCGGCATTTGAATAGATCTAGTCACTATCGACTCCACCTGCTCTCAAAACTCGAGGGGCTATCCGCAAAAACACCGTCAAAACGTTTATTGGATTTCTTGTCCCCTTCCCTTTGACGAGCGAGTCTTCCACCCTTCCTTCCCTTCCTGCCGGTGGCAAAACTAGAAGCAGCCGCCGGAGCGGAGGAGGTGCAGCAGCGAAGCGCGATTCGGATCCCCCCGACGAGCGTGCGGTCCGGAGGGATGGGCACGCCGGAGTTCCCGGACCTGGGGCGGCACTGCAGCGTCGGCGACTGCAACCAGATCGACTTCCTCCCCTTCACCTGCGACCGCTGCGACAACGTACGTTTCCGCCTCTCCTGTTCCTCTGGTCGTTTGGTGTGTTCATGCTTCGTTTCCCAAATTTGTATTATTGGTGTGTAGAGCTCGCTCAATCTAAGTATTGTTTTGTAGATTATGGAACCCAAGAATTCTATGGAAATCTAATTGATGCGGTATCTTGAAATAGATCTTGGGAGTAGTGGTTTGGGGAAAACCTTGACTGCGCTTTAGGTGGCAGACTCCTATGCACTAACATGAGGAGATGAAAAAGGGAAGCTTGCTAAACCATTCGTGTTAATGCCTGGGCAACATGAATGGAGAACTTTTTTTTTGGACATTCGGTGAAATAGAGTTGATGTAATCTAACGTTGACCAAGAGCCTGGCCCTTTATATACATCTTTATGTGGTGCTTTTGTTCCCTTTATTTGTGAAATATAGTTCTTGTGTCGCTGCTTGGGGTTTCATCTACTAGTGACATGCTCTGTGTGGCCTTTGTCTCCAGTCGCTCGAATAGTTGAATGTGCAACCATATTCTGAAGAATCAAGATGTTCAAGAAATAAGTTGGTTCAAATCAAATGGATTTTTAACGAAAGTCCGTTGCACTTTGTTCGTCGATTCCTACACATTCATTTAGACTCCACAATATAAAACCATTTTGTTCCTCTTTTCTCTTATTGAAGTATCGGAGCTTTCTGCAAAGCATATTATAGATAAAGCATTAGACCAGTCATGTCTTCATGAAAATTGCTAGCTTTTTTTTTACCTAGGAGTGACCATGGTGATTGAAGAATGCCGTGTTGTTACCTATGAGTGACATGGTGATTGAGGATAATAATAAACAACAATAGTTGCAGTAGTATTGGCACCTACATATTGTGTCAGACACATGCCCTGAATCCCGTATGCGGCAATTGATTAGGGTGTGTCAAAGTTACTGTTGCTGTGCCCCTCTCTGATGCTTCTACTTGCCGTGATCGACATCGCAACGTGCACTTCCTAGATTACCTGACGGCCTGACGTTACTGCCCTTAATTATTTGTCTAAACTAACTTTGAAGCGTGAGTTGCGTGACTCTTCTGAATTGCAAAAGCCATATCCTTGTTATTGCAGTGTCTAAATGTAACGGATAGGTGGTTTGGGTTTTAACCTTTTTTTCAGAATTTTATTTAATTCTTTCACACTTCCTGGCTTTCTGAATATAAAAATAATATTGCACTGAAGATGGTAAGCATATGTAGTAAAGAATTAATGTTTGTGTCAAGGTAATTATATCTGCATGTTTTCATAGAATGTATAGTATTTATATTTGTGGAAACTGAGCTTATTTTGCCCTTTGTAGTTCATGGATAACTTTTGTATTGCCTCAAAGCTTACTTCTCGTATTTCTTGTTTATATTGTCATCACTAAATATTGTTAGCTAGCCAGAGTGCTGATATGGTTATTGGATCGTTGTTTAGGTCTTTTGCCTTCAGCACCGAAGTTATACATCACACAAATGTCCAAATGCAAATCAGAAGGATGTTACTGTCCTCGTCTGCCCACTCTGTGCTAAAGGAGTTCGACTCAATCCAAATGAAGACCCAAACATCACCTGGGAGTCTCACGTTAATACTGACTGTGATCCATCAAATTACCAGAAAGTAGCAAAGAAAAAGAAATGCCCAGTTGCTGGGTGCAGAGAAACACTGACATACTCAAACACAATCAGATGCAAAGATTGCAGCAAAGAACACTGCCTGAAGCATAGATTTGGGCCTGATCACAAGTGTCCGGGGCCAACAAAAGTGGAACCTACCTTCCCCTTTGCAAATATGCTAAGGAGAAGTCAGAAAGTAGAGACACGTTCGAATAGCAGTAACAACAATTCTTCGTGGTGGAGCTCTGGCCTTTTGAACGCTGCATCAAATTTCAGATCATCGGCTGAAGCTGGAATGCAAAAACTGAGCACCGCAACCAGCCAAGCCTACCAGAAGGCTAAGGATGGGATCTCACTGAACAGCAGCAGCAGTGACCTCGTGGAGCAATGCGTCCATTGTCCAGCAAGGTTTTCCACTGTGGGGGCCTTAATTGAGCATGTCGAGAAAGCCCATCAGAACAACTCGCAATCAAGTCGTAGTGGAGTGACAATTGTTGCTTGCCCAAAATGTAGCAAGGGATTCCTAGATCCTGTCTTGCTTGTGGAGCATGTTGAGAGGGACCATGGAGGAACGTCGAGAGCATAAAGCTGCTCGCGAGTACTGTATGCGTATGTACTTCGTAATTTATTTACTCCTCATTTTTATCGATTCGATTATACTCAGCTGAGCTCTAGGCTCGAAGTGTGCCCATGAAAGAAAGTATAGCTAGGTTGTTGGCTGTTTGAAGGTAAGCCAGTGCCCATTGAATCTTGTACTAGATACTAGAAATTAAAAGTATGATCTGTTAAAAGAGTCTACTTGTGGTGATAGATGTTGCAACTATTGCTTGCTATTGATGAAATGAAAGATAGAACCTCAGTGTGCTTGGCGGCAAGCCTAGACTGCGGGGCTTCAGAGGTTCAGTGCACTAACGGCAGTCTGCACACAGTGCCGTGCCGGCAACTAGCGTGCGCGCCAACCAAGAATCCGCCCGCAGCAACCACACGGCCAGTAGCAGCGCGGCATCGCCAGCGACCTCATGTCCACACGTGCGCTTGCTGCGCCGCAGCGACCACTGCGCACGAACAGCTCCGGAAGGCGCGTAAGCACGGCGGAAACCGTTGCTCGTAGCGGTTCCGCTTGGTCGGCAACGTACGCAGTCGCTCATCGAGCGGGCGTGCCGCATTCTGCAAACCTCGCCTGCAGCGTGGCCAAAAGCTTTTTTACTTCTTAAGGAGGTTTCCTTTTATTTCTCCAGCCGTCCATTTTGTCTCGAGATTTGCACTATTTTGTTTCTTATTGTATACGATATGTGTGTATCAGTTCCATCAACCGTGTGTTGTTTTACTACTCTGCTGTACTCAAAATCTGTTTTCCTAAGTAACATTTGTACCAGAAATGGTAAGCGGGTGCTCTAATTATGTACCTATCATGGTTCCTTGTCATTCTTAAGATTCTTCAAGACCTGTTCAATTTGTTAATTTCTCTTGTCATCGTTTCTCAATGGGCCCTCTTCAGTTCATCAGGTATACATTTTTTTTTTCTAGAACGCGCAAGAGCCTTGCGCATAAAATAAGAAGAACAAAGGTACAAACGAAGGGGTTTACAACTCAACACAACAAGGGCGAAGGGGTTTACAACTCAACACAACAAGGGTCGAAGACCCAGACAAACCGAAAGGTATACATCGATCAGTTTAAATGTCAAGTGAGCATGTTAGGGTGAAATAATTGGGGATCTTGGTGGTCAATATGGAGGCCTCGCCGGAGGATGCTCCGTCGAAAAGGCCAAATTAGAGGTTTCTGGCGTGTTAAGCCCAAGGTGTCGTTACTTCACTTAGCTACTTTTAATTGGTGTCAGGTTCTACACCGATGCCCAGGAAGTGTGGTGTGTGAGAGTCTGGTGTCCCATTGGCACACAAGTCCAAGAATTCAAGTCCAGACGAACATGCTCATCATCTTCGATGTGCAGTGTTGCATGCAAACGGGGCAACTAGCAATGCATCTTTTTGGCAAGACGGGTTCCTTGAATTTTGCTATGCTATGATATCCAACAAGACATGGTGAAAGAGCACTGCCTGTCATGTCCGAAGAATGCTTTAAAAAAGGAAAAAAATCAGGTAAATACTCGTATCTGCAGGTAAACAGAACATGATCATCACCATTGATAACTCTCACAACAGAGAGTGCTTATTCTTGCATGAGAAATCAACTCATCAGCAATTCAGCATGGCATCAGTTCAGATCCTATCATATTCTACTAGACGGCATCAGTTCTTCCACATGAAGGGCCACAGGGCTCCTGACCTGATGCTTCCTATTCTCCCAAGTGATGTGCCCAAAGTCCCACCCCGCCTTCACGTTTCCTCCCGCTTGGCTCCTGAACTCGACCGGGTAGCTCATCTTCCCGTACTGCTCCCTGAACTTCAGGATCGTCGGCGTGACTATCTCCTTCACCCCTTCCGGCGCCACGACAGTCACGTTGTACGTCTCGGGCTTCTCAGACACCTTAGTCACCGTCCGCGTCAATGCACGGACGTGGGTGTGGTTGTCTAAAACCACGACGAATGAGTGAATGACAGATAGTTGAGCCCCGCAGGGCCGCCGCGGAGAACAGGCGCAGCTGCTGCACGGTGTAGTTAAGCGTGCACAGGAAGTCGACGTAGTCCCGCGTGCCGGCGTCGTACACCAAGCCTGGGTCCAGCACGAGCTGCGGAGTGCGGACGGACGTGCCCGACCCCGGCCGCCAGTGGCGTCGCGCTCGTCACGTTGGCGTCGTCGAGGACCACGTTGTCGAGGATGTCCCTCTCGGAGCGATACACTCAATTAAATACGAGTTGTTTATTCTTTTTATCTAATGATTCAGGTTAGGTAGAATTTAGTTATACTACATAATAAAGATATAATAATTCTCAATTAACTAAGTTATTTATCTATAATATTTATTATTATAGATAATAATGTCGCTTATACAACCTTTAAAAGTACCCCTCAATATTAATAATGAGGGAGATCGTACACACCTAGTGGTCGTAAGCCATTCTATAACAACTCTATATTTTCGTAAGTTCTTCTACGACCACCTATTGATCGTAAGTCCTGTTATGATTACTTTATGGTCGTAAGTTCTTCTACGACCATGTATTATTGATCGTAAGTTCTACCACGTTCACCTCATATTCGTAAGTCTTACTACGACCAAGTTAGCTACGATCACCCAATGATCGATAAAATCTACAGACATATGGGTCTAATCGACTTGGGACATTTGTGCGCTGTATTTAATACACACAGTAGTTAATAAGTGTCGTTATTCCTGAGGTAACTGCTGTTAGATATATATATATATATATTGTGTAGGGTGTTATTTGCATTTGTTCCCACCTTGTACATGCTATATATTGGCCTTTGGTCCATTGGAATATACTTGAGGATATATTCAAACATGGTATCAGAGCTAGGGTTTCGAAACCCTACCTCTTAGCCACCACCACCGCCATCAGAGCCGCTCATTGTCGCTTCTCCCGTGAGCCGCCGCCACTCTCCTCAGAGCCGCCGCCGCCCATGGCCTCCAGCCACGGATCTCGTCATCTCAAGGCCGCTGGCCTCAGAGCCGCCGCTTCCACGCCACCTCAGCGCTGACCGTTGTCTCTCGCCCTGCCGCTGCTGCCGCCGCTGGCTCGCCTGATCGCTTGGTGCTTGTTGCCGCCGCTAAATCTTTATGCCGCACACATCACAGTCTGCTGCTGCCGCCGCCTGGCTGCTGCCGCCATCGCTCGGCATCATCGCGGTTGTCAGCTGTCGCCACCGCTCGGAGGGAACCCTAAAGCTCCCTCCTCCTCCTGTGTCTGCGTGTTCTCCTCCCCGCCAAGAAGCTTTGTCTGTGGCTGGCCGAGCTGGCCCACCAAAAAGAAGAAGGCAAAAAAAAGAGAAAGAAAGAAAGAAAGAAGGAAAGAAAGAAAAAAAAGGAGGTTGATGGCTTCTACCGGAGGCTCCTTCGCCATCCCTTTCCCCCCAGTTCGGTTTGATGGGATGAACTTCGAGGTGGGCTGCTCACCGAGGATCCACCTCAACACCAAAGATCTCTCGGGGTCATCTCACTGGTGAGCAACCATGTCCGCCTCGTCCTACACTGCCTACTCCCTCTGCTGGTGCGGATAAGGCGGCTCAGGAGGTCGACAATGCTGCACTGGAGGAGGCGCTAGAGCTCTACTAGTCTGAGCTGCACGCCTACGAGCGTTGGCAGGAGATCGAGGCTCGTGCTACCACCATTCTGGTGGGTAGCATGCCCGTGACCATCTCTATGGATGTGGCGGAGCTGCCTACGACACAGCTTATGTAGGAGCGCCTCCGAGCTCACTATCAGCCGATGAGCGATGCTATGTATCTCTCGGCCAGCATCGAGCACACTCTTCAAGCACTCGATGCCACCGTTGATGACTTCTACCACAAGTCGCCGATGTAGCGCCGCCTTGACTCTTTGGGGTCGATGTCCGGGACTGTCCCTCATCAGGTGCGGCTCATGCCACCAGAGACTCACCGCCTCTACGACTTCTTGACGCTGCCTCCGCCTGAAGTTCGAGATCGGCGCGCTCGCCCCGACTCGCCACCCGCTCCCGAACTTGGTGGAGGCCCTCACGGCTGTGCATGCTGAGGAGACTCGTCACCGTGGCGTGGCTCAGATGCAGTCTGTCTTGTCTGCTTCAGCTCTTGCTCCTCCGGTGGTTGCTACTGCTCCTTCAGCACCGACTGTGATCCCTCCCCGAGCTCCTCTTGTGGTTGCTGCTTCTACTGTGGGTCTCCACTGCACCTACTGTTAGCGTGCTGGCCACAGGTATCAGGATTGTTACAAGCGGAGGAGGGACCAGAGTCGCCGGGGTGGACGCCCCGAAGGGCTCTGGAGGTTCCTCTCCTCAGAGATGGCCTCTCACCAGGCTCCTCCGTGACGCCACACGCCAGCCTCCTCTCACCGCTTCCTCGGTGTCGACTTGTCCTCAGATTCCTCGGGTTCTGCTCGTTTGGCTCTTGCTTCTCAGCAGTCTTCTTCGCCTCCGCCTCCTCCCTCGTCAGGTATCTTGTCTCCGTGGATCTTGAACTCTGGTGCTTCTTTTCACATGACACCAGATTCTACCCACCTTACTTTTGTGCGGTCCACCGATTTTTCTTTCACTGTTCAGACTGCAGATGGTACCTCCCTTCCTGTTACAGGCCGAGGCACCCTTTTTACTTCTTCTTTTCATGTTCCTGCAGTCTCTCATGTTCCTTAGCTTACTATGCAGCTTATGTCGGCTGGTCAGATCACTGATCATGACTGTCGTGTTGTTCTTGAGTCTCGACTCTTGTTGTGTTCAGACCGCCAGACGGGACTTTGTTTGGTATCGCCCTCGGCCGTGATTTGCGCTGCCTTTGGGAGCTCGACCGTTTTCATCTTCCTTCATTGTCTCCACTGACTAGTCGGCCACTACCACTACCTCTCTCTTCTTTGTCGCCCTCCACTAAATCTTTTGCTCAATGGCACCATCGCCTCTGGTCATCTCTGTGGCTCGCGCCAATCGCCTTTAGTCGGTCAGAGTGTTCTTGGGTCTGTTTCTGGGGACACCTCTTTACATTGTATGGGTTGCAAGCTTGGCAAGCAGTTGCAGCTCCCCTATCCCACTAGTGATTCTATTTCTACTTGTCCTTTTGATCTTGTTCACTCTGATGTTTGGGGTCCGGCTCCCTTCGTTTCGAAAGGGGTCATCGCTATTATGTGATCTTTATTGATGATTATTCTTGTTATACTTGGATCTACTTCATGTCCGAGCGCAGCTAGGTTCTTTCTATTTATCAGATGTTCACCACCATGGTTCGCACTCAGTTTGATTCGGTCATTCGTGTTTTTTCGTGGCCGACTCACGGTGAGTATCTCTCGCTGCTTTGCATCGTCACGAAAGGCAGGCACTCTTCCTCAAGATTTTTGTCCCGGTGCTCACGCCGAATGGTGTCTCGAGCGTAAACATCGCCACTTGCTTGAGACCGCCGCGCCTCATGCTTGCCTCCTCTCGTTTCTCCTCACTGGCCGAGGCTATTTCTACTGCTACTTTTCTCATCAACCTACAACCTTCTACTCCTCTTTAGGGTTCTACTCCTGTTGAACGTCTCTTTGGTCGAGCTCCAGAGTACAGTTATCTTCACAGTTTCGGCTGTGTCTGTTTCGTCCTTCTTGTTGGAAATATGCCCTAGAGGCAATCATAGAGATGATTATATTTCATTATGTTCATGACATTGGATAATTTGTTATCTTGTTCCTAGAATAATATTATTAATATTTATTATCACGTATGTAACTTGATTGTGAAACTCTATATTTCTGCGATGATTATTCTTAAACGTTTCCTGATCGGAAACATATGAGGACACATATGAATAGACTAGCATATGTATTGGTTGATGACTATGTTTCACGAGTCATAGATATGGAGATACCAAACCAATAATATGGACACATGTTAGAGAACATGATGTTGGATTAGACCCACCTTGAGACACTATTGAGATTGTTATGATTCTATGTGTCGTTAGTTGGTCTCAAGCAATGATGATGTATAATCCTTAGACCTGAGATCAAGATAGTTTCCTACATGTGTAATAGCACTTTAGGGGTTGCCAAACGCTACTGTGAATCGGGTAGTTATAAAGGTAGCTTTGGTATGCTATGAAACATGCGGAGGAATGTGATTGGTCTGATATGGATTTGCCCTCCTAACATAACAGAGAGATGTCTCGGGCCCCTCATTGTGATCGGATAAAGAAAGTGCATGGTCAGTATACTAGTGGTCAAGTGTTCACCACGAAGTTATCTCGACACTCGATCGAGAAAGAATTGAATACCCATGGATGACACAACATCTCACCGGAGTTCAACCAGACATCGTGAGGCAAAGGGAGTATACACAAGTAGGTCACTCAGTTCGATCATTATAGATCGGTCGATGGAGATACGAGCTGGTTGTAGATCGGTCGAACTTAATCACAGAGTGGTCGAACTCGTCGTAAGGAGTTACGAATCGTCATGACCACATACTAACGGGTCAGATAGAGATAGGACTTGGTCGCAAGTGATGAGGACTCGATCAGAGATCATATTGCATTAATGTTCGCTCGATATAATTTGTGTGTATTCGAATCGCTATGTTTCGCTAGGAGTTGCTACGACTAGTGATCGGAAAGGGTTTCCGAGTCACAACCGATTACGCATGAACCTACAGGGTCACACACTTAATGAGTTGGAACAAATCAGTATGAATACGATTCGTAAACGTGTTCGGATAGGATCCGTCACGAGCACTATATAAGGAGATGCATGAGGCTGTTGGGAGGTACGCGTGAAACACCACCGAAACCCTAGCCACCATCTTCCTGAGAGCTCTGCCGTGCGACTTGGTGCTAGCACACTGATGTACGGTTGTTCCTCCCCTGGACGTATGGATACCGTAGAGGCGCTACTACGACTGTTGCGCTTGAGGACGATCCGCGATCTTCACAAGGAATTGCAGACATTGCTAGAGGAGACGATCGACTCGTGAGGACGTTGGACGATCGACTACGACCACTGCATCGACGCGCTCTTCGTTGGACCAGGCTGCTCCAACCCTTCTTTCGCTGCTTTGCATGTCTGGTGGTAACGATCTATGATCATCTACTTGCTTGGCTTCCTAGTTTGCGTGATAGAAATTTTTGTTTGTAGCTATCGTAGCCTATCCGCGACCCAACACTTCTTCCACCTCGTGAGCGCATTCGCCGATCGCTTCACCGCTTGAGTGTGTTTTTCTTGGTTACGCCTTTGAGCATAAGGGTTATCGCTATGACCTCGTTGTTCGAGGATGAGGATTTCTGATGTCACTTTTGACGAGTCCCGCCTTACTACCCTCATTCCCCAATCTGTCGGCCGGATTCTCTTCACGAGTCGATCTCCTTTCGATTTTTCCCGACTCTCACTTTCCACCACTGCTTCACCTCATCCTCCATCTACTCCTCCTCCCGCTCCATCTGCTCCGCCCACAGATTTTCCTTCCCGCTCTTTTGTTGAGGCTCCATCTTTACCCTTGCACTACTCTCGCCGGCCCTCGGCCTCCTACTTCCTCTCTTGAGCCTCTGTCTCTGCTGGGCCCTGTTCCTAGTCCTCCCTTTCCATCATTGCTGGGTCCAGCTCCGCCTTCTCCTCCCAGATATGCTCTTCGTGATCATCACACCCTGACTCGCAGCCGCTGCTCTTTCTGAGCCTACGACCTACCGTGAGGCCGCTGCTTACCCTGAGTGGCAGCTCGTGATGTCTGAGGAGATTGCTGCTTTGGAGCGCACTACCACTTGGCATCTTGTGCCCTTGCCTGCGTGTGTTACTCCTATCACGTGTAAATAGGTGTACAAGATCAAGACCCGCTCGAATGGTTCCCTTGAGCGTACAAGGCTCGTCTTGTAGCGCGTGGTTTTCAGCAGGAGCATGGTCGCGATTACGATGAGATTTTTGCCTCGCTGCTCACATGACCACTATTCGTGATTTCCTTGTCGTGGCCTCTTTCGCCAAATGGCCCATCTCTCGCTGGATGTTAAGAATGCCTTTCTCAATGGCGAAGTTGCGTGAGGAGGTCTACATGCAACTACCGGGTATTCTCGTCTCGATGGTATGGTTTGTCGCCTTCGTCGTTTTCTTTGGCTCAAACAAGCACCGCGTGCTTGGTTTGACTGCTCCTCTGTCACCGCCGCCACTTCTCTTCGCCATGATCACGACCGCTCTCTTTGTTCACACCTCTCCACGGGTCTAACGCCTCCTTCTATATGTGGATGACATGATCATTATCAAGATGACTTTAGTACATTGTCTTTGTGAAGGAGCCGCCTCAAGAAGCGCTTCTTGATGTCTAATTTGGGTCCTCTTCGTTACTTCCTTGGGATTGAGATCATTTCTACGCCTGAGGGCTACTATCTCTCCCAGGAGAAGTACATTTAGGATATCCTTACTCGTGCTTGTCTCACTGATCAGCGCGTAGTGGATACTCCTATGGAGTTAGGTGTTCACCTTCGGCCTATTGATGGCGAGCCTCTTGAGGATCCCACTCGCTATCGCCATATTGTCAGGAGCCTCGTCTACCTTGGGATTACTCGACCTGATATTTCTCACCCGGTTCACATCCTGAGTCAGTTTGTCTCTTCTCCCACTCAGCTCCACTACAATCACCTTCTTCGTGTTCTTCGATATCTTCGTGGAACTCTCACTCGACGCCTTTTCTTTCCTCGTTCTAGTTCTTTACAGCTTCAGACATACTCTGATGCGACCTGGGCTAGCGATCATTCTGATCGTCGGTCTCTTTCTGCCTATTGTGTTTTCCTTGGTTTCTCCTTAATTGCTTGGAAGACTAAGAAGCATACTGCAGCTTTCTCGCTCGAAAGGCCGAGGTCGAGTTGAGAGCCATGGCATCATGGATACCGAGATCACTGCTTCGTGGTTCTTTGCGGATTTTGGCGTTTTGCCAGACCGACTCGCTTTTATCGATAGTATCGTGCGATCAAGATTGCTCGCGATCCCGTGAAGCATGAGCTACTAAGCATTGGAGTGGATACTTCGTACATGCGATCGCAGGTGCAAGACCAAGTTATTGCTCTTCAGTATGTGCATTCGGAGCTTCAGTTAGCGGATTTCTTCACCAAGGCACAGACTCGAGCTCAGCATAACTTCTACCTTTCCAAACTCAGTGTTGTTGATCCACCATGAGTTTGAGGGGGGGTGTTATATATATATATTGTGTAGGGTGTTATTTGCATTTGTTCCCACCTTATACATAATATATATTGGCCTTTGGCCCATTGGAATATACTTGAGGATATATTCAAACAACTGCATGTATTAAACCTCCGTCTTTGACATAACCGCAAGGCGATGTGAAGGGATATATCTCTGACAATAACCACCCTTAAACGTGCGCATTGCATCAAACGACAAGGTGCTTCTTGACGTGGACAACTATCACCCCTTTATACGCTATATAAGGAGTAAAGTCGGTGGATAGAGGGAGGAGGATCGAATGATCAAGAGATTCAACAGCTACAACAAAAGACAGAAGTCATGAAGCCTTAGTTTTAATGATTTCCTTCTTGGTGTAAACACAATCAATACAACAACACAGGAATAGAGTTATTATTCTCTCAGGAGAAGACCTGAAACTGTGTAAAAATTTGTATGTCCTTTTCTGTGTGGTTTTGCTATAGGAGAGCCACTAGCATTCATTCATAAGATCGATACTAATCCATCGACACTACAACTGGTAGTATGAGTAGTAGAATCCCGATGGGTCAGAATTGTAATTGTCTATGTGGAGATCATATGACATAAGAGTAATATTTTTAACTATAGTTGAAAAAGTTCATAATACCCTCACGAAAAAAATATAAATATAAAGAAAAGTCTGTTATACCTTTAACAAATCAATGATCAAATTTTATTTATACTATTAATATATACTACTAGTAGGATGTACCATAAAATTTATCTTGGCAAATATACAGTTCCGGAACCGTTCATCAGGTTCCAGGGAAACTAGCCCAGCTCCACCAGCATTAGGCACTGTAATGTCGTGCCTCGCATCCGCTGATCCGCCCATGCACACCACGATCTTGCCCATGACCTCGTCCGGCGTCGGGTCGGGGACTCGGGGTTATCTATGGTACAAGAGGTGAGCTGTAGCCGGATCATGCTGGTGCCGTTAGCCTTCATGGTATAAAGGGACTGCCCGGCAAACACTTCCCCGTTCCTGAGCGTGAGGTTCGCCGGGAACAACCGGTCCATGGTGGTGGCGCCGACGGTGGTCATCCACGGTGCCACGTTGGTCACGGTAGAGGCTTCCGGGCCTTCGTTGCCGCCGGAGAGGACGACGATGGCGCCTTTGCGCTCGGCACCAAACATGGCGATCGTGATGCTGTCGTTGTGGAAGGCGGCTGGACCGGCTCTCTCATTCTCCGAGGGACATGGAAATGATGTCCACGCCGTCTTTTTCACCGCGGCGTCGAATGCCCACCTCAGAGCCTGATAGCCTCCTGCAGGGCTTGTACATGGCAATCCTTGCCTTGGGCGCCAGTGCGCCACCCACCTGTTAGTGTAATCCTGTGTGCATGTTTCAGTTAGAGTCTATTTTGGTCAGTATTGTCAGTTTGTCATTAGGAGTCGGTCAGTCAAGAAATTAGACAGTTAGCAATGCATGCATCTTATTGATCATGCCTGGTTTTTAGGCACCACTAAGGCCATGTTTACCCGGCCACTTAGACCTTATCTAGTTGTAATCACTGGCTATATTAATGAAGAAGAAAAACCCAGAAAAGCTATAGCTTCATTGCAGCACAAACCTGAGTTCCAAGCTTTGTTTCTAGAACACTTCCAACAATTGGTATCAGAGCACTTGTTGAGGGTCCTAAGCAATGTCTGCTCCCATCCTTGGCGAGTCCCACAGTCCGCGTTGATAGAACTAACGCCGTTCCCCTTCGCCGCCGCCGAGATGATCGCGACACCGTGACCACGGTGGACACGAGGTTGTTGTCGAGCGAGTGGTTAAGGAAGTCGGCAGTGGAAAGTACCCGACGCTCACACGGACGAACTATGCCGAGTGGAGCCTCCTCATGAAGGTGATGCTGCAAGCTCGCGGGCTCTGGGATGCGAACGAGTACGGTGCCGCCAACTTCCAGGAAGATCGCATGGCGCTGGAGGCCATCCTCCACGCCGTGCCCCCAGAGATGATGTCCGGCCTTGCCGTCAAGCGGACTTCGCAGGAGGCATGGGAGGCTGTCCGAGCCATGCGCATTGGGAGCGCATCACAGGCGAAGCGGGCAAGACGCAAAGAATGAGGAAGGAATTCGAGCACATCTCGTTCCACGACGGGGAAAACGTCGACGACTTCGCACTGCTCCTCATCAATCTCATCACCAGCCCCGCCACACTCGGAGAATAAATTGACGAATCGAAGGTAGTTGAGAAATTCTTACAGGTTGTGCCGCCCAAGTTCTCGCAGATCGCGTTGTCGATCGAGACTCGCCGACATCTCTCGAATCTGCCGAGGAAACCATCGGCGTCTGGCGGTGGAAGACCGCCTCGAGCTGCCGGAGCCGCCACGAGAACCCGGCAAGCTCCTCCTCACCGAAGAGCAGTGGATGGAGCGGATGAAAGATCGCCAGCCGGGCGAGGGCTCCACCAAGTCCGCCGCGGCGGCGCAGAGTCGCCGATACCGCGAAGCGCCGGAACAAGAGCAACAAGCGTGGAACCAACGCAGCGGGTGACGATAATGCCCGAATCGCGGTCGCCGGGCTATTGGGCCGTGGAATGCCGCCAATTTAAGAAGGAGCGGCCCATTTGGCCCAGCAGAGGAGGCGATGAAGAACTCAAGGCCTTATGGCTCGCTAATGCTATCCTTACGCCGCCGAGCTCGCGCCACTCCACATCGACGAAGTCACGGCGCAGTACTTTCGCATCAACAACGGCGGCGACCACTTGAAGGATGGTGCTCGACACGGCGCCATTTAATCACATGACGGGTCCGCCGCGACATCTTCGCCGAAGCTCGACCGCGGTGGTTTCGCACCGCTGTTCGGGCGATGACTCCCTCATTGACATCTGCGGGTGCGGCACCGTGATCTTCGCCGGCAAGAATGGCGAGCACAAAGCACTCAACGGCGTTTACTACATTCCGCAGCTGAGGAACTCCATCCTTAGCATCGGACAGATCGACGAGAGCGGATCGCGCGTGCTACGGATCTGGGACCGGCAGCGCTGCCTCCTTGCCAAGGTCAGACGCGGCCGCAATCGCCTCTACGTGCTTCGTCTCGAGGTCGCTCACCCGATCTGCCTCGCCGCACATCACGACGACGACGCCTGGCGCTGGCACGATCGCTTCGAGCACATCAACTTTGACTCACTGGAGAAGATGGGCCGCCATGGACTGGTGCGTGGATCGCCGCAGCTTGAACACGAGTAGCTCGCGACACTGCTGCTGTCACCAAGCACCGGCTACGACATTCCCTAAACAAAGCGGCACGCAAGGCAGATCCACTCGAACTCGCCCACGGTGACCTTCGCGCTCCCATAACGCCGGGCGACACCGGCGGGCGGCGCTTTTTCCTTGTCGGTTGATGATGCTACTCGGTACATGTGGGTGGCGCTTCTCGCGGCCAAGAGTGGAGCACCTGACGCGATCAAGAGGATCTAGGCGCGGCGCTGCCGCGAAGAGCGGCCGGCGGCCGCGGTCTTCCGTGACGACAATAGTGGCGAAGTTCACGCTCGAATTCGCCGCCATCGCATGCATAAAGGAATGCAGCGCCACTTCTCCGCGCCCTACGCCCCGCAGCAGAACGGCATCATCGAGCGGCGAAACCTGACCGTGGTGTCCATGGTGCACGCGTTGCTAAAGTAGAGGGGCATGCCGGCCGAATTTTGGGGTGAGGCAGTGACTATGGTGGTGTTCCTCTTCAACCGATCCCCCACCAAAAGACTCGTCGGGAAAACACCCTATGAGGCGTGGCACGGACGCAAGCCGGCAGCTCAGCCCGCGACCTTCGCCACCCGGCGACGTGAAGGAGCAGGGCCACCTCCGCAAGCTCGACGACCGCAGGACCCCCGTCGTTTTCATCGGCTACGAGGAGGGGATGAAGGCGTACCGGTTTTGGTCTCGACAACGCGACACGCAAGACGTCGCGACGCCGTCAGGTTCGGCGAGGATCACGGCCGAATTGCGGCGAAGAACTATGACGAAGACGATCCCGCCAACGACTTCACCATTGAGTACACTTTCGCCCATGTTGTAGTGGCGGCGACTCCAAAGAACCAAAGGACGAGGAGACGAGCCTGTCTAGCTTGCCAAGAAGGAGCTCGGACTCTTCACCGCCATTTCCAAATACGCCTGCTCCTTACAACAAACCGGCCCAAGCACTCCGCGACAATAACTCCTGCTTGGCTCGCCGGCTCAGGCCAAATTGCCTCACCACCAGCGAGCGACTCCACCAGGCTTGACGCAGCGCATGACGACACATCTCTACGGTACCACACCGCGGACAATCTGGTCAGGGATGGAGTTGCGCCGCCGGGGTTCGCATTGCGGGAGCTGGACGAGGCCGAACTGCACCTGGCAAGCGCAGGCGAGCCATGCTAGTTTGCTGAGGCTGAACAAGACAAGGCGTGGCATGCGGCCATGCGTGAGGAGATCGACGCTGTGGAATAGAACAAGACATGGGAGCTTGTCCATCTACCGCATGGTCACTGCCCGATCGGTCTCAAATGGGTCTTCAAGCTGAAGAAGAATGAGGCCGGTGCGGTGATCAAACACAAGGCGCGGCTTGTTGCGAGGGTTTCGCCCAAAGATGCAAAGATCGACTTCGATGAAGTGTTTGCTTCGCTGTCGCATGGAGTCCATTCGTTGTCGCCGCCATTGCCGCCAGAGGGGTGGTCCGCCCACCACATGGATGTGAACCGCCTTCCTCAACGGAGAATTGAAGGAGCAGGTGTACGTGAAGCAGCCGCCGGGGTTCATTGTCGCCAGAGAAGAAGGGAAGGTCCTGCAGTTGCGCAAAGCGCTCTATGGCCTACGCTAAGCGCCACGGGCTTGGAACGCGAAGCTCGACCACACACTTAAGGATCTCGGATTCAAGCAGAGTGAACACGAGCACGCTGTCTACCGGCGCGGCTGCGGTGGCATGACTCTGCTCGTCGGGGTCTACGTGGACGATCTGATCATTACCAGATCATCCATGGAGGCAGTGGAGGAGTTCAAGGGCGAGATGAAGATCAAATTCCAGATGAATGATCTTGGTTTGCTATCTTTTTATCTCGGAATTGAAGTGCAGCAGGATAGCGGCGGCATCAGTCTTGGCCAGGTGCACCTATAGTTGGACGGCATGGAAGGTTGCAATCCAGCCCACACCCCGATGGAGGAGAGGCTCAAGCTCACGGACAAAGACGGCCATGGAGGTAGACATCATCGAGTATTCACAGATCATCGCAGCCTCCGCTACTCGCCCACACACGCCAGACTCGGGCGCTCGCGCCTGGTTTGTGAGTTGTTTTATGGAGCGACCAACGGAGGAGCACATGGCGGCTGTGAAACGCATCCTCCGCTACATCGCCGGCACAATCCACTACGGACTACGCTACGGGCGGAAGGAAGGAGAGGCACTACCGATTGTTACAAATGACAATGACCACGCCGGGCGACATTGACACAAGGAAGAGCACGAGCGCACGCGTTGTTTTCTTGGGTAATTGCTTGGTGAGTTGGCAATCTCTCAAGCAAAAGGTGGTGGCACTGCTATCTTGTGAGGAAGAGTATGTAGTCGCCATCATCGCCACGACACAAGGACTTTGGTTGGCTCTACCGCTTCGGTGAACTCCATGGGAGAAAAGTCGAGGTGGTCGAGCTAAAGGTGGACAAAGAAGTCCGCTTTGGCGCTGAAAGCAAGAACCCGGTCTTCCACGAACGCAGAAGCACATCGATTCGCTACCATTTCATCGTGGATCTGATGGAGGATGGGAGCGCCAACGCCGATTTCATTGGCACCAAGGACCAAATTTTGTCGACCTTTTTAACTAAGGCACTTGGACGAGTCAAATTCTAAGAGCTACGCAAGGATTGGAATGGTCCAAATCAGTTCAACGTTAGTGCACAAGGATTAGGGGAGTATTGTTAGTGTAATCTCTGTGCATGTTTCAGCTTAGAGTCTATTTTGGTCAAGATTGTCAGCTTTGTCATTAGAGTCGGTCACCAAGAAATTAGACAGCTAGCAATGTATGCATCTTGTTGATCATGCCTGGTTTTTAGGCACCACTAAGGCCATGTTTACCCGGCCACTAAGGCCATGTTTGTCCGGCCACTTAGGCCTTACCTAGTTGTAATCACTGGCTATATTAATGAAGAAGAAAAACCCAGAAAAGCTATAGCTTCATTGCAGCACAAACCTGAGTTCCCAGCTTTATTTCTAGAACACTTCCAACACCACCTTGCGGTCCCCCACGAGAACTTGAAGAGGCTGGCATCGCAGACCTCCGAGCCGGCGGCGGTTGACGCCACGTGCGTACCGTGCCCGAAATCGTTCCTCGGGCTGATATAACCAGCGTCCATGCTAGCGGGGAAGAACTTGGCGACAACCAGCTTATTGTTGCACAAGCTGGCGTTAAACCCTTCACTGTTGACACACTTGCCCTCCATGTACCGACGGGTCAAGCTCATTGCCGCTGAAGCTCAAGCTCCCATTATATGTCATTGCCAATGACGCCGATGATGATGCTGTCGCCGAACTCCGCATCTGGCCAGGTGCCGTACCTCGGGTCTAGACCGATGAAGCCCGGTGACCTCGGGGTCAGGGGATGGAGCACCCGGTCTTCGTACACGCCGGACACGCCGGGGGCATTCGACATGCGCCGGGCCTCGTCGCTAGTGAGCTGAATGACAAAGCCGTACATGACGGTGTTAAAAGTTTTATCGAACTTCTTATGCCATTGCTTAGATATCTGATTGAGGCCATATAAAGATTTTAATAATTTATAGACATTGTTCTCTTGTCCAGATACTACAAATCTATTTGGCTGATCCATGTAAATTTTCTCATCCAACTCGCCACCGAGAAAAACTGTTTTTACGTCCATTTGATGAACAATAAGATCATGTGAGACAACTAAAGATAGTAGTACTCGAATTGTGGTTAATCTGACAACAAGTAAGTATAAAAGAAATATTCACCTTCTTTTTTAGTATAACCTTTAGCTACAAGCCGAGCCTTATACTTTTTTATTGTACCATCAGGCCGAAGCTTCTTCTTGAACACCCACTTGCATCCAACTGGCTTGCAACCAAATAGACGATCGGTGACTTCTCAAGTTCCGTTAGCGATAATGGAATCCATTTCACAACGATCCGCATCCTTCCAGTACTGTGCATCAGGAAATGCATATGCTTCTTAAATAGATCTGAGAACATCATTCACAAGGTACACAGTGAAGTTATCACCAAAAGATTTTACAATCCTTTGTCCCTTGCTCCTTCGAGGAGCTACAACATTGTTATTCTCCTCATGTAGGTGTTTAATATACTCAATTGGAGCGGTAGGGTCAGGAGTTAAATCATTGGATTGACTAGAAGAGCTATGTGAATTTTTCATAGGAAATATATTTTCAAAGAAAATAGCATATCGGGATTCCATTATCATATTGATTGGCATGTCAGATATCCCGGATTGAACTACTAGAAACCTATAGCTTATACTATGATGAGTATATCCTAGACAAACACAATCAACTGTTTTAGATCAAAGTTTGTGTTTTTTAGTTATTGGAACATTGACTATCGCCAAGCACCCCCAAGCGCGCAAATACGAGAGTGATGGTTTTCTCCCTTGCCAACCTTCGTACGGAATTACCTCACTATTTTTAGTGGGGACTCTATTCAGGACATGACACACAATCAACACAGCCTGCCCTCACCATGCCTTAGATATAACCGCAATATTTAACATGGCATTCACTAAGTAAGTTAAGGTGCGGTTCTTTCTTTTGGAAACCCCATTGGATTGGGGTGAATAAGGAGATGTCCTTTTATGGATAATACCATGTTCCGTACAAAACTGATTGAATTCATTAGAAAAATACTCTCCACCACGATCGGACATAATTATTTTAATCTTTCTGTCTAATTAATTCTCAACCTTAGCTTTATAAGTTTTAAAGTAGTCTAATACCTCATCCTTTGTTTTCAACAAATACACATAGCAGTATTTAGTGGCATCATCAATTAAAGTCATGAAATATTTTTTTCCTCCTTTTGTTAATATATTATTTGTTAGTGATATGTCCTAGAGGCAATCATAGAGATGATTGTATCATGTCTATGTTTATGAGTTGGGGAATAAATGTTATTCTGTTCCTTGAATAATTCATCAATTATAAAGATCAACAAGTGTGTGACTCGTTGGTGAAGCTCTTTTAACTTATGATGATGTTGTTCTAAATGTATTCCTGGTCAGATGTCACTAGTCGGAACACTAGTGGCCTATCGATCAACACATGTATGGATTGATAACCATGTTTCACCGGTTATGGATATAGGGATATCAAATCAATGATGTGAACATATGTTAGAGAACATGGGGTTGGATTGACCCACCTTGAGACACTACTGAGATTGTTATGATTTCATGTGTCATCAATTGGTCTCAAGCAATGATGATGTATAATCCTTAGACCTGAGATCAGCATGGTTTCCTACATGTGTAATAACACTCTTAGAGGTTGCCAAACGCTACTCCGTAACTGGGTAGTTATAAAGGTAGCTTTCGGGTATGCTATGAAACATGCGGAGGAATGTGACTGGTCGGATATGGGATTTGCCCCTCCTAACATAACATGAGAGATATCTCTAGGCCCCTCAATGTGGTCGGATAAATAAAGTGCGTGGCCATGCTACTTGTCGTAGTTAAAAGACTAAACAGTAGAGAAAGGGGACCCCCCGATACCCGAAGGGTCCTCAAGAGAGGGGACTCGTTGTTAGGAAGCAGATGAGCTTATATTTCAAATCGATCTGGACAATACAAATTCTCTACCCCTCCAATGGAGGAGGGGAATGTGGCTATTTATAGCTTTTCTAAGAGGTATACAGAATTACAAGCTTACCCCCTACAGGACCCTATGCTGGTAGGGGCTATAGAGACCTTTCCTACCGCTAGGACTAGCTTCCAAAGATGTGGTGGATATTTGGGCTTGGTCCACCTGGCTGTGTACGGGTCCAGGGTACAAGAACTCTTTCGGACCCCTTGGGTCTCCGGGACCCTCGGGACCCTTCCGTGCCCTCCGCTGGGCCTTCACGCCATCGATGCTCCGGACGGCCTGGGCTAAGAGGACCCTTCGAACCCCCCGATCCTTCGAGGCCTCCGGACCCTTCGGATTATCTGACCTCCGGATGTTGGGGCCTTCGAACCTCCGGAGCCTTCAGAACCTTCGACCACCGGCCCCCGATGACTCGCCGTCGGGTCATGTGCGCTTCGCTTCGCCAGTTGTGGGGTCAAGAAGTCGCCTACAACAAGCCCCTCGCGGTCGAGGTCTTGCTTGGTCATAGCTGAAACCGCTCTCCAGAGGGTACAGGTACACCGTCCCCTTTGGCCTGGCGAAGCTTTATTTTTGCATCCCACGCCGCTTGTCGTTGTGTTTTGTGCGTAATAAAATTTTCCTCTTTTGGGTTGCTTCGTTTCCCGCACCGTTTCCTTGGTTGGCGCAGATTGAGGTGATGCTTCACGCTAGGCGGCATGGTTTGCACAAGATTTTTCAATGCGGCGCTTTGATTTTCGTGACGCCTCTAATGGCTTTGTTTGACACGGTCACACTTTTGTTTGGTGATGGGCTCCTCGCTTCGCGGATTTGACCGAATCGTTTCACGCTTCTGCCTATAAATAGGTGGCCTTGGGGTCCCATTATCTTCGTGCTTATGCAGGTCGAATTCTTCGCTTGTCCCGCCATTTCTTCCCCCGCTGCCTTGTGTTGCGGGTTCTTCGCTTCCACACCCCCTTCGTGCCTCAAGCGCCTTTTCTTGTGCTTCCGAGATGACAAAGCGGGTCAAGGACGGAGGTGGCGCTGTGTCTCATAACCGACGAGCCGGGTCGCCACTGGTGACGGCTTCCGTTTTGCGGGCCCTGAAAATGAGGGGAAGATTGCAAACATGGATGACGTTCGCGCCCCCAGGGCGGAGGTTGCTTTTGCTCCCAGGAGGAGGAGACGATCTTGTTCGTGGTGTATCTGGATGCGGGTCTTCGCTCACCTTGCGCTGACACGCTTTACCGGTCCTTCAAATTGCACGGGTGGACTTGGTTCAGCTTGACGCCTAACTTGATCGCTGCTTGGCGTTGAGTGGGTGTCGCGCTTCCACGGGGTGACCAAAGAGCGAGGCGCAGTTGTTCGCTTATCTTCATGACGGGCGGTGCCAGCCCAAGAAGAAGAAGGACACGGGGGAGACCCTGAACTTCGGCAGCGTCAACTTCCAACCGAATGCACGCCTTCTCCATTACCTACCCGCCCCGGCCGCTTGGAACAGGTGGGATACTGATTGGACCTAGCGTTGGTTCTACCACAAGTGTTCTGCCGAGGCGGGGCTTCGCTCAGCTGGGGGGCCTATTCAACTTATCCCAACGCCCACCATCGATCTTTCCTCCCGGGAGGAGGGTCTGCACGTATCATGAAGCGGCGCAACGGATGTCGACGGGACTTCGAGAGGAGTTTCAGGTGCTCCAAATTGGGCCACCGCATGTGGTCGAAGGTGGTGCTCATGAAATGAGGATGGGATGCCTGACTTGAAATTTGGGGACCGCACAGGTGTTTTCTCCGGCTTAATTTTTTTTGTTATTATTATTATTATTATTTGCTTCACACCTGCGCAGTCTTGCCCCTTATCGAGGCTGAGCGTGTTGCGAAGTAGCTTCTCGGACCCTACACGGGGAAGGAGCACTTGAACCGAGCGAACGCGGTGCACGACCATTGGTTGAACCGTGCGTACCAGGATCCGACCGTTCGTTTGCTGGAGCGGCCCGATCCCGATGCCGGAAAGAAGAAATGGGTTCGCGGCCCGGAGGAGCTGGAGATCTTAGGCCCAATTAGCACGGTGCCGTTGCGCACTGTTGGAGGCACTGCGGCGGTTAAGGCAGGCCTCGCTGTGGGAAGCTCGGCCGGGCCGTCTCTGAAGAAAGTGTCGCGGGAGCCCGGGGTCCCGAGGCCAACGAGCAGCGCGGCAAGCTTGTCCGCAGGGTCCCTGGCGGCTCCTCCGACGGCTCGAGCTGCGGAGGCAGTTGCAAGCTCATTTGGGATTACCAGTATGGCCCTCGAAGAGGTGTCCGGTGGTACGCCTTCGCAGGTTTATGGTCAGGGTACGGAGGACACTATGGTAGAGGATCGCACCGATCTCCCTACCGCGATCGGTAAGCTCGCTCACCCTCGTGCCATTGCTAGCAGTTGGTTGACTAGGTTGTGCCTGCAGCGCGGGTCGTCGAGGAGGACCTTGGCGCCGACGCTGCCTCTGTGGGCGTGGCGTCCGCGGAGAATCCCCGAGATGGTGACAATGCCGGGCAATGACAAGGGCTCCGCCGAAAGCAGAAGGGGTGGGCGCTAGACCTTTGGTACCATGCTGGCGTGGAATTTGGGGCCACTCCTCTCCTCCGATTTCAGGATCAGCCCGGGGGCTGTTGCCGTCTGCGAGGAAGTGTCTAACTTCACCGCCCCGCCCTATGTGTCCGAGCTCTTCGTGAAATGGAGCACGGAGAGGATGTTTAGGAGCCTCGAGGCGAACGCGATGAAGGTAGGTCCGGGTAAGCATGCTCCCTCGTTGTGGACGAAGCGTTGACGATATTTTTGTTTGGCAGACGATCATTCTTTCGCGCTCGCTCGAGAGGGACATCCTGATATGCACACACCTCGATTTAAGATGCGTGCATGCGAGTTGGCCCGATCTTCCGTCGTAGGAGAAATCCGATAACGAGAGTTGCGACGTTGACGAAGGGGAGGCTAACCACGATCCGATCATGACCAGCAACCTCGCAATCGCTACACACTCCTCGATTGGTTACCAACCGTGTCAAACACAATTGGCCTGTTCACGAAGAACGGCTCCAGCAAATCCAAGAGAAGACGCAAGAGCAACAGTGGAAGAATTTCACTCGAAGATGAAATATCGATGAGACCCAATTGTTTTACAGTGGCTAATAGCAACATGCAAACAAAAAAAAAATCAAGTCTGCCCTCCCCGAGCGTGCATGCCATAATATATAGGCATAAAAGTTAATTCCTTGATCTAGTCGGGACCCATCTTGTTTCCATGCATGCCTGAAATTAGGAAAGGTTCTGGACGCCATATTCTTTCCATGCTTGCAGGTGGGCTTCCTTTGGTTGGAGCCACAAAAATAGGAAAGGTAATGGAATAGGGATCATTCCGCGTAGCACCCATGCATGCATGCATATTTCCTTTTTCTCTCTCCTGGATTGGTGGAACTCCTTTTATTCCTCACGCAGGAAATATTGTTTGTTGACTGAGTTTCTCTCCTTGCATGCACATGCCAATGTTCATCATTTCCTTGGTCGAATCTTGATCAACAAATTCTCCGAAAATTCCTTCACATGTAGTAACAAGTAAACAATATTTATTAGGTAATATCATTTGTTCTGTAATTAAATAATTAATTTGCCCAAGAAACGAATTCACTTGTTGTCCAAGGCGGCGTGCACGTGCTCGTGTTATTGGACCTTGCATACTAGCAGACTCTTGAATTTTAGTAGACTCAACTAGAGGTGTGTGTGCCGCTGGAAGTGTATGTGTGTCAGTGATGTCCTTATCATACTCCCCTTCTTGAGAAGGAGTCGACCTCGACTCTGGCTCATCTTCGTCTCCCAAATATGGAGATAAATCAGCAACGTTGAATGTATTACTCACTCCATATTCCTCGGGCAGCTGCAACTTATAGGCATTGTCGTTGATCTTTGTAAGCACTTTAAATGGTCCGTCACCTCGTGGCAATAGTTTGGACTTGCGCAGCTCTGGAAAACGATCCTTGCGCAGATGTAACCAAACTAAGTCACCTTCTTCAAATATCATCTCCATCTTGCCCTTATCGGCATGCTTCTTGTATTGGGCTTGCATCTTCTCAATGTTTGCCTTAGTTTCCTTATGTATCTTACGAATCATTTCTGCTCGCTTTTCACCATCAAGATTACCTCTTTCCGAAGGTGGTAGAGGGAGCAAATCAATTGGGGCAGTAGGCTTGAATCCATAGACGATCTCGAATGGACAGAACTTGGTTGTGGAATGAACAACCCGGTTGTAAGCAAACTCGATGTGTGGCAAGCACTCCTCCCATAGCTTCAAGTTCTTCTTTAGTATTGTCCTCAACATTGTACCTAGTGTGCGATTGACAACCTCGGTTTGTCCGTCAGTTTGGGGGTGACATGTAGTTGAGAACAACAGCTTTGTCCCAAGCTTTCCCCACAGCGTTTTCCAAAAGTGACTCAAAAATTTTGCATCACGATCGGAAACAATTGTCTTTGGTACTCCATGTAGGCGAACAATCTCCCTGAAAAACAAATCGGCAACATGGGTAGCATCATCGCTCTTATGACAAGGTATAAAATGAGTCATTTTAGAAAACCTATCAACGACAACGAATATACTGTCCCTTCCCCTCTTAGTTCTTGGTAATCCAAGCACAAAATCCATAGAAATATCCTCCCAAGGTACCTTCGGAATAGGAAGAGGGGTATATAAACCATGTGGGTTTAAGCGAGACTTAGCTGTTTGACAAGTAGTGCATCTCTCACGAGCGCCAACATCGCTACTCATCTTTGGCCAATAGAAGTGTGTGTCAAGACGCCTCGGCCTTGTGAATACCGAAATGTCCCATCAAACGACCTCCATGCGCCTCAGAATAACAACAAAAGACTAATGTAACTCAGGGAACACAAAGCTTGTTAGCTCTAAACAAATAGCCATCATTAAGCACATATTTATCCCAACATCTCCCTTCTTTGCAATTAGCATAGATGTCTTGAAAATCTAAATCAGTAGCATATAGTTCTTTTAAACTTTCCAAACCGAGAATTTTACAATCAAGTTGGGACAATAGCGTGTATCGTCTAGACAATGCGTCAACCACTATATTCTCTTTACCTTTCTTATGTTTCACCATGTACGGAAAAGTCTCAATAAATTCTATCCACTTAGCATGTCTACGGTTCAACTTACTTTGGCTACGAATATGCTTTAGTGATTCATGATCCGAATGAATGACAAATTCTTTTGGCCAGAGATAATGTTGCCGCGTTTCTAATACTCTAACCAAGGCATATAATTCTTTGTCATATGTTGAGTAGTTTAAAGTTGGACCACTAAGCTTTTCACTAAAATAAGCAATGGGCTTTCTATCTTGCATGAGAATACCTCCAATCCCAATACCACTAGCATCGCATTCTATCTCAAAAGCCTTATCAAAATCAGGAAGTTGTAGAAGTGGTGCTTTAGTTAACCTATCTTTCAGCGTGTTGAAGGCATCCTCTTGTGCTTTCCCCCACTTGAATGGCACATTCTTCTTTGTCAACTCATTGAGTGGGGCAGCGAGTGTGCTGAAATCCTTCACGAATCGGCGGTAGAAACCAGCGAGTCCATGAAAACTCCGCACTTGTGTGGCTGTTGTAGGTGTAGGCCATGCCCGTATAGCTTCTACCTTCTGTTCATCCACTTCAATTCCCTGCGCAATTACAACAAAACCAAGAAACACAACTCGACGAAAGTAAAAGGTGCACTTCGAGGTTACCAAACAAGCGCCTCTCTTAAAGCAAAGAAAACTTGGCTTAAATGGTCTAAATGCCCTTCCAATGACTTGCTATATATCAATATATCATCAAAGTATACCACAACAAATTTCCCGATAAATGCTCTCAACACTTCGTTCATTAAACGCATAAAAGTACTAGGTGCATTAGTAAGACCAAAAGGCATAACCAACCACTAATACAAGCCAAACTTAGTCTTAAATGCAGTTTTCCATTCATCACCTAGTTTCATTCTAATTTGGTGGTAACCACTTCGCAAGTCAACTTTTGAAAAGATAGTAGAGCCACTCAATTCATCAAGCATATCATCTAACCTAGGGATAGGATGACGATATTTCACAGTAATGTTGTTAATAGCTCTACAATCGACACACATTCTCCATGATCCATCTTTCTTAGGCACCAATAAAATAGGAACAGCACATGGACTTAAACTTTCACGCACGTACCCTTTGTCAAGAAGCTCTTGCACTTGGCGCTGAATTTCTTTCGTCTCCTCGGGATTGGTGCGGTACGGAGGACAGTTAGGCAAAGATGCCCCTGGAATCAAGTCAATTTGATGCTCTATCCCTCACAATGGTGGCAGCCCCGCCGGTATCTCGCCTGGGAACACATCCGCGAACTCCTGCAGCAAAGAAACAACCGAAACGGGCAAAGTAGAAGGTAAAGCATCAGTAGTAAAGAGAGTATCTTTGCACACAAGCGCAAAGCACTCTTGAGGATGGGTCTCTAACTCCCGGATCTCTCTTTGTGGCTAGAAGAATTTGTCCCTTAAGTTGTATCTCTCCTTTCTTTTCACTCTTTCCTTTCTTTTCTCTCAATTTGGGCTGGTGGCTCTCATTCCTGGTGTTGTGGATGTCGCCATCTCTCTTTCTTTTCTCTCACGCCAGCCCTATCTAAATCATCCTTGAGAATTTCTTCTCGTGACATTGGAACTAATGAAACCTTCTTCTCCTTGTGCATAAATGAGTACTTGTTGGAACGCCCATAGTGAACCGTGTCTTTGTCATACTGCCATGGCCTCCCAAGAAGTAATGCACATGCTTGCATCGGCACCACATCACAATCCACAAAGTCAAAATAGCTACCAACAGCAAAATGCACTCTCACCATAGCAGTTACCTTCAGTTTCCCGCATGAGTTGAGCCACTGGATGTAGTATGGCTGCGGGTGAGCACGTGTAGTCAAGCCAAGCTTCTCAACCATCTCTGAACTTGCAATGTTGTTACAACTTCTGCCATCAATGATCACCTTGCATGAGTGCTCTTTGACCACAAACTTTGATTGGAATAAATTGCGACGCTGTCCTCTCTCTGCCCTTTCCATCTGTGAGCTAAGAACACGAAAAATGACGAGGTTTGCATGGTTTGTGTCATAGGTGATCTCCTCTGAATCAGACCCTAAAATGTTCAGTTGCTCCTCGTGGTTAGATTCTTCTTCCTCTACGTCGCTTGCCAATGTGTACTCTCCATCTTCCCGAATGATGAGAGCTCATTGATTTGGGCAATCACGCATGTAATGCCCCTTCCCCTTGCATTTGAAGCATTCTATCTCCCTTGTTCTTCCCATAGAAGCTATGGATGATGAACTTGTGGCTGGGACAGCAGTGGTCTTCTTCGAATCAGTAGGCCTATGTGCTGAAAATCGGGACGCCTTGCTGATTGCTCCTGGCTGGGTGACGCTGTGCTGCATCCCGAACTGATTACGGGCTTCTTGATCTGTGTACTGGAAGGTTTCCATGGTGTGGAGGAGCTGGAATAGTTGCGGTTCGTCCTGGTGTAGCTTTGCCTCTGATCATGCACCTGCTTTTCAGCCTTACAAGCAAAATGGAACAGCTCATTCAAAGAATTGTAATGATAAAAATCAAGTATATTCTGAATCTCCTTATTCAGCCCACCAAGAAACCTGGCCATCTTCGCATTGTCTTGCTCCTCTATATTAGCACGGATCATGCCAATTTGTAGTTCTTGATAGTATTCCTCGATGCATTTACTACCTTGATTCAATCTTTGTAACTTATTAATCACATCACGCCAAAATAAGATGGAACAAATCGATCTCATTACCCTTTTCAACTCATCCCAAGTGCGAGGTGCATCATCCTTCTTTAAATTGACTCCACCAAATAGAAGCATAATTTGTAAACTCACTAGTAGCAAAGACATACTCTTCTATTTTCAGAAAGTCATGACAATCGAACTTTTGCTCTACTAGCAGTTCCCAATCAAGATATGCTTCAGGATTATATTTACCATCAAAGGAAGGAATGGCAAATTTAATCTTACCCAAGCCATCATCTCTTCTCTCCTCATGACGATGAGGCGCATGTCCTCCATTACCGCCCATTCCTCGATGATTATGCACAAGACGCTGCCGATCATGGTCAAAATCAAGGTCTTCTCCATTGTCAGCCATATAGTTGCCATTCACCTCCTCATGGGCAGCATGCTGAAATGCGGCATTCAAATTCGCCCGTGGTTGGAGAAGGGCAGCAGCAGCATTGTGATTTGCTCCAACTCGATCTCGAGGGCCTCGAGGTGGCACGTCTTGGGGGAGTATGTTCAACTTGCTCAAGTCGTACTTCAATTCCTCCAATACGATTCTCCATACCGTCCAGCCGAACAAGTACTTGATTGGGGGTTTGTCCACACCATCGCCTTCATCCACACCATGAAACGAACCATCACGAGAACTTCTTGTCCCTGCCATGGTTAGAAAGAAAACAAAAAGAATTCCTAGCAAACTAAATATTTATGTGGACTACTCTCAACTTTCACAAATCTTACCAACAGAAGCTCTTACCCTTCTTGAAGATTGCTCATGTGCTGCTGGTTCGTGGTAACTTTCAAACGGAAGTCAGTAAAGCGATTGCAAGGTACCAGAACACGTGATCAATGGCAAATTTGTGGAGTTCTAGGCAGGGATAAAATTTGTAGCAAAGGAGTAAGCAATCAGTAATTTCAGAAATTGCACAAATTGAATAATAGTTCGTAACTAGTCCTTAGCCTATATTGCTGATCAAACAAGGATGATATAGGCTATGGTCAAGGGTATATGAGTGTACGCAAACAATGTGACCAATATATGCACTTCTAGAACATGAAGGATCAAATATAGCTAGCTGAATTTCAGATCAACACCCAACTGGACAGCAAACCGGTAATTGGTCCACAAAAAAAAAATTTTGGCCTTTTTTTTTCTTTTTTTTATGGCCTTTTTTTTTAACCTCAATCTTCTTCTTTTTTTTTTCACTTTTGCCTTTTTGCACCAATACCAGATTGCAACTCAACCGAGTATGAAAATCACAAGTGGTGTTCGATCCTGAAAAGACAGCCGCAGCTACGTATGTTGCAACACGTGCAGATTTCAAACTACTGATCCAATCACTACCAAATTTTGCACGAAGGTGGAATTTTGAGTTAGGAAGCTAACAAAAGTGGTTCGGGTGGATTTGGATCTCTGGATCGAAAGATATGAAAATTTTGGTGTCGGCTGCGCAGAGAAAGATTCTGGCAGGAAACGGTTAATTGCAACACATGCAGATTTTAAACTACTGATCCAATCACTACCAAATTTTGCAGGACGGTGGGATTTTGAGTTAGGAAGCTAACAAAAGTGGTTCGGGTGGATTTGGATCTCTGGATTGAAAGATATGAAATTTTTTGATGTCGGCTGCGTAGAGGAAAATTTCTGGCTGGAAACAGGAAGCTGGTTTTAGGTGGTGTAGGTTTTTGGACGTGGGTATCAAGAACACACTCTTTTTTTTTGGCTTAACAAAGATATTGACCAGCAACTAGACTCGATTAGTATGGACGAAAATTCAATTAAGAAAACTGAAACTAACAGATTGAAAGCAACAACGGTTTAGGAATTGAATATTTTTGTAGGGCTAATTTTTTGGACTTTAGGTAAACGAAAATTAATCTACTAAACTAAGGGATAGATGAATTCCTACCGGCAACGAGGCTCTGATACCACCTGATATGCACACGCCTCGATTTAAGATGCGTGCATGCGAGTTGGCCCGATCTTCCGTCGTAAGAGAAATCCGATAACTAGAGTTGCGACGTTGACGAAGGGAGGCTAACCACGATCCGATCGTGACCAACAACCTCGCAATCGCTACACCACTCTCGATTGGTTACCAACCGTGTCAAACACAATTGGCCTGTTCACGAAGAACGGCTCCAGCAAATCCAAGAGAAGACGCAAGAGCAACAGTAGAAGAATTTCACTCGAAGATGAAATATCGATGAGACCCAATTGTTTTACAGTGGCTAATAGCAACATGCAAACAAAAAAAAAAAATCAAGTCTGCCCTTCCCGTGCGTGCATGCCATACTATATAGGCATAAAAGTTAATTCCTTGATCTAGTCGGGACCCATCTTGTTTCCATGCATGTAGGAAATTAGGAAAGGTTCTGAACGCCATATTCTTTCCATGCTTGCAGGTGGGCTTCCTTTGGTTGGAGCCACAAAAATAGGAAAGGTAATGGAATAGGGATCATTCCCCGTAGCACCCATGCATGCATGCATATTTCCTTTTTCTCTCTCCTGGATTGGTGGAACTCCTTTTATTCCTCACGCAGGAAATATTGTTTGTTGACTGAGTTTCTCTCCTTGCATGCACATGCCAATGTTCATCATTTCCTTGGCCGAATCTTGATCAACAAATTCTCCGAAAATTCCTTCACATGTAGTAACAAGTAAACAATATTTATTAGGTAATATCATTTGTTCTGTAATAAAATAATTAATTTGCCCAAGAAACAAATTCACCTGTTGTCCAAGGCAGCGTGCACGCGCTCGTGTTATTGGACCTTGCATACTAGCAGACTCTTGAATTTTAGTAGACTCAACTAGAGGTGTGTGTGCCGCTGGAAGTGTATGTGTGCCAGTGATGTCCTCATCACATCCAGAGTGGCTACGCGGAGATTCAGCAGCGGATCAATCTAGAATTTGCTCGGAACACCCAACTAACTGCAGCGCGCTCGGCTATTGCCGAGAAGGCGGAGAGGTTGGAAGCCAGGGTTGCTCAGCTAGAGGAGGAGCGCCGCACCCTGCAGGAGGAGGTGGAGTCTTTGCGCAACGCCCGCTCCGTGCTCGAGGCGAGATTTGCACGAAGCGGTTCTGCTTTGTTCGCCGCGCCAAAGCTAGCCGGGAGGCACCGAACGCATGGAGGGCGCTATGTCCGAAGCTTACGCCGCGTTCTCCGCGAAGCACACCGGATCAGTTGGCCGCTTCCACCCTCGATTGTCTTCGCCGGCGGGGAAGTTTTTTCCCACCGCCGTGTTTATGGCAACCATTGCATGAAGGCGGGCGGACACCGCTTTCATTTCTCCGCAGCGGCCGGGTGTGGTCATGTTGATGCGCCGACGCCGGTACCGCGGCTCTCGCTGCTTCGCCGCGAGGTCGCCGCCAAAAGCAAAGCGGCGGGCCAGCAATGCCCTTGCCAAGGATTTCTGGGCTTCGTCTGCTCGGGACGCTACCATGGAGTCGCCCGCGCCCTGGCTCGTATGGTTAAAGGGTCCTGCAGATGGCGTAAGCGTAGTAGAGCGGAGGGCCGGCACCGGAGACAAGGTGTGACCCTCCGCTTATTTTCCTGGAGAACCATTTTGTTCTAGGTTTAGGGTCTCGTTTTTGTTACTTGCTCTGGCATTGCTATGCAAGCTAGTTCGTGACTAGTGACAGTGACTTGTAACCATCATTTTGTTAATGAATAGAAACCGAAGGGTGCTTCTTTGTTGCTGTGTGCTTGTTTCATGTTGGTGTTTGCTTTGCTTAGGGGAGTATGTTGTTTCGCCGTACTGCCGGACGAGGTGCCCTTCCTCCGTGGTGGCGCACGAAGTCCTATGCCCCTTGCACGGCATTTAAAGATGAGCTTAATGTTGGTTTGCAAGTGGCTCCTGAGGATTTGTTACCGTGGTATAGTATGCCATGGTGCCAAATGGAAACGGTGGAAAAGACAACCGAGGGGTCGATGAAGAGATTCTTTCTACAGCGAACAGAGGGCTTTGGACGCTACGGACGAGATATGGTCTTTCCGTCAATCGCAGATGGGGGTGTGCCCGAGGGCCTTCTTCGCCCCATTCCTACGATTTCTCGAGCTCTTCTGGACGACGGATGATGCGTGCTACGGAGAGGGAGTACATGAGGCTCTTGGCTACGCATCCGTCTGACGAGGAGCTACTCGAATGGGTGCTGCGGGAGCAACGAGAGCGCGAGGCCGACAACTTCGCGCCTACGTGTGGCTAATACGGTCATCCGTTCGCGTGCTATACAGCCGTGTACTTGTAACGTCTTCCCTGTGGGTACATAATGTATGTGATTGGTGAATCATGTATGACTGGTGAATAATATATTTTTTTTTGCGAGGGGGAGGCGAAGCCTCGCGCCGCCCCCCATACTTTTTTAGATAGGGCTCCGTTGAGCCCTAACTTTTTGCGAGGGGGAGGCGAAGCCTCGCGCCGTCCCCCAAACTTTTTTAGATAGTGCTCCGGGGAGCCCTAACTACACATTTTTTTTGCGAGGGGGAGGCAAAGCCGCGCGCCGTCCCCCACACTTTTTTAGATAGGGCTCCGGGGAGCCCTAACTTTTTTAAGTAGGGGAGGTGAAGCCAGGCCGCCCTCCATACTTTTTAGATAGGGCCCGCTGAGCCCTAACTTTTATGAGAGGAGACGGCCTCGCACCGCCCCCATACTTTTTAGGTAGGGCCTGCTGAGCCCTAACTTTTTATAGGGGAGGCGGAGTCTCAAGGCCGCCCCCATACTTTTTTAGATAGGGCTCCGGGGAGCCCTAACTTTTCTTGCGAGGGGGAGGCTAAGCCTCGCGCCGTCCCCCATACTTTTTAGATAGGGCTCCGTTGAGCCCTAACTTTTTATAGGGGAGGCGGAGCCTCGCACGCCCCCATACTTTTTTAGATAAGGCCCGGTGCCCTAACTTTTTATGAGGGGAGGTGAAGCCTCGCCGCCCCCATACGTTTTTAGATAGGGCCCGGGAGCCCTAACTTTTTATGAGGGGAGGCGAGCCTCGCCATCCCCCATACTTTTTAGATAGGGCTCCGGGAGCCCTAACTTTTTTGCAAGCGGAGACGGCTCGCTACTGCCTCATTTTTTTGGATAGGGCTCCGGGGAGCCCTAACTTTTTGTTGTGGGGGAGGCGAGCCTCGGCGTGCCCCTCATACTTTTTAGATAGGGCTCCGGGAGCCCTAACTTTTTGATAGGGAAGGCAAAGCCTCGCGCCGTCCCCCATACTTTATTAGATAGGGCTCCGTTGAGCCCTAACTTTTTTGCGAGGGGGAGGCAGAGCCTCGCGCTGTCCCCCATACTTTATTAGATAGGGCTCCAGGGAGCCCTAACTTTTTTTGTGAGGGGAGGCGGGCCTCGCGGCCGTCCCCCATACTTTTTAGATAGGGCCCGCTGAGCCCTAACTTTATTTATGAGGGGAGGCGGAGCCCTGCCGCCCCCATACTTTTTAGATAGGGCCCAGGAGCCCTAACTTTTTTTAGGGAAGCGGCCTCGCGCCGCCCCCACACCTTTTTTAGATAGGGCTTTGAAGCCCTAACTTTTTGTGAGGGGAGGCGAAGCCTCGCGCCGTCCCCCACACTTTTTTAGATAGGGCTCCGGGGAGCCCTAACTTTTTTGCGAGGGGGAGGCGAAGCCTCGCGCCGTCCCCCATACTTTTTTAGATAGGGCTCTGGGGAGCCCTAGCTTTTTTGCAAGGGGGAGGCGAAGACGACGCCGTCCCCCCCGGCCTAGGCTGATCCTCGGACCACGCTAGGCTGGGTTATGTTTTGTGCGTTGTCTTCGCTATGCCTACTGGTGTGGATCTCGTTCATGCACTTATGCTCGCGAGGGCGCCGGTCCGCCGGGGCCACAAAGGCGCGGGTGGTTTCATTATACACTGCGTTCGCTGGCGGGCATCGGGTGCACCGGCCACAGCCGCGCGCGTGGCTTGCCATACACTTGTGCCCGCTGAAGGGCATCGATGTGCACGGGCCGAGGCCATGTGCGGTGGAGCGTTTACACACTCGCGTTCGCTGGGGCATCGGTGCACCGGCCACGTGCCGCGCGCGGTGGCTTCGTTTATACACTCGCGTTTCACGAAGGGCATCGGTGTGCAGGGCCGAGGCTGCGCGTGGCTTCGCGATACACTCGCGTTCGCTGGCGGCATTGGTGTGCACCAGGGCCACAGGCCATGCGCGGTGGTTTCGTTTATACACTCGTGCACGCGAAGGGCATCGGCAGCACCGGCCCACGTGCCGCGCGCGGTGGCCGTTTATACATCGAAAAGAACCGGGCAAAGCGCCGCGAGGTAAATAATTTTCGTAAAAGCCTTGGCCGACTGAAGGCGGCGGGGCGATCCTCCGGGCACAGCCAGTTACAACAAAATCTTTGTACATGCCCTTGCCTATTGAAGGCGGCGGGGTGTTTCTCCGGCAAGCAATGGTTTTACACGATTGCTAAGGGTAGAACTTTTGGAGGGTTTTTATGTTCCAGGTATGGCCCAGCTGATCCCCCTTCGGCGTTGCGATGCGGAAAGTGCCTGCCCTTGTTGCGCCCATAACAACGTATGGCCCTTCCCACTTGGACTCCAGCTTGCCAAGTGCCACTTGGTTCGTGGATCACTTCAGGACCAGATCGCCCAGTGCGATGTGGCGGGCTTTGACCTTTCTGTTGTACGCCCTGGCGACCCCTTCGCTATATCTTTGCATGGTTGAGATGGCCTGCACGCATTGTTCTTCGAGGAGGTCAAGAGAGAGCTCGCCCCCGGTTTGTCCTGGGTCAGGCTCGATAGGAACCTAAAATAACTCAGTGGGCCATGGCCTCATCGATGAAGAGGAACTTGAAAGGAGAGAATCCTGTGGCCCTGGTGGGCGATGTGCGTAGTGACCATAGAGCTTTCTGGAGCTCTTCAGGCCATAGTCCTTTAGGGAGGCCTACGAGGCGCTTCTTCAGCCTATCGAGGAGGTTGCCGTTGGCTCGCTCAACGGCTCCGTTGGACTCTGGGTGCTCGACGGAGGCGAAGCATACTGTTATGCCCAGGTCTTTGCAAAACTTTCGGAAGGGCTCGGAGTCGAATTGCGTTCCGTTGTCGGTGACGTGTCTCGCGGTACGCCGTATCGGCAAATGATGTTCTTCCAAGAGAATTGCTGGGCGGCTGCGGCGGTGATCTTGGCGACTGGTTCCACTTCAACCCATCTGGAGAAGTATTCGATGGCGACGAACGCGAACCAGAGGTTACCCTTGGCCACAAGGTACGGGCCGATGATGTCCAGCCCCCAGCGTGCGAAGGGCCACATTGGTGGCAGGGGCTGCAGGGGAAGCGCAGGTGCCTTTGGGTTGCGACTGGCCCACTGGCACCCCTAGCATCGCTGGACGAGGTCTTGTGCGTCTTGGAGCGCTATCGGCCAGTAGAACTCTTGGCGGAATGTCTTCCCTACCAGGCCCGAGGCGCCTGGTGTGCGCCGCATAAGCCCTCGTGAATGTCCTTGAGGAGTGACTGGCCTTCCTCCTGTGATACGCAGTGTAGGAAGGGGGCGCAGATGCCCCCCTTGTATAGCTCTCCGAAGACCATGTAGTAGTTCCTTGCTCGGCAGCGAAGACGCTTTGCTTCGGCTGGGTCCTCTGGTTCTTCACCGGAGAGGTACCTGATAATGATGTCTCGCCAGTCCTTCACGGGCGCCAGGTCCGCTGTTTGCAGGGCCAGCACTAGTCGTGCTATTCCCTCTGCTTCGGGTGTAGCCCCTTGTGCTTCAGGCGGAGCCCCTTGTGCTTCGGACGCAGCCCCTTGTGCTTCGGGCGTGGTGGACGGTTTTGTGAGAACTTCGTAAAAGACCTCTACGGGGGTTCCCTTGCCGGCGCTTGCCATTTTTGCCAACTTATCCGCCGCCTCATTGTTACATCTGGGGATTGCTTGGACTGTGATACCAAGAAAATAATTCACCGCTTCGCGCACCGTGGCTAGGTAACGGGTCATCTCGGGGCACCTCACCACGAAGGTCTTGTCGAAGTGACCTACCACAAGACGGGAGTCGCTCTTAATAAGGATGCACTTTGCTCCGTGGGCTTTCGCCTTATGGAGGCCAAGTAGTAGTGCTTCGTACTCCGAGGCATTGTTCATTGTCAGAAAGTCAAGGCGGGCTGCATGCGATGCGGTTCGTCCATTCGGATAAACCAAGATGGCCGCGGCGCCGGCCCCTGCGGCGCACCACGACCCGTCCGTGTACATTATCCATGGTGTCTCGACTGCGGTGGTGTTGTCCTCCGTATGCGGGGTTCATTCAGCGACGAAGTCCGCGAGGGATTGCGATTTGATGGCCGTTCTTGCAGCGAAGGTGACATCAAAGGGCGCCAGCTCAGCTGCCCATTTGCCTATTCGACCCGAGGCATCTTTGTTTCGTAGCATCAGCGCCAGCGGGTAGGATGTCATGACCGTGATGGGGTGCGCCAAGAAATAGTGCCGGAGCTTCCTCGAGGCCATGAGCAAAGCGTACGCCAGCTTCTCGACTTCCGTGTAGCGGGTTTTGGCTCCCTACAAGGCCTCCGATACATAATATATTGGGTGCTGACCATTGCGCTCTTGGACGAGCACCGCGCTCACCGATGACGGGGTAGCGGCGATGTACAGCAGCAGCTCGGCTCCCTGCTCTAGACTGGTCAGGCTTGGTAGCTCCGCCAGGTATAACTTGAGGTCCTCGAAAGCCTTCTGGCATTCAGCTGTCCAACGGAATGGCTCCGTGCCTCGGAGTGTTCTGAAAAATGGTAGTGCCCTCTCTACGAGTGACAAGAAGCGGCTAATTATGCAATGCGCCCTGGCCAATTTTGTACTTTATAAGGCTAGAGGGGGCTTCATCTCTTGGATGGCCCTGATTTTCTCCGGGTTGGCCTCAATCCCCCTCTCCGAGATGAGGAAACCGAGGAGCTTTCCCGCCTTCACGCCGAATGCACACTTTTCTGGGTTGAGCTTTATGCCCTCCGCCCGAAGGTTGGTGAAGGTTTCTTGGAGGCCCTTGGCATGTGTCTCCGTGAGCTTGCTTTTAATCACTATGTTGTCGACGTACGCTTCCACATTGCGTCCAAGCTGGTTGGCTAAAACCTTCGTGATGAGGTGGGGAAACATCGCCCCCGCATTCTTGAGGCCGAAGGGCATGCATTTGTAGCAATATGTTCCCATTAGGGTGATGAAGGAGGTCTTCAGTTCGTCCTCCTCCGCCATGTGCACTTGGTGGTAGCCGGAGTAGGCGTCGAGGAAGCTCATGAGTTCGCAGCCCGAGGTGGCGTCCACTAGTTGATCGATGCGGGGTAAGGGAAAATCATCCTTGGGGCACGCCTTGTTAAGGTCGGTGAAGTCGACACAAATGCGCCATTTGCCCGTCTCCTTCTTAACGTGGACGGGGTTTGCTAGCCATTCGGAGTACTTGATTTCGTGGATGACCCCCCTTTCAGCAGCTTTAGAATCTCTTTCTTGGCGGCTTGTAGGCGGTCGGCCGACATGCGCTGCAGCTTTTGTTTCTTGGACGCTGCTTCACTTCGAAGGGCTAGCCTGTGCTCGATTGTTGCCCTTGCTACCTCGGGGAGGTCTTCAGGCCCTCAAGCGAAGGCCTCTTCATTGTTGCGAAGCACCTCGAGGATTGCATCGTACGCTTCCGAGTGGAGGTCCGAGCCGAGGGCCACCGTCTTCTCTGGTGAGCTGTCCCTTAGTGGGATTCTTCGGAGCTAGCCTTGCGGTTTGTGCTTCGGCGCCCACCTTGCCGAAGGTGGCACTGCTTGATCTCTGTTTGGCCCCACAGCGTGGACGTGTCGGGCTGGAGATAGTACTTCGAGTTCTATATGTCTTGCGAGGTCTTGATCTCCTCGAACTGTGACGATGCCTGCTAGGGTGGGGAGCTTCATGCACAAGTAATTGTGGTGAGCTATCGTGCCGAAGGTGTTGAGCGTGGCTCGACCGAGGATTGCGTTGTACTGGTAAGCCATTTGGACCACATTGAACGTGACGACCTTGGTTCGGGATGCGAAGTCGTCGTTGAATGTGACAGCGAGGCTGATCTGGCCTAAGACCGTGACAGGCGTTCCTCCAAAGCCTAGCAGGGGAATGCCCGGAGGAGTTAGGCGATCACGGGGGATCATCATCTTGTCGAAGGTGTCCACAAAGAGGAGGTCCGCCGAGCTCCCTCCGTTGACGAGGACGCGCCTCACCTCGAAATCCGCAATGTTTGTGGAAATGACGAGGGGATCTTGGTGTGGAAAATACACCTCGCGGGCATCCTCGGGTCCAAAAGATATGGGTACCTCAGAGTAGCGAGGCGGGCTTGACACGGGGTACGTCGCCAGGTGGTGGATTTGTCGGGCATACGCCCGCCGCTGTCTTTTCGAGGACATACCGAGCGAGGACCCTCCGGTGATCATGTTGATGACCCTCTGATGGTGCTCGGCCCGGCCTCCTTCTATGCGGGGTCTTGACAGTGGTGCGGGGAGTCGATTATCGGCTCCCCTCTTGTTATCGGGCTCCGCTGGTTGGTCGCGGCGCATGTAGTCCTGCATAGCAGCAATGGTGCGACATTCGCTGCTGGTGTGTGTTCCTTCGTCGTGGAGGTCACAAAACTGCGTGGGTCCTCCGACGCGTTATTAAATTTGGCGGCTCAGATTTTGACGCGCTGCCATGGCCTCGGCTCAGCCGGTCCTCGTGATCTTCCCCTTCGTTTTGTGGCGCGCCGTCTACATGGTAGACTCCCCGGCCTTTTTGCCTGTAGTCATTGTTTCACGGCTTGCTGGGTGCCCCGGCTGGGGTGGTGCTGAGCACTTCTTTCGAAGGGGGGGGGGACACTCAGGGTAGGAGTTGCGGGTGCTCCCCTCCGAACGCTGTCTTCCTCCGCTCGGGTGTACTCTTCTATTTTGTCGAAGAGTTCATCACATCGTGTGTACTGGGCTTGTCGGCCGCCTCTCCGAAGTGGCCCGCTATGAGGCCACATGTAGCTGCGTTGATGATGGTGGTTTCGTTGATGCCTTATACTTGGCACTTGACCTCCGCGAACTTTCTGAAGAAGCTGCGGAGGGACTCGTTCGGCGCCTGCTTCACCGCGAACAGGTGTCCAGCGTCCTTTGGCTCCGTGTAGTTCCCCTAGAAGTTGTTGCGAAGTAGATCCCGGAGCTGTTCCCACGCGTACACGGAGCAAGGTGGTATGGTGAAGAACCAGGTCAAAGCAACACCTTTGAGCGTGAGGGTGACGCTCTTCGCCTTCGTGGTGTCGTCTCCTCCGGCTGCCTTGATGGCGGTCTCATATACCCGGAGGAATTGTGAGGGGTCTGTGGACCCTTCGAAGGGCGCGACATCCGACATCTTGAATCCTGGTGGCCACCTGGCCGCCTCCAGCCCGGCGCTCAATGGGGAGTTTGGGTCTTCTCAGAGCACTGGGGTGTGGGTCGCAGGGCGGGGTTCCTCTTTGTTCTGCGGTAGTTGTCGGAGCAGGCCGGGGTGCAAGGGTGGGCCTGCCTGCTCAAGGCTGGGCTTGTCTGAGCGGGCCGCGATGGTTGTCTCTGGTGGTTGCCGAAGGTCTGCCAACTCCCGGCGGAGGGCCGCCAATTCCTGCTGGAGTGTCTTGTATGATCCTTGGCTTGCACCCCTGTGCGCCGAGTTGTTTGCTTCCTCCTCTGAGGCTTGGGCGGGGGGGTGCGCTCGCCGCTGAGGCTCGGCTCCTCTTGGCCCTCGGGGTGGTAGGGGCCGCGGCCATCGCGGCTGCTTCGGCTGCCGAAGCCTTGGGTCTGGCCCTCGTTTGGGGGCCATTCTGGTATGTCGGGTTAGTGCTTTGCAGCTTACCTGCCGGTCCCCACGGACGGCGCCAACTGTCGTAGTTAAAAGACTAAATAGTAGAGAAGGAGGACCCCTCGATACCCGAAGGGTCCTCAAGAGAGGGGACTCATTGTCAGGAAGCAGATGAGCTTATATTTCAAATCGATCTGGACAATACAAATTCTCTCCCCCTCCAATGGGGGGGGGGAAGGTGGCTATTTATAGCTTTTCTAAGAGGTATACAGAATTACAAGCTTACCCCCTATAGGACCCTATGCTAGTAGGGGCTGCAGGGACCTTTCCTACCCCTAGGACTAGCTTCCGGCACGTGGTGGACAATCCTGGGCTTGGTCCACCCTGCTGGTGTACCTGGTCCAGGGTGTCGGACCCAGGAACGAAAGATCCCGAACCCTCTGTGTTCATACACCAGTCCAGGATTTCCGGTGTACACAGTTACAAAAATGATAACATAACCAAGTCTCGCATTGCATTAATAGTAAATCAGAGTTTGATACAATTGGGCATGAAGCCAAATAAAGGAGTAAATAACACAGCGGAAATAAAAAGATAGTAGTAGGCCAGAACGATCCGCCACAGTAATAAATCTGGGCGAGCCTAGGCGCGGTGTCCTCACCGCCCCGATAGTAGTCTTCTCCTGAAATTTGGTTGCATAAGCAAGCATGAGCACAACTACCGTGCTCGCAAGTTACACCCAATATGGAATTGTAATGCATGCATAAGGTAAACAAAGGACATTGGCAGGGTTATTTTGCGTAAAGCAACAGTTTTAATTTAAATAATCATAATAGATTGCAAGGTCATTTTTATACAGTATTTAAAATCATAAATTATGATGTGGATAACCTCCAACAAAGGTGATGGATATCCTCCAATCACAATGGCTAACCGCCCAATTTCCCCCACAGACTAACCATCCCGAAAACATCTGTGGAATTCATTTTAAAACCAAAAACAAGTCTAACTCAAAGTGGCTTTGCTAGCATGTCCATGATCATGACGCAGACTATTCAATAGTTTTCTACTCGCAGAGTTTGTACATTTTACCCACACGAGATAATTTGCTCCTTGTGTCGGCCAATCCACGCTTCCTAAGGCATGCGACAAAGCAATTATCACGAGGTCGTTATAATGATCTACCCCAAAGAACTCATGCCCGCTAAGGTTTCGCCCATTGACTATCCATCCTCCGGAGCCCCTCTTGCGCTAGGTGGGACTCTTGTCAACCAACACCCACTCATACAAAACGGCACTAATATCTACGAGGTATCCCAAATTATTAAGCCAAGTCTTGCCTGCATAAGACGTGTGGTGGTACTGTAGGGCATAGCAAGATGCGGCTCCAAGACCGGTCCTCAATCGACTTGGGCGTCGTTCAAAATCAAACCCCAGGTGTTAATCCTAACCAGATTAAACCCGCATAAACTCGCACCCACCATTCATCCGTTTACCAAGTCCAAACCATTTTAGTTTTATTTTAGTGTAAACCACCTTTACAAACTCTCTATGGTAAAACAATACCATAGATTTGATTTTAAACAAGTTGTAATGATTTGGCTAAATCCTCCCAAATTCAAAATCATGGTCTAAACATTTGCTGAGCATTTCCAAACAATTTATCTATGGTGACAAAGGAATGACATTTCAATATTCAAGGTTGGCTATATAATAGCAAATGGAATAACTAAGCATTTAAACAGGGTATTAAAATAATTGACTAAAAATATGCATGCAATAATAATTTTAAAAACGGAATTAAATAACTTTAACATAGTAGGTGCAATATGGTCAAAGTGTAACTTGCCTTCGCTGAAGTCTTGAAATTCTAAAGCTTCTAAGAATCAAATTCCTAATCGTCAGTAATCTAAACGTGAAAATACGACAATCAATTGAAATTCCAATAAAAACAAGACAATAGTTTAAACTAACTCCAAATAAAATAATTATATTTTATTTGGCTAGATAATAATTTTAGAAGACTTTATAAGTCTGAAACACTAAATTTGGAATTAGGAAATAAAAGATATGAATTTTACAAGTTTAAATTCTAAATTTGCAATTTAAATAGTTTTAAGACAATTTAAACTAATTCCAAATAAACAAATTTTAATTTATTAAGCTAGATAATCTTTTTACAAAATTTTAGAAATTTAATTAAATAAATTTGGAGCCGAAATCGATGATATGAATTTTACAAATTTAAATCTAAATTTGGATTTTAAATGAATTTCTAAATTCTAAAACAGAACTAAAATGAACTCCAAATTGAATAATTATATTTTATTTAGTTAGATAATAATTTTCTAAGAATTTAGCAATTTGAATCATCTAATTTGGAGCTAGGATGAATAAGTTATGAATTTTACAATTTAAATCCTAAATCGCTTTTTTAAACAATTTTCCGAATTATTTTCTAAAGGAAAATCTATTAATGCATAAAGGTCGACGTCAACAAGACGGAATCCTCTGATTTAAAAATAACCGACGCGTGGGGCCCTTGTGTCGCTGATCAGGTCCATATGGACTTGGTCCGGGCTTGGCTCACGGGTGGGTGGGCGCTACAAGACCGACGTGGTCGCCACGAGGCGGCCACGTGATTAAGGCGTGGCGCCGAGTGGCGCCGAGGTGGCCGAAGCCACGAGGCCGATTCCGCCATACTCGGTGACCACCTCGCCGCGCCACGCGCCACTGCGAGGGGCGCGCGAGCGCAAACGAGAGAGGAGTCCGCGAACCTAATGCTTACCCTCGGCGGGCGACGCTGCGGACCGAGGCTCGTCGGCGTTGAAGTTTAGCGGCGGCGCGCGGGCGTCGGCGAAGAAGGTGCTCCGGTGTCTTAGGGCAAGCGGCGCTGCGACCGTGTTCGCGCGTGACGCCGCGATGTCAGAGCCGAAGACGGCGGCGACGAGCGACTCGACGATGGCGCAATCGACGGTTGAAGCCTCGAACGGCGGCGATCCAAACCTCGATTCCGCGAGCACAGGCGTGAGGGGTGGGTGAGTGGTGGCGCTTAACCGAAGAGAGGCGCCTGCTCTCCTTTATAGAGGTAGAGGGCCCGAGGCGCGAGGGTTCGTGGAGGTCGTGGCGCGGCCGTTCTTGGCCGTCGAGCCGCGGCGCTGAGAGAAGAGGGAGAAGTGGGGTAATGGGGGCGGTTGAGGGCGCCGAGTCTCGCAGGCGTCCGTCGAGAGAGAGAGGGTTGAGGCGGCAGCTAGGAAGCTCCCCACACTAAAAATGGCGGCGGGTGGTTGCTTGTTGAGAACGTGGGGAAGAAAGGAGGCGCGGAGAAGAAGGTGGGCGGCGGTTGGATCGAATCGGGTGGCCAAGTAAAGGGGGCGGCGTGGAGGAAGCGTCTGGGCTTCGGATGTGCATCCGACGGTGGAGAGGGGTGGGAGATGAGGAGATAAGCGGGTGGGCGGTTCGGCCGGAAGAAAGAGAAAATGGGCCGACTTGTGGGGTTTTGGTCCAAAGGGTTTTAGGTATTTTAAGTTGATTTCTATTTTAAATATTCAAAGTTAATTCAAATAGGCTTTAGAAATTAGTAAATAAATTCTAAAAATTCGAGAAAAAATCACATAAATCTCTAGAGTTATTTTTGACTTGATAAAATTATTTCCAACTTAAACTTGATAATAAATTTTGTAATTAAATTATTTTAGCTTTAAAACATTTAGGAACAAGTTTTTAAAATTTGAGAAAATTCACAAATTCAAATAAGTTTTAAACTTTAACCAAATTTGAAATTTTGGGCTGTTACAAACCTCCCCTTAAGGGAATCTCGACCCGAGATTCAGGATTGACCGCAGAAGGTGGGGATACCTCGCTTAATATCTTCTTCCCGCCTCCCAAGTGGCTTCACTTTCGGGTGGTGGCTCCCTTTCGACTTTGTATGAACGGATGATCTTGTTCGTGTGACATGCTCTGCGACGCCCGTAATCTTGATCGGTTGCTCCACATAAGTGAGGTCCTCTTGAGGCTCAATGCTTTCGTAGGGTCTCGATCTTGAGCACTCAAGGCACTTCTTTAGTCAGTGAAACATGGAAGACATTGTGTACAATGGACAGAGATCTTTGGTAGCTCAAGTTGATATGCAACTTCACCTCTTCTTGCCAAAATCTTGTAAGGGCCCACAAACTGGTGCGAGTTTTCCTTTGGTCCTAACCTTCTTACGCCGGAGTGGAGTAACTCTGAGATAGACAAAATCTCATCGCAAGGTCAACTCTCTCCGACGATTATCAAGATAGCTCTTCCATCGGGTTTGAGCTACTTTCGAGCGCTCCTTATTGCTTTAACCTTGCTTTGGCTTCCTTAATCACTCCGGTCCAAAGAACTCGATGCTCTCCTACTTCATCCCAAAGGAGCGGAGTTTCGATTTTTCGCCATACTGAGCTTCAAATGGAGACATCTCAGAGATCGGCTTGGTAACTATTGTTGTACGAGAATTTCGTGATAGGGCAAATTCTTGTCCTAACTTTTCCCATAATCTAAAGCGCAGCTCAAGCATGTCCTCCGAATTTGGTTGACTGCTCGCTTGTCCATCCGTCTCATGGGTGATAGGCGGTCTTGAAATTGAGTCTGGTTCCCAAAGCCTCATGCACTCGCCAAAATCTCGATGTGAGCTGCGAACCTCTGTTTAACACAATCTTCTTGGGTACTCCGTGTAGATGCAGACGATCTTAGCCATATATAACTCGCTAACTTGTCAGATCAGAGGTGGTCTTGACCGGAATGAAGTGAGCTACTTTGTCAACGGTCAATTATCACCCAGATAGAGTCACATCTCGATTGGGTCCTAGGAAGTCCTGTGATGAAGTCCATGCCAACTTCTTCCCACTTCCACTCGGGGAATTGGTAATGGTTGCGAGAAACCAACGGTCTTTGATGCTCGCCTTTGACTCGCAGACAAACATCACAATGGGCTACTTAACTCAAAGCAATTTCTCGCTTCATGTCGACCCACCAATATCTTTCCCTGAGATCTGGTACATCTTGGTACCGCCAGGTGAATTGAATAAGGCGACTCATGAGCTTCCCTCGTAATCGATCGCTTTAAACTCGTTGATCCCAGACGCAAATGCGGTTTCGAACCACACTGTTCCTTGCTCATCTTGGCGAATCTCGGGCCTTGCCTCTTCTCATATTCTTCTTGATCTCCTTGATGTCTTCATCTTCTATCCGCTTCTCTCGATCGACTCAAGTGTTGATTGAACTTCCAACACGCTCACACACCCTTGATCAACAATCTCCAAGTTCGGATGCTTCAATTCTTCGTATAACTCTGCCGATTCTTACGAACTAAGATGGTATTGCAAGACGCCTTTTCGCTCAAGGCATCCGTGAACTACATTCGCCTTTACCCGGATGGTAATGAATCCCAAGGTCATAATCCTTTATCAATTCTAGCCATCTTCTCTCGCTTCTGAGATTAAGGTCGACCGAGTGAATATGTACTTCAGACTTTTATGATCCGTGAAAACTTCACAGCGGTTACCGATGAGATAATGCCGCCAGATCTTCAATGCATGCACAATCGCTGCTAACTCAAGGTCATGAGTTGGATAATTCCCTTCATGTGGCCTCAACTACCGAGATGCATAAGATACAGCTTTGCCCTCCTGCATCAATACGCAACCGAGTCCCTGACGAGAGGCGTCGCAGAAAATCACAAAATCTTTATGAATATCTGGTAGGACCAATACAGGTGCTGAAACTAATCTTGTCTTCAGCTCCTGAAAACTTTCCTCACAAGCACTTGTCCATTCAAATTTCTTCTCCTTCTTCAGAAGTTGAGTCATTGGTCTTGCTATCTTGGAGAAACCTTCAATGAATCTGCGATAATACCCGGCCAATCCAAGGAAGCTTCTCACATCTGTGATAGACTTGGGTTGTTTCCAATCCATTACTACTTCGACTTTGGCTGGATCTACTGCAACTCCTCCTGCGGACACAATATGTCCAAGGAATGCCACCTGACTTAGCCAAAATTCGCACTTGCTGAATTTGGCATAAAGCTGGTTCTCCCTGAGTTTTCCCAAAATTAGTCTGAGGTGGTTCTCATGTTCTTCTTCACTCTTCGAATAGACGAGGATGTCATTGATGAAAACAACCACAAACTTATCCAAGAATTCCATGAACACTTTGTTCATCATATTCATGAAATAAGCAGGGGCGTTCGTCAAACCGAAAGACATTACCGTGAACTCGTACAATCCATGTCTAGTGGTGAAAGCTGTCTTCGAAATATCTTCTGGTCTAATCTTCAGTTGGTGATAACCAGATCTCAAATCAATCTTCGAGAAGACACTTGCTCCTTTCAGTTGATCGAACAGATCATCAATCCTAGGTAACGGATACTTATTCTTGATTGTCACCTCATTGAGCGATCTGTAATCCACACACATCCTCATGTTGTTGTCTTTCTTCTTGACAAATAATACTGAGTGCTCCCCAAGGTGATGAACTTGGCGAATATATCCCTTGCTTCGCAACTCTTCAATCTGCTTTCTTCATCTCTCGCCAATTCATTAGCAAGATTCTATAGGGTCGCCGAGATTGAGCGGTCCTCGACTAAGTCTATTAAGAACATTATGTCCCTATCCCGCGCATGCCGTAAATCATCGTGAAAGACATCCGGAACTCTTGCACCTTGGTATATCTTCAAGCTTTAACTCCTTCAAGCTGGTCAAGATGGAACTTCCTCCCAGACAGTATTGGGCTTGAACTCAACTGTGACTCCTTCCTCATTGGTGAGAGTAATAGACCTATTGGCACAATCTATCCGTCCCTGATTCTTGGCCACCATCCATTCCAAGTATTACATCCGGACCTTGAGAATGCAAGACTATCAAGTCTGCCATGAAGGAAACTCTGGATATCTCCAGGGTAAGATTCGGGCATAGAGAACTGGTTCTCATTTCCGAGCCCGGGGAATGGATTATCATAGGATTAATTAATGGAGAAATAGGTAACCCATTTTTGCCCACAAACTTATTGGATACAAAAGAATGCGAAGCTCCTAATCAAACAGAATCGATCTGCCGTATCGAATTAACAAGAAACGTACCAGGACGCACGTCTCGTGCCGCTCGAAGCTTCTCTGCGGACGTGATTCACACGCCCTTCGTGAATCGCCCGTCGGCTTTGGGGTGCCGCCGGTGGTGGTACTCCCGATCTTGCTCGATTGGTGTTGGTGATCGCCGCTTCTTCGCACTTGTTGGCATAGTGTCCGATCTCGTTGCAATGGAAGCATGTCACTCCTGCCGCCGATGAAGTTGGGTTCTTCATTAAACCGCTCGCAGATGCATTGTTCTTGAAGCCGGAAGAGTTGGAGCGTCTTTGTCATCGAGCTCGGGTGTAGAAGATCGAACCTTCCACTCGAGGTGGCCGAGGCCGAGCAAAGCGAGGCTTGGGTTGCCCTCCGAGTTGAACTTCGAGCGCCATCCTCCGCTATGCAGTTCTCCATCCGCAGATGTTTGGCCTCTGGCGAAAAGCTTTATTCACTAACCGCTTTGGAAGTCGCAGTAGTCATTGGAGACCAACTGGTCGAGATCTCATCGCTCAAACCATCCATGAACCTTTCTCGCCTTTCTTCATCACTAGCCACGTCTGCTGGGGCATAGCGAGCAAGCTGGTTGAACTTGTGCAGGTATTCACCCACTGTGCGGTTGCCTTGTTTGAGCGCGTGGAACTCTTTCTTCTTCAGGGTCATTATCCCCGCGGGGATATGTGCATGGCGGAAAGCCCGCACAAACTCCTCCCAAGCGATAGTCTGCGCATCAGCATGGGAGATGTTGTAGTTATCCCACCATTCTGATGCGGGACCGGTGAGCTGGTGAGAGGCAAATAGGACTCTCTCACGGTCGGTACACTGTGCAATATCCAACTTCTTTCCAATAGCACGAATCCAGTCATCGGCATCCATCGGCTCCCAGGTCTTTGGAGAAGGTCGGTGGGCGCATGCGCATAAAATCTGCCATGGTCAATCTCTGCGTGGGCGGAGGTGGTGGTGCAGTCCGAGCTGTTGCCTGCACATTCTGCACGCTTCTGAGGGACTGAGCTAGGAGGTTAATCAGATGGTTTTGATTTTCCATCATCTGACGCCAATCTGGTCCTTCAACTGGTGGTGGTGGTGGTTGCTGCACGGGATCTTCCTGGTAATCCGCGTTTTCGTTGCCCCGACCTCGGACACTGCCACTGCCGGTACGGGTGGTCACCATCTGCTAGAACTCCAAAGATTTAGGAGAGATAGACAGATAGGAAGTTCTAAGGGGGTAAATTCTAATAGCCCAAGAACACAAAGAGCACACAAGACAAAGAACAGATTTTCCAAAAAAAAGTTCCTTTATTTAGTCATTTAATTCAAAGGTTATGGCTACCACAAATAAGATAGTAGCTCATAATTCGCAACTAAAGGTCGAGCTAACAGGGAAGATAACTACTATGGGGTACTGGGGGTATAATCCGGCTCACTGGAGCTAGCCTCGCCGACCTTTAGCTAGCTAGCCTCATGATTCTGATCTTGACTTCTCTTACGCTTCTTGTAGTCTGCATTCGAAGCGGTGAGCAAGTCATTCAAGGTGTTTCCAGAGGGCGTAATCCAAGGCCTTAGCCAGATCCACCTGGTGTGTCAGTTCGGGGGAATCTTCGTCTCTAGCGGAGTTGAAAGTACTGTCAAGCCGGGTTGGAATGTGCATCGGGTAATAATGAAACCCGGTGCCATGAAGGCGATGATTGTAAGTGTAGCGAAGGTGGCGAATCGCCTCCTTGCCGCATCCTCGCATGCCATCATCAAAGGTGTCACGGACGGGCGCCAAAGACGTGGAAGACGGTGTGCAGTGCGAGATTGGAGTAGATGAGCACTTCTACTCTCCACGCTTGTTGTTCTCCCACTTGGTACTTGAATCCTTGAAAAGTTGGCCTCTTCCAGTAACCAGTGTCTTGCATCATTTCCCAAAGTATCTCGGCCAAAGATCCAAAGTAAAGGCTCTGTGAGAAGTAGTATCCGGTCTTTTAGCCATCTAAAATTTTGAGAAGGAGAGGAGTTAGTAAACATTTTTAAAGAGAAAGGTTGAGAAATGACTCTGGATAGACTCAAAATAGTTTTAGTTTTTGAAGATAAGTCCTTAAGGCAATTCTAAGGCCACGACCTCACAATGATATGGCTCGATACCACTTTTGCCGGACCGGGAACGAAAGATCCCGAACCCTCTCGTGTTCATACACCACCAGATTTCGGTGTACATAGTTACAAAAATGATAACATAACCAAGTCTCGCATTGCATTAATAGTAAATCAGAGTTTGATACAATTGGGCATGAAGCCAAATAAAGGAGTAAATAACACAATGAAATAAAAAGATAGTAGTAGGCGAACGATCCGCCACAGTAATAAATCTGGGCGTAGCCTAGGCGTCGGTGTCCTCACCGTCCTGATAGTAGTCTTCTCCTGAAATTTGGTTGCATAAGCAAGCATGAGCACAACTACCGTGCTCGCAAGTTACACCCAATATGGAATTGTAATGCATGCATAAGGTAAACAAAGGACATTGGCAGGGTTATTTTGCGTAAAGCAACAGTTTTAATTTAAATAATCATAATAGATTGCAAGGCCATTTTTATACAGTATTTAAAATCATAAATTATGATGTGGATAACCTCCAACAAAGGTGATGGATATCCTCCAATCACAATGGCTAACCGCCCAATTTCCCCCATAGGGCTAACCATCCTGAAAACATCTGTGGAATTCATTTTAAAACCAAAAACAAGTCTAACTCAAAGTGGCTTTGCTAGCATGTCCATGACCGCGGACGCAGCTATTCGAATAGTTTTCTACTCTGCAGAGTTTGTACAGCTTTACCCACACGAGATAATTTGCTCCTTGTGTCGGCCAATCCACGCTTCCTAAGGCGTGTGACAAAGCAATTATCACGAGGCCGTTACAATGATCTACCCCAAAGAACTCATGCCCGCTAAGGTTTCGCTTCCATTGGACTATCCATCCTCCGGGAGCCCCCTCTTGCGCCAGGTGGGACTACTGTCTAACCAACACCCACTCATACAAAACGGCACGAATATCTACGAGGTATCCCAAATTATTAAGCCAAGTCTTGCCCAGACAAGACGTGTGGTGGTACGGTAGGGCATAGCAAGATGCGGCTCCAAGACCGGTCCTTAATCGACTTGGGCGTCGTTCAAAACCAAACCCTAGGTGTTAATCCTAACCAGATTAAACCCGTGCATAAACCTGCACCCACCATTCATCCGTTTTGCCCAAGTCCAAACCATTTTAGTTTTATTTTAGTGTAAACCACCTTTACAAACTCTCTATGGTAAAACAATACCATAGATTTGATTTTAAACAAGTTGTAATGATTTGGCTAAATCCTCCCAAATTCAAAATCATGGTCTAAACATTTGCTGAGCATTTCCAAACAATTTATCTATGGTGACAAAGGAATGACATTTCAATATTCAAGGTTGGCTATACAATAGCAAATGGAATAACTAAGCATTTAAACAGGGTATTAAAATAATTGACTAAAAATATGCATGCAATAATAATTTTAAAAATGGAATTAAATAACTTTAACATAGTAGGTGCAACATGGTCAAAGTGTAACTTGCCTTCGCTGAAGTCTTGAAATTCTAAAGCTTCGGAAGAATCAAATTCCCCGGAATCGTCGTAATCTAAACGTGAAAATACGACAATCAATTGAAATTCTAATAAAAACAAGACAATAGTTTAAACTAACTCCAAATAAAATAATTATATTTTATTTGGCTAGATAATAATTTTAGAAGACTTTATAAGTCTGAAACACTAAATTTGGAATTAGGAAATAAAAGATATGAATTTTACAAGTTTAAATTCTAAATTTTCAATTTAAATAGTTTTAAGACAATTTAAACTAATTCCAAATAAACAAATTTTAATTTATTAAGCTAGATAATCTTTTTACAAAATTTTAGAAATTTAATTCAATAAATTTGGAGTGGAAATCGATGATATGAATTTTACAAATTTAAATCTAAATTTGGATTTTAAATGAATTTCTAAATTCTAAAACAGAACTAAAATGAACTCCAAATTGAATAATTATATTTTATTTAGTTAGATAATAAGTTTCTAAGAATTTAGCAATTTGAATCATCTAATTTGGAGCTAGGATGAATAAGTTATGAATTTTACAATTTAAATCCTAAATCTGCCTTTTTAAACAATTTCCCGAATTATTTTTCTAAAGGAAAATCTATTAATGCGCAAGGCTGACGTCAGCGCACGGAATCCTCTGATTTAAAAATAAATCTGACGCGTGGGACCCTTGTGTCAGTGACTAGGTCCATATGGACTTGGTCCACGGGCTTGGCTCACGTGGGGGTGGGCTTACAAGATCGACGTGGTCGCCACGAGGCGCCACGTGGGATTAAGCTGTTGGCGTGGGGTGCGGGTGAGCGCAAACGAGAGAGGGAGTCCGCGAACCTAATGCTTACCCCCTCAGCGGCGACGCGTGACCGGAGGCTCGTCGGCGTTGAAGTTTAGCGGCGGCGGCGTCGCAAGCGCCGACGAAGAAGGTGCTCCCGGTGTCTTGGGTAAACGGAAAGCGCGACCGTGTTCGCGGTGACGCTGCGATGTCGTGAGCGAAGATGGTGGCGACGAGCGACTCCGACGATGGCGCAATCGACGGTTGAAGCCTCGAGGCAAGCGGCGATCCAAACCTCGATTCCGGCGAGCACAGGGCGTGAGGGGGTGGGTGAGTGGTGGCGTTGGCTTCGTGGTGAAGAGAGGCGCCCGGTGCTCTCCTTTATAGAGGTAGAGGGGCTCCGAGGCGGCGAGGGGTTCGTGGAGGTCGTGCGCGGCCGTTGCGGCGTTGACCGAGCCGTGTCGCGGAGAAGAGGGGAGAAGTGGGGTAATGGGGGTGGTTGAGGGCGCCGAGTCTCGCACGCAAGGCCCGAGAGAGAGAGGGGTTGAGGCGGTTTGTGAAGCTCCCCACGCGAAAATGGCGGCGGGTGGTTGCTTGTTGAGAACGTGGGGAAGAAAGGAGGCGTGGAGAAGAAGGTGGGGGCGGTTGGATGCGAATCGGGTGGCCAAGAAAAGGCGGCGTGGAAGCGATCTGGGCGTCGGATGTGCATCCGACGGTGGAGAGAGGGGAGTGGGAGATGAGGGAGATAAGCGGGTGGGCGGTTAGGGTAGGAAAAGAAAGAGAAAATGGGCGCCTTGTGGGGTTTTTGGCCCAAAGGGTTTTAGGTATTTTAAGTTGATTTCCTATTTTAAATATTCAAAGTTAATTCAAATAGGCTTTAGAAATTAGTAAATAAATTCTAAAAATTCCGTAAAAAATCACATAAATCTCTAGAGTTATTTTTGACTTGATAAAATTATTTCCAACTTAAACTTGATAATAAATTTTGTAATTAAATTATTTTAGCTTTAAAACATTTAGGAACAAGTTTTTAAAATTTGAGAAAATTCACAAATTCAAATAAGTTTTAAACTTTAACCAAATTTGAAATTTTGGGTCGTTACACAGTAAGTACAAGAACTCTTAGGACCCTTGGGTCTCTGGGACCCTTTGGGACCCTTGGGCCCTCCACTGGCCTTCACGCCACCGGATGCTTTTGACGGCTCGGGGCTAAGCGGACCCTTTTGTTGTAAGAATAATTCATCCATCACACTAAAGGGCCCGCCTTTGTACAGACGCAGCAAGACAGTCCAAGGAATTTGTTATACTCATGAAAGACTGTAATACCCCTCGCTTGTATTCTTAGAGTAGCCAACCCCTAAGGGGTATTTTGGTCATTTGTACAGGCCCAAGAGCCTATAAATACTCCATGTATCCCTCCTTTCAAGGAGAGAGCTCTCTTGAGCAATAAAGCAACCTATTAAAACTGGTGAGCCCTCGGGGGCTCTCTCTCCGGAGGTAACCCCCCGTTGGTTCACCGACAGGAGTAGGGCGGTCCTCTCGGACCCCCTGAACCTGTATAAATCTTTGTGTCATTTTTTTACCCTCGTGGACGATGGCTCATAAGACGGCCGACGTCCACCCCCTCACTCGTGTTTGGTTTTTACACCTACAACATTGGCGCCGACCGTGGGGACGTAGCTAATCGATGAAAGGCTATGTCTCCTACCAAAAAATACTAAGTCCACGAAACCTCCTCCGGCTCCTGAAGGCAAGATCTCGTGGACGACCCATCCGCTCTTTGAAGGAGCCCCAACCGAGCACCATCGTCAGAGATCAGGGCCATCCACCTCGGGATGGCAACGTCCTACATGCCCTAGGGGCTCCCACGCGCGTCCTCCTCCCTTGCGCGGGTCGATGCGAGGCCCGGCCAAGGGCGGGCAGTTCAAGGCACCCTCGCAGCCAGAAGGCTAAGGATTCTGAGGCCAACCATCACCCTCGGGACGCATGACGTCCATACGGCACGAGCGATGAAGGCTCGCTACAAGGGCTGCCCCCTAACGTGCTACTGTTAGGGGACAGTCCCGACATATAAATCTCGTATGGGCTCTCAAGACACTTTCCATCCAAGAGATTTCACCCTCGTGGTGCGTAGGGCGTATGACCTCCGCGGTCTCCCCTAACAAAAGTCCATGGTGGCTTGGGCGTTCGTCGCCTCCACCATGGCAGCTCGTGTCCTACTGGACCTAGGGCATGAGCGACCACCCTCGTGGTGCGTAGGGCGTACGACCTCTGCGGTCGCCCCTAGCAAAAGTCCATGGTGGCTTGGGCATCCGTCGCCTCCACCATGGAGGTTCGTGTCCTACTGGCCCTAGGGCATGAGTGACCACCCTCGTGGTGCGTAGGGCGTACGACCTCCGCGGTCTCCCCTAACAAAAGTCCATGGTGGCTTGGGCGTCCGTCTCCTCCACCATGGCAGCTCGTGTCCTACTAGACTTAGGGCATGGGCGACAAATTTGGTCCAGTACCAAGTTGATGGATGTGCTGATGACTCGTCCCCCTTAGACTCCAGGCCACGCGCCGAACGACCTCCGGGTCCCTGCATGCATAGCTCTATTGCTTTGCAAGGGTTAACCATTCTCATGCATTCCCGATCATCACAAAAAAATCACCTGCGGGGTAAAAGGGCTCCATCGCCCCCATAGTTCGGTGCCCACGATTTAGCCCCGTGAACACCATCAGTGTGCCCGTGACTTACTGTCGAGGGCACAAATCCAAGGTGCCCATGAGTTAGCCTCATGGGCACCTCCAAGTCCACTAGGGGCTACAACCCCTAGTGGCCATTCGGTGCCCCACGACTTAGCCTTGTGGGCGCCACCGGTGTGCCTGTGACTTACTGTCGAGGGCACACATCCAAGGTACCCATGAGTTAGCCTCATGGGCACCTCCAAGTCCACTGGGGGCTACAACCCCTAGTGGCCATTCGGTGGCCCACGACTTAGCCTTGTGGGCGCCACCGGTGTGCCCGTGACTTACTGTCGAGGGCACACATCCAAGGTGCCCATGAGTTAGCCTCATGGGCATCCCCAAGTCCACTGGGGGCTACAACTCCTAGTGGCCACTCGGTGCTCCATGACTTAGCCTCGTGGGTGCCACCGGTGTGCCCGTGACTTACTGTCGAGAGCACACATCCAAGGTGCCCATGAGTTAGCCTCATGGGCACCTCCAAGTCCACTGGGGGTTACAACCCTTAGTGGCCATTCGGTGCTCCACGACTTAGCCTCGTGGGCGCCCATCCGGTGTGCCTGTGATTTAGTGTTGTGGGCACACCTTCAAGATACACATGAGTTAGCCTCATGGGTGCCTCCAAGTCCACTTGGGGCTACCACCCCCAATGGGTCATTCAATGCCTACGACTTAGCTTTGTGGCCACCCCTCTGATATGTCCATGACGCAGTCTCATAGCTCGAATCATCTACCGTCGACCTGGCTTGAATATTGATCAAGGACTATCATGCTCGCATAAGGCTATCACCTTGGAGATCTTAATATCTAAAGTGATGGGACTCTACTTGTCCCACGGCAACGACTTCGATCAATGCTCATGTCAAACGGATGTTATCTTGCTACAAGAAATAAGTGTTGATCATTCTCTCTTTCCTGCAGAGACGCTCGTGTTATCTACCTGTCCCTGCAACGTTTCTAGATTGAACTGCGATGATTCTGAGGAGTTCTACTTCGACAACTCTCATCAAGCCGCGGAGCAAGAGGAGGACAACTTCGCCTACACAAGCTTCTCTCCAACGCGCCGTCTGCCTCGAAGGCTATGCCTCGGCTCGGCGGCCTCGCGTCCAAGACTTCGCCTACTTAGGCTTCGCTTTGATGCACCGACGGCCTCGAAGGCTATGCCTCGGCTCAGCGGCCTCGCGTCCAAAACTTCGCCTACACAGGCTTCTCTCTAATGCACCGTCGGCCTCGAAGGCTATGCCTCGGCTCGGCGGCCTCGCGTCTAGGACTTTGCCTACTTAGGCTTCCCTTCGATGCACTGCTGGCCTCGAAAGCTATGCCTCGGCTCGGCGGCCTCGCATCTAGGACTTCGCCTACTTAGGCTTCCCTTCGACGCACTGCCAGCTTCGAAGGCTATGCCTCGGCTCGGCGGTCTCGCATCTAAGACTTCGCCTACTTAGGTTTCTCTCCGACGCACCGTCGGCCTCGAAGGCTATGCCTCGGCTCGGCGGCCTCGCGTCTAAGACTTCGTCTACATAGGCTTCTCTCCAATGTGTCGCCCGCCTCGAAGGCTATGCCTCGGCTCGGCGGTCTCGCGTCTAAGACTTCGCCTACTTAGGCTTCTCTTCGACGCGCCGCCGGCCTCGAAGGCTATGCCTCGGCTCGGCGGCCTCGCGTCTAAGACTTCGCCTACTTAGGCTTGGCCGGACTTGCTTGCCGGCCTCGAAGGCTATGCCTCGGCTCGGCGACCTCGCGTCAAGACTTTGCAAGATAGGCTTTGCTTCGACGCGACCGCCCGCCTTGAAGGCTATGCCTCGGCTCGTGACCTCGGCCCAAGACTTCACCTACTTAGGCTTCCTTTGACGCCACCGCGCCGACCTCGAAGGCTATGCCTCGGCTCGTGGCCTCAAGGCCCAAGACTTCACCTACTTAGGCTTCGCTTCGACGCACCGCCGGCCTCGAAGGCTATGCCTCGACTCGGTGGCCTCGCGTCCAAGACTTCGCCTACATAGGCTTTGCTTCGACACACCGCTGGCCTCGAAGGCTATGCCTCGGCTCGGTGGCCTCGCGTTCGCAACTTCGCCTACATAGGCTTCACTTCGACGCACTGCCCGCCTTAAAGGCTATGCCTCGGCTCGACTGCTCTGCGTCCACGACTTCATCTACACAGGCTTCACGCCGATGTGCTGCCCGCCTAGAAGGTCGTGCGGTGGTGGTGGTCTTCGCCCGTGACTTTGCTCGACATGCTTGCTCAGATGCACCTCTCGCCTCGAGGGTTGTGCCTCGGTGGGGTGCCTCAGCATTCAGTACTTTATCTTCAGGGATGGAGCAACAAAAACCACCCCACACGAAGGGCCAACAAGAAGCGTCAATTTAGTACCTGCCCTCACGTGGAGCACTCACACGATATGGAGTACAAAATAATCCAAAGTCTTTGGGCACCCACGTGCCCACCAAGCCAAAATTGGCTAAGCCGTAGGTTCCCTTGTGCATATTCCTCAGCACTCGTGCCTCGTGCTGCACCGAGTCAGAATTTGGCAAAGTCTCGAGTGTCTGCATTCCCGTCAAGCTAGAATTTGGCCAAGTCTTTGGCCAAGCATATTCATCAACAAGATACAAGACCTCAAGCCTCTTCTTTGCCCCTCGGGCGCCCTTGAGCACCCAAGGCGGGGGCTAGTGTTGAGTAATCCTACCACCTCGTCTTCGCACGAGCCCCGGCCTCGGGGCACCAACGCGATGACTTTGTGTAACCGCCGAGGGCCATCGCCGCACCTTCGTCGACATCGGGCCATCGCACATGCCCTCATGCTCGAAGCCCTCACGCACCCTCGTGTGCCCTTGCGTGCCTTCGCGCGTGCCCTCACGCCCGAAGCCCATGTGTGCCCTCGCGTATGCCCTCTTGCTCGAAGCCCTCACGCACCCTCGCGTGCTCTTGCGTGCCTTCGCGCGTGCCCTCACGCCCGAAGCGCTCGCGTGCTTTCGCGTGTGCCCTCACGGCCGAAGCCCTCGCGTGCCTTCGCGCGTACCGCGGGAAGAACCTGCGATGACAACAATGCAAAAATGGATAAGTGCTTGGCAAAGAAACACCGGTAGACACATAGATTATATGGAATATAACATCTTGCTGATAGATTCGACATGAAGGACATCATGCACGCCGTGTATGACCACGCGCCCCACATACCTCGTGCACCATCACGTGCCCTCACACTCGCACCACGCGTGCCTCGTGCGCTCGCTCGTTCCGTGTGCCCTCGCGATCGAGGCCTTTGCAAAAGCCTCGTGATCGAGGCCGCGCCCGAGGCCTTCGCCAAATCCTCACGCCCGAGGCCTTCGCAAAACCCTCGCGTCCGAGGACTTCACAAAACCCTCGTGCCCGAGGACTTCGCAAAACCCTCGCGCCCGAGGACTTCGCAAAACCCTCGTGCCCGAGGCCTTTGCAAAACCCTCGCGATTGAGGCCTTCGCAAAACCCTCGCGCCCGAGGCCTTTGCCAAACCCTCACGCCCGAGGCCTTCGCAAAACTCTTGCACGTACCCTCGCGCCTGAGGTCCTCGCATGCCCTCACGTGCCCTTACGTGCCCTCTTGCGCCCTCGCGCCCGAGCCTTATTGTTCACCATCAACCAGCAAACACAGCATTTATACATGAACAACTAGTACCACAAATCAAACTTCAGCACAGAACATAGAACGGTGGGTGTGCCTGCATACATGGGATGTAGCTAGCTGTACAAAAAGGTGGTCCCAATGCTACTACTATTACACTCCAAACCCATTTGCTAAGGCAGGCGCCTATATACATGATGCACACATGCCGCGTGCGTTTAGCGCCTGGCGGTGGATGCTTGACACCCGACACCCTGAAAACTCCTCCTGCGCCCTGGCGAACGGGATGCCCAGCGCCCTGGCAGCGGCTCCCTGCAACATCACACAACGAGTCAAGCACATATTCACGAATGATTAGTAGTTAGAAACGAAGTCCATCACAAACTACACATGCATATCCAAGATAGTGGTTAAGAACACGGGCATGCCAAACGCATAGAAATAATCAAGAAGAACACTGGACAACACGCCAAGAGTCGAGAAACGAATCATGTGCGCGCCGCGTCGTCCCTCAGCTGAAGAGCAGCTCGGCGTGCGGGGTCAGGTCCTTGTGCGCCTCCTTGATGATGCCCCCGGCGACGTCGGTGGTCATAGACACGTCCCGACGGACTTCTTAGCACCGACACGCTGTACAATCATGTAGATGATGGTGGCCGCGATGGACTCGGGGTTGTGGCGCACGTCGAGGCCATCCTCCTGCCTTCGCACCGCCTCCTACGTGGCGCGCGCCTCCTGGTTGCCCAACACTATGCCTCTAGTCCTGAAGAAACAAGAAGATGCGAGCCTGGTTGTTCGGTTGTGAGTGGAAAGAAAAAGAGAGAGTGGGGCTGCTGCTGCATTCGGCTGAACCACAGCACTCACATGGCAAAAAGCAAAAGCAATATCACAGGTACTCACATGGAAAAAGCAAAACATATTGAACTTGGAAACGTCCGGTTCCTTGCGCCTATCTATCACCATACCGCACAAGAGCGCCGCATACCAGCACAAGAGCGCCAGCACCAGCAGAGAGCCTTGGCACCGGCCGCCGCACAAAGCGCCGCACCAACATACGCACAAGAACACCTTATCACCAATACCGCAATAGCACCCATCGGTGGAACACCTGGCGGATCAATACCGGCGGCAGTAGTAGCGCCCATCGATGGAACGCATACTGGCGAAGCGCCACCGGCGAGAGCGCCCATCGATGGAGCGACCGGCAAGAGCGCCAACGCCCGGCGAGAAGCAAGAAACCAACTCCATATCGAAGAGCGCCGGCGAGAGGTGCCCTGCGCCCTCGCGCTTTGTAAAGACTACCCCGCAGCACGACAAAGAGCTCCTTGTGCCCTAGCGACCAAATCATCTTCCATCTTGCGGCCGAGCTAAAGCCGAGGCGGCGCCAGAGGCACCCTTAGCGGCCACGCCGCCGAAGTCGAGGCGGCGGCCGGAGGAGGCGCCGAGCAAGAAGGACGCGATCGGCGATGGAGCAAAGAAAGCGAGCTCAAGCGCGAGCAAGCTAGCGAGGCAACCGTGAAGGCCGGTGACGCTGGCCCATCCGGTGTTGCCGTCGACCTGCAAGCACTGCAGCCTTGCCGGAGGCTCTCAGCAGCCGCCATTAACCACCCGAGCCCGCAAATGCGGGCCCATCCTCGGTGCCGACGCCACACATAGAGGCGAGCTGCACACGGGCCTGAGGCGCACAGCGCGGCGGTGGGCCAGTAGGCCAGAGGCGGTGGCACCGGGAGGAGGGCTAGTCGGCCGGAGGGAAGAAGCACCTTGGAACTTCAACTGGTAGGAGGCCAGCGTGCACGGATGAGAAGGAAGTTGAAGCAATAAAGTGGAGAAAAAGAAACTTGGCTAGGCTCTGCTCCTTTTTGTGAGAGGATTGGGAAAGCTAAGGAAGAAAGGGGCTGAATCGGCTGATAGAGATGAAAGAGAGAAAATGAGATAAAGAAAGCCACCGCCCAACCCAGCCTTGGATTCCACAAGACCGGAAAAATAGTGGCCTTGGATTCCACGAGACCATAGCATGTCTTATGAAAAAAAGAAAGCAAAGCACAGACATCTCATCTGCTTCTGAAGTACCAACATGGGATCCCTTATGTCCCTAGCTACTGTGATCTTGGTTGGCATATATCTGTACATGCACAAAGATGTAGCCTCACAAGAAACTCACAGTGGAGAAGGTGTATCCTCATGCTTTCGGACACAATCACTATTCAACTCTACCGGAATTCTTCTGAAGCATCGACATCTGCATAAAGGCACAATTAAAGGCTGCCCCTTTTGGCGTTCCTCCCAAAACGCCAAGGGGTAGGGGGGCTAGTGTTGTAAGAATAATTCATCCATCACACTAAAGGGGCCCGCCTTGCAGCAGACGCGCATACAGGTCCAAGGAATGCTGTTATACTCATGAAAGACTGTAATACTCCTCGCTTGTATTCTTAGAGTAGCCAACCCCAAGGGGTATTTTGGTCATTTGTACAGGCCCAAGAGCCTATAAATACTCCATGTATCCCTCCTTTCAAGAAGAGAGCTCTCTTGAGCAATAAAGCAACCTATTAAAACTAGTGAGCCCTCGGGGGCTCCCTCTCCGGAGGTAACCCCTCGTTGGTTCACCGACAGGAGTAGGGCGGTCCTCTCGGACCCCCCGAACCTGTATAAAATCCTCGTGTCATTTTTTACCCTCGTGGACGATGGCCCGTAAGACGGCCGACGTCCACCCCCTCACTCGTGTTTGGTTTTTACACCTACAACACCTTTGGGACCCTCCGAGATCCCTTCGGAGGCCTCCGGGACCCTTCGGATTATCGGGACGCTCCGGATGTTGGGGCCTTCGGGAACCTCCGGGAGCCTCCGGGGGCCTTCGGGAGCCTTCGGGAACCTTCGGATCACCGGGCCCCTGGGGCGACTCTTGCCACCGGGTCGTGTGCGCTTTGCTCTTCGCCGGGTCGTGGGGGCCATTGTGCCGCCCCTACGACACTACTGGTAGTCAAAGAGTTCGACCACATGAAGTTATCCATCACTCGATCGAGAAAGTATTGAACAGTCTATGGATGACATAATATCTCACCTGAAGTTCAACCAGATATCGTAAGGCAAAGGAAGAATACACGAGAAGGTCGATAAGTTCGATCAGATATGGACTAGTCATATGGAGATACGAGCTGGTCGTAGACCGGCCGAACATAATCACTAAGTAGTCGAAACCTGCTTGTAAGATGTTACGAACTGGTCGAGACTATACATGAATTGGTCATATAGAGATACGAGCTAGTCGTGAGTGATAAGGTGTCAGACCCGGGAACGAAAGATCCCGAATCCTCTGTGTTCATACACCAGTCCAGGATTTCCGGTGTACACAGTTACAAAAATGATAACATAACCAAATCTCGCATTTCATTAATAGTAAATCAGAGTTCGATACAAATGGGGCATGAAGCCAAATAAATAAGTAAATAACACAGCGGAAATAAAAAGATAGTAGTAGGCCAGAACGATCCGCCACAGGCAATCGTCTGGGGGCGTAGCCTAGGCATCGGTGTCCTCACCGTCCTGATAGTAGTCTTCTCCTGAAATTTTGTTGCATAAAGCAAGCATGAGCACAACTACCGTGCTCGCAAGTTACACCCAATATGGAATTGTAATGCATGCATAAGGTAAGCAAAGGACATTGGCGTGGTTATTTTATGAAAGCAGCAGTTTTAATTTAAATAATCATAATAGATTGCAAGGCTATTTTCATACAATAATTAAAATCATATTGTAAATGACAATTGACTAATGTGGATAACCTCCAAGAAGGTGATGGATATCCTCCAATCACAATGGCTAACCGCCCAATTTTTCCCACAGGACTAACCATCCCGAAAACATTTGTTGAAACCATCTTAAAACCAAAAACAAGTCTAACTCAAAGTGGCTTTGCTAGCATGTCCATGATCATGACGCGCTATTCAATAGTTTTCTACTCTGCAGAGTTTGTACAATTTTACCCACACGAGATATTATACCCTTTGTGTCGGCCAATCCACGCTTCCTAAGGCGTGTGTGAGCAAATATCACAAGGTCGTTATAATGATCTACCTCACAATACTCATGCCCGCTAAGGTTTCGCTTCCATTGACTAACCATCCTCAGGAGCCCCTCTTGCGCCATGTGGGACTACTGCCTAACCAACACCCACTCATACAACATGGCACTAATATCTATGAGGTATCCCAAATTATTAAGCCAGTCCTTCCCATACAGACATGTGGTGGTACGTTTTGGCATAGCAAAGGAACGCTTAAAGGTCGGTCCTTAATTGACTTGGGCGTCTTTCAAATTAAACCACGGCTTTAATCCTAACCAGATTAAACCGTGCATAAACCTCGCACCCACCTTTCATCCGTTACACCCAAGTCCAAACCATCTTTATTTTATTTAGTAAAACCACCTTTACAACAGATCTATGGTAAGACAATACCATAGGTTCAAGTTAAAACAAGTTTGTAAAGATTTGGCTAAATCCTCCCCAAAATCAAAATCATGGTCTAAGTATTTGCTAAGCATTTCCAAACAATTTATCTATGGGGACAATGGATGACATTTCAATATTCAATATTGGCCATACAAGGACAGATTGGAATATCTAATCATTTAAACAGAATTTAAAATACTTGAATAAAAGTATGCATGCACTTAATAATTTGAAAACTGGATTTAAATAACTTTAAAATAGTAGGTGCAAGATGATCAAAGTATAACTTGCCTTCGCTGAAGTCTTGAAATTCTAATTCTTCGGAAGAATCAAATTCCCCGGAATCGTCGTAATCTAAACGTGGAAATACAAACAATCAAAAGAAATTCAAATAAAGACAAGACAATAGTTCAAACTAACTCCAAATAAAATAATTATATTTTATTTGGCTAGATAATAATTTTATAAGACTTTATAAGTTTGAAACATTCAATTTAGAAATAGGAAATAAAAGATATAACTTTTACAAGTTTAAATCCTAAATTTGCAATTTAAATAGTTTCAACTTCAAAATGACAATTTAAACTAATTCCAAATAAACTAATCTTACTTTATTAAGCTAGATAATCTTGTTATAAAATTTTAGAAATTTAATTCACTAAATTTGAAGTTGGAATTCAGAGGATATGAATTTTACAAATGTTAACCTAAATTTGGATTTGAAAGAATTTCTAAATTCTAAAACAGAACTAAACTGGACTCCTAATTGAATAACTATATTTTATTTAGTTAGATAATAGTTTTCTAAGATTTTAGCAACTGAAATCATCCAATTTGGAATTATGATTCAAAAGATATGAATTTTACAAGCTTAATTCCTAAATTAGTAGTTTAAATTATTTCAAATTCAAACAGACAGTTCAAACCTACTCCAATTCAAATTTTTATATTTTATTTATCTGGGTATTAATTTTATAAAATTTTAGAAGTTGGAATCACCTAATTTGGAGTTAGGATGCAAAAGTTATGAATTTTACAAATTAAATCCTAAATCTGTTATTTAAATCAATTTCTCGAATTATTTTTCTAAAGGAAAATCTATTAATGCGCAAGGCTGACGTCAGCGAAGAATTTTCGGGATTTAAAAGAAATTAAAAAGATTCTGACGAGCGGACCCCTTGTGTCAGAGACACGGCTCACGTGGACTTAGTCCACGGGCCTTGCGCATGCGGAGGGGGTGAGGTGGCATGGCTCGTGCCACTGCGGCGCCATACGTCCGAAATGGCGACGTGGCGCTGCGTGGCGCGTGGTGGCGCCGACATGGCAAAGCGGCGACGGCGGCAACGACGGGGCCCTATGGTCATGGCCTAAATGGCGTGGCGGCGGCGGCGAGGTGCGCATAGGAAAGAGGAGGAGACGGCGATCTCAGAGCGCTCACCCACACGTCGAGGCGAGGACGGAGGCGGCCGGCGACGAGGAAGAAGCGGCGGCGAGCTTCGGGTTGTCGACGGCGACGAGCTCCAAGGGTCCTCCGGCGAGGGCGAGGCGCGCACCGGGATTGCGGGGTCACGACGATGGAGATGGAGGCGGTGGCGAGGACACGGCGTCAGCGGTGTCGCCGGAATCGGAGATGGATCGAGAGCTCCCCGCCGGCGAAGAACTCCAAAATACGGGCTCCAAAGGGGAGAAGGAGGGATGTGGGTGGCGGCGCTGAGTTATGGGATGGAAGGCGCACCCGGGGCTGCCTTTTATAGGGGTCGGGGAGCTCCAAAGCGGCGTGGAGGAGGTGGAGGTCGTCTTGGCGCGATTCTTGGGCGGGTTGTAGGCGTCGCATGCGCGAAGAAGGGGGAGAGGACGGGGTCGGAGGTGGAGCGTGGGCGCGTGAGCGCATCAGGGAGGAGCGGGCGGTTGGAGGCGGTGTTTCATGAGCTTCGCCATGAGCGAAAATGGCGGCAGGGTCGGCTTTGACCCTGCTGGAGAAGAACGCGGGAAGACGATGATCTTGGGGCCGTCGGATCTTGCTTCGACGCAGTGCGGAGAAGACGGGTGGCGTGGAAGCGACGCGGCCGCTCGGATGGGCGATCAAGGGTGGAGAGAGAGGAGGCGCGGGTGGAGCGGGTCGAGCTGGGGCCGCACGCTGGAGAGAGGAGATGGGCCGAGACTTTCGGCCCAAGCAATTTTAGGATTTTATTTTGATTTTCTATTTTAAATAATCTGATTAATTCCTTTTAGACTTAGAAAAATAGCAAAAGAGTCCAAAAATTCTACAAAAATTCTCATAAATCCTTAGAGACATTTTAGACTTAATAAAATTATTCCCAACTTAAACTTGATAATAAATTTTGTAATTAAATTATTTTAGCTTTAAAACATTAGGAAAAAGCTTTTAAAATTTCAGAAAATTCACAAATTCAAATAAGTTTTAAACTTTAATCAAATTTGAAATTTTGGGCTGTTACAAACCTCCCCCCCTTAAGGGAATCTCGACCCCGAGATTCAGGATTGACTGGCGAGAAGGTGGGGATACCCAGTTTTAATGTCTTCTTCTCGCTCCCAAGTGGCTTCACTTTCAGGGTGGTGGCTCCAATGAACTTTGTATGAACGGATGATCTTGTTCCGTGTGACACGCTCTGCGACGTCCAGATTCTTGATCGGTTGCTCCACATAGGTGAGGTCCTCTTGCAGATCAATGCTTTCCGTATGGTCTCGATCCTCGTGCACTCGAAGGCACTTCTTTAGTCAGTGAAACATGGAAGACATTGTGGATGGCGGATAAGGATCTTTGGTAGCTCAAGGCGATATGCAACTTCACCTCTTCTTGCCAAAATCTTGTAAGGTCCCACAAATCTGGGTGCAAGTTTTCCTTTGGTTCGGAACCTTCTTACCCCTCGGAGTGGAGTAACTCGGAGGTAGACAAAATCTCCTTCAGCAAAGGTCAACTCTCACCGACGATTATCAGCATAACTCTTCTGTCGGGTTTGAGCTACTTTCAGATGTTCTCTTATCGCCTTAACCTTACTTTCAGCTTCTTTGATCAATTCTGGCCCAAAGAACTGATGCTCTCCTACTTCATCCCATAAAAGCGGAGTTCTGCATTTTCTGCCATACAAAGCCTCAAACGGGGACATTTGAAGACTGGCTTGGTAGCTATTGTTATACGAAAATTCTGCATAGGGCAAATTCTTGTCCCAACTTTTCCCATAATCCAAGGCGCAGGCTCGAAGCATGTCTTCAAGAATTTGGTTGACTCGTTCGGTCTGGCCATCCGTCTGCGGATGATATGCAGTGCTGAAGTTGAGTCTGGTTCCCAAAGCTTCATGCAGACTCTGCCAAAATCTTGACGTAAACTGTGATCCTCTGTCGGACACGATCTTCTTGGGTACTCCATGCAGACAGACAATCTTGGCCATATACAATTCCGCCAACTTACTGCTCGGGTAGGTGGTCTTGACTGGGAGGAAGTGAGCTACTTTCGTTAACCGATCAATTATCACCCAGATGGAATCACATCCTGACTGAGTCCTAGGAAGTCCGGTGATGAAATCCATACCAACTTCTTCCCATTTCCACTCGGGGATCGGTAACGGTTGTAACAACCCAATGGTCTTTGATGTTCTCGCCTTGACTCACCGACAAACATCACAACAGACTCTTAACTCAAGAATTTCCGCTTCATGTCGACCCACCAAGATTTTTCCTTAAGATCCTGGTACATCTTGGTACTTGCAGGTGAATGGAATAAGGCGACTCATGGGCTTCCTTCAAAATCGATCGCTTTAAATCCTGCCGATCCGAAGACGCAGATGGTTCCCGAACCACACTTGTTCCTTCCTCATCTTCGTGAATCTCAAGCTTTGCCTCTTCTCATATTCTTCTTGATCTCCTTGATGTCTTCATCTACTAATTGCTTTTCTTTGATCCGACTCAAGTGTTGGTTGAACTTCCAAAGCATTCACACATCCTTGCTCAACAATCTCCAAGTTCAGATGCTTCAATTCTTCATACAACTCTGGCTGATTCTCCTGAACCAAGATGGTATTGCAATACGCCTTCCTGCTCAGGGCATCCGCAACTACATTTGCCTTGCCCGGATGGTAATGGATCTCAAGGTCATAATCCTTTATCAATTCTAGCCATCTTCTCTGTCGGAGATTAAGGTCAGACTGAGTGAATATGTACTTAAGACTCTTATGATCCGTGAAAACTTCACAGCGGTTACCGATGAGATAATGCCGCCAGATCTTTAATGCATGCACAATCGCTGCTAATTCGAGGTCATGAGTTGGATAATTCCCTTCGTGTGGCCTCAACTGACGGGATGCATAAGCTACAGCTTTGCCTTCTTGCATCAATACACAACCGAAGTCCCCGACGAGATGCGTCATGAAAATTACAAAATCCTTATGAATGTCCCAGAGTACCAATACAAAGTGCGAAACTAATCTTGTCTTCAGCTCTTGGAAACTTTCCTCACAAGCACTTGTCCACTCAAATTTCTTCTCCTTCTTCAGAAGTTGAGTCATTGGTCTTGCTATCTTGGAGAAACCTTCAATGAATCTGCGATAATACCCGGCCAATCCAAGGAAGCTTCTCACATCGTGTGATGACTTGGGTTGTTTCCAATCCATTACCGCTCGACTTTGGTGGATCTATCGCAACTCCTCCTGCGGACACAATATGTCCAAGGAATGCCACTTGACTTAGCCAAAATTCGCACTTGCTGAATTTGGCATAAAGCTGGTGCTCTCTGAGTTTTCCCAAAATTATCCTGAGATGGTCCTCATGCTCTTCTTCATTCTTTGAATAGATAAGAATGTCATCGATGAAAACAACCACAAACTTATCCAAGAATTCCATGAACACTTTGTTCATCATATTCATGAAATAAGCAGGGGCGTTCGTCAAACCGAAAGACATTACTGTAAACTCGTACAATCCATATCTGGTGGTGAAAGCTGTCTTCGGAATATCTTCTGGTCTAATCTTGAGTTGGTGATAACCAGATCTCAAATCGATCTTTGAGAAGACACTTGCTCCTTTCAATTGATCGAACAGATCATCAATCCTAGGTAGCGGATACTTATTCTTGATTGTCACCTCATTGAGCGATCTGTAATCCACACACATCCTCATACTGTTGTCTTTCTTCTTGACAAACAGTACTGGTGCTCCCCAAGGTGATGAACTGGGTCGAATATATCCCTTGCTCCGCAATTCTTCAATTTGTTTCTTCATCTCGCCAATTCATTAGCCAAGATTCTCAGTAGGGTCGCTTCGAGATTGGAGCGGTCCCTGGGACTAGGTCAATTAAGAACATGACATCCCTATCCGGTGGCATGCCGGGTAGATCATAAGGAAAAACATCCGGGAATTCTTGTACTACTGGTATATCTTCAAGTTTTAACTCCTTCAAGCTGGTCAGAATGGAACTTCCTCCGATGCAGGTCTTGGGCTTGAATTCAACTGTGACTCCTCTCTCATTGGTGAGAGTAATAGACCTATTGGCACAATCTATCCGTCCTTGATTCTTGGCTAGCCAGTCCATTCCAAGTATTACATCCAGACCTTGAGAATGTAAGACTATCAAGTCTGCCATAAAGGAAACTCCGGATATCTCCAGGGTAAGATTCGGGCATAGAGAACTGGTTTTCATTTTTGAGCCCGGGGAATGGATTATCATAGGATTACTTAATGGAGAAATAGGTAACCCATTTTTGCCCACAAACTTATTGGATACAAAAGAATGCGAAGCTCCAGAATCAAACAGAACTGATGCTGGTATCGAATTAACAAGAAACGTACCCAGGACGACGTCTGGTGCTGCCTGAGCTTCCTCTGCTGTGATGTGGTTCACACGTCCCTTCGTGAACTGGCTCGCCGGCTTTGGGGTGCCACCGGTGGCTGGTACTCCTGATGCTGGCCTGGCTGGTGCCGCAGGCTGCTGTCTCTTCGGGCATTTGTTGGCATAATGTCCAGTCTCGTTGCAATGGAAGCATGTCACTCCTGCGCCGATGAAGTTGGGTTCTTCATTAAACCGCCTGTAGATGCATTGTTGCGGCCGGAAGAGTTGGGAGCGCTTGCGCTTGGATCGAGCTGGGTGTAGAAGATCGAACCTACCACTCGAGGTGGCCGAGGCTGAGCAAAGCGAGGCTTGGGTTGCCCTCCAGAGTTAAACTTCTGAGCGACCATCCTCCGCTTGCGGTTCTCCATCTGCAGATGTTTGGCCTCCTAGCGAAAAGCTTTATTCACTAACTGTTGGAAGTCAGTGTAGTCATTGGAGACCAGCTGAACTGAGATCTCATCGTTCAAACCATCCATGAACCTTTCCTGCCTTTCTTCATCACTAGCCACGTCTGCTGGGGCATAGCGAGCAAGCTGGTTGAACTTGTGTAGGTATTCACCCACCGTGCGGTTGCCTTGTTTGAGCGCGTGGAACTCTTTCTTCTTTAGGGTCATTATCCTCGGGAATATGCGCATGGCGGAAAGCCCGCACAAACTCCTCCCAAGAGATAGTCTGCGACGCGATGGGAGATGTTGTAGTTATCCCACCATTACGATGCGGGACCGGTGAGTGGTGAGAGGCAAACAGACTCTCTCACGATCAAGACATCGAGTGATATCCGGCTTCTTCCCGATAGCACGGATCCGATCATCGGCATCCATCGGCTCAGGTCTTCTTTGGAGAAGGTCGGTGGGCGCATGCGCATGAAATCGCCATTGTCAATCTCGCGGGTGGAGGTGGTGGTGCGAGCCGTTGTTCGCACATTCTCGCACGTTGTTGAGGGATCGAGCTAGGAGGTTAATCGATGATTCGGTTTTCCATCATCGACGCGTAATCTGGTCCTTGGTGGTGGCGGTGGTGGTTCTTTGCAGGATCCTCCCCAGTAATCTGCGTCTTCGTTTCTCGACCTCGGATCGCCTTCGCCCAGACGGTGGTCACCATCTGCTAGAACTCCAAAGATTTAGGAGAGATAGACAGATAGGAAGTTCTAAAGGGTAAATTCTAATGACCCAAGAACACAAAGAGCACACAAGACAAAGAGCGATTTTTCCAAAAGTTCCTTTATTAAGTCATTTTATTCAAAGATTATGGCTACCACAAATAAGATAGTAGCTCATAATTCGCAACTAAAGATCGAGCTAACAGGAAGGTAACTATAATGGGGGCATCGGGGTATAATCCGGCTCATCGAGCTAGCCTCCGCCTTGTAGCTAGCGAGCTCGCAGCTACGATCTTCTTCTCTTACGCTTCTTGTAGTCTGCTTACGGCGGTGAGCAAGTCATTCAAGGTGTTTCAGAGGCATAATCCAAAGCCTTAGCCAGATCCACAGGTGTGTCACCGGGGAATCTTCGTCTCTAGCGGAGTTGAAAGTATCTTGTCGAGTCGGGTCGGAATGTGCATCGGTAGTAATGAAACCGGTGCCTCAAGGCGATGATTGTAGGTGTAGCGAAGGTGGCGATCGCCTCTCTTGCCGTGATCTGCATGCCCTCATCAAAGGTGTCGCTACGGATCGGAGCGCCAAAGACGTGGAAGACGGTGTCAAAAGTAGATTGGAGTAGATGAGCACTTCTACTCTCCACGCTTGTTGTTCTCCCACTTGGTACTTGAATCCTTGAAAAGTTGGCCTCTTTCGTAACCTGTGTCAGATCATTTCCCAAAGTATCTCGCCCAAGATCGAAGAAAGGCTCAAGTGGGAAGTAGCGTCCCAGATTTCACCATCTAAAATTTTGAGAAGGAGAGGAGTTAGTAAACATTTTTAAAGAGAAAGGTTGAGACATGACTCTGGATAGACTCAAAATAGTTTTAGTTTTTGAAGATAAGTCCTTAAGGCAATTCTAAGGCCACGACCTACAGTCGACATGGCTCTGATACCACTTTTGTCGGACCCGGGAACGAAAGATCCCGAATCCTCTGTGTTCATACACCAGTCCAGGATTTCCGGTGTACGATTACAAAAATGATAACATAACCAAATCTCGATTTCATTAATAGTAAATCGAGTTCGATACAAATGGGGCATGAAGCCAAATAAATAAGAAAATAACACAAATGAAATAAAAAGATAGTAGTAGGCGAACGATCCGCCACAGTAATAAATGCAGGGGCGAACCTAGGCATCGGTGTCCTCACCGTCCGATAGTAGTCTTCTCCGAAATTTTGTTGCATAAAGCAAGCATGAGCACAACTACTAGTGCTCGCAAGTTACACCCAATATGGAATTGTAATGCATGCATAAGGTAAGCAAAGGACATTGGCAGGGTTATTTTGCGTAAAGCAGCAGTTTTAATTTAAATAATCATAATAGATTGCAAGGCTATTTTCATACAATAATTAAAATCATATTGTAAATGACAATTGACTAATGTGGATAACCTCCAAGAAGGTGATGGATATCCTCCAATCACAATGGCTAACCGCCCAATTTTTCCCACAGGACTAACCATCCCGAAAACATTTGTTGAAACCATCTTAAAACCAAAAACAAGTCTAACTCAAAGTGGCTTTGCTAGCATGTCCATGACCGCGGACGCGGCTATTCGAATAGTTTTCTACTCTGCAGAGTTTGTACAGCTTTACCCACACGAGATATTATACCCTTTGTGTCGGCCAATCCACGCTTCCTAAGGCGTGTGACAGAGCAAATATCACAAGGCCGTTACAATGATCTACCTCACAATACTCATGCCCGCTAAGGTTTCGCTTCCATTGGACTAACCATCCTCAGGAGCCCCTCTTGCGCCATGTGGGACTCTTGTCTAACCAACACCCACTCATACAACATGGCACGAATATCTATGAGGTATCCCAAATTATTAAGCCAGTCCTTCCCATACAGGACATGTGGTGGTACGTTTTGGCATAGCAAAGGAACGCTTAAAGGCGGTCCTTAATTGACTTGGCGTCTTTCAAATTAAACCACAGGCTTTAATCCTAACCAGATTAAACCGTGCATAAACTGCACCCACCTTTCATCCGTTACACCCAAGTCCAAACCATCTTTATTTTATTTAGTAAAACCACCTTTACAACAGATCTATGGTAAGACAATACCATAGGTTCAAGTTAAAACAAGTTTGTAAAGATTTGGCTAAATCCTCCCCAAAATCAAAATCATGGTCTAAGTATTTGCTAAGCATTTCCAAACAATTTATCTATGGGGACAATGGATGACATTTCAATATTCAATATTGGCCATACAAGGACAGTTGGAATATCTAATCATTTAAACAGGAATTTAAAATACTTGAATAAAAGTATGCATGCACTTAATAATTTGAAAACTGGATTTAAATAACTTTAAAATAGTAGGTGCAAGATGATCAAAGTATAACTTGCCTTCGCTGAAGTCTTGAAATTCTAATTCTTGGAAGAATCAAATTCCTAATAAATAAGTAATCTAAGCGTGAAATACAAACAATCAAAAGAAATTCAAATAAAGACAAGACAATAGTTCAAACTAACTCCAAATAAAATAATTATATTTTATTTGGCTAGATAATAATTTTATAAGACTTTATAAGTTTGAAACATTCAATTTAGAAATAGGAAATAAAAGATATAACTTTTACAAGTTTAAATCCTAAATTTGCAATTTAAATAGTTTCAACTTCAAAATGACAATTTAAACTAATTCCAAATAAACTAATCTTACTTTATTAAGCTAGATAATCTTGTTATAAAATTTTAGAAATTTAATTCACTAAATTTGAAGTTGGAATTCAGAGGATATGAATTTTACAAATGTTAACCTAAATTTGGATTTGAAAGAATTTCTAAATTCTAAAACAGAACTAAACTGGACTCCTAATTGAATAACTATATTTTATTTAGTTAGATAATAGTTTTCTAAGATTTTAGCAACTGAAATCATCCAATTTGGAATTATGATTCAAAAGATATGAATTTTACAAGTTTAATTCCTAAATTAGTAGTTTAAATTATTTCAAATTCAAACAGACAGTTCAAACCTACTCCAATTCAAATTTTTATATTTTATTTATCTGGGTATTAATTTTATAAAATTTTAGAAGTTGGAATCACCTAATTTGGAGTTAGGATGCAAAAGTTATGAATTTTACAAATTAAATCCTAAATCATTATTTAAATCAATTTCTCGAATTATTTTTCTAAAGGAAAATCTATTAATGCATAAGGCTGACGTCAACAAGAATTTTCGGATTTAAAAGAAATTAAAAAGATTCTCGACGAGCGGACCCCTTGTGTCGAGAGACGGCTACCACGTGGACTTAGTCCACGGGCCTTGCGCATGAGGAGGGTGTGAGGTGGCATGGCTCGTGCCACCGTGCGCCACGTCACGAAATGGCGACGTGGCGCTGCGTGGCGTGGTGGCGCTGACATGGCGGCGGCGGCAGCGGCAACGCAAGACGGGCCGTATGGTCGCCGGCGCTACAATGGCAGGTGGCGGCGGCGAGGCGCGATAGGAAAGAGGAGGAGACGGCGATCTCGAGCGCCACCCACACGCCGAGGCGAGGCGAGGCGGCCGGCGACGAGGAAGAAGCGGCGGCGAAGCCGGGTTGTCGACGGCGACGAGCTCCAAGGGTCCTCCGGCGAGGGCGAGGCGCGCACCGGGATTGCGGGGTCACGACGATGGAGATGGAGGCGGTGGCGAGGACGCGGCGTCAGCGGTGTCGCCGGAATCGGAGATGGATCGAGAGCCCCGCCGCGAAGAACTCCAAAATCTGGGCTCCAAAGGGAGAAGGAGGGATGTGGGTGGCGCTGAGTTATGGGATGGAAGGCGCACCCGGAGCTGCCTTTTATAGGGGTCGGGGAGCTCCAAAGCGGCGTGGAGGAGGTGGAGGTCGTCTTGGCGATTCTTGGCGGCGGTTGTGGCGTCGCATCGCGAGAGGGGAGAGGACGGGGGTCGTGTGGAGGTGGGGCGCTTTGTGTGCGCGGCCATGAGGAGGAGCGAGGCGGTTGGGCCAGTCTTTATTCTGAGCTTCGCCATGAGCGAAAAATGGCGGCGGTCGGCTTTGACCGCTGGAGAAGAACGCGGGAAGACGATGATCGGGCCGTCGGATCTTGCTTCGACGGTGCGGAGAAGACGGGGTGGCGTGGAGCGATGCGGGCCGTCGGATGGGCGATCAAGGGTGGAGAGAGAGGGAGGCGCGGGTGGAGCAGTAGGCTGAGCTGGGCCGCACGCGTGGAGAGAGGAGATGGGCCGGAGACTTTCGGCCCAAGCACTGTTTAGGATTTTATTTTGATTTTCTATTTTAAATAATCTGATTAATTCCTTTTAGACTTAGAAAAATAGCAAAAAGAGTCCAAAAATTCTACAAAAATTCTCATAAATCCTTAGAGACATTTTAGACTTAATAAAATTATTCCCAACTTAAACTTGATAATAAATTTTGTAATTAAATTATTTTAGCTTTAAAACATTAGGAAAAAGCTTTTAAAATTTCAGAAAATTCACAAATTCAAATAAGTTTTAAACTTTAATCAAATTTGAAATTTTGGGCTGTTACAAACCTCCCCCCCTTAAGGGAATCTCGACCCCGAGATTCAGGATTGACTGGCGAGAAGGTGGGGATACCCAGTTTTAATGTCTTCTTCTCGCTCCCAAGTGGCTTCACTTTCAGGGTGGTGGCTCCACTGAACTTTGTATGAACGGATGATCTTGTTCCGTGTGACACGCTCTGCGACGTCCAGATTCTTGATCGGTTGCTCCACATAGGTGAGGTCCTCTTGCAGATCAATGCTTTCCAGAAGGGTCTGATCCTCAGGCACTCGAAGGCACTTCTTTAGCTGTGAAACATGGAAGACATTGTGGACGGCGGATAAGGATGCTGGTAGCTCAAGCTGATATGCAACTTCACCTCTTCTTGCCAAAATCTTGTAAGGTCCCACAAATCTGGGTGCAAGTTTTCCTTTGGTTCGGAACCTTCTTACCCCTCGGAGTGGAGTAACTCGGAGGTAGACAAAATCTCCTTCAGCAAAGGTCAACTCTCACCGACGATTATCAGCATAACTCTTCTGTCGGGTTTGAGCTACTTTCAGATGTTCTCTTATCGCCTTAACCTTACTTTCAGCTTCTTTGATCAATTCTGGCCCAAAGAACTGATGCTCTCCTACTTCATCCCATAGAAGCGGAGTTCTGCATTTTCTGCCATACAAAGCCTCAAGCGGGACATTTGAAGACTGGCTTGGTAGCTATTGTTATACGAAAATTCTGCATAGGGCAAATTCTTGTCCCAACTTTTCCCATAATCCAAGGCGCAGGCTCGAAGCATGTCTTCAAGAATTTGGTTGACTCGTTCGTCCTGGCCATCCGTCTGCGGATGATATGCGATCTTGAAGTTGAGTCTGGTTCCCAAAGCTTCATGCGACTCGCCAAAATCTTGACGTAAACTGTGATCCTCTGTCGGACACGATCTTCTTGGGTACTCCATGCAGACAGACAATCTTGGCCATATACAATTCCGCCAACTTACTGCTCGGGTAGGTGGTCTTGACTGGGAGGAAGTGAGCTACTTTCGTTAACCGATCAATTATCACCCAGATGGAATCACATCCTGACTGAGTCCTAGGAAGTCCGGTGATGAAATCCATACCAACTTCTTCCCATTTCCACTCGGGGATCGGTAGCAGTTGTAACAACCCAATGGTCTTTGATGTTCTGCCTTGACTCACCGACAAACATCACAAGACTCTGAACTCAAGCAATTTCCGCTTCATCTTGACCCACCAAGATTTTTCCTTAAGATCTGGTACATCTTGGTATCCGCCAGGTGAATGGAATAAGGCGACTCATGGGCTTCCTTCAAAATCGATCGCTTTAAATCCTGCCGATCCTAAGACGCAGATGCGGTTCCCGAACCACACTCGTTCCTTCCTCATCTTGGTGAATCTGAAGCTTTGCCTCTTCTCATATTCTTCTTGATCTCCTTGATGTCTTCATCTACTAATTGCTTTTCTTTGATCCGACTCAAGTGTTGGTTGAACTTCCAAAGCATTCACACATCCTTGCTCAACAATCTCCAAGTTCGGATGCTTCAATTCTTCATACAACTCTGGTGATTCTCTGAACCAAGATGGTATTGCTGTCGCCTTCTGCTCGGGGCATCCGCAACTACATTTGCCTTGCGGGATGGTAATGGATCTCAAGGTCATAATCCTTTATCAATTCTAGCCATCTTCTCATCGGAGATTAAGGTCGACCGAGTGAATATGTACTTAAGACTCTTATGATCCGTGAAAACTTCACAGCGGTTACCGATGAGATAATGCCGCCAGATCTTTAATGCATGCACAATCGCTGCTAATTCGAGGTCATGAGTTGGATAATTCCCTTCGTGTGGCCTCAATCGACGGATGCATAAGCTACTGACTTTGCCTTCTTGCATCAATACACAACCGAAGTCCCTGACGAGATCGTCATGAAAATTACAAAATCCTTATGAATGTCCGGTAGTACCAATACAGGTGCCGAAACTAATCTTGTCTTCAGCTCTTGGAAACTTTCCTCACAAGCACTTGTCCACTCAAATTTCTTCTCCTTCTTCAGAAGTTGAGTCATTGGTCTTGCTATCTTGGAGAAACCTTCAATGAATCTGCGATAATACCCGGCCAATCCAAGGAAGCTTCTCACATCTGTGACAGACTTGGGTTGTTTCCAATCCATTACCGCTTCGACTTTGGCTGGATCTACTGCAACTCCTCCTGCGGACACAATATGTCCAAGGAATGCCACTTGACTTAGCCAAAATTCGCACTTGCTGAATTTGGCATAAAGCTGGTGCTCTCTGAGTTTTCCCAAAATTATCCTGAGATGGTCCTCATGCTCTTCTTCATTCTTTGAATAGATAAGAATGTCATCGATGAAAACAACCACAAACTTATCCAAGAATTCCATGAACACTTTGTTCATCATATTCATGAAATAAGCAGGGGCGTTCGTCAAACCGAAAGACATTACTGTAAACTCGTACAATCCATATCTGGTGGTGAAAGCTGTCTTCGGAATATCTTCTGGTCTGATCTTCAGTTGGTGATAACCAGATCTCAAATCAATCTTCGAGAAGACACTTGCTCCTTTCAATTGATCGAACAGATCATCAATCCTAGGTAGCGGATACTTATTCTTGATTGTCACCTCATTGAGCGTCTAATAATCCACACATCCTCATCTTGTTGTCTTTCTTCTTGACAAACGAGATCTGGTGCTCCCAAGGTGATGAACTGGTCGAATATATCCCTTGCTCCGCAATTCTTCAATTTGTTTCTTCATCTCTCGCCAATTCATTAGGCAAGCATTCGAGGGTCGCCGAGATTGGAGCGGTCCACAGGACTAGGTCAATTAAGAACATGACATCCCTATCCGTGGCATGCCGTAGATCATCGGGAAAAACATCCGGAATTCTTGTACTCTTGGTATATCTTCAAGTTTTAACTCCTTCAATTGGTCGAGAATGGAACTTCCTCCGATCTGTGTCTTGGGCTTGAATTCAAGCTGTGACTCTCTCTCATTGGTGAGAGTAATAGACCTATTGGCACAATCTATCCGTCCTTGATTCTTGGCTAGCAGTCCATTCCAAGTATTACATCCGGACCTTGAGAATGTAAGACTATCAAGTCGCCATAAAGGAAACTCAGGATATCTCGAGGTAAGATTCGGGCATAGAGAGGCGGTTTTCATTTTGAGCCGGGAATGGATTATCATAGGATTACTTAATGGAGAAATAGGTAACCCATTTTTGCCCACAAACTTATTGGATACAAAAGAATCGAAGCTCGTAATCAAACAGGCGATCTTTGGTATCGAATTAACAAGAAACGTACCGGGGCGACGTCTGGTCTTTGCTGAGCTTCCTCTGCGTGATGTGGTTCACACGCCCTTCGTGAATCGCTCGCCGGCTTTGGGGTGCCACCGGTGGTCGGTACTCGATCTTCGCTTCGGCCGGTGCCGCAGTTCTTGTCTCTTCGGGCATTTGTTGGCATAATGTCGATCTCGTTACAATGGAAGCATGTCACTCCTGCTGGCGATGAAGTTGGGTTCTTCTGCTTAAACCATCCTGCAGATGCATTGTTGCGAGCCGGAAGAGTTGGGCGTTGTCTTGCGTCTTGGAGCTCTGGGTGTAGAAGATCGAACCTACCACTCGAGGTGGTGAGGTGAGCAAAGCGAGGCTTGGGTTGCCCTCGAGTTAAACTTCGGCGACCATCCTCCGCTTGCAGTTCTCCATCTGCAGATGTTTGGCCTCTGGCGAAAAGCTTTATTCACTAAGCTGTTGGAAGTCGGTGTAGTCATTGGAGACCAGGTGGCGAGATCTCATCGTTCAAACCATCCATGAACCTTTCTCGCCTTTCTTCATCACTAGCCACGTCTGTTTGGGGCATAGCGAGCAAATTGGTTGAACTTGTGTAGGTATTCACCCACCGCGGTTGCCTTGTTTGGCGCGTGGAACTCTTTCTTCTTTAGGGTCATTATCGCGGGAATATGCGCATGGCGGAAAGCCCGCACAAACTCCTCCCAAGAGATAGTCTGCGCGATCGGCATGGGAGATGTTGTAGTTATCCCACCATTACGATGCGGGACGGTGAGTGGTGAGAGGCAAGCAGGACTCTCTCACGATCATTACATCGAGTGATATCCGGCTTCTTCCCGATAGCACGGATCGATCATCGGCATCCATCGGCTCTGTCTTTCTTTGGAGAAGGTCGGTGGGCGCATGCGCATGAAATCTGCCATTGTCAATCTCTGCGGTGGAGGTGGTGGTGCGATCCGTTGTTCGCACATTCGCAGACGCTGTTGAGGGATCGAGCTAGGAGGTTAATCGATGATTCGGTTTTCCATCATCGGCGTAATCTGGTCCTTGGTGGTGGCGGTGGTGGTTCTTTGCAGGATCCTCCAGTGTCTGCGTCTTCGTTGCCCGACCTCGGACAACGCCCTTGCTTGCAGATGCGGTGGTCACCATCTGCTAGAACTCCAAAGATTTAGGAGAGATAGGCAGATAGGAAGTTCTAAAGGGTAAATTCTAATGACCCAAGAACACAAAGAGCACACAAGACAAAGAGCAGATTTTTCCAAAAAGTTCCTTTATTAAGTCATTTTATTCAAAGATTATGGCTACCACAAATAAGATAGTAGCTCATAATTAGCAACTAAAGATCGAGCTAACAGGAAGGTAACTATAATGGGGTCTTGGGGTATAATCCGGCTCATTGGAGCTAGCCTCGCCGACCTTGTAGCTAGCGAGCTCATGATTCGATCTTGACTTCTCTTACGCTTCTTGTAGTCTGCATTACGGCGGTGAGCAAGTCATTCAAGGTGTTTAGAGGCATAATCCAAAGCCTTAGCAGATCCACGTGTGTGTCGGCCGGGGAATCTTCGTCTCTAGCGGAGTTGAAAATCTTGTCGAGTCGGGTCTGAATGTGCATCGGGTAGTAATGAAACCGGTGCCACGAAGGCGATGATTGTAGGTGTAGCGAAGGTGGCGGACTGCCTCTCTTGCCGCATCTGCATGCCCTCATCAAAGGTGTCATGGCGGATCGGGCGTCAAAGACGTGGAAAGGCGGTGTCGGTGCGAGATTGGAGTAGATGAGCACTTCTACTCTCCACGCTTGTTGTTCTCCCACTTGGTACTTGAATCCTTGAAAAGTTGGCCTCTTCGGTAACCAGTCTTTGTATCATTTCCCAAAGTATCTCGGCCCAGTATCCAGTAAAGGCTCCGTGGGAAGTAGCGTCCGGTATTTCAGCCATCTAAAATTTTGAGAAGGAGAGGAGTTAGTAAACATTTTTAAAGAGAAAGGTTGAGACATGACTCTGGATAGACTCAAAATAGTTTTAGTTTTTGAAGATAAGTCCTTAAGGCAATTCTAAGGCCACGACCTACAGTCGACATGGCTCTGATACCACTTTTGTCGGACCCGGGAACGAAAGATCCCGAATCCTCTGTGTTCATACACCAGTCCAGGATTTCCGGTGTACACAGTTACAAAAATGATAACATAACCAAATCTCGCATTTCATTAATAGTAAATCAGAGTTCGATACAAATGGGGCATGAAGCCAAATAAATAAGAAAATAACACAAATGAAATAAAAAAGATAGTAGTAGGCGAGCGATCCGCCACAGCAATAAATGCTGGGCGTAACCTAGGCATCGGTGTCCTCACCGTCCTGATAGTAGTCTTCTCCTGAAATTTTGTTGCATAAAGCAAGCATGAGCACAACTACCGTGCTCGCAAGTTACACCCAATATGGAATTGTAATGCATGCATAAGGTAAACAAAGGACATTGGCAGGGTTATTTTGCGTAAAGCAGCAGTTTTAATTTAAATAATCATAATAGATTGCAAGGCTATTTTCATACAATAATTAAAATCATATTGTAAATGACAATTGACTAATGTGGATAACCTCCAAGAAGGTGATGGATATCCTCCAATCACAATGGCTAACCGCCCAATTTTTCCCACAGGACTAACCATCCTGAAAACATTTGTTGAAACCATCTTAAAACCAAAAACAAGTCTAACTCAAAGTGGCTTTGCTAGCATGTCCATGATCATGACGCGCTATTGAATAGTTTTCTACTCTGCGAGTTTATGCAGCTTTACCCACACGAGATATTATACCCTTTGTGTCGGCCAATCCACGCTTCCTAAGGCGTGACAGAGCAAATATCACAAGGCCGTTACAATGATCTACCTCACAATACTCATGCCCGCTAAGGTTTCGCTTCCATTGGACTAACCATCCTCAGGAGCCCCTCTTGCGCCATGTGGGACTCTTGTCTAACCAACACCCACTCATACAACATGGCACGAATATCTATGAGGTATCCCAAATTATTAAGCCAGTCCTTCCCATACAGGACATGTGGTGGTACGTTTTGGCATAGCAAAGGCAGCTTAAAGGCGGTCCTTAATTGACTTGGGCGTCTTTCAAATTAAACCACAGGCTTTAATCCTAACCAGATTAAACCGTGCATAAACTGCACCCACCTTTCATCCGTTACACCCAAGTCCAAACCATTTTTATTTTATTTAGTAAAACCACCTTTACAACAAGATCTATGGTAAGACAATACCATAGGTTCAAGTTAAAACAAGTTTGTAAAGATTTGGCTAAATCCTCCCCAAAATCAAAATCATGGTCTAAGTATTTGCTAAGCATTTCCAAACAATTTATCTATGGGGACAATGGATGACATTTCAATATTCAATATTGGCCATACAAGGACAGTTGGAATATCTAATCATTTAAACAGGAATTTAAAATACTTGAATAAAAGTATGCATGCACTTAATAATTTGAAAACTGGATTTAAATAACTTTAAAATAGTAGGTGCAAGATGATCAAAGTATAACTTGCCTTCGCTGAAGTCTTGAAATTCTAATTCTTCGGAAGAATCAAATTCCCCGGAATCGTCGTAATCTAAACGTGGAAATACAAACAATCAAAAGAAATTCAAATAAAGACAAGACAATAGTTCAAACTAACTCCAAATAAAATAATTATATTTTATTTGGCTGAATAATAATTTTATAAGACTTTATAAGTTTGAAACATTCAATTTAGAAATAGGAAATAAAAGATATAACTTTTACAAGTTTAAATCCTAAATTTGCAATTTAAATAGTTTCAACTTCAAAATGACAATTTAAACTAATTCCAAATAAACTAATCTTACTTTATTAAGCTAGATAATCTTGTTATAAAATTTTAGAAATTTAATTCACTAAATTTGAAGTTGGAATTCAGAGGATATGAATTTTACAAATGTTAACCTAAATTTGGATTTGAAAGAATTTCTAAATTCTAAAACAGAACTAAACTGGACTCCTAATTGAATAACTATATTTTATTTAGTTAGATAATAGTTTTCTAAGATTTTAGCAACTGAAATCATCCAATTTGGAATTATGATTCAAAAGATATGAATTTTACAAGTTTAATTCCTAAATTAGTAGTTTAAATTATTTCAAATTCAAACAGACAGTTCAAACCTACTCCAATTCAAATTTTTATATTTTATTTATCTGGGTATTAATTTTATAAAATTTTAGAAGTTGGAATCACCTAATTTGGAGTTAGGATGCAAAAGTTATGAATTTTACAAATTAAATCCTAAATCATTATTTAAATCAATTTCTCAAATTATTTTTCTAAAGGAAAATCTATTAATGCATAAGGTGACGTCGTGAAGAATTTTCGGATTTAAAAGAAATTAAAAGATTACGACGAGCGGACCTTGTGTCGAGACACGGCTCACGTGGACTTAGTCCACGGGCCTTGCGCATGTGAGGAGGGTGAGGTGGCATGGCTCGTGCCACCCGGCGCCACGTCGCGAAATGGCGACGTGGCGCTGCGTGGCGTGGTGGCGCCGACATGGCGGCGGCGGCGGCGGCGGCGACGAAGACGGGTTCCATGGTCGCATTCTGACGTGGCGTGGCGGCGGCGAAGGCGCGATAGGAAAAGGAGGAGCAGCGATCTCGAGCGCTCACCCACACGTCGGCGAGGCGAGGCGGCCGGCGACGAGGAAAAGCGGCGGCGAAGCTTCGGGTTGTCGACGGCGACGAGCTCCAGGGGTCCTCCGGCGAGGGTGAGGCGCGCACCGGGATCGCGGGGTCACGACGATGGAGATGGAGGCGGTGGCGAGGACGCGGCGTCAGCGGTGTCGCCGGAATCAGAGATGGATCGAGAGCTCCCCGCCGGCGAAGAACTCCAAAATACGGGCTCCAAAGGGGAGAAGGAGGGATGTGGGTGGCGGCGCTGAGTTATGGGATGGAAGGCGCACCCGGGGCTGCCTTTTATAGGGGTCGGGGAGCTCCAAAGCGGCGTGGAGGAGGTGGAGGTCGTGCGCGGCAGTTGCGGCGGCGGTTGTGGCATCCGCATGCGTGAGAAGAGGGGGAGAGGACGTGGGGGTCGTGCGGAGGTGGGGCGCTTTGTGTGCGCCATGGGGGAGATGGGGCGGTTGGAGGCGGTGCCGTTACGAGCTCGCCCGTGAGCGAAAATGGCGGCAGGGTCGGCTTTGACCGCGCGGAGAAGAACGCGGGGAAGACGATGATGCGGGGCCGTCGGATCTTGCTTCGACGGTGCGGAGAAGACGGGGTGGCGTGGAGCGATGCGGGCCGTCGGATGGGCGATCAAGGGTGGAGAGAGGGAGGCGGGTGGAAGCGGTGGGGTCGAATTTGGGGCCGCACGCGTGGAGAGAGGAGATGGGCCGAGACTTTCGGCCCAAGCACATTTAGGATTTTATTTTGATTTTCTATTTTAAATAATCTGATTAATTCCTTTTAGTCTTGGAAAAATAGCAAAAAGAGTCCAAAAATTCTACAAAAATTCTCATAAATCCTTAGAGACATTTTAGACTTAATAAAATTATTCCCAACTTAAACTTGATAATAAATTTTGTAATTAAATTATTTTAGCTTTAAAACATTAGGAAAAAGCTTTTAAAATTTCAGAAAATTCACAAATTCAAATAAGTTTTAAACTTTAATCAAATTTGAAATTTTGGGCTGTTACATAAGGACATGGTCGTAGATCATATTGCATTAAGGTTCGTTCGATATAATTTGTGTGTATTCGGGAATTGTTATGTCCTGCGAGGAGCTGCTAACGACACGTAATCGGAAAGGAGTTTCCGAGTCACAACTGATTACGCATGAACCTAACGGGTCACACACTTAACTGGTTGGAACAAACGTTTTCGGATAGGATCCGTCATGGGCACTATATAAGGAGATGCATGAGGCTATTGGGGACATGCTATACACGTGAGTTGTTCCACCAAAAATCCTAGCCGTCATCTTCTCGAGAGAGCTTTGCCGTGCGACTTGGTGCAAGCACACCGACGTACAGTGTTCCTTCCCTGGACATGTGGATACCATAGAGGCGCTATTGCGGTTGCTATTGCGCTCGAGGACGATCCACGATCTTCACAAGGAACTGCAGAGGTTGCTGGAGGAGACGATCGACTACGACCACTTCATCACGCGCTCTACGTTGGATTAGGCTACTCTAACTATATTTTTGCTGCACTGCGCGTCTGGTGGTAACGATCTGTGATCTTCTACTTGCTTGGCTTCCTGGTTTACGTGATAGAATTTTTGAATTACCAGCTAGCGTAGCCTACCTGTATCCCTTCACCATTCATCTCACACAAGTTTGAATGTATGAGTTCCAATTTTTCCGAATTTTTTTCCTCCACAGCTTTGTGAGGCTTTCAAGGTTGCTTCGCTTGCACATAAATTTAGCATTTGGAACCTTTGACTATGAAGAAGTTTGAAATTAAATTTAAACTGGAAAGCCTAGACATACAACCAAAATTTATATGACATAAACGTGAATGCCACATATTGGCCTCACCACCATTCGAGTCATAAATATGGTTCACAACCTTATTACAAAAATCTGAAAGAAAAAACGGAACAAGCATCTGCATTCATAGCCTTTTCCAATAAAAGTCCAAATTTTGACATGACTACTTTATTTGACTCAAAGACCAACTTGAACCCATCTCGGCATAGAAGGGAACCACTAACGAGATTCTTATTTATTGTAGGGGCATGCTACACGTTCTTCAAACGCACGATCTTTCCCGAAGTGTACTTAAGATCTATCGCGCCAACACCAAGAACAAAAGCATGTGACCTGGTAAGATGAAAACATAGATGCATTAGCGCATATATGAATATTAGCCCTGGTGTGAACCCACCAATTAGTAGATAGGCATGCCGAAAATACACTAGGTAAATTATCATAACTAGATGGTTCAGCCTTGCCAATAATCACATTAGCAGACTTCTTCTACACTGGATGATTTTTCTTGCCATCCGTTTGCGGCATTTCTTGGCCTAATGACCAGTCTCGTCACAAACAAGGCAAGTAATATCCTTCGTGTCCACTTTCTTCTTCCTGTTGTTGGTCCTTTTAAAGTTGGTGGTCGAAACAATCTTGCCTTTCTCTTTGTCAATATGCTGCATGATGTTCACTCTAGACTATCCCTCTTGCACCATTGGTGTCACATATTTTGCCCGAGCCTTCTCTTCAACATCAAGGCTAGCAACCAGATCCTCAACAGAAATATTTTGCCTCTTGTGTTTTAGAGATGTGGCCAAATTCCTCCAGATTGGAGGCAATTTAACAATAATGCCCCAGCCACAAATTTGTCAAGCAATTGACAACCAAGGTGGGCGAGTTCCCTCACAACGAATTGTAGTTCATGAGCCTACTCGACTACAGAATGGTTATCAACCATTTTGTAACCATGATATTGCTCCATGACATACAATTCATGTCCAGCATCTGAGGCAGTGAACTTGTGTTTGAGTGCATGCCACAGATCCGCAGCATTCTTTATGTGCATATACACATCATAAAGCTGGTCAGGCAACACGCTTAGAATGCACCCAACAAATATTGTCGTAGTCTGTTTGTTGTGCAGCAGTACAAGGTCCTGCAAGACCTGGTATCACGACCCAAAATACATTCATAGCCGAGAGCCACAATTGGACCCTTGTTTGCCATCTCTTGAAATTCACACCAGTGAATTTCTCCGGTTTCATTGCCTTGTCAAAACGAGCCATCACAAAATGCCTATCAGGTTTTTGAATTGTTAGGTATATGCGCACTTTTGTGATTATTATAATTCCTAAAACAATAATTGAATCAACAACAGTATATGTACTAGGCATATTTGGGACTATGAACAGTAACATGATCATCAACTCAAATATATCTATCTCATAAGTATGCATGAACAAGGCAAAGCCTAGAATAAGAATGCTACTAACAGAAGTAGGCATCAACATCATCACATGACAAATATTTAGGAAGCAAGTCCTAGCCATATCAAAAGATATCATTGTGACTTACAGAGAATCACTTCGATGAAGGTCACGGTAGAGTCTGATGTGAAGAAGATGACGCGAAGTGGATGATGGAGGAGGGGTCCGTGAGCAGTCACACGAACGCTTCCCAAAAACCTAATTCGCCCTAACCTGTGCAGGATGACGAGGGACGCCGAATTCGAAGATATTGCTCTCCCCATGTTGGTGCACGCCAAAGAATGGATGGAGAAGCCGAGGCTGCGCAGCACAGAGGAACCGGGCGACAAAACGAAACTAAATATGTCTCTGTTCTATTTCTGAGCCAGACTATTCTGATATTGATCTCTCCTTTATATAGAACCAGCTCCAGCAGAAGAAACTGCCATCATTACTATCATTACTCTATTTTAAACGTAGTTAATGCATGCCATAAAAGCCAATCGAAACAGTGTAATTCAAATTTTCAGTTTCTAATTTGTATACATGGTTTTGAGGTGCAAAAAAAGCTGCGTCTCCATAGCCAACCGGACATGAAATTGTTGGACCATTCACGCGCGCGTTGCGGGTGGACGATGGCGTGGCGAGCGAGCGAGCGTGCGCGTGTTCTTCTTTTGCTTGCTTCAACTAAGTAAGACCAACTCCACCTTATATATTGGCCTCTTCCTACCTAGACTAGAAATATGTTACTAAACTTCTCATCTTCTACATGCATGAGTGGACTTTTGAGATTTTTCTAAGATTTAATTAGAATATTAAATGAGCGAAGCCCCAAACTCGAACAGAAACTATGGTAAGTAGTGCAAGGTAATGGAGAACATGAACGCCATTGTTGGCGTCTGCGTGAAGCTTGTGGTGAAGGAATGCATGTGCGGTAAGGGGCTTTTACAGAGGTTGTGCTCAGTTTCGGCCAACCTGTCACACTACATTAATTAATGTGTTGTTAGAAAATGGAAGATAGGTGAATGGACAATCCAACCAATATTACACGCCGTCAACACTTGAATTTTTTTTAAATAATCTATTTTTTATTAGAAATTACAGAAATATTCCAGTGTTCTTTTTTTTTACGTAGTAGTCATCATCGCGAGCGATTGGGTGGTGGATCCGATCGCTCCATCATTAGGTGACTGAAGCCCTATCGCCCAACCGTTCGGCATGAGCACTTCAGTCGCCCTACGGTTGGGCGACAAGGTTCTTGTCGCCCAACTGCAAGACGACAGGGGAAACAACCTATTTTTGTTAGTGATTTAGCAAATCTGATTGTATGATGTTATTTATTTTTAAAATAATAGTGTTGTGACGATGTTGGTTGGTATGTTTGTTATTTTCGTAGAATATCAACGGTACAAAATTTCTGTAGAATTTTGGGAGAACGATTGAGATAGTGATGATTGTATGATGTTATTTATTATCATGTGCCAGGGATATGATTGAACGGGCTAAGAACGCTCGTTGTGATTATGAAGATGCCTTAAAACATGGAGGATTCGACGTCGGTGCGAATGGTGCTTTCTGGGATTGCACTAAAAGAGGCATACTTGCAATGTAGGCTTGCTTTGATGGTTTGGCCAAAACTACATTAGAATCCGCGGACAGAAGCACGTTACACATAGTCACATGGCATGATGGTTCGGCTAATTGCTATAAAATAATCACTACTACTAGGGTACACTGCGACAGAAGCATCCGGACCATGTAAATCTACATGCCTTTAGGGGATAGTAAATAACATGGGGGGTAGGACGGGGGACTACCACGTAATGACCTGACCTACTGCGTGGACCGGGGCCATTTTCCCTTCCTTGGTAGCTCGGCGTTGAACTCCTCGCTGGCCTTCCCCTTCCCCTTGTCACGGGACTGTCCACGTCGGGCTGGTATATCGAAGTCGTCCATGTCCTGCGATTCCATGATGTAAGTGCACCGTATAGTGAGAATCGTAAGAAGGATGTAAATTCTTCATAACTCACGTCGTGGATACGGATTACGCCCAGGCGACCGGATACGCTGTGGCGGCCGGGCTCAGCCGCATGAGCCTTTCCCTTGCCCTTGTCGCGGGACTGTCCACGTCGGGCTGGTATGTCGAAGTCGTCCATGTCCTGCGATTTCATATGTAAGGGCACCGTATAGTGAAAATCGTAAGAAGGATGTAAATTTTTGATAACTCACGTCGTCCATACGGATTACGCCGGGCATTGGATCTGTTGTGGCGGTAAGCTCACCGCATGAGCCTTTCCCTTGCCCTTGTCGTGGGACTGTCCACGTCGGGCTGGTATGTCGAAGTCGTCCATGTCCTGCGATTTCATATGTAAGGGCACCGTATAGTGAAAATCGTAAAAAGGATGTAAATTTTTGATAACTCACGTTGTGTAGTGTTGGGTTTGGTTCAACCCCCTTTTATAAGCCCCATGGTTGGCATGGTGTGGTTAATTTCATGCAGAGTATAGAGTCCTGTCTTTTAATTCTGAAAAGCTGAGGAGGTAGAGTGTTGTCATGTCGGTCTGGAAAGCTGGCAAGGCATAGTGTTGTCACGTATTACTTTGCGGTGAAGTCATGTCTTGCTTTGCGAGTGTTGTCTTATCGGTTGAAAAATCGGGCGAGGCGAGTGTTGTCACATCTTTCCTTGCGGAGTCTTGTCCGTGTGGTCTTGTCATTGCGCAAAACTACCGAACTGTCTAGTCTTGTCATCGCGCAAAGCTGCCCGTGTGGTCTTGTTTATAAAATGCTTTGTTAGCCTCCCCAGCGGGCTATAAAATGCTGCATACGCTCCAAATTAGGACCACTCGACCCTTCAAACCGTAGGAAGAAGAACCTTCTCCGTCTTATAGTAACAAGCGATGGCAGGCGTGCGAGGACCCGATCAGCAAAAGTCGGTCGCTGCCGGACCAGCGTCGAAAGGAGGAGGACTTGGCCTAACTACCGGTTCTTTGCCGAAGAAGCGTGCTCAACCGATATGGCGAAATCACGGACACCGAGGACAGCGATCGTGCAGAGTCATAGACGGCCCTTTTGATGGTGGACGGCGTTTCTTCCGATGCCCATACTCTGGGGTAAATAGTTTTGTTCATGTTATTGCTAATACATCCTCCGTACTAACCGTCCCTTATAGCAGATGGCGAAATGCAACTTCACCCGCTGGATCGATCCTCCCCATGATGGACATGCTGTGAGGTACTTGGATGTATTGTGGAACGGAATCTTTGATTTGGAGGCGCAAATTGACGATCTCAAAGAGCAAAATGATGACCTCCGCCAGATCTTGATGTGAGAGAGGGCAATGAGGAGGTCGTGAACATAGGAAGTTCGTATGATCCCACATGCTGCTGTGCCAACCCTAGCTGCATATGTGCGTGCCACTACAACGACGGCCAACCACGTCCGAGGCGACCAACTGGAGAACACTCTATGTGGCTAGCGAGAGGCACCTTCTACAATTAGGCACGAGCGGAGAAGCTTGTACGTCGGTAGTCTCCCCTTATGTACACAGTTATGTTCAATCTCGTAACGCATGTAAGTAAATGGTGGACGCGTCATTGCGGTTGTCATTTATCGAGTTGATGTTGCATCGAGGTGTCGTGTGCATTAAGCTAGAGGCGTCGATATGCATTGAACAAGCATGCATTATATGAACGAGTACACAGAAGAACGCAAAAGTATTACATGCATCATATATTAAGTGCAAAGCTATGCGGCCCAAGTCGATCGCATGCCCCTACTAGCCCCCCAACCGCACCACCAACATCCCTCCGCGTCCCCACCGCCCCTCCACCTCCGTGTCCTCCCCACGGGCTCGCTTGGCGCCCTCTCTGCTGTTGGGTGTCGGGGCCTCGGCCCTGAGAGGGAAAGACGGTCAGGAACCCTGATCTGACGAGGACCGAGCGGCGAAGGGGTGGACAACATTGGGTGTTGTGTGGGTACTGGCGCACCGAGGAGCTGTGACTGGACGAGAACCTCGGCGGTGTGGGGTGAGGTCTTGGGTCGTCGTCCACCAAGAACTCCTGCGCGTCCATGTCACCTGAGTAGGCCCCTCCGTCATAGGGCAATGTACCTGCACAACAAACTATTGTTAGTTCATAAAAGGCGCGATGCGTGCTAACAAAGCAGAGGCGTGGCGTACCCTCGGCTAAGCGCCATGGCGCGTCGCGAAGAGCCTGGCCAGAAGTGTGGCACGTCTGCGCCTGCGATCTTTGCTGTGTACGAAGTGCAGTCGAGCATCCGGCCTCGTCGGTAGCGTCGGTGTCGGGCGTGGTCAGGTGACCCTCCGCTTTCTTTGAGTTCTTTGCCAGACGGGCCGGTGTGGACGGACGTACGGACTGTGGAGCTGGCCCGAGCATCTCAACCTCTGGTAGCTTGGTGCACGACAACAGGCCAAAAATACGTGTGGCTTGCTGTGCCACACGACGGATAACATGGGCCGTGTCCTCGCGTGTGCCCTCCACACCATCCGTGAACCTCTGAAGCCAGGAGCGGCAGTCCGTCGCAATCTCACGAGCCGTGCTCGCCTACATCGAAAACAAAACACGGTGAAAACTGTAAAGACGTATGCTGCAAGCAAATTTTTCGAAGTCGGATGTAATGTACCGCGTGGTGCACGTCTTGCGCTAAATGCACAGGGTACGTGTCGGTCGGTGCAGGGAGACGTGGTGCGGGCTCGTCTGCAGCAAGCACGAGCTTTGATGCGTGTCGAGGCGTACCAACGAATGTACTCGTCGTAGGTCCTGTGGTCATAAGGGGTGTCCTCCTGCACACGATCTGTAGCGCGCCCTCCCACTGCCCTACCCACGAGTCCATCCTACTCGCCCAGTTTGTGCCGCGACGGACTCCCTTCCTACTGAACCTGCAATATGTACCATGTAGTTAGAAGTCATGCGTAAGAGACAACAGCACAAACGACGCATGTATGCCGATTACTCACCCGTGCACGCTATCGGGCACTAGGCGCTAGCGATCTGGAACCTCTGCCGTAGGCGGCTGGCGCATGACACGATCGCCTGAGTCCTCGGCGAAGCGTCGAACACAAGTGCCTGCGGTCGGCCGATGAGTCGGTCTCATAAGCACGGCGAGGATAGCCGTGGGGAGGCGGCGGGCAAGTACCTCTGGCGAGTATGGCTCCCAGCGAGCGTCATCCACCGTGAGCGGTCGAAGCGCTCCTGAGCGGCTCGTGCGCTGTGTCACTGCGTCGCGTGAATCGGACTGTAAGGAACACAACATATTGTATTTCCCGGTCAAAAAGGTCCCGTCCACTGAGATCACGGGCAGCATATGCCTCAAAGCCTCGATCTGCAGGACGAAGGATAAGAAGGCCCTACGCAATATCAAAAAACCTCACGGAATTTTAGATGGCATGTCCTCTCTGGCGATTATGCGTGCGGATTTCTCTCTTGCGGCACCTCAAGCATCGAGGAAGGTTGTCGTCGTAGCCTCAAAAGATCCAAACCGTCTTTCCAAAGCCTTACGCCGCGACGCCACGCCACAGTAGCTGATCTTATACTTGAATTTCTTCTCAATAGCCACCATAATGTACTTGGCCTCCACATCCTTCTTCTCCACTATCTCTCCATACATCAAATTGGCTATGAAGGTCGGCGTTAGGTTCACGATGTCTACACAAAACACTATGAGCATGCAGAGTGCGGCTCCACCCGACACAATCCAGTGAGTCTCATACTTCGGTCTATGTGCGTGCACTCGCCATGGACAACCGGCCTGCTCGCATTTCACGGTGTACTGCTCTTAGCTAGATTTGACGACCCGAAACGTCCGCTGCATAGACATAGCCCACAACTTAATGGTATCCTGTAAGGATGTCTTATCAGCAAACATTGAGTGCAATCGAACCTCCGTGGCATGGTACTCCCACGGCGATTCGTGCTCGTCATGCGTAGATAGACCCTCAGCGTCGAATCTATTCCATTCCCGGGGGATGGGAGCTCCGTCCTCATTGGAATTGTCCTCGTCGTCTTCTTGTAAAGCTTCGTCTTCAGCCAAGGCTATCCGGTCATCGTTTTCTATTTGATGCAATTTGTAATCCCTATGCTCTCCTTCATCAGCCTGTCCTGTAGGCTCACCATGCGGTGACTGATCTTCCTCTCATCTATCTACCGCGTCGAGCTGATCACAAGCAACATTCTCTGAACTCTTCGTAACACCGCCGTCCGGGTCCTCTTCTTCACCAACATGCTGGGCAACCGAACTGCTCGCACCACCCGGATGATATCCGGTGGGGGGCCCTGCACAGCTTCTTTTGGGCATGGTTGCACAAGTATCACACACTCATATCCACGGCGCCGACATCCTTCTATAAAGGCCTTCCACCTTTGCCCGTCTTGCGTCAGTCTTCTCAACTCCCATTTGATGTTCGTGGGAGACCGGCTCCAAAGCCCTTGTATGCCGACGCTGCACACCTCAGGGTTCAAAGAGAAGCTGCGGGTGAGCCAATGCTTCACATCTTCGATTTGTGCATTCTCGCCGTCCGGGTGTACAACAGTGGCTTACCGAAAACTGCTCAAGTCAACACCGCACGGACCTTCACGAACGGTGCCAACACCGTAATGCACTTTCAATGTAGTGGGTACAGGCATGACTTATTGTATGGCTGTAAATATTTCCAACATTGCAACTAGTCAGATCGTAACGCACGATATGCAAGTTCTGCTACATTGTGATTTACATTTCTAAGGCCCTTCACCTATCGTAGAGGCCACAATGAACGTGCAGTACGATATTTACATTCAACATCAAAACTGACCTATTCCATAGCAGGTATTATCTGATCCGGACGCTAACTTGCAATCCGAAATGCTATAGGTGGCGTTCCAATCTTCTACAGAGCTATACATATTACTTAAGTCAATTAGTTCATACTAATTAACTTCTACTAATTAGTTTATAAAATAATTCATCCTCCTTATGCGCTCGGTCACGCATTATTCAACCAATAATAGTCGGCCACGCATGCAACCACATATTTGCAATACTTTCACAAACAAGCACTAATACTCCCTCACAGACTATTTTTTCTCTAACTAAAGTTTCTTATCATGACTACTTACATACAAATCAACAACATTTCGATTTTCTACTTTTTTGCTCTAACTAAAATTTCATACGAGTACTACTTACACTACAATTTGTACTAAATAAACTATTTACCTACTACAAAATTTAAAATACAAAATAAAACAAACTTACCTCGCAGATGCTGTTTTCCTCTCCTCTCCCTCTATTTTTCCTCTGCTCTCCCTCTATTTTTCCCTCCTCTCTCTCCTCTCCCTCTTTTCTCCCCTCTCCCCACGAGCGCTGGATCCAAATGTTTCCTCTCGCCTCCTCGCGCAGCCGGCGGGGACCGCGCGGTTTCTTATATAGGCCTCTAGTCGCCCAACCGTTGGGCGACTAAACAGAATCGCTCTCGGTTCAATGATCGCAATAATGGCGCCCAACGGTTCAGCGCCCGCGCCATAAATGCCGAACGGTTGGGCGATAGGGCTTCAGTCGCCTAATGGTGGGCGGCGATCGATCCAATCGCAATCGGCTGACAGACGGCTATTTCTGTTAAAAAAAAGAACGCTGGAATATTTATGTAATTTCTAATAAAAAATAGATTATTTTAAAAAAAATTCTCAACACTTCTCCTTCCGGTGCCGGTTACAGTAAAATAACTCTTCGTTAATTCAGGGATAGTTGAATTTGTGGAGGAAACTTTTGCAATAATTAGTGGCCTGTGTTAAGAACTTTCCGTAGGATTAAGGATCTGACGATAAGCTGAGACAAATTAGGGGCCCATTGTGCATCCACTAGCTTCCATAAATTATTTTTTGTTTTGAAAACACGAGCAGAAATTTTGCCATTCTTTTCAACGAGAAGAGAATACACCGACCTTAAAGGGAAACACCACATTAGATTCAATAAATTGAAATTACAATTCTCCTAAATAACATCTATTTTTTGTATGGTTAAGATTCTTTCTTCTGAGTTTAAATATGTTGACTAGCATCTTTCTTCTTTTCATTCTAAGAGCTTTTAATGACGTATTATGGGTTTTTAAAAATATAATATATATTGGTGCCATCAGGTACAAAGTGAGAATCGGCACGTAAGAACTGAACAAGATGTGCTTTGGCATATGCTAAATGCCGAAATGGAATGGGATAATCATCTGGCGTTTTAGCCGAAATGGAATGCGATAATCATCTGGCGTTATGCACGTAAGAGTGTAAAGAATTTTTGGCCGTATTAGCGTGATTTCATTTTGTATTTATAAAAATAGCCGCAGCGAAATTTTATTAGCAAAATTAACACCCCGACCGCATAGCCGCCGTACGACGGCCGCCTCTACCTGCGCCCGCTTCTGCGAGGCAGCCGTGCGATAAGCGTTACCGCATAACCGCTATCTTGATAGCGCCGCCACGTGTTTAGGGTTAGGGTTAGGGTTTAATCCGGTTTCATCGATTTCCGTTTGAATTTTAAAATATAGCAAACAACTTCAAAAAATTATGAAATTTTATGTGGAGCCTCCTGACACAGTATACTTGTTTGTGTAAATTTGCCATAATTTTATTCATCCAGAATTATTCTCGCAATTTTATATAAGTATACTGTTTGTATGGATTTGTAAATGTAGAAAATGAGTTCTAAAAATTATAAATTTTTTTGGTGGTGTAATGTTTCGATAATTTTATATGTGTTCTGGAATTGTCTCGAAAATTTAGGATTTAGGTCGCGAGAATTTGGATTTTAGGTTACGAAAATTAGGGTTTTATGATTTTATGCGACTTGGAATGTATTTGAGATTTGCTGATGTTTCAAAGGAGGTCTGCTTGTATGTAAACATCCTGGGTTATATTTTGGTGATATACATGTCTTGACAGCAAGGTATATTAGAGGTCTAGAGAAGGTTGTGGGATATTCCAAATATGCTATACTTTTCCCTACTTCTGGAAAACTATCTGTTAGACTCGAAATAACATTTTGTAATCGTTGTACGTTGTTGTGGTGCGCTAAATTTCTGAACATTTTTGTGAGGTAGCAATGATTCGTAAGTACAAAGGTAGGTGATATTGCGATGTGCCAGGAAATTCATACACAGTAACATACGCGAAAGTTTTGGAGAAATGGCGCAACGATAACAACACGACAGTTGATCCGACAAAGGGGTTACATGGCAGTAGGCTAACGAACTAAGGATGGTAAACACATGTCTTTAGGGAATTAAAAATACATGGGACATATGTACGAAGAGGGTCGGACTACTGCGTGGACCGGGGCCATTTGCCCTTGTTTGCGAGCTCGGCGTTGTACTCCTCGTCGGCCGCCTTGGCATCGACCGCCATTTCCCTCTTTTTTTCACGCTCCCTTTCACGAGCCTCACGCTCTCTGCACCTGCACGCCTCGAGATGAGCCTGCATCTCTAGCCAGATACGCTCGTTGTGCTCTTCGGTGCGGTGCTCCTCCTTTCTCTTCTCGCGATCTCTGTTGGCATCCCACTCCTCGTAGTCAAGAGTCTAATGGTCGTGTGGGTGAATCTCTAGGTCGATCTACTTGCGGTAGCCACATAGCGGATCTGGGGACTATGGGTAGACGGGAGAGGTTGTTAGTGTGTACTTTGAAAGAGAAATGGTAGGGGAACATACTGTAACATGTCTTTACCGGCTGCTGGTAGCGGCTCGTGTCCCAACGGAGTAGTTCGCGCAACCCCGGTAACGCATGTCCAGGCTTAGTCGGTGCTTGAACTTGAAGAACATGCATCTGTCCCTGCACCAACAGAGGAGCGGCGTCTCCCTCTCGGGCGGGTGTGCGGTGAATGCTCGGTTGGGATGTTGTGGTAGGGTTTGCTACTACGCGGGGCGACGTCATTGTGCACGCGCGGGGGGGGGGGGGGGGGGTGGCCTCCTGGCATGCTCCATTTGTTCCAGTACTTGCCCATCTAAGCGAGATTATGTTGAAGTCTGGATGCAGGAGAACACGGTGTGGAAGGGGTAGTACTTATATGCTGAGCCGGTGCTACGTACGCAGCTAAATTGTAATTCGGTTGAAGAAAATTCATGTCTACGAAGCAGCGGCCCTGAGGAGACTTGTTGGGTCACATCGCTGCACAAAGCTGACTTGTTGGGTCACATCGTCCTTAAAAGCTCAGGAGGTAGAGTTGTCATTTCCCTCTAAATCCTGTGGTCTTGTTGTTCGGAAAAGTTAGCGTCGCAGTGTGTTGTCTTTTCGTTCTAAAAATTCGAAGACGTTTTCATACATGAAATTTGAAGCATTACAAGCATTACATGATACACGTGCTGACTCCTTCAGGATTTACAATCATTACATGAACCAATTTAAGACCTTTTCATACATAAAATTAGAAGCCCGAGTTTACATAATACAATATGGCTCACTCGTCTGAGTTTGAGCCACTACCCTCTGCTCGTTGCAGCGGCCTCCGTGTGCGCTTGGATGTATTGCGTCGGGCATGCCCCGTGGAGTACGTGAAGCGGTCGGGTGAGCGCATGTCAGTTCGGAGGGGGTATGGAGATCGTTGAGGTGGCAGAGGTGCACCGGTAGGCTTAGTATGGCCCAGCAGAGTCTGGTAAGCGTACATGTCGTTGTGATGAGGCATGCCGGCCTAGGGGACACCTCCGAAGAAATCATGACCGACGGGCTCGAAAAATTCACTCCTGTGGTACGATGCCTACAACTCCGGTTGCACGGATAAGCTCTGCCCTTAGAGGTACGGGGTGCCAGCGAACCCAGAGGAGCTCTACCCTTGGACATACGGTGGGACAGCGAACCCGGAGGAGCTCTGCCATGCGTAAGTTCCAAACCCTGACTGCCATGCTCCATACCCTAACGACGTGTACTGCTCCCTGGTAGGAGCTAGGAGGCCCGTGTCATCATCATCAGTCGTCGTGAACTGGCCGTCCCCCCACGGTCAACTGAAGGCTGCAAGATGGAACAATGTTAGTTCAGATAAACACTCGAGACGTGAACTGAGAATCTCGTACCTCCCGGATGTCCAGTGCAAATGACCAACGGGGAGTGCTAGTCTGTGTACCGAACGCGACCGGTAGAAGTGATTCATCCCGACGGACCTACGGCGGGAGAATGACATGATGTTAGCGCAACGTATGGTATAACCAAAAAACATAATGTAGATTTGTACATAACTTACCTCCCTGCCGACCTGGCACACGAATGACATACGAGGAATGCTACGATGCCGGCTGGACTCGCTAGGTCGTGCTGACCTAGCGGGTGAGCATGGCCTCCCACTTGGTGCCCGATGCGTAGGACGTCGTCCGTCGAACCCGCAGCTCAAGTTCCTTACTATCTTCTTCAACTCTGCGGCGACGTACCTTAAAGTTTTCAGCATCCCCGCCGGTGTTCTGTCTGGGTTGCTGATGGCGGCCTCCGATGGCCCAAGATGCACTGCACCTGCTCCAATTGTAATGACGTACATAACATGTTCATTAACGAAGAGTACAAATATCGTCAATGAAATGACCAGAGGTTGTAAGTGTCCTACGTTTTTGTCACGTCGCGAAGTGCTGTGACGATCGTACGCGTGGTGGAGGCTCTCCTAGTGCGTCTTCTCTGACACTAGCTCTGGGCGCTCCGGTAGAGAAATGGTGAGTTTTACGCGTGTACGTGGCACGTACCACTCCAAGTACACACCATACGTCTTAGGGTCGTACAGACGCCGCTCAATTAAGACATCCATGTGCGCCTCCTCTATCCATGCTGTAGTCCACTCCTGCTAGACCGGGCATCAATCATTTATATGCCCACCCGTCCTTAATTGCCTGCATTTTCGTAAGGATTGATGTTAGAAAATAAGACGTAAGAACTGTAAACATTACTCGGATGAAGTTTGACTCACATGTGTATGGTTCGGTGCAAGAGCCTGCTGTCCAGGGAGGGCACAACGTGGTACGAACCAAACTGGCACATTACGCGTTGCGGCGCGTAAGGCTCCACCATATATGCGAACACCAGTTGGCAGGTCGTCCTCCATAACACCATGTCCTGGATGCATTACATAGACAGCCCATGCAACGCTATCATGCTCACGAACTGTGGATACCATGGATTCCATATGATGTTGCTATCATGCATCGACTCAAACTCGTTGTGGTACAACGAGTAGTACCTCACTGGCCTGTTCTTGGCCCAGCGCAGACGGCCAACAGTCCACCGTGAGCCCATGGTGGGCCCGTCTATCACGTCGATCAGGGGAGGGGGCGTATGGGTGCACTGCTATCTCGATAGATGGCCGCCCAACCAGGAAGTGCTCCCAACTTCACAGCTATAGGAGCACGTAGCAGAGTGCCAGACTATGGGTACCACCGGTGCCGCATTGCGAAGCGTCACACAACCCCCAATATGTGGCGCAAAGGACGGCTGACCCCTAGCTATACTGAGGCATCGGACCAACCCCCGCGTTAACCAACGACTCGGCGAGGCGGACGTAGTTGGGGTAGCACCAATCGCCCTGTGTGGTTGGAAATAGGACCCAACCAAAGAGCCTAAGAAGGTAAGCTATGTGGTGCGTCCTAACGACCTCGTTAGGTGCACCCTGTGGTAAATCATTGAACTGTCTCAGCCAAGCCCAAGGGACACCACGTGCACCCTCTGGGAGAGGTTGGCCGAACCGCTGCTCCAACATGGCCTTCGAATGCACCGGCGGAGGGCCCAGAACAAGCAGCTCACCCCGGATCAAGAGACCAGTCAAGAGCGAGACGTCCTGTAGGGAGACCGTCATCTCACCCCACCAAAATTGGAAGGTGTGAGTCTCAGGCCTCCACCTGTCGACTAGTGCCAACAGCAGGCTGACATCTAGGAGGAATCGGCGTTCGAGGGACACCAACCTCGCAAGGGGCAACAAGCCCATGCTCCGGAGGATCGGGACATAGCAACTATCTAGCTCCCAGGAATCCCTCCCCACCCGAAGCTGTAGGGGCGAAGTGCCATCGGTGTCACTGGCGATCCACAGCTTGCACCAGTGGTCCTCATCATAGAAGTGTTCGAGAAGCGCCGGTAGAGACATACCTTACAACACATGAAATAGACGGAATATTAGTGAGAAGATTGATAATGACTATAAAATAACTAGTACGAAATAATTAGCTGCATGAATAACTAGCAGTGCATGCTGTCGTTATTTTTCTATTTTCTAATTGTTTAAAACTAATTAATTAAAAAAAGCTAATTATTTTGTAACTAATTAACCTCGCCTCAATAATTACACACGTTAACCCCTGTTCTTTCCCTTTGCTAAAAAATATTAATTGCATATGTGTGTGTTCATTGCATGGTGCATGCATACTTGAGTATGTAGCAACTAATTGCTTGCATGGTAACTAGCAGTGCATGCTGTCATTATTTTGGCCAGCATGTGCATGCATACTAGAATAACTTGCATGTCATTATGAACTACCACGAAATAATTAGTTGCATGAATAACTAGCAATGCATGCTTTCATTATTTTTCTATTTTCTAATTGTTTAAAACTAATTTATTAAGACAAACTAATTATTTCGTAACTAATTAACCTCGCTGGCAGTAAGTGCATTGCATGACATTTTCTTAACTACAAATTACGGATTTAGAACTAATTATTTACGTAACATTAGGTAAATTGCCTTCTAATGAAGAATTTATGAAAAAACAAAAAATTTCTACGTAGTCAATAAATAATTTACGAACGATCAAGTCTGTGGCCAAAAAATTGGCTTCTTGGTACATTGCTAAACCTAGCAAACTGGACTACTTAAGTACGCTTCTTGGTAAATTGGTAAACCTAGCAAACCTAGCACCTAACTACTTAAGTACACATTTAATAAATAATTTACGAACAACAAAAAATCGACGGAGATAAAAATTACCTGCTAAATTAGCTTATAATGACGGCGATGGTTAATATGGCTAAAATGTCCCTAAAAATATAATCAATACAGAGAGAAACCGAAAGAGAGAGCTAGCAAACGAGCGAGCGAGCGACTACGAAATGAAACTACGCTCGTCGCTCGCTAATTTATAGCCAAGAGGGAATCCTTCCTCGCGCATGATCGGTTTTAATTTGTATGCGGTAGACAAGGATTAGACGGGGGAGACATGGAATGGAAAGATGTGACGGGATGACAAGATTGCTTGGTGAAGCTTTCGGTGGAAAAGAAAAACAGATTGATTGGTGGAGCTATAGGTGGAAAATAAATGCGAGAAAAATTTAATCAACACTAAGTTTATATGAAATTGCGAGAAAAAGTTTTGACGAATAAAATTATGACAAATTTACACAAGCAAGTACAATGTGTCGGGAGGCTCCACGTAAAATTTTATAATTTTTTAAAGTCATTTTCTATATTTTAAAATTATAACAAAATTCGTCGAAAACCACTCAAACCCTAACCCTAATTCCGAAGGGGGACACGTGGCAGGCCGTGGCTGCCACCGCACAGTGACCGTGCGGCGTGCACACGTGGTGGCCGGCGGTGGGATGCCGCACGGTGGCTGTGCGGTAAGCGATTAAATTTGCAAATAATTTTTATATACTGTCAGATCCGTAAATACGATATCAAAATGTGACAATACTGCCAAACACTCGAGTGTAAACTTCAGAGTTCAGGCCAGATACACTTTTCACGCTTTCAACGCCTGCTGCGCTGTACTTATTACCATGCTTAGATTGTCAACAGACATAGGCCGAGTGGGAGAGCTAAATGTAGCTTTAGTCCAGCACTTTGGTTGTCCATTCTTTTGAACGGAACAAGCTAATCCTCGTTGGACAAAATTATTCTCCAGTTGGAATGTTGGATGAATTGGAGAGGAAGTAACCGTGAACATTCTGGCCCGTGAAACAAAATTAGAATTTGGAACTAAAGTCATTTTGGTAGTGTTTAGGGTTGTTAAGGTTAGCAGACGCGAACAAGTTGGTAACCCAAAGAAAGTGTACGAAAATTTGATTTTATCACCTACCAAGGTCACAAAAGGCGACAATAATGCAAGGAACGAGGGAGAGTGAGTTTTTGGCCGCATTGCCACGTTTTTACGTCCCGAATTTACGGAAATAGCACCTAACGCACGGTATTTGCAAAAATAGCACGTGCTACCGCATGGCCACCGCGTGGAAATAACGTGGGGGCGACACATTGGGGCGGAGACGACGCCGGGGCGACACGTCAGGGGCCACCGCATGGCGTTTAATTAGCGTTATAAGTAGTGATTTCTCTCTCCTTATGAATAGTGATGTTTGTAGGAATTTTTAAATATAGCAAATGAACTCAAAAAATTATGAAATTTTTTGCGGAGCCTCCTGACTAGGGCTGGAAATGAGCCGAATCGAGCCAGGCTCGGTCATGCTCGTTTGAACAGTTGGCTCGGCTCGAAAGAAGGCTCGAGCCGGCTCGTTCCAGCTCGCGAGCTAGGAACATCATGAGCATTCCACGTCTCCCCTGAGGCCCTGACGACTGCGACTTCTCCTACTGCATCTTCTCCAATTCATTCTTCTTGTTGTGCAGCTGGCACAACACCCAGCCCAGTCATCCGGCTGTGATTAATAGAGCATCATCATCATGAGCATTTCAATCTCGCAAGAAGAAAAACTCATCAACATCCAACGGCGCCTTCTTGATCCCAGCCGTCCTCGCCGCGTGTGCAACGGGCTTGTCGCTGTCGGTGGCCTTCCAGTACGGCAGCACCCCATGCCCGACTCTGGTGCTTGCCGGCGAGCTTGTTGGCGGCGTGGATCTTGACGTCGCAGCGTGCGCACAGGCACAGTGCCGCCTCGTCGGCGCAGCACACCATCGTCACCGACGCACCCTCGCACGCGTCGCACTGGATCTTCATGGCACCTCGACCTCCACGGATCCACACCTGACCACCATGCCGCCATACCTCCTCCCCCATCCAGACTTCCAGACCAGCACGATAGCACAGAGAAGGGGTGAGGCGCCATGAAGATCCACCAGGGGAAGCTTCCTCCTCCCGCAACCTTGAATCCAGCAGCGGGGCAGCGGCGCTGTGGAGGACTAGGGCGAAGGATGTGAGGGAGCCGGGGAGGATGGGGCGGCGGCGTGGAGGACCAGGGGGAGCATGGGGCGGCAGTGCGGACTGTGGAGGACCGGAGGGGGGGGGACGGGGCGGTGATGCGGTTGTGCGGAGGACCGGAGGGGGGAGGATGGGGGGCCGGAGGTGGCGGGCGAGATGGATTTGCCATTTGGGGGATTTGGAATTTGGGGCACAGTCAGGACGGGAGGGACTCTTAAGGAATCAGGTAGAGGGAGGCCAACGAGCCCAACGAGTGGCTTGAGCTCAGCTCGAAAAAATTGCGCGCCAGGACCTAGGCTTGGCTCGTCTTGAAAATTTACGAGCCCGAGCAGAGCCGAGCCGAGCTTGATTTGAGCCGAGCTGGCTCGCGAGCCTTGAGCTATTTTTCCAGCCCTACTCCTAACACACTGTACTTGCTTGTATAATTTTTTCATAATTTTATTCATTTTGAATTGTTCTTGCAATTTCATTTAAGTATACTATTTGTAGGAATTTCTAAATATAGAAAATGAGCTCCAAAAATTGTGAATTTTGTTTTGAAGGCTACTTACATAGTGGACTTGATTTCGTAATATTTCTAAAATTTTATATGTGTTCTAAAATTGTCTCAAAAATTTAGGGTTTAGATCTTGAAAATTTGGATTGTAGGTTTCGGAACTTAGGGTTTCATGAATTCCCACACAAGTACTCCTAATAGAATAGACTTAATCATATCCTAGCACATCATTTCAAGACAAGGAGTGTCGACATTTCCAATGGAGTGCAATGTAAATTTTCATACATAAAATTGATGACATTTCATGCGTTACAAGCATTACATGATACACACGCAGGTTTTTTTGCAATCGGAATGAAGGAGGAGGGGGTATTACCACATGTACCCCGATTAACCCTATTCTGTTAGGAGTACTTTGTGTGGGATAATCCGTACCCCGATTGAGCCCCCATGATTGCCGACATGTTAGCCTGATAATGACTGACATATTGTGAAGCATGTAGTTATTTAGTGAAGTGAGAATTGGCTACATATCGAAAAGGTTGTAGTTTAGGTTCTCTCAATGCGAACTGTCCATGGAATCTACACAAACATGGGATACTTGGTGGAATTGCAGTAGTAAGCGTGGGACATAAGCGTTCTCTAAATGTAGATTCCACTAAGTATCCCACGTTTGTGTAGATTCCATGGACAGTTCACATCGAGAGAATCTGAACTACAATCCAAAATTTTGAGACCTAAACCCTAAATTTTCGAGACAATTTCAAAATGCATATAAAATTTTAGAAATATTACACAATCAAGTCCACTGTGTAAGGAGCCTTCAAAATAAAATTCATAATTTTTGGAGCTCATTTTCTATATTTAGAAATTCCTACAAACAGTATACTTAAATGAAATTACGAGAAAAATTCAAAATGAATAAAATTATGAAAAAATTACAAAAGCAAGTACTTTGTCTCAGGAGGCTCCACAACAAATTTTATAATTTTTTGAGCTCATTTGCTATATTTAAAAATTCCTACAAACATCACTGTTCACGAGGAGAGAGAAATCAGTAATTACAACACTAATTAAACGCTAATCATTGGAGTCCACATTGCGGCTGTGCAGTGGCATATCCACATGGCGGCCGTGCGGTGCCACCGCACGGCCGCCGTCTTGTGCCACCGCGACGGCCGTCTTGAGGGTTCCCTGACGTGTCACCTCGGCGTTGTCTCCGCATGGTGGCCGTACGGTGGCCCTGTCGTGTCATCCCCACGTTAATTCCGCTCAGTGGCCGTGCGGTAACGCGTGCTATTTTTATAAATACCGTGCACCGAGTGCTTTTTTCACAAATTCGACGTAAAAATGTGCCAATACGGCCAGTGGCGAATCCAAGATGAAAAATGAGGGTAGGCTCAATCGCTCAAAGTCTCGAATGACTAAACTAATTTGTAACAAACATAGTCTTGTATTCTTGTGCAATCAAATTCATAGTTTCATACACGAATAAAAGCAAAACAAAAAAAAGAGAAATACAATAAAGGTACCTCGCTAATGGAAAATGCATCTATTTAGACCACCAACATGTTTGTTGAAAGCATCTATAGCCATCTTCCAACGAGAGAACCCAACTTTTGTAAATACATCATTACCAAATGTGTTGGGTTGTGACTGTTTCTTGAAAAGAAAACAATAGAAACAAAAAGCGGCATCCTTTTCCACACTATATTCTAACCAATCAAACTTACTAAACCATGATTCTTGAAAGGATCTCCACACTTTGCCATCCAATGTCTTCGGAAAGTCATGTCCAATTGCTCAAGTTGGACCATTTAACAAATATGTCCTCCTCTTTTCAGCTCTAATTTCATTTGCAAAATCTTCTTTTGGTATGTGATGCGCCGGATCGGCCATAATTTCATCTCGATTAAATTCTAGTCGAGGCTTCTTTGGTTGAGTTGCGCTCTCATCCGTTGGGGGAGTGCTACTTGAATTGTTTGTGAAATAATTACGCAAAGTTTGTTTCTCCATTATTGCAAACCTATGAATAATGAATTAATGGCTAATTGAGTATATATATATATACCATATTACCACACTATATCAAACTTACTAACAATTAACAAGTAACAAATGGGTAATTGACTAATAACTAATGACTAACAAGTAACTAGTATAGTAGTATATACCAGTTGGGAGTTGGCACTTGGCAGCAGTCAACAAATCAATTAATATACTGAACTGCTGAAGACTTCAACTCTTCAAGTCTTGAAGAGTGGAGCAGCTCCACTCCAGAGGCGCCCAGATCCAGGATCCAGCCGAGGAGCCTCCTCGGTGGCGGCTGCCGGCCTAGCGACGGCGTGGTGGTGTGGCTCCTCCTCCGGTTCCGGCCCGCGCCCGCCCCTCGCCTCCTCCCGTCCTCCGACCGGCCCTCGTCCTCCTCCGGCTCCAGCCTCGGCCCGCAGGCCGCAGCCTCCGCTCCTCAGCACGACAGCCTACGGCGTCAGCCTGCGCCCGCCCCTCACCTCCTTCGGCCGGCCCTCCTCCTCTTCTGGCTCCGGCCTCCTTCGCAGCTCCACTCCTTGGAACGACGGCATCGGCCCACCCCTCGCCTCCTCTGGTCGGCCCCTCCTCCTCCGGCTCCGGGCTCCAGCTGGACTGGCGGCGACACGGCGTCGTGGTGGCTCTTCAGCTGGCGGCGCTCCCTCTGGGCCCCCTCCCCCTCAGGTGCTCGATTGGGGATTTCGGGTTAGGGATTTGGGGGATTTCGGGATTCACTCGATTGATTGCTTGATTCAACAGACAACAGGGACTGCCGTGTGGGACCAGTGGCGTTGGGGGACGTGGGTTGGGTCTGGCCGCTGGGCTTCACTGCTTCGGGCCTCCACTCCAGCAAGCATCTTCTTCTTCGGTTCTTCTTCTTCGCCCATTGCTGCCTGACCATGGCGGCGGATGTTGAAGCTGGGGGGTTCGACGCCGGTGGAGGGTGGGCTTCATCCTGATGAAGCCCACCCGGTAGATTCACCCCTGGTCCCAAGAAACTATTTTGGATCTCGTGGAGTCGAGACTTTGAGGTTTTGGCAGCGGCCAAGACTTTTGCTCGTGCATGTGCAAGAAAATCATTTCTCCGGGCGTCATCCTCCCGAGCAGTGCTATGTGCATGCATGTGTGAGACTAGAAAATTGCCATATGCTTTTGGTTGCTATGTTTCCAGGATGGAAAACAAGGCTGTGCTCAACCGCTCAAAGCCTCAAATGACAAAACTAATTTGTAACAAACATAGTCTTGTATTCTTTTGCAATTAAATTCATAATTTCATACATGAATAAAAGCAAAACAAAAAAAGATAAATACAATGAAAATAGCTCGCTAATGGAAAGTGCATCTCCCAAAACATGTAAATATGGTTCCAGTAGGTAACAAGCTGTACATCAAAATTAGAAAAACTAGTGATATAATAGCAAATTATACTTAAATGATCATGAACATTCAAAATAATTACGTAATGTTCGTTTCTCCATTATTGCAATTTGCAAACCAACGAATTAATGGCTAATTGAGTATATACCACACTATATCAATTATCAAACTTAGTAACAAATTAGAAATTAAGCAAAGAGTATATACCAGCAGGTCCAACATAGGCCAATCCGGCAAATCCCTTGACTTCTTAAGCCTTAGCTCGGCCCACGCCGCCCAACCAGCCAAATCCCCACGCCGTCCTCACTCCTCCGGCTCCCCCTGCCCAAATCGCCTCGAGCCCTCAACGCCTCCGGCTCCCCCTCCCACACCCCACCAGGCGCCCGGTGGCTCCCCGCTCCTCCTCCTCCGGCTCCCCTCCGGCCTCCCCACTGCCACCCATTGCGGGTTCACGCCTCTGGCTTCTTGTTGCCGCTGCCGGCTCCTTGCTGCCCGCCCAGATCCGCCTCTGCCTCTAGGCCTCTGGCTCCCCCTCCGGACCGCGGTGGCTCGCCGCCTCGCCCCGGCTCCCTCTGGCTTTGCCGCTCTGGCTGCCCTCCTCAGGTATCGCTCGATTGAATGTGGGAATTGAATGGGGATTGGGGAATTTTGGAACGGGATTGCCGTGTGGACCGATGGATTGTGGATGTGAGACTGTGAGTTGGGCCTGGGCTTCGGCAAGGGCAAGGCCCATACGTTTTTGTTCCACTTCCGGTTGCTCACTTGCTCTGCTTGCTTGTGCTTGACCCGGTTCTTTCTTCTTCTTGGCGTAGCGCCGCAGCCGGAGGTTGAAGGTTGGACCGCCCGGGGGGTGGGGGTTTTTGGCCGGCCGAAAGGTGGGCTTCAGCCTGACGAAGCCTCCCTGTTGGATTCGCCCTTGAATACGGCAAAAAAAAAGAGTTGTACTCACTCATGATCACGGGCCCACAACCTCGCGTGGCGATCTTCAAGTTGATACTAGCTTAAACACTTGTCGACACATGTGCAGTGACTGTAGTCTGTTTTCACCACATATGTCACCGTTTTGGCTAGCGTGAGCGACTGAGCACCCCCAATTGGGAAAACAATTTTACTCTGAGGTTAACATTCTGCCACGCTATCTATGGTTGATTTTTCTTCGAGATCTGTGCACATACAGGGAGGTGGGCCATGTTCATAGTATATTCCCAAACACGCTGATCTTGATGCAAATCAGACGATGGATGATGTAGGAGGATGTCCATCTAAGATTAAAAAATCCATGTCCACCCCAATTGGGTTTAATCATCAGCATTAGCAATATGAATGACTATTAATTTTTTTTTACGAGAAACGGGGATGAAAACGTAGGGTCTATTCCATATTCTAAGAAGGGGGCGTATTAGTTGAAAATACGTATACGGTGAAATTTTTTTAAAAATATTTTCACCAAAATTAGAAGTTTTGAAAAATTCTCAAAACATTATTACATGTAGTGAAGCATATGTTCAACATCTCTGGAAAATTTGAAGATCAAACTTGTCGACGATCAAGTCGCCGATCTTACGAAATAAAAAAGAAAATGACAAAGAGTTCTTAGAAGAGAATGAGACTGCTTTTTATTGCAATGAACTGGAACCTTATAGGGGTTGCCCTTGATAAGGTAGTGGACTAGCCCTAATTACATTTAGTGGAGTGCCTACTATGCTATTGCTTTAGATGAAATCCAATTGTGTGTTGATCTCAATTGGATTCATCTCCCTTCTGCCGTTTGTGTTCTCCTTTAAGTAGTTGGCGAAGTGGTGGTAGTTACTCATTGAAGAGGTGCCTGTTGGAAGTGTCGCGACTGGTCAGAGGGAGCCGACAATTGGTGAAGTATCAACCGTTGAGTAGTTAATGTCAGTAGAAGGCATAACCACTTGGTGGTTGTTGTTAGTGACTTAGAGCTATGAAACGTCATACAGTTTGGAACGAATAAGGCATGTGCTCTATTCATCACACGGGAGGAATATACTTGGAATGAACTCAAGTGTCTGTTCATTGCTTCTACGAGCAGTTACCTGGTCGGGTAGTACGTACATGACCTCTCCGATCAAGATACCCACGATGTAACCTCTGGAATCCTTACGACCACGGTGGTCGTTAGCCTTAGGGGTTATGACCATGAAGTCGTGCAGTCTTTAATTAAAATAAAGGAAATATTTTAGAGGTTTTAATCCTCATCAGCTAGCCCCCGAACTTTAAGTGAATATGTCGTGTGAAACCTTCTCTGGTGAAATCGTATCGGGCAGACCTTCATTTAATAGTGCAATTAGCGAGATGGTCTGTATTCACTTTAAAGTTGAGAAAACGTCTAGGGAACCGAAGAGTCCTGTGTCTGTTGGACATCAAAAAACGTTTGTGTCCGTTGGACTTTTGGGTAACTCCTCTTTGTAGTTAAGAAAAGCGGCTATATAAACCCCATTATGCACGGCTTTAGGGTTTTTACGCTCTCAAGCTTTCCTTGAACTCCCTTGCTAAAGAGTTTATTCCGACCTCTTCTATTCCTCTCGCTCAAAACCTCCTCCGACGACTTGTTCGTTCAAAAAATCCTCACAATGTCAGATTCGATCACCAAGTGGCTAGTCTCTGATCTGAGCAGGAAGAAGCTCAAGGCCCTAGAAGAGATCGAGATGCTTCCTGACAAGAATCTGATCAAGTGGAGGTCAGTGGCTGGAGAGCATTATTCGAGCAGCGAAGAAGGGGAAATCCCTATCTTCCTTGCCTACGTCGAGTGCGGGCTCAGGTTTCTAGTTCATTCGTTTCTTCCCAAGGTCTTGGAATATTACGGAGTTGAGCTAGTGAACCTGGCGCCCAACTCAATCACCAACCTCAGCATCTTTTCCTACCTTTGCTAGGCATGGTAGAAGTGGTCGTGCCAGCTCCTGAGCAGGTGGCAGCACCAGCGCCTGCTCAGGAACCCACGGCGGCTTTCTCTCCGTTGAAGGAGGCAGAAGTTCCTAAGGGGTCCCTGCAGGTTCTGACCTCTGCTAGGGAATCTCCTAAGGATAGCAAGTTCCCTCATTATCCTCGATTTATCAACGATAATGAACTTGATGCGGCTTGGGGGAGGATATCAGATCGTCAAGCGGAGACGAGTCCTGATATCATTTTCGCCGAATACAATGATGTGGCGATCCGGGTAAGCTTCCACGACTAGTTTGATAGCCTTTTTCTTTAAGTTTATCAAAAAAACTCAAAGAGATTTGCTATTTTTATAGCACATGGTGGAGAACTTCGCTGTGGTCGGAGGACTGACCGAGCGAATAAGAATCTTGGAGAAGAGAAACTCTGAACTAGAAAGTAAGTACTTTCTTCTTGACTTCCTCTCTCCTTCTTATTTTTCTTGTTCCTCTTCTGCAAATTAATTTTTCCCCTTATCTCATTCAATAGATTTGGAAAAAAAGAGGTCATGGCTAAGGAAGCCGCAATAAGCAAGCTTGAAGAAGAATGCCAAGCTAAGGACCGGTCGATCGAATACCTGATGACCAGGCATAAGGAAGTCATCGAGACTTTTGAGAAAAAGAGTCAAGGTAACCGGTTGTAAATTTGACCAGTGTATTTTCTTTTCTAATTATATATATTTATGATTGGTATACTTGTGCAGAGCAAACACAAAAAAAATAAAAGAGCAGAGAAAGCTCTTGAGTTCAAGCGCGGCCAGGGAGCGGAACTTGAGCAGAGTCTTGACGATGAAGTGAAGGCTCTTAACAAGATGCTCTTCGACATGGGGTTGGGAACGCAATTGCCAAATTTAGGCGATTTTGTGGAGAAGATAAACTTCCTAAGCTAGCAACTCGAAGATCTCAAGAGTCTGCTCAAAACTACTAGGGAAAACCACGCTCAGACAATGAAAGAAGCTGTTGCGAATGGAGTAAGCTTTGCTTTGGCAAAGCTCAAAGCTTCCGACTCCTCCATTCATTTCCAGGCCGTTGAAGAAGACTTCAACTGTTTGGGTGAAGAAGCGACCAAGCTACTCGAGGAAACAAAGCCTCTTGGAAACAAGGTCACGGAGAAAATGGAGGTCGTGTCTCCATCTCGTAGCAACCAGTCTAGTGGCTTCGAGAAGTACATTAATGTAAATTTAGGAATTGTACATGAAAAATGTAAAGGCTTACCTTTTATCATCAATAAAGTCTGTGTTTTTATCCTCTTAATTTTGCTATGTGCCCATATATATCCTAGCCCCTAACTACTTGTATTAGTAGAAGTACTTACTAAATAAGTAGTAGACTAAGAAAAAGAGCAAAAGCTACGACCGTGGTACAAAGTATGCCATGATTATGTTGTAAAATGATCCAGTCAAGCATTAGGTAATCATTTTGGTCAGAACTAGCGTATGATTTCGACTAGCTGTAGATCTTTTCCATAATCAAAATACTGTACAGAACACTAAGTGGTCGGAAGAAGCTATTAGACTTATTTTGATGATAAGAAATTATGCAAAAAAAAATGTATGCAAAAATGATAAGTGGTTGTATTTGTATGCATTATCCAAACCGGTCTTGAAAGTTGCTAAGAACCAAAGACATGAGAAACACCTCGTGAAACGTATTCATGCTCAAGTCCCGACTAGCAGTGAAGATCGTAAGAAAAATGACCGTCACTAGGAAACTCCTTCCAGTGGGCAGGACCACATGCAGAGTGGAGAGATTTCGACTAGGAGGTTTTCCGTGTCCTGACCAGTAGCCAAAACAAGAGTAGAATAGAATGTTGAAATGAAAAAAAGTTAGTCTTCGAATTCTAAGCATGTTAATAACTATATCGAGTTGTCTGTGTTATGCTCCTTTACTCGTGTGCTTCTTTGAGAAAAGAGTGTATGGTCGTTCGTGAAAACCATTGCTGTGATGGTCACGATTATGACCTGTATGGCTTGTGATAGCAAAGTCAAGGCCAAAAGAAGTACAAGAGATGCATTTTGGGAGGATACCGGAGAGAATGTGTTCTTCTCCGACTAGTTAAACAACATAGTATGTGACCAGATGATAAATAACAGACATATAAATAATAGCACTCATCGGAAAGTAAAGGAATGATGCATCTTTATTGAATTGAATAAAATAAAAGAATAACTATACATAAAACTTACGCAATTGATCAATGTTCCAATAATTAGACAAAACACGCCCATCTAACATGACTAGTCATACTGAACCAGGTCGGGTGACTTCGACCACAGTATAAGGACCTTCCTATTTAGGAGAAAGTTTGTTGCGATTTGTCTGGCTCTGAATTTTTCTGAGAACCAGATCACCTACAGCTAGGCTGTGAGGTTACACCTTTTGACCGCGGTACCTTCGCATGGCTTGTTGGTAGACTGTCGATCGTATCAAAGCTTGGTTTCATCGTTCTTCAAGGAAATTGATGTCGTCGGATCTTCATTCTTCTTGATCGTTTTCATTAAAACAATCGGTTCGAGCAGAGCCAATTTTCAGTTCTGGCAGAAGCATGGCTTCAGCATCATAAATGAGAAAAAATGGTGTTTCACCGATCATACGACTGGTCATGGTTCAAACAACCCATAACATAGAAGGAAGTTCTTGAATCCAAGCTCCTGACTGTTTTGTTAACTAGTCGAATACTCGGTGTTTTATTCCTTGCATTATTATACCATTAGCTCGCTCGACTGCTCCGCTACTCTGTGGCTGAGCAACAAAAGCGAAATGTATTTTGATACCTGGATCTTCGCAGAATTCTTGGAAGTTGCCACTCGAGAACTGGATACCGTTATCTGTGATTATATGACTGGGTATACCGAATCGTGTGATCACTTTTTTTTGTGAGAAACCTCTTGGCAGCTTCAGTTGTTGTTTTAACAACTGGCTTGGTTTCTATCCATTTGGTGAACGTGTCAATCATGATGAAAAGAAACTCAAAGCCCCCGGGTGCTCTTGGGAAAGGTTCCAGAATGTCCAGTACCCAGGTTGCAAAAGGCCAAGAAAGATGTATTGTTTGCAAAGCTTGTGCCGGCTGATGTACTTGTCGACTATGAAATTAACATTGTACACACTTCATCACGAGCTCTTTTGCATCATAGACGACAGTTGGCTAGTAGTATCCTTGCTTGAAGGCTTTATCGACTAGTGTTCTATAGGAATGATGTGCTCCACGGACTCCTCCATGAATGTTGGATAGAAACTTAATGCCATCCGTTTGAGATATGTATCTCATCAATACTATGTGAGATCCCTGTTTATAAAGGGTACTTTCAATCAGAGTGTATGATTTGGCTTTTCGAGCTATACGATCAGTCTCTACATCATCTTCAGGAATAATATCATGCTGAAGATAATTGTAGATCGACGTAATCCAATTACTACTAGGGTCGATTTGCACGACCTCTAGAGGAGCATCTAAGTCCTTGGAAGGCTTGACCACCGAGGGTGAATCGAGTTGCTCAAGAAAAACTTCGAGCGGGGTGGGTGACCTTGTGGAGGCCATCCACGCCAACTGGTCTGCTAGAAAGTTTTTCTTCCTATGAATATGTTGGATCTGGAAACCAAAGAAGTGCTTTTCAATTTTTCGTACTTCCGCCAAATAAGATGACATCTTGGTACTTGAGCATTGATAGTCTTTCCCGACTTGATTTGCTACTAGTTGAGAATCGCCATTCACTAGTAATTTGTGAATTTCGAGTCCTCTGGCTACTCGGAATCTAGCCAGTAAGCCTTCGTATTCGGCCATATTGTTTGTAGTAGGAAAGTTTAGTTGAATGGCGTATTTAATTTATTCTCCCGTAAGGGATATCAAAACAACTCCAGCCCCCGTGCCTTTAAGCATCAAGGAACTATCAAAGTACATTGTCCACTCATCATGGTGTTTGTACTCGGGCCCTTGGGTGGGTGGGTTTAGGGTTCATCCATTCAGCAATGAATTCTGCTAAAGCCTAGGACTTCATTGCTGTTCACGAGATGAAATGGAGGTCGAATGCCCCAAGCTCGACTGCCCATTTTGCTATTCGTCCTGATGATCCTCTGTTTCTGAGAACTTAACCAAGAGAATATCCGGTTGGTACGACCACTCTGTGGCCCTGAAAGTAATGCCTTAATTTCCTTGAAGCCATATGGAGACCATAGAACAACTTTTGTACCTGTGGATATCATTCTTTTGGTTTATGCAAGACTTCGCTTACGTAATATACTGGTCGTTGGATGCTATCATGCTCAACAACTAGTACTGCGCTGGCTGCTTGTGGCATTATAGCCACGTATATTTGCAACGTTTCTCCTGATCTTGGAGATACTAAGATCGGGGCACTCGTAAGGTATTTCTTGAGCTCTTCAAAAGCATCGTTTGCCTCTTTAGTCTACTCGAAACTCCCGTGTTTCCAAAGAAGCTTAAAGAAAGGCAATCATTTTTCTTCTAACCGTGCTATGAAACGACTGAGCACTGCCATACAGCCGATTAGTTTTTTGACCTCTTTCTTCTTGGTCGGAGGACGCATCTGATCGATGGTCGATATCTTTACCGGATTTGCTTCAATTCCTCTAGCCGAAACTAGGAACCCAAGAAGCTTTCTAGAGGAAACTCCGAACACACTTTTTCGGATTCAACTTAAGGTTATGTCATCTTAAGTTATTGAAAGTCTCGTGTAGGTCGAGAATATGATCGCCAGCATTGATGCTTTTCACGACCAAGTCATCAACGTAGGCTTCTAAATTTCGACCTATCTGAGGATCAAAGGTTCTTTGCATTAGCCTCTGAAATGTTGCATCAGCATTTTTGAGACCAAAGGGCATCTTAATATAATAATAAGTGCCATAAGGTGTGATGAAGGAAGTTTTCTGTTCGTCATCTTTACTCATATTAATCTGGTGGTACCCTGAATATGCATCAAAAAACTTAACAACTCACACCCAGAAGTAGAGTCTATAAGTTGATCAATGCGTGGAAGGGGAAAGTCATCCTTCAGATAATGTAACATCCCAATTTTCTAGAGTTTTTGAAAAAAAATTTAAAATAAAAATAACCATTCGGTTTTGCCAAATTGCTCAAGCTTAACTTGGAGATTTTGGAAATTTGAAGATTTAATATGAATTAATCCAACTTCAACTAATTCAAATTGGTTTATTCTAGAGTTCATTGAAGTTCTCTGGTGTTTTGAGAGTCCCCTTTTCTTCAAACCGTTCCGTTTTCTCCAGGGCCAACCCTCTCTCCTTTGGGTTTAGACCTCTCTCTCTCTCTCTCTCTCTCAGATTAGATCACACCTTGGTCACGACCTCTCCGTTAGTCGCGATTTTCCCTTTGGTCAGGACCTCTCTAGACTTCCCTTGACCTCTCTTATGTTTGGACTTCTCTTTAGTCTAGACCTTCCTTCCTTGGATCTCCCTTTGTGTCTTTTGTCTGGACTTTCTTTTAGTCTAGAACTCCCTCCTGGTTTAGACCACTCTGCGGTTTAAGCCTCCCTGTTGGTTTGAACCTCCTTCTTGTTTGGACTTCCCTTTAGTCTAGACCTTCTTCTCTATTTAGACCTCCTTGTTGGCCTAGACCTCCTTTTCGTTTGAACCTTCCCTTGGGTTCAGATCTTCCTCTCCTTTGGACCTCCCCTTGTGTCCAGGTCTCCTTTTCCTGCTCATGCTGTGCCCTCCTAGGCTCAGCAGACCTCTCTTTCGGTTCGAACCTCCCTCCCAGTCCAGACCATCCTTGGGTTTTGACCTCCCCTTGGGTCATGACCACCCCCGAGATGTTCCCAAGCTCGGGTTTGTGTTTCAAACATCCTTGAGATTCTAAAATTCAATTTAGGTTGAATTTCTCCCTTTTGGAACTCTCTTGTTTAACCTTCTCTCCTTCTTTGCCCTTTGGACCTCCCCGTGTCCTTTGGACCTCCCTTGTGTCCATCTTGACCGTTGAGACCTCCCCTGTGTTGGTCTTGACCGTCGAGATCTCCTTTGGTTCCATCTTGACCGTTGAGACCTCCCCTATGTTGGTCTTGACCGTCGAGATTTTCTTCGGTTCCATCTTGACCGTTGAGACCTCCCCTCTGTTGGTCTTGACCGTCGAGATCTCTTTCGGTTCCATCTTGACCGACCAGACCTCCCTTCATTTGGATCTGAGGGTCCAGACATCCCTTCGTTTGGATCTGAGGGTCCAGACCTCCCCTAGTCTAGACCTCCCTGTCCTTGTGGTCTTTTTGCAAAGACGACCCTCTTGGTCTCTTGCAAAGACCACCCTTTTGGGTCACGACCTCCCCTTGAGGCTGCGATCTCATCTTTTTGTTGTTTAGCTGTGACCTCCTTTGGTCGGGGCCTCCCTGTGGTCTTCTTGCAAAGACCACTCTTCCTGGTCTTTTTGGTAAAGACCGCCTCCTTAGTCTTTTTGCAAAGACCACCCTCTTGAGGTCAGGACCTCCCTCTGAGCCGCGACCTCCCCTCGCGGTAGCGACCTCCTCTTTAGTCTTTTTGCAGAGACCACCCTTGCGGTCATGACCTTCCCCCTGGTCACGGCCACCTCTCTTGTGGGACGCCCTCTCAGGTCTCAGTACCCTGGGGGGAGAAAAGTCTTCGTGCATTTAATGCTGCATTAAATGCTATCATTTCCACCATACCTTGTCTTTTCTTCTTTAGTCACCTCTTTTACCCGCTCCTTTCATTCCTTTACCTGCTCCTGTCGTGTGCATTAAATGCACCGTCCTCCTCTTAGGACCTCCCCGTGCCTATATAAAGCACCGGAGAGGCCTCCTGCTTCCTTTTGTTTCCTAGAACCTTGAACCTCCCTCAGTAGAGCTTTTTCTTCTTTGATAGGAGCTCCGATTCAGTGAATTAAGTTTCTATCTTCGCCTTGATCCTGTGTTTTTCTTTGGCTTGATTTGGTTCTTCCGTTGGAGTTTTGTGGATTTGTTTTATTTACTTGGTTCTTGTTTGCATGTGTAGGATCCGGCTGTTCCGAAGACCTAGACCCAACTTTCTCAGCAGATGACCCTCAGTTCTTCAACGAAGGCAAGTCATAGGCCTTTGATCGTGTTGAACCCATTTTGCTAAAAGTATATTGTTTTATTATGAGCATGTATGGCTAGTTTTATAAAAATGGTTTCAGGAGTAGTTACAACACCCACTTGTCTTATGACTCCTCGGATAATTGAAAGCAACATGTTGACATGTACCCTTGGAAATCTGTAGGATGGGTTATCTTAGTTGGATATGTCTTTGTATACCAACATGGGTGTGCTTTATTGCTTAGCCATGCTTTAGTAGACGATCAGTCTCTCGATCTCATGACTCAAAGAATGTTGAACCTGACTAATGAACTATGGAACTGTGCCAATGCCACTATTGTTAAAATTTGTGTGCTAGGACCAGGGTGGTCATTTGACCAGGTTGAACCAGAAAATGTTTTATGCTTGGGCGAGTAGTCAGGGAGTGAGTAGTGGGTGCCTTGAGCACATTGGGTTTGTGGTTCGACTCACCTGAGCAGCCAACTAAGGACTTAACCTTATACGCCATCGATCTGGGTCATTCCCGTGCAACCACAAGTCCACTGTGGGGTGGTCTTGGCCAACTAATTAGTGAGGTCCTGATGCGGTTCTGTCGTGGTGGTCGAAATGGCGCAAGAGGGGGCCCTGAAAAGCGAATCCTTAGCGTGGCAGAACCAAGTCAGGACTGACCTTTATAAAGGCCTTGTCACGAGCTCTAGGCCTTGCCAAAGGAAGTGGCGGGGGCATCGGCGGTGCCCAACCAACTAGAGGACTTCGTGTCTTGTGGGTAAAGTGTGCAACCTCTGCAAAGTGTAAAAATCTATTCGAATTGCCGCGTCCTTGGTTATGGACATGCCCGGTTCTTTCATGCAAGGGGTAGATCTTTCTAAAAGTTGTGGTTTGGATCCGAGTAGTAGTTTGACTCATGACCAGGGTGGTCGTGGGTTGTTTTCAAAGAACTTGTTTACTTATGTATTATCTTTTCAACTTATGCTTTGCAATCTACTTATTGTATTTCTAGTAAATGTTGCTTTCTGCAAACTAACCATACAGCTTTCTTTGTCAAGCCTTGCATAAATGTTATTGCATCCATTTTTCTCTATGGCTTGCTGAGTACATTCAAAGTACTCATGGCTTTATACCCTCTGGTTGATCAGCAGCCGAAGACCTCCCAAGGTGCTCCGATCCCTATGTGGAGGAGTTCATGGAAGACCCTGCGTGCTAGGAGACGTCCTCCACTCGATAGCCGGTGGGCTTATCGAATGGCCTTGTGAAGTGTTTTGGTTTTTGCTGTAGTGTTTCTTTTGGTTGTTAGCCCTGCGTGGCACCTCTGTAAACAAGCTTGACCATAAGGTCTTTTGTTAATATTAATTTGTCTGCTTCATCTTAAGTTTGTTGTATAGTTGTGATGTCACCAATGTTGAATCTGTGCGAGCTAGCTTACTGATCTTGGGACTAGCTCAGTGCACAAAGGCCAGGACGTCCGGGTGGTCCTGGAGACCTCCCGGGTGGTCCTGAAGGACCTCCGGGTGTTCTTGGAGGACCTCCTAGACCTCCGGGTGGTTCTGTCAGACCTCTTGGGTGGTCCTGGGAGACCCCTCCGGGTCCTCCCAGGTCAGGTCCTTACAGATAAGCTTTATTAAGATATGTGAAATCGATACACATTTGTCACTTTCCATTACTTTTCCTAACCATTACAAGATTGGCGAGCCACTCGAGGTGGTCAACTTCACGAATGAACCTAGCCTTGAGGAGCTTGTCAATCTCCAACTAGATTACCTCCTTCCGATCAGGTGCAAAATGCCTAAGCTTCTGCTTGACCGGTTTCTTGTCAGGCTGGAGAGCTAGCCTGTGCTCGATCACTTCCCTGGGGACTCCGGGCATGTTGGATGCCTTCCAGATGAATACATCCATGTTTTCTCGGAGGAAGGAGACAAGCGACTCTTCCTATTTAGGAGTGAGTCCTGCCCCGACCAGTACCTTTTGGGTAGATGCATTAGCATTTTCTGACCCAGATGGTGCTTTGACGTTTTTCAGAGAAGCACTTTTTGTCGAGCGGAACCTCCTTGGTCTGGTCGGATGGTTTTAGGGCCATCTTCAGCCTTGAGTGCTTGACTTGCGTTGAAGGTGGATTAGTTTCCCTGGTAGGAAGCTTATCAAGTAGTTCTAAGGATTTTCGATCGCACGTATATGCCATCTTTCTATCTACTCAAACTGTAATAACCTCTTTTGGTCCTAGCATTTTCAGACTCTGATAGCCGTAATGCGTAGCTATCAAGAATTTTGCCAATGCTAGATGACCAAGGATTCCATTGTTGGCAGTTTTGAAATCCACTATATCAAATGGAATCTTTTCCGTTCAGAAGTTATCAGGTCTTCCGAACGTAACCAGTAGGGAGAGTTGCCCTATTGGTTTTGCAGTAGAACCAGGAACTATGCCATGGAAGGCATATTTCACAGGTTTTACTTTCGACCTGGGAATTTGCATTTCTTCCGATACTCCCGTAAATAAAATGTTTAAATAACTACCTCCATCTTTTAGAACTCGATTAACTTTGCAATTATTAATAGTAGGTTCAACAACAATAGGGAACCTACCTGGTCGAGTCGATGGGATGGGGTAGTCTTCTTTGCTGAAGGAGATCACGGTCTCTGACCACCTGGATGGCTTGATAGTGATCGGAGCTTCGGTAAGGTTGACTTCTCGCTCCATGGCTTTCAGATGACACCTTGACTCGTACGAGGAGGATCCACCAAATATCATGTCGACGGTGTGCTGAGGCTTCTGGTACTCCATTTTTTCGTCGCCATCTTTGTTCTTCTTGGAGTTTGGTTGTCCAAATTCTGTTATAGAGGGGAAGGGACCTTTACCTGAGTAGTAATCCTTTAGCTTCTTTTGCCAGGCTCGGCAGGTGCGCAGATCATGCCCTGCTGCCTGGTGTAGTGGAAACCACTTTTTATTCTTTTTGTAACCGTCGGTTGGAACTTTTGCCTTGTTTCGACCGAAATAGTCTTTTTTGCTCTTGGTAAACTTTTCGGGAATCACTAGAACTTCCTTGTTGCTTGCGATTTTTCTTATTCTGAGAGTGTTGTAGGGGTAAAAACCAAACACGAGTGAGGGGGTGGACATCGCCCGTCTGACGGGCCATCGTCCACGAGAGTAAAAATGACACAATGATTTATACAGGTTCGGGGGTCCGAGAGGACCACCTTACTCCTATCGGTGAGCCAACGGGGGGTTACCTCCGAGGAGGGAGCCCCCGAGGGCTCACTACTTTGAATATATTGCTTTATTGCTCAAGAGAGCTCCCTCCCTTGAATGAGGGATACATGGGGTATTTATAGGCTCTTGGACCTATACAAATGACAGAAATACCCTTCAGTGAGATAGCTAGCCTTATGAGTACAACAGTATTTCTTGGGTCTGTACATGTGTGAGGCGGGCCCCGTCAGTGTGATTGAATTATTCTTACAACACTAGCCCCTCTACCCCATGGTGTTTCGGGAGGAACGCCAAAAGGGGCAGTCTTTAATTGTGCCTTCTATGTGGAGGTTGATATTCCAAAAAGTCCTAGTGATTCTGAACGGTAGTTGCATTCCGGCGGGTGAGGCTCCTCCGGTCTTGTGGGCGTCGCAAGGCGTGCGGTGTCGTCGGATGCTTGGGAGCGGGCGCATGCCAGCGGGGCACCGCAGGGCGTGCGGTGGATGCTCTGGAGGCACGGGGAGCTCCGGAGGCGTGAGGTGGCCGGCGAGGGGCCACGCGAAGCAGTGGAGACGCCGAGGGGTGTCGAAAACGCCACACCCATGGCGGGTCCATGATCAACAGGCTGTAGAGGATCATTAAATGTTGCCTATGCAGACCATAGTGAATAATGCCTCGCTTCTATTGTTCCTAAGTGGAGGACTCCCCACGGCGAGGGGCTACACGGCTCTGTGGCGGGCGCTCGACGACGGGAGCTTTGGAGGTCTTGAGGTTGCAGTGAAGGGCAGCGAAGAGGTGAGCAGCTAAGGGGCCACGCGAGGCGGCTGACGCTCCGGAGGTACGAGGCATCATAGACGTCGAGGGGGCGTGTGGGGATGCGTGAGACGGTGAACGAGGAAGCAAGATGCTGCGAGGGCGCACGACGCTGTCGGGCGCATGGGAGTGCGGGCGCCGAGTGGGTGCAAGGCCCACCGAGTGATGGTAGGCATTAGGGCACCGATGCCAGGGCGCTGGAGTTCATGGGGCACAGGCGTCGTGGAGGTGAGTGACAGGGCGCCTGGTGATCTACTGCAGGGTGCTCCGCCAAGGGCGCTCCCTTTGCTGGTTGCCAAGCGAGAGGCGCTGGGCGCAACCATGTGAATGCAATGAATGTGTGTGAGTGCAGTTCACACTCTATTCGGTTGCGTCCACAGCACATAGCCACACAGCAAGCTGTGCCTTGCCCCTTTTCTTTAATGAGCCAGGAGGAGGGTGCCTCCAAAGCACTCAACTTAATTTAATGCCCTCTTCGTTTTATTCTTTTTCTTGACGAGGATTTGGCGATGGGTCGGCCAAACATCTTTGTCTTCATGCGATGGTGGCCAGCTTTTGTGGGAATCCAAGGCAGGCAATTATCCTTATCTTCCCATTCGGCTGAGGACAACCACTGCCTTCCTTTTTCTTCATTTCCTTTGCTTCATCTCCCCAATCCTCCCTACTCAATCCTCCCTACTCCATTTCTTCACTAGAGAAGGAGACAGAGAGATCCTGCAAATTAGCGTCTTTATCGTCATCAGGGAGGGCGAACCACCCGCTACCAGATCTTGCCAACTCGAAGCAGGTGTTCAGCGGCACGCCGGCATTCATGGCGCTCGAGGTCACGCGCGCGGAGGATCAGGGCCCCGCCGCTGACGTGTGGGCGCTCGGGTGCACCGTCATCTAGATGACCACGGGCCGCACCCCATGGAGTGATGCGGAGAACATCCTCGCTGCGGTGCACCGGATCGGGTACACGGACGCCGTGCCGGAGGTGCCTCCCTAGCTATCGCTGGAGGCAAGGGGCTTCTTGGACCGGTGCTTGCAAAGATGCGCCCGCGACCGTTCCAAGGCATAGGCACTGGACGCCTCCGGCGACTCGACGGGTAGGCTCCCGAATCGGGCGGAACCACATTGGAGAACCCGGTGTCCTATGACACCGGATAAAAAAATAATTTAGTAGAGATTAATTCATATATATACTATGTGTGCATCATCTGGCTCAAAAGTTGTGCACCCCGGTTCAACCTAACCTCTGGCTAGATGATGCATTTTGCCAATGTTTGTCACATAAATTACTATTTAGTACATTGTTGCTTGAAAATTATATAGGTTGTTATATGTATAGTGAAGTAGTGAACCCTGATCATTTTCGTTCTAGTTTCATCCCTGGACCCGATGCCATCGCTCCACGGTGAGCGGGGGGAGCTGATCTGGAGCTCGATCTCGCCGACGGAGCCGCGCTTGAAAGAGTTGGCGCGGCGGGTCATCGAGCCGCCTCCGGCCATGCGGGGGCTGTGCAAGCACGTGTGGTGGCGGAGGTGGTCGCCGCCACCGCCACCGCTGCTCCCCAAGGTCCCGATGGCGCCATCGCCGTGCATGGGTTGGAGGTGAGCCTCCGTGGCTCCAGCGCGGTGTTTGCACTCAAGACTGCGTACTACCTCGACCCCAACACGTCGTGCGCTGCAACGCCGTCTTCTGCGGCGACACCGACGAGCTTGCGATGCTACTGGAGCTCATGGATGCCGGGTCGCTCGACAGCATCGCCACCTTTGGCTCGGCCCGACGTGGCTTCAGAGCGCTCTGCTTGGTGCTAGGGCGCTCTGCTTATTGTCAGGGCGCTCTTGTGCAGGGTGCTGGGCTGATAGGGCGCAAGGAGCCGGACGCTTCCAAGTTCTATGTGTTTTGCTTTTTTGCTTTTGCTTTTGTGGATGCTTTGTCCCAAAATCAGGTGGACACAACACCATCGGTGATCGAGTGAACCTTCCCGGTCTTCTCAAAGCTTTGTGTCACTAGATAATATGGCCTCCATGAATGGTGCTTGAACCTTCAGGGATTGAAATGTGGCCTTGTAACCATAGCTGTTGAAGTGCAGGTCATGATGCTTGCAATGGTTGTCAGGTGCTCTTTGAGAACTGATTTTGTAATCACTCCAACGACCATGGAGAGGTGCTGTGTGACTCGATTCACAGGTGTAGGAAATGCCAAACACTTGTTGCACTTGTCGAATACTATAAGGCACAGACCTGGTAGTGTGAGGTCTTCTTTTAGCTTTGAACTATTGTTTGTTGAGATATTTCCAAGTGTCCTTAAGTATTTGTGTTTGCTTATTGATGATGAACAATAAGGCTCAGGCATGAGAGTACGCGCGAGGGCACGCGAGGGTGCGTGAGGGCTTCGGGCGTGAGGGCATGCGCGAAGGCACACGAGGGCTTCGGGCGTGAGGGCACGCTCGAAGGCACACGCGAGGGTGCGCAAGGGCTTCGGGCGTGAGGGCACGTGCGAGGGCGCACGAGGGCTTCGGGCGTGAGGGCACGCGCGAAGGCGCGAGGGCACCGTGAGGTCCCGAGACCGCAAGGGTGCTATACCGCGAGGCCCCGAGGCTACGAGGCCCTAAGGGAGAGAGGGCACAAGGCCCCGAGGCCCTGAGGGTGCGAGGGCACCGCGAGGCTCTGCGGGCACGAAGGCACCGCGAGGGCACGAGAGCACGAGGCCATCAGCCGGGCGTGAGGGCGCATGAGGCGCAAGGATCTTGAGGCCATCAGCGGGGCACGAGGGCACCATGAGGCGCAGGGTGCCGACGAGGTCGGAGGCAGAACAGGCGAGGTGGTGGCCCTTCGGTGGCTGCATGGAGTTGCTCCGGAGGGGTTGGAGCTGCGCGCCTCGCTCCGAAAGGTGTCACTCATCCCATGCCATGTGGGATGGGCTTCGGCAGGGGCGATTTGATATTGCATTGAAAAACACTTCCCTATTTTGGGTATTCTTCGAGTGTATGAGTGCTTATGGATAGCGTGTGTGAGTTGTTCTGTTCTTCTGAACTTCTCTGAAGCTACTCTTCTAAATTGCTTTGACGACTCACTGTAACTTGTACGAAACGATTCTGAAGTCTGAACTTCTCTCCAGTTCAGTAGGGCTCTGTTAGTCGCGAGGTCCGGGCTCGGGCGGAGGCGAGGTGGCCCTGCGCACTGAGCATGGCAGGGCGCGTAGAACCTTAGGAGCCCTATGTGAGGATTGAAGGCACTTTACCGAGATGTGCAGGGCGCTTGGAGCGGTGAGGTGTTGGGGCATGAGCGTTGAAGTGGCAACGGGACACACGGGGTGTCGAGGCACAGGGTCTGGCAGGCCCCAAATCACTTCAAGTGAGCTGGTGGCCAAGCGCCTGGGGCAAGGGGCTTACGTACGCCACTTGTGTAGACTTGTCAAAGTATAGAGCGTTTTAGACGGGAGGTGGTAGGATTCCTTAACACTACGAGGCCCCCTATCCCTTGGGCACCTGCAAGAGCGCCCGAGGGACAAAGAAGAGTGCTGAGGTCTTGTATCCTGTTGAATATCCTTTTTGATGTGCACTTAGCAAGGCGTTTTTCTAGGGAGCCAAAGACTTGGCCAAATTCCGACTTGACGGGAATGTAGATGCTCGAGATTTAGCCAAATTCTGGCCCAACGTAACGTGAGGCACGAGGGCTGAGGAATACGTCCTGAAGACTTGTGCACGAATCCCAGCCTTGCAGAGCTTCAGTCTTTAGGACCAGAGGCATAGTGCTATGTCCACTGGGCTATCTTCATTTTGTGCTTCATATAGCATGAGTGCTTCACGCGAGGGCGGGTACCAGATTGCTGCTTCTCGTTGGCCCTTCATGTGGGGTGGTTTTTGTTGCTCCATTCCTAAAGGCAAAGTACTTGATGCAGAGCCACCCCACCGAGGCACAACCTTCAGGGTAGGGGGTGCGTCTGAATGAAGCCTGTGCAGGCAAAGTCATGGACGCGAGGCTGACTCACCGAAGCACATCATTCTGGGCGGGCAATGCATCGACGCGGTGCCTATGTAGGCGAAGTCATGTGCGCAAGGCTGCCGAGCTGAGGCATAGCCTTCAAGGCGGGCGGCACGTCGGAGTGAGGCCTATGTAGGCGAAGACTTGGACGCGAGGCCGCCGAGCCGAGGCATAGCCTTCGAGGCGGGCAGTGCGTCGAAGTGAGGCCTATGTAGGCGAAGCCTTGGACACGAGGCTACCGAGCCGAGGCATAGCCTTCGAGGCGGGCAGTGCGTCGAAGTGAAGCATGTGGTCGAAGTCGTCCTCTTCTCGCTCCGCGGTTTGATGAAAGTTGTCGAAGTATAGCCCCTTAGAATCGTCATAGTTTGAGCTAGAAACGTTGCGGGGACAGGTAGATAACACGAGCGTCTCTGTGTGAAAAAGAGAATGATTAATACTTGTTTCTTGTAGCAAGGTAACATTTGCTCAACACGACAGATAATCGAAGCTGTTGCCGTGGGACAAGTAGTCCCATCACTTTAGATACTAAGATCTCCGAGGTGATAGCCTTATGTGAGCATGATAGTCCTTGATCAACATTCAAGCTAGGTCGACGGTAGATGATTCGAGTTGCCTATGAGGCTGAGTCGTGGACATATCGGAGGGGTGCCCATGAGGCTAAGTCGTTAGGCACCGAATGGCCAACAGAGGTGGTAGCCCCCCAGTGAACTTGGAGGCGCCCATGAGGCTTACTCATGGGGCACCGAATGACCACTAGGGGTGGTAGCCTCTAGTGGACTCGGAGGTGCCCATGAGGCTAACTCATGGGCACATTGGACGTGTGCCCTTGACAGTAAGTCATGGGCACACTAGTGGCGCCCACGAGGCTAAGTCGTGGGGCACCGTACTATGAGGGCGATGGAGCCCTTTTACCCCATAGGTGGGTTTTTGGTGGTGATTAGCAATGCATGAGAATGGTTAACCCTTGCGAAGCCATGGAGCCAGGCATGCGGGGACCTGGAGGTTGTTCGACGCGTGGCCTAGAGTCTAAGGGGGACGAGTCCTCAGCACATCCATCAACTTGGTACTGGACCTAAGTTGTCACTCATACCCTAGGTCTAGTAGGGCACGAGCCGCCATGGTGGAGGCGACGGACGCCCAAGAAACCATGGACTTTTGCTAGGGGGGAACGCGGAGGTCGTACACTCTACGCACCACGAGGGTGGTTGCTCATGCCCTAGGTCAAGTAGGACATGAGCCGCCATGTTGGAGGCGACGGACGCCCAAGCCACCATGGACTTTTGTTAGGGGAGACCGCGGAGGTCATACGCCCTACGCACCACGAGGGTGGTCGCTCGTGCCCTAGGTCCAGTAGGACACGAGCCGCCATGGTGAAGGTGACGGACGCCCAAGCCACCATGGACTTTTGTTAGGGGAGACCACAAGGGTGGTCGCTTGTGCCCTAGGTCCAGTAGGACACGAGCCGCCATGGTGGAGGCGACGGATGCCCAAGCCACCATGGACTTTTGTTAGGGGAGACCGCGGAGGTCGTACGCCCTACGCACCACAAGGGTGAAATCCCTTGGAGGGAAAGTGTCTTGAGAGCCCATACGAGATATATATGTCGGGACTGTCCCCTAACAGTAGTGCGTTAGGGAGCAGCCCTCGTAGCGAGCCTTCATCGCTCGCGCCGCATGGACGTCATGCGTCCCGGGGGTGATGGTTGTCCTCAGAATCCTTAGCCTTCTAGCTGCGAGGGTGCCTTGAACTGCTCACCCTTGGCTAGGCCTCGCATTGACCCGCACAAGGGTGGAGGACGCGCATGGGAGCCCCAGGGCATGTAGGACGTTGCCATCCCGAGGTGGATGGCCCTGATCTCCGACGAGGGTGCTCGGCTGGGGCTTCTTCAAAGAGCGGATGGGTCATCCATGAGATCATTGCCCTCCGGAGCTGGAGGAGATTTCGTGGACTTAGAGTATTTTTTTGGTAGGAGACATAGCCTTTCGTCGATTAGCTATGTCCCCACGGTCAGCGCCAATGTTGTAGGGGTAAAAACCAAACACGAGTGAGGGGGTGGACATCGGCCGTCTGACGGGCCATCGTCCACGAGAGTAAAAATGACACGATGATTTATACAGGTTCGAGGGTCTGAGAGGACCACCTTACTCCTGTCGGTGAGCCAATGGGGGGTTACCTCCGAGGAGGGAGCCCCCGAGGGCTCACTAGTTTGAATATATTACTTTATTGCTCAAGAGAGCTCCCTCCCTTGAATGAGGGATACATGGGGTATTTATAGGCTCTTGGACCTATACAAATGATAGAAATACCCTTCAGTGAGATAGCTAGCCTTATGTGTACAACAGTATTTCTTGGGTCTTTACTTGTGTGAGGCGGGCCCCGTCAGTGTGATTGAATTATTCTTACAACAGAGAGCCTTCTTATGCTTCTTTTCTGGCTTATCCAAGCCAGGTTGAGGGTTTTTATCCTTTCGATCAATGGCTTCACACCACTCAACCGCTTCGCTAGCGGCTGCATATTCGTCAGCCATGTCGAAAAGCTTGACGGTCGTTCGTGGAGGGTTTATTACAATATCCTCTGTAAACCGCTGATTCCTCGGCCCTGCTTTAAAAGCATGAATAACAGAAGACTCCGCGACCTCTGGTATAGAATTACGAACCTGGTTAAATCTTTTGATATACTGCCGAAGAGTTTCGTTGGACTTTTGTTGGATTCGGTGAAGGTCGTCCTCCTTTCTAGGGCGGTCATACGTACCCTAAAAATTAGCAATCAGGAGGTCGCAAAGCTGCTCCCAAGTATAGATCAATCTGACCGGCAGGTTGAGCAACCACGACCGGGCTGACCCTTCAATTACCGTGGGCAGATAATTCGCCATCACATTGTCGTCACCACCAGCAACTCTGATGGTGGTGGTATAGATTTGGAGAAACTCCAATGGGTTTTGAGTCCCATTGAACTTCTCCATGTTAGCTGGTTGGAACTTGTCCGGCCAGCGTACAGCTTGGAGCCCTACTGAGAAGGCTCGACAACCTGTTATCGAGTCGTGGCGCCTCCTCTGGAAAGGTGCCGGATTATAATTGGTCGGGTACCGGTTTATCAAGTTGTTGTACCGAGGATCCGGTGTCCCGAGCTGGTTGTGGAAATTGGTTTGATGCCTTCGACTGGCCGCTAGGTTCAGGTGATGTTGAAGATCGCCTGGAACAAGCAATTGGTCCTCATGACGAGGGGGAGTAGTGGCCGCATGAAGGAGCCGTCTTCCCTCGTGACTCTCCGGTCGGAATCTTCGAGGAGGTATTTGTACCGGTGAGTCTCCAGGTTGGTCATGTTGTCCCCTGCCGAGGGAGGAACATTGGGATGAAGTCAAGGTTTGACTTTGCGAGGTCCGCCATTCCCGGTACATTTCTATACACTACATGGTTTGTTGGAGAATTTCCAATACCCTTCCTACAAGTTGAGCATATCCCGGAGTTCCTGCTATAGCAAGATTTGGATTATTAGAATGTCATGAACTTGTTGCAGGTTTTGAATAGTTACCGAAGGTCTTAGAGGATTTCTGCTTGTAGATGGTGTTCGATAACTCAAAGACCCTCCGTCTTGCCCTGATCGACCCCTTATGCGCAGTGGGGGCAGAAGTAGGCGAATTAACTGATGGACATCCATTAGCTCTGATAACTCCGACATTTGGTGCTTGTGTTCCTGTACCATTTCCATTAGTACATGGTGGCGGGTCAAGCAGTGGAGGATCGTGCATGGCGTCTTGATCAGTATCTCTGATCGCATTGACCTTATGCCTCCAACAGCGATCATCTGACGAGCTTCCATCATAGCTAAGGGAGAGCCTTCCATCGTTTCGGCAAGGAGCCTCCATGATGATGAGCGGTCGGAAATTATCACTTCTGGCAAGCTTTGTGGTGGACTCAGCCTGATCTGGCGGATTGCCGATTGTATGCTGAGTTTTATCATTCCCACTTGGCCTACGACCGGTGATAGCTTCATTGACACCCTTACTAGATGTCAGTTGGCCCCTGGAATACATAGGAGCCACTGGTGAATACTGGTCTCCCATGCCTGTATCGAGAGTACATTAACCCTCGAGTTGCGGTGCTGAGCTTTTATTACCCTTTTCGCCGGTCGAAGGGACCAGGCTTGTAGAGGCATTTGGATGTTCCAAACTGGTCGGAATGGTTGGTTCCTGTGAGGACGCCACTGGTGGCGTGTCTTCCTCCATTTGGTCAATCTCGCTAGCTTCAGTGAGTGGAGAGCTGGCAACGGAAGAGGTTGACGACGACATTGTGTCATGTTCCATGGCGCGAATGCATGCATCCATGCCCATGTCGGAGTAGTCCGCCAAGTCGAACTAGTTTTCCTCATCCCAAGTTCCTACCATGTTCGCGTGGGCGATGATGGAGCGAGGGAAAGTGAATGAGGATTGCTTGAGCAAAGAAAATTTCAAGAACTCGACGCCTTCTTCCCCACGGACGGCGCCAGCTATCGACGATCGGATCGCCGATCTTACAAAATAGAAGAGAAAATGGCAAAGAGTTCTTGGGAGAGAATGAGACTGCTCTTTATTGCAATGAACTAGAACCTTATGGGGGTTGCCCATTGAAGGGATACGGGTAGGCTACGATAGCAATAATTCAAAAATTCTACCACGTAAACCAGGAAGCCAAGCAAGAAGATGATCACAGATCGTTACCACCAAACGCACAGAGCAGCGGAAGAAGAGTTGGAGTAGCCTGGTCCAATGTAGAGCGCATTGATGAAGTGGTCGTAGACGATCGGCAGCCTCCTCGCAAGTCGATCGTCTCCTCTAGCAACCTTTGCAGTTCCTTATGAAGATCGCAGATCGTCCTCAGGCGCAACAGCAACCACAGTAGCGCCTCTACGGTATCCACACGTCCAGGGAAGGAACAACCGAACGCCAGTGTGCTAGCACCAAATCCCACGGCAGAGCTCTTAGGAAGATGGCGGCTAGGATTATAGTGGAGCAACTCGTATATCGCACCTAGCCTCAAGCATCTCATTATATAGTGCTTGTGACGGATCCTATCCGAACACGTTTTATGAATCATATTCGTACTAGTTTTTTCCATCCCGTTAAGTGTGTGTGACCCTATAGGTTCATGTGTAATCAGTTGTGACTCGGAAACTCCTTTCCGATCACTAATCATTAGCGCTCCTAGCAGGACATAACGATTCCCGAATACACGCAAATTATATCGGACGAATCTTAATGCAATATGATCTACGACCAAGTCCATATCACTAACGACCAGCTCGTATCTCTATATGACCAGTTCATATTTAGTCTCGACTAGTTCGTAACTCCTTACGACCAAGTTTCCACCACATAGTGATCATGTTCGACCAGTCCTACGACTACCTCGTATCTCCATACGACTAGTCTGTATCTGATTGAACTCAAAGACCTTCTCATGTATTCTCCCTTTGCCTCACGATATCTGGTTGAACTCCAGGTGATATGTTATGTCATCTATGGACTATTCAATACTTTCTCGATCAAGTGTCGGATAACTTTACGTGGTCGAACACTTCGACCACTAGTGGCATGGCCATGCACTTTCTTTATCTGATCACATCGAGGGACCCAGAGATATCTCTCCTGCTATGTTAGGAGGGGCAAATCCCATATCTGACCAGTCACATTCCTCCGCATGTTTCATAGCATACCTGAAAGCTACCTTTATAACTACCCAATTACGGAGTAGCGTTTGGTAACCCCAAAGAGTTCTATTACACGTGTAGGAAACCATGCTGATCTCAGGTCTAAGGATTATACATCATCATTGCTTGAGACCAACTGATGACACAAAAAATCATAACAATCTTAGCAGTGTCTCAAGGTGGGTCAATCCAACGACATGTTCTCTAACATGTGTTCACATTATTGATTCGATATCCCTATATCCATGACCAGTGAAACATGCTCATCATTCAATACATGTGCTTGTCGATAGAGTCACTAGTGTTTTGACCAGTGACATCTGACTAGGGATTCATTTAGAACGACATCATATAGGTTAAAAGAGCTTCACCAACAAGTCACATACTTGTTAATCTTATAACCAATGATTCATTCAAAGAACAGAATAATATTTATTCAATAACTCATAAATATAGATGTGATATCATCATCTCCATGATTGCCTCTAAGGTATATCAGCAACAATCTCCCACTTGCACTAGAGTTAATCATATAGGTATCTTATATCCATTGCTCTTGTGTGCGCCTCATGCTTAGGCTGCGGGACAGACTTTGTCAACAGATGAGAAATATTCAAATCTGTGTGCACTTTGCATATCTTCACATCACCTCTCTCAGCGATCTCATGAATAATGTGATATCTTTGAAGTATGTGTTTGGACTTTTGATGTGATCTACGCTCCTTAGCTTGTGCAATGGCTCCACTATTATCACAATAGAGATCCATTGGACTGGAAACACTAGATACAACACCTAGTTCATAAATGAACTTTCTTATTCATACGGCCTCTTTTGCAGCTTCTAAAGCTGCAATGTACTTAGCCTCTGTTGTAGATTCAGCAACCGTTCCCTGCTTGGAACTCTTCTAGCTTACTGCTCCTCCATCCAAACAAAACACAAACCCTAATTGCGATCTGAAATCATCCTTGTCGGTTTGGAAGCTAGCATCGGTGTAACCACTTACGACCAGCTCTTCCTCACCTCCATAAATAAGGAATGCATCCTTAGTCCTTCTCAAGTACTTAAGGATATTCTTGACAGCTATCCAGTGACCTTCACCTGGATCTAATTGATATCTACTCGTAACACTTAGAGCGTACGACACATCTGGTCGTGTACATAACATGGCATACATGATATATCCAATAGCCGAAGCATATGGAATTCTACTCATTTTGTCTCGCTCATTAGTGGTCGTAGGACACTGATTCTTGCTTAGATTAATGCCATGTGCCATAAGCAAGAAACCTTTCTTGGAATCTTGCTTGTTGAACTGTTTCAACACTTTGTCTATGTACATATCTTGGCTTAATCCAATTAGCGTTTTAGATCTATCTCTATAGATCCTTATACCAAGAATATGCTGCATCTCCTAAATCTTTCATTGAGAAACTATTTCTTAATGAAGTTTTAACAGATTCAAGCATTGGACTATCATTTCCGACCAGTAGTATGTCAACCACATACAAGATCAGAAACACAATTTTGCTTCCACTAACCTCCTTGTAAACATAAGGTTCTTTTTGTTCTTGATGAAGTCAAACCCTTTGATCACTTTATCAAAATGAATGTTCCAACTCCGAGATGCTTGCTTTAATCCATAGATGGATTTATTAAGCTTGCATATCTTTCCAGCTTCCTTTGGATCGACAAAACCCTCGGGCTGTGTCAAGTACACATCCTCACTTAGGTTTCCATTTAGAAAAGTCGTTTTGACATCCATTTGCCATATCTCATAGTCGAAATATGCAGCAATAGCTAGAATGATCTGGATAAACTTAAGCATCGCAACAGGAGAGAAGGTTTCATCATAATCAACGCCTTGAATTCGTCTGAAACCCTTCGCAACCAGTCGTGCCTTATGAATGTGAACATTTCCATCCATATCTATCTTTTTCTTAAAAATCCACTTACACTCAATGCTCTTAACACCATCAGGTGCATCAACCAAGTTCCAAACTTGATTATCATGCATGGACTTTATTTCGGATCTCATGGCCTCATGCCATGACTTAGAGTCTGAGTCCACAATCGCTTCTGCATAAGTTTTAGGATCATCATTATTCAACGATAATACGTCATGCCCATAGTTTATAGGCAATTAACGTGGCCTTTTTGATCTACGTGGAGCTGATGCCTCATCTACAGGTTTAACAACATTTTGTTCATCCTGTAGAGGATCAGTAGGAGTTGAAATATTTTCAGATGGTTCCCGAATTTCTTCGAGTTGCACCTTGCTCCCACTGACTCCTTTGAAAAGAAACTATTTCTCTAAGAAGACACCATTACGGGCAACAAACACTTTGTTATCAACCCGATTGTAAAAATAATATCCTTTAGCTTCCTTAGGATACCCCACAAAGAAGCACTTATCGGACTTGGGTGTGAGCTTGTCGGACGTCAAACGTTTCACATAAGCTTCACAACCCCATATCCTAAGAAAAGACAATCTAGGACTCTTCCCGGTCCATATCTCATATAGTATCTTCTCTACAGTTTTTGATGGAACCCTATTTAAAGTGAAAGCCGCTCTTTCTAGAGCGTATCCCCAGAATTGCAATGGAAGATCAGATTGGCTCATCATTGACTGAACCATGTTCAACAATTTTCGGTTCTGTCGTTCCGACACTCCATTCCATTGAGGTGTCCCCAGCAGAGTAAGCTGTGGAACAATTCTACACTTCTTTAGATGATCACCAAACTCATGGCTCAAATACTCACCTCCATGATCAGATCGTAGATATTTGATTGTCTTGCCAAGTTGATTCTATACTTCATTCTGAAATTCTTTGAACTTTTCAAAGGATTCCGACTTATATCTCATTAAATAGACATAGCCATATCTACTAAAATCATCAATAAAAGTTATGAAGTACTGAAAACCACCTCTGGTCGGAGTGCTCATTGGTCCACATACATCTGAATGTATTATGACCAGTAGATCACTCGCCTTCTCACATCTGGTCGTGAATGGCGCCTTTGTCATCTTGCCAAGTAAACAAGATTCACATGTTTCAAATGATTCAAAATCAAATGAGTTTAGAAGACCATATTTATGGAGCTTCATCATGCGCTTCTCATTTATATGACCTAGACGACAATGCCAAACGAAAGTGGGATTCACATCATTAGGTCGAAGTCTCTTAGCATTAATGTTAAAGATGGGCTCATCCTCAAGATTCAAAACATACAATCCATTCTTCAATGGAGCATGGCCATAAAGCATATCTTCAAAATAAATTGAACAACAATTGTTCTTTATTCTAAACTCATAACCTTCTGCTCCTAAACAAGAAGTAGAAATAATATTTTTGCTTAAGGCTGGAACATAATAACAATTATTTAGTTCCATAACTAATCCTGAGGGTAAAGCTAATGGTAAAGTGCCAATAGCTAATGCAGCAACTCTTGCTCCATTGCCCACACGAAGATCAACATCTTCCCTTGCCAAGCATCTACTCCTTATCAGTCCCTACATCAAATTGCAAATATAAGCAACCAATCCGATATCAAATACCCAAGAACTGGTCAGAGAAGTGGCAAGATTAATTTGTATAACATTTATACCTGAACTGGAAGTCTTACTTCCTTTGTTCTTTTTCATTTCTGCAAAGTACTTCTTGCAGTTTCTCTTCTAATGCCCAGTCTCATGACAATGGTAACATTCTGTGTCAGGCTTAGGTCCCAGTTTAAGCTTCTTAAGTTTATCCTTGAGACTCTCGATCTCATCTTGAGTCTTTCCTTTTCCTTTACCCTTTCCCGACTTACCCTTCTTCTTGAAGGTTGTAGTCGTTTGAACCATCATCACATGATTGAAACTTTTCTTGATACTCTCCTCAGCACCTTTAAGCATGCCATGCAACTCGATCATTGATTTCTCCATGCCATTCATATGAAAATTCAATATGATAGGCTCAAAGCTCGCAGGGAGTGATTGTAGAATCACATCAGTAGCCAACTCTAAGGGGAAAACCAAGCTTTTCCAAGCTCTCAATATGACCAATCATCTTGATCACATGAGGACTGATCGGGTTACCTTCTAACAGCCTACAAGAAAACAATGCCTTAGAGGTATTGAACCACTTTGGCCTTGCTTGATCGTGAAACATACCCTTCAGACCCACAATCATATTGTAAGCATCTGTGGTCTCATATTGCTTCTGAAGCTCGGAGTTCATGGTTGCAAGCATAAGGTAGTGCACATCGATTGCATCATTGCAATGCTTCTCATAAGCATTCTTTTCAGTTCGAGTAGCATCAGCATTCGGTTCCTCGGGATAGGGACTCTCTAGAATATATTGCTTCTTTTCTTGTTTGAGAACAATTCTCAGATTTCGAAACCAGTCAATGAAGTTGGTTCCATTCAGCTTTTCTTTCTCAAGAATAGATCGCAAATTAAAGGTAGGTGCAGGAGAAGAAGTAGGTGCCATGATCTACAACAGAATATGCAAAAATTCAGCACTATGTTTATGTAAGATCTTCTATTAGACACTCATCTTGGTGGTTATGTTCGACCAGTCTACGACCAGCTTGTATCACCATACAACTAGTCTTTACCTGGTCATACTTAATCATCAACAGTCAATAAAAGATACTCCCACTATAAACTATATTTCCCTCAAACAGCATATAGTAAGTTCAAGATCCATAAATCATTAAGTTCTAGTAAGCTTTGGCATCACTGCTAGAAACTTAGTGATTTTTAGGTAAGCAACCCTTTGCTAATCATATTACATATGACTCTTGTTTGATCAGTGACATCTCCATGCACTTTCGACCAACACTATGTCTCAAGGCCCAAAACTGTTTTGATAGCCTTTTCAAGTTAAACCAACACTATGCATGTGGGTGTCCGACACCCACCCCATCTTATTAAGATAGTCAATGGCATCCTACTTTGGTAGATTTGCCAATTAACGATCAAAATCATGATGGTCGCAGCAATTGGAAAGGCATCAATTTTACTTAATTTTTTCTTGAGGGATACTACTTTATCATGTTAAAACATTTAATGATAAAACATGATCAAATAGCATAACAGGAATAAACACAAACATTCAGAGATAATCAAATTAAAATGTGAAATAGTATGGCCCTTAACATGTCGATCTCCATCAGCATGCTTCCTGTTCTCCGACCACCATGATTGAAGTCTCCGACCGTATTCATCTACTAAGCAATTACTCCTAAAAGCTAGTATTGAATTACATCAGATAATATCAAGCATCACATGTCGGTATGTAGACCGTTATACAATAACATGTAGCTCGATGGCTATCACACAGTATGACACGCAGGCCATGTGAAATCCATTCATGCATCACATACACAATGGGCCATACTATTCACATCAAACCCTACAAAAACGACTTATGCATAGAATACAATTCTATCGGGCGACATGAACACATACTACTATATAACGTGGCTACGATCACGGTGGTCTCGCTAGCTAGTTAGCGGGCGGGGTTTGAAGGGGCGGTGCTCTTGGAAAAAATTTTCTGAGACATGAATCTTATTCATGTGACCGAGCATTGGAAATCGTCGGATTAATCATATTAACCCTATTCCGAACCAATCTGATCACTGCCTTGATACGACCATGCACTGCGGCATACTTCGATGGTAGAATTCCGACCAGTAGGAGTATCATGCAAGGTAGTCAAAACCAAGTCGAGTAAATCATCTGGTGCTCTTAACTTGTACCTCTTCGCAAAACCCATCTACTACCACCGAAAACCGATCGATCTCATCGACCAATGCCTAGATCGTTCCATCCATATAAACCGATCTAAGTTACCAGACCAAACCAGTAATAGATCCAATCTACTACTACCACATATCCAGTATATGTGACCGATCCAGATAAAAAACTATACATGATGGCTCTAATACCACTGAAGGGATACGGTAGGCTACGATAGCAACAATTCAAAAATTCTACCACGTAAACCAGAAAGCCAAGCAAGAAGATGATCACAGATCGTTACCACCAGACACGCAGAGCAGCGGAAGAAGAGTTGGAGCAGCCTGGTCCAACGTAGAGCACGTCGACCAAGCTTGCGTTACTACGGTCGGGACGGCTCTGATACCAACTTTTGTGAGCACCCGGATTTATTAGGCTCATAATACTTAGTCATCCAATTGACCCTAGTATTATCAACCAAATAAACCCGGTCTCGAGAGATGTATACTTCCCAGAATGCAGTATACATACCTCACAACAAAAGAATGTATCAATTCCATACAACACATAGTACATAAGCAACAAACCAGAAGTTAATGTTAATATGGAATAGCTATTACAAAAGAGGGGCCCTTAGGCCAAATAGCAACAATTCTAAAAAGATAACAGCGGAAGCAAAAGTGCCATAAAGATGGCTATAACACAAAGCCAATCAGTGTGCCTTAACCCTAGGCATCATTTGGACGACCGCCAAGCTAGTCGTCAAGAAGTCGCAACACATAGCACAAAAGTGAGGCTCTTGGAACTCACCCCTTCCTCTGCAACAATAGCCACAAAATGCCACAACCACGGGCGATGAGTACATAAAGTACTCCGCAAGACTTACGTGTAAGATAACAGGCCTATAACATATGCTACATGCAAGCTTTATGTAAGTGGAGGTTGTATGTCTCATTTAGCATAAAGCAACATTTATTTGCAATAAGGTAATACATTTAAAGGCAAGTTGTCAAATCTGTTTTTAACATTCAAACATCAAGTTTGACAACGATAATAACAATAAGTAGATGACAACAACAATCACGGAAGTGACTAACCCAATAGTCACCACAACAATAGCATGAACTCCCCGTTCATACCACCCATGTCAAATTTTAATTAAAGGTTGTAGTCTAATTCTTACGGGAAATAACCAAGCGTGTCCATAACCTAGGACGAGGCTATTCGAATAGTTTTATCCTGCAGGTGTACCACTGCACTCCACACGCCGCACCGCCTTTCCTTTACGCACACTTCGAAGGTGTCTTTGCACGGCTAAGTCCTACGAGACATTTCCAAAGGATAATGCTAATTACGAGCAAGACAACCCACGGGAGAAAGAGACATTAGACGACCTAGCGGAAGCTAATGTTCCCCTCCCACACTATACATATACGTTTTCATTTAAAACACACCAACCGAGCAGCTCATAATTAACACCTCCTAGAGTACTTAGTCAAGAGGGGTTCCATATGCCCCTCGCGTGGTTAGTACGCATAATTGCTTGGATCAATGGCGCAAGAATTCGGTCTTTGTTGACTCAGGCATACCACCACATCCAAAAACCACACCATCCATCCAATATGCCCAAGTCCAATCCACACATTTATTTTCAGATTTTGTATTTACAAATTAACAAAGCACAAGATGGACATAATGGAATAATAATTTTAGTGTGATCAAGGTCATCGACATAATGTCGACAACCGCCCATTTCTACCGTTATCTAAGCATTGCTAAGCATTTTAAGTCGCAATCTACTAAGTGATATGAGCTCATCCAACGAGCTCAAACCACAGCAAGTAACCTAGGCGTAAGGTAGTAAAGACATGGCATTCCTACAGATTGTGCAACTATAGGATTCACTAACCATAATTAAAACAAAGTAGCAATGCATACATAGAGTTTAAACAATATAATAGACTTGCAAATATAGGATGAATCATGGTCAAACTGCTTGCCTGGCTGTTGAGGGTCACTTTGTTGCGGAGGATCGTTCTCGGATTACCACAAATGTCGAACCCTAACGAAAAGGCGATAAAGAGTCGATAAGAATAAAGAAAAGCAACAAGACCCAACAGCAAAAGTTCTCCGAATGATTTGAAATTTTATAGCAGCAAGGTATTGATTTAACATGAATATAGAAACAAGAATCAACTGATTTGGATCTTTACTGCAAAAGTTATGATGAAAACACTTTTGCTCAGCCTAGTAATTAGAATTAGGTTACTATTCATCGACAAAATTTCTAGACATGTAGGAACCTGAAAATTTTACAGTAGTTCAAGCATCTCATGAGAGGAACAGCAAAATAGGGTTCATCCCATTTGGGGCTATATTGCACTTTCTATTAAGTTTTGAAACAAGAACTTGAACAAAATTATAATGCATGATTATTTCTCCTAGAAACAGTAACATGTTCAAAACTATTTTTCCTAGTAAGTTCATTATTAGAGGAATCCAACAAACTTGGATTCACTCAAAAGAGTTTACAGGTAATTAGTTATGCATTTAACAAGTTAAAGGATTTCTAGTGAAACAATTAATGCTTATACAAAGTTAAAGTTAATTCTGGATATTTTTGTAACTATAACATGATTAAAACCATTTTTAGATTAAAGTATAGTTAATAACAGTATTAACAAAATTGATTTCAACTTAAAAGGAGTTATAATGAATTTGTTATGCATTTTACCATTTAACTGAAATTCTAATACATTTAATAAAACTGAGAAAGATTAGAATTTAATTTCAGGGTTTTCTGGAGTCATATTAATCTTCTAAACATTTTTAGATTAAATTTGAGATTATGAAGGAATTAATACGACTGGAATCATCTAAAAATGAATTACCATGAAAAAGATATGCATTTTCAAAGTTTATACCTTTTTCCAGTTCAAAAATAAAGCTCTCAGAGAAACCAAAACTTAAATGACGTGGTTGATTGTGGACCGTCGATCTGAGATAAACGGCTGATATGGACTGAAGTATATTGGAACGCGCACAGTGCATACCGACAAGCGGGACCCATCGTCAGTGACTGTGAGCCACTGGGTGGTTTTAACCCACGTGCACAGGGTTTTGGGTCCCACCCGTCGATGATGAGGGGCTCGGGGTGTTTACTATGCGCGTTAAGGGTTATTTAAGAGGCTGGCCCACATGTCACGGACATTAAGGACGGCTTAAGACCAATTAAATGCTAACCCATGATTAGTATTTAATGAATGTCATTACTGTGTCCTAATGACCTTACGGCATGGGACGATCGCGTCCGACAAAACGCCGAGGAGATTCGCCAACTTGTCGCGGCGACTCGACCACTGGCGCGAGCCAAGGGGATGAATGGGTTCGCAATAGGCTTGCGGACCCGTGGCACCACTCACACCGACGGCGACAACAGAATCGCCATGCGAGCCGAGATGAAAGGGACGGTGCGAAAATGACCGAAAAGGAAAACAAACAAAACGAGCTCCGCATTGTCCAAGGTAGCAGTGCCATAGCTCCTAGGGACTATTAGCAAGGTACCTTGGTCCAGTGGAGGCAAGGAGATGGTGGAGAAGCTCAGCCACGGTGCACCTCCGACCCGAGGAAGACAAGGCGGGGAGCTCGGCCTAAGCAAAAACATGGCGATCAGCGTCATCAAGTTAGCTCCACCGGTGCTCAAGGAAGCTTCTCGAGCAAGGAATTGAGGAATGGAGCTACTTACCCAAGAACGGGAAGAAGGGGGTGCTTTTCGGCCGAAGTTGAACAAAACACAAATTTGACAATTCCTGTAAATGTCTAAACGAATTAGGTTAGGGGATGTGGTCAAGAGGAGGAGTGGCTCAAAATGACGCGAGAGAATTGGAAGAAAAGCCACTGGAGCACAGGTGGTGACGAAGCTCGCTCACGGCCAACAATGGTGGACTTGGGTGTTTTTGTGGATTGAGCTCAATGGAGCACCGTGGGTGCAACTAGAGCTCAAGGGCGTGCAAAGGAAGCCAAGGAGGGAGCTTGAGGGCTTAAGTACCCGAGAGGAGAGGTGCAACGGTCTCAAGCAAAGCAACCCTCGGTCAAGGGTCTTTGCCATGGCCATGGGCGCCGAAGGATGGGGGGAGTAAGGAAGACTTTGGGCATACAGCAAGCATTAAATGCAAATAGACGTTGTAAGGACCCGGACAAGACTTGGCCTCGCTTTCACGCCACAAGACGCCATGGCTCTGGCGCGACGAGCGAGACGAGCAGCAATGATCAGGAAGATGACCAGAGCGAACCCAGCCCACCAACAAGGATGACAAAGCGGCTCGAGCCAAAACGGCGAAGCGAAGCGGTCGAGCCCGACCATAAGCCACGGACCCAATTCAAGACCGTTGATCCCGATCCAAGGCCGAGGTCAATCCCGAGTCGATCCAAGGGGTACGCACTGCGGGCCGTGCGATTAAAATCTAACGGCTCGCAAGGATTGCGCCCGCGCGAGCCCACTGGTGCTGCTAGGTGGTTGGACCAAGACGAGTGGCTCGGGTCAGACACGGGTTCGAGCCCGAGCAACAGTGCACTTCCCAAGGGTTTAGAATTCAGCTGAGACTTTGTGGATTTATTTGAGGTATCAAAACAACTCCAAAATTTGTGAAAATTTTACAGGAGCTTTATGACTAACATATTGACCTCCCATAAAATTTTCAGAGGTTTTAATGCCCTGCATTTTTCGCAAGAAATTACAGAAGGTGGAACCTTAGGGTTTGACCAGATTTGACTTGGTTTGACTTGCCTCTAAAATTATTCAAACAATTTCTAAAAATTGTAAGAAAATTCAGAGGGGTCACAAGGCTTCCTTAGAACTCAGGAAAAATATTTACAAGTGTTGGACAAAAGATTTTTATCCAGGAGGTTTTTGATTGGAGTTTAAATTGGGGATTTGATTTCTATTCCCATAATTCTTTTACAAGAATTACAGAAAAGGTTCAAGAACCTAAAGATAAATAAAAAGTTTTAATTTACCCTCATTTTCAGAATTGGGATGTTACATGGTCATAGACGATCGGCCAGCCTCCTCGCGAGTCGATCGTCTCCTCCAGCAACCTTTGCAGTTCCTTATGAAGATCGCAGATCGTTCTCAAGCGCAACAGCAACTGCAATAGCGCCTCTACGGTATCCACACGTCTAGGGAAGGAACAACTGAACGCTAGTGTGCTAGCACCAAATCACACGGCAGAGTTCTCAGGAAGATGGCGGCTAGGATTATAGTGGAGCAACTCGTATATCGCACCTAGCCTCAAGTATCTGCTTATATAGTGCTCGTGATAGATCCTATCTGAACACGTTTTACGAATTGTATTCGTACTGGTTAGTTCCATCAGATTAAGTGTGTGTGACCCTGTAGGTTCATGTGTAATTGGTTGTGACTCGGAAAATCCTTTCTGATCACTAGTTGTTAGCAGCTCCTAGCAAGACATAACGATTCCCGAATACACACAAATTATATCGGACGAACCTTAATGCAATATGATCTACGACCAAGTCCATAGCACTAACGACTAGATCGTATCTCTATACGACCAGTTCATATTTAGTCTCGACGAATTCGTAACTCCTTACGACCAGGATTCAACCACCTAGTGATCATGTTTGACCAGTCCTACGACTAGCTCGTATCTCCATACGACTAGTCTGTATGTGATTGAACTCAAAGACCTTCTCGTGTATTCTCCCTTTGCCTCACGATATCTGGTTGAACTCCAGGTGAGATGTTATGTCATACATGGACTGTTCAATACTTTCTCGATCAATGTCGGATAACTTTACGTGGTCGAACACTTCGGCCACTAGTGGTATGGTCATGCACTTTCTTTATCCGATCACATCGAGGGGCCCAGAGATATCTCTCCTATTATATTAGGAGGGGCAAATCCCATATCTGACTAGTCACATTCCTCCGCATGTTTCATAGCATACCTAAAAGCTACCTTTATAACTACCCAGTTATGAAGTAGCGTTTGGCAACCCCAAAGAGTGCTATTACATATGTGGGAAACCATGCTGATCTCAGGTCTAAGGATTATACATCATCATTGCTTGAGACCAACGGATGACACACAAAATCATAACAATCTTAGCAGTGTCTCAAGGTGGGTCAATCCAACACCATGTTCTCTAACATGTGTCCAGATTATTGATTCGATATCCCTATATCTATGACCGGTGAAACATGGTCATCAATCAATACATATGCTGGTCGATAGAGTCACTAGTGTTCTGACCAGTGACATCCGACCAGGGATTCATTTAGAACGACATCATATAGCTTAAAAGAGCTTCACCAACAAGTCACATACTTGTTAATCTTATAACCAATGATTCATTCAAGGAACAGAATAACATTTATTCAATAACTCATAAACATAGACGTGATATCATCATCTCTATGATTGCCTCTAGGGCATATCACCAACACCCTTGACAAGGTAGTTGTTGGTGTTTTAGAACCGATCTTACGTAAAGATTGTTTGATTCGGGGGTCTCCAAGACTAAAATCACGCAAAGAGATTGACACGGGGATTTTTATACATGTTCAGGCCTTCTCTGGAGAGAATAACAACCCTATTCCTGTGTGTATGTATTGAGTATACTGGTTACAATTAGTAGAAAATGCTACGATTTTTTCTGCTACTCAGTGTGTATGTCTGATTGTCTGTCTCTAATCGGCCTCTCCCTTCATTATCTCAGGCCATAGCCCTTTATAGTGTTCGTAGAGATAGCTGTTTCTCAAGGCCAAGGGGCGCCTCATCATTCCAAGTAATGGGCGCATTGTTGGTACTAATTGCCGGGGTATTGACTCCTCCAAGTCGCCTAGCAGTTTCTAATCAGAGATAATGGTATGTAACGTGCAGTTATTCCAGAGAATAACATCGTATATTGTCTGCTTAGATTCCCTAATCAATTGGCCTACTTGTCCGCAGACTTTATTGATCATAGGGTGGTCGTAGTTGACTTAGTCGTAAAAGGGCTTACGACCATGAAGTAGTCGTAGAATAACTTACGACTTGGGGCTGGTCGTAGAAGAACTTACGACTAGAAGGTGATCGTAGCAGCACTTACGATTATGAAATAGTCGTAGAAAGACTTACGACTATGAGGATGGTCGTAGAAGAGCTTACGACCAGCTGGTTGGCTTCTCCTTATGATTATAAGGGGTATACTCATGTAACATCCCAAATATAGGTTGTGTTTCAAATGTAACCAAACCAGGGTTTATGTTTCAAATGTAACCTAATATGGGTGTTTGTTTCAAATGTAATTAAATGAGTAGAAATTAAAACTTTTCTCACATCTTGAAACTCTTGAACTTTTCTATAATTCTTGTCAAGAGTGGTGGAATTCAAAAACCTAAACCTCCTGTTGACTACAGTCAAACCCTTATTCAACTTTGTCAAGAATCTGGGATTCAACCTTTGGAAATATTTTTTCTTGGTTCTCGGGATGACGTGTGACCTCTCTGAAAAATTCCATAATTTTTAGAAATTATTTGATAATTTTTGGAGCCAAGTCAAACCAATTGGACAATTGGTCAAACCCTAGAACATAACCTTGCAGACTTTTGGAGAAAAATGCTGTGCATAAAAACATCTAAAAATTTTATGCAAAGATAATATTGGAGTGAGGAGCCTCCAGTCAAAATTTCAGAATTTTTGGAGTTAGTTTGCTACCTCTAAAAATTCTTTCAAACTCAGCTTGTAAATTCAAACTCAAACTGGTCTGTACTGTTCCTCGGGCGCGCCAGTTTGCATTGTTGGACTCAAGCCAACTGACTTGATCGAGTCAACTAACTGCACCCAGTGCGATCGATTCGGCGCACGCGATTTCAACCGTTGGATCTCCATCGCACGGTCGACGTTTGCGCGGAGCGGCGCCGACTTGATCTCACGCGAACCGTTGAATGGAAATCGAACGGTGGCGCGTCGTCGTTTTCCTCTCGCTCACGCGGCGCAGCGCAGCGCCAGCGCCATGGCATGTGCAGAGCGTGGGTCAGCGCCGGGTCACCTCCGCGCAGGCCAACGGGTCCTTCTGCAACGCATTTAATGCCGTCGTGCCTCCGCCCCCAAAAGTCTGTCGTTCACCTGCTCCCATCGCCCTCAGCGTCCCTGCGGCAGGCTTGACCGTGGGAGAGCCCTACCGTTGCCCCCTTGCCCTATCTGCTACTTAAGCTCCCCGCTCCCGTCCTTGGCTTCTTTTCACCACCCTGCAGCTCTGGCTTGCACCCACTGTGCTTGTGGAGCTCAAAACCACCCGTAACCCACTGCCGCCATTGCTGGACCTTGGAGCCGTCGGTGAAGGCAGTGCCCCAGTGGCTTCTCTCTCTCTCTCTCTCTTTGCGTCAGCTTGTGCCTCTCACCTCGCTGATCCTTTCCCCTAACTCGATTTGGGTTTGCTTCCACAGGAGCGGCTTGAATTCGAAGTTTGAAGCTTGCGGCCGATTTCAACCCCTCTTTGTCTCCGTCGCCGGTGAGTGCTCCATTTTCCAAATTCCTCTCTCTGAAACCTTTCTTGAGCTTTAATGGAGCCAATCTGATGACCCGGTGCGGTTAATTTTGCTCAGAGCCTCTTCCCCACGTTGTCCTCTTCGGCGCCAGCAAGGTCCTCCGCCGCCAGAGCTCCTCAGGCCTCCTCAGTTCCTCCCTGCACTTTGGTAACCTCCCTAGTAGCCCCTAGATGCTTGGCACTCGCTTGAATGAACTGCTGTGGAGCTCTATTGCTGTTGTCGCCATCACCGTGGTTGCCGCGCCGCCCCGTTCTGGCTCGCCGGCGTTCTAGGCCATCGCTATCGGTGTGAGTGGTACCAAGAGGTGCACCAGGTTATTACGCACCTCAGACCACTTTTGGTTCGCACCGCTGCGGCTGGAGTCGCCGGTGGTGACCATTTTGGGCGACGTGGCTCGCCGTGAGTCGTCCATCTTTAAGATCTGCGGTCCCAATCGCGTGAGCGTTTTGATCTTAGTTCGCGGTGGGCCGTCCGTTTGTAGATCAACGACGGAGATTCGCGTAGGTTACGCGTATGCACTGTGTGGCGTTCATCGTGAGCCATCCATCTCGCGATCGACGGTCCACAGTCGCCGCCTCCTTTCGCGCGCGGGGGTTCCAAACGCGCCGCGCGCGATTCAACTCGGGCCGTTGGATTCAAGATCAATGGTCCATGTTCGCGCCGGGCGTGTGCAGAGCGTGGGTCAGCGCCGGGTCACCTCCGCATAGGCCAACGGTCCTTTTGCAACGCATTTAATGCCGTCGTGCTTTCGCCCCCGAAAGTCCGTCGTTCACTTGCTCCCATCGCCCTCGGCGTCCCCACGGCAGGCTTGACCGTGGGAGAGCCCTACCGTTGCCCCCTTGCCCTCTCTGCTACTTAAGCTCCCCGCTCCCATCCTTGGCTTCTTTTCACCACCCCGCAGCTCTGGCTTGCACCCACTGTGCTTGTGGAGCTCAAAACCACCCGTAACCCACTGCCGCCATTGCTGGACCTTGGATCCGTCGGTGAAGGCAGTGCCCCAGTGGCTTCTCTCTCTCTCTCTCTTTGCGTCAGCTAGTGCCTCTCACCTCGCTGATCCTTTCCCCTAACTCGATTTGGGTTTGCTTCCACAGGAGCGGCTTGAATTCGAAGTTTGGAGCTTGCGGCCGATTTCAACCCCTCTTCGTCTCCGTCGCGATCGACGGTCCACAGTCGCCGCCCCCTTTCACGGGCGGGGATTCCAAACGCGCCGCGCGCGATTCAACTCGGGTCGTTGGATTCAAGATCAACGGTCCATGTTCGTTGGATCTGCGTGGGCGTGAGCGCGTTGCCCTGTTCATCTTGGGCCGTGCGATGCAAGATCAACGGCCCAGGTTCGTCCACGTCGATTTGATTTTAGAAAATTCCCGAGGGAATTATTTGTAAACTGGAAAAGGTAATGAACTTCAAAAATGTGTAACTATTTCATTTTAGCTCCATTTGAGTTGATTCAAATTTTGTTAGTTTTAGTTTGAACTCAGCTTTAATCTAAGAATGGTTGTAAGCTTAGTTCAGCTCCAGAAAATGGAATGGTAAATTGGTTTAGAAATAGGCTTTAATTGTTATTCTAAAAATTGCATTTAACTTGTAAATTGCATAAGTATTTCTCTATAGATCCTTTTTGAGTGAATCCAATTGGGTTGGCTTCCTCTATTAGTGTACTAAATGGTGGAATAGGTTTTAGGCATGTCACTATTTTCAAAATCCTTCTGGGTGCATTTTGTCTTGTACTAATGTGCATGTCTTGGAAAAATCATAGAAAATGCATACTAGCTCCAAATGAGGTAAACTCAATTGTGTTATTCATCTCATGAGGAGATTTACTTACCCTAAAAATCCCAGGTGCAACACCTCTTTGGAAAATTGTGCTTGAGAATTTAATTTGGATGAACATTAACCGATTTGAATTTTCCAGCATTTTCCAGGCTGAGCAAAATTGTTTTGGCCATAACTTTTGCATTGAGAATCCAAATCAATTGGTTCTTATTGCTAAATTCCTTAAAAATCCTGCTCTTGCTTCTGTAAAAATTTCAGAGCATTTGGTGAAAGTTGGCTGTGGAGTCTTTTCGGTTTTCCTCGTTCTTATCGGTTCTTTTTCGCTTTTTCGTTAGGTGCAGACCAGTGCGTTGATCCCGTGAGTGACCCTTTGCAGCATAGTGAGCATCTCTAGTAAGGAAAGCAGTTTGATCATGTTTAATCCTATTACTTTCAAAGTCTAATATATTGTTTGCAAAGTGTATGTATGCATGCTCTATTTTGTTGTTAAATGATTATCGATTAGTTGATCCTATAGATGCATACTCTGTAGGTAAATGTTCAATCTCTACTACTAAGCCTAGGAATATTTTGCTGTGATTTAGAGTTCGTTGGATGAGCTCTTGTCACTTAGTAGATCACGTGTTGATATTGCTTAGAAATGCTTAGATTGCGGTAGAATTGGGCGGTCATCGACTTAGTCAATGATCTTGATCACACAAATCTAATTATTATTCCATTATGTCCAGCACTTGTGCTTTGTTAATTTGTAAAGTCAAAACAAAACTGAAAATGAAAACTATTTGGACTTGGGCACAATGGATGATGGTGTGATCTGTTGGTATGTGGAATGGTGCCTAAGTCAACAAGGACCGAACATCTTGTTACACTAAACCAAGCAATTTTGCGTGCTAACCACACGAGGGGGATATGGGACCTCTCTTGACTAAGTACTTTGGGGGGTGTTAATTATGAGTCGATGGTGGTTAAAATATTTTTATAGGGATTGGGAGCACTCGCAGTTGCTTAGGCTGGGCCGGTGCATCCTACCCTTTGGGTTGTCGCGACTCTTAATTAGCATCATCCATTGGAAAGGTCTCGTAGGACTTAGCCGTGCCGGCATACCAAAGGAAGTGTGTTAAATAGCTTGGCGAAAAGGTGGTCTAGTGTATGGGTACATTGGTACACCCCTGCAGGGTTCAAACTATTCAAATAGCCTTGTCCTAGGTTATGGACACGCTTGGGGAGGTCTTTCGAGAGTTAGACTATAACCTTTAATTAAAACTTGATGTGGGTGGTATGAATGGATATTCATGCTATTGTTGTGGTGACTATTGGGTTAGTCATTTTCAGGATTGTTGTTGTCATCTATCTATTGTTATTATGTTGTTACTCGTTGTTATTTGCAAATTAAAAATGAATTGCAAAACTACTTTGAATCTATTTAATTATTGTGAATGAAAACTTGCTTTATGCTGAAAACAACCTACAGCCTCCACTTAAATAAGCTTGCATGTAGCATATGTATAGGTCTGTTACACTACACGTCAGTCTTGCGAGTACATTTTTGTACTCATATGCTTTGCTTAATTAATTTGTTGCAGAGGAGGTTGATTCCCCAGGGTTTCACTTTTGTGAGATGTGCGGAGGATTCGACGACTAGGTTAGCGGCTCGGTTGGTTGCCTTGTGGGTTAAAGGCAAGCTAATTGGCTTTTGTTTATCTCCATCTTATGGCTTTTGCTTCCACTGTTTATGTATCTCTCGTAGTTGTTATTTGGCCGATCGGTCCCTTTTGTAATAACTCTATATTGTATGTCGTTTGTTTAATCTAGTTCGTGCTTTGGTTCTATGTCTTGAATGGAATTGATGCATGATTTTGTAAAGGGGTGTGTATACTGCATTTCTGGGAAGTATACATATCTCAAAGACACGGGTTATTTTGTTTGTGATGCTAGGGTCAATGGTAGACTAAGCATTACAAGCCAAATAAGCCAGGGTCCTCACAACTCAAGAACTATATGAAGTCATATTCACCCATAATAAGAATTATAGATAAATAATAAAATGAGGATTATTAGATCCTCATCAGTAGTGGACTAGCCCTAATTATACTTAGTGGATTGCCTACTATGCTATTGCTTTAGATGAAATCCAATTGTCTCTTGATCTCCTCAATTGGATTCATCTCCCTTCTGTCATTTGTGTTCTCCTTTAAGTAGTTGGCAAAGTGGTGGCAGTTACTCCTTGAAGAGGTGCTTATTGGAAGTGTCGCGACTGATCGGAGGCAGCCGGTAGTTCGTGAAGTATCAACCGTCGAGCAGTTGATGTCAGTAGAAGACATAACCGCATGGTGGTTGTTGTCGATAACTTAGAGCTATGAAACGTCGTGCGGTTTGAAACGAATCAGGCTTGTGCCCCATCATCACAAGGGAGGAATATACTCGGAATGAACTGAAGTGTCTGTTCATTGCTTCTACGAGCAGTTACCTAGACGGGTAGTAGGTACAGGACCTCTCTGATCAGGGTACCCACGATGTAACGCCTGGAATCCTTATGACCACGGGTGTCGTTAGCCTTAGGGGTTACGACCACAAAGTCGTGCAGTCTTTAAATAAAATAAAGGAAATATTTTAGAGGTTGGAGCAATTGGATTTCAGCTGCTGGGTAGCATTGGCCGTCAGGGGAAATGGGGAAAATCCCTGTCTTCGAGGCGTACTGTGAGTGTAGCCTCTGATTGCCTGCTCATCCTTTCCTCACACTCGTACTCGAACATTTTCAGGTGGAACTGGTTAATCTTGGTCCTAATTCCATCACAATGTTGAGCGTATTTGTGTACTTGTGTGAGGCTTACCTGGGGATTCCAGCGGACCTTGAGCTCTTTCAGTATTATTACGGAATAGCTCGACAAGCTGGAATTGTTGGGAGTTGTGGTCTGAAGCTCCATGACAGAAAGTCGAAAGAGTATATTCAGATGTTCACCCGGTCGTCGTGGCCGGGATGGAGGAAGAAGTGGTTTTACTGGAAAACCACTCAGGAAGACAACCTTTCTTTTGTGGGGAAGGCTGCCGAGAAGGTCCCTTCCTGGGATTCGACTCCCAGAGATCTTGACCGAATTGCCCCCTACATTCAAGCTATGAAAGACTTGAAGAGAGATGGGCTCACCGGGTGGTATGTGGTGAAGAATTTCATCACACGCCGCATTAGCCCTTTGAATAAACGAGTACCTCCTATGTGGAGGTATACGGGCCACAAGACCCAACCAGGGATTATGAGGAGGGTAAATGAAGCTCTGACTTAGCTTTCGTTTTGGTTATGTTCAGATTGGACTAATGAGAATCTTATCTATTTGTTTAGACCTTTCACAAAATGAGATTGACATCCGAGTCAAGCTTATTTGCGAGAAAGCTCCACCACCCAATGTGGCAGTTCCCCAAATTCTAGCGGTCGTATCCGCAGAGGAGAAGATAGAACGCTAAAGGTAATCAAGGGTTGATTTCATCTTTAGGATTTCTTAGTCGTAGAAAAATACTTACGACCATGGAGTAGTCGTGGAATAACTTACGACTTATGGCTGGTCGTAGAAGAACTTACGGCCAGATGGTGATCGTAGCAGCACTTACGATCATGAACCAGTCGTAGAAAGACTTACGACTGCTTGGTTATTGTAGGAAAACTTAGGATTAGGTACCGGTCATAGAAAAAACTTACGACCGGATAGTGATCGTAGAAGAATTTACGATCAGGAAAATATCGCAATAAAACTTACAACTGGATACTGGTCATATAAAATCTTATGACGGATTAGCAATTCTTCTTTTTTCTGTCTGTTGCAGAAAGTAGGTATGGAGAGTCGTCAGGATGACGAAGAGGTCGTCTTGTTTACTGTTGGGAAACAGACGGTGGTGGAGGTAATCCAGTCTCTTCCAGCTAAACGGCGGCATTCTGAGAGAGTCGCCAATAAGGGAGGCGCAGGCTCAAGCTCTTCCGCTCCGACTAAGCTCCTCGCAAAAACTGTCGTGGATATGACTATGATTGAAGCGGAGGAAGCTGTGGAAGCTGAAGAGATCGAAGCAGCTGAACCTCTCAAGCGCAAATCCCACAAGACCAAGGTACCCTTTTATTATGACAAGAAAGCTTTTGTTGTTTCTGCCTTTCCTGGCTTTATCAAGCAACTAGAAAAGGAGAACTTGAAGGATTTTATGTCTTTTGTGAAGGGCAATGCTGCTCCATCAGAGCCTACGGTCGAGGGAAGCGCTGTTCTTGAAGCGGTCGAGACTGGTCTCGGCCCTCCAGAAAATCAGGAGACCCACCAGGTGGTTCCTGCTCGAGACCCACGACCAGACATGGTCGTGGGTAATCCTACCCTTCAACTTGAATCTCGACCAGACATGGTCGTAGAGAAAAAATCAAAGAAATCTTTCGTTGGGAAGTTGACTTCCAAGTTCCTGGTTAGGTCCGGTATGCAGAGGTATGTAAGAAAGACAAAAGTACAAGAAGCATTTACCTTTTGCTTTCCACAACTTAACGTGCTTTTAATTTTGCGATCTTAGCCCAACTCCTTCAACCCCCGACGATGCTTCCATCGAGAGGCCACTTGTCACTTCTCCAGCGGATGAAGAGAGAAATGTGGCGATAGTAGAAGGATCGTCCATCGCCCGGGTGGTGGAGGAAGTTGCGGCTGCTGATGTGGTTGCTACGACCACGGTGGCAGCCGTGGAGACAGAAGCGGTAGAGGTGGTGGGAGAAGCCTCCGGCCATGGTGATGGAACATCTGATCATCATTCTGGGAAGGAAGTCGCTAAAGATGTTCCCCCTAGTTTCCGAAGAGAGGCTACTGTCACCGAATCAGAAGAAGAGGAGTACTTCAACTTCTGTTCTGATTTCTTTAGACTTGGTTCTCCTATGGGATCTTCTGCCATTCGACCTCACGACCGAGTCCCCCACCCCAGGGATATTCCTACTAGTGGGGACATTTTTGATGATGCGTGTCTCGAAAAAGTTTGGTGGGACCAAATCGAGAAGTTGGATGAGCTGAAGGATCCAAGAAGTGTAGTGTCCATGTTTGCTCGGAGGAGTATGAATGTAAGTTTTTGACAGCATTCATATACTCTAGTATTCCTCGCGTCTTACAGTATACTCTTTTTGTAGAGAGCTTTGCAACAAATTGCCACTGTTTGTGAATACAACCAGCAGTTTGTCAAGCTACGACAAGAGAAAGCGGAACTCTGCGAGCAGATAGAGAGATGGTAAGTCACTGATACTAGTAGTCAATTATATTTTGACCACTTATACAGTGTTTTATGGTAGCAGTCGTAGAAAAAACTTACGACTAAGTACTGGTCGTGCATGTACTTACGACCGTGAGGTTATCGTAGAAAAGCTTACAACTACCTAACTGTTGTCAAAAAGCTAATAACCATGGGAGTGGTCGTAGAAGAACTTACGACTATTTGGTTAGTGTTCATGTCCACTTTTAACCTTTGCAGGTTTAAAAGCGACGAAAAGGCCTTAGCCGATTCACTCGACTATGAGAAAGTCAAAACATAAAAGCTAAGGGATAAGAAAGAAGACCTTCTAAAGTAGCTTCAGGAGGTCAACTCTGCAGCTCAACAGTTGCAAGGAAAAATAAACAGTAAGTGCCAAACTTAAGACTGCTTATGTTGTAGATCTTTACCTTTGTATTTCCGCCTCTTTTCGAAAAAAAGAGGTGAAATGAATCTCTTCAAAAGCGAGGTTAGTGAAAAGACCTTGGTTGCTCACGAGATTTCTCGCATCGCTAAGGACAAGGATCAACAAATCGAGATGTTGAAATCTCAACCAGTAGGTAAGCAATTCTTTACCTGTGTCTAGTTTTGTTTATCAATTCTTCATGAGTTCTTTTCTTTTAAATCTCGTATCTTTTCAGAAAAGGAGATCGAACTAGGTAGGCTCAACACTAAGGATCAAGAAAAGACTTTGATTCTTAATGAGATTACTCATATCGCCAAAGAAAATGCAAAGGATATCAGGCTATGGGAGGATCGGTATGCCAAGATCATCGTTTCCCATGAGGACGAAGTCAAGAAGTTGGATTCTCGACTAGCAGGTAAGTAAACCTTTGCCTGTAGTGAATTTCGTTTTGTAGTCCTCTAGAAGTAACTTTTGCTTGACCAGTGTTACTCTTTTCAGAGCAAATAACCGTAAACAAACAACTTCATGAGGCTTCGACTTGTTACCAAGAGGAGATGAAGTCGACGAAGAATAATCTTCGAAACAACATCTCGCTCCTGAACAATATACTTGGTGAGCTACGTGGTGAGGGAAACACTCCTCAAGAAGACACGATAGCTGCTCACACAAGTACTATTGATGAACAAGTTAGGACTTTACAAGAGTTGGTGTCCACTCTAAAGACCAACCAAGCTGACTTGATAAGGGAAGCGGTCGAAGGTGCAGTAAGTTATGCTTTGGCAAAACTTAAAGCTCGTGACCCCAGCCTTAACGTGCAACCAATTGAAACCAATTTTGACTGCTACGAAGCGGAAGCAAGTCGGTTGATTGAAGAAATGCAGCCAGTCAGTAGGAAGGTTTCAAAGGAGATGCAACCGGGATCTCCTGCTTCAGAATGACCTGTAAAAGAGACCTGAAAAGACAAGCTTTTGTTGATGTAATATATAATCCATCCTGTTTCCTGCAAATCATCTTGTCGAGTGGTTAGTAACTCAAAAGATAATTAACGAAAGTGAGACTAAGAATTGAAGTAAAGATAATTACTTTATCCTAGCCCCCGACTATTTGCTTAGTTTATTTAGATAAACTTAGTAAATAGTGTTGTTAAGGGTTTTCTAAAAAAGAGAGAAATTTAGCTAACTTGTAGTTTTTCAATCACGGCTATCATGCACTGGTCGAAAGAGTAGAAACGAGTCGACACTAGGAAGTTCCTTCCGGTAGGCAGGACCACGTGGAGAGAGGAGAGGCTTCGACTAGGTGATGTCTCCATCTCTGACCAGATTAATCAAATCAAGAAAGATCAACTTTAGTTAGATAAACGTCTGGAGTTCATTTTAAAAATTTGCCCAACTTATTGCAATGCACTTAGTATGTCCGTTCTGGTAGCGAGAGTTAGAAACAGAACGACGTTAGGAAGTTTCTTCTAGTGGGCAAGACCACATGCAGAAAGGAAAGTCTTTGATTAGGTGTTGCAACTTCCTCCGACCAGTTAAAACAAACTGAGTTTATCGAGAATAGTTGAGCAAATTTGAAAAGTGTACTCAGCTTAATTTATTTTTCAAAAGGATGAATGAAGAAATAAACTAAGGTACTAAGAGTTGACTTGATATTGCTTCGACCATGCTTAAAACCCAAGTTCTTTGTGCTGGTAGCAAAAAGGGAGGAATGAATCGACTCTAGGAAGTTCCTTCTAGTGGGCAGGACCATGTGCAGATAGGAAAGTCTTCGTCTAGATGATGCTACTTTCCTTTTGACCAGTATAAAGATGAACACAGTCATCGGTCGTAAAATGTGTTACGATTAGTACTTTGTCATGAAAAAATTTACGACTAGGGCTGGTCGTAGGAGACCTCGACCATGCCATGGTTGAAAGAAATATCAAAGCGGTACTCAAAGTAAGACAATAAAGATAGAAAAAACCTGATGCTTTATTGTTCGGCTGGTCAAATTACACGTAGAACTTGCGTGGCGGGTCAATATTCCAAGAATTTGAGAGAATTCGCTTTGTCTTCCATTGCTAGTCGATCAGAACACAGTCGCATAACCCGACCATCGTGTAAGGACCTTCCCACTTGGGGGAAAGTTTGTTCGATTAGGCTGGGATTGGATTTTTCACAATACCAAGTCATCTGACAAAGCTGCGAGGTTGGACCTTCGATCGTAGTATTTGCACAAGGCTTCTTTGGTAGCTCACTGAGCAGTTAAGGCTTGATTTCTCCTCTCTTCGAGCAGGTTCATGTCGCCCGCTTGAAGTTGTTCTTGGGCTGAGTCATTAAAATTCTCGACCCTTGTAGACCTGATCTTTAGTTCTGGTGGAAGCATGGTTTCGGTACCAAAAACTAGAAAAAAGGGTGTTTACTTTGTTGCGACTAGCGGTTGTCTTGATCGCCCATATCTGAGGGTAATTCTTGTACCCAAGCCCCCAAGCGCTTAACAAGCTGGTCGAAGACTCGAGTTTTAATTCCCTGCATGATTTGTCCGTTCGCTCGTTCGACTGCCCCATTGCTTTGGGGGTGGGCAACAGAGGCATAACAGAGCTTGGTCCCCAACTCGTCGCAAAATTCTTGAAATTTTGCGCTCGAAAATTGTTTACCATTATCTGTGATTATTCAATTGGGGAGTCCAAATTGAATAATCACACTTCTCATCATGAACCGTTTTGCAGCTTCCGTTGTTATCCTAGTTACAGGTTCGGCTTCGATCCATTTTGTGAATGTATCGATAGCTACAAAAAGGAATTCGAAACCTTCTGGAGCCCTTAGGAACGGTCCTAGGATATCAAGACCCCAGGTCGCAAAAGGCCAAGACAGAGGGATTGTTTGTAGCGCCTGAGCTAGTTGGTGTATTTGCCTGCTGTGAAACTGGCATTGTACACATTTCTTAACCAACTCTTTGGCGTCATACAGGGCTGTTGGCCAGTAGAAACCTTATCGAAAGGCCTTAAAGACCAGTGTTCTATAGGAAGCATGAGTTCCACAGATACCTCCGTGTATGTCATGAAGGAGTGTTAATCCTTCGTCTTACGGAATACATCGCATGAGCACCCCTTGAGTACCTCGTTTATAGAGGACTCCTTCGACCAAAGTATACATTTTGACCTTTCGGGATAAGTGATCTGCCTCGGGATCATTGTCGGGTACGGAACCCTTCTGAAGATAGTCGTAGATGGGAGTCATCCAGGTATCTTCGTATTCTAGAGAGGCTGTCTCAATAGGAGGTGTCTCTGGTTCTTCGACCAGGGACGGCTGCTAGAGTTCTTCTAGGAAGACTCCTTTTGGTACTATAGATCGGAAAGAAGCTATTCGAGCAAACTGGTCTGCGAGGAAATTATCCTTTCGAGGGATGAATTGTGCATCGAAACCGAAAAAATGCTTTTCAAGCTTATAGACTTTCGATAAGTACCGAGACATTGTCGGATTAGAGCACTGGTACTCTTTTCCGACTTGATTCACGACTAGTTGAGAGTCTCCTCTCACGAGTAGTCGGCGAATCGAGAGTGCTTTTACAGCTCGTATGCCAGCTAGCGAACCTTCGTACTCTGCCACGTTGTTAGTGGCCTGAAAGTTTAATCGTATGGCATACTTTAAGGTTTCTCCGGTAGGAGATACCAAGACCACCCCAGCCCCCGAGCCACTTAAAGTAAGCGACCCGTCAAAGTACATCGTCCACTGGTCGTGGGTATCGTACTGGGGATCCTGAACAGGTTCAGGATTTGTCCATTCGGCGATAAAGTCTGCCAAGATCTGGGATTTAATGGCCGTTCGGGACACGAAATGGAGGTCGAACTCCCCAAGTTCGACTGACCATTTTGCCATGCGTCCCGCTGTTTCCCTATTCTGAAGGATCGCTCCCAAAGGAAACTCAAACGACACAACTAGTTTGTGTGCCTAAAAATAATGTCGCAGTTTCCTCGAAAACATGAGGAGGGCACATAGAAGTTTTTAGACCTGTGGGTAACGCTCCTTAGGCCTGTGTAAAACTTCACTTACGTAGTAAACCAGTCGTTGTACCTTTTCACGTTCTACGACCAGTACTGCGCTCACTGCCTGTGGCGTGGCAGCTAGATAAACTAAAAGCGTCTATTCTGGCTTCGGAGAAACCAGAATAGGAGCACTCGTAAGATATCTCTTGACATCCTCAAAGGCTGTGTTAGCCTCTTTCGACCACTCGAAATCGTCGTGTTTCCTTAGAAGTTTGAAAAAGGTAGTCCTTTTTCTCCTAGCCGTGCGATAAAACGACTTAGAGCCGCCATGCACCATGTGAGTTTCTAGACTTCTTTCTTCGTGGTCGGAGGGCGTATTTGTACAATGGCCTTTATCTTTTCAGGATTTGCTTCGATTCCCCATACAGAGACCAAGAATCCAAGCAATTTTCCTGAAGAGACCCCGAACACACATTTCTCAGGATTGAGTTTTAAGCGTTGTTTTCTGAGGTTGTCGAATGTTTCTTGCAAATCTGAAATATGATTAAGTTTCTTGATGCTTTTTACGACTAGATCGTCAACATAGGCTTCAAGATTTCGGCCTACTTGAGGTAAAAAAAAGTCGATTGCATCAAGCGTTGAAAAGAAGCACCAGCATTTTTTAGACCAAATGGCATTTTGACATAGCAAAAGATACCAAATGGTGTAATGAATGCGGTCTTTTCTTCATCGTCTAGGCACATATTGATCTGGTGATAACCAGAATATACATCTAGAAAACTTAATATTTCACAACTAGCAGTAGAATCAACCAATTGATCGATACGAGGTAAAGGAAAATCATCTTTTGGACAAGCTTTATTTAGATCAGTAAAGTCGACACACATACGCCACTTGCCATTCGACTTCCTAACCATTACAGGGTTAGCCAACCACTCTGGGTGGTCGACTTCTCTTATAAAGCCTGCTTTAAGTAGCTTGTCCAATTCTGATTTGATAGCATCTCATTGATCAGGGGCAAATCTCCGTAATTTTTGTTTTACAGGTACTTTGTCAGGCCGTAAAGCTTGCCTGTGCTCGATCACCTCCCTGGGGACTCCGGGCATGTCGAATGCTTGCCATGCGAAGACATCTGCGTTAGCTCAGAGGAAGGTGATGAGGGAGTCTTCCTATTTGGGGTCAGAAGTATCCTCGATGCAAACAGTCTTTGAAGGTTCCTCTGCGTCCAGAGGAACCTCTTTGACTAGGTCGTTCGGCTTTGGTGCAGCTTTAGGCTTCGACTTGGTAGTCGAAGGCTGGCTTTCTTCTCGAGTTGGTATCTATCTAGCTATCTCGAAGGATCGACGGTCGCAGGTATGCGCCATCTTCTTATCACAATGGATTGTGATTACTCCTTTAGGACCTAGCATCTTAAGACATTGATACCCATAATGAGTTGCCATCAAGAATTTTGCCAATGTTGGTCGTCCGAGTATGGCGTTATATGCCGTATCGAAATAGACCACATCAAAGGAAATCTTTTCTGTCCTGAAATTACTTGGTGAACCAAATGTTAAAGGAAGAGAAACTTGACCAATAGGTTTGGCCGAAGACCCTGGTACAATACCATGAAAAGAGTATTTTACCGGTCTTACCTTAGTCCTGGGTACCTGCATCTCGTCCAGGGCATTCGTAAACAGGATGTTTAACGAGCTACCACCATCAACTAACACTCGATTGATCCGGCAGTTGTTGATGGTGGGTTCGACCACGATTGGATATCGACCAGGTCGAGTCGAAGGAATCGGGCAGTCACCTTTCTCGAAGGAGATGGTGACTTCTGACCACTTCGGTAATTTATTGACGATAGAAGAGTCAATGGAGTTTACCTCGCGTTCGGCAGCTTTAAGCTATCGCTTTGACTCGTATGCCGATGATCCTCCATAGATATGCTCCACGGTATGCTGCGGATCTTGAAATGGCATCTTCTCGTTGTCATCTGACGTCTTACGACCACTCGTTTGCCCTACCTGCTCGAGAGTGGGAAGTGGTCCTTTGCCGTTGTAGTAGTCCTCGAGTTTCCGTTGGAAAACTCGGCAATTTTGAAGATCATGTCCTTCCTTTTTGTGGAAAGGACACCACCTAGGCTTGTCATTCTTCCGATCAGGGCACTTACCTTTGCCTCGGTCGGAGTATGATTTGGAACCACGTGGCTCCTTATCACTTGTGGCCAAGACCTCTTTGGAACTGTCGGCTTGAGGTTTTTGACCATTTGCCTTGTTCTTGAACTTCTTGGCCTTCTTCTCTTTCTTCTTGCTACCTTCGCCTAGCTCTCGAGGAGTATTGTCTTCTCGATTGATGGTGTTGTTCCATTCGACTGCCTCAGAAGTAGTCGCATATCGATCGGCCATCTCGAAGAGTTCAGCAACAGTGGCAGGAGGGTTCAAAGCGATGTCCTCCGTTATTCTTCTGCTGCGGACTCCCTGTTTGAAGGCTCTGATAACAAATGAGTCAGAAACCTCCGGAATGAAATTACGAACCTGACTAAAACGCCTGATGAATTGACATAGGGTCTCATGGTCGTTCTGTCTCATCCGGTGCAGATCGTCCTCCTTTCTAGGGCGGTTGTAAGTGCCTTAGAAATTCGCCAGCAGAAGGTCGCAGAGGTGTTGCCACGAGTAGATCGACTCGAGTGGTTGAATTAATAGCCACGACCGAGCAGATCCTTCGAGCACAGTTAGAAGGTAATTCTCCATTATATGCTCTCCTCCTCCTGTTGCTCGAATAGCTGCTGTGTAGATCTGAAGGAATTCGATAGGATTTTGAGATCCATCAAATTTCTCCATGTTTACTGGTCAAAAACGAGGTGGCCAGTGAACTGCCCAGAGGTCAGGTGAGAACGCCCGACATCCGGTAATAACTTCTTGACATCTTCTTTGCAGGAAAGAAGGGTTCATGTTCGACCAGTCCTACGACTAGCTCGTATCTCCATACGACTAGTCTGTATCTGATTGAACTCAAAGACCTTCTCGTGTATTCTCCCTTTGCCTCACGATATTTGGTTGAACTCCAGGTGAGATGTTATGTCATACATGGACTGTTCAATACTTTCTCGATCAATGTCGGATAACTTTACGTGGTCGAACACTTCGGTCACTAGTGGTATGGTCATGCACTTTCTTTATCCGATCACATCCAGGGGCCCAGAGATATCTCTCCTGTTATGTTAGGAGGGGCTGTGGATATCATGGGGATATGCCTGAGATCTTAGGATGATGTTACAATTGGCAATGTCGTCCTCGGTTTGTCGAATTGGTAGTTTTCGGTTTTGTTGAAATCTGTTTTTGACAAGTGTCGAGGTTAAGCGGTAGTCTGGCGTAATAATGCGGTACTACCGCGATCTTGATAATAGCGGCTTGTGTTTGGCGGTAGTACCATTGGCGATATTACCATAACCAAAGCGATACGTAAATTCCAGAGATGATGTTTGGGAATTTTGGTTTTCTTGAGGTCTTGAGTACCTGCGCTATGGTTCTTTGGTAGTACCGCTTTTAAACGACAGCGTGTGGCGGTATGGTTTTTCCGAACAAAGCGTGTCGGGGAGTTTTGGATTTCCTTTAGTAACGATAGTACCGCCGTTGTTGGAGCTGATGCGACCGATCTTGATAATAGTACCGCCCTAACACGGCGGTAGTACCGATTTTGTGCTGTTTGTTATTTCAATTGGAGAATTGCTTTTGGGTTAGGTCAAGTTCATGGGTTTCATGGCATATGTGTTGCATGATGCATGTTTTGACTAACGTGGGTCAAGTTGTAAAGAACTTGTTCGGATTCGATTTCTTTGTCTATTGATGTGCGAGGTTGCTTGGAGGTCAATGACGATCAGCAGCGAGGATGATCGGCACTAAGCTTGGAGAGCCGAGGTCGGAACGATCGAGGATGCGGGTGAGGTCAATGGAGTCAAGCATTGCGCAAGAGGACAAAGGTGACCGAACGGGCAGTTCGGTGCGACGGGTTCGATCAAGCGACGTGGGGGTCGGTGCAAGTGCCATGGTGGTTTCGGTGGGAGCCAGATGGGAGAGACTTGCTGACATGAAGAGAGCCACTGGATCAACCTATACGTCGTGAAGCATGGAGGTGTTTCACGAAGATGGGACTCGGTCTTTGCAAAAAGATCGAGAAGGGGTATTTTGGTAATTTCACCAAATACCGCCTTGGTGACCTAATGCCAACCCGCGGCGCAAGACAGTGCGTTATGAAGTGGATTAGGTCAAGAAAAGTGAAGACGGCGTTTTGAGATGCGTGCGTATGTAACCCATTTGTTTTGGGCCTTAACGGGAGCCCATTAGGGTTACTCTTCTAGAAGGTCTAAGCCTCCACTATAAATATAGGAGGGAGGTGGCTGCACCCCCTCAACCCTTTCATTATTGGTAAACCCTAGTTTTGCTTTTGTGCTTAGGGAGTTGATAGTTGGAGGTTAGGGTTCTAGAGAGTTGGATTTGATTTCGTGCTCATGTATTGAGTCTTTGTCCTCCATTGATGGAGTGGCTGTAAACCAATACCATATCAAATCAATCCAAAGAAAGTTCTATCAAAGATGAGTTCATTTGCTTTCTTTCTCTCTATTTGATGATTTTGAGTCTTTCTTTGATCCATGAGTTTTGGTTGGTTTCTTGCCATGATCTAACTTGCTGTGACATGTGGGAACCCATCTAGGGTCATCTTGATCATCAATCACCCACGAGCAGGTCTCTAGATTATATTTCGATTTTTTGCTCGGTTTTTGAGCCACCTTCGTTCAATCTGAAAACGATAGGAACTTTGGCTTGGATCTCTACGATCCTTGATTGGAATAGCTTCCTAATATCCTTAGGAAGGTGTGTTCCAAATTTGGTGGAGTTTGGCCTTACGGTTTAAAAGTTCTGACGATTTTCGATTTCGTTTTCAGTACATTACTGTTCATCGTCAGGATAAAAGGTAGTACCTTTCTTTAGCCTGTGGTAGTACCGCGATGAGGTAGTACCGCACTTACAATGGTGGTAGTACCGATTCTTGAGATTTCAGCACAACTTTTTGTTCTTTGCTCTGTGCTTTGGGGTTTGATTAGGATTCAATACAAGGCTTCCGCTATACTTGTATATTGATCTTCATAGCTCTCATAGCTATTGGAGTGAAATTATTATTGGATCAATCTAATTGAAAAAGATTTTGAGCTCCTATTCACCCCCTCTAGTCGCCTTTTGGTCCAACAAGTGGTATCGAGCTCGGTTAGTTCAATCTTGATCTTAACCGGTCACTGAACTTGGCGGTGGATAAGTACTCGGCCAAGCCGCATGTCTTCGATGGGCTCGACTATGCCTATTGGAAGAATCGCATGCGAGTCTTCCTTGACAAATGAAGGACAAGCTTTATGGGAGGTTGTTCGAGCTCGCTTCGTTTTGCCGAAGTTGCTCTGGCCGGCCGTGACCCTCTTGGCTAACAACAACAAGGCAAAGAACCTTCTATATCTTTGGGCTTAGTAGGCAAGAATGCGATAGGATTTGCAATCTTGCGACCGCACATGAGATTTGGCACACCCTCGAAACTTACCATGAGGATCGCCCCGAGATCAAGCAAGTGCGTTAGAATGTCTACAAGCGAGAGTACAACAAATTCGATATGCGTCCTGGTGAGAGCATCGATGACGTCTTTACTCGCTTTAACAAGGTGATCAATCAGATGAGAGCTGTTGACATTGAGTACTCTCAATCTGAGAATGCTACCCACCTCTTGGCTGCAATCAACACCAAGGAGTGGGAGATGAAGGCAACTGCCATAGAGGAGAACGTTGATCTCTCTAATCTCACTTTGGAGCTGCTTTATAGCAAGCTAAAACTCATGAGATCAAGAGGCGGTAATCCTAAGAAGGATAACATGGCTTTGGTGGTGATCCTCTCAAAGGGACTCTGATGGTTCTTTAGAGTCTTCTTACGGTTTTTCTCTTGCGTGTTTATCTCGCTATTCAAGAAGAAGAGTTTGAGAGTCTTCCGAGGCTGATTTAGCTCTTTTAGCCAAGAAAGTCACACGGGCATATAACAATGTCGAAGCAGAAGAGAGGTGGCCTGTGACATGCTATGAGTGTGGAGATCTATATCACATCAAGCCAACCGCCATAATTTGAAAGGTAAGGGCAACCGCAAGGATGAGAAGCCTGCCTGGAAGAAGCCTAAAGGGGGCAAGCCCAAGTATGATGCTGCCAAGCTCATGAAGGCAGCTCACAGAGTCCTTGCCGCTTTTGGAGATCAATCAATGAGCGATGTGGACTCCGGGAGCGAGGGGGACAAGGAGGAGGAGATGTCTCAAGACAAGAAGGGGAAGGCCAAGGATTTCACTGGCATGTGCTTCATGGCCGACTCCGTCGACGCCGATGACAACGATGAGGTACTTCCATCCTATGATGTCCTTTCTGCTAGATGCGATAATATGTATGAGCAATTGCTTAGTCAAGATAAGGCTTTAGAGTTCACCATGGCTAGGAACAAGGATCTAGAGTCACAAGTCGAGAATTTGACATTAGAGCTTGTGAGCGCTAAGAGTCTAGATGTTGATGAATGTTCATCTGCCATGCTTTGCACTCGGCTATCTAAACTACAATCTGCTCATGATATTGCTTTGCATCAACTTGAAAATGCTAGAACTGAGCTAATTGATGTTAAATCTGCTCCATGTGAAAAATGCTTAGATTCTAGCAAGTTGGATGCTTCTGGCAATGTGAAATCTAGCTTTTGCTCTTTCTGCTTAGAATGCGAATATGAAGTTAAGGATATTCTAGAAGCAGTTAGAGCTAAATTTGCCAAGCTTAAGGACACAATTGAGTCTACACCTTGTGCTTCTTGTGCTGCCTATAAGCTTGAAGTTGCTCATCTTAAGGAGAAACATGCTAGAGCCATTAAGGGCAAGACTTGTGAATCATGTGCTAATATTGAAAAAGAGAATGCATATCTCAAGGATACTTTAGAAAGATTCTCTAATGGTGAAAAACAGTTAAACATGATTCTAGATAAATCTAAAACTCCTTTTAAGAAGCAAGGTTTAGGATACAACTCTGCCCAGGACATGTCCAAGCCTAATGTCATTCAGGTCTTGGAAAATAGCTTAGTTGAATTTAAAACCCAACCTGCAAAAACTGTTTTTAAATCTGCAGGGTTTGTCCAACCTTCTTTTAAGGCAAAATGTGCTTCTCCTAGTGGTACAAAATACCATTGCACCTATTGCAAGAAGAGTGGACATTTGGTTGAGTTCTGTTGGCGTAGGTTGAAGAACACTAAGAAAAATATTGCTAGAATGTCATCTAATCAACCTAGAGCTTTTATGAGACATGGTCACGTACAAAAGAAGAACTCCAGTCTAGGATTTGTTGCACATACTCATCACCATGTTTCTAGACAGGATGCATCTCATGTTCTTGTTACCAATGCTCATAATAGAACTGCTAATAAAGTCAAGGATAGCACATCTGCTTTGCATAGTACTTTCATGAGCGTGTGTCTCGATCTTGGGTTCCCAAGTCGCTTTTAACTAACTTGATGTTGAGACACATCGCTCTTTTGTTCCTTGATTTTCGAGGATTGGCGGAAGGGGAAGAACACATGGTTAAATCGACTCTAGGTGTTCACGCCACATGACCGGAGACTCAAGATGGTTCACCTCCTTCACGCGATCAGCGGTGATGACTTCATCACCTTTGGAGATGATACACAAAGGCGCATTGAAGGGCTGGAATGATTAGGGTGAGCGACAAGTTCATTCTCAAGGACGTCGCGCTTGTGTCTAAGTTAAGGTATAATCTCCTTTACGTCTCACGACTTCTCGATGATGGCTATGAGACTCGTTTTAAGAAGAATGCTTATCGTGTGCTTGATTCTTTTGGTGAGCTCGTTTTGGGATTTCTAGAGTTGGTAGAATTTTTGGGTGATTTTTTAGAATCTCTTCTTTGGATCCCTTAAGTGATTAATTGCTTCTTCTTCTTCGATATCGGCTTTGGCATCGACGTTTGGGGCACATTGGTTTTGATCATCGACACGAGTTAGCGGCCTTGATCTCATGAGAGGTTTGCCTAAACTCAAAGTGTCAAGGATCTTTGTATGTGCATACTGTAGGCATGGCAAGCAAGTTACTGCCTCACACCCGTCATTGACTATGGTCATGACTGACGGACCGAGACAGTTGCTTCATATGGATACTGTTGGTCCTACTAGGGTTTGGTCAGTTGGTGGCAATTGGTACATTCTTGTCATAGTCGATGATTTTTCGAGATATTCTTGGGTGTTCTTTCTTGCTTCGAAGGATGAGACTTTTGATCATTTTCATGACCTTGTTCTTCGTTTGGCCTCTGAACTTCCTGGTGCCTTGAGAGCGATCCGCAGTGACAATGGCACGGAGTTCAAGAATACTTCTTTTGCCTCTTTTTGTGCTAAGCGCGGTATTGAGCATCAGTTCTCTTCTCCACACGTCCCTCAACAAAATGGCGTTGTGGAAAGGAAGAACAGGACTCTAGTTGAGATGGCTAGGACAATGCTAGATGAGTATAGCACACCGAGGAGGTTTTGGGCCGAAGCTATTGCTACAGCTTGCCATATTTCAAACCGTGTGTTTTTTAGACCGTCTTTGGGCAAGACTTCATATGAGCTTCGTTTTGGTAGAAAACCCTCTGTCTCTCACTTTCGAGTCTTTGGATCGAAGTGTTTTATTCTCAAGACAGGGAACCTAGATAAATTTGAATCAAGGACTTGTGATGATTTATTTCTGGGTTATCCTGCTCATTCGAGGGGTTTTCGGGTTTTTAATGTTGAAACTAACATTGTCCAGGAGACATGCAATGTCACTTTTGATGAGACTAGCTCTGGAGCTAGATCCGATGTTTCAGGTGACTTACAGGTGACAGAGAGCATTTTTGTTGAAGAAGATGAGGATGAACTTGATACTACTCCTCCACCTATTGCTGATGTTCCTATCCAAGCTGCCCAAGCTCCTGAACCCACGACGACTGCTTCACCTCCAATTGAGGCTCCTGCTGCATCTTCGTCGTCAGCAGTACCTGCGGAGGTTTAGGAGACGCTATCTCCCCCAGGCGCTCCTTTGCACATTCAGAAGCAACACCCTCCGGATCAGATGATTGGCAATCTCCATGGCGAGTCACTCGCTCCGGTATCATGATCAAGTCTTTTCTCTCACTCTGCATTTGTAGCTTCTTTTGAACCCAAAGATATATCACATGCTTTATCGATGCTAGTTGGGTCAATGCCATGCATGAGGAGTTAGAGAATTTTGAAAGAAATAAAGTTTGCAACCTTGTAGAACCTCCTAGTGGACATAATGTTATAGGAACCCGTTGGGTGTTCAAAAATAAACAAAATGAGGATGGTTCTGTGGTTAGAAACAAGGCTAGGTTGGTAGCTCAGGGCTTTAGCCAGGTTGAGGGGTTAGATTTTGATGAGACCTTCGCTCTTGTTACTAGACTAGAAGCCATTCGCATTCTGCTTGCATTTGCTGCATCTAAAGGTTTTAGGTTGCATCAAATGGATGTCAAGAGTGCCTTTTTGAATGGTTTTATAGAGGAGGAAGTTTATGTTAGGCAACCCCCTGGCTTTGAGGATCCCAAGCACCCTGATCGCGTTTTTAAGCTATCCAAAGCCTTGTATGGTCTTAAGCAAGCCCCTAGAGCCTGGTATGATAGACTTAAGACCTTCTTGCTTAAGAATGATTTTGAAATGGGAAAAGTAGATAAGACTCTTTTCATTCTTAGGCATGGCAAAGACTTCTTGCTTGTTTAGATTTATGTAGATGATATTATCTTTGGTGGTTCCTCTCATGCTCTTGTTTCCAGTTTTTCTGAGACCATGTCCAGGGAATTTGAGATGAGCATGATGGGCGAGCTCAATTACTTTCTGGGGCTACAAATCAAGCAGTGCAATGAAGGGATCTTCATCCATCAGATGAAGTACACCAAAGATTTGCTCAAGCGTTTTGAGATGGGTGACTGCAAGCCGATCGCCACTCCCATGGCGACTTCGACTGCTCTAGATCCAGACGAGGAAGGAGAAGCCGTTGATCAACGCGAGTACCGCAGCATGATCGGCTCTCTCCTGTACCTGACGGCCTCAAGACCGGACATCCACTTCGTGGTCTGCCTCTGTGCGAGGTTTCAGGCATCACCAAGGACTTCACATCGCCAAGCCGTTAAGCATATTTTCAGGTATTTACACTCTACCCTTCAGTATGGCATTTGGTACTCTTGTTCTTCTTCGCTGTCCATTCGGGGGTTTTCTGATTCTGATTTTGCGGGCTGTAGGCTAGATAGGAAGAGCACATCTGGCACATGTCATTTCTTAGGCACTTCTCTTGTCTCTTGGTCTTCTAGGAAGCGGTCTTCATTGCACAATCCTTCTTTGAAATTTGAATATGTAGGCTCTTTGCTAGTTCTTTGTAGTCGATTTTGTGGATGGTCTCAACTCTTAAGGATTTTGGGTTAACTTTTGCTAGTGTTCCTCTCTTCTGTGACAACACTTCTACTATTAACATTGCTAAAAACCCAGTGCAACATTCTAGGACCAAACACATAGACATTTGCTATCACTTCCTTAGAGACCACGTTGAGAAGGGTGATATTGTCTTTGCATTTTGTGGAGTCAGAGGCTCGATTAGCGATATCCTCACCAAGCCTTTAGACCCAACAAGGTTTGCCACCTTGAGGAGTGAGTTAGGGTAATTTATCCCTATGGGTTGGTTTGAGGGAGTTGGATCTTTTCGATCTTTCCTTGTTCATTTGATCTTTTATTTGATCTTCTTTTGAACTTATTGATCTTTTTGATCTTTTTAGGCTCTTTAGGCTTTTCGAGCTTTTCTTGCATCTCATTGTATCATATTGCATTCATATGAAAAATCCAAAAAGATGCATTGTAATATAAGCTTTTCGCTTATCTTCTAAAATTGATGAAGCTTTGCTTATTACCCTTTGGAGCTCTAGTGTTTCAATTCTTGCCCAATGCCATGTCTAGTTCTTTGACTTGCTAGAATTATCATGCTTTCACATATGTAGCTAAGTCTTTGTTGTATAAGCTAGAATTTGAAAAACAACTTGAACTAAGAAATTAGCAATTTGTGAATTGTTTAGCCAGTTGCGCAATTAGTGCTCCTTTTGTGACATTGGCCCTGTCAAAATTGCTTTGTTAGCTCTTGAATCTAGCTTTGATCATTACTTGAGCTTCTTGTGCTTCTGAGAATCTAAAACTGCTCTTGTGGAAAATGAAAAATCAACTTCTAAGATTGTCTTATGCTTAAATTGTGCCAAACTACTCTTACGAGACTGCATGTCAAAGACATGAACTTGGAGATAGTTTGATGATCCAGACAATCTCATGGGGACTTCTTGTCACAACTGACATGAACCTTAAGATTTGTCGCCCTAGTAGAAGCTTAGGAAGTGTTTGTGGATGGCTCCTAGTCCAGGATCTTCTTCACTAAGATATACCTTTAATCAACTTTTGGTTGAAGCTTAGGATGAGTTTGTGGATGGCTCCTAGTCCAGGATCTTGTCACTAAGTTAGACCATTAGTCAACTTCAATATTCATTGCAAATGAAAAACAGTTGAAAAATGGGCGTTTGAGAAAATTGAGCAAAATGATTCAATTCGGGACCTATTTGTCTCTTAATATGGTCTTTGTTACCTTTTTTATCTAACTTTGACATTTTGACATGGCCAGTATCATTTTAGGATCACTGTTGATGAACTTGCTAGATTTGAAGTTTTGCTTAAAATGCTAAAATTCATTGCTTTATATTGAGCCTTCTTGCTTAGCTTTGTTCTATATGTCTTATCATGATCTTGCTAGCACTGTTAGGCTTGATATGTTGTTTGTGCAACTTTAGAAATGCTAACTTGTTCTTTTGGGTAATCTCCAAAGCTTCTTGTATTCAAAAATCGAAAAATACAAAAAATTGAAGCACTCTATTGCATTTCATGCATACTCCTTCTTATGCTTTTTTCCTCATTCTGCATTTGTCATCTCTGGACGAGAGGAAGGCGTGATTCCTTGATGACTCCATTGTCAAAGGGGGAGAAGATGGTTGAAAAAGGGGAGTTACGAAAAAGGGGGAGTTACTTGGAGAAAAATGGAAAATTTGAAATTTTCTGAAATTTGAGGATCATAGTGAGGGGGAGTTTCTTATTTGCATTCTTATGGTTTTAATGCTCTTCTGAACTTGATTTGCAATTCTTGATCCTCACAATGATCGAAAGTCATATCGAACAATTGTTCTTTCATATGGACCTTAAGTGAGATTTTGACCCGTTTCTGGAAAATGAAGCTTTCTCGCCTTCTTTTGCCGTATCTCACTTGCTGATTCTATTCTGGAGCCAACTTGGTCATTTCCTTTGCTTTTTCTTGCATTTGGACCAAGTTGTGCCTTTGAGCGAAAACGCCGAGTTTTTACTTTTTCAAACCTCAAATTTGCATTTGTGGGAAATTGCCAATGTGTTCATCAAGGGGGAGATTGTGGATATCATGGGGATATGCCTGAGATCTTAGGATGATGTTACAATTGGCAATGTCGTCCTCGGTTTGTAGAATTGGTAGTTTTCGGTTTAGTTGAAATCCTGTTTTCAGCAAGTGTCAGGTTAAACGGTAGTACCGGCGTGTAATGCACGGTACTACTGCGATCTTGATAATACCGGTTTGTGTTTGGCGGTAGTACCGCTAGGCGGTATTACCTCAAGCAAAGCGATGCGTAAATTCAGAGATGATGTTTGGGAATTTTGGTTTTCTTGAGGTGCGGTAGTCTGCGCTATGGTTCTTGGTAGTACCTGCTTTGGAACGACCGCGTGTGGCGGTATGGTTTTCGAGAACAAAGCGTGTCGGGAGTTTTGGATTTCCTTTAGTAACAGTCTGCTGCGTTGTTGGAAGCGATCACGACCGCATTCTTGATAATCTGAAGCCTAACTGCAGAGTAATCCGATTTTGTCTTGTTTGTTATTTCAATTGGAGAATTGCTTTTGGGTTAGGTCAAGTTCATGGGTTTCATGGCATATGTGTTGCATGATGCATGTTTTGACTAACGTGGGTCAAGTTGTAAAGAACTTGTTCCGGATTCGATTTCTTTGTCTATTGATGTGCGGGTTGCTTGGAGGTCAATGACAATCAGCGGCGAGGATGATCGGGACTAAGCTTGGAAGTGAGGTCGAAACGATCGGGGTTGCGGGTGAGTCAATGGAGTCAAGCATTGCGCAAGAGGGACAAAGGTGACCGAACAGGTAGTTCGATGCGGCGGAGTTCGATCAAGCGGCGTGGGGTCGGTGCAAGTGCCATGGTGGTTTCGGTGGGAGCGGATGGGAGAGACTTGCCGACATGAAGAGAGCATTGGATTAACCTACGTGGCAAAGCATGGAGGTGCTTCACGAAGATGGGACTCGATCTTTGCAAAAAGATCGAGAAGGGGTATTTTGGTAATTTCACCAAATACCGCCTTGGTGACCTAATGCCAACCCGCGGCGCAAGACGGTGTGTCATGAAGTGGATTAGGTCAAGAAAAGTGAAGACGGCGCTTTGAGATGCGTGCATATGTAACCCATTTGTTTTGGGCCTTAACGGGAGCCCATTAGGGTTACTCTTCTAGAAGGTCTAAGCCTCCACTATAAATAGAGGAGGGAGGTGGCTGCACCCCCTCAACTCTTTCATTATTGGTAAACCCTAGTTTTGCTTTTGTGCTTAGGGAGTTGATAGTTGGAGGTTAGGGTTCTAGAGAGTTGGATTTGATTTCGTGCTCATGTATTGAGTCTTTGTCCTCCATTGATGGAGTGGCTGTAAACCAATACCATATCAAATCAATCCAAAGAAAGTTCTATCAAAGATGAGTTCATTTGCTTTCTTTCTCTCTATTTGATGATTTTGAGTCTTTCTTTGATCCGCGAGTTTTTGGTTGGTTTCTTGCCATGATCTAACTTGCTGTGACATGTGGGAACCCATCTAGGGTCATCTTGATCATCAATCACCCACGAGCAAGTCTCTAGATCATATTTCGATTTTTTGCTCGGTTTTTGAACCACCTTCGTTCAATCTGAAAAAGATAGGAACTTTGGCTTGGATCTCTGCGATCCTTGATTGGAATAGGTTCCTAATATCCTTAGGAAGGTGTGTTCCAAATTTGGTGGAGTTTGGCCTTACGGTTTAAAAGTTACGACGATTTTTGATTTCGTTTTCGGTACATTACGTTCATCGTCGGGATAAAAGGTAGTACCTTTCTTTAGCTCTTGATAATCTTGCGATGAGGTAGTACCGCACTTACAATGGTGGTAGTACCGATTCCTGAGATTTCAGCACAACTTTTTGTTCTTTGGTCCTGTGCTTTGGGGGTTTGATTAGGATTCAATGCAAGGCTTCCGCTATACTCGTATATTGATCTTCATAGCTCTCATAGCTATTGGAGTGAAATTATTATTGGATCAAATCTAATTCAAAAAAGATTTTGAGCTCCTATTCACCCCCCCTCTAGTCGCCTTTTCGGTCCAACAAGGGAAAATCCCATATCTGACTATTCACATTCCTCTGCATGTTTCATAGTATACCTGAAAGCTACCTTTATAACTACCCAGTTACGGAGTAGCATTTGGCAACCCTAAAGAGTGCTATTACATATGTGGGAAACCATGCTGATCTCAGGTCTAAGGATTATACATCATCATTGCTTGAGACCAACTGATGACACACGAAATCATAACAATCTTAGCAGTGTCTCAAGGTGGGTCAATCCAACACCATGTTCTCTAACATTTGTCCACATTATTGATTCGATATCCCTATATCCATGACCGGTGAAACATGGTTATCAATCAATACATATGCTGGTCAATAGAGTCACTAGTGTTCTGATTAGTGACATCCGACCAGGGATTCATTTAGAACGACATCATATAGCTTAAAAGAGCTTCACCAACAAGTCACATACTTGTTAATCTTATAACCAATGATTCATTCAAGGAACAGAATAATATTTATTCAATAACTCATAAACATAGACGTGATATCATCATCTCCATGATTGCCTCTAGGGCATATCACCAACACCCTTGACAAGGTAGTTGTCGGTGTTTTAGAACCGATCTTACGTAAAGATTGTTTGATTCGGGGATCTCCAAGATTGAAATCACGCAGAGAGATTGACACGGAGATTTTTATACAGGTTCGGGCCTTCTCCGAAGAGAATAACAACCCTACTCCTGTGTGTATGTATTGAGTATACTGGTTACAATCAGTAGAAAATGCTACGATTTTCCCTGCTACTCAGTGTGTATGTCCGATTGTCTGTCTCTAATCGGCCTCTCCCTTCATTATCTCAGGCCATAGCCCTTTATAGTGTTCGTAGAGATAGCTATTTCTCCAGGCCAAGGGGCGCCTCATCATTCCAGGTAATGGGCGCATTGTTGGTAGTAATCGCTGGGGTATTAACTCCTCCACGTCGCCTGGCAGTTTCTAGTCAGAGATAATGGTATGTAACGTGCAGTTATTCCAGAGAATAACAGCGTATATTGTCTGCTTAGATTTTCTAATCAATTGGGCCTACTTGTCCACAGACTTTATTGATCATAGGGTGGTTGTAGTTGACTTAGTCATAAAAGGGCTTACGACCATGAAGTAGTCGTAGAATAACTTACGACTTGGGGCTTGTCGTATAAGAACCTACGACTAGAAGGTGATCGTAGTAGCACTTAAGATTATGAAACAGTTGTAGAAAGACTTACGACTATGAGGATGGTCGTAGAAGAGCTTACGACCAGCTAGTTGGCTTCTCCTTATGATTATAAGGGGTATACTCAAGAACTGTATGACGTCATATTCACCCATAATAAGAATTATAGATAAATAATAAAGTGAGGATTATTAGATCCTCGTCAGTAGTGGACTAGCCCTAATTACACTTAGTGGATTGCCTACTATGCTATTGCTTTAGATGAAATCCAATTGTCTCTTGATCTCCTCAATTGGATTCATCTCCCTTCTGTCATTTGTGTTCTCCTTTAAGTAGTTGGCAAGTGGTGGCAGTTACTCCTTGAAGAGGTGCCTGTTGGAAGTGTCGCGACTGATCGGAGGGAGCCGGTAGTTGGTGAAGTATCAACCGTCGAGCAGTTGATGTCAGTAGAAGACATAACCGCATGGTGGTTGTTGTCAGTAACTTAGAGCTATGAAACGTCGTGCGGTTTGAAACGAATCAGGCTTGTGCTCCATCATCACAAGGGAGGAATATACTTGGAATAAACTGAAGTGTCTGTTCATTGCTTCTACGAGCAGTTACCTGGACGGGTAGTAGGTACAGGACTTCTCCGATCAGGGTGCCCACGATATAACCCTTGGAATCCTTACGACCACGGGTGTCGTTAGCCTTAGGGGTTACGACCACAAAGTCGTGCAGTCTTTAAATAAAATAAAGGAAATATTTTAGAGGTTTTAATTCTCGTCAAAACTCGATCGCATTACCGAGATACAAAAAAAGACAAATTCTGTCCAGAATAGTGTTTCATTGTTTCAGCAAAAATTTGTTTGTTTTTTGTGTAACCCGCAAATGCGATCGAGTTTGTTCTTCAAATTTTACAGTGATGTAGAATCATATCATCCACTACGTAATTGTTTGAGAATTTTTTTAAAACTTCTAAGTTATGTGAAAATCAAAATTTTCAAATTTTATCGTATTCGCATTTTCAAGTAAACCGGGCATGGTGCACAGGGACATCAAACCGAGGCACCGAGCAAATATATTGCTGGTCTCTTCCTTCGGTGCCATGTTGGGCAAGCGGCAACTTCGGGCTAGCGAAGCTCATCATTGAACAAAGCACCAGCAAGTAGACCGTAGACGATCGACGGTTCTGGCAGGAAGTCGGGAACCGTGGGGACAGTGCCTCTGGAAAGCAAGCACCACATCCGATGTTTACAGCTTCGGCAATTCGGCATGGTGTTGCTGCAAATCTGCTGCGGCAGAAGGCCCGTGCTGCCTGATCAAGAACGTTGGACGAATTCCTCCACAGCAGTTGGACCATCGAGGAATCCAGCTGCTCTATCGAGTCCTCGTGGCTGCTTAAGCAACAAGGTGCTGATATGTAGCGATCTGCGATCATGGTGTTGGAGACCGGCTCCTTAGCTTCCATAATTAATACGGGCCAATTAAGCTACAGTTATCTGAAATTTTTTTGAAACCTAATAACTTTCTTTGATATGTTAGATCACCATCCAAGGGTTTCTATTTTTATATTGAAAAATTCTAAACTACACAAAAGTAAATCTAGATAAACCCTACAAAAACAAAAACAAAAACAAAACAAAAAAAATCTAAACCAGACAAAAGTAAATCTAAGTGAATCTTACAAATATAAAAACAAATAGAACTAAAAGTTACAGTAAAACTATACTAAAATTGCACGTCACTTGGTAATATAATTTTAGACTTAGTACTATGCAATTGTAGGTGACTGGGTTTTAAGAAAACTTCAGGTGACTGGGAGCTAGCAAAAGCGAATTAATTTATGGTTGTAAGTAGTACTAATGCATTGTTTGGTTTGGTTAAAATTCCTGCTCATCCACATAGATAGACCGAAATTTTAGTTCAAATTCCTGACCCGTCCATATGGATCTCGATAGAGAATAGACTTCCCAAACAGGCTCTAAAAGGAAATCTTGGGTTTCCCTGGCTTGTCCAGTTCTCCTGGTTTAGATTAGCTCTTCATGATCGATGCAAATTTCTCATGTTCCTACCCAGGCCCTAGCTACATAAGAACATGTGTGTCTGCCATTTGGTTGTAGAGAACCAATTCTTAGCTTGAGGCGGAAGATGGTTTCTCGTACATGCCGTAGAGAATAACAACCATAATATTTTAGTTGATGAATAATTGATATTGTTGCTTATTGATGATATTTAAGGCGTGTGATGTGTGTGTGAACTTATGTCGGTTAAGTTGGGAAAAACTTGTGTCGGGAAAAGATTGTTTCGGTCTTTGCATATGCAGGGTAACTCAGAGGCGATCATGGTCTACGGCGAGGACCGGGAGATAGCTTGGTGCGGAGTCATGATCCAGAGGGTCGGGGATGCTGAAGAAGACAGTTGAGCTCGAGTTGGAACGAGTGGAGATCAAAAATAAATGATGCGTGTAGGAACTACAGAGATGCGGTTCGAAGGCTACGACACATGATAATTTTGGGATGTCCAAAATTGGAAAACCCATGTATTAGGACTGGATCGAATTTTGTAATTAGATGTTAAACTCACATATTAAGTCCTAAGACTATTAAGCCGTACCTGGGTAACTAGGGGTGTAACGCTGGAAGATATAAGTAGCGGCGGCGGCTTGTGTTTTCTGGAGGCTGTGCGTTAAGTTTTGGTGGCAGCTGGACAGACATTGGCGGCTGTAGCATGATCTCGCAGAAGAGATAGGTAGCGCAGGTTGTGTGCACTTTGGTCGCGTGTGTGCAGGCGGCGACACGAGGTGACGTATTGCTATTGGGTGATTAAGAGCATGCAGAAGAAAGCCAACTTTTAGTGCATTGAGTTAATCTAGAAAGACGCGCTGTTGGTTGATTGATGTGGTTGTTGGCGGCCATAGTGTTTGGTGTTGTGAGAATTCTCGTTGATCCTCTTGCTGATTCTCTCACTGGTTTTTGTCCTTTGAGATCCATTCATCCATCCATTGCTGTCTACTGTGCGTCGTCGGGGGATTTGTTTAGGCGTTGTTCTTTTCTTGCAGCAGGTGGGAGGACCCAGGCATGGCGCTACTTTGCGAGGGATTTGCATCCTCTGATATTCCTACGGGAATGTCACCAATAAACAGTGCTGTGACATTCGAAAGATCTGAACCGTTTGATGTGAAATGGACGGATCAGATCTACTGCTACAGTGCAGTGAACAGTACCATGCTACGGTGCTTCGCTACAGTTTTTCCGAACAGAATTCATGAACAGTATTTCGAGCAGCACTTTTGCTACAGTATTTTAATCTCGTCCGTTGGTTTTTGATCCGACGGATGTTACGCAATGTCACGGAACTGTTCATCCGTGACATTGCTTAGCAATGTCAGAGGATTTGATTCCCTTTGCGAGGCGTAGTTTGCTTCGCTTCGTGCAAATCAAGTCTAGACCGAGCGCAGCAGATCCATTGGGATGGGTTCTTGATTAACTGGTTCTATCCACGGCCAAAATTGAAACGGCGAGAAAAATCTTTCATGACCATTCATTAACGATCCTACAGAAACTAAGACTAATAGCTTCTGAATTGGTCACTTGATCATATCTTTCTCTTTGTCTACCGGAGTCACTTTTTATTTAGTTCTTGAAGGGGTGGTAGTTGTTGTGCGTCAGAAAACGTCTTGACGGTTGGCTGATTGCGCACGTTGGCAGTGGTTATTTTCAAAGATACACTCTCCTGCACATTCGCCATGCGGTTACACCAGAGATAGAGAGAGCTACGTGCGATTATGTCAAAAACAAACAACACGTGTATGAACTACCACGTGTGAATGACTCGGTTTACAGAGTCCCTACGCGATTAGGTCTATATATCTGTGGATTTTATCAACCATATGATGGTCGTAGTTGACCTAGTCATAGCAGACCTTACACCCATAAGATGATCGTAGAAGATCTTACGGCCACAAGGTGGTCGGGATAGACCTTACGATTATGAAGTGGTCGTAATCTTCCCTTGCTGTTGTAGATTCTAACGACAGAGGGTATCTCTGATAGTTCTTAAGGATACCAATATCCATAATAAGTATTACAGAAAAATAATTTCATTAATTGAGGATTATTATATCATCGTCATTTAACCCCTCAACTTCAAGTGAAAATGATTTAGTAGGAAATCTTTTCCGACTAGTATTTCTTTTGACCAGAAGTGGACCTGATCAAGGAAGAAATTTTTACTTGAGTTGTAAAAATAAAATTCTTTTACTGAGCAGGCGGAAAAAAGAACGAACCGTCTCTTATAATTCTGTTCGTTTGGAGTGTTTCCCGAAGAGATTGCAACTATTTGACTTCCCCACATTCTTACTCCAAGCCCGCGGTTGTAAATAGCCGTCGAGGGTAAACTTAGGGTTTTTACTTTTCCCAATTGCTTCAACTCTTTTGAGCTCTTTCTTTCTCCATCGTCAACCAAATCTGTAACCTTTTTTTCCCCAAATTCTCCAAACCCAAAACAAATTTCTTTGGAAGAAATGGCTGAAACCGTCTCGAAGTGGGAGAAATAAGAGATGGATGCGGACAAGATGAGTGCTCTGGTTGCTGCCCAGAAGATCCCATCCAGATCTTTGGTGAAGTGGTTGAGCACTGAAGGTCAGCACTGGACATTAGAGGAGAAGGACACAATTGTAGTCTTTCAAGCTTACTGCGAGTGCGGTCTTCGGTTGCCTTCGCATCCGTTCTTGGCGGTAGTATTTGAACACTTTGGAGTGAAATTGGTGAACTTGGTTCCCAATTCCATCATAATGCCGAGTGTGTTTGTGTATCTTTGCAAGGCATATTTGGGGATCCCAGCTGATTTGTTTCTCTTCAAATACTATTATGGGATGAGCAAGCAGTGCGGGATCATGGGCAGTTGCGACATCCAACTACACGATGGGAAGTCGAGGAAGTACATCCCCATTACAACCGATCATCTTGGCCAGCATGGAGGAAGAAGTGGTTCAACTAGACCGTAACCACGGATGACTGGCTTTTCTTTGTGGGCAAAGCTGCGGATAAAAGCAAGTCATGGGACACAGCCCCGAGTGGTCATGGTCAGATTGCCCCTTATATTCAAGCCACAAATGACTTGCAGAAAAAGCATGATGAGGATTAAAATCTCTATGTATTACTTTAATACATAATAAAAGACCATGGTCGTAACCCCTAAGGCTCATGACCCCTGTGGTCGTAAGGATTCTAGAGGTTACATCGTGAGTACCCTGGTTAGATTAGGTCATGTACCGAGTCTCCAACCAGATGACTACTCATAGAAGCAATGAACCGGCATCTGGATCTAACTCCAGATATATTCCTTACCGTGTGACGAATGCAACACATGGAGTATTTGTTCCATACCACACGATGTTTCATGGTTTTAAGACACTGACAACAACCACCCTATGGTTGGATATTTCACAGACACACAACCGTCGAACGGTTGATACTTCATCAACCGCTGCCTCCCTCCGATCAGTCACGACACTTCCAGGAGTAACTATCACCACTTCGTCAACTACTTAAAGGAGAACACAAGTGGCAAAAGGCAATCCAATTCAGAAGATCAATGTAACAGCCCAAAATCCCTAAGTTGGATTAGCTAAGCATCTGCTGTGCATTTGTGAAATTTTGGACTTTTTTTTAAATTTTTGTTGCAAAGCAATTATGTTACAACCTGGTTTTCCAAAACCTAGAAATAAAAATTTTCAAACAAAATAAAATTTTATCAAGAGTTTGAAAACTTAGTTCCGAGTAGGGTATAAAACCCTATATAGAAAATCCTTTCATCCTGAATACTAGATTGAAAACCTAGTAATCCAATACTCCTTCTCCATTTCAAACTTGAAAATATATTTTCTCTGGCTCAGAAATACAAACTAATTTCTATTTTGAAAATATAGTGGGACTCAAAGTTGGTAATATGTTAATTATATTTGATACACTCTGATATGCTTGTTGGATTTTCTGAATATTGGAGGTTGTTTGGTTTCTTGTCTATTTGCATGTTCGAAATTGAGTTTGAATTTAAAATGCAAGCAAATCTTGTGAACAATGCCTGGAAATAATTTTCCTAGGTTTTGGAACACTTTAACAACTCACTTTCAAAATTTCACAATTTTTAGACTTTAATTACTATTTTTAAGGAACCAGTCAACCAAAGAAAAATCAAAAGTCAAACACCACAAGAGCAACTTAAAATAATTTTAGAGAAAATTTTAGAAAGTGTAAAATCCTAGAAAAATTAATTATTGGACTAACTAGTGTCAGTACCTTCACCTAAAAATTTCAGCAATTTTGGAGCTAAGAATATACCATCAAAAAATTCATTTAAACCTTCAGCCTTTTCCACAAAATCAGGGTCTGCACTATTCATTCGACCGGACCCATCCGCCGTCTCGGTTCGACCTAACCCAACCCGGAACAGTGACCGACCGATCCACCTCCCCTCTTCCACTGACCTGCGGGTCCCAACCGCAGGTCATCTTCTCCACGGCGTCACCAGCTCCCAAGCAAATGGCCACACGGCCACGTCTTCCTTTCCTCCCCGCCTTGCATGCTCGCCACGCCACCGAAGCTTCTGCGGTGCCGGTTTTGGACAGCGCCCTGGTTTTCCTCATGACCGCATCTCCCGGCGCCTCATCATCCCCCTCGCTTTCTACAGTGGGGCATTTTCTTCCCTTTCCCTTCTTCTCACCGAGAGCCAAGCTAGCCCTTCACCTCGCGCATGAGCTCGCCTTACACTGGTCCGTGAATGGCGCCGCCTGATGCTCCATGGCTCCTCCTCTGGTTGGCCGTGCCCGGCCCATTGCTCCCTCGCTCGACTGGCGGTCCTATGGCTCGCCTTGCCGCCATGCCGCCAGCCGCCTCGGCTCAAGCCTGCGTCGGCTCAGCCAGCTGCCGCGCCTGAGCGTCGAGCCACGCGCCACCACCTCGAGTCTTCCGTCTTGCAGCAACACTGCCGCCCGCCCGCCGCGCGCCTTTGAGCTCGCCATTGCGGACTCCTCCATCAAGCCGTTTCGGTGCCCCTTTTTATCCCCATGTCTCCTCGGTAAGCATTCAGGAGGTTCTTGGATCCTTCTCCGCCCAATCTGGCTACCTCCCTTCCACTGACCTGTCTTGCCTCTGTGCATGTTGCGTCGCCGCTGCGGCTGGACCTCGTCGTTGCCGGAGAAGCCGACCCTAGTCCCCACACCCAACCTTCTCGCATTGCAGGAACTCCAGGAGTCCAGATCCAGCGTCGACTTACCCTGCAGAAGCCTCTGCATCGAATCCCGTCATCTTAGAACCAACCTCCTCCATTGTTGGGCGTCGTTGACATGTTTCCGACCACCGTCGGCCTCAACCGCCCTTTGGAAGGTAGACAAGAGTCTCATGGTTCCATTTTGCTACTCGGCCGCCTCCTTGCATCCATTCTGGCGGCATGCGTAAATCTCCAAATCGGCCCTGACTCCTTGTCTTGTTCTTTTTGTTCTCTGTGGTCACGGTGTAAACCTTCTCTACCCGAAAATGAAAACAATGTGTAAGTCAACATAGTGCTGCTATCAAACATCATGGCTGTAAGGACCTAGAATTATTGGAGGTTTATATCGAATTAAAAATCATACCACCGACATAATTCTTAATCAAGAACAACTTTGTCATAATTAAAATCATACTAGAAGCATAATTCTTAATTAGATACAAATCCAACATTAGGTCCCCGGATATCGTCTCATGTTAGCTCGGGACGAGTGCTAACATACACATATCCTTACAACATTATATCACAAGCATACACGATTAGAATATATCAATAAAATTCTGGTGAAACATTAAGTAAACAAAAGCGAAGTGAAATAATAAAATAAACTTTCCAGTGGAGCGCCACAACCCAAGGGCAACTTGACTAGGATTAAAGCCGAAGTACCAACGTATTCATCTCAACTTGAAACATTAACTAGGACATTCTTTACCTGCAACAAGTGGATAATTTCCACTGAGTACAGAAGGTACTCAGCAAGACTTACACAAACTAATAAAAGAAAGTGTTTGATAGAACCTATACAAAGGATTAGAATTGGTACATGCATAAGGTTAACAAGAGGAAGGTTATAATGGTTACATTTTTGCGTAAAGCAATACATCTTAACCTACAATTGCTAAATTTTTACAAAGCCATTTAATAAATCAATTTGGACTAAAACAGTAAATAAATGAAAGCATAATCATAATTTGTAACAGAATCAAGTGGTTACAACCACTAACAAAACATTGCATGGTTACTCTCATGCAAAAGCAGTTCCCATCAAAATTTTATTTCCAAAATCTATACAAAGCGCTATTCAAATTCAGCGTTATGCATGGCAAGTGGACACGGCTATTGAATAGTTTTAAACCTGCAAGGGTGTACATTTTACCCACATGACTTAGCTAGCAGTAAGCCATCTAGAATAATAGCACCTTGTCTTTGGTATGTCGGTAGGGTAAACTAAGATTTGGTGTTTTTCAACAAGTTAACACTATTGATTTGGAATACCCATGTGTGGTGATCACTTCGATTCAAGTTACTAATAGAACACATAGCCAAGGGGTCCACATGTTGTCTTGGGAATGCCGGCCGATCAACAAAATGCAAAGCGTGCTCCTTGCACATATTACATCATAATCGGGCCCTTAAGGTACATACATGTGATGGAGCATGTATGGCCTCACCCTCCTAAGAACATATGATATAGATATGAGATCAACCACATATGTCCTTACTTTCCTATTTTCCAACTCAATAACATTAACCCTTTACTTAACCAAGCGGCGCCCATACAGCGTGTGGAAATGCGTTGGGGCTTGAATCATCCGGTGATGTTGGGTCCTTAATCAATCGAGACAAGACAACCACATTCCCAATTCTCGTGCACTAAGGCACCATCACTAGCATCCACTTGTCGATTTAAAATCGGTTTATTAAACAAGATTTAAATTCATTTACGATTTAAATAAATGAACAAAGAATCAAAATAAATGAAATTCATTTATTGTTCCCATGCTTGACAAGATAAGCTTGCCAAACACTAACATTCTACGGACTGCATGGCTAAGCAATAACGGAAAACAAATATTTAAGTATAGAAACACTACCTTAAGTTTGAGTGTATGATCAGATTAAAGATAAGCCTCAAGTGTTAGGTTGTAACTATCTAGAGACAGATCACAAATAAATTTTAGAAAATTAGCATGCTTGATATCTCGTATTTTGGAAATCTACGGTTGAAGTGCAGGATCAACATGGTGCAAAGAGGATGCTTGCCTTGGTAGAAGTCCACTTGTTCACTCTTGTAGGCGTAATTATTCACTCTGCGCAATTCATAATCTAGAGAGAAAATGCGATAGCGAATAAACACCAATAAAATCGAGAAATCCAAAATGCTCAAAAATGCATGATAATTACATATTAATGAGGTTATGATTCTAGATGCATTTAGGTATAGATTTTAGTTTAATTAGAGTTTAATTTCTTATGGACTTGTTGAAATTAATTCAATTTCTAGTACAACCATAATAACTGACGATACTTAGAGTTTAAGTGATATTGCTTTCCTTAACAGGACACCTAGTACTCACAAACACTCCCATGCGAGGCATTCTATGTATACATCCACGATGATCATACAGTCAAAATTAATCCTCTTATATGTTTTCTTTTCAATTAGTCTTTTAAAACCTTAACAAGTATATTAAGAGGAAACAGTTTACTTCATCATCTTACTAACTATTAAGACAATTATTCACATATAAATGGAAAGACAGCAGCTTCATGAAATTTTAACTTGACTAAGCTTGTTTTGGTTAACTAAATTAATGTTTATTCTTTAGATGGTTAGCCTTTGTTAGCTTAAGGTCTAAGGCTCAAATAGACTAAAAGGCTAAATACAACATAAAGCATCAAATATTTCTTTACTATTTATATTTCACAACAGGAGTGAGCTAATTGTCTTCTTTTATTGTTCTGAAAATTTAACATCATAATGGGTTTTCATATTTGATTTTGATTGGGCTATTTATTCTTTGTTAGATAGCTTAAGTGTTCAAAAGACTAAATGAATTGGAAACATTTCTAATTATTGAATTAACCATTTTATAATCCTCTTGACAAAACTAATATCTTCAGATTACTATTCATGCATATATAACAGCAGTTTTTCAGAACTAAAGTTCTATTAGCTATCTTCTTTCAAATTCAAATTTCCAATTTATTAACTCACTTGATATTCACAAAATTAGGTAGAAAAAAGAAATATTGGTATTGCAATTGGTTTATTGACATTTCAGGTTTTTATTTTGATAGCCTCCTTAATGGATTCAAAAATATTCAACTCCAAACTTGATTTTTAGATTTAACTACTACTAATGGCTTAATTGTTCAAAGGTTAATTAAATCCTTACATTTCTAGCTACTGCCTTGATCAAACAATTAGTTTAGAGATGAATCTAATTATCTTTAGATACTGCTCATTTACCTACAACACATCTTCTCTTAGAGTAGAAAAGTTAGAACTAAAGACTCTTCAATTCAAGTTTTCAAAATGGCTAACTCACGGAAAAAGACCTAATGGATATTTACAATATTTAGAAGCAACAGACAAAGGTTAAACAGGAAGGTTATATTGACATTTCTAGTTTTTCTTCTAACTCTTTCTCTTCTCTGCTCAATGTCTCACACTGAAATTTCTTTTTAAATGTGTTGCAGCTAAGATTATCAATTCAATTATTCAATTGCGAATTATCTTCAGGTTACTGTTCAAGCACTAAAATGCTAATCTAGACTCCTATCAACTCAAACTTTAGCAGCTAATTTAGTCATCTATTTGCTAATCAAATTTTCAGTGATCAAATAATTAAGCATAACACTTAGTATAAAAGGATTAGTCATTTTACTGTCAGTTCAGGCATTCTACCACAGGACATTTTCTAAATTGAACAGCTACCATCTAACTCTTGCTCTCTAACTAACTTTACTCCTTTAGACAACAAACTAATGGCTAATTAAAATGAGGTTCCCTTAACTGATCTTTCACTAGGGATTTTATCTAACGAAATCATTTAAGTGCAAGCTGATAAGAGTTGGTACCTGATTACTGTACTTATGTGACTAACCTCCTCATCTAATATTGTTGCAGCAGCTGATAATAGTGTCTCATATGTCTCAATAATACAATTTGGCAGGACAACTTTGCTGCACATCAGGCCACTGAGAAATCGCAGCAATATCCTGATTCTATCACGATTTTCATTATGCAAGGCATCCTGTAAGTTGGCCTGTGTGGTATCCACAATACCCTTGGCAAAATCTTCATTTTCTAAGTTTACCAAACCTATCAAAACTCCGAAGAAAGGGATCTTGCGAGGCAATTGTTCTGCACACTGAAGGAGAAACTCAAACATAGCATCTTTGGGGTGCTCATATTCTCGACAAAGCACACCGTAACAAATTTCGATGTGCTCCTTGTGGTCGGCGGAGCTGAGGCGGTGCTGAAGATGGGTGAGCCGGCGGCGATGGCGGATGGTGGAGCTCGGCGCGGGCGGAGGGGAGGAACCAGGCGAGCTAAGGAGCTGGTGGGGGAAACCGAGAGGTGGTGCGGCGGTGAGGGCGGCGTCGGCGACGGCGGGGAAGAAGTGGGCTGGAGAGGCGCAGGGACCGAGCGGAACCGGTTGCGGGACCGGCGGCGGCGCCATAGAGCAGGGGAGCCGGAGGAGGCGGCCGGGAAGTGGAGGGGAGGTGAGGAGGCGGCCGGCGGCACGGAGGAGGGCGGCAGGCACGCTGAGGATGACGGGCTGAAGGTGCGGCGGCGCAGGGAGCCGGCGGGGAGAAGAAAAGCGGCGGGTTGGACGGGGAAGGCGGGGAAGGCGGCCGGTGGTTGGGGAGGCGGCGCACGGCCAAGGCGCAGCGGCACAGGGGCCCGGAGCCGTGGCGGGGCAAGCACAGGGAGCCGGCCGGAGGTGGCTTGGGTTGGGGGCGAGGGAGACGAGCCGGCATGGGGGAGTGGAGGCCGAGAAAGGGGGGTTGGCGGCGACGCTCAATCGACGACATTCACGCCGAGGACGACGGTGGCCGGACGGGGAGGAGGTCGGACGGGGAGCGGGGAGGTGAGGGGCGGCCGGTTGTTGGGGAGGGGCAAAGCAGGCCGGAGGCGGCGACCAGGGGAGAAGGGCGGCGGCGCCATGGAGTAGGGGAAGGAAAGAATGAGATTTGGGGGAGAAGACAGATTTTGGGGAAGAAGTAGAAGAATGAGCTGTGCCTGAGGTTGTTGACCGAATGGAGAAGGAAAGAAAAGGTGAGGTGTGCTGTCCAGAAGCTCTGAGATGAGGATGGCGTGGCTCATGTGCTGGCTCTGGAGGTGTGGAGAAGAATTGCTGCAAACGGGACCCACTGGCCAGTGAGAAGAAAAAGAATGGAATTTCCAGAGTTTCAGACAAATAATTGATGGCTAAGTGAATTGTTAAATAAAGTTATCAGGCTCCAAAAATTATAAAATTTTCAGGGCAGGTTTCTGATATATTGTAAATTTTTATACAATTGTTTGATGATTTTATGTTCTATGTATATTTTTCTAAAAATTTTGTTCATGATTTATTCATTTGTTTAAATTCACTTAGAAGATGTTTATTAATTAAGTTTGAATTTTTATCAAGGTTAAATTGAGTTCCTAAATTTGATAAAAATTCATTTTTTTATTATAGTAATTATTCTAGTATTTAAATAAATTGTCTTCTGAGAGATTTTCATGAGCTTTTATTTAAATTTTCTTTTGTGGCTTTAGTTTGAATTAGAGATTTACATTTGATTTTAAGATTTTCAAATGCATAAATTATGCACATGCTCGAAATAACAAATATAATATAAAAATGCATATAATTCTTTTTTATTAAAATTGGAAACATTCTGATGGTTTGTCATTTAAGTCAAGCAAATGAGTAAATAGATTTGATGTTTAAGTTTTGAAGGAAGATTAGTTCGAGCTTTTTATTTCAGAATTGTTGCTGTTGAAGGTTGTGTGGATAGTAGTCTGAATAATTTGAATTATCGATGGGCTAATAGAATGTCTTAACACTAGTAGTTAGGGTTTCTTTGTTCACTTAATCTTTGAGCAATTAGTCATCGAAACAACCCAATTTGACACATCGGTACAATCCTTTTTCTTGCAATCTGATCAAAGAATAGAAGAAGAAAGTTTAGCTTGTCGAGCAACTCTAATGCAAATATCGATGGTCTAATTCCACGATTTTGATGAGGGTCATTTGTGTTACTCAATTGAGCTAGCAAATCTGGAAATTCAAATCCACATGAGTTTTTTATAGCATACGCATAGAGACTTTTGCTGTTATAGGTACTTAAGCAAAGAGAAGATTTTAGAAGAAAATTTATTTTGGTCATTGAAACTTTCAATAAAGTTAACAAAGGTTAAAACTTGAACTTGTAAAGAAGTTTAGCACTTTAGTTATAAAAATTCTTGCTAGGTAAGTTGATCAGTTTTTTGAAGAACCAATTCTGGTTGGGAATATTCAAAAACCAACAGAGCAACTCAAGTTGACAAAACAACAAAATCCTGTTTATGCATGAGTGATCAGAGAAGTTAATTAGATGAAAAATTGGAGTAAAAGTGAATTAATGGCTTTGCTGATACTTGTACTTAGAAAGATTATGGTTTCTTTTCACCCTTTTGAAAGGAATTAGAGAGAGGTTTGGTTAAACATTGTTCCCAATAAACAAATTCTTTTCCTATTGCGGGATATCTAAAAGTGAACAGTAGTCCCTTGTGGTCGATAGTGGCACTAAGTTAATGAATTAGATAGTACCAATTGGTAAGAAATTAAAGATGAAAACTCATAAGTATGGTCTTAGCATAAAGTCTTAAGATTATTGCCCCCTGTTGAAAATCCAAAATAAATTGTTTACAACATGAAATGGTTTAAACTTCATTCATAACTTTTCGAATCAACTCCTAAACGAATGAAACCAATTTTGTTAGTTTTCATTATTAATGTACTTTAACTTGGAATAGGTTTGAATCCTGTTATTGTCCCAGAAAATTTCAAAATTGGAATTAATTTCTGGAATGAACTATTTTTACACTAGAAATTGAATTAACTTCAAAAATTCGTTAGTAATTCATTTGAACTCCAAATGGGATGAATCTAATTGGATTGTTCATATAATTTTATCCTATATCCATTTTTGTAATCCTTATATCCACCACTGTCCTACAAAATTTCACTAAATAATTAAAATCGGATGAACAGTAACAGATGAGAATTAATTTGATTTTCCTGAAATATGAGATTCAAACTACTATAACTCTCGCATACTAAATCCAAACGGAATAATTCTTTCATATAAATTCATCTAAAATCATGATCTTCCTTCTGTGAATTTTTCATGATTTTTGGATGAATTTGAATTTTTAAGTATTCTCGGTGTTATTCGTTCTTATTTGTGCTTCTCGATTCTTTCGATAGGTTCCGACAATTATATTGAATACAAGAGTGATCCTCTACAGTAAGAAAGTTATCTCTAGCAAGGCAAGCAGTTTGATCATAAATGTCCCATTACTTTCAAAGTCTAATACTTTGTTTACAAATTGTATGTATGCATGCTCTTATGTCAAAGTTTATTTTCCCGATTAAAGGTAGTTATTCCTATTGCATGGTTGCCCTTAAATTTTTCATCCCCTGCCAATAAACATAAGTTATTAATCTCGTCGGTGAATTAGAGCCCGGTGGTTGAATTATACTCTTTTATTGTCTTTTCGGCGTCATGCTTAGAAATGCTTAGCTACCGGTAGAATTGGGTGGTTATCGACTTAGTCGATAACTTTGATCACACAAATCATTTTATTACACTATGATCAGCACCTTGTGTTATATTGCTTTGAAAACTAAAAGTGCAAATGAAATGATTTAGACTTGGGCAAGTGGTTGGATGGTGTGATATCGGGTGTGTGAATGTCTTGCCTAGGTCAACAAGGACCGAACATCTTGTTTCACCAAAACCAAGCATAATTGCGTGCTAACCACATAAGAGGGACATGGGACCTCTCTTGACTTAGTACTTTGGCGTGTGTTAGCTCCGAGTTGCATGGTGGGCTATTGGGTGAGCAGTAGTGGAGGTTATCTACTGCAAGGAGCATCGTCCTTTATAAGGAGATGAGCATCTTTGATGACTCCGCATCAACGTATGTGGCTTCCTCCCATATGGGCGACTTATAGTTAATACACAATATTGGAAATGTCTCGTAGGACTTAGCCGTGCCGGCATACCAAAGGAAGTGTGCTAACAGCTTGGCGAAAAGGCGGTCTGACATGTGGGTACATTGGTACACCCCTGTAGGGTATAAACTATTCGAATAGCCTCGTCCTAGGTTATGGACACGCTTGGGATTGGATTTGTAGGAGTTAGACTCAACATTTTGGAATTTTAATTAAAACTTGATGTGTGTGGTATGAATGGGGAATTCATGCTATTGTTGTGGTGGCTATTGGGTTAGCCACTTCCAGGATGTCTTGTTATTATTGATACTTGTATCTCGCTGTTTTTGTCAAATAAAAATAGATTGCAAAACTGCTTTAAATCTATTACATTATTGCAAATGAAAACTTGCTTTATGCTGAAAATGAGTCTAGAGCCTCCTCCACTTAAATAAGCTTGCATGTAGCTAAATATATAGGCCTGTTACTCTACACGTCAGTCTTGCGAGTACATTTGTGTACTCATTTGCTTTGCTTAATAAATTGTTGCAGAGAAGGTTGATCCCCAAGGTATCGACTATTGTGAGACTGACTTCGTACAGGATGACTAGCTTGGCGGCCCGGTCGGTTGCCTTGTGGGTAATGGAAAACCGTTTGGCTTTTGCTTCCGCTGTTTATTTAACTCTTTAGATGTTATTTGGCCGGTCAGCCCCTTTTGTAATATGATCTTGTATGTCCTTTAAGTTGTACGCTTGTAATTACTTGTGTATGGAATGTATGCTAAATTTTTGTATGGATATGTGTACTGCAATTCTGGGAAGTACATATACGCCGAGAATTGGGATATTTTATTTGTAATGCTAGGACCAATTTGATGGTTAAGTATTACAAGTTTAATACCCCGGGTTCTCACAAAAGTTGGTATCAGAGCCATGCTGACTGTAGAAACCCCTAACTTGGTCGTCCTTAGGATATTTTGGAAAACTTAGTTTCAAAAATATCAAATGGTTTATGAAAACTTAAGTAAGCTCTCAGACTTTATTCCTTACCCATCCTAGCATCTAATTCTTACCTCACATTCAATTGATTTGTGCAAAGTGATTTATCTCCATTGATCGCCTCTCTTTTGCAACAATAGACACGCTAAACAATCTCCAGTTAAGAGCTTCGAGGAAAGGACGAGAAGATGATGCCTTGCTGCGATATTAGGGTTAAATTAGTGTTTATTCTTAGAATATATACACACTAATGATATTACTTAGCTTGTAGACACTGGATTTTATAGTATGATCAATTGCTCTCTTTTGTTCCAAGTAATTGCGCATCGCCTATGGACGGCATGTATAGCAATTATATCAGAAAGCTAAATGTGGTTCATTTGTATCTCATTTTGGTGATTTTGGAATGATTAGTGCATGCTAGAGTTAAATTGCATACCCGCTATCTGTTTACTTACCTTATGCTCATTCTTTTCTCACCACATTCCATATCCTCCAAAATATTAAGGGGGGTAGAAGATACCACAAAATTACTTGTTAGGCATCTTGGCTCTTACACTTTGATCATGCATATAGTTCTAAGTTAACTCAAGCATATCATGTTGTTTAAGTTGTTAGTAAGAATCATGACTAAAAAGGATATATATAAATCAAGATGCATGGTTAGTAGTTCATCTTGGTTATTAAAGCATGAAAATGACTAACATGTAGAAGTATGTATTGAAATTGCCATTCATTTCTTTATCTTAAGATTGTTAACCAAAATAGAATTTAACAACTTGCCATGCTCATTTAGATTCTTTGCATAAATCTGAAATTTTGGATGTTCTGGATGTTATGGCTTGATGTGCTAGATGTTGTATGGAAGTAAAATACATGCTTGTCTTTTAAATTTATGAGAAGTGAACTTATTATGTTTTGATCTAAGAGTAGCTCATTTTTTATGTTGTTCAATTGAAAGTGTTTAAAACATGCTAGAATTGCTTATGTAGTCAATTGTTCTTTATGCAAAGTGAAACTCATTTCTTGTTTTGTTGCAATTTTTGACTTGGATTGAAAGAAAAATACTTCTGTAACTGATGGTAGATCCTAAAATTTTGAAATTATTTACATGATAACCTGATTGTGTGTAGTAATAAATATAATTTTTCTAGAATTTATTGAACTTGTTTTGCCTAGATATTAATTCAAACACTTTGCAGTGCTGTTCTGGCCAATTTTGAATCTGGTACTAATAGGTAGGTGTAAACTGCTAGTACCCAATTTTCTGGTGTTAAGAATCACCTCAGTAACATACCAAAATTTTCCTGGAATTTTTGAACTTCATTTCACTAGTGTTTGAGCCTATGTCTTGTTTTCCTTGTCTGAATTGTTGTACCAACTGCAACCTGAGATTATTGTGTAGGGTTAATTTTTCTGGCATCTCTAGTGTCCCATAAACATCCGACAATTCTTCTGGAATTTTTCTAGCTGATTTAATATCTTTCCTGAACCTTAGTTGCTGACTAGTAGTCTTCAAACAAAAATCTGTGAACTAGATGCTAAGGTTAATGTATGAGTGAACTTTAAAATGGTAATACTAGTAGGAGTAGGCTTGTTTGAGTGTAAACTTTCTTGATGCTTATGTAGAATTTGATATGATTTCACTAGCATGAGTATGCCTTAGTGAGCATTTATTCTAGTTATCAAATTGAGTGTTTGATTTCTATATTAAGGATCAAGTCATGCTAGTATGAATTTTTGTTGATGGTCGAATCTCATACTCACCTAACAGAATGAAATTATTTTGTTGCATTTTGATAGGACCATGTAAGTATGCATATGAGCATTTGCACTCTCACTAATCTAACCTAAATTGTCATAAAGTCGAATTCATATATGCACCCTTTCATGCATTCATCCTATGCATCTTCTCCAAGCTGGGAAGATAAAACTAGAGAAGTAAGGGTTAAGTAAGACCACCATAAAACTTACTTTAAACTATTTTCTCTGCTCTATAGTAACTCTTTCCCTCATAGATAGTTAGAATTCTTTTGCCCTACCGGAAGACGACGCGAAGTTTGGCCTGCCAGAAGTGCCTTTGAATCAAGAAAGGAAAGGTTAAACAAAGCAATGGAAAGAAAAATGTGTCAACAACGTCATGTTACTTCGTCAAGATCTTCCAGCACTATCTTTGAAGGAAATCAAGATAACAGATGGTGCATTTCGTTTAGAGTTGAAAGAACCACCTAGAAACACTTAACAGAAGGATCTTAGCAATCCTTCGACAAGACTTCCCTCTATAGTACCTAAAACTTAGAAAGAACCTCTCTTGATTCGGGTTTGAGTTTGATTTGCGACAAAATCCGAAGTGTGACCCCGTGGTCAAACCCACCTAGGTCTGCCATCCGGGAGGTCGAAGGACAACTCGACTCATCGAACGCCCACTACAAGCGGTAATCTGCCATGACCTTTGGTAACGATACAAAAGCTGCAATGAGTCTAGCATATCTTGAATAATCCAGACCCTGTTTTAGCAGGAACTCCAGGTTATGTTCAGCTTGCGGGTCAGGTGTCGGAGATCCTCCAACAAACCATGCAGCATACAGAAATGTACCGGGAGTAGAGGAATTCGCAAAGTCACACGGTGACCTCGTCCCAGCGCTCCTCTCTTAGCAGGGGACAACATGGTCGAGCAGAGGATCGATCAACACCAAGACCGCCTCGTAGGTTCCGACCAGGAAACCACAAAGGGAGACGTCTCTTTGCAGCAGCCACTCCGCGTCGTCAAGAGGAACAACCACTTGATTCAGGCGATCTCAGGCATCATCTGAACCAGGTAGGTGGTCAAGGATGTCTTCATAATGTCCACGACCAGGTTGGGACATCGGATCCTAGATATGCAAATCTGAGAAATTGATCCCTGGCTGACTATAATCCGGCTCCTTTTCAAAGAAGGCACCACGACTCTATTACGGGCTACTGAGTGTTTTTGGCAGGTCTCCAAGCTGTTCATTGGCCGGACAGGTTCCGACCAACCAACATAGAGAAGTTCAATGGGACTCAGAACCCGTTGGAATTTCTTCAAATTTATTCTACCGCCATCAAGGCCATTGGTGGTAATGATAACGTGATGGCAAATTACATGCCCACGGTCCTTGAGGGGTCTACTTGGTCATGGTTGCCCAACCTACCGGTCAGATCTATCTACACTTAGGAGCAGCTCTGCGATACTCTGATCGCCAACTTTCAAGGGACGTATGACCGCCCCGGGAAGAAGGATGATCTGCATCAGATGAAGCAGAAGACCAACAAAACTCTTCGACAATATATTAAGAGATTCAGTCAAGTTCGAAACTCCATCCCAGAGATCGCAGAATCTTCTGTCATCTAGGCCTTTAAAGCAGGGCTAAGGAATCGTCGGTTTACAGAGGACATTGCAATAAATCCGCCACGAACAACCGTCAAACTTTTTGACATGGCAGACAAGTATGCAACCGCTAGTGAAGCGGTCAAATGGTATGAAGCTATTGATCAAGAAGACAAAAATCCCCAGTTGGGTCTGGAGAAGCAAGAGAAGAATAATAAGAAGTCTCTCAAGAACAAGAAGAATCGTAAGCTAGACAAAGAAGACCTTGCGATCCCCAAGAAGTTCACCAAGGGCAAGAAAGATTTCGCTGGTCGGAAAAAAGCTAAGGCTCCAACCAATGATTTCAAGAAAAATAAGAAGGAAGTGGTGTCCACTTCACCGAACAATGAGGTATGATCTGCTTTTCTTTGGGCGACAAAAGTAAAGCGGAGGATTACTACTTTAGTAAGAGACCCTTCCCCTCCATAACATAACTTGGAGAACCAAGCTCCAAGAAGGACAAAGATGGCGATGAAGAGATGGAGTATCAAGAGCCACGACACACGGTGGATATGATCTTCGAAGGATCCTCCTCGTATGAATCAAGGCATCATCTGAAGGCCGTGGAGTAGGAGGTCAACCTTGCAGAGTCCCCGATTGCCATCAAGCCATCCAGGTGGTTGGAAACTATAATCTCCTTCAGCAAAGAAGACTGACCCATCCCGTTGACTTGACCAGGTAGGTTTCCTATCATAGTTGAACCTACTGTTAACAATTGTAAAGTTAATCAAGTCTTAATAAATTGAGGTAGTTCTTTAAACATTCTATTTACGGGGGCATTGGAAGAGAGGCAGATCCCTAGGTCTAAGGTAAAACCCGTCAAATATGCCTTCCACGACATAGTTCCTAGTTCTACCACTAAACCGATAGGGTAGTTATCCCTACCGGTTACGTTCGGAAGGCCTGACAACTTCCGAACGGAAAAGGTTCCTTTTGATGTGGTTGATTTTAAAACCGCATACAATGGAATCCTTGGTTGTTCGGCTCTAGCGAAATTCCTGATAGCCACGCACAGCGGCTATCAGAGTTTAAAGATGCCATGCTCGAAAGGTGTCATCACGGTTTGAGAAGATCGAAAAATGGCTTATGCGTGTGATCGGAAGTCCTTAGAACTGGTCGATGAGCTTCCGACCAGGGAAACTAATCCGTCTACCATGCAAGTCAAACACTCAAGGCCAAAGATGGCGCCAAAGCCTTTCGACCAGACCAAGGTGGTACCACTCGGCAAAGGCACTCCTCTGGGAAGCGCCAACATACCGTTTGGTCAAGAAACGCTGACGCGTCTGTCCAAAAGGTACTGGTCGGAGCAGGACTCGACCTCAAATAGGAAGAGTGGCTCATCTCCATGCTCCAACCAAATCAGGATGTATTCACCTAGCAGGTGTCCGGCATACCCGGAGTCCCTAGGGAGGTGATCGATTCTGAGCTAGCTCTCGGCTGACAAGAAAACATCAGCGAAGCTCGGGAGTTTACTTTGATCGGAAGGAGGCAATCTAGTCAGAGATTGACAAGCTCCTCAAGGTTGGATTTATTTGTGAAGTCGACCACCCAGAGTGGCTCGCCAACCCTGTAATAGTTAGAAAAAGCAATGGAAAATGACGAATGTGTATTGACTTCACAGATCTTAATAAAGCTTATCCGAAGGATGACTTTCCCCTTCCCCGCATTGATCAACTTGTGGACTCTACTTCCGGGTGTGAGTTATTAAGTTTTTTAGATGCATACTCAGAGTACCACCAGATTAATATGAGTAAAGATGATCAAGAGAAAACTTCCTTCATCACTCCATACGACACTTACTACTATGTTAAGATGTCATTTGGTCTCAAAAACGCTGGTGCAACTTTCCAAAGGTTGATGTAGAAAACTTTTAATCCTCAGATTGGTCAAAATCTAGAAGCCTACGTTGAGGACTTGGTCATGAAAAGAATCAACTCTGGCGACCACATTTCCGACCTACACGAGACTTTCAATAACTTAAGAAGGCATAACCTTAAGTTAAATATGGAGAAGTGTGTGTTTGGAGTCTCTCTGGAAAGCTTCTTGAGTTCCTAGTTTCGGCTAGAGGGATTGAAGTGAATCCAGCAAAAATATCGGCCATCGATCAGATGCGCCCTCCGACCACAAAGAAAGAGGTGAAGAAACTAACCGGCTGTATGGCAGCACTAAGTCATTTCATAGCACGGTTAGGAGAAAAGGATTACCTTTCTTCAAACTCCTTCAAAAATACGAAAGTTTCGAGTAGACTATGGAGGCAGACGATGCCTTTGAAGAACTTAAGAAGTACCTTACGAGTGCCCCAATCTTAGTCTCTCTGAGATCAAGGAAAACATTACTGATTTACGTGCCTACAACGCCGCAAACAGTCAGTAGTGTACTGGTCGTAGAACGAGACAATGTCCAATGACTGGATATTACATAAGCGAAGTCTTACATGGACCAAAGTAAAGATACCCACAGCTATAAAAGCTGCTCTATGGTCTCCTTATGGCCTCAAGGAAACTGAGGCATTACTTTCGGGCCCACAAAGTGGTTGTACCAACCGGATATCCCTCAGGTCAAGTCCTTGAAAATAGGGAATCACCAGGACGAATAGCAAAATGGGCGGTCGAGCTTGGGGCGTTCGACCTCCATTTCATCTCACGAACAACAATCTAGTCTTAGGTAATAGCATAATTCATTGCAGAATGGACGAACCCTAAACCCACCCAAGGGCCATAGTACGAACACCACGATGAGTGGACAATGTACTTTGATGGTTCCTTGATGCTCAAAGGCTCAGGGGCTGGAGTAGTCTTGATATCCCTTTCTGGCAAACACATCAAGTACGCCATCCAGTTAAACTTTTTTGCTATAAACAATGTGGCAGAACATGAGGATCTACTGGCAGGACTCCGAGCAGCTCGTTCGCTCGGGATTTGCAGATTACTAGTGAAAGGTGATTCTCATCTAGTAGCGAATCAAGTTGGGAAAGAGTATCAATGCTCAAGTACCAAGATGTCATCTTATTTGGCGGAAGCACGAAAACTCGAAAAGCACTTCTTCGATTTCCAGATTCAACACATTCCTAGAAAGGAAAACTTTCTGGTAGACCAGTTGGCACGGATGGCCTCTACGAGGTCACCTGTCCTGCTCGGAGTTTTTCTCGGGCAACTCGATTCACCCTCGGTGGTCGAGCTTTCCGAGGACATAGGTGTTCAACTACAGGTCATACAAATAAATCCTAAGAACATGGATACTCCATAGGTCATACAGCACGATCACGGTAGAGATTGGATAACGTCGATCTACAATTATCTTCATCATGGCATTATTCCTGACGATGATGTAGAGACTGATCATATAGCTCGAAAAGCCAAATCATACACTATGATCGAAAGTACCTTGTATAAACGACGATCTCACAGAGTGTTGATGAGATGCATATCTCAAACGGATGACATTAAGTTGCTATCCGACATTCATGGAGGAGTCTATGGAGCACATCATTCATACAAAACATTGGTTCGTAAAGCCTTCAGGCAAGGATAGTATTGGCCAACTGTCTTTCATGATACAAAAGAGCTTGTGATGAAGTGCGTACAGTATCAATTTTATAGTCGACAAGTACATCAGCCGGCACAAACTTTACAAACCATACCTCTTTCTTGGCCTTTTGCAACCTAGAGACTAGACATTCTAGGACCTTTCCTAAGAGCACCTAGGGACTTCGAATTCCTTTTCATCATGATTGACACATTTATAAAATGGATAGAAGCCGAGCCCATTGTTAAAACAACGACTGAAGCCGCCAAGAGTTTTCTCACAAAAAGCGTGATCAGACGATTTGGTATACCCAGTCGTATAATCACAGATAATAGTACCCAATTCTCTAACAAAAATTTTGAGGAATTCTATGATGATCTAGGTATCAAGATACATTTTGCTTCTGTCGCTCATCCGCGGAGCAATGGAGCAGTCGAGGGAGCTAATAGAATCATAATGCAAGGAATGAAACACTGAGTATTTAACCAGTTAACAAAACGTTCAGGAGCTTAGGCTCAAGAACTCCCTTCTGTTTTATGGGCCGTTCGAACCACGACCAGTCGTGTGACCGATGAAACTTCTTTTTTTCTGGTTTACGGTGCTGAAGCCATGCTTCCTCCAGAACTAAAAATCGGCTCTGCTCGCACTAATTGTTTCAAGGAGAATGATCAGATAGAATGAAGACTCGATGACATCAATTTCCTCGAAGAATGGCGGAACCAAGCCCTCATATAATTGGCGGTTTACCAACAAGACATGCGAAGGTACCACAGTCGTAAGGTGTAACATCGCAGCCTAGCTGTAGGTGATCTGGTTCTACGAAAAATTCAGAGCCAGGCTAATCGCAATAAACTTTCTCCCAAATTGGAAGGTCCATACACTGTGGTGGAAGTCACCAGACCTGGTTCGGTACGACTAGCTATGTCGGACGGGCGTGTTTTGACCAATTCTTGGAATATTGACCAATTGCGTAAGTTCTTTGTATAATGTATTTTCATTTTTAAATTTTTTATAAAGATGCATTTCCTTTCCTTTCAGACGAATGATGTTGTTTATATGTATGTTGTTCATTTATTGGTTATACACTATTGTTGTCTAATTGGTTGGAGAAGACCAAATTCTCTCCGAGATCCTTTCTTAAGGATCTCTATTACTCTATGGCTATGACATACAAGTCAAACGCCGTAAAGGTCCTAGTCATGGCCATTCAAACAATGATTCTCATGCGCGACCAACACTCTTTTCTTAAAGAAATATACATGTAACAAGAGCATCACACAAGCAACTACATATAGTATTTTCCATGCTTAAGATTTCAGAGACTACATTTCTTACCTTCAACATTCTGTTCTACTCTAGTTTGGCTACTGGTCGAGACACGAAAAGCCTCCTAATCAAAGTCGCTCCTTCTCCGCACGTGATCATGCCCACTGGAAGGAGCTTCCTAGCAACGGTCCATATCCTACGATCCTCGCTGCTAGTCGGACTTGAGCATGAGCACGTTTTGTGAAGTGTTTTTCATGTCTTCAGTTCTTAGCGATAATAACGACCTATATTGGATAACATATATAGACAAGTTCACTTGTCGTTTTTACATACATTTGTTGCATGTTTCCTTATCATCAGTGTACATCTTTTACATCTTCCAACCACACAAGGTACTACACAGTATTTCGATTATGGAAAAGATCTAAGACTAGTCAAAGTCATATGCTGGTTCTGGGCAAATTGATTTCCTAGTGCTACTTAGATCATTTTTCTAACATAATCAACATATTTTATGTACCGTGGTCGTAGCTATTACTCACTTTTCCTAGTCTGCTGCTTCTCTAGTGAAGTTCTTCTACTAATACAAGTAGTCGGGGGCTAGGGAATATATGAGTGCTCAGCGAGTTTAAGAAGACAAAACAAAGACTTTATTGATGATAAAAGGTTAGTTTTATTTACAATAGTTTAAATATTACAATTCTCTACTTCTTGAAGCCACTAGACTGGTCGCTGCATGTTGGAGATCCAACCTCTATTTCTTTTTTGACCTTACTTCAGAGAGGTGCCATTTCCTTGAAAAGTTTGGCTGCTTCATTTCTTGAGCAGTTGAACTCTTCCTCAACGACCTGGAAATTTATGGAGGAGTCAGAGGCCTTCAGCTTTGCTAAAGCAAAACTGACTCCATTCTTGACAGCTTCAAAGAGAGTCTGTGCATAGTTCTCCCGAGTTGTCTTGAGGACGCCTTTGAGGTCTTCAAGTTGTTGGCCAAGGTAATTGATCTTCTCCGTGGGATCTCCTAAATTGGGCAGTTGCATTCCCGATCCCATATCGAAGAGCACCTTGTTAAAAGCTTTGACCTTCTCTTCAAGATTTTGCCCAAAGGCTGCCTCCTTGCCACGCTCAAACTCAAGAGTTTTTTTTTCTGTTCTCTTTAATGCTTGAGTTTCCTCTGCACGAGTAGACCAAAAGAATAAATACATATGACTAGAAAAAGGTAGTACACTGGTCAAGTCTACGACCGGTTACCTTCGATTTTCTTCTCAAAAGTCTCAAGGACTTTCTTATGCCTAGTCGTCAGGTATTCGATCGACCGGTCCTTATTTTGATTTTCTTGTTTAAGCTTGGCGATTATAGCTTCCTTAGCCATAACTTCTTCTTTAAGCTTCTCCGAATCTATCATACACGATAGAGGGAAAGATTAGCTAATAGAAAAAGAGCCAAATGGTAAAGGAGAATAGAAGAAGACACTAAGAGGCTACCTACTTTCTAATTCAGCGTTCTTTTTCTCCAAGAGCTTTATTCGCTGGGTCAGTCCTCCGACCACATCAAAGTTTTCCACCAATTGCTGTAAAAATAGCAAACTCCTTTAAGTATTTTTCAAGGGAAAAGCTATTAAACGTGGTCATGGAAACTTACCTGGATTGCCAAGTTGTTATATTCAACAAAAATAGAGTCATGGCTCGCCATTGCTTGGCGGTCTGAAATTCCTCCCTAATTCTCATTAAGATCTTCATCTTTGAAGATCCGCAGGCGATGAGGAAAGGCGACTCAGAGAGGGGAATTCCTGGTAGGAGTCAGAACCCGCTGAGATTCCTCAAGGACCACCACCTCCACAGGTGGGGTCGGAGACACCACAGGTTCCTGAACAGGCGTTACCACCTGCTCGGGGGCTAGCTCGACCTCTTTTTCCTTGGGAGCTTCCTTTTGAGGAGTGCTCTAGTTAGAATCGACCGGGATACCAGAGGATCTACAAAGAAAGAAGAAAAGTAGCTCAAGACTCTAAATCACCAGAGGTAAGTACTTACATAAGTCCCTCTTTCATGTATACGTACCTGGTCGTTTTCTTGGTCTTAATTTTGAAGCGCGCCGACACAAAATCCGTCGCGCTTGCCTTCCTCTTCTTTTCGACCGACTTCACCGGTCCTGAACCAGTGGGGCCGGTTAGACCTGCTACATCCTCCAATCGAAGTGTGAGGACCCCGGTTTATTAGGCTTGTAATACTTAGTCATCCATTGACCCTAGCATCACAAACATAATAATCCGTGTCTTCGAGATATGTATACTTCCCAGAATGCAGTATACACACCCCTTTACAAAATCATGCATCAATTCCATTCAAGACATAGAACCAAAGCACGAACTAGAATAATTAAAGACATACAATATAGGGAGAGTTATTACAAAAGAGGCCGACCGGCCAAATACAACTAAGAAAGATAAACACAGCGAAAGCAAAAGCCATAAGATGGCGATAGACAAAAGAGCCACAAGGTTTGCCTTTAGCCCACAAGGCAACCAACCAAGCCGCCTAGCTAGACTCCCAACCGCAGCACATCTCACAAAAGTAAAGCCCTTTGGGCCCTACCTCCTCTGCAACAAAGTTAATAAGCAAAGCAAATGAGTACAAAATGTACTACTTAAGACCGCGTGTAGTATAACAGAACTATAGTTTAACTACATGCAAGCTTTATTTAAGTGGATGAGGCTTTGGACTTATTTTAGCATAAAGCAAGTTTTCATTTGCAATATTTAAATAGATTCCAAAGCAGTTTTGCAATTCATTTTTAATTTGCAAGTAACAACGAGACAAGTAACAAAATAACAATAGATAGATGACAACAACAATCTTGGAAGTAACTAACCCAATAGCCACCACAACAATTGCATGAATTACCCATTCATACCACCCATGTCAAGTTTTAATTAAATGTTGTAGTCTAACTCTCGAAAGACTTCCCCAAGCGTGTCCATAACTTAGGACGAGGCTATTCGAATAGTTTTAACCTGCAGGGTGTACCAATATACCCACACGCATGCATCGCCTTTTAAGCTAAGCTATTTAGCACACTTCCTTTGGTATGCCGACACGGCTAAGTCCTCTGAGGCATTTCCAATGAATAATGCTAATTAAAGTCGCGACAACCCGTAGGTAGAGACACCGCCCGACCTAAGCAAGCTGGGTGCTCTTTCCTTATAAAACAGTTTTACTCACCTGCGACCCACAATTAACACCTCCTAAAGTACTTAGCCAAGAGGGGTTCCCAATACCCTCGTGTGGTTAGCACGCAATAATGCTTGGTTCGGTGTAACAAGATGTTCGGTCCTTGTTGACTTAGGCACCATTCCACAAACCAACAATCACACCATCATCCATTGTGCCTAAGTCCAAATAGTTTTTATTTTTAGTTTTGTTTTGACTTTACAAATTAACAAAGCACAAGAGATGGACATAATGGAATAATAATTTTTGTGTGACCAAGGTCATCGACATAATGTCGACAACCGCCCATTTCTACCGTTTATCTAAGCATTTCTAAGCATACCAACACGTGATCTACTAAGTGATGAGAGCTCATCCAACGAACTCTACATCACAGCAAGGTAGTCCTAGGCTTAGTAGTAGAGAATGAACATTTACCTACAGAGTATGCATCTATAGGATCACTAACGATATCATTTAACAACAAAATAGCAATGCATACATACAAGTAAAACAATATATTAGACTTTAAAGTAATGGGACACCATGGGATATGATCAAACTGCTTGCCTTGCTGGTTATGCTCAGTTTGCTGCAGAGGTTCGCTTACGTGATCAACACACTCGTCGACACCTAATCGAAAAGGCGAAAGGAATCGATAAGAACGACGAAAACCAAGAAGACAGCACAGCAAACAAACTCCAAATGCTCTAAAATTTCTACAGCAGCAAGAGGATGATTTTTAGAGAATTTAGCAATAAGAACCAATTGATTTGGATTCTCAATGCAAAAGATATGAGCAAAACAATTCTGCTCAGCCCTAAAAATACAAACTGCTACTATTCACATAATTAAATTGTTTAGCAAAATTTTCTAGAAAGGTGCTGCAACTGAGATTTTTACAGTAAAGCAAGCATCTCATGAGATGAATAACACAACTGAGTTCACCTCATTTGGAGCTATTATGCATTCTCTATAATTTTTCAAAGACATGAAAATGAGCACAACTAAAATGCACCCACAATTCTGTTGAAAATAGTGACATGCCTAAATCCTATTCTAACATTTAGTGCATTAATAGAGGAAGCCAACAAAGTTGGATTCACTCAAAAATAATCTACAGAGAATTACTTATGCATTTTACAAGCTAAACACCATTTAATAGATAACAATTTAATCCTATTTCTAAACTATTTTAGCAAACTCTTTTCTGGAGCCGAACTGAGCTCATAACCAATTTTAGATTAGAGCCCAGGTCAAACCAAAGCTAACAAAATTAAAATCACCTCATTTGAATTTAAAATGAAATAGATATGCATTTTACAAGTTATTACCTTTTTCAGTTTACAAAATAACAGCTCTCGGGAAATTCTAAAAACCCAAAATGACAGGGGAGGACATGAGCCGTTGATCCTGGATCTGACGGCCCAAGACCTCCCGGTGATAACACACACGCGTGCCTGCGCAGGTCCAGAGAACATGGGCCGTTGATCTTGGATCCAACGGTCCATGTCCTCCCAAAGAACGCCGCTTAACGAGAATGAGGTCGTGGCCGTTGATGCTGCATCTAACGGACCAAGACAATCAAGGGAGGACCGGGACGGTCCAGATCTGGCGAGGGAGGACCTGAGCGGCTGAGATCTTGCAAAGGAAGATCTAAACGATTAAGATCTCCCCAAGGAAGATCTACACGGTCAAGACCTCTCGAGGGAGGTCCTGGACGGTCTAGATTTTCCAAGGGAGGACTTTAATGGTCTAGATTGTTCGAGGGAGGACCTAAACGGCTAAGATCAACTCGGGGAGGACATAAATGGCTGAGATGACCTCAAGGAGGTCCTACACGGTGAGAACTTACGAGGGAGGTCCTACGCGGAGGAGATCTACACAGGTTGGACCTCAACGGCTAAGATCTCACACGAGGAGGTCCTAGCGGTCAAGATCGCAAGGAGGGAGGTCCTGGGGGTTGTCCTTACAAAAGACCAGGGGTGATCTTTTGCAAAGAGGACCCCGAGGGGAGGTCCAAGATGGCTAAGATGACCCCGAGGAGGTCCTGGCCGTAGATCTTGAGATGGACGGCCCAAGACCTCGCACGAGCGCTTAAGGACACATTAAAAGCCACAATGATTGGAGATGATTAGCCATAAATGGGGGGAGGTCTTTGTTTTAACGAAAACGGCACAGTGCCATTGTCATCCGACAAAATCCCGAGAGGCTCCCAAGGCTCGCCACCGGCGATGAGGACCTCACCGGCGCCAACCAAGGGTACCATCGGGACCGCAATAGCCATGCGCACCCAATGGACCTACTCTCAACGGCGGCAGCGGCCTCAAACGCCGACGAGCCGGAGAGGAGCATGATGACCATCACGGCCAAAAGACAAACAACGATAATGAGCTCCGCAGCGTTCATACAAGCGTATGCCAAGCTCTAAAGGACTACCAGGATGTTACCTGGAGGTCGTGGCGGAGCTGAGGAGGTCGGAGGAGGGGAGGACCGGCGCTGGGCTCCACGGCTAAAAGCTCCAGCTCCACTTGGCCACCTCTAAAAATGTCCCAACCAAACAAAGTTAGGGCTTTTTGTCACAGAGGGGAGTGGCTCAAAATGAAGAAAGGAATTGGAGAGGAAAAGCCCCAGGGACCCTTGTTCCACCAAGGAGCTCCAAGCTCCAACAATGGCGGCCAAAGAGATCTGGGTGGTTTTGGAGCTCCACAGAACCGAGAGCAAGGTGGAGTGTGAAAAAGAAGCCAATGAAGGGCAAGAGGGAGGTCTTATACCCCTGGAAATGGAGGTCATGAGCTAAGGGTTAAGCTCATGGTGAGCTTAGCCCATGGCGCGGTCCAGGCTTGGACAAGGACGGAGGGGACAGGGGTAGGTAGGTCAGAGCATGGCCTAGGGCGGAAAGGCACTGACACGCATTAAATGCGCGCAGCTCAGAGCCGTTGGGACAAGACCTGCCACTAACCTCCTCACTGCCATGGCACATGTGCGCGCCAGAGCTAGGAGAAGAACAGGGCATGCCCCCAACCGTTGGATAAGAACCTGGGGAGGTCACAGGCGTTAGATCTGAACAGTAAGATTTAAGTGGAAAAAAGGAGGAGGTCACAACCCTTGGATCAGGACTGGGGAGGTCGTGACCCTCAGATTACCATTGCGCGGATGCGCAAAGGAAAAAGGGGATAGGAGGTCCTAGCCGTTGGATCTAAATCCAAAGGTGTGGACCAGATGGGGAGGACTTAACCGCAGCGCGCGATACAGCCAAGGGATGTGGAGGTCATGGCCTTTGGATCTCAATCCAAGGGCGCACAACAGAGCGAGGAGGTCGTGGCCTTTGGATTTCAATCCAAGGGTGCACAACATATGGGGAGGTCCTGGGCTTTGCGCGTGGCGCAAAGGAGGTCGTGGGCTTTGCGCGTGGCGCAAAGGAGGTTGTGGGCGTTGGATGCTGATCCAAAGGACACGACCTCGCGTGGGTGGGAGGTCTGTTGCGCACGATGCAAAGGGAAGGTCGTGGCCGTGGATTTTAATCCAACGGCGCACAACGCATGAAGGGGGAGGTCTTGCGCGCTAGATATCGAGGGGAGGTCATGGGCTATTGGATCTGATCCAACGGCTACGACCTCAACAAGGTGGGAGGACTGGGCTGAGCTGGTTTGCCGCGGAGGTCGTGGCGGTTGGATTTGAATCCAACGGCTATGACCTCGCGAGGTGGAAAGGAGGTTTGGTGACGCGGTTGGGTTTGACCAGCTTTGAAAAGCGGCTCAAGCCTAAGGAACAGTGCAGGGTTTGAATTAAAAGCTGAGACTTTGTGGATTTAAATTGAGATAGCAATTCAACTCCAAAATTTATGAAATTTTAACTGGAGCTTGCTGACTTTAGGATTAACCTTTCATAGAATTTCCAGAGGTTTTTGTGCAATGCATTTTTCTCAGGAAATTCCTCAAGGCTATTTAAGGGTTTGTTTTACCTCCAAAAATTATCAAACAAGTTTTAAAACTTATGATATTTTTCAGAGGGGTCCCACATAATCTCTAGGACCGAGGAAAATTATTTCCAAAGGTTTGGCACAAGATTTGTGACAAGTGGAAAGTGAGTTTGACTTTTGTCAACAAGAGCTTTGTGTTTTTGGATTCCACATCTCTTGGACAAGAATTATATGTGAGTTCAGGGGTTTCAAGATGTGAGAAAAAGTTTTAATTTCTACACATTTAATTACATTTGAAACAAACACCTGTTTAAACATTTGGGATGTTACACGAAGGTCAGAAGAAATGTTCTCGACCAGTTGGTCGAGAATGAGATCCTGACCATCGGGTCGGAGAGTGTGGTCTCGTCGGTCTCCAGAACAGTTGCCATGGAAGCAACGGTCAGGTAGTGAATAGTCGTCCTGGAGCCAACGGCCTCTGTAGCTCTAGTCTGCGGGTCTTCTTTCTCTCCAGTCTGAATTACAAATTCAAGGTTTTAATTAGGTGATGTAATTTTCCATCTAAATTATATATTGTTTTTCCTGCAAATGCTCTTTTTTACCTCCAGGAGACTATCGTCTTGTGCGGTCTCTGAGCAAGAATCAATTAGAGCAACAGTATAAAAAGAATCCTTGTTGGATTTGGTATACTTCAACCCGGCCGCCTGCATATTAGAGCAAAATTATATACAGATCGGAAAATATATAAGAGATGAAGCAAAAGTGGTTATTTACCTTGCGTCTTCTTAGTCTCTCCTCTTCAGAGACAATGGCCAAAATACCTGGAAAAGCGGCCTTGGTATCAGGCTCCTCGGCACAAATCACTTTGATCCGCTCTCTAACTTCATCGAAAGAGAGGACTTCAAGAAGATAAGGAGATTTCAAGGTTAAAACAAAAATAATCAACTAAATAAAATATATTGGTTGGAGTCTTCCAAAGACTTACCATCTTTTGAGTCTTTGATCGCTTCGTCACGACCAATATACCAGAGCAGTGAATACTCTCGAAGCTTCAAGGGACTAATCCGGCGCAAGGAAAAGTCTCTAACCTCATGCTAAGCGGTCAATCCTTTGGCACTAAGGTCTTGAATGGCATCGACCACCCTTCCGACCCATCCTTCCTTCTTCTCGGTTCACCTCCACTTTATATTCTCGTTCGCCCTCTTGCCGATGAAGTAGAGGCTGTCATCCTTCGTGACTGTCATATAGAACCAGTTCTTCTTCCATGATGACCATGAAGATTTTGAGTACATCTGGATGTACTCATCAGCCTTCCCATCGTGGAGGCGTAGCGAACACTCCCCAGGTCCGGCTGTTGACTTCCCCGACTTCGCCATCCGGTAAAAATACATGAAGACCTTCAGATTTAGTTGGATCCCCAGGTACACCTCGCATAGATAGGTAAAGATACTAATGTTGGCGATGGAGTTTGGAGCCAAGTTCACCAACTCAACTCCATAGTACTCAGGATCCGAGAGAGGAATTTGTGAGCCGTCAACCTGAGTCCGCACTCAATGTAGGCGAGGAAAATAGGGATTTCCCCTTCCTCACAACTCGGAAAGTGTTCTCTAGCCACCGACCTCCATTTGATTAAATTCCTATCCGGAAGCATCCTAATTTCCTCTAGAGCCTTGAGCTTCTTATCGCTCAGATCAGAGACCAACCACTTAGTAATCGAATCCGAGATGGTTGGGTTTGAAACAGTGGTCGGAAAAGGATTCAGGGGAAAGAAACAAAGAAGGTTGGAAGAAATCCTTAGCAAGGAAGATGAAAGGGGTTGAAAGGAAAAGCAGGAAGCGTAAAAATCCTAAAGCCCTATGCTAAAAGGGATTTTATAGCCGCAATTCCTTAACTGCAATCGGGAGTTACCCAAAAGTCTAACGGACAAAACCTTTTTTTCCAACGAACAGAAAAACTCTTCGGGTCCCAAGGTAGTTTCTCAACTTTAAAGTGAATACAGACCACCTCGTGTGTCACGACATTACATGAGGGTTTGCCCGATACGACTTCATCGGGAGGAAGTGTTCACATAACCAAATTCATTTAAAGTTCGGGGGCTAGTTGACAAGGATTAAAATATCTATGTATTACTTTAATACATAATAAAATACCATGGTCATAACCCCTAAGGCTCATGACCCCCGTGGTCGTAAGCATTCCAGAGGTTACATCGAGAGTACCCTGGTCGGATAAGGTCCTGTACCGAGTATTACGCTCAGTGTAATTAGGATTAGTCCACTACCTTGTCAAGGGATCCCCTTGTAATAGCCAGTTCAAAGCAATAAAGAGCAGTCCTATTCTTTCCCAAGAACTCTTTGCCATTTTCCTCTATTTATTTCGTAAGATTGGCGACTCGATTGTCGAAAAAGCAGTTTTAGCAAACTTTTAGAATTAATTCTAGCATATTTAAATAACATTATAGCATAATTCCAGCATAACTTAAATGACCAAATTAACATATACTCATGTAATTATTTCAAGTCATCTAAAAAGAATAATATGCTCAACACATACAACATGTGCACAAATGAAATAAGCATAAAGCTAAGATTTGACATTTTGATATTGCTCTCAGATGTAGAGTTGCATAAGATTTTAACCTTTGTCTTCTCAATACTTTAGTCCATACTCTTCATTAATTAAACATGACAATATAGATTCAAAATTTGAGCTCTAACCAATACTTTACTAAGCTGTCAAAAGACCTGAAAATCAGAAGGTCACAATGAATATTTTCAGTCAATAGGGAACCAAAGTTGATCACACACAGAACTTTGAGTACCAACAGAACTTGATAACCCTTAGTGTAACTCACAACATCAGCAAGTCTACTACTTGGACAACAAAAGGACAAACCCACAGAACTGATAGTGACCACTAGAACGAAAAAGCAATACAACTACTTCCACTCAAAAGTGACAGAATGACAACAGATCAAGATGACAGCATTAAGTAACAAAGTGGAGCTCAAATATGAATTGATTATCAGTTCAATTTTAGTATTTGACCATTAGCATCACAGAGTAGAAGGCAAGCCCACAAATATTTCTTTGCAAGATATCTCCCAGTACTAGTCGGAATAATCAACCCAATCACAGATCAAATATTTCAACTAGCACAACACATATATAAATGCAAAGTAAAAAGGATCACTGATATACTCACAGACACTACTACAAAAAGGCTAATACTGGACGCCTCATCACAGACGGTTGACCAAAATCGTCTATATTACATGCAATCACAGACGGTTTTGGTTTAGAGACCATCTGTGTTACTGGCTGCGCTAAAAACTATCTGTGAAGAGGTAATATCACAAATGGTTCATAGCTAAAACCGTCTGTGAAACATCACAGACGGTTAATAACCGTCTATGATAATTCTACATATCACAGACGGTTTTCAACAAAGAACCATCTGTGATATTACTACATATCACAGACGATTTTTTGTTATAACTGTCTGTGATAATATCGCTACAGCTCCCGGTTGAAGCCCGATGAGTTTCTTCATCCCCGATGCGTCTCTTCGTCGCATCGATCTGTTTCGGCTCCCTGATGCGTCTCTTCGTCTTACGCTCTAAATTTATTCCTTGTTTTATAAAAAGGATCTTCCGCCATCAAAGATGATCATCCCCACATACTTATAAAAAAAACAGAAATGGCTACCTCTTCCTTATCGCTGGCATTGATGGCCTACCTGGCCGCACTGTACGAGCACCTCTCTCGGTGTACGTTGAACCGTGCTACGGAAGAACACTGTTTCAAGAGTGTCTTCACTCCTCTGGCCGAGAATTTGCTGGAGCAGTGACGCCACCTTCCGCCGCCTTGACATCCTCCTTCGCCAGTCTTCCGGTGATCTCCCACTTTCGCAAGTTTACCGCCATCGATGTGGTCCTCCAAAACGACGTTACCGCCTCCATGAGGCTTGCCGTCACTTGGGATAGCAGAATCGAGGTGGCAGATGCATCGAGTCGACCTGTGCCGAGACCCCTCAAGCGGGAAGAGAGCCTATGGGCTCAATTCTTCTTGGTTCAACAAATCCGAGGGTCTTTGAGACACTGAACGAGCAAGTCGTCGTGGTGGACGATTTCAGCTTTGTTCGCCGATGATCGTGAACCGTCCGATGCCGACGCTGCCGCTTATGAAGTATTGAAGACGGAGATAGCACCTACCTCCGCCACTAGAAAAACTTTGTTTATTTATAGGTTTCTACTTTTTTAATCTTTTTGTAAGTGACTGCCCTTACTGCTTGGCCATATGAAAATTCCAAAATGAAAAAAAAAAGTTTGGAGGTGAAGTTACTATATTAATTATCGTTGACTTATTACTCTCTCTCTCTCTCTCTCTCTCTCTATATATATATATATATATATATATATATATATATATATATATATATATCGTAGACGGTTTTGTGGAAAAAAACTAGTTTGGAGGTGAAGTTACAATATTAATTATATTAGAGACGGTTTAGTGGAACAAATTAATTAATTAATTAATTAATTATATATCCGATCTGATATATATATATATATATATATATATATATATATATATATATATATATATATATATATATATATATATATATATATGTATATATATATATGTACAGCTAAAGCAAATTTTTAGCAGATTTAAATGACAAAATTGATATATAAACATGTAATTTCTTCATGTCATGTAAGTGTATATACAAGATAAATATACTTGAGAAAAAACTATTTCACAGATGGTTCCATAATGGAACCATCTATGATATGGGACATATCACGGGCGGTTCTATTATGGAACTGTCGGTGATATGGGACACATCACGGACGGTTCCATAATGGAACCATCCGTGATATGCCCCATATAATTATCACTAACGGTTCCATAATAGAACCGTCTGTGATAAGTCTCTTTATTAGTAGGAGCCTGGCTGCTAGGGTTTGCGCTCGCCCTAACTCTCGTCACTCGCCCAGCTCCGCTAGGGTTTGCGCCCGCCCTAACTCGTCACTCCCCAGCGCATTTACTCCGTTCCCCTCCCCACCTCGACGCCACCGCTCGACCCCGTCGCCGTCACCGCCCAACCCCGTCGCTGTCGCCGCCGGTTGTGACACCACTCTACACTACACAAGACACTTGTACGATAGGAGTGTCTTATGCAGTGTCAGGGTCGTGCCACAACTACGGTGACGCCGCCACCCAAGCCACTAGGCTTGGCCCCACGTGTCGCCTGTGACGCCATGGCTTGGTTCTCCTGCTCGGCCTCCTACGCTCGGGCCCTGGCCAGGCTTTGCTTTCCCCATCCTCCCTCTATTCTCCTCTAAATCTATTAGCTTCATATCTTTTGTTGAGTTTGATTTTTATGCTTGAGCCTTAAGTTGAGTCCTGATGTTTGTGTGATTTATGCAAGGTGAAGGAGATGGATCGATGAGGGTTGTGCTGGTGGTGGGGATGCCACCGTGGTTGCGCTGTACTGAGGTATCACCCTACCTTACTCCCTCTCTGTCTCTACCCCCTTGCTCTATGATGAAAATGGCTAGTGCTCTGCGATGGATGCCGGGCTACTCATGGTGTGGTGGTCGGGTTTGGACACCCTTGGTCTTCTTTGCCTTGTCGTTGAACTGCTCAATGATGTTAATAGTCTTATGCTGAAATTGAATTGATAATTAGTTCATATTAATAGTCCCCTTGCTCTGTCATGTCATGATGTTAATAGTCTTATGTTGAAATTGAAGTGATAATTAGTTCATATTAATAGTCCCTTTCTCTGTGATGTAATGATGTTAATAGTCTTATGCTGAAATTGAATTGATAATTAGTTCATATTAATAGTCCCTTGCTCGTGATGTAAACCGAGGGCTATTGGTGTATGTGCATTCTATGCATCTTTCCACAACACCTCTTCACTGCTCTCGCCATTCATTTCACCTTTTGTCTCGTAATCTGTTCATGCCGGTCAAGTTCTCCTACCTTATGCCCCTGCACGCCCTACCATTCTATTCATAATGTCTCTCTATAAAGTCTCCAAGCAAAGGGTCGCTTGTGCCATTAAACCCATATATATATATATATATATATATATATATATATATATATATATATATATATATATATATATATATATATATATATATATTATAATGACATTCTTTTAGGGGGTCATCCACATGACATCATCTATCGTATCGGGCATATCCTCATTTTGAGCATGTAATTGTCTTTAAACCCAACAAGAACACCAAGCAACAAGTTGAGAATTATTTTGAAATGTGAGAATGGTTGTTGGTGTTCTTGTTGGGTTTAAAGACGATTACATGCTCAAGAACGTTAGTTGTCGATACATGATGCCACTTCCTACCGGAATACTCAAGGCCCACATCACTTTCTGAACATAGCGACGTCCAATTACCTATCGACAACATCCAGGTAATTGGATGTCCTAACGATCTCCTTGCATCCATATTTCTTAAACTTGCAGGGGCTCAATGAGGTTGCCCGTGGCTACGGTCTCATCCTTCTCATGCTGCGTGGAGGATCCCCCCAAAGTGGCCGAGAGATTAAGAATATATATATATATATATATATATATATATATATATATATATATATATATATATATATATATATATATATATATATATATGGGGAAATATCTCATGCACACAGCCTCCTTGTGCACATATGCACACAAGAACCGCCCGCCCATCCAAATTCGACTTGCGTGGATCGGCCGTCTGCGGTCATCTCACATGAGCTCAAGGAAGGCCTGGCGTTTGTGTTTTGCCCCTCGCCGATCCTGCCGATCCGCGGCGTCGCCTCTAATCCCCCAATCCCCCACCGCACCGAATGCTCTCGATGGAGGCGACTATGGCGATGGAGGGATCGTGGCGGCGCTGCCTGGCTAGCCCGTGAGCGACGCCCGCCTCCCCGCCTCCCCCTTGTGCTCTCCCACCCGGTGCGCTCTCCCACCCGGCATGCCTAGGGTTGGGGATCTGGTGATGGAGGGACCGTGGCGGCGCTGTGCTGGCCAGCTCCATGAGCGGCGCCTCCGCCTCGCCTCCCTTGTGTTTCTCTCCCACCAGTGCGTCTCTCCCACTGTGTGCTCTCCCTTGTTATGCCTAGGGTTGGGGATCCGCGATGGAGGGACGTGGCGGGCCGCTGGCTACCCCCGTGAGCGACGCCCGCCTCCGCCGCCCCCCTTGTGCTCTCTCCCACCAGTGCGCCTCCCACAAGGTGCGTCTAGGGTTGGGGATCTCGCGATGGAGGGACTGTGGCGGCGCTGGCGGCCAGCTCAGTGAGCGACGCCCGCCTCCCCGCCTCCCCTTGTGCTCTCTCCCACCAGTGCGCCTAGGGTTGGGGGCGGCCTGGCGGCGCTTGGCCGACTAGGCCGGAGCGCCCGCCCACCTCCCCCCTTGTGCCTCGCTCCTCCGCCTCACTCCCACTGGTCTCCCTCCCCTTGTGCCTGCTCCTCTGCCTCACTCCCACCAAAGCGATCAGAGGGTTGGGCGCGATCGTGTGGCGCCGGCCGACTAGGCCGTGAGCGCCCGCCGCCCCCTTGTGCGACCTCGGCATTGGCGCACTATGGAGAAGCTGAAATCTCATGAGACGACTCCAAGTGGTCAACGCTGCCCTACGGTGGCTTCCTCTCGCCCCATGCCCGGCGCAAAGCGACAATGGTCTGGTGTGTCTGGAGCTCAAGAATCAAGGAAAGGAATACTACAAATGCCCTAGAAACGACGTGTAAGAATCGACCTTTTCTCTTGATTTTGATGTTTAACCTAATCGCAGCTTTGATGTTGAAGTTGCTTTTTTTGGTCCGCACGTATTCCAAACAATGCGACACATTCTTGTGGAAGGACCAATACAAGATGCTTTTGAGTGCTATGCATCCTGCTGAACAGGCGTAAGAGATAACCATTTTGATTGTCCTGTGAAGTTGATCGACCACCATGTTTTGCAAGAGTTAGCTGCCATCAAAACCTCATTGCATCGATTGACGCATCAGATCACCAAGTTAATCCGTAAATCCAAAGGCCGCAGATGACAAGTTAAAAATCTTTGTTGTTGCATTTATTTTCTTGCTTGTAGGAATGTACATTGGGAAGATAGGGAACCGAAGTCTCATGTAATGTGGTTGTCCGAATCAACCTTTGAATTATTATCATGCCATTATCGTTTTGTTCTCTCGAGATCCGTGGAGAATGTTCTCATGCCATTATCGTTTTGTTTGTATTATTATCGCTTGAAATATGTGAGAATGTTGTCGATATGACTTGAAATATGATTGAATGCTTTGGTATCTCTTGAGAATGACATCGTAGCTAGATCATGTTGGAATGTTATCCGAATGCTTGTATGAATTGAAATCGATGGAATGTTGAAACTTATTGGGAAAGTTTTTGAAATTATCTGATCAGTTTATCTCATTCTATGAATTGGCATCTTTGGGAAATGCTTGTATGAATTGAAATGCTGGATCAGTTTATCTCATTCTATAACTTATTGGGAAATGCTTGTATGAATTGAAATCTATGGAATGTTATCTCATTCTTCAGTTTTCTTTGCAAGTGCAGCCATGAAGGCTTCGAACTCGATATCAGAGCAAGTGGCATTCCGCTTTTGCTTGCAATCAAATGCCACAACCCGATCATATTGCTCGACACCGATCATATTGTTCGACACGTAGTACAAAGATTCTAATGGAATCTGGAATGTGTGAGAATGACTTCAACTGTATGACTTGGTATGACTTCAACATTAGAACAAAGTGAACACAGTCGGTATGGAGCAAAGAAAGCTCGTAACTTGTTGTAGCATTGTTGTTGACAAACCCGACATCAGAGAAATGCGCCACGTGGTTGATGCACCACCCGGTGATGAGCAGCTCATATGCAATCAGTTCACAAACCTGATACTGTAGAACCATGAATGACACTTGACTAGCACTATCTGACACAAGGATTAGCTATTCTAATAACAGCTCAAAGTCTGATAACAAACCTCATGCACCACCAGGCTCACACAAACCTGAGACTGTAGCAAAGCATGCCAATAGTATGCAATGCAAACTTCATGCATCACCATGCTTACGACAGAAACAAGCAACATGGATGATTATGTCCGCGCTCAGATCCTAGGAAAATGGATGTAAAACTACTAGTGCCCTCACTTTGAAAAAATCACCAAACAAAAAATTCAGCTTAATCTCCGCTGACTATACTTTTTGCTTGTGCAACAGATCTACAACAGGTTCAGATTTCATCCATGTCAGCCGCTTTTGAGAGAGCGAGAGAGATAGAAGTCAAGAACTCAATACTCCCATCGACTCAGAGGTTACATACACACAAGCATCCATGCCGAGAGAGAGAGAGAGAGAGAGAGAGAGAGAGAAGTCAAGAACTCAATACTCCCACTCGACCTCTAGTATACATACACACAAGCATCCATGCAACGAATAGAGAAGTCCGTAACTCAATACTTAAGAATCCGCATAATAGTTTAGTCCATACAACATGTGAAATGCAACATTTTCAGCAACATATTACAACAATTGAATAGTTAATTGCCCGCATTGATTCCAAACTACCGAACTTTAACAAAGCAAATATGACAACCACCTCCTTTGTCGTCACCTACCAAGCAAATATTAGAACCACCTCCTTTGCAAATACCTACAAAGCAAATATAAAGACCGAATATGTCAAACAATGAGTACTAGAAGAAAATATCAATGGAATGCTATAAAGTGAGTACAAGGCATACCGAATTACGATGGGCATGATTATTTTGCTTCCTTCCTTAATGGGCGCTATACCGTCAGGTGCTAATCTCATTGCATGTCCTACACATGCGAGCGGCCTTTCCCTTAGGCTTTTGCTTGATCTCCCCAGGCCGATTTCTCTTGCATTTCCCTCTAGTGAGTTTGTCTTGGTGGCAATATATCAATCTAATGAGGATGCCACACCCAAGATACGCCTCAACCTCCTCCACTCTACTTTGTCATGTAATGTGAATTTCCGGTTTATCTCATGCATAAAATTTTAAGTTTCTCTCTAGCATTCTCGCATGTAAGGAAGTGAAGGTCCAGCTCGATGTATCAAATCTTCCAAGTCATTTCAAGATCTCACCGCCAACTTTTAATTTCTTCCTCTCAGGATCTTTGGGTTTCTCCTCGAGAACATTGCCATTCTCATCAAATACGACCTCCTCTTGCAATTAGCACCATCTTTTTAAAACATAATAACTAGGAAGCTCATTCAACAATGCACCTCAGAAACAAGTATAATGTGGCGCAAGGAATTCCATGAGTGCCAAACAACATGCAGAGCATTGCTAATCATGGTGTTAGTGTCACATGTCACTTTTCTAACCTTCTTACCAACCTCATTCACCATTGTTATTTTAAGGTCGTGATACTTGTGCGGTGCTCTCAACAACACAAATTGTCCCTAGCAAAGAATAACCTCCTTCGAAACCTTTAACACCTCATGTGTGAAAACTTCACTCCCATGCAATTCTATTGCCCATGGCGCCTTCAACTGAGGCTTCGTGTGAAAGGTGGCATTGTCTTCTCTTAGCTCCTTTTCTCTTTGTTCGTCGAATCGCAAAGGTCGGCGGATCCGTAACTCAACCAATGCATGTTTGTAACCTATAAATCGATTGAAAAAAGAATTGGCACTCTCAGACCTTGAAGTTGTTCTAAGGATTCCTGCGAGGGGTATGTCCATAAAATAAGCTGGTACCCAAGATGCCCAAATACTATAATGACCAGCCAACCACTCATTATCTTCCAAATGGAACTCTGAAATAATATTAGCCCACTGTGACTCAAATTCTTCTGGAGTTTCGAGGGATACACACATGAATTGACACGACCGTAAAAGGTCTTGTTATCCTCAACCGCCTAATCTTTGTTGGGAGTTTGTTCAATATGTGCCATATGCATAATCGGCGCGTTGTATTAGGAATACATCTTGAATTGCCTTCTTCATGGCCGCATCTTCATCGCTATTATAAGCCTAGTGCGGCACCTCCCATACATCTTAAGAACGCATGTAACAACCATTTGAACGTTTCAATCGTCTGATCGAGCAGTAATGCAGCCCCGAATAGAACACTTCCCCCATGGTTATTCACTCCCATGAATGGTCCAAATATCATGTCATATTGGTTTGTATTATATGTTGTATCAAATGAGAGCAACTCCCCAAAATGAACATAATTCTTCCTGCTGGTTGCATCCGCCCAAAACACATGGACCAACCTACCCTTCTTTGTCAAGGACATAGTCAAAATAAAATGCAAAGATTATTCTCGCTCCTTCTAGCTAGATTATCGAGGAACATCTGAGCATCTGATGACTTTATACTCTCTCTTAAAGTGCGGTGATAATTTTAAAAATCCCTCCTTGTGCATCCAACATTCTGAAACCCACCCTCACTAACATGCAAACAATGTCATCTTAGCCTTCTCATTTACTTGTCTATTAGAACATATCAAGTGTTGCTTACTAGGTGAGACAAAACCATGGTTATGCACTTCCACAAATGTCTCTAACCTGAAATTATTATCTTTAGTGCGTTTGATACCAAACATGGCCTCACACCCACACCTAGTCAACTTAGACTCATATGACCTCTTCGTTTTGACCTCCACCTTGACCTTACCTTTTTCATCCTTCCAACCACGCCCGCACAATAATACCGCCCATTGCAAAACATCGTTTCTAATCGTCCACGCCTAATACTTAACGGAGAAATCGCAACATGCGATATGCTTTGTAAAACTCGAGGGCTACATCCTCATCTTCAAAAATCATGCCCACGGTAGGCGTCAGGTTGTCATTAACTACTGGTGTGGACGATGAACCCTGCAGCGGTTTGGAACAATTAGCATGACATCGATATTACTCATTCAAATTTAAAAATTTCAAATAACCATACACTCAGACAGAACGGAATGCTCGTCGCCTTTTGTGGTGTTTTACACAAACTACTCGCAACGAGAGAGTGTGCATCGACCATTTTTGGACATGGCAATGCTAGTGGGTGTACGGAACTACTCACATCTTCCGAGAATCCATACGCACTTGGGTCATTTTGCAGAACCAAAGAAGAACAAATCAATTAACCCTCCCTATTTCATCTCATATCAATCTGATTCCAAGAAATAAGCGGCGATGGATGTCCTACAAGCACTCACCTCGCCTTGGTGTGGGGCGGCCATGAGCAAAGAATTCGGGTCGCGGCAAGGCAAGAAGAAGAATCCTGGGCGTGGTGAGTAGTCACCCGGCCAAGGCGCGGAGTAAAGAATTTAGGTCTGGGGCGCATGAGCACCACCGGCTGGCGCGCGCGAGAGCAAGAACGGGTCAAGGCTACAGAGGGCTCGGGCCTTGCCTTTCATGGGCGCCAAGGCAGAGGGCGGCATGGAGCAAGCAGGGGGCGCAGAGGGCGGTGTGAGCAAAGAAGGCCGGCACAGAGGGCGGCGCGGTTTTGTCATGGGGCACCCCGGGCAGAGAGGGCGCGGAGCAGCAGGGGCGCAGGAGGGTAGCGCGGTGCCTTGCTACGGGCGCCGCAGGCAGAGGGCGGCAAGGAGCAGAGCGCCAGGCGCAGGAGGGCGGCGCGAGCAAGAGGGGGGCGCAAGCAACCCTAGCTCGGCCGGGCTGGTGCCGGGGTTGGAGGGACAGAGAGTATCACAGGGGGCTTTTCAAAATTGCTGGCGGATTCGGCCCGTGAGCCTGCAAGGATCGCTGCCTTTCGGCTTGGACGGGCCAGATTTGTTGTGCATATGTGCACAAGGAGGGCTGTGTGCATGAGATATTTCTATATATATATATATATATATATATATATATATATATATATATATATATATGATACCGCTTTTAATGGCACAAGCAACCACTACTTGAGGTTTTATAGAGAAAAGTCATCATAGACGGTTTCAAACCACAAACCGTCTGTGCTAGCCTACTATCACAGACGGTTTTGAGTTAATAACTGTCTATGAAAGTATGCATCACAGACAGTTTGAAAACCGTCTGTGATGACCTCGTGTCATCACTGACCCATAAACTCAGACGGCTTATGAAACCATCTGTGATGACGTTTTTGAACTGTCTGTGAATACCTTTTCTGTAGTAGTGAGAGTAGATAGCAATTAAAGCTATTGAGATGAACCAGGCAACGCACGTCAATAGACGTTGTCTCCGAAAACCAAGCGCCTCGCTGTGCCGTGCAATATAGACGAGGTTGATGAAGATGTAGTGACGATCCCCGCAATCCGGGACACACCAAATCATGAAGTTGAGGTACAGGATATGCCACACAAGACCACAAGAACGCACTGGTCGAGTGCGTCTCACTACCAAGCACCAAATAGACCATTGAACTGAAGCACTCTTCCACCACAAGATTGTCGGGACACAAAAATATAATTCTGGACCCTTTGTGTATAACGCACTGGTCCAGGATTACGCTAGTGCACATAGTGTCAACATAGATGAATATCGATCCACACAAGACGAAATAATAGAATAAACAAGTAATTTGAATAACAAATAACTGTTGTGACCTTATGGTCGAGTTTACATTTATTAAGCCTCTCACAAGGCTGGCAATAATTGGAATAAGCAGCAACGGAACAAAATAAACTTCAGCGGGAACCCATCGATTCGCCACAGGCAACCGACTGGGATCAAGACCTAACGATCAGTACCATCGTAGAACTCCTCCTCAAAAGCAGACGAAGACTCTTCCACTTCTGTTGATTGATTATAGCAAGTATGAGTACACAACTGTACTCGCAAGTCATACCACAGAACGCAATTTATATATGATGGCTTATTCCAAAGGAATGGTTTCTGTGGTTCTTTTGCAGAAATGCAACATTTACGATTGAATATGAATAATAGATTAAAACACAATGTAAAACAAATAAACAATATTAATTTAACAGTTGTTTTCATAAAGAACATAAAGCCTAAACAAGTTATTCACATACCCATATGACTTAGATCAGACAGCTCCCTTCCGAAGTGTTTTATGAAAATCTAACCCTCATGTAAAATCTCCGAGCATATCCATGACCGTGGATGTGGCTATTCGAATAGATTTGTTTAACACTCTGCAGAAGTTGTACACTTTACCCACACAATATAATCAGTGTAGCTAGCACTATTCATAACAAAACCTTTCGAAAACTTCATCTCCAACATTGGCACTCCCGATGTGTTTTACTGATGACACAAATGCCGACACAAGAAATTAGTCCATCGCACACCATTGGACAGGGCCTAACCTACTACCTGAGTAGTCAATGTCGAGAATCCATAACTAACTAAGTTAGACCTGTCCCATCAGGCATGTGGTTGTACGAAAGGCCCAGTTCAATGGCGCACAAAGTTAAGTCCTTAATTGACCAAGGCAAGACTTCCAATTTCTAACTAAACAATCATTCTTTTCAAATCCCAAGCACTAAGCTCCACCATATCATAGAGTTTCCACCACTTGCCTTAGTCTAAATCTTTTCACACCCTGTTGGTTAAGAGCAACACATGCCATCAATGAGTAATAGCACACAGCGCACACAGCTTTATCACAAAATTCCATAATCACTTAGTCACATTCATATTTGCAACTCACATGAAAAGATGACTCGTGGCATGGCTAAGCAATCTACTCCTATCTAACCAACCCACGTTGGTGCTACGATAATACCAACTAAATAATGAACCAATCTAGGGTGACAAAATATTATGACATAACAATAGACAAGGTGGATATAAACAACTTGGATTAATAACTAAACCCAAAACCATTTAAATAAATACTTAAAATAAATGCAATAATTGAATAAAAGTATTTTTGAAAACTGGGTTCAATATGATCAAAGGTACAACTTGCCTTGGAATAGATCCTGGTACTGGTCTTGATCTTGGTTCACTCCTTCAAAGTTCCCCGGAGAATCAACGTCTACTCGCAAACGAAGTAAATAAATAATAGAGAGAAAATAAACTCTAAAAATTAAATAAAAATCTTATTAAAATAGAGCTCTAATTTACATGAATTTAGAAATTTGAATGGGCTCAATCGGAGTTCGGATGAAGAAGATATGGCTTTTGGAAGTTCAAAACCTAAAGAAATACTCAAAAAGAAATTTCTGGAATATTCCGAATTATTTTCCTACTGGAAATTCTGGAATATGACGTCAACTGACAACATTACTGATTTTCAGAATTAAAACAAATCCCAAGAAATTGGACTGACATGTGGGCCCTACGTGTCATAGCCACGGCTCATTGTGGACTAGGTCTCAACAAGATCAGATCTGGGGTTTAGGGTGGAGTGACACGCATGAGTGCACGTGGTGCTAACGGGGACGCCATATAGACTGACGCGCATGCATAGATGCTGATGTGGCTAGCCACGTCGACGGACACATCAGCTTCGCCGGCGGTAAGGCTCAGGAACCAAAGGCTCCAGCGAACGGTGGCGATTCACCGGCGGTGAGTGGTACCAAATGTGTAGAGAAGACTATTACAACCCTAATGAGGTACTCATTGGTGATTGGGGGCGATCGAGGTGGCCGGCGGTGAGCTTTTGGCAGCAGAGAAGATCGGGTGTTGTCGAAATTGGGTTCCGGCGACGGTCTGGCGGCGTGGAGAGGTTTTGGAGGTAGCCTGGGCGACACTAAGGACAATGGCTAGGTGACGACGACAGTGATGCAATTTAAGATCAAAGAGCTCCGGCGACCAAACCCTAAAACTCAGATTGCGGCGACGCTAAGGTTTCTGGAGGTGGAATTGATCGGGGGGTTCAGGATGAGGGGACGATGGCGATCCTAGGGGTCCTATTTATAGGGCTCGGGCATGCCGGATTAGGTAAAACCCTAAAAAAGTTCGAGATGAACATGAGCGAATCTCGGAGATAGGAAGGGATACGAGATAAGATTTTGTTAGTTTTGGATGCAGTGATATAAAATAATTTGAAAACCGTATTGCTACGGGATTCTTTCCGTTGGAAACGCCATTGTCGTACGAAGCTCAAGAAACGTCAATGGCGGTGGTGTAGCTCAACGCGATGGGGACAAAGGCGAAGGTAGGAGGGAAACCTGACGTGTAGGCCCCACACGTCAGTGAAGGCTCGCGGACGCGCAAGATTGGATCGAAGTGAAAAGCCACGCGGGCCCACCAGTCAGCGAGAAATGAGGCACGCGTACGTTCGGACTGGATCGAAAAGGAAAGCCAAGTGGTGGGGCTGAACCGAAGAGTAAATGGGCAAAGGCAATGGGTTTCAGCCCATTGGAGTTTCTCAGATTTATAATAGATTTTGTATTTTGGAAAATACAGTAAATCAAATTAGCAGATATAAAATAGCAAATGAACTCGGAAAAATTCTAAAAACTATATCCAAGCACATAGAATCCAAATAAAATAGTTTTGACAATTGTTGATATTGACATTAATCATATTAAATTATTTTGATACTAAAAGTCCATATTAAGCTTGATTTAAAATCAAATAAAATTCAAGGGTGAATTTTCCAACTACTAACTATTCAAAAGATTTTTAAGACGGGAAAATTGGGATGTTACAAACCTCCCCCCTTCAAGTAATCTCGACCCTGATATTCAGGTTAGCTAGAGAAAAGGCTAGAAAACTCGACTTTCTGCTCTTCTTCACACTCTCACGTTGCTACACCTTCCGAGTGGTTGCTCCACTGAACTTTGCAAAAACGAACAGTCTTGCTTCTGGTACAACGCTCTGCGACATCCAAAATTTTGACTAGTTGCTCTTCATAAGTGAGATCTTTTAACTAGATTGAATCCAAAAGGGTTTGTTCTATCGACACACGGAGACACTTCTTCAACTGAGAGACATGAAACACATCATGCACTCCTACTAATGACTGCGGCAGTTCAAGCTGATAAGCAACTTCTCCTCGATGACTCACAACCCTGAACGAACCAACATATCTTGGTACAAGCTTCCCTTTGGCATGAAACCTTTTGACACCTCTAAGCAAGGTAACTCGAAGATAAATGAAATCTTCTGGTTCAAAGCTGAGATCACGTCGACGGTTTTCGGCATAACTTTTCTGCCTTGACTGAGCTATCTTCAATCTTTCTCTGATCATAGACACTTGTTCTTCTGCTTCTTGAATAATATCTGGCCCAAATACTAAACATTCAGCTGTTTCTGACCAATTTAGAGGGGTTCTGCATGTACGACCATACAAAGCTTCAAATGGTGACATTTGTAGACTAGCTTGGTAACTGTTATTGTACGAGAATTCTGCATACAGGAAACTTTTATCCCAACTAGTGGCATTAGCTAGAGCACAAGCTCTCAACATATCTTCTAATATTTGATTAACTCTTTCAGTTCGTCAATCTGTCTGAGGGTAGTACGCAGTACAGAAATTCAAGTGAGTTCCCCATGCTTCAGGCAAACTTTGCCAAAAACGAGAGGTGAACTGAGACCCTCGATCTGACACTATCTTCTTAGGCATACCATGGAAACTGACAATTCTTGACATATATAATTCTGCAAGGCGGTCTCCTGAATAGGTGGTTTTGACGGGCAAGAAATGGGCAACTTTAGTCAAACGATCGACTATTACCCAAATTAAATCGTAACCCGATTGAGTCCTGGGCAAACTGGTTATGAAATCCATTCTGATCTCTTCCCATTTCCATTCTGGAATCTTTAGGGGTTGCAACAAACTTGCTGGTCTCTGATGTTCTGCTTTTAGTTTTTGACATACGTCACACAAGACGATGAACTCTACGACTTCTCGCTTCAGATTTGGCCACCAAAATTTGTTCTTGACATTCTGGTACATCTTAGTACTTCCTGGGTGAATAGAATACTTTGAGACATGGGCCTCTTTTAAGATTAGCTGTCTTAAACCATCAACATCTGGTACACAGATACGTCCTTTAATCCACAGTATATGTTGATCATCCTTGGTGAAGTCTCTAAATTTACCTTCTTCCATTTGGAGCTTGATGTCTGCAATCACGAGATCCCTAGGTTGAGCAACTCAAATCTGCTTCTCCAAAGTAGACTGCACTTGTAAACTGGCCACGAATCCTTCGGATACAACTTCCAACCTTAACTTTTGAAATTCCTTATGAAGTTCTAGGCAATTCTCTTTTACTTCTAAGGTATTATAGTAACTCTTGCGACTTAAAACATCTACTATAACATTGGCTTTTCTAGAATGATAGTGGATTCCAAGATTATAATCCTTTATTAACTCCAACTATCTTCTCTGTCTCATGTTTAGGTCAGACTGAGTGAAAATATTCTTCAAACTCTTATGATCTGTGTGTACCTCACAACGATTACCGATGAGGTAATGACGCTAAATCTTTAAAGCATACACAATGGTAGCTAGTTCTAGATCATGGGTAGGGTAATTTTCCTCATGAGATCTTAATTGCCTTGACGCATAAGCGACAGCCCTTCCTTCTTGCATCAGGACGCATCCTAATCCCTAACGTGAAGCATCACAGTAGATATCGAAATCTTTTCAGATATCTGGCAGAATTAACACTGGGCTGAAGTCAAACGCTTCTTCAATTGTTGAAAACTTTCTTCACAAGCTGGGGTCCAAGCGAACTTTTTCTCCTTCTTCAACAACTGCGTAAGTGGCTCAGCAATCATTGAGAATCTTTCGATGAAGCGGCGATAATAACCCGCCATTCTCAAGAAACTGTGAATCTGAGTAACGGTCTTAGGTTGTTCCCATTGTAGTACCGTTTTAACTTTACCAGGATCAACTGCTACTCCCTCGGCTGTTATCACATGACCAAGGAAATCCACTTCCTTTTCCCAGAAATCACACTTGCTGAACTTGGCATACAACAGATGCTCTCTGAGTTTCTCTAGGATTAACCTTAGGTGCTCAGTGTGTCCTCTTCTGTCTTGGAATAAACCAAAATGGCGTCGATGAACACTACCACAAATTTGTCCAAGTATTCCATGAATACCTTGTTCATCATGTTCATGAAATATGCGGGGACGTTAGTCAGACCAAAGGACATGACTAAGAATTCATGTCCATACCGCGCAGAGAAAGCGGTCTTCAGTATATCCTTCGGGCAAATCTTTAACTAATGGTAACTTGATCGTAAATCGATCTTTGAGAACACTCCGGCTCCTTTCATCTTGTCGGTGTTGTAGAACCAAACTTACATAATGATTATTTGATTCGGGGGGTCTCCAAGACTCAAATCACGCAGAGAGGAGGACACGGGGAATTTTTATATAGGTTCAGGCCTTCTCCGGAGAGAATGACAACCCTACTCCTGTGTATATGTATTGAGTATGTTGGTTACAGATCAAGAGAAAGACTCTAGTGTCTCGTCTTGTGCTCCTGATGGTCCCTCCTCTCTCCTCCTCCTGATGATCCCGCCTTTTATATAGTACTCGAAGTGGGCTGCCGTTTCTCTAGTCCAAAGGACACCTTAATGCTTCAGATAAATGAGCCGTTACTGGAGATTGTTGTGGGAGTAGTAACGTCCCACGTCGCCAAGCAGTTATCACCAGGACAGAGAGTTGAATCGTGCCATTATTCTAGGGAATAACAGCGTTATTATCTACACATATCTTCAGATATGGTGCGGAAGATCCCCTAGTTGATTAGGCCCACATGTCTGTAAGCCTCATCGACTAGGGGTTGGTCATAGAAGAGCTTATGACCAGGTGGTGATCGTAGTAAAGCCTACGACCACATACTGATCGTAGAATAACATACGATCACGAACTAGTCGTAGAAAGACTTAAGACTATGGGGTAGTCATAGGAGGACTCCGACTACGAGGTGGTCGTAGAAGAACTTACGACCTCCATCTTCTCCCTTATGAATATTAAGGGGGTATACTCAAGAATTGTATGACAATATTATTATCCATAATAAGAATTACAAATATATAATTAAATGAGGATTATTAGATCCTCATCATCTAGCCCGCCAGCTTCAAGTGAAAATAACTTACTTGAAAAAGGAGCCGTAGATGATCTTACGACCAATAGGTGGTCGTAGAACGGTGGTCGAAGGAAAATCTCTTTGATCGGTATTTCATTTGACCAAAAATTGACTTGGTCAAGAAGGTTCTGGAAAATCTTATGACCTACAAGGTGGTCATAGAAGATCTTACAATCACAAGGTGGTTGTAGTACTGTAATCGAAAGAAAAACCTTTCCGACTGTTGTTTTATTTGACCAGAAAAAGACTTGGTCAATAAGGTACTTTTGCTTGAGGTGTAAAGATGGGCTCATTTTTCTTGAGTAAACAAATTAAAGAATCTCAATAGACTTGTAACATCCCAAAGTGCTGTTACCAAAATAAAAATAAATAAAGTTATTATTTTGTTGGATTTCAAATTTGAAAGAGTTTTATTGCTTTATTTGAATTTCGATGTTTTAAAAGTCAAAATAAAATTTATTAAAGTTTTTGAAGTTTTATTTGAGATAAAACTTAAAAAATTAGTTATTTTCTAGAATTTTAAAAGCTTTTTCTTAATTATTTTAAAGCTAAAACAAAATCAATTGCAAAATCTATTACCAAAGTTAAGTTGGAATTATTTTACTTAAGTCCAAAATAACTCTAGTAATTTCTATGAATGTTTCTAGAATTTTTGGATATAATTTGCTATTTTCTAAAGCTAAATTGAATTAATCAAATTATTTAAATTGGAAAACCAAAAGAAATCTCTCAACAGTGTTTGGGCCGAAACCCTAGTTCGGCCCATCTTCTCTTGCGCACAATAGGCCCATCGCCGGTTTCCCCGTGCGCGATCCTAGTCGTCGGATCGCGATCAAGCGAACAAGACGCGCGCTCTCTCCTTGCCTTCTTTCTCTACCGCCGACAGCTGGGCCCGCGACCTTCTTCTCCCCCACGCATTTCTTCTCCGTGCAGACGAGCCAAGTCGGCCGCCATTATCGCCGCTTGAAGCTCCATCATTTCTGCGATTCCCTTCCCTTTTCTTTATGCGGTTGCGAGCATTCAAAGCGCCCTTCAATTCCGCGCCCGATTTTACCATCTCCTTTCCTTTTCTCGCCCTTAATCGCCAAATCCCCGCCGACATCGCCGCACGGCCAACTTGAACCGCATGCCGCTCCACCCCTCCCCGGCCCCTATAAATAGCGCCCCGGGTGCGCCCTTCACTACTCATCCCAACCCCCCAACACTCTTGTCCCCAATCCCTCGCTAGCGCCCGATTTTTGGAGTTCTTCGCCAGCGGTGAACCTTTGGTTCTTCTTCAATTCTGGCGCCACTAGTGACGCTCTGACCCCGAAGTCCACACCTTCGGCATCGCCACATCATCACGAAGCCGGTGCTCCTACTCACTTCCTCGGAGAGCCCCCGGAGCCTCTTCTTCGTCGACGACCAAAACTCGCCGTCGACGACCATAACGCCTCGCCCCTCCGCTCCAAGGTAGCACACCTAGTGTAATACCCCGAATATCAAATAGAGAGAACATATTATTCGGAAGAGAAATTTATTCAAATTTGAATGCACTAAAGTTTAGAGAACAATTAAAAGAAAATTCAAGATTTGAGGAAGGATTGGACCTTGGGCTTTCGGCCCAAGGCGTCCTAGCCAAGTGGGCCGGCCTTGTAGTGGAGTCAAGAAGGGGGATGCCCTTCCCCAAAACCCTAACCTCTGCTATAGTACCGCGCCGCACTGTAGCACGCGGTACTGTAGCAGCCCCCTCCCCGCCGCTCGCCAAGATGAGGAAGAAGCTCCGAGGTGCCGCCGGCCATGGTGGAAGGAGAAGAAGGGAGAAGAAGGAAGGAGGAGAAGAAGAAGATCATCTTCATGGGTTTTTGTTCAGCGTTTCACGCGTCTCCAAGGGTATCAAATCATTTCCCCGCTGTTTTGATGTTGTTTAAATGCGAAATTAGATTAGTTTGATTGGATCGAGTTCGTCCTGCTGTAGATCAAATCTGTCCAGTATGTTGCGTGGGCTGTTTCGACGTCTTAGAGGCCGAACCAATAGTTTTGATCTTCTTGAGATATCTAGAGGTTGTTCTTAACTTTCTGTGGCCACTGAGTTCACTTGATTCTCACATTCGAGTCAAAAGATATGATAGATTTAGTATCTGCTGTCCAGATTTCTGACGCGATTAATCTGTTTTGCTATTTCGTAACATATGAAAATGTAATTGGAAGAATATGGGTTTTCACCCAACTAGACTTTTGTAGAGAATTTGATAACCTTTCCAGATTATTAAAGAACGATCAATTCGGAGTTATAGATTAAAAGTTATGATCGTTTTAATACTGCTGTTTGTTCTTTTAGGCAGTTTCTGTTCTGAAAGTTCAACCTTCTGTTAGCACACTTTATTTGCCGAATTGGTTTATCTCGTCAACTAGAGTATTGTAGATTGGTCAGTTAAGAATCCACAAAAACTAGGCTCACCTCTTTTCGAGTTCCAGATCATGAGATATGTTAATTACCGTGCTGCTGTCCAGAGGCGGTTTAGGGCAGAATGCGCTTGTTTTCAGTTTAGAGTTTCTAATTAAATATTGAATCGCCAGGGAAGCATTGTAGAACGTTATTTAGTAATGTCGTGTTCATCGTATCCTTATTTCAGTTATTTACTTGTTTAGGCGGTGAAGCTTTGGGTTTAGGAGTATCACCTTTGCCTCATAACGCGTCGCATCGCGGAAGGCAAGTACCTTGATGTTCTGATATTTGGGAAATGTTGAATGCTTGATGTTGACCCTGTGTTTTTTTTCTAAGATCCATGATAATGTTTAAGTTCATGTTCCTTCCACATGTGTGTTATCTCCATGATTAGAGAGCATGTCTTTTCAACATACATATTTCATTCCATGCATTCATTTTTCATGTTCCATCTACGGGAGTGGATTAAAAAGACCCATCAATTCCAGGATGGGCATGTAAGACCCACCATTCCAATGTGGGCCCCACCATTCCAATGTGGGCAGTTTAGGACACCCGTATGAAATGTTCTTCATACGGGGGCGGATCCCCGCCTTTTGTTAAATGCGGGCTTAAGTGAACACCGACGGGTGTGTCACTAGCAATACCGTATATGCATGTGTGTAGTCCCTCCATTCCATTCACTCCATTCATTCCATTCATTCAAATACTGCTCTGTGATTTCGCCATATTGTTCAATGATGTTGACTTGTTAATGTTTGTGGTATGTTCCATTTATTCATCTGATTTGCCGAGTCTTGGACTCATTCTTGCGTTGTTTGTTTTTTTTAGGTAATCATTGATGTTGACTCACTTGGGAGGGAGTAGACACACACTACTCATTCACATCATCCTATTCAAGTTCAAGATTATAAATTAGTTCTATCTTTCATTCATTATTGATGAACTGTAATAAATAAATCTAGATGGGAAGGAATGATACCTTCTCCATGTACTGTTGATTTATTACTGCTTGTGAATCTAGATTAATGATGAACTGTAATAAATAAAATTAAATGGTGAAGGAAGGATACCTTCTCCATGTTTTAGATGTTTTATTTATGCCTTTATATGATATCTTATTCGAGTTCTTCCGCAATGTGGTTGTATGTTAGTGTATTTAGGTGACATCTTGGCTTCCAAATAGCCAGGGTGTTACAGTTGGTATCGAGCGGGCTTTAGGTCCGTGGTAATTAAGTTATAAAAAATGACACACTCGCACTGAGAGGTGGGGTTGGGAAATCCATTGTTTCCGCATTTCTATTGGTATGTTTCATTTGTTGAGCAATTGTTGAATTGCTTCTGTACTATCTTTCTTGTTGTTAATCTATGATATTATGTGATATCTTATATCTATGAATTTATTCTATGAATGTCATGAGATGATCCTATATATTCATAACCGACTACATTGGTTATGCGTGTTGATAATGGATGTTAAGAAGTTGAGGATGTGGTTGTTTCTCTCGATTCACCAAAGTTACACCATTGTTCGTGGTTTGTGGTTAGGGAGTAGTAACCCGAGTACCATAGTTTCAGCGTTGAGCGTGAGTTGCTTTGAAAGTTGTTCTCTTCCTTGATTTCTAAATTTGGCAAATTCATGTCTGGTGATGGTTGATGAATTTCTCTTGGGTTCATGGTTCATTGTAGTTGATGGTTTCATTAAGTCTCTAATTGTTCTCTGAAATAATTATTGTTTTCATCTGTTGAGTTGCTTTCACTACTTGTAATCATTGTTAATTGTCGAGATTGATATTTCTATGATTGTTCCTTCTTTCTTATTGGAAAAGAATGATTCATTTGTTTGTTTGATATTTTGGTTAAAGAAAGTTTTCTGTTGCAAGTTTGTTAACATGAGAAAGCATTGGTTCTATGTATTTCTTTTGGATTATTCCGAGCGTTGAAGTTAGTGCATCTCTTTTCTGAAGGAAAGTGTTAAAATCCTTTTGTGAAGTCTTGTTGTGGGTAAGTCAGATATTGTAATCAAATAAAATAGTTGTGTATGGGTTTCAATTGGCCCCTTTTTGTTTTTTTCGTAACACCATCGCTTTTTCGATCGTGGAGCTCTCTTTACTACTTATAAATGTTGTTATTAAAATTGTTCCTTTTCATAAGAGTCCTACCCTTCTTGATGATAGAGGCGACCTTGTTATCTGCTTGGTATTTTTGATAAAGGAGTTAACTTTACAAAGTTCATTGAATAAAGTTTTGATTCTATTTATTTGTTTTGGGGTAGTTGGAGTGTTGAAGTTCGTAACCTTTTCTTTACGAAGGAAAGTGTTAAAAATCTTTTCTAATGGTTGTTATGCTAAATGATAAGTTGTAAGAATACAAGGTAATTGATAATGTATAGGATTCCAAGTTGGGTCAATGGCATGTTGCATAGTTAATCTTAACTAATGTCCTTGGTAGCATAGTTGGGTAATTTCTTGATGATCTTTCATAAATGCTAGAATTACCCATTCCTGACGTGGTAAAACTGTTGAAACCTGATTAAAGGTCTAGATAGTTCGTTGGTGAATCGAGTAGCACCATATCTTCTTACATGATTAATGCAATTGTCAATTGATAATGAGAAATTTGTTGTTGGTGTGGCGAATACCGAAACCGGGTGGACTAATTTCATAAGTGGCCTTGATATCGTACTCTACGAGATTGCTATTGCATAGTATGATCTTGTTAAAATAAAATTATTTCAACCTTGTGGCTTGTGCTTCTTTTGAAAAGCTTTAGGTGGTATAATAAAGTTTGATGATTCTTGGTACTACTGTATGTTACTGATGTTATTAAAATTGACATTAATGTGAGATTGATATTAATTCTTCCAGAGATAAAGTGATTTGATCGCCATTGGTGATATCGCTCAAAAGAGAACATTTCAAGTTTTGCTTTAGTGGCCTTTTAGAGCTGATGAATTATGTGGTATCTAAGATTAGTTCAAACAAAACGATGTATTTGCATGTTTTGTTGGTTCTTAAGTGATTCTTGATATTTGAGCTTTAAGGCTCCTTAGTTGAGTTGGCAAAGTGATGTTTCAATCAAAGAAGAATATTTCTTGTGTTAAAGGCAAAAGTGTAGTAGAAGTATTTGAGATTTACACCGAGTTATGCAACTTACGGTCTATTTGAAGTGTGCCTAAACTTTCTGCTTTTGCCATTAGAGCTTCTCGATTTTTAAGTGCAACACTTTCTTCTCATGTGAGGTTTGATGTTTCTTCGTGCGGGACTTGTGCCCTCAATTGTGGACTTCCTTTATGATTTCCGAGTTCATTGCTTAATTGACTATTTTCCCTTGGTCTTATGCTGAGTGCGAGTGGCAAATGTTTTCTTTACGCTGGGAATCGTTTTCAATTGTCTTTTCTTTTGAGAAATGAATTATGGATTTGTTCTATAAAACCCTTTAGAATGTTTAGTGGCACCTGGTTGGTGGTGATCAACTGAGAGACTTTGTGAGACTTTGAAAGTCAAGTTGTTTGAAACGCAATAAGTGATAAGTTTATTTCTTAGAGTAACCCTTGGCGAGAGTTTGACTTAAACAAAAAGTTTTGTCCTTAGGGCCAACTAATGGCATTATTGCAATTGATAGAACCTATAGTGGTTGTGGTTCAAGATCTTTCGATCATGTTAAGTGGAACCTTAGAAATTGTTTACAAGTATGGGAAGTATTGGTCAGTTCATGAGAGTACCATGATGGGGTACCTTATACGGTTGTGTATAAGAATTGTGTTGGTGTAGTTTAATGAGGATAGAACTGTGAGAACTCTAGTCGTTACGACAACTTTGGCGATGGTAGGAAATGTTAAGTTAATGTCAGGTATGACTTGGTTTCAATGAGTAACTTTCTTGAAGTTAGAATCTTTCAAATGGGATGTTTGGCTTCAAGTAAATCAATGAAGGTTATTAATCGAGTAGAACCTATAGTATAGCGAAATTCCGTAACTTCAGTTCATGTTGAAAGGTTGGGGATTATCGAAGGTATGGAAACCTTGATCAATTTTATGGAGTAACGAATTGGAAAGTATTGCGATAATATGTGGGTGATTCTGATAATGTCAATGAGAGAGTATGTTAGATTTGTGGGGATGTTAGAGATTTAATCCGATGATTTCACTATCTCGTTATAAGAGAAATTCGTTGTAGAGGTCTTAGAGGTTAAATTTGGGTGTGCATTTTATGCTAATCTTTTGGTCGCCAAAGATTGTGTGTAGAGGAGATAGAAAACCGGAGTATTCTAAGCAAAGGAATGATTGTTGATAGAACCCTTCTAATGTAGTTCATGGAGAGGCGTATTGAGGATTCCGAGTTGTTATTCGGAAAATTGGAGGTAATGTGAATGAGTGGGACCTATTTTTGTGAAGCTTTGGATGCCTTCTATCAAATTAATTTTGTCAAGAGGAGGAGTTGCCTAGAGTATTCGGTGGATTCAATAGAGTCTCTCCACCATGGTGTGGATGATGTATTTTAGTTTGAGCATAATTTGAGGATGTTTAATTAAGAGGTTTAAGCTCGTGTGATAAGCGATGAATTCGAATTCCAAGGTTCGAGACAGGTTTATTTCCTAAAAGAGAGACTACGAAAAAAGATATTTCCTCGGGTGCTGAAGCGTTTTCTTGTTTTTTGTTTGAGTTTTGTGTTGTTGACTGGTGTCTTCCGCACTTTGAGTTGGCGCTTTGTTGGTATGTTTGATTCTTTCCAATTCAGACAAACCAAAAGAAGTATTTGGTTTGGACATTCGAATGATTTCTCCTTTGGCTTTCGTGGTATTTAATCGTAAGCTGCCTATTTAGAAAGTGGGGTTGTTTTCGTGATGAATTGTCAAATTCGGGGTTTTACCCTTTGGTGGAGAGTTAGTATTTGCGTGGATGCGATGAGAACTCTCTATTTCGCTTGGATTCTCTTTGTGAATCAAGAGTTTAATAACCGCTCATAGCATTCTTGTTTAAAGGAGGTAGTCCTTGTTATGATGAAGAAATCGATTGAGAAGTGGGACAAGAGTTCCATGTGTGCGGTGCAGGTTTGTGCTTTTGTACCAAAGGGGTAGATGGCCCAAGGTACATTAGTTTGTTTTCGCTTGTGGGGTTTAGTAATCGGGCAATTCAGAGCTTGAGTTGTCGTTAAAGACGTTGACCAAATGAGTAGGGTCTTACCTTCGATTTTATTTCGATATGAGTACCGGAAATACCAGTTGAGTGTTAGGACGTACATCGCTTAAGTCTTTTGTTGTGGTCTCCTCATCCGAGAGAGAGGCTACTTGGGAGTTTGTTTTTCGCATGCGTGAGCGTTATCCGCATATGTTTGCTTCGCATATGTTAATAGATGTTTCTTTTCTATGGCAATTGTTCTTTCGCTTATTTCGATGGTTAGAATTGAGGTCTAATTTTGTTAAGGGGGTAGAATGTAATACCCCGAATATCAAATAGAGAGAACATATTATTCGAAGAGAAATTTATTCAAATTTGAATGCACTAAAGTTTAGAGGAAAATTAAAAGAAAATTCAAGATTTGGGGAGGATTGGACCTTGGGCTTTGCCCAAGGCGCCCTAGCCAAGTGGGTCGGCCTTGTAGTGGAGTCAAGAAGGGGTGCCCTTCCCAAAACCCTAACCTCTGCTATAGTATCGCACAAGACAGTAGCACGCCGCATCAGAGCAGCCCCCTCCCCGCTGCTCTACCAAGATGAGGAAGAAGCTCAGGTGCCGCCGCCATGGTGGAAGGAGAAGAAGGAGAATAAGGAAGGAGGAGAAGAAGAAGATCATCTTCATGGGTTTTTGTTCAGCGTTTCACGCGTCTCCAAGGGTATCAATTCGTTTCCCCGCTGTTTTGATGTCGTTTAGATGCGAAATTAGATTAGTTTGATTGGATCGAGTTCGTCCTGCTGTAGATCAAATCTGTCCAGTATGTTGCGTGGGCTGTTTCGACGTCTTAGAGGCCGAACCAATAGTTTTGATCTCCTTTAGATATCTAGCGGTTGTTCTTAACTTTCTGTGGCCACCGAGTTCACTTGATTCCGACATTCAAGTCAAAAGATATGATAGATTTAGTATCTGCTGTCCAGATTTCTGACGCGATTAGTCTGTTTTGCTATTTCGTAACATATGAAAATGTAATTGGGAGAATATGGGTTTTCACCCAACTAGACTTTTGTAGATAATTTGATAAACTTTCCAGATTGTTAAAGAACGATCAATTCGGAGTTATAGATTAAAAGTTATGATCGTTTTAATACTGCTGTTTGTTCTTTTAGGCAGTTTCTGTTCTGAAAGTTCAACCTTCTGTTAGCACACTTTATTGGCCGAATTGGTTTATCTCGTCAACTAGAGTATTGTAGATTGGTCAGTTAAGAATCCACAAAAATTGAGCTCACCTCTTTTCGAGTTCCAGATCATGAGATATGTTAATTACCGTGCTGCTGTCCAGAGGCGGTTTAGGGCAGAATGCGCTGGTTTTCAGTTTAGAGTTTCTAGTTAAATATTGAATTGCTAGGGAAGCATTGTAGAACGTTATTCAGTAATGTTGTGTTCATCGTATCCTTATTTCAGTTATTTACTTGTTTAGGCGGTGAAGCATTGGGTTTAGGAGTATCACCTTTGCCTCATAACGCGTCGCATCATGAAGGCAAGTACCTTGATGTTCTGATATTTGGGAAATGTTGAATGCTTGATGTTGACCCTGTGTTTTTTCTAAGATCTATGATAATGTTTAAGTTCATGTTCCTTCCATATGTGTGTTATCTCCATGATTAGAGAGCATGTCTTTTCAATATACATATTTCGTTCCATGCATTCATTTTTCATGTTCCATCCACGGGAGTGGATTAAAAAGACCCATCAATTCCAGGATGGGCATGTAAGACCCACCATTCCAATGTGGGCCCCACCATTCCAATGTGGGTAGTTTGGGACACCCATATGAAATGTTCTTCATACGGGGGCGGATCCCCGCCTTTTGTTAAATGGGCTTAAGTGAACACCGACGTGTGTGTCACTAGCAATACCGTATATGCATGTGTGTAGTCCCTCCATTCCATTCACTCCATTCATTCCATTCATTCAAATACTCGCTCGTGATTTCGCCATATTGTTCAATGATGTTGACTTGTTAATGTTTGTGGTATGTTCCATTTATTCATCAGATTTGCTTGAGTCTTGGACTCATTCTTGCGTTGTTTGTTTTTTTAGGTAATCATTGATGTTGACTCACTTGGGAGGAGTAGACACACACTACTCATTCACATCATCCTATTCAAGTTCAAGATTATAAATTAGTTCTATCTTTCATTCATTATTGATGAACTGTAATAAATAAATCTAGATGGGAAGGAAGGATACCTTCTCCATGTACTGTTGATTTATTACTGCTTGTGAATCTAGATTAATGATGAACTGTAATAAATAAAATTAAATGGTGAAGGAAGGATACCTTCTCCATGTTTTAGATGTTTTATTTATGCCTTTATATGATATCTTATTCGAGTTCTTCCGCAATGTGGTTGTATGTTAGTGTATTTAGGTGACATCTTGGCTTCCAAATAGCCAGGGTGTTACACCTAGATCCCCATTTCACCCTTTCTCTGTTGCACCCTTTCGCGCGCCTCGCCGTGGCGTAGAACGCCGGCGAGCTCGCCGCCGCGTCACCGTCGTTGTCGAGCTGACGTGGATCGGCCACGTCGGTGCCACCTAGACGCCAAGTAAGCTCCAGAACTGACGTGGCACCTACGTGGCACCACGTCAAACCACGCGCAACAGCCACGCATCACCCCTGTGTACTGTAGCATGAGCTGGGTCCATCATGGACCATTGACCGGCCATGGGCCAGGTCCTTTGACCTTGGGGCCCACTTGTTAGTACCTTTTTCAGTAGAAAATAATTCAGTGAATTTGTTTTTCGGACGCTGACGTCATCCGGCGCCATTTTTCCGAATTTCTCTTTAGAAAATAAATCGGAAATCCAGGAAAATCCTTTTTAGGGTTTTCTTTAGGGTTTAAACTTCCCGAAGCTCATTCTCCTTCATACGAACTCCGATTTCATCGATTCAAATTGCTAAATTCGTATAAAATCATTATCTAGCTAACTAAAATAAAATTATTTGATTTGGAGTTAGTTTGATTTGTCATTTTGAATTTATTTGAATTTCAATTGAGTTTGTCGTATTTTCGCGTATAGACTTTGACGACTCCGGAGAGGTAGACCCTTCAGAGGAATTAGAATTCCAAGACTTCAACGAAGGCAAGTTATACCCTTGACCATGTTGATCCTATTATTTTAAAGTTAATTAAATTTAGTTTTTAAATTATTAAATGCATGCATACTTTATTCAATTATTTCAAGTCCCAGTTTAAATAATTAGATATTCCAATTATTATTGTATGGCCAATTTTGAATATTGAAATGTCATTCCTTTGTCACCAATAGATAGATTAGTATGGAAAATATTCACATGCTTAGCAAATGCTTAGACCCTGATTATGATTTTTGGGAGGATTTAGCCAAATCATTACAAATTTGTTTAAAATTGAATCTATTGTATTGTTTTACCATAGAGAATTTGTAAAGGTGGTTTTTATTAAAATAAAATCAAAAATGGTTTGGACTTGGGCGAAACGGATGAATGGTGGGTGCAAGTTTATGCACAGGTTTAATCTGGTTAAGATTAAAGCCCAGGGTTTAATTTGAAAGATGCCCAAGTCAATCAAGGACCGGCCTTTGAGCGTTCCTTTGCTATGCCTTACCGTACCACCACATGTCCTGTATAGGTAGGACCTGGCTTAATAATTTGTAATACCTCTTAGTTATTTGTGCTATGTTGTATGTGTGGGTGTCGGTCAGACAGTAGTCCCACCTAGCACAAGAGGGGGCTTCCGGAGGACGGTCAATCCAATGGAAGTGAAACCTTAGTGGGCATGAGTACTTTGAGGTAGAACATTGTAACGGCCTTGTGATAATTGCTTTGCCACACGCCTTAGGAAGCGTGGATTGGCCGACTCAAAGAGCAAATTATCTCGTGTGGGTAAAGCTGTACAAACTCTGCAGAGTAGAAACTATTCGAATAGCCGCGTCCACGGTCATGGACATGCTAGCAAAGCCACTCCGAGTTAGACTTGTCTTTGGTTTTAAAATGATTTCAACAGATGATTTCAAGATGTTAATCCTTGTGGTAAAATTGGGCGGTTAGCCATGTGATAGGAGGGTATCCTTCACCATTCAAATATGGAGGTTATCCACACTATAAAATTGTCATTTAAAATCTGATTTTAGATATAGTATAAAAATGGCCTTGGAAATTAATATGATTATTTAAAATTGAAAATGTCGTTTATGCAAATAAACCCTGCTAATATCCCTTGTTTACTTTATGCATGAATTCAATCTGTTACTTGACGGGTGTAACTTGCGAGCACGGTAGTTGTGCTCACTCTTGCTGAATATTATTATTAAGGAGAAGACTACTACTAGGACGGTGAGGACACCGACGCTTAGGCTACGCCCCCAGACGATTGCCTATGGCGAATCGTTGGGTCTACTACTTCTGTTCTGCTTCCACTGTGTTTTACTTTATTTGGCCTCAGGCCCTTTGTAATAAACTCTGGATTATTATTAATAAAATGCGTGATATGTTTGTGTTATCACTTTTGTTTGACTGTGTACACTAGCTATCTTGGACTAGTGTATGAACACAGAGAATTCGGGATCCTTCGCTCCCGGGTTCGACACGACTCTCATAGACCTGTCTGTTAGAGCAGTTCCTCAAGCGGTGGCAACCGTTAGGTCGTCACGTCTTTAACTCAGGCGTGCAGTTATAAATACTTACCATGGGTGATACTTAGGTTTTGTACCTTTCCCCAAATCGCTCTCACTGTTCATCAAGTTCTTGCTCTCTTCGCCACCGACCAAATCGAGTGTCCTCTTGAATCCTTTCCAAATCCAAATCTCCGTCCTTTGAGAAAGATGGTCGGAGCCATTTCCTAGTAGGCCGAATCGGAGATGGACGTGACCAAGATGGAGGCACTTCTCGTGGCCGAGAAGATCCTGAAGAGGAAGTTCGTGAGTGGATTGAGGCTACTAGGCAACATTGGCCGTCGGGGGAGATTGGATAGATTCCTGTCTTCCAGGTGTACTATGAGTGTAGCCTTCGATTGCTTGCTCACCCTTTCCTCACACTCGTACTCGAACACTTCAGGGTGGAGTTGGTGAACCTCATTCCCATTTCCATCACGATGCTGGGCGTGTTCGTTTACTTGTGCGAGGTTGTAACACCTCGATTTTCAGAATCGGAATGTTAATATTTAATTTGGCGATCTATTAAAATTTTTACTGTGTCTTAAAATTTTTCTGGTGTTTAATTAAAATGTTGCTTTTATAATCCAATTGAATTAATTAAAAGGATGCATTTAAAGTTAAATCGAGTTGTTTAAAAAGTTGCATAAAAATAAAAATCATAACCAATATTAAATCGAATTGTTCGAAAGACTGTATTAAAAAAATTGTATTGTTTCTTGTTTTCGCATGCATTACAAAAATCATGTCACCATGCATGCATTAGTTTTGTCGCTCTGTTTCCCTGTTTGACCGACCGCAGACGAAACATCTGCGTGGTTCATCCTTTCTCCTGCTATTTCTTTTCTTCCCACCTCATTGCCATTTCTTTATTCACAACCATGTTACCAGCCAAATCCACCTCCACTGCCAACTCAATTGAACACTTCTAGTCACCAAGCGAGGACCTTAGTACATGTTTATCTCTCCACCTTCTCTCCTTCCAATCCCAATCAAAAATCGAGAATCTCTCAATGCATATTATACCATTGAAATCCTCATCACTTAAGATTTCTATTCATCCAAGAAATTTTCGCATGCACTGCCATTTCATTTTTTTCCTACAACCAAAGCCACATGCCACTGTTCATTCTTTTGTCCAGCCGAACACAACAATTCAAACCACTACATGCTCATTTCTTTGTCTCAGCCGAATCACCAAGCCACCACTGCCTTTTCCTTTTTCCCAACTGACACATACAAAGCCACTACCATTCTTTGGCCAGCCGAGAGCACACCTCCCTCTGCCACTCATTTCTCCCACTGCCCAACATTTTCTAACAGAGTACCCACTGCCCATTTGTTCCCAGCCGAGCCCGTCCTTCTCTACTCACAGCCCTCTCCACGCCACTTTCTTCCCCCATCACCAACAGAGCACTACACAACACCATTTTCTTCTCTCCACTAGCTCAAGCTCCCACCTTCTCTCTTCACAATTAGCATCCAAAATCAACAATCGTGTGATGCATGCTATGCCTTTGCATTCACAATCACACAAGCTTTCCATCCATCCAAACAACATCTACATGCAAGGTCATTCAAGCATTTTTGGAGAGGGAAGGAGGAGCAGTGGGGGGGGGGGCTCGTTGCAGCAGATGAAGAGGAGGCGCTCGTTGCAGCAGATGAAGAGGAGGCGCTGGTGGCTGACAGTAGCCCGACGTGGCTCAGTCCCAATGTGGCAGCCCACATGCAGCAACTTGGGCAACTCCATGCGGTCGCCATGGTGGCACTACGTGCACTCACCGGAGCTAGCTGCAGCGACAGCCCAGCTCGGCGGCGAGGCGCCAGGGAGGGCACGGCCGGCTGTTGGTGCACAGCAGTGGTAGACCATGGCATCAAGGGAGGAGCCGAGGATGTGAGGCAAAGCAAAGGATGGAAGAAAGACGGCGACGCCAGAGTCGCGGCGTAGATGAGGGCACCAAGGTGCTGTCCATGCGGCTGTGCTTGGCACTGTCGGCCAGCTGCAGCCTGGCATGGTGCATGGTGCGACGGCCGAGGACAGCAGCACGGTGGAGCTCGGTGTGGCACGACATCGAGGTGAAGGTGGCAGAGCCTGGGACGGCTTGGCGGCGTAGCCCGGCAGTGGCAGAACCGAGGGAATGACGTCGAGACGCCATGGATGGCATGGTGAGGTGGCACGCTACAGCGGCGCTGTCCAGCAAGCGCGGCCCAACACGCGGCGGCGCGGCCATGGGAGCCTGAGCAACGGCAGCGGCTTGCGCGGCGCATGCTCGCGGCGGCATGACGATGTCAAGGCGACTCATGCATGCCGCAGCGCGACGGCCCGAGCAAGGTGGGGCAGTATGGCGTGTCACACTTGAGCACGGCATCGGCAAGGCGGCTCCGTGGGCGTAGTCGAGAGCAACAACACCGATGCAGAGGCGGACACGGACGCGGATGCAGACGAGCTCGACGACGACTACGGCAGATGCGGACGGGAGGCCGAGTGAACGCGGAAACGGCGACAACTGCGGTGGACGTGAACGCGGAGCCGAGAAGACGTCGTCCGGTGACGATATGCACGCCTAGTGTCGTGGTAAAATCCTTATTGTCATTTTTGTTACCACGCCATGATATTAGTCATGCATGTTGCATATTAGTCATGAGCATGGCATCTATTTATGCATGTTTAATTGTAAAAATAATTTGGTAGCTTAAAACCAGTATAATTCTCTGGTTAGGTTGTATTGGTGCGTAGGTGTGATTATGTATTGATATATCGGTAAATGCGAATAATTAGATTATTGTGGCGAAATGCGTGTATTATTGATCGGTAGATGCTAGATTAAATATATGAGTTGATTATTTGATCGGACGATATTATTTTGAAGTCACATGGAAGCTAGTGGGGATCTTTGAAGGATAAATTAATTGGAGGTTTCTTCTCACATTGGATTAGTCGTTTTAGGAGATAGGACGCATAAGGATTTTATGATTTATTACTTGATGAATAGCTTATGTGATGATACTTAATGAGATGTGGAGGTAGACTCGGATAATTTATTTAATCAAGATTAGATTGATCGGATGTCTTAAGTAATAGTTATGTGAGTCACTTGTGCGGGAATTGGGAGAAGGAAGAATGGATAATTTGATCACATTGCGGATAAATATTTGGATTGTCATGTAATTAGTAGTTAAGTCCTATGTGCCAGGTTGATAGATTTGTACCCTCTAATGGATTAGTAGATAAAGGATTATTAATTGATCATAGAGGCACATATGTGATTGGATTGGTAGAGGTCGTTCACAACTAAGTTCGGTGGTATGGATATGAGTAGATCGATTAGTGAGACATTAGATGTTGGATGTGTTATTAAAATGGTTAATCTCATTAAGTGTCGGTTAGTCAAATAAACCTCGATCAGTGGAAATTTTAGTGTATGTGATTATGTTTTGCCAAGGTGAGACTAGTAGAGCTAGATAGTAAGTATTAGCATAAGTAGTCTAGCGGAGAGTGATTGATGGATTTAGTCATGGTCATATACCCATAACTTAGTGGATTTGGTACAATTATCAGATGGATTGTTTGGATGGAAGATCGGGAGTCTGGTCGCTATTTGTTAGATTGACTACTTTGATTATGCCTTAGTGGAGGTTTGTACGGGATTTATATCAAGATATGAGAATATGATCGGAGAGTGTTATGCATGTGAGTGGATTCAACGTCGGAGGATCGGTTAAGTCAATGATTATGAGGAGATTAGATTTGTCGGTAGATGTTTTCCTTTAGGACTTAAATGAAAAAGAAAATAAAATACGTAGGCCCCATTTTTCATGATAGAGGCTAGGTTAAGTTGAGTGTAAAAAGTATTAAGTGCAATAGAAAGTTCAAAAACGTATTATTTTTACATTAGAAATGCTTTTAACTTTGAAAATCCATAAGAAATTCATATGAACTCCAAATGAGTTGAACCAAATTATTTTGGTCTTATAAATTTATTCTATATCTAACCATGTAATCCTTATCCCCACCACTGTTCTACAAATTTTCACTAAAGTAATTAATTCAGATGAATAGTGACAGATTGCAATTTTTTTGGATTTTCTCAAAATCTGATTTTCAAACTGCTATAACTCTCACATGCTAAATCCAAATGAAATAATTATTTCATCTAAAATCATGATATAGACACTGTATAAATTTCATGCATTTTTGAATAATTTGAATGTTTCTGCTTTTCTCGATGTTTATTCGATATCGTCTTTCTATAGATTCCGAGTTGTCGAAAGTAAGCGAGTACATAACCAAGAGTGAGCAAGTGAACTCTCAGCAAGGCAAGCATCATTTGAACTTTCTTTTTGCATCATATTTAATCTCAGTTTTGATTAGTTAGTGCAATGATAATTGCTTACATGCTATTTTTGCTATGTTGATATTTTTGTGATGTGTAGTTAGTTATGTCCTATTCATGAGGTTATCCTTGAATTATTCTAGTACCTACATGCTTAAGTTAGGTTGTGTGAAATATATATATTGTGGGATTGCTTAGCCATGCAAGTCTAGTTGCGTTAGATTGATTGTCGAGAATAACCTGTCAATCATGGGAGACACAAAACTTACTTATCTTCTTTTTATTCCAGATCTTCGTATCTGTTGTTCAAGTTAAACTTTGTTATTTCAAAAGAGTTTTGGGTCTGGACAAGTGGTTGCTAGTGTGGGTGTTGTTATGCACGAGACTCGGGTTTTGTGGTTGTCTTGTCCGGACCAACAAGGACCGAATTTTGGTGACGTCGTTAATTCAAGTAAAACTCATGCTATCACACGCGAGATATGGGTACCATTTGGTCAAGTAAGGGGAAGGTTACATTGGTTTAGACCGCAGGTGGTGTGAGGACATAGAGACCGTGAAATCCTATGTTCCTTAGGAACCCAGTGTAATATATACTGTGCATGGGAGCACGATTACTTATGTTGGGGGAAAATCCAACATACTAACTACTCACACTGGCCCCTCTGACACAACGTGCGTGCCCGCTTAGCATTTGCTATATGCATATGTACTAAGTTGGGGTTCATCTCACATGGGTGGTCTAATTCAATAAGGCTTTCTTGCTAAAAAGTACCGAATCTCGATTTCCCCGGCCGACATACCTTAGGAAGTGTGTCATTATCCAGAGGCTTACAGGCTAATCGAGTTGTGTGGGTAAAGTAGTACACCTCTGCAGAATCTATTCGAATAGCTGTGTCCACGGTTTCGGACGATCGCTTGAATTCGGGAGTCATTATTGTTAGACTTTAAATTAAAATTGACATGGTTACAACTTGGTATCGGCATGAATAGTTGTTCATGCGCTTTAGTTTATCAAAGTGCACAGCCACTTTGATATTTGTTTGGTTTCACTTGTTTACTAATGTATATCTATGTCACTTGATTACCTTTTGCTTAAAAACTTGTTTACAAAATGGCACTTGAGAACTAGTATGTGTAGGATAAACTTGTTGTGTTTTCTGCAAAACTAAGCCACTATTGCTATCCTTTGAATAACCTCTAAACATAAATAATTTTCCTTTGTGTAAGACTTGCGAGTACATTTGTACTTAACCCGCTTGCTGCAAATTCAGGTGAAGACGATTCTAAGCCCGATGAATTTGTTAACACTGATTTAGGCGACGCTAACGAATAGTGCTATTATTTAACTCCCAGTCGGTTGCCATGAGTTATGGGGCACACCATGCTGGAACTTTTGGTTTATTTATATTGCTTCTGCTGCTACTTATTGTTCTTATTTGAATTTTGCCGGTCGGCCACTTGTAATAGTTGTAGATTTAACTATTATGTTGTATGTCTTTTGGATTATCAATGTATAAATGTTGTATGACTGTGATTGATGTTGAATGAGAGTATGAGCGTGTTGGTTGCTGATCTTGGGAGCCAACACGGTCTCATATTCGTTGTTTTTGTATTCCCTATTAACTCATTAAGTGTGGCCTTGGACTATTTGGAGAACCGATTATCATGTAGTGCTTGCAAAGCAGCAGTACGCATGATCATCGGAGCTCTAGTTCGGTCAGGACTTCTCACTTAGATGGAGTTAATTTGGAATTCAATTACTTGAGGCCTAGAGTTATTTCCATAAGACAAGGAAGGCCTTGGTCTTATGGAAATAACCCAGGGGTCCTCACAGAGGCCTACTTGGGGATTTCGGCCGACTTGGAGTTGTTCCAGTACTTTTATGGGATGACCAGACTAGCGGGAATCACCGGTAGCTGTAGTCTGAAGCTCCACGCAGGAAGTCGAAGGAGTATATTTAGATGTTCACCTGGTCGTCATGGTCGGGATGGAAGAAGAGGTGGTTCTACTGGGAGATAACCAGAGAAGACAGCCTCTCTTTCGCTGGAAATCCAGCCGAGAAGATTGCTTCCTGGGATTCTACTCCCAAGGACCTTGACCGGGGTGAATAGACGCTTTTCTATTTTTCTCCTAGATCGAACTCAACACTACTTTCACTCCAATAGCTATAAAAGCTTTGAAGATTTACATACAGGCACAGCGGATGACCTGTGTTGAATCCGATCAAACCCCGAAGCAAAAGCCTAATCAACTCAAAGCTGCATCAAGCACATCAACATGTCATAGCCATACACACAAGTCATGACTGCAGCCCAAGCTAAAAAGAACTAAACAGATCGGTTACAGTGGCAATCAAAATCAACACATGGCTTCTGTCGCACCATTAAATAGTACCAAAATAAAAAATCTTGAGACAGGGAACAGCTGGTCGCAGCATTGATGGCAGTCCCAAACCAAAACACTAAATCCCGATTTTTCTGTCTAAGCCGCCACCGCCGCAGGCTTCAGATTTTATGCAAAAGGTGAAATGGGGATCATTACTATTGCATCAGGATTGCAACCGAAATAAAAAAAGAAGCAAAAGCTGCGATCATTTCACACGCAAGAGTCAAAAGAACCGGCCAGAATCAAATAGGAAACTGGCAGCAATTTAAAAACAAAACCTTTAGTCGCATCATCAAATGGCAGCACACGATGGACAGGCAAACGCAGCAGCCGCCGCTGAGATCAATCCATTCACAAGGATGTAGGAAACGGCGATTGACTACAGCTGCAGCAAAGAATTCCTATTTTCTACAGCAAGAACAAGCCGCCACGGCCTCCTGTATTTCCAGATTTTGCAAACATCTGCGGGCACCTACAAGCGCACGCACGGGCTTCAATTTTTTTTGGGAGGAGCAGCCGCCGCTCAGACAATCCACTCGCTCAAAGGAAAAGAAAAATTGCCGATCAAGCATTAAGCAAAACAGCAATTAAAACAGTGCCTTACTTGCACACAGAAGACTACAGCATCGATCCTCAAGAAGCCGAATGACACGGATGCGATTTCTACAGGGGGGCCATGAGGCTCCTCATTTTCTGAACTACAGGGCGCTGCTGGCCGCCGCCTGGATCCAGTTTTTCAGGAGGACCCCCCAGACGCGCCGCCGCCCAGGACATCTATACTCTCTTTTTCAGGGCACTCCAGTTCTTGCGGTAGAACAGGAAGTAAACAAATCAAATAAAGCTTCCGTCGCATTGATGACATCCAAACAAAAAAAACTCAAAACAAAGAATCAACCATTAACTACTTAATGCCATCAGATCAAACAGAGGTGTACTCTTACACGAAAAAGGCAAAAACGCTGCGACCCCTACACACACAAGAGTCAAGAAAATTTCAATCAAACACAGCTGCCACCTAGAACTTCTGTTCTCCGGCCACCTACTCCCGATTTTTCAGGCGCACAGATTTTTTGCTGGGAGAAGCAAGCCGCCGAAGCTCCTCATCTCTCTCTGTGTGATGTAGGGCGCTGCCACCATGGCTGTTTTTTTTTCTCCAGCAGCAACCAAGATGACCCATTAACTATTCCTTTTATAGGGCAGCCTCTAACCCTAAAAAACCTTCTAGAAGGTTTAACCTAATGGGCTTCCGTTAAGGCCCAACATCAACGGAACACACACGCGCGTATTTTAAAGCGCCGTCTTCAATTCTCTTGACCTAATCCACTTCTTGACACACTGTCTTGCGCCGCGGGTTGGCATTAGGTCACCAAGGCGGTATTTGGTAAAATTACCAAAATACCCTTCTCGATCTTTTCCAAGACCGAGTCAATCTGTTGAAACAATCGCCGCTTCGCCGTGTAGGTTGATCCGGCGGCTCTCATCGTGTCGGCAAGTCTCTCCCATCCGGTTCCCACCGAACCACCTTGGCACTTGCACCGACCCCCGCACCGCTTGATCAAACCGATCGCCAATCGCCTGATTCGATCATCCTTGTCCATTCTGCGCCACGCTTGAGTCACTTGACCTCACCCGGCATCCTTGATCATTCTGGACCTCAGTTCTCCAAGCTTAGTCCCGATCCTCCTCGCCGTTGACCGTCGTTGACCTGCAAGCCACCTACACAGCAATAGACAAGCAAACACGAATCTGGGAACAAGTTCTTCACAACTTGACCCACGTTAGTGAAAACATGCATCATGCAACACATATGCACTATAGCCTATGAACTCAATCTATTCCAAAGCCAAATTCCCAAAATGGCTAAAGATCAGCCTTTTAACTTTGCCGAAAATGCGTGAAACTTCAAACCAAACGTAACATTGCCAATTGTTTCATCATCCTAAGATCATGGGCATATCCCCATGATATCCACAGTTAGTAAATTTTCAACTTTGGCTCTCTTTCTGTTGATTTCGAGCTTGGTTATTGAAAGTTTATTTTCTCCTACAGATCTCACACAAACGAAAATTGACTCCCGAGTCAAACTCATTTGTGAGAAATCCCCGCCACCAAATGTGGTGCACTACTAGAAATCTCCATTTTCCCTAGTGAGTAATACACTAGGGAACATGCACAAAACTGTAGGGAATTGGTTTCCCTAGTGGCATTCGTAGGGAACGACTACTAGGGAAAAGAATATGGGGGAAAGAAAACGTTCCCTGCGGTTTTTAACCTAGGGAAAGAATCGTTCCCTAGGATTTTAAACAGTAGGGAAATCTCGTCCACATGGCATTGTCATCAGACGTGGAAAGTTTATTTCCCTCGCTCCCCTTTCACAAATTTAGGGAAAGAATTCAACAAATTCCCTACATTATTTCTTGTATGCCCTAGGGAACATGTTTATATAAACATTATTTTCCTATTGCTAATTCAAAATTCATCCCCTACTGTTTAGCATGAACACTAGGGGTACTGAATTTATTGTTTTTTTTCTAAATATACATACATTATTCAAATACTTATTAATATTCAAAGACGCTAAATTCACATTATCACTCAAAACAAAGTTTATACAAGAGATAAACATAAAAATATCATGTATTTCCAATAGACCATCAAGTACAATTTGAGGCACATTTGCACCAACATATACAAGTGTAAACATCACACTACCAAAAAGTCAAAAAAAAAAAAACCAACACCCACACTTGCACCACAAGTGCACAACACACATGCATACTGAAGTACAAATGACCAGCAAGGTTTCAAACATCAAAATGCAACCCTTACATGTTAGTCATTCCATAAAAGAAGGCAACATGCACCACTTGCAACAAAAATATGCTTCCACATGTAATTAGACCATGGCTCACATTAAAGTAGTGCAAGATCACCATCCAGCGGAGAAGAGTAGTTCCCATCAACACTGACAGATGCGTTAACATAACCTCCAAACATTCTTCGAGCAATCCTATTCAATGTATCATCCGGGTTCTCTACTCCAACAGCTGAACCGTTGGCATGAGGCTATACAACAAAAAATAGTTCAAATATCAGTAAAAAAATATGGACTATGAGCATATTAAGGTGTGTGCAACTAGTATTGGCATATCTAGAATATATACATGCAAAGAACATCTACGGAACATGCAAAGAAGCTCTTATAAAGTAGGCATCACGTAAGCTTTGATCACATGGATATCTAGTGTACCAAGAGGCCAGCGGCTCCTAGAAGATACCTTTTCCATTTTACTTTAGAAACTTGAAACTTGACAGCATGCATATAACTGTAAGCAGAATATATCAAAGGGACATTATCAAAAGACAAACAAGTAAACAAGTGTTGGGACACTGAAACTAGTTCAAATATCATAGAGAAGCTTATTGTGCATAATATAGCCCATAGAAAGTAAGTTAGCTAACTAGCATATACTTTAGTTTAGTCTTGATCAGTTTGTGATAATATCTCAGGACAGTGAAAGACAATAAATAGCCCATCAATTTGTAATTGCAGATGGCAAATTCTTGATGTCCACAATTTGTAAAAATAAGCGTGACAGACGAAATGTTCAAGTTCATAAATTTAGTAGAAAGAACTTGGCAAAAGAATTGCTTAGTCGGATATTTGATACCACATTTCCATATCAATTATGTTTTCGTAAAGCAATGATGACTTAGTAGCATATCATTCCACATTTTGGATTATATTGCGGATCGGACCTTGCAAACTACAATTATCGATATAGAATCGTTGTTTCAAGAATACTAAGATGTAAAGAGAGTATCATACCTCTATAACTATTGTTTCGAAATAGTAAGATGCTTCGACTTTGCCGACACCAAACCCATTATCAATCTCACAACCAAATATCTAAGGAATAGATGTCACAGAGATGGCAAGTTGCCACGGTACATAGCACTTTGACCTTCCGATACCTTATGCCAAAGGTATTCTCGAAGCTTCGGTAGTCCCGGAAAATCGACATCGAGCTTCTTTCCATCGAGTTGATCATCGTTAGTGTCATCATGCTCGAGAACTCTTCCAAGGAGCTTTAGCATGTCATTGCAGTAGCTATCGTGGTGCGAGTTGGTGAGTGTGCCACATGAAATCCACGTCGTGAGGTCGATTACTAAAGAGCATCATTCCTTTCTCTGATTTATCTTGATCGGATATAAAAACCTTTGTATCGAGCTAAAGCTTCTTCAAGAAAGCGGCGATCATGCATGGTTGGTGTACCAACTTGCCAGATAGAAAGGAGATTCTTACTTTCATGCAGATCAATTTTGATGCGATATGGAGCATCGTGAAAATATTTGATAACTATCACTTGTATTAACTAGAATTGTTAAATTAGGCGAAAAATTTCTAGTGTGTTGTGTGAAAGCATAACTCATGTTTTTGTGCATAATGATGTGACATTTCAGTTGACATAGAATGTTCTAGATCTATCAAGCACTTAGCACGAGGGGTAGTCATATATAGGACCCAATATTGTCTATGTAACTACGGTAGCGTAAAGAAGTCGCCTCTTAACGGTGAGAGACCAAATCATAGGAAATGTCCTTGAAGCTACGGTGTTCGCATAAATGGAATTGCGGAAGTTGTTGTGTGCTCCAACTCAAAGGGCTCCCTAGGATACAATTCAATCCAAACTTTCTCACCGATGCTTGGATTTTGTTCCAATGGAAGACTTGACATTGTCATTGTCTAGTATTCTACCATATAATCTGTTGCGATCCTTTATGTATTGAGCTGAAAGATGTACATTTTGATAATTAGTTCTCGCATAGCATCACCGAAGAAGTGTACAAGATGCTTGCATACGAGACATTTCCAACCATGGAAACTATTTTTTGCATCGGGAAATTCAACTAGTAAATGCGATTTAGTGCTCAAAGCATCCAATCCCATGCATCGGCTAGGTAACATCCTAAATTACAAATGATCGTAAGTGAAGATCCATACTTAGGGTTAAGCCGATGGCGATGCCATATCCATTCACAATCAAGAGGAACAACCAAAGGCCCATCTACAATAGCGGTGAGTGTGCTTGGCTAGAAGAGGAAGCTAGCAAGTTTTGTACCTATCATAAACAAAGAAGACATTCAAAGGGTGTACATCTCATAATGAGACATCGGGATAGAAATTTATCGATAATTTCAACATGATTGTGACTTCGGATGTAACCGACCATTATCATCCCATCCCTTTGTACATCCAACTCGTTCTTCTATCGACATGACTAACGTCACGCCAACAAAATGAAACCAAAATTTTGCATGTCAATGTCTAGATTAATTAACAAGACTGTCAAGTTTGACTAATATTGTTCAAAACCACTCACTTTTGGCTAAGTATTATTAACAAAATCAGTCCAGTAGGAGGGGCAGTGGAAAAGTAGTGAAATCGTATAGAAGTATGCCACACAAAATAACAATGTCCTCTCCTATGATTATCGCACATGAGATTATCACATGTGTAGCCATTTTCTTATCACAAGTGGGGATAAACAATCTTACTCATTTATTAAACAAAGCATCGACACATATCCCTATTTATATAATCTGACTACCTCATCGAAACCACGAAAACTGTACAACAATGCACTTACGATCATTTGTAATTTAGGATGTTAAACAATTTGCATGTCAATCATGAAGGAAATGAGCATACTTACTTCCAAGCTTCTATGGTCAACAGATGAACTTTTTTGTGTCTTGTGGTTCTTCTATGCAATCTTGCAGTATTTTCATGCTCAAGTTTATATCTGAACCTCAGCTGTGACAAACATAAAGTATGGTTATTCATGGGATAACATAAGTAGTCCATTATGTGCATGGGATAAACATAAGTAGTCCATTAGCAAGTTTTAGTCAATACACAAGGCAACCAATACATGTGTCAAAACAATTAGGTGCAATTGTTCCTGTTTGTATTGGATGAAGCAAAAGTTAGTAGTCACACGATTCACATCGTTACCCATATTCTGCATGTGTCATTGTTTTCAATTATTTGGTAAACAACAATAGTTCTAGCTCAAAGATGTTGTGTTATTCATGCACTCTCCTATCCTCCCTCCAAAATGATGTGAAATAACAAAATTAACCGCATATGTTTCTAATCTGTAAAGACGTCAAAGTCATCAACTAATCCAAAGGAGCTCAGATGGACAAAACCACCTATGCTACTGGTCAAACCAAAGGTGAAGCCCTTAGTGACCAAATGACCATCAAATGAAGGGCTCAAATAACAAGTTTTATAACTCTAATTCAACAAAACTACAACTGACTAACAATCCAAAACATATACTTTATATTCAAGTTAATGAAAGTACATATAATCTAGTAAAGCACAACTTGCAAGAAAAATAACAATCTACTGATCTACATTCAATAATAAGTCAAGTTTGCACACAAAATCACTACGAATGACAGGGATGGACTTGACATATGGGGGTCCATACATAAATCAGCCAACTCCTTAAGAAGGAGGAAAGAAAGTCCATACACAAATCTTGAAGCTCCTTAAGTAAGGATTTTCTATATTATGTGTAGGACAGCAAATTTTGTAAGTTTGTTGGAACACACACTACACAAGCAGGACATCAAATCTTATAAACATAAACTACATGGACATCTTCATCTAATCATATTCCTGCTTCATAGGATACGACATGAACATCTTCATCTAATCATCTTCCTGGTTCACAGGAAACATCAACATGTAGCAGCACAATCACAGCATGTGGAATCTCAAGTTACTTCTGTAAAAGCTCACCTTCATACTTACATCTGTCAAAACAACAAAACGTCATTGTGCGTCGGGGGAAGAGGGGCGGCTGGGGGCTAGCGGCGTCGTTGGGAAGCATTTCTTTGCGTCGGGGGCCAAGCAATGACTTGACTCGGGGAGGAGGAGAAGAAGGGGAGCAGGGTAGCGGCGGTGACTTGAAGGAGGATGAAGAGGAGGAGGAGGAGGGGAGGGCGGCTCGGGGAGGGGGCGGCACAGCTCGGGGGAGGACGGCGGTGCGTGGGCGGCGGCGACTAGGGGTGACAGAGAGCGCTCAATTGGGGAAATTGGGTAGGGCGCACTGTGTGAACGAAGTAGAGCACAGCAAAGCTGGCGTGGTGCCTAAAAAAGAAGTGCCGCGTGCAGCGAAAAAAAGGCGAGAGGCTAAAAAAAACTGGATCTAAAAACGAAAAATACATTCCCTACAGTTTTGTCCATCTGAGTAGGGAAAGTTGCTACCATAGCGCTGACATGGCATAGTCCATTTCTCTCTCCTTAGTCTTTCCCTAGTAATTTATGTAAACAGTAGGGAACGATTTCGTTCCCTAGATTTTTTTTTATCTCACCCTAAGGATAGATACTTTCTTTCAGATTATAATTCCACCACTAGGGAACATTTTAAACTATAGGAAAAACAGGGATTTCTAGTAGTGGTGGCGCCTCAAATCCTGGTGGTCCTGTCTGCAGAGGACAAAATGGAACGTCTAAAGGTAATCAAAGACTGATTTTATCTTTAGGATCTCATAGTCGTAGAAAAACTTACGACTAGATACTGGTCGTAGAAGGACTTACGACCGGAATATTGTCGTGAAAAAACTCATGACTAGAAGGTTGTCGTAGAAAAACTTACGACTAGATACTGGTCGTAGAAGAACTTACGACCACTTTGTAATACTTCTTTTTCTAACTTCTGCAGAAAGTAGGCATGGAGGACCATCAAGACAACGAAGAGGTCGAATTAATGGTCGTTGGTGTGGCGATGGAACAAGTTAAGGCTCCTCTGACCAAGAAGCGCTGACTCGTGAAAGTCACCGACAAGTGAGGCGCGAGCTCGAGTTCTTTTGATCCGACTACGTCTTTTGCAAAATTTGCTGCGGATCTGGCTGCTGCAGCAGAGGTTGCGACGGTCAAAGCGATTGAACCTCTTAAGCACAAAGCCACCAAGACAAAGGTACCCTTCTACTATGACAATAAGACTTTCGCAGTTCCTGCCTCCCGTGGCTTTGTCAAGCAACTAGAAAAGGATAACTGGAAAAGTTTTATGTCTTTTGTGAAGGAAACCGCTGCGACAGCGGAGCCCATGGTCAAGGGAAGCGCTGCCCTTGGGGTGGTCGAGACTGGTCTCGGCCATTCGAAGAGTCAGGGGGCCCAAGGAGCGGCAATTCTCGCTCAAGACCCACGACCAGACGTGGTCGTGGCTGCCCCCATTCCTCAACTCGAATTTCGAGCAGACGTGGTCGAAGAGGAGAAGTCGAAGAAATCTTCTTTAGGGAAGATTTCTTCTAAATTCAAGATCAAATTTGGCACACGAAGGTCTGTAGAAAGGCAAAAGTGTAAGAACGGCATTTACCCTTTTGCTTTTTACCATTTGACGTGTTTTTCTTTTTATGATTTTAGTTCGACTCCTCCCGCCCTCAGGGACGTTCCTGTCGAGGCATCCACTGTTATTTCTCCAGCAGTTGGAGAAATGACTGTGGTGGTGGTTGAAGGGTCGTCCGCCGTCCGAGTGGTGGAAGAAGTCGTTACTGCCGGAGCAACTACGACTACGAGAGTGGTCGTAAAGGCCGAGGCAAAAATGGCACATGATGCAGCAGAGGCATCTGGCCAAGGCGATGGATCGATCGTCCACGGCGCTAGGAAAGAAGTCGTCACGGACATTCTTCCTGGTCCTCAAGGAGGAGTTGCCGTCACCGAAGAATAAGAAGAGGAGTACATCAACTTCTTTTCTGAGTTCTTTGGCCCAGCTTCTGTTGTTGGGTCTTCTGCCTTCAGGTCTCTTAAGCGGGTTCCCTATCCCAAGGACATTCCAAACAGAGGGAATGTTTTTGACGACGAGCGCCTCGAGAAGGTGTGGTGGAACCGGGTTGAAGAGATCAATGAGCTGAAGAACCCCACCAACGTATTCTCCATGTTTGCTCGAACGAGCATTAACGTAAGTACCTGTCACCCAACATTTATGTATGTTGCTTTTCTCACTTCTCATTGTCTTTCTTCATGCAGAGAGCTCTCGAGCAAATTGTTACTGTTGCAGAGTACAACAGACAACTCGTACAGCTGCGATAGGAGAAAGAGGAACTCTGCGAGTAGGCAGAGAGATGGTAAGTCACCTATACTCGTAGTCGTTTATGTTTTGACCGCTTGTACAGTGCTTACGGGGATTGTCGTGGAAAAACTCACAACTAAGTACTGGTCGTAGAAAGACTTACGACCAGAGGATTGTCGTAGAAGAACTTACGATTAGGTACTGGTCGTAGAAGGACTTACGACCAGAGGATTGTCATAGAAGAACTTACGACTAGGAACCGTGTGCTCATCTCTACTCTTATCCTCTGTAGGTTCAAGAGTGACGAAAAGACCTTGGCTGATCGCTCGACTACGAGAAGGTCGAGACGAAAAAGCTAAGGGAAGAGAAAGAGGGCTTCCTGAAGAAGCTTCAGGAGGCTGACTCTGCAATTCAAACATTGTAGGGATGAATAAACGGTAAGTTTTGGACTTAAGACCGCTTATAACAATGATTTTCTTTTCTTTTTCTAACCCTCATTTCTTTTGAAAAAAAGAGGTCAAAATGGGGAAGCTTGAAATTAAGGATCAAGAAAAGACCTTGATTCTTCATGAGATTACCCGTATCACCAAAAAAAATGAAAAGGATATCAGGATGTGGGAAGAGCGATATGCTAAGAGCGCTGCTTCCCATGATGAAGAAGTCAAGAAATTAGATTCTCGACTGGTAGGTAAGTAAATCTTTACCTGCAACCAGTTTTGTTTTTCTTTCGGGGTTGTTTTATTTGACTAGTCTTATTCTTCTCAGAGCAAGCAGTCGAAATGGAATGACTCCACGAGGCTTTGACTCGTGATCAGGAGGAGATGAAGTCGATGAAGATAAACCTTCGAAACAACATTTCCCTCCTGAACAATGTACTCGGTGGGCTACGTGCTGAGGAAATCACTCCTTGTGAAGACACGATAATGGCTCACATGAGTACCATTGGAGAGCAAGTCGGGACTTTGCAAGAGTTGGTGACCACTCTAAAGACCAACCAAGCTAATTCAATAAGAGAGGTGGACGAAAATGGAATAAGTTTTGTTTTGGCAAAACTTAAATCTCATGACCACAATCTTAATCTGCAACCAGTCAAAGCCAACTTCGACTGCCCTGAAGCAGAAGCGAAGCGGTTGATTGAAGATATGCAGTCAATCAGCAAGGAAGTCACCGAGAAGATGCAAAGAGGATCTCCCTCGTCAGAGTGGTCTGTACTTGATACCTGTAAAGACAAGTTTTTGTTGTTGATATATATCATGCTTTCTTCTTCCTGAAAATCATCTTGTCGGGTAGTTAATAACTCATAAGATAATGAATCGAAAAAGAGAATAAGACTAAGAATCGAAGTCATATTAATAACTTTATCCTAGCCCACGACTATTTTCTTAGTTTATTTAGATAAACTAAGTAAATAGTGTTTAAAGGGTTTTCTTAAAAAGAGAGGTTTGGTTAACTTAAAGTCTGTGATCTCAATTATCATTCACTGGTCGTAAGAGTAGTAACGAGTCGATACTAGGAAGTTCCTTCTAGTGGGCAGGACCACGTGCAGAAAAGAAAGACTTCGACTAGGTTATGTTACCATCTCCAACTAGATTAATCAAATCAAGAGCGGCAACTTGAGTTAAACAAACGTCTGGAGTTCCTTTAGAATTCGTTTGACCGTTTCAAGTGCACTCAATAGGTTTGCTCTGGTAGCAAGAGTTAGAAACAGGACGACACTAAGAAGTTCCTTCTAGTGGGTAGGACCACATGCAAAGAGGAAAGACTTTGACTAGGTGTTGTGTGTTTCTCTGACCAGTTAGAACCAACCGAGTTTACCAAGAGTAGTCAAACAAATCACAAAAGTGTACTTTGCTTAAAGTATTTTTCAAAATGAATGAAGAAATAGACTAAGGTACTAAGAGTAGGCTTCAAAATAATTTGACCATATTTTTTGAACCTGGACTCTTTGTGTTGGCAGCAAAAGTGAGGAACGAGTCGACACTAGGAAGTTCCTTCTAGTGGGCAGGACCACGTGTAGAGAGGAAAGGCTTCGACTAGGTGATGTTCCTGTCCTTTCGACCAGTGTAAAGAAAGACTGGGTCCTGGTCGTAGAAAGACTTACGACCAGGGGATAGTCGAAAAAATTATCGAAGCGCTACTCAAAGTAAGACAAATAAAGATAGAAAGAACCTGATACTTTATTGTCCGGTAGGTGGGTTACACATAGAATTTGCATAACTGGTCGATGTTCCAAGAATTTTAGAGAACCCGGCCGTCTTCCATTGCTAGTCGTACCGAACCTGGTCGCGTAACTTCGACCACTGTGTAAGGACCTTTCCATTTAGGGAAAAGTTTGTTCCGATTAGACTGTGATTGAATTTTCTTCAATACCAAGTCACCTACAATAAGGCTACGATGTTGGACCTTACGATCGTAGTGTTTGTGCAGGGCTTGTTGGTAGACTACTGAACGGATTAAGCTTTGTTTCTCATCTCTTCGAGTAGGTTGATGTCATCTGCTAGTTGTTCCTGGACAGGGTCGTTAAAAGTTTTGACCTGTGCCGACCTGATCTTTAGTTTTGGTGGAAGCATGGCTTCGGCACTGAAAACAAGGAAAAAGGTGTTTCACTGTGAGCCGACTAGCGATCGTATGAACGCCCATATCTTGAGGGTAATTCTTGTACCCAAGCCCCCGAGCGCTTGACAAGCTGGTCGAAGACTCGAGTTTTGATTCCCTGTATTATCTGGTTGTTCGCCCGTTCGACTGCCCCCATTGCTTTGGGGATGGGCAACTGAAGCATAACACACTTTGGTACCCAACTCATCGCAAAATTCTTGAAATTTTGCGCTCGAAAATTGCTTACCATTATCTGTGATTATTCGACTTGGGACCCCAAATCGAGTAATCACGCATTTCATCATGAACCGTTTTGCAGCTTCCGTTGTTATCCCAGTCACAGGTTCAGCTTTGATCCACTTTGTGAACGTATCAATAGCCACAAAGAGGAACTCAAAACCTCCTGGAGCCTTTGGGAACGGCCCTAAGATATCGAGACCCCAAGTCGCAAAAGGCCAAGATAAAGGAATTGTTTGTAATGCCTAAGCCAGTTGGTGTATTTGCCTACTATGAAGCTGGCACTGTACACATTTCTTAACCAGCTCTTTGGTATTGTAGAGAGCTGTTGGCCATTAAAAACTTTGTCGAAAGGCTCACTACTACAAAAAGGCTCATACTGGACGCCTCATCACAGACGGTTGACCAAAACCGTCTGTATTACATTCAATCACTGAGCGGTTTTGGTTTAGAGACAAATGCGTATATCGCCGAGCTAAAACCATCTGTGAAGAGGTAATATCACAGACGTTTCATGTTGAAAACCGTCTGTGATACTTCACAGACGGTTCTTGTTAATAACCGTCTGTGATAATACTACATATCACAGACGGTTTTCAACAAGAACCATCTGTGAAACATCACAGACAGTTCTTAACAATAACCGTCTGTGACATTACCACATATCACAGACGGTTTTTTGTTATAACCCTCTGTGATAATATCACTATAGCTCCACGGCGAGTTTCTTCGTCGCCGATGCATCTGTTCATCGCCATACGCTTCGGCTCCCCGATGCGTCTCTTCGTCGCATCGATCCGCTTCGGCTCCCGTCGTCTCTTAAATCTCACACTCGAATTTATTCCTGTTTTATAAAAGGATCATCCACCATCCAAGATGATCATCCCCACATATTTATAAAAAACAGAAATTGCCTCTTCCTTGTCGCGGCATTGATGTCCTTCCCGCCGCGACTTGTACAAGCACCTCTTTGGTGCACGTTGAACCGTCTTGCTGAAGAACTTATTTGATCAACGATGTCTTCACTCCTCTACCGCAGAGAATTTGCGGAGCAGTGACAGCCACCTTCCGCCGTCTTGACATCCTTCTCTGCCGTGTCTTACGGGTGATCTCCCACTTTCGGCGAGTTTACGCGTCATCGGCGTAGTCCTCCAAAACGGCGTTGCCGTCTCCAAGAGGCTTGCCGTCACTTGGAGTCGTGTCGAGGCGGCAGAAGCGATCGAGTCGACCAAGCCGAGACCCTCAAGCAAGGGAAAAGAGCCTATGGGCTCAATTCTTCTTGGTTCAACAGTCAGAGGGTCTTCGAGAGACACTTGAACGAGCGCGTCAGTGGGTAGACGCATTTCAGGCTTCATTCGCTGATGATCAGGAACCGTCCGATGCCGTCGTCATCGCCTATGAAGTATTGAAGACGGAGATAGCAGCCTACCTCTGCCACTAGAAAAACTTTGTTTATTTATAGGTTTCTACTTTTTTAAATCTTTTTGTAAGTTTAACCCCCATTTGTTTGGCCATATATATATGAAAATTCCAAAATGAAAAAAAAAGTTTGGAGGTGAAGTTACTATATTAATTATATGTTGAATTATTGCTATATATATATATATATATATATATATATATATATATATATATATATATATATATATATATATATATATATATATATAGAGAGTTTTGTGGAAAAACAAAATCTAGTTTGGAGGTGAAGTTACAATTAATATTAATTATATCGAGAGGCGGTTTAGTGGAACAAATTTTATATATATATACATATATATATATATATACATATATATATATATATACATATACATATATACATATATATATATATATATATATATATATACATATATATATATATACATATATATATATATATATATATATATATATACATATATATATATAGTTAAAGCAAATTTTCAGAAGTATTTAAATGACAAAATTGACATATAAACATGTAATTTCTTCATATCATGTAAGTGTATATACAAGATAAATATAGTTGAGACGGTTCCATTATGGAACCGTCTGTGATATGTCCCATATCATCGAGCGGTTCCATAATGGAACTGCGTGATATAGGACATATCACGGACGGTTCCATAATGGAACCGCTGTAGATACCCATATCACGAGCGGTTCCATTATGGAACCGTCGTGATAATATCACCGACGGTTCGATAATAGAACCGTTTGTGATAAATCTCTTTATTAGTACGAGCCCGCCGCTAGGGTTTGTGCTCGCCTAACTCTCGTCACTCCCAGCTCGCTTAGGGTTTGCACCGCCCTAACTCGTCCTTGCTGGCGCATTTACTCGTTCCTCCCCAACTCGGCGCCACCGCCGACCTGCGTCGCCGTCGCCGCCCAACCCCGTCGCCGTCGCCGCCGGTTGTGACACCACTCTACACTGCAAAAACACTAAATGCGATAGTAGTGTCTTCGCGATGTCGGTCGTGCCACAACTACGGTGACGCCGCCACCCAAGCCACGGGCTTGGCCTCGCTGCTCGCCCGCCATGGCTTGGTTCTCTGCTCGGCCTCCTGCGCTCAGGCCCTGGCCGGTCTTTGCTTTCCCCATCCTCCCTCTATTCTCCTCTAGATCTGTTAGCTTAATGTCTTGTGTTGAGTTTGATTTTTATGCTTGAGCCTTAAGTTGTGTCCTGATGTTTGTGTGATTTATGCAAGGTGAAGGAGATGGATGAGGGTTGTGCTGGTGGTGGGGTCACCACCGTGGTTGCGCTGTACTGAGGTATCACCCTACCTTACTCCCTCTCTGTCTCTACCCGCTTGCTCTGTGATGAAAATGGCTAGTGCTATGTGTGGTGGCCGGGTTTGGATACCCTTGGTCTTGCTGTCTTGCTGTTGAACTGCTCAATGATGTTAATAGTCTTATGCTGAAATTGAATTGATAATTAGTTCATATTAATAGTCCCCTTGCTCTGTGATGTAATGATGTTAATAGTCTTATGCTGAAATTGAAGTGATAATTAGTTCATATTAATAGTCCTCTTGCTCTGTGATGTAATGATGTTAATAGTCTTATGCTGAAATTGAATTGATAATTAGTTCATATTAATAGTCCCCTTGCTCTGTGATGTAAACTGAGGGCTATTGGTGTATGTGCATTCTATGCATCTTGCTTAGTTCATCTTTGTGGGTTGGATGGGGCTTGATATGTTATGAATTGGGTTGTTGATATGTATCTTGTTGTTGATATGTTATATTGTTATGACTTATGACTTATTCAGAAGTGTCAAGTGTTGTCTGCTATTGATAGTGGAAACTTGCTTGGTGAACCATGGGCTGTTGATATGTATGATTGATGATTTGCAAAAATAGATGTATAAAATGTGTGATATGTATGTTATGACTTATTTGTCGATTTGTCATTTTGTCAAGATGTCATCTGTTGCTTCTCGCCATTCATTTCACATTTGTGCGTATAGCTGTGTTAAAAGGCAGTCAAGTTCTCCTATCTTGCGTCCTAGGTACGTCGTCCTACCATTCCATTCCTAATCTCTTCTCTATAAAGTCTCCAAGTAGTGCCTGCTTGTGCCTTTAAAACCGACATTGTATATATATTATATATGTATTGTTCTGAGTCCCTCAACCACTTTTGGGGGGAAGTCGTATCCTGTGACATGAGGAAGAGGAGGCGACAACGGGGCAACCTCATTGAGCCCTGCAAATTTAGAAATCTGGAGCTAGGAAAGCGTCGGGACATCCAATTACTTGGTTGCTAATACAAGATGCCACTTCCCAATGGTACGCGTTAAGAAAGTGATGTGGGCGCAGTACTCCAATCGAAGTGGCATCTTCTATTAGCAACCAAGTAATTGATGTCCCGACGCTTTCCAAGCAAAACAGATTTAAATTTGCAAGGGCTCAATGAGGTTGCCCCGATTGCTGCTCTCTTCCTCATGTCAGGACGCAATTCCTAAAGTGGCTAAGGGACTAGGAACAATAGAAATATAATATATATATATATATATATATATATATATATATATATGATGCCGTTTTAAAGGCACAAGCATCCACCGCTGGAGGCTTTATAGAGAAGAGTCATCATAGACGGTTTGACCACAAAGCATCATGATATATAGATATCACAGATGGTTGGTGGCTGAAACCGTCTGGATATATAGTCATCACGAGGCGGTTTGTGGCTGAAACCGTCGTGATATATAGTCATCACTGCACGGTTTGTGGCTAAAACCGTGCGTGGTAGTATGCATCACGCAGCCGTTTGAAAACCGTGCATGATGACCTCATCATCATCGACCCATAAACTCAGGCGGCTCAAGAAACCGTTTGTGATGACGTTTTTGAACCGTTTGTGAAGGCCTTTTCTGTAGTAGTGGCTTTATTGACCAGCGTTCTGTAGGAAGCATGAGTTCCACATATGACCCCATGTATGTCGTGAAGTAGTTTTAATCCTTCGCTCTGCGGTAAGCATCGCATGAGCACCCCTTGAGTGCCTCATTTATAGAGGACTCCTTCAGCCAAAGTATATATTTTGGCCTTTCGGGATAAGCGATCTGCCTCGAGATCATCATCGGGTACGGAACCCTTCTGAAGATACTCATAGATGGGAGTCATCTAGGTATCCTCGTATTCTAGAGAGGCTGTCTCAATAGGAGTTATCTCTGGTGTTTCAACCAGAGACGGCTTTTGGAGTTGCTCCAAGAAATCTCCTGTTGGTACTTGTGATTGGAAAGAAGCCACATGAGCAAGCTGGTCTACGAGGAAATTATCCTTTCGAGGGATAAATTGTACCTCAAAACCGAAAAAATGCTTTTCTAGCTTTTGAACCTCCGATAAGTGCCTAGACATAGTCGGATTAGAGCACTGGTACTCTTTTCTAACCTGATTCACGACTAGTTGAGTCTCCTCTCACGAGTAGCCGTCGAATCTCGAGCGCTTTCGCAGCTTGTATGCTAGCCAGCAAACCTTCGTACTCCGCCACGTTGTTAGTGGCCTGAAAGTTTAATTGAATGGCATACTTTAAGGTCTCTCCGTTAGGATATTCTAGGACCAGCCAGCCCCCGAGTCGCTTAAAGTAAGCAACCTGTCAAAGTACATCGTCCACTGGTCGTGGGAATCGTACTGGGGATCCTGAACAGGTTCAGAATTTGTCTATTTGGTGACAAAGTCTGCCAAGATCTGGGGTTTGATGGCCGTTCGGGACACGAAATAGAGGTCGAACTCCTCAAGTCTACTGACCATTTAGACATGCGTCCCGCTGCTTCCCTATTCTGGAGGATCACTCCTAAGGGAAACTCAGAATGCACAATTATTTTGTGTGCCTGAAAATAATGCCGCAGTTTCCTCGAAGATATGAGGAGGGCATATAGAAGTTTTTGAACCTAAGGGTAACGCTCCTTAGGCCCGTGCAAAACTTCACTTACGTAGTAAACTGGTCGTTGGACATTTTCACGCTCTACGACCAGTACTGCGCTCACTGCCTATGGCGTGGCAGCTAGATAAATTAAGAGCGTCTCTACTGGTTTCGAAGAAACCAGAACAGGAGCACTCATAAGATATCTCTTGACATCCTCAAAGGCAACGTTTGCCTCTACCGACCACTCAAAACCCTCGTGCTTCCTTAGAAGTTTGAAGAAAGGTGGTCCTTTTTCTCCCAATCTTGCGATGAAACGACTTAAAGCCGCCATGCATCCTGTGAGTTTCTGAACTTCTTTCTTCGTGGTCGGGGGGGTGCATTTGCACGATTGCCTTTATGTTTTCAGGATTAGCTTTGATTCCCCATACAGAGACAAGAAATCCAAGCAACTTTCCTGAAGAGACTCCGAATACGCACTTCTCAGAATTGAGTTTCAGGTGGTGTTTTCTAAGGTTGTCAAATGCTTCTTGCAGGTTAGAGACATGATTAAGCTACTTGATGCTTTTTACGACTAGATCGTCAACATAGGCTTTCAAATTTCGGCATACCTGAGGTGAAAAAGTCGATTGCATCAAGCGTTGAAAAGAAGCGCTAGCATTTTTTAATCCCAATGGCATTTTGACATAGCAAAATATTCCAAATGGAGTAATAAACGCGATCTTTCTTCATCTTCTAGACACATATTAATCTGATGGTAGCCAGAATATGCATCTAGAAAACTTAATGTTTCACAACCGGCAGTAGAATCAACCAACTGATCGATACGAGATAAAGGGAAATTATCTTTTGGACAAACTTTATTAAGATTAGTGAAGTCAACACACATTCGCCACTTACCATTAGACTTTCTAACCATTACAAGGTTGGCCAACCACTCTGTATGGTCAACTTCTCTTATAAAGCCTGCTTTAAGTAGCTTGTCCAATTCTGATCTAATAGCATCTCGTCGATCTGGGGAAAATCTCCGTAACTTTTGTTTTACGAATACTTTGTTAGGCCGTAAAGCTAGCATGTGCTCAATCACCTCCCTGGGGACTCTGGGCATGTCGATTGCTTGCCACGCGAAGACATCTGCGTTTGTTCGGAGGAAAGTGACGAGGGCGTCTTCCTATTTGGGGTCGGAAGTATCCCTGATACGAACAGTCTCCGAGGGTTCCTCTGTATTCAGAGGAACCTCTTTGACTTGGTCATTCGGCTTTGGTGCAGCTTTCGACTTCGACTGCTTGGTCGAATGCTGCTCCTTGTTTTCTTCCTGAGCTGGTATCTAGCCAACCATCTCGAGGGATAGACGGTCGCATGTATGCGCCATCTTCTTATCACAGTGAATTGTGATTACTCTTTTGGGACCTGGTATCTTAAGGCATTGATACCCATAATGAGTAGCCATTAAGAATTTTGCCAAAGTTGGTCGTCCGAGTATGGCGTTATATGCCGTATCCAAATCGACCACAACAAAGGAGATTTACTCTGTCCTTAAATTACTTAGAGAACCAAATATTTAAGGAAGAGAAACTTGGCCAATAGGTTTGGCCGAAGACCCCGGTACAATACCATGAAAGGAGTATCGTACTAGTCTGCCACCATCAACCAACACTCGATTTACTCGATAGTTGTTGATGGTGGATTTGACCACGATCGAAAAACGACCTGGTTGAGTCGAAGGGATCGGACAGTCACCCTTCTCGAGAAAGATGGTGACTTCCGACTACTTCGGTAGCTTATTGACAAGAGGAGGGTCAATGGAGTTTACCTCGCGTTCGATAACTTTAAGTTATCGTTTTGACTCGTATGCCGATGACCCCCCATAGATATGCTCGATGGTGTGTTCCGGATATTGGAACAGCATCTCCTCGTTGTTGTCCGACTGTGTACGACCACTGGCTTGCCCTACCACCTCGAGGGTAGGAAGTGGTCCTTTGCCGTTGTAGTAGTCCTCGAGTTTTCGTTGGAAAACCCAGTAGTTGCGAAGGTCATGTCCTTCCTTTTTGTGGAAAGGACACCACCTAGGCTTGTTGTTCTTCCACTCGGGGCGCTTACCTTTGCCTCGATTGGAGTATGGCTTGGAGCCTTGAGGATTTTTATCACTCACAGCCAAGACTTCTTTAGAACTGTTGGCTTGAAGCTTTTGGCCATTTGTCTTGTTCTTAGATTTTTTGGCATTCTTATCCTTCTTCTTGCCACTTTCGCCCACCTCTTGAGGAACTTTATCATCTTGATCAATAGTATTGTTCCACTCGACCGCTTCAGCAATGGTAGCATATCTATCGGCTATCTCGAAGAGTTTGGCGACAGTGGTAGGAGGGTTTAAGGCGATATCCTCCGTGATCCTTCTACTACGGACTCCCTGCTTAAAAGCTCTGATGACAGAAGAATCAGAAACTTCAGGAATGGAATTTTGAACCTGACTGAACCGTCGAATGAATTGGCATAGAGTTTTATGGTCATTTTGTCTCATCCTGTGCAGGTCGTCCTCCTTCCCAAGGTGATGGTAGGTGCCCTGGAAATTGGCCAATAGGAGATGCAGAGGTGCTGCCATGAATAGATCGACTCGAACGGTTGATTTAACAACCACGATCGAGTAGATCCCTCGAGCACAGTAGGAAGGTAATTTTCCATTACATGCTCTCCTCCTCCTGCTGCTCGGACAGCGGTTGTGTAGATCTGGAGGAATTCAATGGAGGTATGAGATCCATCAAATGTGAGAAAGCTCGGAGGTCGGGTGAGAAAGCCCGACACCTGATAATGACTTCTTGATGCCTTCTTTGCAAAAAAAGGATTGACGTCACCAGGTGATCGTACGCGATGATGACCGGTTGTAAGTGGACCTGACCTGAGGTAAGTCTCAACCTTACGAGGGAAATACTCCTCGTATTCCATCTGTTGTGGCAGATTTCTGGTCAGGAGCGGTGAACAATCACATCTCCTGGGAGCTTGTCGTTCGTCAGGCGTTCGAGGAACTCTCCTTCGACTGGAGTGAAGATCAGGAGAGCGTCGCGATTTGTTATCACGGCGATCTCCATGCGGTGAGTTATTTGAATGACTGGAAGCAGATGAAGTCATACCACCATGACTTCGGGGCTGATCTCGGCGAGGGTGCTCGAGTTTGGCCATCGTGCTTCGAAGCCTTTGCGCGATCTCTTCAGTGAAGAGGTCATAGCCGGGCGTTCGAGCAAGTTCTCGAGAAGGTCATTGATGCACTGGTGTTCTTGAGCTTCCTCTGGCTAATAGTGAATGCGCCTAGGGAGATTTCTCTGGGCCGCGAATCTTCTCTGTCGGGTTGTATTAGGAACGTCCATACCTTGTCCTCGAGCTTGCCTTAATGGAGTGCGAGTATTTTGAGAATTTCCCACATGCTCATCAGAGTGTTGACCCTGTCCATCACTGGAGGTGTCCTCGCCATCGTCACGAGGGATCGCAGTGTGTGATCGTTGGGGAGCATCCTTAGTCCTGCTTCTAGGAGAGTGAACATTACCTGAGGGAAGGATGAAGACCTCACGTTGACGATCTCCACTTGCGCTCGAGGCCTCCTGGCTTGAGGAGAAGTCGAAAGACACCGTCTGGCAACTTGGAGCAAACCCCTCCAGGAAGGGGAATTCCGGGTTATAACTGTCTCTGTCCGTAGGTGAGCCCTGCGATGGGATGGTCGAACTCGCAGGAAAAGTGTGTTCAACCCCATCATTTGTGGGGCCAGCCTGAGAGAGACGACCACAAGGTGCTGATGAAGCTCCGGAATGACGGCTTCCAAGTTTTGTCATGCCAGGTCGGACTGTCTTAGACGGACTTGAACATTTGGAGGTCGAACCCTCGTCATGTTGTGAGTTTGTCTTGGCACAGCCCTGATGGTGGTCGGATTGACCCTTGCCCTCTGAGGAAGTTGGTTTCTCATTTGGACGTAACGTTGTGGGGGATAAGGATCCCTCCTCAACTCCGTCGATGGTATGGTCCCTTGGAGAATGATCTCCGGAGGCGACATCACCATCGGATGATACAGTACTCGGCTCGTAGTCAAAACCAGCATCCATGTCAATATCTGCGTAATCGGCCAGGTCGAACTAGTTCTCCTTGTTCCACTCTCCTGCCATGAAAGCAATAGAGTTGGGAAAGACAAAGGAAACCTGATGACAAGAAGATCCCCACGGTCGGCGCCAACTATCGGTGTTTTAGAACCGAACTTACGTAATGATTGTTTGATTTGGAGGGACCATCAGGAGCACAAGACGAGACACTAGAGTCTTTCTCTTGATCTGTAACCAGCATACTCAATACATACACATAGGAGTAGGGTTGTTATTCTCTCCGAAGAAGGTCTGAACATGTATAAAAATTCCCCGTGTTCTCCTCTCTACATGATTTGAGTCTTGGAAACCCCCGAATCAAACAATCATTACATAAGTTCGGTTCTAAAACACCGACACATCTGATCGAACAAATCATCAATTCGGGGCAGTGGGTACTTGTTCTTGATGGTGACTTCATTAAGAGCATGATAATCGATGCATATTCTCATGCTTCCATTCTTCTTCTTGACAAACAAAGCTGGCGCTCCCCACGAAGACGAACTGGGTCTCACGAACCCCTTCTCAAGAAGTTCTTCAATATGCTTCTTCATTTCTACTAATTCATCGGCTGTCATCCGATAGGGTCTCTTAGAGATTGGTGTTGTTCCCAGCACTAGATCGATGACAAATTCAATGTCACGGTCCAGTGGCATTCCTGGCAATTCCTCTGGAAACACATCTGGATATTATCTGACAATAGGTACATCTTCCAAGGCAATGGTCTTTAGGCTATTGATTAACAGATGTCCATTACGCACCGAGGTGGCTAGAAATTACACTTTCTTTCCATTAGTATCTTCCACTGTTACGGCTCTGCGGCCACAATCTAACACGACTTTGTGCTTGGAGAGCCAATCCATGCCAAGAATGACATCTAAGGTTTGGGTGTCTAAAACAATGAGATTGGCAAGTTAAGAGAATTTGTTAAGATAGTCGGTCACTGACATGCCTCCTTACTTGAGGGCACGAAATTCATCATTCTTCAGATCAATAATTCCTTCTGGCACATGGTACTGGCGAAAAGCTGTTGAAAACTCTTCCCAGGTAATGTTTTGTGGCGTTTCATGTGCGGCACAGATGTTTTCCCACCATTCGGTAGCCATGTCTTCCATCTGATGGGTGGCATACATCATCTTCTCATGATCGCTGCATTGGGTGATCAGCAACTTCCTTTTGATAACACGAAGCCAAATATCGGCTTCTACTGGTGAGTCACTCCCAGAGAAAGTTGGTGGATGGGTCCTCAAGAATTCTGCCAGCTTGGACGGTCCATGATGACTATGGTTGACTGGTGCTGCGTTGTTGTTGTTGTTGTTCTAATTATTGCTCATATTTTGCATCTGGTTCATCATCGTGTACATCATTTACGTCTGAGTAGCCATAAAAGCTCCAAAGTTCTACAAATCAATTGGAGGTGCTTGCAGCGGGACTGCTCCGGATGGTATCTACTCATTCTCTTCTGCTCCAAGGGCTCCCGATCCACTGGGAGCAGCAAAATGAGTTTGAACCATCGGGCGAAAGCTCCTTGGTTTTGATAAGGTAGCAAGCACAAGATAAGTTAAGAACTAATTGAGGGGGTAGATTAAACCCAACAAACACAACTTCAAGAAATTAACTGAAATACTTATATTAATAGGCGTCTTAGCATGGCTGCAACAAATGCCTAAGTGCCTTTGCAACTCATACTCGCGCACAAGAAAACAAACGCAAACCTAACACACAAACTACCGCCTAAAGGGCGACACTTCTAATCTTAAACTAACGTGGATCAAACACATTGATCCTCAACTTACTTAACCTAAACTTGATACAATGGTGCTTCACTTTCTTTGTAGACTTGGGCTAGCGGGCATCCTTGTGAACTAGTCTTAGTGCCCCTGAGTGCGTGCAAAGAGAACACGAGTCCCTAGTGCAAGCACGACAGGCTCCTCCGGTGCTTTGGGCTCTGCTGGCCCCTCGGCCTCTTCTGGGTATTCCTCTGTATCTTCCTCTTTTGGGTCTTCCTCTGTATCTTCCTCTTCATGGTCTTCCTCGTCGTGGTCATTCCTTGTGCTCATACTGGCCGTAGAGAGCTTCTTCTAATGTGGCGATCCTTTCTTCTGCCATCTGTAGAGTCTCGTAGACACACTCCAACTCTGTGGCGGCCAACCCTAGGCATTCCTCTTGAGTAGCAAGAAACTGGGCAAGATGCACCTCGGTGGCGTTGCGCTTTCCATCTGTAGACGGGTATCGTGCAGGAAGGTCCACTACGGAGGCGCGGGGATGATAGCGGAAGACTATATCCTGAAGCTCGCGAGCGTAGATGTTGCGGGTCCTCAATATAGCAAGGCACGAGGATTCCTTGATTCCTTCTGAAAAGACCATCCTCCGGAAAAAGATATTCAGAGGATGGCTGGCTTTAGTGTCCCTCCGAGCATAGATAGTTAGACGACAAAGCACTCCACAGCTTCAGTCGTTCACCACCCAGTCGGTGCCCTTGTACATCGGTTGGACGAATCCTCTAAGCACTTGCACAAGCTTCCATAGTTCTGCAGCAAGTCCGCCCTTGCGCTCACCATAGTTTTGGAAACAAAGCATTTGCTACGACAGACAAGAGGGTAAGAGCCAAATTAAAATAGCGAGGAGAAGGAAAATTTCAGCAATAGTTGAGTCAAGAGAGACATAAGAGGAGTTAAGAAATTCCATTAATCTTCCAAGTTAATTTTGCTTTAGAAAATAGTTTGGACACTCTACGGCGGCCGATCTAACTAAGGTCAAGACCTACAATTAGTATGGCTCTGATACCACCTCTGTCGGAACCCAAAAATGTAATTCTAGACCCTCTGTGTATAACGCACTAGTCCAGGATCACGCTACTGCACACAGTGTCAACATAGATGAATATCAATCCACACAAGAAGAAATAATAGAATAAACGAGTAATTTGAATAACAAATAACTGTTATGACATTATGGTCGAGTTTACATTTATTAAGCCTCACAGGGCTGGCAGTAATTGAAATAAGCAGCAGCAGAACAAAATAAACTTCAGCGGGAACCCATAGATTCGTCACAGACAATCAACTGGGATCAAGACCTAACGATCAGCATCTTCGTAGAACTCCTCCTCAAAATCGGGCGAAGACTCTTCCACTTCTATTGATTGATTATAGCAAGTATGAGTACACAACCGTACTTGTAAGTCATACCATAGAATACAATGTATATATGATGGATTATTCCAAAGGAATAGTTTCTGTGGTTCTTTTGCAGAAATACAACATTTGCGATTGAATATGAATAATAGATTAAAACACAACGTAAAACAAATAAACAATATTAATTTAACAATTGTTTTCACAAAGAACACCCCTAAACAAGTTATTCACACAACTATATGACTTAGATCACACAGCTCCCTTCCCAAGTGTTTTATGAAAATCTAACCCTCGTGTGAAATCCCCGAGCATGTCCATGACCACGGACGCGGCTATTCGAATAGATTTGTTTAACACTCTGCAGAGGTTGTGCACTTTACCCACACGATATAACCAGTGTAGCTAGCACTAATCATAACAAAACCTTTCAGAAACTTCATCTTCAACATTGACACTTCCGATGTATTTTACTGATGACACTAATGCCCACACAAGAAATTAGTCCATCACACACCGTTAGATAGGGAAGCGGCGAACCGTCCCGCGATGTGAATCGCCACAAATACTGAAACACACCTCCACCCTAGCCCAGAGCCTAACCTACTACCTGAGTAGTCAATGTTGAGAATCCATAACTTACTAAGTTAGACCCGTCCCAGCAGGCATGTGGTTGTACAAAAGGTCCAGTTCAATGGCGCACAAAGTTAAGTCCTTAATTGACCAAGGCAAGACTTCATATTTCTAACTAAACAATCATTCTTTTAAAATCCCAAGCACTAAGCTCCACCATATCACAGAGTTTCCACCACTTCCCTCAATCTAAATCCTTTCCCACCCTATTGGTTAAGTGCAACACATGCCATCAACGAGTAATAGCACACAGTTTTCTCACAAAGTTCCATAATCACTTAGTCACATTCATATTTGCAACTCACATGAAATGACGACTCGTGGCATGGCTAAGCAATCTACTCGTATCTAACCAACCCACATTGGTGCTACGATAATACCAATTCAATAATAAACCAATCTAAGGTGACCAAAGATTATGACATAACAATAGACAACGTGGATTAATAACTAAATCCAAAAGCATTTAAATAAATACTTAAAATAAATGCAATAATTGAATAAAAGTATTTTTGAAAACTGGGTTCAATATGATCAAAGGTACAACTTGCCTTGTAATAGATCCTGGTACTGGTCTTGGTCTTGATGCACTCTTTCTTCAAAGTTCCCTGAAGAATCAACGTCTACTCGTAAACGATGCAAATAAACAAAATAAATAAATAATAGAGAGAAAAAAAAACTCCAAAAATTAAATAAAAATATCAACAAAATAGAGCTCGAATTTATATGAATTTAGAAATTTGAATGGGCTCAATCGGAGTTCGAATGAAGAAGATATGCCTTTTCGAAGTTCAAAACCTAAAGAAATACTCAAAAAGGAATTTCTAGAATATTCCGAATTATTTTCCTACTGGAAATTCCGGAATATGACATCAACTGATGTCATCACTAATTTTCGGAATTAAAACAAATCCCAGGAAATTGGACTGACATGTGGGCCCTACGTGTCATAGGCACGACTCATGGTGGACTGGGTCTACACAAGATCAGATCTGGGGTTTAGGGTGGAGTGACACGCACGCGTGCACGTGGCACTGACGGGGATGCCACGTAGACTGACACACACGCACAGATGTTGGTGTGGCTAGCCACATGGACGGACACTTCAACTTCACCAGCGGTAAGGCTCGGGAACCAAAGGCTCCAGCGAATGGCGGTGATTCACCGGCGGTGAGTGGTACCAATGTGTAGAGAAGACTATTGCGAACCTAATGAGGTACTCACTGGTGGTTGGGGGCGATCGAGGTGGCCGGCGGTGAGCTTTTGGCGGCGGAGAAGATCGGGTGTTGTCAAAATTGGGTTCCGGTAGCGTGGAGAGGTTCTGGAGGTAGCCTGGGCAACACTGAGGACAATGGCACAGACCATGACGGCTAGGCGATGATGACGGCAGCGTAATTTAAGATCAAAGAGCTCTGGTGACTAAACCCTAAAACTCCGATTGCGGCGGTGCTAGGGTTCCGGAGGTGGAATTGATCGGAGGTTCGGGATGAGGGGACAATGGTGATCCTTGGGGTCCTATTTATAGGGCTTGGGCGTGCCGGATTAGGTAAAACCGTAAAAGAGTCCAAGATGAACATGAGCAAATCTCAGAGATAGGAAGGGATATGGGATAAGATTTTGTTAGTTTTGGATGCGGACAGGTGAAAGGATTTGAAAACCGTATCGCTACGGGATTCTTTTCGTTGGAAACGCCATTGTCATACAAAGCCCAAGAAACGTCAATGGCGGTGGCGTAGCTCGACACAGCAGGGACGAAGGCGAAGGTGGGAGGGAAACATGACGTGTGGGCCCTACACGTCAGTGAAGACTCGCGGGCGCGCACGATCAGACTGGAGAGACAAGCCACACGGGCCCACCGGTCAGCAAGAAAGGAGGCGCGTGTTCGGACTGGAGCGAAAGGGGAAGCCAAGCGGCTAGGCTGAACCGAAGAGTAAATGGGCCAAGGCAATGGGTTTCAGCCCATTGGAGTTTCTGAGATTTATAAAAGATTTTGTACTTTAGAAAATACAATAAATCAATTTGGCAGATATAAAATAGCAAATGAACTCGAAAAGATTCTAGAAAAATCTAGAAAATATATCCAAGCACATAGAATCCAAATATAATAGTTTTCATAAATGTTGATGTTGACATTAATCATATTAAATTATTTTTATACTAAAAGTCCATATTAAGCTTGATTTAAAATCAAATAAAATTCAAGGGTGAATTTTCCAACTACTAACTATTCAAAAGATTTTTAAGACAGGAAAATTGGGATGTTACAAATATCAACACAAAGCTGATCCAGCATAAGCACCGATCCACCGACGCCCAAAAACCCCCACACCGCAAATCCACAGAGGATTATGTGAAAGGGGAAAATAGCGGGATGGCTCAAGAGGAGATCAAGAACTTCAACACCAACAAAGTAGGATAACTTCGGCAGCCCGAAGACTCCAAAATCTCCAAATCGAGAAACCAAATCGGGAGGAAGAACACACCAAAAAATGGGGGAAACTCACTGGAATTTTTCGATCCGAGAAAAGAGCTTAGAGGAGATCGGCTTTTTTTTAAGAAGGAGGAACCGAGAGAAACTACACGCTAACCGCCTGAAGAACACGCCCACCGGCCCACAACGCAGCTCACGCGTCACGGCCAGTGAAAAAGGCCAAGCATACAAGCAGCTAGCTTGCTTCAGTTGAAGTCCACATCTTCAACCCTTATCTCAACCAATATCTCAAAGACAAGTAGGCCCCATCTCTTTTTCTTTTCTTTTTTAATTCTTCTTTTCTCAAAATGGGAAATTACCAATTAGGCCTCAAAATTCAAACACTAACTAGATAGCATGTGGTGAAAGATTTCAATAGACACCATATCAGTCATCTGAAGAAACGAGCACATCCCATGTGGAGGTACTCGACAGCCGAAGATCCGACTAGGGACTACAAAGAAGGTAATCTTAATTAATTTAGCTCTTTCATATTGTGATTTGAGTAGATTTACTGATATCCTTCTGTTTGTAGATTTGTCGTAGAAGGATATTGACGCCTGGGTCAAGCTTCTCAGATTCTAGCAGTTGTCTTCGAGGAGGAGAAATTGAGGTGCCTAAAGGTAATCAATATTTTTGTTTATTTCATCTTTAGCGACTAGTAGTCATAGTTTCGACCACTTAGGAATCCTCATTTAATGACTTTTTGTAGCAAGTTGGCGTATCCGAGATCCAAAATGATTCAGATATTGATTTAGGATCTACTGAGGATGACTCGGAGGGGGACCAAACCCCTCTGGGTAAAAGGCGTCGCCTTGTGAAGGCAATGGATAAGAAGAAGAAGGATGGGAGTTCAAGCTCCGCCCTTCCTCCAACCTCCCCAACCAGTCGTTCCCGAGTAGTTTTGACTACAAATAAGGTCCCAAAGGCTAAGGTACCTTTTTATTATGACACTAAAATATTATCAATTTCCCCTTCTCCTGCCCTTGTCAAGCGAATAGAAATGGAAAAATCGGAAGAGTTTTATTTCTTTTATGAAGGCTACTACAGCTCTAGCAGAGCCTACGGTCAAAAGAAGCTCAAGCCCTCAAGTGGTCGAAAGAAGTTCCGACCACAATGAATGGGAAATTGCGAAGTAAGCTCCCCCACAACTTCAAGAAGCCCGACAAGCCAAGGTCGTACAACCCTTGGTCATTCCGACCAGCGAGGCCAAAAGCCATTCAAATGCTGGCAACTCAAAGCTGGTGAGATTGACTGAAGAGGAGGTGAAGAAGACTAGGCCTTCTTTAGGCAAAATGTCTTCTAGTTTCAGGATTGTATCCAGGAACCCAACGTATGTAAAACTCGATAAAAAGTAATAGTACTTATTCCTTTATTTTACGACTTGATTTTCTAAATCTTTTTCAATGTTATGTAGCCATGCTTCTCCAGCCCACGAGGACATTTCTAAGGAGAAACCTGCTATTGTCGTAGCTATGACCATGGGGATATTGGTTTTTCTAGTGGTCATAGAGACATAAGCAGTGGTGGTCGAGGCTTCGACCACAGACCCTGCGGTGGCAGGAGAGGAGATTGCCACTGTTGAGCCAGCTGCGTCCACTGAGGTGGTCCTTCCACTAGTGGTCGTGCAGACGTAGGCGAAGACGGTGGAGGATCATACCACTCTGATGATCGAGTCAACCCTGGACGACATTAATGTCCAGACGAGGGAATTTGCTTTTCGATCACCAGTAGTAGTCGATCAAGTGACAACAGAAGACTCTAGCCAAGCCCACCGCAATGGAAAAGAGGTTGTTGAAGCTGCTCCTTCATATCCTCAAGGTACAAATTCCCCTTCCTCGGAAGAAGAAGAAGAGTTTCACCTCTTTTTTTCTAGAATTTTTTGGTGTTCCAGCTCCCAGTACTTCACTATGGAGATCACATGACCAACTTACACATCCCAAGGATATTCTAATCCGATGGCATATTTTTTATGACAAGCACCTTCAAAAGATATGGTGTGAGAAAGTCAAGGGACTCAACAAGCTTGAAGACCCCGAGACACTGTACTCACATTTTGCTCGATCAGTGATCGATGTAAGTATTCGATACCAAATATATGAGCATTTGGGTTTTTTATTTCTAAACTTCCTCATTATTTGCTTCTTTCTCAGAAAGATATCGAACAAGTTGCAACAGTTGGTGAATTCACCAGGTAGCTTGTCGAAGTAAGGAAGCAGGAGATACTCTGTGAGCAGGCAGAGAGATGGTAAGTTACTTTTACAAGTAGACTTCGACCACTCTTTTAGTACTAAACACTTTGACCATTGTAGGTTTAAAAGCGATGCTAAGCCTTTAGCTTATGCACTCGATTATGAGAAAGTCAAGTCACAAAAGTTAAGGGCAGAAAAAGAGGACCTACTCAAGAACATACATGAGGCAAATTCTACAGCTTGCGAGCTGCAGAATGTTATTAAAAGTAAGTGATGTTAAGCCTTTAGATTATGCACTCAATTACGAGAAAGTCGAGTCACAAAAGTTAAGGGCGGAAAAAGAGGACCTGCTCAAGAACCTTCAGGAGGAAAATTAGGCAGCTTGCGAGCTGTAAATGTTATCAAAAGTAAGTCTCATTTTTATATTCGTCATTTCGATAACTTTCTTTATTTTTCTTATTTTTTGACTTGTTTTTATAGATAAAGAAGTCAATGTGAGCAAGCTTCAATCCAAGCTCCAATCAAAGAGCTTGGTGATTGAGGAGCTCAATTGCATCACAAAAGAAAACATCAAGAGCATTAAGGCATGAGAGGGGCAGTGTACAAAGGATGCTGCCTCATGAAAAGGAAGTAAAAAAGCTTGATGACCGCTTGCCAGGTAGAAATTCTTACCTACAACCAGTATAAGATACTAGTCTAAAGTGTTATTTTATTAACTAATCTTTACGCTTTGCACAGAGCAAGTGGCAGAAACAAAATGACTCCAGGAGTTACTAACCCGCGGTAAGGAGGAGACAAAGACGATGAACATCAACCTTCAAGACAATGTCTCTCTCATGAACAACATGCTCGAAGGACTGGATGCTGAGGAGGTTGCTCCTTATGAAGACACCCTGGTCGGGCACACGAGCTGTGTTGGCAAGCAGGTCGAGAACCTCCAAGAGTTAGTAACTACTTTGAAGACCAACTAGGTTGAGTCAATGAGGCAATCAGACAAAAATGGAGTAAGTTTTGCTATGGCAAAACTTAAAGCACATGACCGCAGCCTTTGCCTTCTTCCAATCGAGGCTAATTTTAACTGCCCTGAAATAGAAGCCCAAAGATAGATCGAAGAGGCTCAACTAAAGGTCGCAGACGAGATGCAGCTTGGATCTCCTACCGAGCCTGGTCGCGTTACTTCGACCACCGTGTAAGGACCTTCCCACTTAGGGGAAAGTTTATTTCGATTAGACTGGGTTTGAATCTTTTTTCGAAACCATGTCACCTATAGCTAAGCCGTGAGGTTGGACCTTATGATCGTAGTACTTGCGTAGGGCTTGTTGATAAATTGTCGAACGGATTAGGGCTTGGTTCCATTTTTGTTCGAGTAGATTGATATCATCAGCTCGAAGATGTTCTTAGTCGAGGTCTTTGAAGTTTTTGATCCTTGTAGACCTAATCTTTAGTTCTGGTGGAAGCATGGCTTCAACACAAAACTAGTTAAAATGGTGTTTCTCTTATATCTCGACTAGCGGTCGTAAGAATTGCCCATAATACTGAGGGTAAATCTTTTACATAAGCCCCCGAGCGCTTTAGAAGCTGGTCAAAAACTTGAGTTTTAATTCCCTGCATAATTTGGTCATTTGCCCTTTCGATTGCCCCATTACTTTACGGATGGGCAACAAAGGCATAGCATAGTTTGGTACCTAATTTTTCACAAAATTCTTAAAATTTTGTGCTCGAAACTTGTGTACCATTATCAGTTATGATCCAACTCAGAACACCGAATCAAGTGATCACACATTTCATCATGCATTTCTTGGCCACTTCCGTTGTTATCCCAAAAACAGATTCGTTTCGATCCATTTTGTGAGCGTATCAATAGCCATAAAAAGGAATTCAAAGCCCCCTAGTGCCGTTGGGAACAGTCCTAAGATATCTAAACCCCAGGTCATAAATGGCGAAGAAAGAGGTATAGTCTGTAATACCTGAGCCAGTGGGTGTATTTGCTTGCCATGAAACTGCATTACACACACTTTTTAACAAGCTCTTTAGCATCATGGAGGGTTGTTGGCCAGTAAAAGCCTTATCAAAAAGCTTTTCCAATCAGAGTTTTGTAGAAAGCATGAGTTCCACGGATACCTCCGTGTATTTCTGAAAGGAGTTCTAATCTTTTTTTATGCGATATGCATCGCATGAGTACCCCTTGAGTACCTTGTTCATAGAGGACCTATTCGATCAAAGTATACATTTTTTGCTTTGTGGGAAAAACGATCAGCCTCGAGATCATCATCTGAGATAGTAACCTTCTAAAGATATTCATAGATGGGATTCATCCAAGTATCTTCGTATTCTAGAGAGGCTATCTCACTTGGAGTAGTTTCTGGTTTTTTCGACCAGAGACGACTTTTGAAGCTGTTCCAAGAAAACTCCTTCTGGGATGGGTGATCGTGTAGAAGCTTTCTGAGTTAACTGGTCGAGGAGGAAATTATCCTTTTGAGGGAGGTATTGTACCTCTAGACCGCAAAAATATTTTTTCAAGCTTTCTAACATCCGATAAGTAATTACCCATGGTTGAATTAAAGCATTGGTACTCTTTTCCGACCTGATTCATGACTAACTGAGAATCATCTTTCACAAGTAGTCGATGAATCCTGAGTGCTTTCACTACTTGGATGCCAGCCAGTAAACCCTCGTACTCCGCCACATTGTTAATAGCAGGAAAGTTTAACTGAATAGCATATTTTAAGGTTTCTTTGGTAAGAGATACCAAGACCACCCCAACCCAGCAGCAACTAAGTATTAGTGACCCATCAACATACATTATCCACTGGTCGTGGGATTCGTACTCGGATCCCTGAACTGGTTCAGGATTTGTCCATTAGGCGGCAAATTCTGCCAAGATCTGGGATTTAACAGTCATTCGGAACACGAAATAGAGGTTGAACTCCCCAGTTCGACTGACTATTTAGCCATGCGCCCCACTGCTTCCATGTTCATGAGGACCTCTCCTAAGGAAAACTCAGACAACACGGTTAACTTGTGCGCCTGGATATAATGCCTCAGTTTTCTTGAAGACATAAGGAGGGCATATAGAAGATTTTGGACATGAGGGCAGGGCTCCTTAGGCCCATGTAGAACTTCACTTATATAGTGGACTGGTCATTGAATATTTTCACGTTCAGCGACCAGTACTGCACTTCTTTCTTATGGCATAGCAACTAAATACAACAAGAGTGGTTCACCTAGTTTCGTAGAAACCAAGATTGGAGCACTCGTGAGGTATTTCTTGACATCCTCAAAGGCTTTGTTTACCTCCTCAGACCACTCGAAACCTTCATGTTTCCTAATAAGTTTACAGAAAGGAAAACTTTTTTCTCCCAGTCGTGCGACGAAATGACTTAAAGCTGCCATCCATCCTGTGAGTTTCTGAACTTCTTTCTTTGTGGTTGGAGGGCGTATTTGTTGAATGGCCACTATCTTTTCAAGATTGGCTTCGATTCCTCGAGCAAAGACAAGTAATCCAAGTAACTTTTCTGAAGATCCTCTGAACACCCACTTCCTAGAATTGAGTTTCAATTAGTGTTTTTTGAGGCTATCGAAAGTTTCTTGCAAGTTGGAGATATGACTGAGACGCTGTATGTTTTTTTACGACCAAATCATCAACATAGGCTTCCATGTTTTTGCCTAGTTGAAGAAGAAAGGTCTTTTGCATTAAGCGTTGGAAGGAAGAACCAGCATTTTTTTAGTCCAAGTGACATTTTGACAAAGCAAAAAAAATCAAATGGAGTAATAAATGCGGGTTTTTTTTCGACATTTAAACACATACTAATCTGATGGTAACCAGAATATGTATATAGGAAACTCAACATTTCACAACCAGTAGTAGAATATACTAATTGATCAATACGAGGAAGGAAAAAGTCATCCCTCGGACAAGCTTTATTTAAGTCAGTAAAATCTATACGCATTCTCCACTTACCATTAGATTTCCTAACCATTACAGAATTAGCCAACCACTCTATGTGGTCGACTTCTTTTATAAAACCTGCTTTAAGAAGCTTGTCAAGCTCCGACCGGATAGCTTGTCATTGATCGGGTGCAAAGCACCGTAATTTTTGTTTTACAGGCTTTTTATTAGGCCGCAAAGGTAGCATGTGCTCGATCACGTCCCTAGGGACCCTGGACATTTCAGATGCTTGCCACGCGAAGACATCTGTGTTTGCTAGGAGGAAGGCAATAAGTGTGTCTTTCATGATTAGCTGTCCTTTGCAAGTAACTCGTACAACTCCACATCGAAGTGATATCTCACAACCTTTGAGTTCAAGTGACCTCAAGATATTAGATTCTTCTTTAAGCCGGGAACATACCGAACTCCTGTCAATGTGCGATGTGCTCCATTATACATCTCTAATGTAATCGTTCTCACCTCAGTAATTGTGTACTCCTTGCAATCTGCTAAGAGAACAGTTCAATGTGTCAGATGTAGATATCCTTCATCAAACATCTCACTCACCGAACATATATAAAAGCAACAACCTGAATCTAATATCCATACATAAGAGTTGCCTAATTGATTGACAACTAGCACGTCCGAATTATTTTTAGCTATCGTCACTGAACATGCACCCCTGATTTGCTTCAAACTTGGATAGTCCTTTATCACATAACATTCCTCGTCACATCGATAGCATACATGTGTGCCCTTATTCTTGCCCTCCTTCTTCCTGTGACTTTTGCTTTGCCTGCAACACCTATGGCAGCCAATACTTGATCACCTGAGGATGAATGATTTGATGTCTTCTTCAAGGACTACACCTCCAATAGATACGCCACTGCCTCATTAAAGTTGAGAGTGCTTTTTGACGAGAATATCCATCACTAATTGCTCCCATGATGATGGTATAGATGACGCCAATATGATGACCTTGTTGTTTTCCTCAATTTTCTAATCCACACTAGTCAGTTGTGTGATAAGATTGTTGAAGACCTTGGGATGGTCAACGAATCGTGTGTCCTCCTCCATGTGCAACATGCAAAGTTGCCACTTCAGCACCCATCGGTTTGTCAACGACTTTGCTATATGTAATTCTTCTAAGTTACTCCATAATTTCTTAATCATCGAGTACTTTACCTCATCAGAGAGACCTAGACGGATTGTACTGACAACCTTTCGCTCTATCACCTTCCATTCTTCAACAGACGTCTTTTCTGGTTTGTTCCCTTCAAGAGCATCGATTAACCCTTGGTGGACAAGGACATCCTCCACCACACAATGCCACATGCTAAAATTTCCTCCACCGTCAAATTTCTCCACTTGATTCCACATCGTCGACATCGATCTATATTTTGTGTCACTTGACGCTTCGCCGACCTTCTCACAAATCAAATTAATCCGGTCTTATTTCTAATGCCACTTGCTATACTCTGATACCCATTCTTATGCGCAATAGCCCCCAGATCGAATCAAAGTTACGAGATACTGCACAAGTGTGCACGATATTAAGAATGAAGTAGATGAATTCCGTAGAGAGAACCTAATAACAGTGATAAAATAATCACAAGAAGATAGAAAGATGTGTTGAAGCCGACCACAAATTTCTTAATTACAACTTCAAAAGAGTATATCGGATTGTCGCTCTCTCATAACCCTCTCGAGTCTTTTAGGACCCTCGGATCCTTGCCCTACACAAGAATCTAGTGCTAAATAATAACCTAGTCTCTAATCCTCTCGTGCGCCTCTTGCTTTGTATGAGTTGGTTTGTAACTTGTGTTCTCCATGACCACCCCTCATGACTTTATATAGGAATCTATGTAGAACACAACTCCAAGTCCTAGTAGGTTAGGATATGAGTCACTCATAATCATCATGAACTTCTACTCTTCTTATTAGTTACTAGTACCCAATCAGTCTTGCAATTGCAATTGAGTTTTTGGCTAATATAGCATTGTTTGTGCGCGAATTAGCAATTCTAACTCCCTCTCCGTGTCAAATGCGAAAATGACGCTGAGTCCGTGCACTGGAGGACTAGATCCGTCGATGGGCAACACATCGCCAAGTCCATGCACCAGGGGATCGAAGCCCATTGTCCGTGCGCCTGGAGCACAGTGGCACCACGTCTGATGCGACAAAGGGTGTCTCGATCTTTCAGTGATGGATAGCTCAATTTGGGCGAAGACGACTCTCATGATTTGGCTACCAATCGCACACGACCAATATACCCGACAATCACTAAACCAACTCTAAGATTGTTATCGACCTTGCTAGAAGCACGATCGACCTGACCACAAAGGTCTATTCCTGCATGCAATCGAAGAACACGCAAGAACAAGATAAATAAAAAATCTAAAATTCTGAATAGGAAAAGTTTCATATTGAAAAGTGAGGTTCTAAAGACAATGTCACTATTAATCTCGTCGAACAAGAGGATAAAACATAAAGTAGCAAAGGCTAAACTTTAATCTAACAAAACTCAAGGAAACTAGGGGAGGTGCGACTACCTTAAATAGGGGATGGGGAGCCGCACATAGCTAAGAGAAGGCGAGGTGGTACGACTGTTCACGTGAATAGTGCGGCTCCCTAGGTGGCTAGCCGGCATATGGGCCAAGCTGGGTACGATTACAAGGCCCAAACAGGTAACATGGCACCTTCTTTTTGTGATTGCAGCACACACAAAGGAGTTTGGAGGTGAGGCCAAATCTGTTAGAAAGAGGACGAGATAAGATTTCAATCAAGTACTCGTGGACCTCAAATGGAGTCCGTATGTGAAAGTTATGCATGTTTGAAGTCAGGGCTGTCTCCGGAGGCCGAATTGGATTCCAAAACGGGTCCAGCTCGAACTCTTGCTCGTCTTGGACCAAAAGTGATGTGGTGCTATACAAATATACATTTTCATCATTAGGTAGCATCATATAGTTTATATAATAAAAAGGTACTCCTAAAAACAAGCTCACCTGATAATTTAAGTAAAGTGTACGATCTATCAAAATTAGAACAGCAAGCATAGGAAATATGATTGTATCCATAGGGGTCATGTTCTCATCATCCTCCCCTTCTTGAAAACAAAGTCGTCCTCGGTTTTTGATAAGCTGAAAATAGGGTAACAAAGAAGCCAAGGTGTATGCATGGTATATGTATATGTCATCCGTTTTAACGGTTCTTCGTTGTTGCACAATTAATGTTATAAAACAGCAGTGATCATAAAAGCTCATTGTATTATTACCCCAAGAATAATCGTATATGTTAATGAGCAAAATAAAATTTCTCACACAACAATTATTGCAACTAGGTTTGTAAATGTAAGTGAAGCATTTATTCAATTCAAATCTCCGAAGTTGTAAACTTGCAGTGGTAGCACATATGAAAAAATCTACAACTTTTGGAATCAAACAAAGTTCATCCATATAATCATATTTCAATTGAGCAATAGCAAATTCATCTAGCAAGGGTGAAAAGATTTGTAAGTTCTTCCATACGTCAACATCATTATGCAGATTGTCAATACTAGATGGTGCATTAAGATATGAACACATAGGTATTGGATGATCACTAAATTTTATTTTCCTCTCATAATAAACAGGATTCAGCACACAAGAATTGTTGTTTAAAACAGCAAGCTTCAATTCATCCATATGATCACAAGTTATGCATATTCGATAAACAAGAAATTGATTATCTACACCATAATCTCCAATCAAATTAAACTTATAACTAGGGGTGTAGGCACTAGACAAGGATTTTGAACATGTGATTTCAGAAACTTTCTCCATAGCATGTGACAATTTCATAGGTGAATCCTGTTGGTGATATGACCTAGAGGCAATTATAGAGATAATTGTATCACATCTATATTTATGAGTTACTGAATAAATGTTATTATGTTCCTCGAATGAATCATCAGTTATAAAGATTAACAAGTATGTGACTTGTTGGTGAAGCTCTTTAACTCATATGATGTCATTCTAAATGTATCCCTGGTCCGATGTCACTGGTCAGAACTCAAGTGACTTATCGACCAACACATGTATTGATTGATGACCATATTTTACCGGTCATGGATATGGGGATATCGAATCAATAATGTGAACACATGTTTGAGAACATGGTGTTGGATTGACCCACCTTAAGACATTGTTGAGATTGTTATGATTTCATGTGTCATCAGTTGGTCTCAAGCAATGATAATGTATAATCCTAAGACCTGATATCAGCATGGCTTCCTACATGTGTAATAGTACACTTAGGGGTTGCCAAACGCTACTCATAACTGGGTAGTTATAAAGGTAGCTTTCGGATATGCTATGAAACATGCGGAGGAATGTGACTGGTCGGATATAGGATTTGCCCCTTCTAACATAACAGGAAAGATATCTCTAGGCCCCTCGATGTGGTCGGATAAAGAAAGTGCATGGCCATACCACTAGTGGTCGAAGAGTTCGACCACATGAAGTTATCCGACACTCGATCGAGAAAGTATTGAACAGTCCATGGATGATATAATATCTCACCTGGAGTTCAACCAAATATAGTGTGGCAAAGGGAGAATACACAAGCAGGTCGTTTAGTTCGAATAGATACAGACTGGTCGTATGGAGATACAAGCTGATCGTAGTCTGGTCGAACATAATCACTGAGTGGTCGTAAAGAGTTACGAATTGGTCATATAGAGATACGAGCTAGTCATTAGTGATGAGGACCTAGTTGTAGATCATATTGCATTAAGGTCCGTCCGATATAATTTGTGTATTCGGGAATCGTTATGTCTTGTTAGGAATTGCTAACGACTCGTGGTCGGAAAGGGTTTTTGAGTCACAACCGATTACACATGAACCTATAGGGTCACATACTTAACAGGTCGAACAAACGTGTTCGGATAGGATCCGTCATGGGCACTATATAAGGAGATGCATGAGGTTATTGGGAGACACACAAGTCACGTGAGTCACTCCACCGAAATCCTAGCCACCATCTTCTCGAGAGAGCCTCACCGTGCGAGTTGGTGCTAGCACACCGCGTGTGCTGTTCCATCCCCGGACGTGTCGATACCGTAGAGGCGCTACTGCGGTTGCTATTGCGCTCGAGGACGGTCCACAATCTTTACAAGGAACTACAAAGGTTGCTAGAAGAGACGATCGACTCGCGAGGATGCTGGATGATCGACTACGACCACTTTATCACGCGCTCTACGTTGGATCAGGCTGCTCCAACTCATCTTCCGCTGCTTTGCACGTCTAGTGGTAACGATCTATGATCTCTTGCTTGCATGGCATCCTAGTTTACGTGGTAGAATTTTTGAATTGCCAGCTAGCGTAGCCTACCTGTATCCCTTCAAATCCAACATAATGTAATATAAAGAATCAGCAGGAGAAATTCTAGTCAAAACTTCTTTATGTCTAACCAATTCCACATGATCATTAGATAAGATTAACTCATCACAGGAAACACTCAAAACAACAGGAAATTCAATTATTTTATCACATGGTGCACTCAAGTCCGTAGGTAAATCAACAATTTTATGACATGGTGCACTCAAATCAATGCAGACTGAATTCTCTACTTGAAACATGTACATATCAGAATTTTTTTCTACTAATTTTTGCTCTAAAATAGCATGAACAGTGAACAATTGTAATTCTTCACAAGCATACTCACCTTGAGTGATGATAGCACCATGATCTTTACCTTTTTGGCTCTCCTCAGATGATGTAGGTGCATCCATCTCCTCATCTTCCTTCTCAACCAATGGAGTCGGTGGCTCAATCAGCGCATTCTCCTCTTCGACATGGTTCTCAACTTCTTACAAGTTGTTAGTCATAGAAAAAGACACAAACACAGGTTTGTTCTCATGTTTCCTACCATCAAGCATTCTCAATTTCTTCTCAATCTGACTTTCAACCTTACAGGCAAGTATAAACAAATGAGGGAGAGAACCATATTTTTTGTGAACAAGAAGGCCCTGAATTGGTTGATTAAGCCCACTTAGGAATCTATTCTCTGTAGCTTCAACATGTTACTCTAAGCCACAACGCAACAAACGAGTTTTCAATTTATGGTAGTATTCCCTTACAGTTCTACGACCTTGTTTGAGATGTTGTAATCTAGCTAACAGATAATCAGCATGATATTTAGGAACAAACTCATCTCTCAAAAGTTTCTTTAATGCATTCTAAGTTTAAGGCACTCTTCCATGTCTACGTAAATACTTCCACCAAAGTATTGCATCCTCAACAAAAAAAACACTAGTGGCAGCTCTAATCTTTTGCCTGTTAGACTACTCATAATATTCAAATTCATTGTCAAAAGCTATCTCCCAGTCAACATAGGCATCAGGATCAAATTTACTAGCAAAGGATGAAAAAGTGAGTTTAGCTTTACCAAACGTACTATCACGATCATATACCTCCCGTGGTGGACGATCTCGTCTCAAGCTTGCATCTTCCTCGCTTACTTTCTTGCACTCTCGTTCAATGGCTCAAAGAAGACGTGGATCTATCTCATAATCATCCCGTGAACCTGCCATAGTTAGTAAAAAATAAGGAAACAAATCACAAGTATATGTTCCTATCAACTACTAGGATCTGAAGGCTCAATGTCGCTCACACTCAAGCTAATACCAAGTTCTTACCAATTTTTACCAAGCAAATAGGCGGTGACCGGCAACTAGTGTTGGTGCTAAACGATCTCCGAAGATTGACAAAGCGATTGTAAGCAACTGGTACCTATACAATGGTAGTAGGTGGAGCTAGGATAGGCCTCAATATGGTAGCAAAGATTAGCAACAATCAAATCAATAATGCAAGTTGCGAAATTATTCAAAGTACTAGTTAATGTTGCTGATCCTAGCCTAGAAAAAGCTAGTTAATCAAAGCCTGTGAAGAGAAGTGTATGAACACGCACGCAAAGATCAATGTGACTTGATGTAAGTAAAGGAAAATCTTACACCAAGTGCTAGGAGAGACGCTAGCCAACTACTCAAACTTCTTTGTAGGGGCACAAGATTGTTCACATGATGTAGAGCACAAAAATAATAATAACATGCAATGTAAATAGCCCTCTAGTTTAAGCAGTAAACAACAGCTAGTCTCAAAAGAAGAAAAAGCAAAGTTTTATATGACATATATATGCTCTTTTAAAAGGTTTCGATGAGATCTACAACTTTGCAGTTGAGGCGAACCCTAAATTCCGAAGGGAAGACCGAAAGAAACGGCAAAAACAAAAACTAAAAACTTGCTACACGAATTCGAGGCCGAAGATGGCCGATTTTGGGGCCCCTGGAGGGCGATAAGTGGCTTAGGTGGAAGGTATGCGTCTCGTCATTAGCTTTCAAACGAGTACAAGAACATCGAAAATGGACACGATATACAAAAGTTATGCCCGTTTTACTGAAGGTGTCTCGGAAACAGAATTATACTCGGACTCGAAACCGTCTCGGGTTTAATTTTGAAACTACTATATCTTTCAAGCCCGTGGGCCAAACTTGCTGAAATTTTTTGTGGAAGCTTGTTGTTATATGTAGAAGGTCTCCACTAATTTTCATGAACTTTTCTTTTCTCTTTTTTTTCTCTACCGCAGCTTTTGTTCTATGCGGCTGCCTTTTTCTCCTTCTAATATTTGGCCGACCCTAGGGTTTACCGCAAGTCACAAATAACAGCAAAGGATGGATGCTGGACTCGGACACCAACTCTCCCAAAAGATCATGGCAATCCTCAAGGTTTCGTGGTGAAATCAGCTTGAACTCCAGTAAGCAATTCGGATTAGATGAAGTGGAACAAAATACTATTTTTGGTGCATTTTAGAGGAGTTCTAACCCACGAATTTTCTGTTTTAGATGCAAAAACTAATAACCCTAAAAGAACGATCAAGCGATGCGAAGTAAACACGAGATGCAACTAGACAAAGACTAACTAGACAATAACTAGAACTAGAAATTAGCAACTAGACACGACAATGCAACCAATAATTCAACAAGCAAAAACCGAAAAGAAAGATTACAAGGCATAGATTGGTTTGGACAATATGAACTAACCCTAATTTTTTTTGGATTTTTGTGGACTGTAGGTAAAGGAAAAAAATCTCACCGATCAACTGTAGCTCTGATACCACCTGATGCAACAAAGGATGTCCCGATCTTTCGATGAGATGGATAACTCGATTTGGGTGGAGACGACTCTCACGATTTGGCTACCAATCGCACATAACCAATATGTCCGGTAATCGCTGAACCAACTCCAAGATTGTTATCAACCTTGCTAGAAGCACGATCGACCTGACCACGAAGGTCTATTCCTGCATGCAATCGAAGAACACGCAAAAACAAGATAAATAAGTGATCTGAAATTGCGAATAGGAAAAGTTTTGTATTGAAAAGTGGGGTTCCGAAGACAATGTTGCTGTTGATCTTGTCGAACAAGAGGACAAAGCATAAAGTAGCAAAGGCTAAACTTTAATCTAACAAAACCCAAGGAAACTAGAGGAGTGCGACCACCTTAAATAAGGGAGGGGGAGCCGCACATAGCTAAGAGATAGCGAGGTGGTACTACTGTTCATGGTACTACTGTTCACATGAACAGTGCAGCTCCCAAGGTGGCCGGCCGGCATATGGGCCAAGTCGGGTACGATTACAAGGCCCAAATTAGCCCTAACAAGTGACACGGCACCTTCTTTTGGTGATTGCAGCGCACACAAAGGAGTTTGGAGGTAAGGCCAGATCCATTGGAAAGAGAAAGAGATAGGCTTTTAATTAAGTACTTGTGGATCTCAAACGGAGTCCGTATGTGAAAGTTATGCACATTTGAAGTCAGGGCTGTCTCCGAAGGCCGAATTGGATTCAAAAACGGGTCCAGCTCGAACTCTTGCTCGTCTTGGACCAAAAGTGACGTGGTGATGTACAAATATATATTTTCATCAATAGGTAGCATCATATAGTTCACATAATAAAAAGACACTCCTAAAAACGAGCTCACCTGATAATTTAAGTAAAGTGTACAAGCTCTTGTAATTGAAACAGCAAGCATAAAAAATATGGTTGTATCCATAGGGGTCATGTCCTCATCATCGTCTGTACGTCCGATGCACGGTGCCACACGAGTACGGACTAGGGAGCTCACGGTGTAGGACGGATCGGGGGTTGTCTTTGCCCCTGGCGTACGGATCGGGGGGATTGTCCGTGCCCTTGGTGCACGGACCAGTGGGTTGTCCGTGCCCTTAGCGCACAGACTCGACACTATTTTTGCATTTTATCTGAAGAGAGCTAGAATTCCTAATTCGCACACCAACAATTCTATATTAGGGGAAAAAACTCTTAACTAGACTAGCCAAGACTCGAGTCGGGCCTATGTTTGTTGACTCCTTTCCTTTGCGCTTGCCGTTCCTTTGATTTTTTTGTCAATTTAGCACTGTTGCGATCGATAATTACAGAAGTAGCGCTCGGCGCGAAGAAATTGATGTTTTGACCCCATGTTCACACGGAGGCTGACCAAATTTGACCTTGGCGTGACACGTGGCGAAAAATGGCCCGTGACCGGTCTGATTTGACACATCCGTCCGGTGATCGGCCGGCATTGCGCCACGTTGGCAAATCTGGCCCGTGGTCGGGCGGCATAGTGCCACCTCGCTAATTCCAGCCTGTGGCTGGTCGGACTCAGAAAGGTCAATCAGGATTTCAAAATTCGAAGCCACCTCTTTTTGGCTAAATTAATTGGCCAAACTCAGAAAGGTCAATTAGGATTTCAAAATTCGAAACCTCCTCTTTTTGGCTAAATTAGTTTTGAACCGGAGCTCTTCCAAGATTTGATATTTGGAGCATATGTAGTAAGCAATAGTGTACGTTCCATCTATGATTGTGACCAGGGGTGGTTTAGGGGCTAAACCGACCAAATTTTCATAAAGAAATCATTGATGTGGGGCATGTTGTAATATCCCATTTAAAAATAAAACAAACAAGTGATTGGTACTGAAATTAAATAGAATTAGAAAGGAAAATTCAGAATTTAGGAGGAGCATTAGAACTCGGGCCTTTGGCCCATAGCTCTTTGGCCCAAGTGGGGAATTGGCTTAAGAGCGGGGAATCCAAACCCTAGCCACCCCTGAGTTGCTGTAGCTGTAACACCCCAGCCCAACTCGAGCCTGGAATGCTACTAAACTAACAACATACCACAATAAAACTAAGACATTTTACTAAATTTCTATGAGAACTCCATTTGTATAGCTAACTATACCAGAGGTTCCAACAGTTAAAACAAACATCATAATTAAACAATCCAACATCCAGCATAATCGATAGGTATTCAAGATATGCTAGTCTACTAAAGCATAACCAAAGGTATCCAACATATGCTACTCATCACTATTACAAATAATCCAACGATAAAACATAACCATAACAAATCCTTTAAGCAGTATGATCATTTGTTAAGGCGTGATCTAAAATTTAATCAACTATAAAAGATTCGTGGTAGTGTGTGTCCAAACATATGACTACTCCCTCCCATGCATATCGTTCTTGTAAGGGGTACCTAAAACCACAAACAAAGCAAGAGTGAGTCCACAGACTCAGCAAAGTACAAATAATAAGACATTAAAACACACCAATATAACATCAGCATCCATTTTCGAATCTTTACCATACAACATGTCATATGCTTATGCAATGCTCAATGCAACCTTTCTCTTTAACTCTTTGTGCATTTTACCGGTAATGCAAGGTATGCAACCGTCGATGCATACCCATGCCTGTGCTCGCAAGCACAGGGACCAAGAGCCCAATACTCCGCAAGTAATGGGGACCTCAAGCCCACACTCCACAAGTGTGGGGACCTCAAGCCCGTCATATACATGACGGGGACCTCAAATCATTGCTTGGTCACCACGTGACCAAGCCTCAAATATGATGACATGATGCACATGTACAATTCATCTTTCCATCATTAACATGTAAAAGCCAATTCCTCTATTCATCATTAACATGTAAAAATAGCAGCATCATGTATGAATAAAACTTACTCATACTTCTAGCATTCAGGATCATTAAAATTCATATCATTCTAGCATCCAAGTTTAGCGCACACATTCATAATACTAGCAAACATGAACAATCACTCATAGATTATCTATCAATAAATGTACTTGCCTCAACCGTGCGTAGATGGAAGACGCGAAGAGGGCGCTGCCCCCGGAACCACACCCCCACCTGATTAAATTTAACAAGTACACTAAGATAGAAATTCTGGACCAAACTTAGCTAGAAACAAATATTTAACTCACTACGCTCTCTAGCGCGACCCAAAACTCCAAATTCCAATTTTATCGATATGCCTCCAAAGCAGACAGTCATATTCCAAAATTCATAACTTTTCATACAGAGATCCAAATTAGGTGATCTCAGACTTTATGGAAATATTATCAAATTACCCACCTAAACCTAGTTGGTGAGCTTTACAGATTCGGTCATCTAATACCCTTACCAAACTGATTAACAGAGCAACTAATTCTCGTCAGGGTTTCTGGACAGCGGCACTAAATCTAGCATAACTTTCAGTCCAGACATCTAAAAATTATGATCTTTACCTTTATGGAAACCTTAGACAATAACCTACAACTTTCGTTATGACGAGACCTTCTAAATAATCCATTAACTTTAAGCTACAGACCGATTAACAAAAACTGTCAGCATTAGAACAGAATTACAGAACAGCGACGCTACGAAAATCATAACTTTTGAACCGCTCATCCAAACGACGTGATCTAATACTCTACGGAAAGGTATCGATGTCGTCTACAACTCTCTAGGAGGAGACCAGGACAGATTCTGCCGCTAACAGCCCTAAATCAGATGAACATTAAAACTGCCAGATTCTCGATCTAATACCGACATTGCTACGATGCACAAATCTACGACTTAACGAACGATGATCAAGGATTACCCTTGGAGAATCGCTGAAGAACTCGAAGAACACCATGTGACCACTCTCCTTCCTCTCTCCCTTCTTCCCTTCCTTCTTCCTTTCTCTTCCTTGGTCGGCAAAGACCCGAGGAGGCTTCTCCTTCCTCCTTCTTGGCAGCAGCTAAAGCTAGGGGTGGGAGGGCACTGTAGCACGCCATGGTACTGTAGCACGGCGGCGGTACTGTAGCCTTGCTACTGTAGCAACCCTAGGGTTGCCCCCTCTCCTTCTTATGTGGCCAACTAGCCCTTCCCCTTGGGCCTAAATGTTGTGGGCCGGAAGCCCACAACCCAAGTTGTCCAAATTATGCATAAACCCCCCTCTCATCTCCTGTTAAAACACTTTTCTAATTGGTCATTCTCTCTAATTTATTTCTTCTCTCTCGAATACATTTGGGGTATTACATTCTACCCCCCTTAAACGGAATTCGACCCCGAATTCTAATCACGCTTAACGCCAAAGAATAGCTTATTAACATTACCACGTACTTGCTGTGAACAATTCTGGATACTGCTCGCGCATGCGAGACTCCAATTCACAAGTTGCTTCCCTCTCGGACTTATGGGATCACGTCACCTTGACGGATACCAATGTCTTACACCTTAACATTAGTCTCGACCTTTATAGGTACACTCAAGACACGGGACTCAAAGATAAGGTCTTACTTGTTGGCCAATGACTCTAACAAAAACTCAAGCTTGGACCTCTCATGTACTCACTCAAAGAACGGAATATACAAGACATTGCATATTTCGCAAGATGCACTCGAGACGGTCCTAGCGATTCGCCAATCTACAAATCTCGTAACTATCGAACCTGTCCAACACACCTTTGGTTAAACTTCCTTTTGGCACCGAATTACACCGTCTGCACCAAACACATGGGACTCTTGTTCCAACTCTCAGTCGAGCACTTTACCTATGCAAGCAGCATCTCCTTTAACAAGGGACACACAAAGAAATCGCCTTCCAACTCACTTATCCGAAGAACTCAACTGAAAACAAAAGAGTCATAATGCATCCAACTCAAAACCATCTTCCCTTAGAAGGGCCCAATCCAAAATCAATGGATTTATCAGGAAAACTTTTCCACTTTTCATCTAGGCAGTTTAGAAATAAATGCCACATAAGCCAAAAGCGTAATCACTCGAATAACCAGATTAACCATTTTCTTTTTTTTCTTAACTGGAAAGAACCACATATACCGACAAGAACCAACTCAATTTGTAATTGACATCCATTGTAAACACATAGTTCAAATAAGAACTAAGAGAATATCTCACTATCCAAGATCACACCCTTTTTCCACAATCTTTCTGTTAAGAATTTAACTTTCTCTTAAACCATAGGATCCCAAATCATCGCATAACATACTAACTCATTTATCTTAAATTGGCAACCTCAAAGCTATGTTCGACCGAACATAAAATCCACACTTATAAAGGGAGACTCTTCCAATCCACAATATCACACTCTAGCCAACTTCTCTACCGAATGAATTACTTTGACAAAATAATTCCCAATAGCAACTCAATATAGATTTCACCCACCATCACATCCTCAATCATTAAGGATAATCAATTTGAAATTCACATCACACACTCTTATTTACTACACCCAAAGGATACTATCAATGATCATCCCACTACTCGGAATCTACTCTTATTCTACTACCTTTACACATAATCATTGGCAACCAAGGTTCTAGCATAAAAATGCAAAGCCCAAATTCAACCTCCAAGACTCCTACAACAAACTTCTCGTATAAAAGACCGAGAAATCCTCAGATTCATTCACTAAAATTCCCACACTCTAAATATACTCAATCATTATCATCCACATGTATATATTTTCTCGACCAAATTAACTTTTAGAAGAATTCTATCTCCCCGAAGGTTATTCACTAAAGCCAGGGCATACCTGCCGACAACTCAACCCTACCTACTATCCCATCAATTGACATTACGATTAGATTACTTCGCTAATCCTATTCTCATTAAACTACACCATCATAGATCATCTACCCAACCTTGCAAAATTACCCAATCGCGATACTCTAACACATTGATCAAGCTTCTAGACTTTCGATAATCCCAACATTCCAACATGAATGAAGGTTCTTGGATTATAATTCGCTATGGGTTCCACTAGTTGTAACACTAATCTGTTTTATTTCAACGACAATCATTCCATTTAAATCCAACTCTTTCCAATAGTTATAGGTCAAAACCAAATCACTTTCATTGTTCTTCAAATAGCTTGGCCCCAAAATCCTCATTGCGATCATTTACTTGACCACCACCAACCAATCGCCACATTACACTTTATAAGACCTTGCAACCCAAGTCGGTTAATCTTTTCTCAACAGAAAGAGCAAACAAATACAAGTTTTAACACACGAGGAAACACTACTCCTCATAATGAGCATGAGACCAAGAGAAATAGTCAAATTGCATTGATCTCAAAAAACAAAAGACGAGACCACAATTGAGGGCACACGTACCACAAGAAGGGTGTTTCAAACATCAATAAATCACAATAAAACATTGCTTTTGAAACTCAAGAAACACTTAAGCGGCAATGATAGAAAAGTTGCAGGTTACAATCCTTAACTCCAACCTCAAATACTTATGGTACACCTTTCTTCCCTTTAATAGAGAAAATAATTTCCTTTGATTACATCACCACTTGCCAACCCAAAGAAGAAGTACTTTTAAAACAAATCACATTAATCACTTAAGAACCCATTAGAACATTCTCACGCATCTCCTTTCTCAACAATTTCAGCTACCACATTAAGCATGAACTATCAAAAGCTCACAAATGCAAAACTCCAAACTTTTCATTTAACCGATATTACGGAGGTGTCAAATTACCTTCTTTCTAAAAGAATCATCACCACTCCCACAAGTCACAATCTCTTGCAGACAATCTTATTAACATCAAAAATAATACACTCTTAACAAGAATCTTTATCGTCAACTCTTTTAACAAGGGCATGCAGCCACAAGTCATCCTCATGAGACACACCTGAATAAATCATATTTTTTCGACCCTTCAGTTATTAGCAATGCTCACACTAATTTTGTACACAAATTCAATCTAGCGGTTACCGTAGACGTTTAACGAATTATACAGTCATGGAAGAATTTATGGTCAATTCTCTATCTACGTTCCCACTAGCAAATATGAGACCATCAAGCAACCAATTAAAGGCAATTTCCAAATTATTATCCACTAGGACAACAGTCAAATACATCCCTATCTCTCCCTTCCTACACAATTAAATTTATCCATTGAGATCAAGTAATCCAACCAGTTTAGCAACCTAAACAATTTTAATGATCAACCTTCTCATCAAAGGCATACAATTGTCCTACCACTCCACCATCAAGTAAACAAAGATCGCCAACTACATCCCATCAGTTCATGTCTTAGCGATGCTAAACACCATACTTCGATACATTATAATTGCACCTAGCGATTACATATGATCTGTACTTATCCATAAAAGATAACTTTCAAGATGAATATCCACTATGACACTAATCTAATACCTTCTGGAGTTATCTATCCCAAAGGATTAGATTAATCCGTTGAGTCCAGCAAATCCAATCTACCGGAAAAGCTTACCAAATTTATCACCCATAGTGATCAAACCAGTTTCATCAGAGTTCTATACTTCTTAATAACTCTTCTGACCCCAATTAGGTATGGACATACTCTTTGTCACTACCCATCAGGTAATTACTCTATGACAACATCACATTAATCAACTCCAAGTCCAAATATCTGGGTTAAGACCAATCATGCACCACGCTGCGGATTCGACTTGATAACTCAAACCTTATTAATGAACTTCTATGTTTAACACATTTCGCTTAAACATATCAAGACCTCACAAAAGGATTTTAACTCCCTTCAGAAAAAAAGAGGCATTAACTTCAAAATTCGAAATAATCCAAAAGAAATACATAAAGCCAAAGCTTTCACATGATAAAGAACTTGCAACAGAAATCTTTGAGTATCCCGAATACCAAGCGAATAAATGAATCAGATTTTCCAATAAGAAGGGCAGAACTCCCAAGACATAAATAGAGACCAAGTGAAATCCCAACAAATTTCACCATCCGCATCTATACCCAGAATTGGTCTAAATCAAGCTCAAGAAGAGAATAACTTTTCTAAAGGAATTCACCCACAGTACCTGCAACTATGGTACTCGGGGTAATCACTTCGCTAATCTCATACAACGAACGGTGGTGTAACCTGGTAAAGCCCATGGCCACAACCATGACCTCAACCTCTCAACAGCAACTATAGTTACATAGCTATCATAATAATCAAATCATAAGCAGTCATAGTCATTTCATATCAGCAATCATCAATAAGATATAACGAAAACGTAAATGCAAAGATTAGCCCCTCCCCATCCTACTATGCACCAGTGTGTCAAACTTTTAAGTTGATTAGCCATTAGCAATTTTTTTAATTAATCTAGTCACCACGGACCTCTGACCCGCTCGATACTAAGCTGTAACACCCCACCCAACTCGAGCACGGAATGCTACTAAACTAACAACATACCACAATAAAACTAAGACATTTTACTAAATTTGGAGAACCTCATTTGTATAGCTAACTATACCAGAGGTTCCAACATTAAAACAAACATCATAATTAAACAATCCAACATCCAAAGATAATCGATAGGTATTCAAGATATGCTAGTCTACTAAAGCATAACCAAAGGTATCCAACATATGCTACTCATCACTATTACAAATAATCCAACGCATAAAACATAACCATAACAAATCCTTTAAGCAGTATGATCATTTGTTAAGGCGTGATCTAAAATTTAATCAACTATAAAAGATTCGTGGTAGTGTGTGTCCAAACATATGACTACTCCCTCCCATGCATATCGTTCTTGTAAGGGGTACCTAAAACCACAAACAAAGCAAGAGTGAGTCCACAGACTCAGCAAAGTACAAATAATAAGACATTAAAACACACCAATATAACATCAAGATCCATTTTCGAATCTTTACCATACAACATGTCATATGCTTATGCAATGCTCAATGCAACCTTTCTCTTTAACTCTTTGTGCATTTTACGGTAATGCAAGGTATGCAACCGTCGATGCATACCCATGCACATGCTTTCATAAAGCACAGGGACCAAGAGCCCAATACTCCGCAAGTAATGGGGACCTCAAGCCCACACTCCACAAGTGTGGGGACCTCAAGCCCGTCATATACATGACGGGGACCTCAAATCATTGCTTGGTCACCACGTGACCAAGCCTCAAATATGATGACATGATGCACATGTACAATTCATCTTTCCATCATTAACATGTAAAAGCCAATTCCTCTATTCATCATTAACATGTAAAAATAGCAGCATCATGTATGAATAAAACTTACTCATACTTCTAGCATTCAGGATCATTAAAATTCATATCATTCTAGCATCCAAGTTTAGCGCACACATTCATAATACTAGCAAACATGAACAATCACTCATAGATTATCTATCAATAAATGTACTTGCCTCAACCGTGCGTAGATGGAAGACGAAGAGGCGCTGCCCGGAACCACACCCCACCTGATTAAATTTAACAAGTACACTAAGATAGAAATTCTGGACCAAACTTAGCTAGAAACAAATATTTAACTCACTACGCTCTCTAGCGCGACCCAAAACTCCAAATTCCAATTTTATCGATATGCCTCCAAAGCAGACAGTCATATTCCAAAATTCATAACTTTTCATACAGAGATCCAAATTAGGTGATCTCAGACTTTATGGAAATATTATCAAATTACCCACCTAAACCTAGTTGGTGAGCTTTACAGATTCGGTCATCTAATACCCTTACCAAACTGATTAACAGAGCAACTAATTCTCGTCAGGGTTTCTGGACAGCGGCACTAAATCTAGCATAACTTTCAGTCCAGACATCTAAAAATTATGATCTTTACCTTTATGGAAACCTTAGACAATAACCTACAACTTTCGTTATGACGAGACCTTCTAAATAATCCATTAACTTTAAGCTACAGACCGATTAACAAAAACTGTCAGCATTAGAACAGAATTACAGAACAGCGACGCTACGAAAATCATAACTTTTGAACCGCTCATCCAAACGACGTGATCTAATACTCTACGGAAAGGTATCGATGTCGTCTACAACTCTCTAGGAGGAGACCAGGACAGATTCTGCCGCTAACAGCCCTAAATCAGATGAACATTAAAAACTGCCAGATTACTGATCTAATACCGACATTGCTACGATGCACAAATCTACGACTTAACGAACGATGATCAAGGATTACCCTTGGAGAATCGCTGAAGAACTCGAAGAACACCATGTGACCACTCTCCTTCCTCTCTCCCTTCTTCCCTTCCTTCTTCCTTTCTCTTCCTTGGTCGGCAGCACCCGAGGAGGCTTCTCCCTTCCTCCTTCTTGGCCAGCAGCGAAAGCTAGGGGTGGGAGGGCACTGTAGCACGCCATGGTACTGTAGCACGGCGGCGGTACTGTAGCCTTGCTACTGTAGCAACCCTAGGGTTGCCCCCTCTCCTTCTTATGTGGCCAACTAGCCCTTCCCCTTGGGCCTAAATGTTGTGGGCCGGAAGCCCACAACCCAAGTTGTCCAAATTATGCATAAACCCCCCTCTCATCTCCTGTTAAAACACTTTTCTAATTGGTCATTCTCTCTAATTTATTTCTTCTCTCTCGAATACATTTGGGGTATTACAGTAGCGCCGCGTACTATAGCACCACCTCCACTTGCAGCCCTTGCGCCACCCCTCTCCCTGTTGGTGCTGCCCTCTGCTGTTGCTGGCCAGATGGAGGAAGAGGAAGACGGAAGAGGGAGGAGAAGAGAAGGGGAAAGGGAAAAATTCGTGCTTTGGCTTCGTGTCTCCGAGGGTAAAAATCTGAACCCATTAGATTTATTCTAGGTTAATCTTTATTCTTTTTTAGAACGTTTGGTCAAGGGGAGGATGGATTTCTATTATGTCCAGATTCGTCAGGTTTAGGGCAAAACGTTGTGGAGATGATTAGGGGTATTTAAACTCGAAATTAGAGTTCAGTGCAATTAGAGAAAAGCTAGGTTATCGCGTTAACTTTCAAAGAAGGTATGGATCGTTACAATTGGAGTAGCGAACGAAAAGTTATGGCCTTCGGAAGGCTGCTATCCAGATTTTAGACGTAGTTGGCAAACTTCATGTAGTTGAGTCGATTTTGTGTAAAAATTGGTAAAATTAAATATTTATGTTAACTAGAATATTGTAGGAAATCTTGTGTAGTTTCCATAACTCATATTATTCATATGTTGTATAATTAAAGATATAAAATTGTGAAACGGACTATTCTAACAGAATCTGGAATAGTCATCGGGTAAAGGAACGGAATAGAAATTGTAGAATTAAAGTTTCGTTATAACCAGGAAAATGTAGGTTATTTCATAAGGATTCCATAAAGTCTTGGATGGCCGAATTCGGAGTTCAGATGAGAAAGATAGGGCCATTTTTCTACTAGGACAGCGGGTAGTGCGTCCGGTAGTTTTTGGTTAAAACAAGTCGGTTTGGCGTAGACGTGTGAGGGCAGTTAGAATAAAGTATCGGTATTGTAATGTATGATCTTGAGTTGTGTCTTGGATTGTTTGTCCAAGGAGTGTGGTCTCGTGTGCATTGCCGCTGTTTCGCTCTCTGGCGCCACAAGGGTAAACAGGCAAGTGCATGGTAGACGATGTTCAATGGTTGAATACTGTATGCTTTACCATTTATTACTATTATATTTCTATGCTTTTACTTATTTAATTGCAAGTAATGTTAATGGTCATTATTTATTCCTTATTGTTGGATATGATATTGTTGAACAATGGTAATGTTGATGAAACTGTGAATATTTGTGCATTCATAACATCATTGCATATGAAAAGGTGATCATGTTGATCACAACTCTACAGGAGTGGAGAAGGTCCCCGATCCTTAAAGAGGACGGGCTTGAGATTGTGTCATCGACGGGTAAACACTCATGCTATATCGGTATACAAAAAAGAAGTGCATGTTGACATGTAGTGTAGGGATGCATAGAATGAAAGATGGTTGATAATTGTGTATGTGAATAAAGAAAGAGAATTGAATAATTGAGCATGAGAATAAAGAAAAGAGAACAATTAATGTTGATGATGATATTGTGTATTGCTGATTAAGCATTGTTCATTGCTTACTTTTATGCTTGCTAAGTCGTGGACTCATCCTTGCTCAATTGTTATTTTTATGTGATCGTTGACGACGCTTCACTTGAGAAGGGTTAGCAATTGGAACACTACTTACACTCAGTTACTTGATCACTTGCCATGAGAAAACTCTACCTTAGCGTGATGGTTTAATCTCTTAGACTAGGATAGACATTTATTTCTTCTCGATGATTGATTGGAACTAGTTTATTCATTCGATAGACTCCGTTTAATTGATTTTGCTTAAGTTTTGGATTACTATTCTACTTTACTATCTAGAGTTCATATATTTGTGCTTGCCATGTCGATACTCTTGTGTTAATGAGATCCGTGGTTGGGTTTTAGCACTTTATGGCTTGCTAGAATTTATTATTAGTTGCTGATAAAATTAGTAGTTAGGGTCTTTTGGTGGTATTCCAGGCTCCCGGGGTGTTACATATGTTAAGATACGTGCACATGTAAAGACTCATGCACAGACATGACCATACTTATGTGCACCGCGCAAGGAAGACTCGAAAGAGTTTATCAATTAGCAGCACATCTGAAAAGGTCTTTAAAAGCAGAATAAAACTGACCGGTCTTAATTACCCTGTGTTTACAGTTTGCATGTTTCAAGAAGAAATCAATTTCAGTTTTATTGAAATACTGGGAGAATGGATTAAAAAGGAACAGATCTATCAAAGTTTAGCTCCTGATGTACATTAACCGATGGACCCTAGCTAGATTGCCAGGGAAGGTGATCTGTCTCAATCTGCAGGCGCTTTGTTTCATCAACGAACGAACCAACCGCATAACAACACTAGTGCAGAGCCTAGTTCCGTTAGATGTTTGCACTTGGTGTTTCTACGCGTTTCCACCGCGACATACATAGCTAGGAAGCATATGCCTAACCTCTACATAATTAATGACTTGAATTGACTTGCCCAAATTAAACACTAATATGGTTAAGGGAACCGTTCATCTACTGGCTGATTGTGCGTCCAGCTAGCCCATCCTGTGCACTAGCTTTTCTTTTTTGAGCTAGACTTGCCTAACTGAGTTCCTTTGGAGGGTTGGTGGGGGGTGGCCGAGTGGGGACATGCCTAACTTTGTTGGTTGCAAACGATTCTTCTAACCCATGAAAGCATGTAGCAAAGCATACCCTACTATGTGTTAAAGTATCTACAATAGTCTATGTCATTTATTATTAAGGAGTTGCCACATCAGCATTTATGTAACATGAAGGAGAGAAGATGATATTGTTTCTAGATGAAAAAAACCAGCAAATTGTTAAAACTAAGGCACAAGAAACAACCAAATACTCTATTGGAGACTTACTTGTTACTTAAAAACGTGTTTTGTGGGTCCCACTGTCTCCAAGCAAAATATCCACCGGGTCACTTGTGCAGCCCAACTTCATTATTGATATGATAAATAAGCCAAAACATATAGACCACAAAGTTATACTTCATTATTGATCATCAAGAATTATGCACACTTGTAGCAATTAGAGTCTTAGATACAAGCTCAAGAAACAATCTATTAGAAGATTTGTTTCTTTTTATTAGATTGAGTACTCTCTCTCTTCTTAGTATCAATCTAAGAAACAAACTATTATAGATACTCTTATTATTAAGCATTCTAGAAATTCGTTATGTCACCGCAGGCAGTTATATGACTGGCTACGTACTCAATTAACACCGTGCATTGGTTTGTGTTTAGACTTCAGATACACACAAGGTGCTCCGCTATGTCTTGTTTGGAACGTATAAATTTTACGGGTTTCATCGTAAAAAACAGTTTAATCCTACATGAATCAGGGAAAAAAATCCTCCGAATAAGGCCTTAGCTGCAACCAGAGTTTGAAGAATCGATCGGCTAGAACCGCCCGTTTCTCGGTTCAGTCCATGACTGGTTTTGTAAAAAAAAAAAATTGATGTAAGGTTTTGTAAATTTTATTCGGTATTTTTTTTATACAAAGGTAAATTTTGGCCGGTTTAGCCCCTAAACCACCCCTGGTCACAATCATAGACGGAATGTACACTACTGCTTACTACATACGCTCCAAATATCAAATCTTGAAAGAGCTCCGGTTCAAAATTAATTTAGCCAAAAAGAGGTGGTTCCGAATTTTGAAATCCTGACTGTGAAACCTTTCTGCCCATGTGGACCTAAGTCCAGCCGGCCACAGGCCAGACTTGGCGAGATGGCCCAATGCCGGCCGGCCACGGGCCGGATTTGCCAATGTGGTGTAATTCTGACCGATCATCGGACGGACGTGCCAAATCCAGTCGGTCACGGCCATTTTCCACCAGGTTTAGCGTCCAGGTCAAATCTGGCCGACCACCGTGCGGACGTGGTGTCAAAACTGTAATTTTTTCACGCTGAACGCTACTTCTATAATTATAGATCGTAATAGTGCTAAATTGGCGAAAAATTCCGTTCCTTCACTCTTGCTTTTCTTTACGTTCTATGGTGCCGAATTCTCCTCTGTTTTTTTTACCATACACATAATAGGGTTGCAACATCGGTGGGTAACAACTTTCAACCGTGGGTAACAACTTTCAACCACATACCAATTAACTTTTTTCTTGTATCTTGTTGAAAAATTATCTCACTTTTTACGGGAATAATGCAACTTGCAACGTCATATAGTTCCAGCTTATCACTAGATAAATTGATTCCAAATTCATTTCATACTTTCCCTTGAAGGAGGTGATTTGACATTCTATATGGATAGCAGAGGCTGCGATTTGCGGCAAATAGCAACTTTCAACTGTGTATGGAAGACTTTTTCCTTGGATCATGTAGTAAAGAAAATATCCCACTTTCGTTTCGACATAATGCAACTTTATTGCTGAACTAATTTGAACTTCTTTCACGCATAATGAAACTAGTAATAGCTAGAACTAGTCAAATGGTAATCTGTTCATCTTCTATGTATAAACAACCAGGGGGATTCGTGGGATTCAAAGCATATCATTCATAGTAAGAGATAGAAATTTTCACATTAATCTGTAAAAAAGAAAAAACTCTAAAAAAATTCTCATCAATGGAGAAGAAAGAATGATCTACATCACTTATTTTGATGAGACCATATTATAATAGCACAGATTAATCATATATATATATATATATATATATATATATATTGCCATTATGACAATTGTATAACAAATACAACTAATCTGATAAAGGTATTATAGTTGTTACGTTTTATAATAGATATAACGATATTTTTCATGGGCATTATAATTATATAATAAGTACAACATGTTTGCAATATCTATTCGCGCTGTCAGCGCGGGTCAAGTGCGGAATCCTGTGAGGCTGTAAACTTTAGTTGGTGTGCTAGGCCACAACAAACACATCACGTTCTCGATCGGCAGATGTGACATGACGGGACGGCTACATGGATTTTATGGCGGGACAGGGGCAATAATAAATATTATCCCACGTCTGGAAGATATTATAGTAACGAAATCAAATTTATCTTACTTTGACTAATAATATATTAAAAACTATTTAAATTGATCATGAGTGAATAGTATCATTAGATTTATCATGATAAATATTTTCATAATATAATAATTTTGTAATTTTTACTAACAAAATCATATGAAAAGTAATGGTCGAAGTTATATAAGTTTATTTGCGACGCAGTCAAACGTCATATATTAAAAAACGGAGGGAGTAGTACCATAGCAACGTACCGTAGGAACAGTGTATACATATTATAGCAAAAATACTGCATCGAGTTTACTGTGCCTCTGGTACTGTAGTGCTCGATCTAGCCTGTTCATTTCGAATCGTGCGGTGGAGATAATACCTTAATACATGTCGCTGTCACTTTGCTTCTCTACATTGCTTCTCTACATTAGCCTGTGCTAATGTAGAGGATCTGTTTCCCTAGAAGATAGGCAATAATCAAATCTGAGGCTACCAGACCTGGATCCATGGGAACCTGCAGAGGGAACCACAAAAAGTCGCGGCATCAGACATAGCCAAATGGGCGACATGTAGGGATGAAAACGGGATGGATAATTCCTGTCTGATCCGATACCGTATTTGAGAAAAAAAACAAGGGATACTATTTTTTTAGTCTCCATCCGCATTCGATATTATCTCTATCCAAATCCAGAAAATCTCATGGAATATGGGTTAGGATATGGAAAAAGCAATATCCAATCTGTATCCATATTGTATAGGATATCCGATAAACATCAATATCTTTTAATATCATCTATGGTTTTCTAGTCATTGACTAAGATATAGTATGAATTTACATTTTATTATGTTTATGTTGTTAAGTAGGATAAATTATTATCTAATAGGTAGTATAATTTAACGCTTTCGTTGGTGAAGTTATATATTTTCTTTATGTGTACACTATCCGTCAAGTTATATATAACCGATCTGAATCGGTCTGCGTCCGCCCAATGCCCGTATCCCGAAAAATCTGCATTTGTATCTGTATCCGGGGTATTTGCATCCGATTCCGAATTTAGAGTAAAAATATGGGTTAGGATACGGGAAGAGCAATATCCGACCCGTTCTCACCCCTAGCGACACAACACAATCTGGTATGGACTTGTTTAGACACGACGCAGTTGGGCCGGCTAGCTAAATGGGTCGGGTCGGGCTGGGTCGGCCTGTGGGCACAACCACCGATCCAAGTACGACATATCGAGCTCACGGGTCGTGCCCATGCCGGCTTAAGCACGATTAGCCCGACGGGTCGGGTTGGCCTATTTAGAACCCGAAAATTTGGGGGGGAAAATCCAGAAAAATATATAGAATTCAAAAATACAAATTATTTTTTTTAAAAAAAATGAGTTCTATACCCATAAAAAGAGACGAATATATTGAAAATGTAATATTGTGCTTTATTAATGTTTAGATGCCTACATCGTTAAAAATTTTGCCAAGTAAAACCGCAACATGAGAAAATATTGGCAAAGAAAAAAAGACTATAGCATATAGCTCTGCATACATCGATATTCTAAGTGCCGTTGTCTATGTAAAGATTTTTGAACGCGTCCGTCAACTCTGGATTTTTCTACATAGTGTTGATCTCATGTACTAGCTTGCTCCAAGTCTTTCACAGTTATGGGTATCTTCAACATCTCACTCGTGAGATTTGTTCTTCTCTGCTCTAATATTCTTCTAGAAAGATTGAAAGCAGATTCGAAAGAAACCGTAGAAACATGAACAGTTAACACATCACGTGCTAATATGGATAGCACTGAATATGTTACCTTATGGTCATGCTACTGTTACTTTTGGACCGAAAAGACGACTAAAGGGAGGATGAATAGGAGCACAATCTCTTTTTCTCTTTGATTGAATTTAATACTAATTTCATTCTAATAGCTATAAAAGCTATAAAAATTAATATCTTTTCAGCCTACAGCACCTGTCCAGTTGCCCCAAAACCAAAACCTCCTCACGTCTCTTCTGGAGATCACACACAGCAGAGCGCTTTTTCCCATTCATGTGTACAGCAAAAGCATGATGTTGTTCTCACGCACGAAAACCATATCTTAATTCTAGAGTTCACGCTGGCCACGAGAGACCACTCTCCAATATGGTTTCTCTGTTGCTTCGCCCGAACAGCAAAACCAGCCACCGCACACACGGCGTTTTGTTCTGGAGATAACACCAACCGAAAAACAACACGTAGCTTTATCTAGAAGATCACAAAAATCTATTCAACCCCAACAATTAACAATTGAGAGACCCGACACTCTTTCTAACAAGGATTTTTTTGTTTTATTTCAGCTTTTCAATTTTGAACACCATGGAATTATTACGTGTTGTAGTCTCCGAAACACACCTTCATAGCTGCAACACATATCATCTATTTTTTATCTCTATACGCCCCAACTCGAGCTCGGATGTCTTCTCCAACATCATCGATCCTTTGAACCATGACTTCACATCAAGTCATCTCCTAGTCCTCGCCGTAGACCATAACCGTCTCCGAGTTACCATGTATATGTAAAGACCAAAGAACTATCTTTTTTCGACATAAGTTCTTCTTAACTTACCGATATATATCCACATACATCATACATCTTAAATAATATTAGTAAACAATATTATCAATTATCCTAGATCTAACCGTATGGTCTAACAAGAGTCCGTGTTACACACGGTGATGCTGCCGTGTCAGATGTGTCCTAAGTATACTGAGTATACTATTGCACATGTTTACATAAAGGAGGTTGCAGAATGCAGATTATTGGGAATCGACACCACAATTACATCCTTTGAAAATAGGATATAGCTATACTCAAGTATCAGTTGGGCCAGGCGCTTTACCTGTGTTGTTGGCATTGGGGACAGCGCGCCGTGTTTTGGATGGATTGTCCTGATGGAATAAGAGGTCCTCGCTTGACCGATCGGTTGCAACGATCAATAGCGTCGTGAAGAAAATGTCGAGCATTCAAGTCTACGAACGACCATACAAAGTGGCAGAGAGCAGGGCTTGTATTGTGCGCGTTGCCGTGCTCTGCTGACTGTCATGTAGCGGCTGATATTTAGTCCTGTACGCCTGATTGAGATGGAATTCAATCATCTTCACCAAAATAACGGGTTAATGATATTAGAGAAATCGTGCTACATGATAGCACATAAAAGAAGTGGTTAAGGTTATGAGAAGAACATAATTACGAAGAGACGGAATCGGAACCCAGTACTGAGACACGTCTGCGAGTAGTATATAAAGTAGAATTGCTATCTTTGATCCTACTTGTGATTCTATCATGAGCAATGGTTACACGAATATGAGAAGCATCCTGTCTAGAAACATGATGATGATGAGCGTGTGAAACAAATCCTAGTTCCGATTTCTTTTTTTTCTAAATGATCATGTCTCATAAAAGTTCTAGGTTGATGAGATGAAATTCTAGTAAGATTTTTCTTACCATTTTTCAACCTACGCCAACAGAACTCAAGCAAATACTCATCCTTCTTGCAATAGGTGCAATGGTACTTGGTACCACTGGGAGAAGCACCTTTTGGCTCAAAAGATGGTTGGGCAAAACCTGTAGATTTGAAAATAGTTTTTGCAGGTTGGGTTTTGAACTCAACTAAACAATTTTCCAAGACTTAAATGACATTTGGTTTGGACTTATCTTGGACAAAATTGTATCCTAACTCTTGCTTCTTATAAGGAGTTTTTGACTTGTCAAGAATCATGTTTAACTGTTTCATACCCTTAGAGAATTTTTCTAATGTATCCTTAAGATAAGCATTCTTTTTTCCAAGATTAAAACATGATTCACAAGTTTTGACCTTAATGACTCTAGCATGTTTCTTCTTATGAAAAGCAACTTCAAACTTAAGGCCTTCACATGAAGCACAAAGAGCAGAATCAATTTTGTCCTTAAGCTTGGCAAACTTAGCTCTAACTGCTTTTATTATGTCTTTTACTTCATGTCCACGTTCTGAGCAGAAAGAGCAAAAGCTAGACCCAGCCTTATCAGAAACAACTAACTTACTAAATTCTAAGCATTTTTCACATGGAGCAGATTTAACTTCAATTAACTCAGTCCTATCATTTTCTAGTTGGTGCAAGGCAACATCATGAGTAGTTTGTAATTTAGCAAGTTCAGAGTGTAAATCATGGTAGGATGAACATTCATCAGCATTAAGATTTTTAGCATTCACAAGTTCTAGTATGAGATTATCAACTTGTGACTCTAAATCCTTGTTCCTAGCCATGGTGAACTCTAACGTTTTATCCTGACTAAGCAGTTGCTCAAAGATAGTATCACATCTAGCAGAGAGAACATCATAGGATGGAGATACCTCATCGGTGTCATCGATGTCGATGGAGTTGGCCATGAAACACATGCTGGTGAAGTCTTTTGCCTTCTCTTTCTTCTTGTCTTAAGGGAGCTCCTCCTCCTTGCCCTCCTCGCTCGCAGAGTCCACATCGCTCATGGATTGCTCTCCAAAAGCGGCAACGACCTGGTGAGCGGTCTTCATGAGCTTGGCAGCATCAAACTTGGACTTGTTCCCTTGAGGCTTCCTCCAAGCTACCTTCTTATCCTTGTGGTTGCCCTTCCCTTTCAGCTTGGGGCGGTTCGCCCAAATATGGTAGAGCTCTCCACACTCATAGCATATCATAGGGCCGCCTCTCTTCTTGTTTCTCACATTGTTATAGGCCCGTGTGAATTTCTTGGCTAGAAGGGCTAACTCAGCCTCAGGAATACTCTCAAGCTCCTCTTCATGGATTGCAGATAAACAGGCAAATGAAAATCCAGAGGAAGACTCGGAAGAATCATCAGAAGTTCTTTTAAGAGGGTCAGCCACCAAAGCCATATTCTCCTTCTTAGGATAACTAACTCTCTTGATCTCAAAAGTCTTGAGCTTGCTATAAAGTAACTCCAAAGAGAGATTAGAGAGATTGACATTCTCCTCAATGGCAGTGGCCTTCATCTCCCACTCCTTGGTGTTGATTGCAGCCAAGAGGTGGGTGGCATTCTCAGATTGAGAATACTCGATGTCTACTGCTCTCAACTGATTAATCACCTTATTAAAGCGAGTAAATACGACATCGATGCTCTCTCCAGGACGCATTTCAAACTTATTGTATTCTCGCTTGAAGACTGTTTGGCGTACTTGCTTAATTTGGGACGAACCCTCATGATAGGTTTCGAGGGTGTGCCAAATCTCGTGCGCGGTCTCAAAATTGCAAATCCTATCATACTCCTGTCTACCAAGCCCAACATATAAAAGGTTCTTTGCCTTGTGGTTGTTAGCCAAGAGGGCTACTGAAGCCGGCGTAGCAACCTCAAGCAAAACGAGCGGGGCCTGAACAACCTCCCATATGGCTTGTCCTTTGCTCTAAAGGAAGACACGCATGCGGTTCTTCCAATAGGCATAGTCGAGCCCATCGAAAATATGCGGCTTGGTGGAGTACTTCTCCATCGCCAAGTTCAGTGACCGGTTAAGATCAAGATTGAACTAACCGGGCTCTGATACCACTTGTTGGACCGAAAAGGCGACTAGAGGGGGGATGTATAGGAGCACGATCTCTCTTTCTCCTTGATTGAATTCAATACTAATTTCACTCCAATAGCTATGAAAGCTATGAAGATCAATATACAAGCACAGTGGAAGACTTGTATTGAATCCAATCAAAACCCCGAAGCAAATAGACATAAATTACCAAAGATTCAGAGTTGGCTGGTCTGACCTGACCAGGGGTGGTTTAACCGCTCACCATGGGCAGTCTGACCGGCAACTAGTTAGCGGTCTGACCTCCATGCCAATGAATAGTAAAATCAGCCCGAACTCAAAATCACAAATCAGACTAACTTTTGATTCGCAACTCCAAACCTTACCAAACTTGAGATATATCTTCTCCAGGATGTCAGAAACCTATTTCAATCAAAGATCGTGAAGATCCTTGCCAAAGTTTCGACATTTTTCCATTTGAGTGAAGGTTGCTCCAAAACCGAGTCAAAACCAAAATATGATCCAAACACTTGCTTATGGGTGATTGATGATCAAGATGATTCTAGATATATTTTCACATATCACAGCAAGCTAGATCTAGGCTAGAAACCAAAGGAAAACCCACGGATCAAAAAAAGCCCTAAAATCACAAAATAGAGAGCAAGAATACAAAGCGACTCATCTTGTGAAATCTTTCTTGGATTGATTTGAGATGATGTTGGTTTACAGCCACTCCATCTAGGAGGACAAAGGCTCAACACATGAGCACGAAATCAATCCAACTCTTTAGAACCCTAACCTCTCCACCATTCTCTCTCTAAGCACAACCTAGGGTATTTCAATCAAAGGGTTAAGGGAGTGCTTAACCAGCACCCTCCCCTATTTATAGTGAAGGCTAGCTTTTAGAAGGAAACCCCTAATAGGCACCCGTTAAGCCCACACACAAACATGTTTCACTTACGCACGTATTTTAAAGCGCCGTCTTCATCTCCTCTTGACCTAAACCGCTTCTCCTTGCGCCGTCTTGAGCCGCGGGTTAGCAAAAGGTCACTAAGGCGGTATTTAGGTGAAGTTACCAAAATACCCCTTCTCGATCCTCTCCAAAGACCGAGTCCAATCTTCATGAAGCAATCCCATGCTTCACCACATGTAGGTTGATCAACGACTCTCTTCATGTCGGCAAATATCTCCCATCCGGCTCCCACTGAAACCACCAAGGTACTTGCACCGACCCCCGCGCCGCTTGATGCAACCCGTCGCACCTAACTTCCCATTCGGTCATCCTTGTCTATTTTGCGCCAAGCTTGAATCCACTGACTTCACTAGGCATTCTCGATCGTTCTGAACCTCAGCTCTCCAAGCCTAGTCCCGATCATCCTCGCCGTTGACCGTCGTTGACCTCCAAGCAACCTGCACAACAATAGACCAAGAAATTATTTCCAGAAACAAGTTCTTCGCAACCTGACCCACGTTAGTTAAAACATGCATCATGCAACACATATGCACTGAAACCCATGAACTTGACCTAACCAAACAATCATCGCCGCCAAGATGGCCGATGAACAAGTCAAAACCGGTTAGACCGCCACCCTTTGGTCGATCTGACTGCCACCTTGGCCGGTTTGACCGCCCGGTGGTGGATCGATTGCCACCTGGCCGGTCGGCCGCCACCTGGCGGCTTTGACCGCCTAAGACCTGATAGAACTTGAACTTTGCCAAAAACGCGTATTTCGACAAACCTTCAACGCCAGTGCCAATTGTATCATCATCCTAAGATCGTGAGCATATCCCCATGATATCCACAGTTACAAAATTTCGAAGCGCTCTTTATGGTAATCCACAGTATCACTGTCCAGATAGGTGGATAGTTCCCCACTGCTATGGTGGCGATGTGTCTTGCTTTTGAACTTGACATTGTAGAACTTGAACCCTTGGACCTGGAGGAAAAACTTGCACCCCATATTTTTGTTGGAAATATGTCCTAGAGGCAATCATACAGATGATTATATTTCATTATGTTCATGACATTGGATAATATGTTATCTTGTTCCTAGAATGATATTGTTAATATTTATTATCAAGTATGTGACTTGATTGTGAAACTCTATATTTCTGCGATAATTATTCTTATACGATCCCTGGTCGGAGACATATGAGGACACATATGAATAGACTAGCATATGTATTGGTTGATAACTATGTTTCACGGGTCATGGATATGGAGATATCAAACCAATAATATGGACACATGTTAGAGAACATGATGTTGGATAAGACCCACCTTGAGACACTATTGAGATTGTTATGATTCTATGTGTCGTTAGTTGGTCTCAAGCAATGATGATGTATAATCCTTAGACCTGAGATTAGCATAGTTTCCTACATGTGTAATAGCACTCTTAGGGGTTGCCAAACGCTACTCCGTAACTGGGTAGTTATAAAGGTAGCTTTCGGGTATGCTATGAAACATGCAGAGGAATGTGACTGGTCGGATATGGGATTTGCCCCTCCTAACATAACAGGAGAGATGTCTTTGGGCCCCTCGTTGTGATCGGATAAAGAAAGTGCATGACCATGCCACTAGTTGTCGAAGTGTTCGACCACGTGAAGTTATCCGACACCTGATCAAGAAAGTATTGAACAGTCCATGGATGACACAACATCTCACCTGGAGTTCAACCAGACATCGTGAGGCAAAGGGAGAATACACGAGTAGGTCGCTTAGTTCGAACAGTTATGGACTGGTCGTATGGAGATACGAGCTGGTCGTAGACTGGTCGAACGTAATCACATAGTGGTCGAAACCTGGTCATAAGGACTTACGAACTGGTCGTGACCAAATACGAACTGGTCGTATAGAGATAGGACTTGGTCGTAAGTGATGAGGACTTGATCGTAGATCATATTGCATTAAGGTTCGTCTGATATAATTTGTGTGTATTTGGGAATCGCTATGTTCTGCTAGGAGCCGCTACGACTAGTAATCAGAAAGGGTTTCCGAGTCACAACCGATTACACATGAACCTACAGGGTCACACACTTAACGAGTTGGAACAAACCAGTACGAATACGATTCGTCAAACGCGTTCGGATAGGATCCGTCATGAGCACTATATAAGGAGATGCATGAGGCTGTTGGGAGATACGCGTGAAACGCCACCAAAACCCTAGCTGCCATCTTCCTGAGAGCTCTGCCGTGCAACTTAGTGCTAGTACACCGACGTACGGTTGTTCCTTCCCTGGACGTGTGGATACTGTAGAGGCGCTACTGCGACTGTTGCACTTGAGGACGATCCGCGATCTTCACAAGGAACTACAGAGGTTGCTAGAGGAGACTATCGACTACGACCACTGCATCAACGTTGGACGATCGACTACGACCACTACATCGACGCGCTTGACGTTGGACCAGGCTACTCCAACCCTTCTTCCGCTGCTCTGTGCGTTTGGTGGTAACGATCTATGATCATCTACTTGCTTGGCTTCCTGGTTTGCGTGGTAGAAATTTTTGTTTGTAGCTATCATAGCCTACCCGCGACCCAACAATTTTGTCCCCACACAGTTGTCTTCTTACTTATGGTGGGTGATATTGGAGATCTGATGAGGATTAAATTTCTAAATATTACTTTATTTAATTAAAGACCGCACATCCTTCGTGGTCGTAACCCCTAAGGCTAACGACCCCCGTGGTCGTAAGGATTCTAGAGGTTACATTATGGGTACCCTAGTTGGACGAGGTCCTGTACCTTATCCCCGACCAGATGACTACTCGTAGAAGCAATGAACTGGTACTTGAATCCGATTCCAAGTATATACCTTACATGTGATGAGTGGAACACATGTCATATTCACTACTACAGAAAAGTTAATCACAGACAGTTCAAAATCGTCATCACAGATGGTTTTCTGAATCGTCTCACTTTATGGCTCGATGATACTATGAGGTCATCACAGACGGTTTTTGAACCATCTGTGAAAAAAGTTATCACTGATGGTTCTGAACAATAACTGTCTGTGAAGTCAAATATCACAAACGGATCTTGTTCAGAACCGTCTGCGAAAATAGACTATCACAGACGGTTTTACTAAAAAACCGTCTGTGATAGTCTATTTTCGCAGACGGTTCTGAACAAAAACCGTTTGTGATAGTTTTTTCTATTACAAAAAAAATCAAATTTTGAGCCAAACCAATCAATTGCTAGACAGTAGTTTCCATATACTCTTTCGATAGTTTGCAAGAAGGTAATTAAATGATACTCTCTCTCTCTCTCTCTATCAATGGCTCACTCTCTGATGAGGACGAGGTCAAGTAGAGGTGTCCATCTCGAACCGAATCGGCCTCCCTTGTCGACCATAGATGGGGGTCCTCACTAAGAATGAAATCTGATAGGATGGAGGGGACAAAATCAGAGTGAGAAGAAAACCTAGATAGGGATTTGGGGGCAAAACTTCGTACTCACCTAAGGCCAAGATGGAGCTCCTACGTGTCCCTCCTTCTCGTCGTCGTCGACTGTGTCTCCTCATCTTATTAAGAACCGTCTGTGATAGTTCACAAACTATTTTTGTTAAAAAAAACCGTTTGTGATAAGTATCTCATCACAGACGGTTCTTAATGTATCCAGTAACAGAGACGGTTGCGCTGGTAAAACCATCTGTGTTGACTTTTAACACTGTCAATTTTAGAAAACCGTATGTGATGAGGCGTCTAGTATTAGCCTTTTTGTAGTAGTGATTTGCTCTAATCCACACGACGTTTATAGCTCTAAGTCATTGTGTGGTCATGTCGTTCGATAGAATTGGATTCTGTGCATAACTTGTTTTTGCAGGGATTTATGTGAATAGTATGACCCATAATGGTTCATGTATGAGATGCATGTATGTATGTATGTAATTTTCATGACCTGTATGTCATGCTTATTGCAACCCAAGGCTGTTCATATTTGTATAACGGCCTGTGTGTCGACTTGTGATGCTTCTTCACTCCTTGTGATTCATTACTAGTGCTATTAGGAATAATGGCTTAGTGGGAATGCTTGGAGGAGTCGACCACTTGGAGACACAATGAACAGGATGCATGGCGATGGAGATCACCATGGAGAAGGGTCATGCTATATCACAATGCAATTTGATTGTCTGTGAATGCCTTTATATTCCTGTTCATTTATTTCAATACATGTTTTTGCTTTAAATGCTTTTAACATGGTAGAAGTAAAATTCCCTCACATAATATTAGGTTAAATTGATGCCCTCCCAAATATGTTGCACCATCAAAAGTCATGTATTTTAATGGTAGGTCTTGCCAAAGCAGAGTGCCAATAACTCTACTTGACTAGATGGGTTTGTGTCAGACACTTACATGCTGAGCATTGGTTTAACTTAACAAGGTTATCATAACAGTTGTGGACCTTGGGGCATAAGGGTTGGGTGCCGAAGCATAGAGATGCTGCCCAACAACAAGAGTCATATAGAGATATGATTAGCAAATGATTGCTTACCAAATTCACTAGTCTTCTAGCAGTGATGCCAAAGCTCACTAGTAGATTAATTGATTTTGGATCTTGAATCATTAAATGTCATATAGAGGGATATGGTGTTTAGTGGGAGTATTTTTGTTAAATTATTTAATAGAAATTACTTTGTTTGAACATATGTCTTAGTTTTGCATATTTATGTTGTAGATTATGGCACCAACTGCTGTACCTACATCCAGTTTTGCTTTACGTTCGATACTTGAAAGGAAAAACTGAATGGAACAAATTTTGCGGATTGGTCCCATAACCTAAGAATTGTTCTTAGGCAAGATAAAAGGAACATATTCTAGAGGAACCAATTCGGATGTGCCTCTGAGAGAATCTGCTGCTTGCTCTTAAAACCGCCTATAAAAAGACATGTGATGAATCCCTTGATGTTAGCTGTCTCATGCTTGCTGCAATGAACTCAGACCTTCAGAAGCAGTTTGAGAACATTGAGGCCTACGATATGATCGTGGCGCTCAAAGGCATGTTTGAGACACAAGCAAGAACTGAGAGATATGAAATCTCAAAGAACTTGTTTGGTTGTAGGCTAGCTAAGGGTGGTCCGGTGAGCCCTCATGTGATCAAAATGGTTGGTTACACACAGAGTTTGAAAAAACTTGGTTTTCCACTTAGCCAAGAGTTGGCTACAGATTTGATTCTTACTTCGCTTCCTAAAAGCTATGGGCAGTTCATTTTGAACTTCCATATGAACGGCTTAGACAAGAATCTCACCGAACTGCATATGATACTTAAGACAGCAGAGGGCAGCATTAAGAAAAGCAACAATCATGTGATGACGGTGCAAAAGAGTACAAACTTCAAGAAGAAGGCCAAAACTTGGGTCAAGAAAAGGGGCAAGGCTAAAGTTTCGGATGAGATCCAAACTAACAAACCTAAGCCCAAGACTAAGTCCGGCCCGACTCAAGAGAATGAATGCTTTTACTGCAAAGAGCTAAGACATTGGAAGAGGAACTGCAAGAAATACCTAGCTAATCAGAAAAGGAATGGTGGGACTAAAACTTCCACTACAGGTATTAATGTTATAGATGTTTTCTTCTTGACTCTTACGTTAACTCATGGGTATTTGATCTGGGATCGATTGCTCATATCTACAATTCGACGCAGAGTCTAACAAGGAGTAGGAGAATTACAAAGGGCGAGATGGATCTTCACATCGGAAATAAAGCAAGAGTTGCTGCATTAGCCGTCGGGACTTTGCCATTACTTTTGCCTTCAGGATTTATTATGGAATTGAATAATTGTTATTACGTTCCAGCCATTAGTAGAAACATTATCTCTGCCTCATGTTTGATGGCAAAGGGTTATAAATTCATTATTGAGAACAATGGTTGTTCTATATTTTTGAATGAAGTGTTTTATGGCTATGCACATGTTTTGAATGAGTTATTTATTTTAAATCTTGTTGATGCATCCGTCTATAATATTAATGTGAAAAGGCTTCGGCCTAATGAAATGAATTCCACTTTCATTTGGCATTGTCGTTTGGGTCACATAAGTGAGAAACGCATGAAAAAGCTCCATAATGATGGAACTCTAAACTCATTTGATTTGGAATCATTTGATACATGCGAATCTTTCCTGGTCGAAAAGATGACCAAGACACCTTTCACTGGTCGGAGTGAAAGGTCGTCTGACCAGTTGGCACTCATACATACTGATGTGTGTGGACCAATGAGTACGACAGCTAGAGGTGGTTTTTAGTACTTCATTACTTTCACCGATGACTATAGTAGATATGGATATATCTACTTAATGAGGCACAAGTCGGAATCCTTAGAAAAGTTCAAGAAGTTCTAGAATGAGGTACAGAATCAACTTGGCAAGACAATCAAATCTTTACGATCTGATCGTGGAGGTGAGTTTTTGAGCCATGAGTTTGGTAATCATTTGAAACAATGTGGAATTGTTCCACGGCTTACACCACCGGGCACTCCACAATGGAATATGGTGTGTCTGAGCGGCGTAATAGGACCTTGTTGGACATGGTTCGATCAATGATGAGCCAATCAGATCTGCTATTGTATTTTTGGGGTTACACTCTAGAAACTGCCGCGTTCATTTTAATTAAGGTATCATCTAAATCAGTGGATAAGACACCATTTGAGATGTGGACTGGGAAGAGTCCTAGTTTGTCTTTTCTAAGGATTTGGGGATGTGATATCTATGTTAAACGTTTGATGTCTGATAAACTCACACCCAAATCAGATAAATGCTTCTTTATAGGATATCCTAGGGAAACCAAAAGATATTATTTCTACAACCAAGAAGAAGGCAAAGTTTTTGTTGCCCGAAATGGTGTCTTTTTGGAGAAAGAGTTTCTTTCAAAAGGAGTCAGTGGGAGAAAGGTGCAACTCGAAGAAATTCGGGAAACATCTGAAAGTGTTTCAACTCCTACTGAACCTCTACAGGATGAACAAAATGTTGTTGAACCTGTAGATGAGGCACCAGCCCCACGTAGATCTAAAAGGCCACAGCAATTGCCTACAAGGTATGGACATGACGCATTATTATTGAATAATGATGAGCCTAAGACTTATGAGGAAGCGATGATGGACCCAGACTCTAAGAAATGGCTTAGAGCCATGATATCCGAGATAGACTCCATGAGAGAAAATCAGGTTTGGAACCTGGTCGATCCACTTGATGGTGTTAAAACCATTGAGTGCAAATGGATCTATAAGAAAAAGATTGATATGGATGGAAATATTCACATTGATAAGGCTCGACTAGTCACAAAAGGGTTTCGACAAGTTCAAGGAGTTGACTACGATGAGACTTTCTCACCAGTAGCGATGCTTAAATCTGTTCGGACCATTCTAGCTCTTGCTGTATATTTCGACTATGAGATATGGCAAATGGATGTCAAAACGGCTTTCCTTAATGGAAACCTAGATGAGGATGTGTACATGACACAACCTGAAGGTTTTATCGATCCAAAGAATGCTAGTAAAGTATGCAAACTTCAAAAGTCCATTTATGGGTTGAAGCAAGCATCTCGGAGTTGGAATATACGTTTTGATGAGGAGATCAAAAGGTTTGGTTTCATCAAGAACAAAGAAGAACCTTGTGTTTACATGAAGGTTAGTGGGAGCGCGCTTGTTATTCTGATCTTGTATGTAGATGACATACTACTGGTTGGAAATGACATTCCAATGCTTGAATCTGTTAAAACTTTATTAAGAAATAGTTTCTCAATGAAAGATTTAGGAGATGCAGCATATATCTTGGGAATAAGGATCTATAGAGATAGATCTAAAAGGCTAATTGGATTAAGCCAGGATATGTACATAGACAAAGTGTTGAATCGGTTCAGTATGCAAAATTTCAAGAGAGGATTCTTGCTCATGGCACATGGCATTAATCTTAGCAAGAATCAGTGTCCTATGACCACTGATGAGCGAGACAAAATGAGTGATATTCCATATGCTTCGGCCATTAGATCTATCATGTACGCCATGATATGTACACGATCAGATGTATCATATGCTCTAAGTGTTACGAGCAGATACCAAGCTGATCCCTCACTGGACAGCTGTGAAACCATTCTTAAGTACTTAAGAAGGACTAAGGATGTGTTCCGAGTTTATGGCGGTGATGAAGAGCTCGTTGCAAATGGTTACACCGATGCAAGCTTTCAAACCGACAAAGATGATTATCGTTCGCAGTTTGGTTTTGTATTCATTTTGAGTGGAGGAGCAGTGAGCTGGAAAAGTTCCAAGCAAGAGACGATTGCTGATTCCACGACAGAGGCCGAGTACAATGCGGCTTCTGAAGCTGCAAAATAAGGTGTTTGGATAAGAAATTTCAATGCTGAGTTGGGTGTGGTTCCAAGTGCCTCGAGCCCAATCGATCTCTATTGTGACAACAATGGAGCCATTGCGCAGGCTAAGGAGCCTAAATCCCATCAGAAGTCCAAGCATATACTCAGGCGTTATCATCTCATTCACGAATTGGTGGATAGAGGAGATGTTAAGATATGCAAAGTTCATACGGATTTAAATATTGCTGATCCGTTGACAAAACCTCTCACACAGCCAAAACATGAGGCACACACAAGAGCTATCGGTATTAGATACCTAAATGATTGACTCTAGTGCAAGTAGGAGACTGTTGGAAATATGCCCTAGAGGTAATCATACAGATGATTATATTTCATTATGTTCATGACATTGGATAATATGTTATCTTGTTCCTAGAATGATATTGTTAATATTTATTATCAAGTATGTGACTTGATTGTGAAACTCTATATTCTGCGATAATTATTCTTATCGATCCACAGTGGGAGACATATGAGGACACATATGAATAGACTAGCATATGTATTGGTTGATGACTATGTTTCACGGGTCATGGATATCGAGATATCAAACCAATAATATCGGCGAATCTCATTCTCTCCTAAGAACTCTTCACTATTTTCCTCTATTTATTTCGTAATATCGGCGAATCAATCGCCGACAAGATCGTTGCAAGCAAACTCCCTAAAACTTATGTTCATACTTTTGATAAACATCAAAAAATTTAGTACGAACATCTAAAAAATAGTTAGAATAATATATGCCTGTAGCATCACTCAGAAGTTAGAGAACATTAGCAAATCCTCGAAGTTTAGCTCTGGGATCTACAATAAATGCAAATGCATATAGAAACGAGATTTCTTTCCAGTATTTCAAATATTTAGTTTTCATAGCAACGATAGACTCTCGTAACACTATTTCATTTTCATGAGCCTTCAAGTGACTAGCAATTTCAAGAATATTATGCGTAATTAAAGGAGATGTTGGATAATACACAGTGGATAAAGTAACAGTGGAATCATAAACAAGTTCTAAAAACGATAGTAACTTCTCAACAACAAACCAATGTTGCTCAGTCAATAATGTATTATCGTACTGCTCAGTCAATAATGTATTATCGTCATGGCTGTGATAGTGCATGTGAATAAAAACAGAAAATGTGCTCTTATATGGTAAAAGGCTCTTAAGCATCATGTAAGTAGAGTTCTATCTTATTGCCATATCCAAACCAAATTTTTTTGGACATGCATTCATTGCAATGCAAAAATTCTTATATGCTACTATTCATTGGTTAGAATGATTTAGGAAAGATATCGCATCACGAAAAGCTTTAATGAAGGGTTCCAACCTTCTAACCTCTTTAAACCATATTTAACTATAAGATTAATAATATGACAGACACATCATTGATGTAGCAAGAAGGATTCAGCGTATGTACTAAATAATGGAGTGAGAATATCCATTGCTCTAGAGTTTGTGGCGACATTGTCTAAAGTTATTGCAAAAAAAAATATGTGTAAAACCAAAATGTTCCATGACTTTGATAATAATATCTGCAATATTCTCACCCATGTGTGCTACATCAATTACTTTAAACCCTATAATTCTTTTTTTTCATTTCCTAGTTGTCGTTAACATAATGAGCAACTACACTAAGATAATCCTTTCTAGCCCAATCACTCCATATGTCCGAGGTCAAATCCACATAAAATGTACAGGTACGAAAGAGTTCTTTTAATTTAGCACGACAATCGTTATAGTATTTAACTAGATCTCTGGTTATTGTCTGTCTAGAAACGGTAGACAATATAGGATTATATGCAGTCCTAATGTAATTTTCAAACAATTTAGACTCACCAAAGTTTAAAGGTAGATCATGTGAAGCAATTAAACGACAAAGAGATTGACGAGATACCTCAGGACTATAATCCCAGCTACGTATCGTACTGTCAGGGTTTACTACGGTTGCTTCTGCCTCATGATCAATCCTTGTATTGCTTTACATCTTGCAACATGTCTAATCAAGTGCTCCGTTCCACCTGAAGACTTTGCAGACAATTTATGATGACAAATTTTACAAACAACATATCTTACCTGAACTCCATTTTCATCTGGCTTGGATTTCTTATCGAAATCTTCCCAGACTCCCAATGTACTCGACCTAGATCTCTTTGCTCTAGTGCTTGCAGACGCAGAGACATCACTCATAGAGCCTGGTGATGGTATTGTTTGCTCTTTTGTTTGAGTTGGGGTGCAACATTCTCGAAGGATGCAAGATCTTCCGGTGAAATTCTAAAATCAACAATAGGAAAATTATCGTAATTTTCCATCACGAGAGCTGCAAATCAAAAAATACACTATTATTTATTTCACCTTAGTATAACAAATAAGAATAATAAAAATCTACAAATTCAGCAATAGGCAGGCATGGCCCATTAGGCCACCTGTACCAGGCACCACCAACCAATGCCTTGATGCTGAGTAGGAGATAGTAAAGTAGCCCTGCTTGGACGCCGAGGAGCGGCGCCGAGAAAATAAGATACCACTGTCGAAGGAAGGAAGGGTAAAAAGGAAAAGGAAAACAAGGGCTAAAGAATATATACACTAGAGGACCTATGGGGTTGATCCCCCTCCCTGCTCGCCATGGGTGAGGATGTTGGAGTTGAGTAAGGGAGGGGGGAGGGGCGAGCAGATCTAAAGTTTCGTGAGGAAGAAGAGAGTGAAGGGGACCGGGTGGAGAAAGAGAGAATATGTAATAATAGTAAAGTTCAAAATTGTCCATGATATCTATTATTATATATTATTAAAGAAAAGAAAAAAAGCCACCACGTTCGGCTCTCAAGTCTAGAAATTACTACGTTAATCAGAGTAAAAAAAGAAAGATCTACACCATCGATTTTTTGTGGGTCCATATTATAACGGTGAAGATTAATCAGATGTATATCAGAACTATTAAAGTAGTACAATAAATACAATTATATTTTCGGTCATATAATAATTACTATATATTGGAGTTGGATAACAAATACTACTATTTTTATAGATATAGTAATATCTGTTAGATCAAAGGAAAAAGGCATAGCAAGAAAATAACAAAAACAAAAAGGTGGAAGGGCCGGCTTGGTTTTTCAAGTTTTTTTTTCTCATTTAGCTTCCTTTTGAAACAAAATAGCAAAACTAGCCACCGTGTGAAGGAAATGGCAAAACTAGAACCGCTACCACGCAACACCAGCACGGAAGGTGACTTGCCACGAACTAGGACTGCGGTAGCCAGCAGGTCGCCTACCACGAAACTGCTATGCTACCTGCCACGCTAGCTATCTTATCGCCACAGGACCTAAAGTGCTCCAGGAGCACTACAGGCGACACATGTCTCCACGGTGCCATTTTTATCATTTCATCGGAGAAGGGTAGGGGTGGAAATGAGCCGAGCCGACTCGAGCCAGGCTCATTTGGGCTCGAATGAACAGTGAGCTCGGCTCGGCTCGTTTCGGTAACAAGCTGGGAGAGAGGCTTGGCTCGGCTCGGAACTGAGCTCGAGCTGGCTCGAATGGGCTTGCGAGCTTGGTGTTCCTCTCGGTTCTCAGACAACACAGTGCATAATCCTCATCAAAATAGTTCATCCCGATACAATCACGCATCAAAATTGCACTAGCAAAAGCATAAAATTGGACAAGGAAGCATCACATTCACATCAGAGATTCACAGCCAGGAGGGCCTCCACCGCCGGTCCGCCGCGCCCTCCCACTTGGCATCTTCAGCATCGGCGTCATCGTCGGCGCCGAGAGCAAAGTACAGGGCCACCATGTTCTCCACCGCCTCGGCCTGCACCATCGGTCATCGCTGCGTGGCCCATCCGCATGGCGCGGCACGTCCCGACCTCCACCCACAGCTCCACACAGTGCGCCGCCTCCCTCGCGGTCGCGGACTCCGCATCTCCACCCACGCCGATGTCCCTCATGGAGAGGCAGGCTCAATGTCGTCGCCTCGTCGGGGAGGTCGGCTGGGAGGCGATCAGAGACAAGGGAGATGGAGGAGGGGAGTGTGGCGGTGAGGTGGTGCTCGGCAGCCAGACGGAGGCGAGGAGGCGTGGAGGCGGGCGAGGTGGAGGGCCTTGGTGGCGGGCGAGGGGAGGCGGAGTTTAGGGGAAGGAGGCGAGGCAGGCGAGGCCAGAGGTGGACTTGGGCGAGCGAGGCGAGGAGGGTGAGGGTGAGGAGGAGGCGGCGAGCAAGGCGAGGGCGAGGGGGAGGCGACGAGCGGGGCTGGAGGTGGAGTTGGGCGTAGGGGCGAGGAGGGCGAGGGGGAGACAGCGAGCAGGGCTGGAGGTGGAGGTGGAGGAGGAGGTGGAGGAGGCGAGGCGGGCGGGGCGAGGCGAGGTGGGCGGGACGAGGCGAGGGCGAGGGAGGGGGAGGCGGAGAGAGTTATTGGGGAGGACTGAGGAGGAGGCCAGGGGGAGGAGGAAGGAAAAGGATAAGGCAGAGCCAGAGACCGAAGGGGATAAGGGATAAGGGCAGAAGGGGAGTCAAGGCCCTTAACTAATGGAACGAGCGGCTCGCGAGCCGGCTCGAGCTCGGCTCGAAATTTGACCGAGCCAAAAGCTAGGCTTGGCTTAACTCGAGAATTGATCGAGCCGGCTCACGAGCCTCGAGCTATTTTTCCAGCCCTAGAGAAGGGGCAAGAATTGCTTATTTCGTCGCCGAAACAGGGCAAATGAGGCAAAAAAAAACTGGTTTCTTGTATCAGGTGTCAGGCCAACCAGGGATGGAGCATTGTTAAGGCCCAATGTGGACTAGGCCCCCTAGCAAATTCAGCACATCAAGTATTCAACAATATTCCCTGAGTATGTAGTAGAAATCTGAGCTGTTGCCGTGGCTCCTACTTGTTTGTTGGCAGGACAAGAAAGGAACAAGAAACAGCTTTGCTTGCTCAAAGTTCAGCACATCAAATATGAATTTGCGACTCTAGTCAACGGCCCTTGGCCTTGGCAGTTTGGCCCCCTTGAAATTTCGCTGAAGCTCCGTCACTTAGGCCGACAAGAGCAATTTGACTTGCTTGCTGCAGGGTTTGTGTAGTAAAACATCTAGAATTGAATATTGAATATGAAGTAGATGTAGCATTAGTTGAAAATACAAATTTTGCCGAAAGGAAGTAGAAACTATGTAAGAAACAAATTCTAGGAATTTTTTTAAAAAAATAATATTATTTTAAAAGATAATTACAAAAATAAATAGTCGCCCCAAAAAATTACAAAAGTGGCTCTCTGTTGCCAGTTCAATTGGCGATAGGTACATCGCTTGATTGAGCTGGTGATAAGACCTCTTGCCCCCCTGTCACCAGTCCAGATACCTATCGCCAGTTGAACTGGTGACAGGAAGCTGTCGCTAGTTCAACTGGCGACAAGATGCTATCTATAAAATCCTCAAAAAATTCCTCCAAAACTCATTTTAATTCCAGAAAAAAAAACAAAAGAGAGGAGGAGAGGAGAGGAGAAAGATAGAAAGCTCGCTAGTTAAATCGCGGAGAGAGAGATTGATGATGTCGAGATCTAGTCGGTAGACCATCTTGTAGGTATATATTTTTTTGCAACTTTGTACATTATGTCAAATTATGTAGAATTAAGTACATAGAATTCAGTAAAATAGCGACATAGAATTTAGTAGAATAGCGAGTAGAATTTAGTAGATTAGATAATTGTAGTCAAATTATGTACTACATTATTTGAGCTGTGTATAGTGTAGTTCGTCGTACACATGTTATGAATATTACAGCAGCCAAACGATTTAGGATAAATCAGCAGAAATAGGAAGACACATATTAGAAATATGTAAAAATAATCCCAGCTTTATTTAGCTTCCCATTTGTGCGTGGTAATTATATTGTTAATGTCGAAAATTAATTTTAAACTACGAAACTAGGAAAATAGGAAGAACTTTGTTTATTGTTTATATTTGCACTTGGAAAATATTTAAAAATATCCTCTAAATTGGAAGACCCTATTACAAATCTATTTAAATTGCTGAGTAGCCTAAATTTGGTTTACATTTTTGTGTGGTAATTATTTTGATAATCTTAGAAAATTATTTTTAAAGTAGGAATTTTGGTTTTGTACATGTTTAAGTAGTCTTTACAATGCATGAACTTAATTTGTAGGTATGGCGGGCCTTGAGCCACTCTGAGTTACTTGACCCATTGATTGATCGCATCACCGTAGCCCTATCGATACCATGCTCCCCGAGGGCGTATGGAATTGAGTTTGGTGCATTGTGGCTCGCACACCCATCGGGCATGGAAATTGCACCCATGCTAGGTTCCGAGGTACGTGTAGTTCTGACCTTCATGCAGTCAATCACGGTCTGACTACTTTGCGTGCAGTCACGTTTGTTCTTAATCTTTTCGACGCAGGCTGAGAGCAGCAGGCCTCCTTCCACTAGCGAGGATGGTGGAAGCGATGTGGGAGGACGACTAGGACTGCGGTCTTGATCGTACGTCTAGGCGTTTTCCATACGACTGGGCCCTACTGATGGTGCTGGTTGACCGCTGGAAGCCAGAGACGCACATGTTCCACCTTCCATGCGGGGAGATGGCGCTGACGCTACATGACGTGGGCTTCCTGACTGGGTTGCCCTGCATAGGCTCCCCCATAGCGGCGTACGACATCCCAACCACATAGCACGCGGACCTCCTAGCGAGGTTCCACGATGTGTTGTCGCTGGGAAGTGGGTACATGGAGTTCAGCAGCCCGCACGGGCCGACGTTGAGGTGGATCTGCCAGTTCTACATAAGTCTTCATAACTAATGTCCTCTCGCATCAATTCATATGTGTACCTTGCTGACGTGTACATGTCTTCTTGCAGCCCGAGCGTATGGCGGAGAACGCAAAGGACATCATTGTTAGGAGGCACTTCGAGGACTACCTACTGTGGCTGTTTGGGTGGGTCATGTTCCTGGGGTCCCACGGCGACATCGTTGACAAGCACTACGTCCGGTACACACATGAGATGGTGGACTTGCCGGTAGCCGATATCCAGCTCTATGCCTAGGGTGCGGCCGTCTTTGTCTTGTGACGTATCGCGCCTTGTCGCGGACAGCGTGCCACCGTGCCCAGGATAGCTCCATCCTCTCTGGATGCCGCTACGCCTGGTATTGTGGTCCTTGGCGCTTCGGATCGAGCGACCAAAAGCTGAACTTGGGAGCGTCTGTGATCGACTTTACGCCCGGGGCGGCGGCGTGGACGGTAGACCATGGGGACGGTGTGGTACCGCCGATGGGTTAGTTTCATGATCATTTATTATTTTTTTGTATTGTAATCACAATTTCGTGTGCTAAGTTTTCAGTGTTCTATTCCACAGGTTACCTACACGCCGATCACTTCGCAGGGGTCCTACCCGAAGTACGTTGCGATGTTCGATCAGCTGATGGATGACCGCATCATCTGGACACCGTACACTCAGGAGAGGGTGAACGCGCGTGCGCCCAAAGGACTGTCAAGCCTGTGCACGCGAGACTACGTGTACTAGTACATGCGAAGGGCCTTGGTGCATGATGTCTTCGTGGAGGAGTACCAGGTGCAGCGGGTCAAGCGCTAGTTGGGTCTGCGATAGGAGGTCCCAGCCCCTTGGGGGCACGCGGGTGCCGGCACATGTCCACGCGTAAGTTCACGCTTTACTTCTTTCGTACAATGTGTGTTACGTGCCGACCAAATAATTGTCTTGCCGTCCATAGGTACACTAGGAAGGGAGTACATGGCACGATGTCCTGGTTGGACAAGATGTCCTCTTAGGTTGAGGCTTGGAGCGGTGCGTACAGTGACCTCATCCAGTGTACGGATGCTCCCTATGACCCCGAGATGTACGAGGAGTACATGGAGTGGTACGTTAGTCGGACGATGCTTCGCTGCATCCGAGTCGTGGTCGACCCACCACGACACGAGGCTGCGACGTCCAACATGTACCCCACTCAGCTGGACTCCGTTTTCCACTGATTCATACGTATTGAACGGTCTTTAATTCATATTTAATTTGTCAGATTTAGGTTTCCAACTTGTTGATTAGTTGTGCAGACGGATCTACACCGGGTGGTTCTCGAGTTGGCAGCCTCCGCGCAGCAGATGACGCTAGGGCACACCAAAGGGGTCCTTCATCGGATCATGGAGGTCACGAGATGAGGCATCTAGATGGCGACTTGTCGCACGCCAAGGGACCCGGTGGACCGACCAGTGCGAGGACGAGGGGTCAACCAAGGTGGTTCACGGCCATGGGCTCCTGCCCCAGACGTGGCGGGCGTGTCGTCGTGGCACCGTGGTGGGAGCGTCGTAGGACATTTTGGAGGTGAGCATGAGACATTCACTTCCGCTTCTTTATTTCGAGCCCCACTAATTACTAACGGCAATCTTATCTTGCAGGTCCTATGCTCCACCAACACGCGGGGCAGTAGTACGCGGAGTCATCGGGGCATGGCTTCGTGCCACCAGGTATGACCACCTTGCTTGCTTACTTAACGTTCTTTTTCATGGTTTTCGCCAAGATTACGTGCGTAGCGTAATGCTTCTTGACGAGGATATAACAATCCTCATTTAATCATTTATCTATAAGTCATATTATGGATAATAATGACGTCCCATAACTCTTGAGTATACCCCTTAATGTTAATAAGGGAGAAGCTGGAGGTCGTTAGTTCTTCTACGACCACCTTGTAGTCGTGGGTCTTCCTACAACTACCCCATAGTTGTAAGCCTTTCTACGACTATCCCATAATCGTAAGCTCTACTACGATCAGTGTGTGGTCGTAAGCTCTCCTGCGACCACCACCTAGTCGTAAGACCTTCTACGACCAGTCCCTAGTCGACAAGGCTCACAGACATGAGTCTTGGCAAACTTAAACTATATGGTTGGGCTGACATCGTGGTCTTCGGTAAGTCTTGTCCATCGTCCTTGGATGGTGGAGACAACTTGATGTTTTTACGATGCTTTCTTGATAGCTTCATGTCTTCTGGTCTTGAACGTAATGGTAGGAAACGTGTTGACTATCTATAGAAATTTCCAAGGGAGAGAGGATCCATTTAACTTTATAAAATGGTGAAGAGAGAATTAGGTGCGAAAGAATTGCTATGAAAAAGCTATAGATAGATGACCAAGAAAAGGAGAGAACAAATTATTTTCTTGTTATAAAATAGATTTTGAAGTTTTCAACTAACGGCCATTCTAACTAGGTCACGACCTACAGTCGATATGGCTCTGATACCACTTTGTAAGACCCGAGAATTAATACTCCCGAATCCTCTGTGTATTTCTGAACTAGTCCCATGATCAGTAGCTAGTTCACACAGTAAACAAATATGGTAACAAAATCATATCACAACTTTATTAATAAATAACAACAGAGTTGATTACAAAGGAGGCTTACAAGCCAACAATAAAGAACACAGCGGAAGACGAAGAAGATGTAGTAGAGTCCAGTTAATCTGCCACAGGCAATCGACTGGGGTAGCGGCCTAGTCGTCGAGATCCACACCGGTAGCAAAGTTCTTCTCCTCTGAAATTTGTTTGCATAAAGCAAGTATGAGCACAACTACCGTGCTGCAAGTTACCGATCAAATAACGAATGACATGCATACATGGATGTAACAAAGGATGGCTTAATATGGTTGACTTGCGTAAAAACGGACATTTTCTTTAAATACTTGTACTAAGTTCCAAGCGGTTATTACATAAATAAAATTCATTTTATAAATCAATTTTATAGTCGGATAACATTCACACAAGAATGGTGAAGGATACCCTCCTATCACATGGCTTCCGCCCAATTCCCATTTGCATAATCCATTTGATGAAGTCTTTTCAAAAAAAACCAAAGTCTAACTTTGAGAGGCTTTGCTAGCATGTCCTTGACCGTGGACACGGCTATTCGAATAGTTTTACACTCTGCAGAGGTTGTACACTTTACCCACATGACATGATTCATCTAGTTTGTTTGGCATCCGTCAATGCCACCTCTCCCGCCGAAGGTAAGAAGTCTAGAGTTCATGACAAAGCTTTTACAATCGTCCTTCCACATGATCGGCCTCGCTAAGGTTTCGCCCCTTTGGACTAAGCATGTCGCGAGTTCGAGGCCCCTCTTGCGCCGGTGGGAATAAAATAGTCACGAAAGATAGGCCATGAAAGACCACCCGCGTCTGAGCAGGATAAAGCTGCGATGGAACTCCACAAATTGTCGGCCAGATCCCGCCCCATGCAGAGACATGTGGTTATGCGGTGAGGCATAGCCCATTATAGGCATAGCAAAGGCAGCTCGAGAGACCGGTCCTTAACTAACAGGCGACTTTCCCAAATAACCCACAGGCTTCAATCCTTCGGATTGATCCGTGCATAATCTGCACCCACCAAGCATCCATTTCGCTCAGGTCCAAACCAATTTTACTTTTGCTTTTCAAAATCCTTTTCAAACATCCATGGCACACCAATGCTATGGATACAACTTTAAATAACATTTTATTTTTGGCTGAAATTCCCCAAATCAAGTATTTCGGGTCTAAGCATGGCTAAGCACAATTTTTCTCAAAAGTTCTAGTTCATACTATCGTATAAACTATATTTTTATCTAAGGTGACAAGGTATGAATATTTCAATATCAAGACTAGCAATACAAAGGATTTAGGCATAACTACAAATTTAAAATGGGAATTTAAATTACTATATAGAAATAAGCATGCAATAATAATTTAAAACAGAATAAATAATTTGAAATAATGGGATCAATATGATCAAGAGTGTAACTTGCCTTGCTTAATTAATCGATGTTCCCAAATGGTGTTGGAATCCGATTCGTCAAAAGTAAATGAAATCTATCTGGCGTAAGCGATCCGAATTCAAATAATATTCAAATAAAATCAAAAATTACAAAATAAATACTTCTAGGAAGGTATCGATTTTCTATGAATTTAGGAAGTTGAATCGAAGAAATCGGAGTTAAGTATGAAGGAGAAGCGAACCCGGAAGTTTGGAAACCACATGAAATGATATAATTCCGAAAGTTGTACTATTCATCGAAATTGTGGTTTCGGACGATTGGAAACAAAGAAAAAGCTTTATGGCCATGGCAGCGAAGTCTGGCATAGAACACGTTGAGGCAAACTCAGCGGTGTAGGCGGATTCGGCGGATGATCTTCGATGGCGGCCTTGATCTGACGGAGAAGACTTTCGCGAGCAAACATCGGCGTTCAGACAAGCGGAGAGGATTTAGCGAGTGAGGTTGCTGGCGATTTGAAGATGGAACGGGAAACATAACGCTCACCCGGGTTGTCGTGGAATCGCAAGGTCGTCGTCGTGGCGGCGACATAAAATGAACCGAATAATTAACGGAAATTAAATAAAATCTAAAAATTATGAAATAAATACTAAAAATAGTAGATGAATTTAGATGAATTTAGGAGAAAGAATCAGCGGATTTGGAGTTCGTATGACAACGAACGAAATTGTAGAAGTTTAAATCTCAAAAAAAAATAAAAAGGATGTATGTGCTTGCATGGCACTCTGTAGCTTGCCATGCAACGTGAATAATAACCAAGTGCATGGAGAAATGGCGTCTGCGAGGCGAGAGGAAAGGAGTGGCGGCGTGAAGCACAAAAATGGAATCCGGGAACTAGGCGGACCCAATGGTGGTGGTCGCGTCATCGGCGGAGGTCGGTCTTCTGTGGCAGCGCAAAATAGTGTCGGATGAATAGTAGCACCGATGGTAGGGGTGTTTGAGGAAAAGGAAGAAGCTTTGCGTGAGGCGTTGGCGAAGCCAATGGCGTGGGCGATGTCGTCGGGGATCAACGGCGGCACGGAAGCAACGATAGAATGTGGTTGGGCCGTTTGCGGAAAATTTTTCTTTGGTGGCGAGATTGAGGGCGAATTCCAAGGATATGTAGAGAAGCCGAGGGGCAGCGGTGACATAGTCGGCTCGGGAAATGAGTGAGCAGTAGAAGAACAGAGGAGAGATGTGTTGGAAAAACAAACTTAAACATGCATGTACAAAGTGAACTAGATAATGGTATTGTAGCCGTTCTTGCATAGCGAGCAGAAACAAAAGCATGGCCGCCCGGCTTGGATGGTGCCGCGATGCTCGGACAGCGGAACTAACGAGGAGGAAGCATCATATAGAAACGCAGCGATCTGGAAGGGTCAACACGATGTGGTGGAGCTAGCTCGGCGGTGGCGCAATTTGCAATAGAAAAAGCGGTCTATGGTTTAGATGGCGGCGTTGCCGCGACGGCGTAACATTCGGCGGCCGTCGAGGTGGAATGAGAGAGGTATGATAGGGATGCGGTGCTCACCTCGGTTGTGGAAAGCGTGTCTGCGGTGGTCGTGGCGAGGGCAGCGGCGTCGGCGCGGCGTGGCTCCGCAGTGGCGGCGGTGCTCGGTGATGCTCCGGCGAAAGCGCGAGGCCTGGCGTGAAACGCGCTCGAGGCAAGCTAAGCGGTGTGGTCGATGGTGCGAGGCACCCTTGTAGAGGCGCAAGTGACCGTTGAGCGGAGTTGACCAGCGTCGGAAAATCTTCGATTGCGGAGAGAGAGAAAGGAGAGAGGAGCTAAGATTTTTGGGGATGGATGAGTGATTGAGCAGCACCGGTGCTCCCTTTTATAGGGGCGAGGAGGGCGAGGAGGAGATCGGTAGCGGAGACAACGGCGACCGGTTCAAAATTCCCGTGAATCTGGCGTGATTGATGGGAAATGGTAGGGATGGGGAGGTGGGGAGTGGCGGTTTGAATGCCACAATTTTCGTGGAGAAATGGGGAGGAAATTGCGGGATTGAAAAGCTCCAGGGTGCTCTAATGGCGTCGGTTACTATGCATGTGTGTTCTCTGGTCGGAATGGAGAAGAAAACGGTTCATGAAGGAGAGGCAAGGAAAGAATAAAATAAAAGAAGAGGGGCTACCTACTAATTGAAACAAATGGAAAGATGGCAAAGGCTTGGGAAGGGTTGCAATGTTAAGCGTGCTGGGCTTGAGGCACGGTTTGGGATGGGTGACCGCGCGGGCATGGGGCTGCCCGGGAAAATTGTTTTTTTTTCTAATTTTTTTTAATTCGAAATTCCGATTAAACAACAAATCAATTAGATTTTTGGAATATAGCAAATAGAGTCCAAAAATTCTAGAAAAATTCACAGAAATTCCTAGAGTTATTTTGGACTTAATAAAATTAATTCCAACTTATAATTATTAATAGCTTTTGCACATAATTTATTTTAGCTTTAAAATAATTAGGAAAAGCTTTTAAAATTCCAGAAATTACTTAAAATTTTACTTTTCACTTTAAATCCAATAAAATCTTAGAAAATTCCAAAAATTTTCATTTTGACTTTAAAACCAAGAAATCAAATAATTAATTTTTCTTTTCTCTTCTTTTAACAAAGAAAAATTCTTTTTTAAATGCGAAATCAAGAAAAGAACTTGACGACGGAAAATTCAATAAAATAATATCTTTATTTACCCCTTGCTGGGTATCATCGAGTGCGATCGTCTGGCGACGTTAACCCCTCTTTTTTGTAAAGGAGGCGTTATAGCGTAATTCTTTGGGTGTCAGGCGTTCTCGCTGACCTCGAAAGTAGTTCAGCGGCATGCGGTTTCGACCGAGGAACATGGAGAAATTTGATGGGTCTCAAAATCCCATCGAATTCCTTGAGATCTACGACCATTGTCCAGAAGCTGCGGGGAGGAGAGCGCGTCATGGCGAATTACCTTCAAGCGTGCTCGAAGAGTACGCTCAATCATGGTTATTAAACCAACCGATCAGTCGATCTACTCGTAGCAACATCTCTGCGATCTATTGCGGCCAATTTCGGGCACCTACCATCGCCCGGAAAGGAGGGCGACTTACACGAATCGACAAAATGGCGGCGAAACACTCGCCAATTCATCGAGCGTTTGATCGAGTTCGCAATTCGATTCTTGAGGTTTCAGGCTCATACATTATCGAGCCTTCAAGCCAGGAGTCGCGGCGAAGGATCACGGAGGACATCGCTTTGAACCCTCCGCTCTTGTGGCGAACTCTTGAGATGGGTGATCGATGCGCTATTGGCGATGAAGCGGTCAGTGGACCAAAATCATCGATCAAGATGACCAGCACCCTTAGGAGACTGGCGAAGGTAGCAAAAAGAAGGATAAGAAGGCCAAGAAATCCAATAATAAGCAAAGGGCCAAAAGCCTCAAGCCAATACTTCTAAGGAGGTCTTAGCCGTAAGCGACAAAGGGCCATGAACTACCAAACAGTACCCCGATCGAGGCAAAGGTAAGCGCCCCGAACGAAAGAATGACAAGCCTAGGTGGTGCCCTTTCCATAAAAAGGAAGGACATGACCTTCACAATTATCGAGTTTTCCAATGAAAACTCAATGACTACTACAACGGCAAAGGGCCACTTCCTACCCTCGAAGAGGTAGGGCAAGCCAGTGGTCGTACACAGTTGGACGACAACGAGGACATGCCGTTTTAGGATCCCGAGCACACCATTGAGCACATCTTTGGGGGATCATCGGCATACGAGTCAAGACGACAGCTTAAAGCAGTCGAACGCGAGGTAAACTCCATTGACTCTCCTCTTGTCAATAAAGTACCGAAGTGGTCGAAAGTCACCATCTCTTTCGAGAAGGATGACTGCCCGATCCCTTCGACTCGACCAGATCGTTATCCGATCGTGGTCGAACCCACCATCAACAACTGTCGAGTAAATCGAGTGTTGATTGATGGTGGTAGCTCGTTAAATATTTTGTTGATGAATACCCTGGATGAGATGCAAGTACCCAAGACCAAGGTAAGACCGGTAAGATATTCATTTCATGGTATTATACCGGGATCTTCGGCCAAACCCATTGGTCAAGTTTCTCTTCCTATAACATTTGGTTAACCAAGTAATTTAAGAACGGAGAAAATCTCCTTTAATGTGGTCGATTTCGATATGGTATATAACGCCATACTCAGACGACCAGCTTTGGCAAAATTCTTAATGGCAACTCATTATAGGTATCAATGTCTTAAGATGCCAGGTCCCAAAGGAGTAATCACAATTCACTGTGACAAGAAGTGGCACACACGTGTGACCGTCGATCCCTCAAGATGGTGGGTCAGATACCAGCTCGGGAAGAAAAAGGGCAGCCTTCGACCAAGAGCTCGAAGCCTAAAGCTGCGCCCAAGCCGAACGACCAAGTCAAAGAGGTTCCCCTGGATCAGGAGGAACCTTCGAAGACTGTTCGCATCGGGGATACTTCCGACCCCAAGTAGGAAGACACCCTCATCACTTTCCTCCAAGCAAACGCAGATGTCTTCACTTGGTAAGCATCTAACATGCTCGGAGTCTCCAGGGAAGTGATCGAGCACAGGCCAGCTTTACGGCCTGACAAAGTACCCATAAAACAAAAATTACGGAGATTTGCCCCTGATCGACGAGATGCTGTAAGGTCAGAATTGGATAAGCTACTTATAGCAAGCTTTATAAGAGAAGTCGACCACCCAGAGTGGTTGGCTAACCCTGTAATGGTTAGGAAGTCTAACGACAAGTGGCGAATGTGCGTTGACTTCACTGATCTTAATAAAGCTTGTCCAAAAGATGATTTCCCTTTACCTCGTATCGATCAGTTGGTTGACTCTCCTGCTGGTTGCGAAATATTAAGTTTTCTAGATGCATACTCTGGCTACTATCAGATTAATATGTGTCTAGAAGATGAAGAAAAGACCGCATTTATTACTCCATTTGGTATATTTTGCTATGTCAAAATGCAATTTGATCTAAAAAATGCTGGTGCTTCTTTTCAACGTTTGATGCAATTGACTTTTTCACCTCAGCTAGGCCGAAATTTGGAAGCCTATGTTGACGATCTAGTCGTAAAAAGCATCAAACGGCTTAATCATGTTTTGGACTTGCAGGAGACGTTCAACAACCTCAGAAAACACCGCTTGAAACTCAATCCTGAGAAGTGTGTGTTTGGAGTCTCTTCGGAAAAGTTGCTTGGATTCACGGTCTCATGCGAGGATCGAAGCAAATCAAAAGATAAAAGCCATTGTTCAAATCGCTCTCCAACCACGAAAAAAGAAGTCCAAAAACTCACGGGGTGTATGGCAGCTTTAAGTCATTTCATAGCACGACTGGGAGAAAAAGAACTACCTTTCTTCAAACTTCTAAGGAAGCACGAGCATTTCGAGTGGTCGAGGAAGAACAAACAGCGCGCCGAGGATGTCAAGAGATATCTTATGAGTGCTCTGTTACGGTTTCCCGAAACCGGAAGAGCGCTCTTAATTTATCTATTTGCCACACCCGCGAGCGATGGCGCGATAATAGCCGTAGAAAGCAGCGTTCAGCGACCGATTGTACTACGTAAGTGAAGTTTTGCATGGACCTAAGGAGCGTTACCCTCAGGTCCAAAAGCTTCTCTATACCCTCCTCATGTCTTCGAGAAAACTGCGGCATTATTTTTAGGCAAATAAGATAATTGTGCCTTCTGAGTTTCCCTTGCGAGTGATCCTCTAGAATAGGGAAGCAGCGAGACGCATGTCTAAATAGTCAATAGAACTTGGGGAGTTTGACCTCCATTTCGTATCCCGAACGGCCATTAAATCCTAGATCCTAGCAGACTTTGTTGCCGAATGGACAAATCTTGAACCTGTTCAGGATCCCCAGTACGATACCCACGACAAGTGGACGATGTACTTTGACGGGTCACTTACTTTAAGTGGCTCGGAGGCTGGAGTGGTCCTGGAATCTCCTAACGGATAGACCTTAAAGTATGCCATACAGTTAAACTTTCAGGCCACTAACAACGTGGCGAATCTGAAGGTTTACTAGCGGCATCTGAGCCGTAGCCTTCGCGATTCGATGACTACTCGTGAGAGGAGACTCTCAATTAGTCATGAATCTGGTTGGAAAAGAGTACCAGTGCTCTAACCCGACCATGTCTCGGTACTTATCGGAGGTTCGAAAGCTTGAAAAGTATTTTTTCGGTTTCGAGGTACAATTCATCCCTCGAAAGGATAATTTCCTCGCAGACCAGCTTGCTTGGATAGCTTCTTCCCGATCACAAGTACCAAAAAGAGTCTTCTTGGAGCAACTCCAGAAGCTGTCTCTAGTGGAAACACTAGAGACATCTCCTATTGAGACTGCATCTCTAGAATACAAGGATACTTGGATGGGTCCCATTTACAAGTATCTTTAGACAGGTTCCATACCCGATGACGATCTCGAAGCAGATCGTTTATCCCAAAAGGCCAAAATGTGTACTTTGGTCGAAGGAGTCCTCTATAAACGAGGTACTCAAGGGGTACTCATGCGATGCATACCGCAGAGAGAAGGACTAAACATCCTTCACAACATACACGGGGGCATCTGTGGGACTCATGCTTCCTACAGAACATTGGTTTGTAAAGCCTTTCGACAAGGATTTTACTGGCCAACAGGCCTCTATGATGCTAAAGAGTTGGTTAAGAAATGTGTACAATTGCAGTTTCATAACAGGCAAATACATCAACTAGCTCAGGCATTACAAACAATTCCTCTATCTTAGCCTTTTGCGACCTGGGGTCTCGATATCCTAGGACCGTTCCCAAGGGCTCCAGGAGGTTTCGAGTTCCTTTTTGTGGCTATTGATACGTTCACAAAATGGATCGAAGCCGAACCTATGACTAGGATAACAACGGAAGCCGCAAAACGGTTCATAATGAGAAGCGTAATTACTCGATTTGGAGTCTCCAGTCGAATAATCACAAACAATGGTAAACAATTTTCGAGCACAAAATTTCAGGAATGTTGCGATGAGTCGGGTACCAAGCTCTGTTACGCCTCTATCGCCCATCCCCAAAGCAATAGGGCAGTCGAACGAGCGAATGGCCAAATAATGCAGGGAATTAAAACTCGAGTCTTGACCCGGCTTGTTAAGCGCTCGGGGGCTTGGGTACAAAATTACCCTCAATATTATGGGCGATTCATACGACCGCTAATCGAACAAGAGCAAAACACATTTTTCCTAGTTTTTGGTGCGAAGCCATGCTTCGCTAGAACTAAAGATTAGGTCTACAAGGGTCGAGAGTTTCAATGACTCGGCCAAGAATAACCCGGCGGATGACATTAACACCTTTCGAAGAAGAGAAATCAGCCTTAATCCATTGGCGGTCTACCAACAAGCCTGCGTAAATACTACGATCGTAAGGTCCAACCTCATGATCTTCTTTGTAGGTGACTTAGTATTGAGAAGATTCAATCGATCTAATCGGAACAAACTTTCTCCTAAGTGGGAAGGTCCTACACGATGGTCAAAGTTATGCATCGAGGTTGATGCGACTAGCAATGGAAGGCAGTAGGGTCCTCTCTAGTTCTTGGAATATCGACCGATTCACGCCAAATTCTACATGTAAGCGACCAACCATTCAATAAAGCATCAGGTTCTTTCTATCTTTATTGTTTTACTTTGAGTAGTGCTTTGATAATTCTTTCAACCACACCCTGGCCGAAGGTCCGCCCTTGACCAATTCCTAGTCGTGAGCTTTTCCACGACAATACCTTTGATAAGTAAGACATCCTCGACCGATACCAGTTCATCTTTACCTTTGGTCAAAAGGATGGTAACATCACCTAGTCGAAGCCTTTTCTCTCTGCACATGGTCCCGCCCACTAGAAGGAACTTTCTAGAGTCGACTCGTTCCTCCCTTTTTGTTACCAACACAAAGAGCTTGGGTTCAAAACATGGTCAAAACAATGACAAGCCAACTCTTAGTACCTTAGTTTATTTCTTCATTCATCTTTTTGGAAAATAAATTAAGCTGAGTACACTTTTCAAATTTGTTCAACTACTCTCGATAAACTCGGTTTATTTTAACTGGTCGGAGGAAGTTGCAACACCTAGCCGAAGACTTTCCTCTCTGCACGTGGTCTTGCCCACTAGAAGGAACTTCCTAGTGTTGTTCTGTTTCTAACTCTTGCTACCAGAAGCGAACATATTGAGTGCATTGAAATAAGTTGGACAAATTTTTTAAGGAACTCCAGACGTTTATCTAACTCAAGTTGATCTTTCTTGATTTGATTAATCTGATCGGAGATGGTAACATCACCTAGTCGAAACCTTTCCTCTCTGCATGTGGTCCTACCGTCTAGAAGGAACTTCCTAGTGTCGACTTGTTCCTACTCTTTCGACTAGTGCAAGATAATCGTGATCGAAAAACTACAAGTTAGCTAAACCGCTCTCTTTTTCAGAAAACCCATTTAGCACTATTTACTCGGTTTATCTAAATAAACCAAGCAAATAGTCGGGGGCTAGGATAAAGTTATTAACTTGACTTCGATTCTTAGTCTTGCTCTTTTTTCCATTCATTATCTTATGAGTTACTAACTACTCGACAAGATGATTTTTCAAGAAAAAGGAAGAACTATATATCAAAATCAATAAAAAAACTTGTCTTTACAGGATTCCAGTACAAACTATTTTGGCGAAGGGGGTCTTATTTGCATACCCTGCATGACTAACTCGGCGATCGGATGCATTATAAGCTATTAAATTTGCTCATACGCTTGAGGCGGCGAAAGCGGTCTCTGACGAGTGCGATTTAGGTTGAGATCATGAGATTTAAGTTTTGCTAAGACAAATCTTATTCCCTCTTGAGCCACATCCTTTACCGAGTCAAATTGGTTAGCTCTCAGAGTAGTCACAAACTCCTGCAAAGTTCCGACTTGTTCGCCAATGGCACTCGAGTGGGCAGGCAACGTGTCATCACAAGGAGTAATCCCCTCAGCATGAAGCCCACTGAGTACATGGTTCAGAAGTGAAATGTTGTCTTAAAGATTGAGCTTCAAAGCCTTCATTTCCTCCTGATTGCGAGTCGAAGCCTCGCGAAGTCATTTTACTTGTACTACTTGTTCTGAAAAGAATAAGGCCAGTCAAATAAAATGACCTCGAGAGGAAAACACAACCAATTACAGGTAAAGATTTGCTTACCAACTAGTTGAGAATCCAACTTCTTGACTTCTTCAGCGTGAACAGTAGTGTCCTTGAGATAACGCTGCTTCCACTTCTCGACCTCTTGGTCTTTGTCTGAAAGGGGATGAGATTCAAAAAAAGAAAAGGAGGTCGAAGGCGGTCTTAAGTTCAGCACTTACCGCTTAGTCGTTCCTGTAACTTTTGGTTTGCAGAGTTTGCCTCCTGAAGCTTCTTCTAGAGGTCTTCTTTCTCCTCCCTTAGCTTTTTCGTCTCGGATTTTTCATAGTCGAGAGAATCAGCTAGGCTCTTCACGTCACTTTTGAACCTGCAAAGGGAAAGGATAGACGTTAGCATAGAACCTGGTCGTAAGTTTCTTCTACGATCAGTTCCTAGTCGTAAGTTTCTTCTACGACAATACCCTGTTTGTAAGTTCTCCTATGACCAGTATCTAGTCGTAAGATCTTCTACGACAAACCCATAGAAATCTTGTGCAAGTGGTGAAAGCATGAAGGCTACGAAGCGATTACTTACCACCTCTCACTTTGCTTTCATGAGTAGTGCCTTGTCTTGTCGCGGTTGGACAAGTTGCACGTAGTATTCGACAGCTTGATGATAATTTGTTCCAACGTGTTCTGCATAAAGAAAGTCAGTAAGGAGTGCAAAAAGACATATATGTAAATACCAAGTTTCAGGTACTCACATTCATAGCGGTCTGAGCAAATGATGATACCACCTTCGTGGGGTTCCTCAGTTCATCGATCTCATCGACTCGGTTCCACCATACCCTTTCGAGATGCTCATCATCGAAAACATCCCCTCTGTTGGGAATGCCCTTAGGGTGAGGAACACGATCACGAGATCTGAACGCGCGGGAGCCCACAATGGTGGCAAGGGCGAAGAATCCTAAGGAGTGGTCGAAGAGCTCAAACCCTTCTTCTCCTTCGGAGGTAACAACATCGGTAGCTCGACCTTGGAGGCTAGGAGGATCATCCATAGCAACTTCCTTCCCAGTGCGATGAATGGATGTTTCACCCCCATGGCCGGATGTCTCCTCTGCTACCATCTCCACCCCTGGCTCTACGACCACTCCTATGGTTGTAGCCACTTCTAACCCTACGACCACTCCACTGGTCGTAGCCGCGTCGGCTACAACGGCACCCTCCACCATTTGGATGGTGGTTGACCCTTCGACCACCGCCACTGTTGTTCCTTCGCTTGCTGAAGAAATTGCAGTGGATTCCTTGGCAGGAACGTCCTTGATAATGAGAGGAGCCACGCTAAGACCATAAAAAGGAAAACACGAACAGGTGGTAAAAAGCAAAAGGTAAATGTTGTCCTTACACTTTTGTCTCTTTTACGTACCTCCGAGTGTTGGATGCGATCCTAAGTTTGGAAACAACCCTCCCTATGGAAGGTTTCTTTGACTTTTTCTCAACCACGTCTAGTTGAGATTTAAGTTGAGGAACGGCCACGACCACGTCTGGTCATGGGTCTTGATTAAGCACCATCGCTTCTTGGGCCCCTTGGCTCTTTGGGCGGTCGAGATCAGCCTCGACCACCTCAAGGGCAGTATTACCCTCAACCACAGGCACTGCTGGTGCAGCAGTCTCCTTCATAAAAGACACGAAACTCTTCCAGTTCTCCTGTTCTAGTCACTTGATAAAACCACGGGTGGCAGAAACTGCGAAGGTTTTATTGTCATAATAGAAGGGTACCTTGGTCTTGGGGCTTTGGGTTTGAATACTTCAGCTATTCCTGCCGCAATTGTTTCCTCTGCAGTAATTATTTCTGCGGCAAGATTAGCCAAAGGTGCAGATGGAGTAGCGGAACTCGAGCTTGCACCGCCCTTGTCAACAGCTTACGCAGGCTTCCTCTTCCTAGTCTGAGGAGCATCTGCTTGCTCGACAGCAGGGCTCGAACTTGAGCATCCCTTGTCCGCGACTTTCACGAGTCGACGCCTCTTAGCAGGGGGAGAAACAAGCTGCTCTACGGTAGCCGCACCAACGATCATCAGTTCGACTTTCTCGTCGTCCCGATGGTTTTCTATGCCCACTTTCTGCAGAAATCAGAAAGAGAGATATTATAAAGTGGTCGTAAGTCCTTCTACGACTATTACCATGTTGTAAGCTCTTCTACGACAACCCCCTGGTCGTAAGTTCTTCTACGACCAGAACCTGATCGTAAGTTTTCCTATGATCAGTACTCAGTCATAAGTTCTTCTATGACTACAAAGTCCTAAGGATGAAATCAATTCTTGATTACCTTTAGGCGCTCAAACTTGTCCTCTAGAGACAGGTCAGCCAGGATTGGAGGCGCCACGACGTGGGCTGAGGGCTTCTTACAGATAAGCTTGACTCGAGCGTCAATCTCCTCTTGTAAGAGGTCTGCAAAGATAAAAGAACCTTCAATAAAGCCAATTTTGAAGTCAACAGAAAGAAGGCTAAAGCTTAAGGTTTACTTACCCTCGCGTAGTCCTCGTCGGGTCAGTTGGACAGAGTACCTCCATCGATGAACCCTCTTCTTGAGAGGCGTCTGGCGTGATGAAATCCTTCACCACGTGCCATCCAGTGAGCCCCTCTTCCTTCAAGTCTGTGATGGCTTGAATGAAGGGGTGATCCTGCTAAGATCCTTGGGAATAGCATCCCAGGAAGGAACCTTCTTGGCCGGCTTTCCAACAAAGGAGAGGCTGTCCTCATTGGTGATCTCCCAATAAAACCACTTCTTCTTCCACCCCGGCCACGACGACCGGGTAAATATCTGAATGTACTCCCTCGACTTCCCGTCGTAGAGCTTCAGACTACAACTACCAGCGATTCCGACCAATCGAATCGGAACAACTCCAGATCAGCTGGAATTCCCAGGTTGGCCTCGCAAAGGTACACGAATACCCCCAACATGGTGATAGAGTTAGGAATGAGGTTCACCAACTCCACTTGGAAGTATTCAAGTACCAATGTAAGAAAAGGATGAGTAGGTAATCGAAGGCCACACTCACAGAAGTCTTGGAAGACGGGGATTTGCCCCATCTCCCCCGACGGCCAATGCTGCCCGGTAGCCTCGATCCACCGAACGAATTCCGTCTTTGGGATCTTCTCGGAGTCAACCAAAATTCTGATTTTGGCCGCGTCCATCTCCGATTCAGCCCACTGGGAAGCGGCTCCGGCCATTTCTCCCAAAAGCTGAAGGTTTGGATGTGGAGAGATTGGAGAAGAAGGCTTGATTTGGTCGGCGACGGAGAACTCGAAAGTTTGAACAGCGAGAGCAATTTGGGGGAAGGTAAAAGACTTTACTCTCACCCATGGTGAATATAAATAACCGCACGCCCGAAGTTGAAAAGACGTGGCTACTAGCGGTTATAGCGCTTGAGCTGCTCCAATGCAGACAAAGGTGGGAGTCAATTGGAATTCTTAAATTTGTCTGCTCGAGGAAGTCAGGTATGTTTTTACACCTCAAGTGAAATTACCTTCTTGACCAAGTCTTTTTACTGATCAAACGCAACAACGGTTGGAAAGTTTCTACTTCCAATCACAGTACTGCGACCACTCGGTGATCGCTAGATCTCCTACGACCACCTTGTAAGTCGCAAGGTTATCCCACAACTTTCTTGACTAAATAAATTTCTGGTCAAATGAAACACTAGTTGAAGAGTCTTTCCTTCGACCGCCTCTCTACAACCATCTACTGGTCATAACACCATCTACTGCTCCTTCTTCAAGTAAGCTATTTTCGCTTAAGCTGAGGGGCTAGATGACGAGGATATAACAATCCTCATTTAATCATTTATCTATAATTCATATTACGGATAATAATGACGTCACATAACTCTTGAGTATACCCCTTAATGTTAATAAGGGAGAAGCTGGAGGTCATAAGTTCTTCTATGACCACCCTGTAGTCGTGGGTCTTCCTACGACTACCCCATAGTTGTAAGCCTTTCTACGATTATCCCATGATCGTAAGCTCTCTCTGATCGATGCGTGATCGTAAGCTCTCCTGCGACCACCACTTTGGTCGTAAGACCTTCTACGACCAGTTCCTAGTCGACAAGGCTCACAGACATGTGGGCCTAGTCGATAAGGGAATATTCCGCACCGTATTCAAGATACGGGCAATAAACTACGCCATTATTCCCTAGGATAATGGTACAATCTTAACTCATTATTATGATGATAATTGCCTGGCGACGTGGGAACGATATAACTTCCGCAATAACCTCCGGTAACAGCTCCACGATCTGGTGCATTAATGTGATCTTTATGTGAAGAATCCAATAGCGCACCCTAGAGGCAGTATAAAAAGCAAGGATCATCAGGGCAATGGGGATCCAGAGCCACTTAGAAGCACAATACTCTAGTTTTTTGGCTCGATCTTGTAATACAGCATACTCAATACATACACACAGGAGTAGGGCTATTATTCTCCCAAGAGAAGGTCCGAACCTGTATAAAAACCCCCGTGTCTCTATCTTTGTGTGATTTTGAGCCTAGAGGAACCCCCGAATCAAACAATCTTTACATAAGTTCGGTCCTAAAACACTGACACTTCTTTATTTCGAACCCCACTAGTTACTGACGGCAATCTTCTGTTGCAAGTCCTGAGCTTCACCCATACGTAGGGCAAGAGTGCGCGGAGTCGTCAGGGCACGCCTTTGGGCCACCAGGTATGACCACCTTGCTTGCTTGCGTAACGTCCTTTTTCGTGGTTTTCGCCATGATTACGTGAGTAACGTAATGCTTCACAGATCAACTGCCGGCTTAGGAGGACGATTCCTTGTCGCACGACGAGGCACACCTCGGGGACTTCTTCATAGACCATCGTGACACCCAGTTCTCCGTGCGGGCTTATCAGCTGCACGGTGTGCCGGGACCGACCCAACTGACATAGCCCCCCCCGGGGTCGCGACACCACCTCAGGCTACTCGCGTCGGTCGGGTAGTGAGGTAGCCTGATCCTCTGACGTACTCGGACCATCACCGGGCAAGGCCAGGGGCGACACGCGGGGTACACCCCAAGAGGGGCCGCTAGTAGATATTTGTTCCTCCAAAAATCAGTCATGCCATGTAAATATTAATTTCTGTACAACTATTATTATGCTAATCTCGTGCTTCGATATGTCTTTTTTGCTTGAAAACTGCGACCACGTGTACGATTCTGCATCGGGACACCCTCTTTCTATGCCTTCACTCCCCCTTACTTTGTGGAGCGACGTGACCCGACGAATCAACTTTGCGCAGCAACATGACCCGACGAGCTAGCTTTGCGGAGCGACTTGACTCGACGAGTCAGCTTTGCGCGGCGACATGACCCGATGAGCCAGCTTTGCGGAGCGACGTGACCTGATGAGTCAGCTTTGCGCAGTGACGTGACCCGACGAGTCAGCTTTGCGTAGCGATGTGACCCCACGAGTCAAGGCTGCTGCTTCGCGGACGTGAATTTCCCTCAGCCGAATTACAATTCAGCCACGTACGCAGCGCCGCCTCGGCATATAAGTACTACCCCTTCCACGCTGGGTTCTCCTGCATCCAGACTTCAACACAATCTCGCTTAGATGGACAAGCACTGGGAGGAGATCCACGAAATACAAAGGGAGTATGCGGCCTAGGAGGAACAAAGGGAGCATGCCAGGAGGCCACCTCCCCGCAATGACGCCACTCCCCGTAGCAGCAACCCCTACCAGAACATCCCAACTGAGCGTTCGCCACAACACCTACCTGAGGGGAAGACGCCGCCCCTCTGTTGGTGCAGGGACAGATGCAAGTTCTTCGAGTCCAAGCATCGGCTCAGTCTGGGCATGCGTTACTGAGGTTGCGTGAACTACTCCTGCAACTATCTCGATGGCCGTTGGGACACGAACCGCTATCGGCAGCTGGTAAGGATAGGTAGCAGTATGTTCCCCTACCATTTGTCTTTGAAAGTTCGCACTAACAACCTCTCCCATCTACCCGTAGTCCCTGGATCCGCTATGTGGCCACCGCAAGTGGATCGACCTAGAGATGCACCCACACGATCAGTGGACTCTCGACTGCGAGGAGTGGGATGCCAACAGGGGCCGCGAGAGGAGGAAGGAGGAGCGCCGCACTGAAGAGCACAACCAGCGTATCTGGTGGGAGACGCAGGCCCATCTCGAGGCGTGCAAGTGCAGGGAGCGTGAGGCTCGCTAGAGGGAGCGTGAGAAAAAGAGGGAAATTACGGCCGAGGCCAAGATGGCTGGCGAGGAGTACAACGCCGAGCTCGCAAGGAAGGGCAAATGGCCCCGGTCCACGCAGTAGTCTGACCCTCTTTGTCCATATGTCCCATGTATTTCTAATTCCCTAAAGGCATATGTGTACCATCCTTGGTTCGTTAGCCTGCATGCCATGTAACCCTTCTTGTCGGATTAACTGTCGTGTTGTTATCGTTGCGCCATTTGTTCAAAATTATGTGTCGTGTGTGAATTCTCTGGCACATTGCAATATAACTTACCTTCCTACTTACGAATTATTAATACCTCAATCATCCTCACAAAATTCTTCAGAAATGCACTGCAGCACAACAACATACAACGATCACAACATGTTATTGCGAGTCTAACATATTGCATACCGTTCAGAATCTACGAAAATCACAAACGCACCAACTAGTCTACGGTTATGGTCCTGTCGCCAGTTCAACATCTCCCTATTGTCAGTTAAAATGGCGATAGGTAGCTATCACTAGTTGAAATGACGATAGGTAGCAGTCGCCAGTTCAAATGGCGACAGGGAAGCATGACCCTATAAAAACCCCTTCAAACCCTAAAATTCAACACAGGACTCACTTTTATTCAGAAAAAAGAGAAGGAGGGAAGAGAGAGGAGTAGAGGGGAGGAGAGAAGCTAGCGAAGCGCTGCCCGTCCGGTTGCCCAACTGTCGGGTAATTTTTTTTAACAGAATGGATTACATAGTTTTAGATGTATGGTTACGTAGTGCAGTATGTTTTACATAATACTTTTCAGTGGGAAGTCTAGTTTTAGATATATGGTTAATCCTGAAAATGTTCTTTATAGTGCAGTGCGTCAAATATGTCCGACGTTGCCAATTTCAAAATTTACTACGGTTAGGAGACTATTATGGAGGGTCTCGAGGGGATTGATTTGCGTTATTTCCAATCGATAATCGTGCCACTACCAAAACCAGAGCAGCGTACATGGGGCACTGTGATGAGGTGGTTGTTCCACACATTTTAAGTGGATCATGATGTGTACGATCGGAGATTAAGTTGCCTTGCCCTCCGACAGCACAGCCCACATATTGGGAGTTAATGTAGCTGAAGGGAACAAATCTATGGCAGTCATATGTACGCATGGCAAGGGAGGGAGGGTGGAAATTGGTCCTTCTGGCTCAGGCATATGCCAAGCCCACTTCTCCATCATTGATCGAACAAGAAGGGGTCTTGGACGCAAAAAAAAGTCGGGGACTCGACCCTGTAGCGGTGCACACAATGGCTGAAGTTCCCAGAGTTGCTATGTTGTCGATGAAGACCCTGCGGAAGTAGCTCCTTCGGTTAGGCAAGCTAGTGGTCTTGCTGACGAGGGTAAGCAGGTGGAAGCCGTAGTGCAAAGGATGGATCTCGAAGACCGGGACTACATGGCATTACCAGAAGATGAAGGTTCCGACGACCATGATGATGTGAACCAACAGGTGGTTCCATCCGAGTGGATCACATACCAGTTCGACAACCTCGTCGTCAACGAAGGCTTCCGTGTGCCGTGGGAGTACGACCAAAGCGAGGTCAGGCAAGGAGCTATGTACAAATGCAAGGAGGCCGTGCAGGAGGCAGTCAAATTCTGGGCCTTGTCAGTACAGCGTACATTCACAGTCGTCAAGTCTACTCCAAGATGCTACGACATAAAGTGCGGCATAGAGGGATTCCCATGGCGAGTGCACGTATTTCAGCCTAAGTGGGACACCTACTGTAAGTGCTCTATAGTGGTCCCTCACACATGCGTCGTTTCTGAGTCAGTGCAGTCTCACCGGAACCTATCATCAGGCTTCATCGTCAACCACATATATGGTGAGATCGTGGATAATCTATATTTTGAGCCACGATCCATCATTCGTACAATTGAGGCAAGGTTCTAATACATAATCAGCTATGCCAAGGCTTGGAGGACAAAACAGAAGGCATTGGAATCAAGGTTCGGCACGTTCGAGGATTCCTACCACAACCTCCCTGGGAAACTCCGAGTCATACAAGACAGGAATCTCAGTACTCATATCGACATTCAAGACGCCACACATCTGAAGTGGACTAATAAGAGGGTACTGTAGCAAGCATTCTTCGCCTTTGGTCCATGCATCAATGTATTCCGGCACTGCCGTCCAATCTTGTGCGTCGATGGCACATTCTTGACTGAGAAGTATAAGGGCCAAATACTTACTGCAATAGCGACGGACGGGAACAATCAAGTTCTTCTATGGCATTCGCTTTCGTTGAAAGTGAGAACACGGACAACTGGTTGTGGTTCCTGAAGAATGTGAGGATTTCTATTGTGCAAGCCCGTCCCAACGTATACCTCATACATGATCGGCATGCAGGCCTGCTACGTGCAATAACTCAACTGCAACAAGGAGAGAATGTGCCACTTCCATGGTCGGATCTGCAGAGCAGATGGTGCATGAGGTAATTGGGTGCAAACTTCTACAAGTAGTTCCGCAACAAGGACTTGATGAACCTGTTCATGCGGCTATGCAACCAGAACCAGCTGTGGAAGTTCGAAGCACTCTGAAAGATTCTGGATGAACGGACCCAGACGCACAGAAGGGAGGTAGCGAGAAGGACCACCCCAAGCGCTGACCAGGCCCTCGAAGCATTGCCACAGCTCCCCACAGATGCTCCTAGATTGACGAGGAGGACGGGGGCGCAGGTGAAATGCTTCTCGAACTGGATTGATGTAACACCCCGGTTTTTTGAGCCTTTCGAAAATCTTCAAAATAAAAAGAACCATTCGATTTTGTTGAAGTTCCAAAGCTTAACCTGAGATTTTCAGAATTTGAGTGTTTAAAATGACTAAGCTAAACTTCAACTAATCTAAAGTTGGTTCCCTCTGTGTTTGCTTGGCCTCTGGTGTTGCTCTCCTTCTTTTATCCGCTCGGACCTCCCCTTCCCTCTGGAATTCCTCTCTGTCCAGATCTCCTCTTTCGTTTTGCGCTGCCCGCGCCCTCCTCTCTTTTGTACCGCCCGATCTGTATCGGACGGCTCTGCTTAGCCGCGCCTCTCCTTGCCCTCTGGATCTCCTCCCTTGGATCTCCTCGTGGTCTTTTGCAAAGACCACCTCTTCTAGTCTTTTGCAAAAACCACCCCTTTTTGGTCGAGACCACCTCTTGTGGTCACGACCTCCCCTTTTTGCTCAGACCACCCTGTTGGTCACCCTTGGGGGTCTTTTATAAAGACCATCCTCCTGGTCCAGATCACCCTTTGGATCAGGACCTCATTTAAACTCCCCTTTGTGGTTTAGACTCCATCTGAGGTTTAGACCTTTTTCTTGTTTGGTTATCTATTGTTTGGACATACCCTTATGTCCAGACCTCCCTTTGGTTTTGACCTCTCTCTCAGTCACAACCACCCCCGAGATGTCCTAAGCTCGGGTTTGTGTTTTAAATATCCTTGATCTCTGAAATCCAAATTTTGGGTTTAACTCCTCTCTTCTGGATCTCTCTTGTCCAACCTTCTTTCCTCCCTGTGTTCAATTGGATCTCCTTGTGTCCACTTAAACCTCTTCTGTGTTCAATTGGACCTCTCTGTGTTCAATTGGATCTCCCTGTGTCCATTTGAACCACCTCCATGTTCAATTGGACCTCCTCAGCATTCATTTGGACCTCCTTTTGGTCCAAACTTCCCTTTGGAAATTGTGAGGACCCCGGTTTATTAAGCTTGTAATACTTAGTCAACCATTGACCCTAGTATCACAAACATAATAATCTGTGTCTTCGAGATATGTATACTTCCCAGAATGCAGTATACACACCTCTTTACAAAATCATGCATCAATTCCATTCAAGACATAGAACCAAAGCACGAACTAGATTAAAAGACATACAACATATAGAGTTATTACAAAAGGGCCGATTGGCCAAATACAACTAATAAAAAGTAACACAATGGAAGCAACATGCCATAAGATGGCGATAAACAAAGGAGAGCCACAAGGTTTGCCTTTAGCCCACAAGGCAACCAACCAAGGCGCCTAGCTCGATTCCCAACATGACACATCTCACAAAAGTAAAGTCCTTTGGACCCTACCTCCTCTGCAACAAGGTTATTAAGCAAAACAAATGAGTACAAATAATGTACTACTTAAGGCGACGTGTAGTATAATGAGAACTATAGTTTAACTACATGCAAGCTTTATTTAGTGGATGAGGCTTTGGACTTATTTTAGCATAAAGCAAGTTTTCATTTGCAATATTTAAATAATTTCCAAAGCATTTGCAATTTATTTTAATTTGCAAGAACAACGAGACAAGTAACAATAGATAGACAACAACAATCTGGAAGTGACTAACCCAATAGCCACCACAACAATAGCATGAACATCCATTCATACCAACCCATCAAGTTTTAATTAAATGTTGTAGTCTAGTTCTTGCGAAATCACCAAGCGTGTCCATAACCTGGGGCGAGGCTATTGAATAATTTTAACCTGCGAGGGTGTACCAATGTACCCACACATGAGACCGCCTTTTAGCCACATGATTAGCACACTTCCTTCGGTATGCAAGCACGGCTAAGTCCTCTGAGGCATTTCCAATGGCGATGCTAATTAAGAGTCGCGACAACCCGAAGGTAGGAGACAGCCTGCCTGCCACAACAATGCAGTGCTCTTTCCCTTATAAAACAGTTTTACTCACCTGCGACCCCCAATTAACACCTCCCAAAGTACTTAGCCAAGATAGGTCCCATATCCCCCACGCGTGGTTAGCACGCATAAGTGCTTGGATCAGTGGCGCAAGTAACTCGGTCCTTAGGGACTTAGGCACCATTCCTTTCACACCCAACAAATCACACCAACATCCATTGTGCCCAAGTCAATAACAGATTTGTTTTCATGTTTGTTTTATTTGTTTACAAAGTGACAAAGCACAAGATGGACAAAAAGGAATAAGAATTTTAGTGTGATCAAGGTCATCGACATAATATCGACAACCGCCCATTTCTACCGTTATCTAAGTATTGCGAAGCATATCAAAACGTGATCTACTAAGTGATGAGAGCTCATCCAACAAACTCCACATCACAGCAAGTAATCCTAGGCTTAGTAGTAGAGAATGGATATTTACCTACTGATTATGCATCTATAGGATCACTAGTGACATTTCAACACAAAGTAGCAATGCATACATACAAGTAAAACAATATATTAGACCTTAAAGTAATGGGACAGTATGGAGATGCTCAAACTGCTTGCCTTGCTGGTTTTGCTCAATATTTTGCTGAGGATCGCTCACGGGATCAACACACTCGTCAACACCTAATCGAAAAGACGAAAAGAATCGATAAGAACATTTAAAAGCGACAAAGACAGCACAGCAAGCAAACTCCAAATGCTCTGAATTTTCTACAGCAGCAAGAGGATGATTTTTAGGGAATTTATCAACAAGAACCAATTGATTTGGATTCTCAATGCAAAAGTTATGAGCAAAACAAATCTGCTCAGCCCTAAAAATATCAAACTGCCACTATTCACTAATTTAATTATTTGGCAACATTTTCTAGAAGGGTGGTGATGCTGATATTTTTACTGTGAAACCAGCACCATATGAGATGAATAACACAATTGAGTTCATCTCATTTGGAGCTATTATGCACGTTTTACAATTTTCCAAAGACAAGAACTTGAACAAAATTAAAATGCATAAGTATTCTTTTTAAAAACAGTAACAGGTTCAAAACTAATTTTACAGTAAAGTTCATTAGTAGAGGAAACCAACAAAGTTGGATTCACTCAAAAATAATCTACAGAGCATTACCTATGCATTTTACAAGTTAAACACTATTTTTAGTGTAACATTTAAGGTTAGTTTTAAAACCTATTGGCAAATCTACGTTCTGGAGCTGAACTCAACTTACAATCATTTTTAGATTAAAGTCTAGTCCAAGCCAGAGCTGCAGAAATTTGAATCACTACTTTTGGACTTAGATTGAATTAGATATGAAATTTTGAAGTAATTACCTTTTCCAGTTTGCCAATAAAGAGTTTACTGGAATTTCTAAAAACCATTAAGACTAGGGAGGACATGAGCCACAGATCTCAGATCTGACGGCTCAAGACCTCCAGGGTTCTGCCACAGCTCGCTCATGAGTCCAGAGGTCATGGGCCGTGGATCTTGGATCAACGGTCCATGTCCTCCAACGCAACAGCAGAGCGAGAGGGAGGTCGTGGCCGTTGATGGTGCATCAACGGACCACAACACGGAGGAGGTCGAGCAGTGGGGATGAAGCGAGGAGGTCCTCAGCGGTCTAGATGACCTCGAGGAGGTCCAGCGGAGGTCTGCGTCCACAGACCTCCGGGGAGGTCTGGGCGGCCCGATTGTGCAAGGGAGGTCTGGGCGTTCAAGATCTCCTCGGAGGAGGTCTTGGGCGGCTCGATCCAGTGCTCTTGCGCTGCGCAGCAGCAGCACGCTGCTGGACATAAGATGTCTTGCTTGAGGACACAAGGAGGTCAGCTTGGTCTTAAATCTTGCGATGAGGGCAGGATTAAAAGCGATTAAAGCTAACCCCATGATTAACAATGATTGTGACATTAAAGAGGAGGATCTTTGTTGAAGGTGACCGGCTATTGCGTTTTCGTCCGACAAAAACCGAGTGAGCTCAAGGCTTGCATGGCGATGAGAACCTCACGGCGCCAACCAAGGACACCAGCGTCGCGCGCAATAGTCTTTGCGCACACGGATCTACTCTCGACAGCGGCGATGGCTTTGAACGCTGGCGAGCCGGAGAGGACAAATGTGACAAGCACGACCAAACGACCAAATCAAGAAGTAAAGCTCCGCCATAGCTCATTCAGCATGTGCCCAGCACTAAAGACTACCAGGAGGTTACCTGGACGTCGAGAAGGTGCTGAGGAGGTCATGGAAGTGATGACCAGAGTTGGGGAAGATGAGAAGCTCCTTGCCCAAGCCCAAGCTCCAAGCTCAATGCTAAGCCTCCTCTGAAAATGTCAACCCAACATGTGTTAGGTTTAACTCCGGGAGGTTTAGGAAGCACCAATTGAGCAAGGGGTTGAAGAGGGAGCCCTTTGGAACAAAGCCACCGAGGAGCTCCAAGGACTACAACAATGGCGACAAAAAGGAGGTCGGTGGAGGAGGGGCTCGACCAAGCACGAGGCATGGTAAGGCTCATTTGGTGTGTAAAGGAAGCCAAAGGGAGCTCGAGGAGGTTTTATACCTAGGGCGGGAGAGGTCTGCACCATGGGTTAAGCTCATGGTGAGCTTAGCCCGAGGGAGGTCCAGGAGGTCCATGGAGTAGACAATTTGGAGGGACAGAGTAGGTAGTCGAGCATGGCCAAGTGGGCGGAAGGGGTGACACGCATTTAATGCGCCCGAGCGAGCCGTTGGACAAGACTTTGGTGACCTTCCCTCTGCCATGGCTGCATGCGAGCCCAAGCTAGAGAAAAACAGTCCTCAAGCCCACCGTTGGATTAAGTGAATGAGGAGGTCACTGGCCATCGGATGTTATTTTTGAGCTATTACGTTTAAAGTGGCGGGAGGAGGTCCCAGCCACACGATCTTGGGCGGGAGGTCGTGGCCCTCTGATTTCTAACGCGGATCGCACGAGGAAAAATGGGACAGGAGGTCTAAGAATTGCATAGCACAAGGAGGTCATGGCCGTGAGATTCTCATCTAACAGCTCTCGACCTCACGTCTTGTGAGGTCAGCGAGCACAAAGGCGAGGAGGTCTTAGGCTGCGATGGTTGGCGGCTGGAGGTCGTGGCCCTTGGATCTGAATCCAGCAGCTCGACCTCCACAAGGTGGAGAGGAGGTCGGGGTGGTTAGGTAGCGAGGGAGGTCCTCGCGGTGTTGACCATGGAGGAGGTCAGTGCACAAGCTAACCCGAGGAGGTCTACAAGGTCAAGAGGACCTCGAAGGGTGGAGGACACAGGCGCAAGATATCGAAGGGAGGTCATGGCCTTTGGATGTGATCCAGCGGCTATGACCTCATCAAGCGAGGAGGACCTCCTTGTGATTGTTTGAGGAGGAGGTCGTGGCCTTTGGATCTAGATCCAGCAGCCACGACCTCATCAAATGGAAAGGAGGTCTGATGGGCTGAGGAGTGGGTTGGGTTCAACCCAAAAAGAAAGGTGGCTCAGCCCAAGGAACAGTGCAAGCTTTTAAATTTAAAATTGAACAGCTAAGGCTTTGCAGAATTGTTTGAGGTAGCAAATCAGCTCCAAAATTTATGAAATTTTAACTGGAGCTTGCTGACATTAAGATTAACCTTACATAAAATTTTCAGAGGTTTTTATGCATTGCATTTTTCTCAGGAAATTCTTTAAGGTCGTTCAAGGGTTTGTTTTACCTCCAAAGATGATCAAATAAGTTTCATAACTTATGATATTTCTCAGAGGGGTCCCACATCATCTCTAGGACCAAGGGAAAAATATTTCCAAAGGTGTGGCACAAGATTTGAGACAAGTTGAATAAGGGTTGGACTTTAGTCCATAGGAGGTTTAGGTTTTTGAACTCCACAACTTTTGATAAGAATTTTAGAGGAGTTCTAGAGTTTCAAGATGTGAGAAAAAGTTTTTATTTCTACACATTTTCTTACATTTGAAGCAAACACCTGTTTAGGTATTTGGGATGTTACAAAATCTCCCCCCCCCCCTTACAGAAATCTCATCCCGAGATTTTGGCTCACTCGGAAAAGAAAGAAGGGTAGTCCGCACGCAGACGATCTTCCCTTTCCCAAGTAGCTTCATCCTCGGAATGGTTCGACCACTGAACTTTAAGGAACTTAATGGAACGATTCCTAATTCTTCGTTCAGCCTCTTCGAGTATGCGAACAGGATACTCGCGATAGGTCAGATCTGGTTGGACATCGAGAGTTTCCAACGGAGCTTCCTCAGTTAGAACACGGAGCCACTTCTTCAATTGGGACACATGAAACACATCATGTACCCCCTCAAGTGCAGCAGGCAACTCCAACTTATAGGCAACAACTCCTTTCTTCTCGATAACGTGGTAGGGACCCACATATCGAGGAGCTAACTGCCCTTGGCCAAAGCGTTGATGGCCCTTCAAAGGAGAGACTTTGAGATAAACAAAGTCATTAGGCTCAAAACTCAACTCACGGCGACGGCGATCCGCATAGCTCTTTTGCTTGGATTGGGTACGTGCGAAGATGCTCACGAATAAAATTTGGACTTGACTCTCGGCCTCATTGATCGAGCCGGCCCAAAGAAAGGTCTTCGCCGGTCTCGAGACCAGATTCAACGGGTTCTACACTTTCTCTGTATAAGGCCTCGAAAGGTGCCATCCGAGGACCGGCTGAAAAGTTGTTGTTGTAAGAAAACTTCGGCGAATGGCAAGCATTTCTCCCAATGCTTCCCATATGAAAGAACACAAGCACGAGCATGTCTTCCAAAAACTGGTTGACCCTCTCGGTCGACCATCGGTTTGGGGATGATATGCGTCTTTGAAACAGCGAGTTCCATAGCCTCCTGTAGGCTATGCTAGAAGCTGAGGAAATGAAAATGGAACCACGATCGGAAGCGATCGTCTTGACACACCATGCAAACTCACGATCACGGATACATAGAGCTCGGCTAGGCGGCCAAGTGCGAATCTTGGTCTTGGCGGAAGAAAGTGTGCCACTTTAGTCAACCGATCAATGACAACCCAAATGGCATCATTTCCCTTGGTGACTGGGTAGACCGGTAATAAAATCCATCCCGATCGAATCCCACTTCCATTTAGGAACAGGCAGGGGCTGAAGCAGTCCAGCTGGACGCTGATGCTCGGCCTTCACACGATAACACACGTCACACTCGGCAACGAACTTCGCAATCTCCCTCTTCATTCGGGTCCACCAAAATCACAGCGGAGATCTTGATACATCTTTGTGGCCGGGGTGAATGGATAAAAGCGAATCATGGGCTTCAGCGGAGGATCAATTTCCGCAACTCCATGTCCTTCAAAACCACAAAACCTTTGCGAAATCTCACAACACCATGCTCATCCTCGGAGAAGCACTTGGCATTCCGTTCTTGATATTTTCCTTGATTTTGTTCACCGAGGATCAATTTCGGCGGCCTTGACACGATCCACCAAGGTTGGCTGCACAACCAAGGTAGCAAGGAAACCATGCTCAACCAAACCCAAGTTGAGACGCTGAAATTCCTCCAGAAGAGAGGGTTGAAGCTCCTTGAGCGACAAGGCATTACAATGCGCTTTGCGACTAAGCGCATCGGCAACGATGTTAGCCTTGCCCGGATGGAAGTGAATACCCACATCGTAGTCTTTGATCAATTCCAACCATCTCCTTTGCCTAAGGTTCAGATCTGGCTGGGTGAACAAATACTTCAAGCTTTTGTGATCCGAATACACTTCTAGCGATTCGATAAGGTAATGTCGCCAAATCTTAAGTGAATGAATCACTGACTAGCTCCAAGTCATGGGTAGGATAGTTGAGTTCATGAGGTCTCAATTGCCTTGATGCATAGGCCACTACCTTGCCTTCTTGCATAAGGACACAACCGAGGCCTCGACGAGAAGCATCATAATAGATATCGAAGCTCAGATGGATATCGGGAAGAACAAACGGGAGCGGTGGTCAAATCGTCTTGAGTACTGAAACTTTCCTCACACTCAGCGGACCACACGAACTTCTTGTCCTTCTTGAGCAACTCCGTCATCGGCCGCGATCTTGGAAAAGTTCTCGATAAAGCGGCGATAATATCCCGCTAAAGCGAGAAAACTCCGCACATCGGTTCATCGAGCAGGGTGACTCGAGGATAGCACATCACGACCTTGCTAGGATCAGCAGCTCGCCTCTGCTGAAAGCACATGGCCCAAGAAGGCCACTTCCTTCAACGAAGCGCATTTGCTAAACTTAGCATCTGGCTAGTGCTCCGCAGACTTGCCCAAAACAAGCGGATGCTCGGCGTGTTCCTCATCGTTCTTGGAATAGATAAGAATATCATCGATGAAGACCACGACGAACTTATCCGGATACTCCATGAACACGAATTCATGAGGTTCATGAACAAGGCGAGAGCATTGGTCAAGCGAAAGACATGACGGTGTACTCATACAAGCCATAACGAGTAGAAAGCCGTCTTGGGAATATCCTCGGTCGGATCACGAACTTGATGATACCCACTCTCAAATCAATCTTGGAGAAAACTGGCCTCGGATAAGCGATCGAAGAGATCATCGATGCGGGGCAAAGGATACTTGTTCTTGGCCGTCGCCGTTAAGCGAGCGTAATCGGCGACATGCGCAAAGTACAAATCCTTCTTCTTAACGAAGATAGCCGGACAACCCCACGGAGATGAGATAGAGGCGAATGAAACCCTTCTCTTGAAGCTCATTAAGTTGCTTCTTCAACTCCACCAACTCATTCGGTGGCATCCGATAAGGCCTCTTGAAATCGAGGCGATGCACGGAGCCAACTTCGATGACGAACTTCGAGATCACGAGCGGTGGCATCGGGAAGATCCTCGGGAAAGACATCCATGAAGTCACATACCGTTGGGACTTCACAAATATCCGGGCTGGCCGTTTCAAGTCTTGAAGAGATGAGGGCTGGCGACTTTGGCTAAAAGCGAACCTTTCACGGATGGACTTGTAAAGCAGATGAGCTTCGGCACTGTCGATTTGCCCCATGTGCTGAGACAACCAATCCATGCCCAGAATCACATCTAAGCTCGCTGCATAGAGGAGAATAAGACTTGCTGAAAATCTTACTCCCTCAATCTCGATAGGAACATCCCTGCACTCCAAATCAGCTCTCAATTCCGAACCGGGAGAGCGAATGAGCAACGGGACCAACAGAGGAGCAAACAAAATATCACTAACAGCAGCAAAAGACTGAGATACAAAAGAATGAGATACTCCAGAGTCAAATAAAACAGTAGCAGGATGGGAGTTAACAAGAAGCGTACCCAAAACGACGTCGGGTGCCTCCTGTGCCTCCTCAGCAGAGATGGCGTTGACGCGACCGCCGCCCACGCCTTGGGCTACGGGGACAATCTTCTGATCCTAAGAAGATCCACCACCTTGCCCGCGTCCTCCATTAGGACGAGGGGCTGCTCCAGTCTTCTTAGGGCAATTATTTGCATAATGACCCTTTTGGTTGCAGGCGAAGCAAGTGACGTTGAACGCTGGGTTGCAGGGACCACCGGACTGACTCGCAGGTGCACGTGACTAGGGCACGGCCTGCAAAGGATGAGGCAGTCTTTGGCAACCTCGAGGGCACCGAAGCGATGATGATACCCCGAGGTATTTGGGCGAGAAGAAGCGCCTGGATGACTTGTGGGACTCCCACTTGCGCTTGCGGGAATCCATAAGCTCCCTACCAGAATGCTCAGCGACTATGGCCTTATCGACCAAGGTCTGGAAATCAGGGAAGTCGACGATGGATAGCTTGTCCTTAAGCTCCTCGGACAAGCCATCCCTGAACTTCACCTGCTTGGCCATATCAGTGGCCACATCCTCGGGAGCATAACGAGCCAGATGGTTGAACTCGTACACATACTCCACGACGGAGCTACGCCCCTGCTTGAGGGCAAGAAACTAATAATTCTTGATGTTCATCAAGCCGGCAGGGATATGAGAACAGCGGAGGCGTCTGAAACTCCTCCCGGTGGCGGTGTGGTCTGCGGGCTGCATGGCGAAAGCTCTCCTACCATGACAAATTGCACCCTCCGGTGGTGCGATGCAAACAACGCCTTCTCGTGCTCCACGGCGCTGGCGATCTTGAGCTTCCGCTCAACCAAGCGGAGCCGATAAATGCATCGGCGGGTCCTCGAGACCTAGAAAGGTGGGAAATTTGGAGTGCGAAGAAACTCAGCGAGGCCCCCACGAGGCGATGTCCACTCCTTGCGGATCTGAAGCACCGGTAAGAAATTTGAGGTGTTCTTGGCGATGGCGTCGATAGCACTCTCTGTCATCAAGACGCAGTTGCGCTCTATCGAAGAAGAACCTCGGCCATGGTCGGAGGAGGAGGAAGCTCCTCGTCGAACAGTACCGCCTTAGCCACTCTGATCTGACCGCCATCTGTTGAAGGGGAAAGAGGTTAGCAACTAACACCCGCAAAACAAAATCTCAACAAAAGCGAATAAGCTAACGACTAGGGGAATAGAATATCACCCTAATCGAAAGCTAAAACAGCAAGTAAATGGACCTTAAATCCTCAAAAAGACTCTAAAAACAGCAAGGATCACTTAGGAATTAAGCTCAACTTCTCTATGCAATTATCCCGTATTGAATGAACGAGTAATTGGTTGAGAAGGCAAAATTTCAGCAAGCTATTTTAGCTCTAATTCTACTCAAAAGCAAGGCTAAACCAGCGAAATAATTGTTAGATACTTAGCTACTAGTATCACATCTTACCCTTTCATTCCCACAAGTTTTAGTTGAATTATCCTCTCATTATCTATCCTAATTAGAACCTTTGAGCTTGCTGTCCAGATTTTGCATCCAAGCTTCCAGTCGAAATTGGCCCTCCCAGAAGCTTCAAAACCTTATAAATGAGCAACTAACACTTCAATTTGCCAAACTCACTGATTCCCAAAATCCAATTAATCGATAACAACTATCTTTTGAGGGAAGGAAAGGGAAAACACTTTTAAACTCAAATTAGAATAAGGTGAGATAAGAAAGCTAAGATAGGTAAGGAGTAAAAGTAGAGACTTTACTTAAGCTTTCATAAACCATTTGACATTTTGAAGATAAGTTTTTCAAAATATCCTAAGGATGACCAAGCTAGGGTTTCTATGGTTAGTATGGCTCTGATACCAACTTTGTGAGGACCCCGGTTTATTAAGCTTGTAATACTTAGTCAACCATTGACCCTAGTATCACAAACATAATAATCCGTGTCTTCGAGATATGTATACTTCCCAGAATGCAGTATACACACCTCTTTACAAAATCATGCATCAATTCCATTCAAGACATAGAACCAAAGCACGAACTAGATTAAAAGACATACAACATATAGAGTTATTACAAAAGGGGCCGACCGGCCAAATACAACTAATAAAAGTAACACAGCGGAAGCAACATGCCATAAGATGGCGATAAACAAAGGAGAGCCACAAGGTTTGCCTTTAGCCCACAAGGCAACCAACCAAGACGCCTAGCTCGATTCCCAACATGACACATCTCACAAAAGTAAAGTCCTTTGGACCCTACCTTCTCTGCAACAAGGTTATTAAGCAAAACAAATGAGTACAAATAATGTACTCGCAAGACTGACGTGTAGTATAACAGAACTATAGTTTAACTACATGCAAGCTTTATTTAGTGGATGAGGCTTTGGACTTATTTTAGCATAAAGCAAGTTTTCATTTGCAATATTTAAATAATTTCCAAAGCAGATTTGCAATTCATTTTAATTTGCAAGAACAACGAGACAAGTAACAATAGATAGACAACAACAATCCTGGAAGTGACTAACCCAATAGCCACCACAACAATAGCATGAACATCCATTCATACCAACCCATCAAGTTTTAATTAAATGTTGTAGTCTAGTTCTTGCGGGAAATCACCAAGCGTGTCCGTAACCTAGGACGAGGCTATTCGAATAGTTTTAACCCTGGAGGGGTGTACCAATGTACCCACATGCCAGACCGCCTTTTCGCCACATGATTAGCACACTTCCTTCGGTATGCCGGCACGGCTAAGTCCTACGAGGCATTTCCAATGAGCGATGCTAATTAAGAGTCGTGACAACCCAGAAGGTAGGAGACACCGGCCCAGCCACAGCAACTGCAGGTGCTCTTTCCCCTATAAAACAGTTTTACTCACCTGCGACCCCCAATTAACACCTCCCAATGTACTTAGCCAAGAGAGGTCCCATATCCCCCTCGCGTGGTTAGCACGCATAAGTGCTTGGATCAGTGGCGCAAGTAACTCGGTCCTTGGGGACTTAGGCACCATTCCTTTCACACCTAACAAATCACACCAACATCCATTGTGCCCAAGTCAATAACAGATTTGTTTTCATGTTTGTTTTATTTGTTTACAAAGTGACAAAGCACAAGATGGACAAAAAGGAATAAGAATTTTAGTGTGATCAAGGTTATCGACATAATGTCGACAACCGCCCATTTCTACCGTTATCTAAGCATTGCTAAGCATATCAAAACGTGATCTACTAAGTGATGAGAGCTCATCCAACGAACTCCACATCACAGCAAGTAATCCTAGACTTAGTAGTAGAGAATGGACATTTACCTACTGATTATGCATCTATAGGATCACTAGCGACATTTCAACACAAAGTAGCAATGCATACATACAAGTAAAACAATATATTAGACCTTAAAGTAATGGGACAGTATGGAGATGATCAAACTGCTTGCCTTGCTGGTTTTGCTCAATATTTTGCTGAGGATCGCTAATGGGATCAACACACTCGTCAACACCTAATCGAAAAGACGAAAAGAATCGATAAGAACGACGAAAACGACAAAGACAGCACAGCAAGCAAACTCCAAATGCTCTGAATTTTCTACAGAAGCAAGAGGATGATTTTTAGGGAATTTAGCAACAAGAACCAATTGATTTGGATTCTCAATGCAAAAGTTATGAGCAAAACAAATCTGCTCAGCCCTAAAAATACCAAACTGCCACTATTCACTAATTTAATTATTTGGCAACATTTTCTAGAAGGGTGGTGATGCTGATATTTTTACTGTGAAACCAGCACCTTATGAGATGAATAACACAATTGAGTTCATCTCATTTGGAGCTATTATGCATGTTTTACAATTTTCCAAAGACAAGAACTTGAACAAAATTAAAATGCATAAGTATTCTTTTTAAAAACAGTAACAGGTTCAAAACTAATTTTACAGTAAAGTTCATTAGTAGAGGAAACCAACAAAGTTGGATTCACTCAAAAATAATCTACAGAGCATTACCTATGCATTTTACAAGTTAAACACTATTTTTAGTGTAACATTTAAGGTTAGTTTTAAAACCTATTGGCAAATCTACGTTCTGGAGCTGAACTCAACTTACAATCATTTTTAGATTAAAGTCTAGTCCAAGCCAAAGCTGCAGAAATTTGAATCACTACTTTTGGACTTAGATTGAATTAGATATGAAATTTTGAAGTAATTACCTTTTCGGTTTGCCAATAAAGAGTTTCTTCGAATTTCTAAAACCATTAAGATGGGGAGGACATGAGCCACAGATCTCAGATCGACGGCTCAAGACCTCCCAGGTTCTGCCACGCAGCGCTCATGAGTCCAAAGGTCATGGGCGTGGATCTTGGATCAACGGTCCATGTCCTCCAAAACTTGCAGCAGAGAGGGAGGTCGTGGGCGTTGATGGTGCATCCAACGGACCACAACACCAGAGGGAGGTCCGGAACGGTGGGGATGAAGTGAGGGACGTCCTCAACGGTCTAGATGACCTCGAGGAGGTCCAACGCGGAGGTCTTAACGTCACAGACCTCTAGGGGAGGTCTGGACTGCCCCGATTGCGCAAGGGGAGGTCCTGGACGTTCAAGATCTCCTCGGAGGAGGTCTTGGACGGCCAGATCCAGCGCTCTTGCGCTCGCGCGCGCGCACGCGCGCGGACATGAAGTTAATGCGCGCGGGACACAAGGAGGTCCGCGCGCGGTCTTAAATGCGCGATGAGGACAGGATTAAAGGCAGTTAAAGCTAACCCCCATGATTAACAATGATTGCGACATTAAAAGCGGAGGATCTTTGTCCGAAGGTGACACGGCGCTGCCGTTTTCATCCGACAAAAACCCGAGTGAGCTCCAAGGCTTGCCGCCGACGATGAGAACCTCACCGGCGCCAACCAAGGACACCAACGTGCGCGTAATAGTGCTGCGCACACACCGGATCTACTCTCGACGGCGGCGATGGCTTTGAACGCCGGCGAGCCGGAGAGGACAAATGTGACAAGCACGACCAAACGACCAAATCAAGAAGTAAAGCTCCGCCACAGCTCATTCAGCATGTGCCCAGCACTAAAGACTACCAGGAGGTTACCTGGACGTCGAGAAGGTGCTGAGGAGGTCGTGGAAGTGATGACCAGAGTTGGGGAAGATGAGAAGCTCCACTGCCCAAGCCCAAGCTCCAAGCTCCAATGCTAAGCCTCCTCTGAAAATGTCAACCCAACATGTGTTAGGTTTAACTCCAGGAGGTTTAGGAAGCACCAATTGAGCAAGGGGTTGAAGAGGGAGCCACTGGAACAAAGCCACCGAGGAGCTCCAAGGACTACAACAATGGCAGCAAAAAGGGAGGTCAGTGGAGGAAGGGCTCAGCCAAGCACAGGCATGGTAAGGCTCGCTGGTGTGTAAAGGAAGCCAAAGGGAGCTCGAGGAGGTTTTATACCTAGGGCAGGAGAGGTCCTGCACCATGGGTTAAGCTCATGGTGAGCTTAGCCCAGGGGAGGTCCACGGGAGGTCCATGGAGTAGACAAGCTGGAGGGGACAGAGTAGGTAGTCAGAGCATGGCCAAGTGGGCGGAAAGGGGGCTGACACGCATTTAATGCGCCCAGAGCAGAGCTGTTGGACAAGACTTTGAGCTGACCTTCCCCTCTGCCATGGCTCACACGCGAGCCTAAGCTAGGAGAAGAACAGGTCCTCAAGCCCACCGTTGGATTAAGTGAATGAGGAGGTCCTGGCCATCGGATGTTATTTTTGAACCGTTACGTTTAAAGTGACTGGGAGAAGGTCCCAGCCACACAATCTTGGACGGGAGGTCGTGGCCCTCGATTTCCCTAACGCGGATCGCGACGAGGAAAAAATGGGACAGAGGTCCAAGGATCAAGCATAGCACAAGGAGGTTATGGCCGTGAGATTCTCATCTAACTGCCACGACCTCACGTCTTGTGAGAGGTCTAACGCGCACAAGGCGAGGGGGAGGTCTTGGCTGCGATGGTTGGCAGCAGAGGTCGTGGCCCTTGGATCTGAATCAATGACTCGACCTCCACAAGGTGGAGAGGTGGTCGGGGTGGTTAGGTAGCGAGGGAGGTCCTCGCGGTGTTGACCATGGAGGAGGTCAGTGCACAAGCTAACCCAAGGAGGTCCACAAGGTCAAGAGGACCTCGAAGGGTCGAGGACCTAGGCGCAAGATATTGAAGGGAGGTCATGGCCTTTGGATGTGATCCAACGGCTATGACCTCATCAAGGCGGGAGGACCTCACTGTGACTGTTTGAGGAGGAGGTCGTGGCCTTTGGATCTAAATCCAATGGCTACGACCTCATCAAGGTGGAAACGAGGTCTGATGGGCTGAGGAGTGGGTTGGGTTCAACCCAAAAAGAAAGGTGGCTCAGCCCAAGGAACAGTGCAAGCTTTTAAATTTAAAATTGAACAACTGAGGCTTTGCAGAATTGTTTGAGGTAGCAAATCAACTCCAAAATTTATGAAATTTTAACTGGAGCTTGCTGACATTAAGATTAACCTTACATAAAATTTCCAGAGGTTTTTATGCATTTAATTTTTCTCAAGAAATTCTTTAAGGCCGTTCAAGGGTTTGTTTTACCTCCAAAGATGATCAAATAAGTTTCATAACTTATGATATTTCTTAGAGGAGTCCCACATCATCTCTAGGACCAAGGGAAAAATATTTCCAAAGGTGTGGCACAAGATTTGAGACAAGTTGAATAAGGGTTGGACTTTAGTCCATAAGAGGTTTAGGTTTTTGAACTCCACAACTTTTGATAAGAATTTTAGAGTTCAAGAGTTTCAAGATGTGAGAAAAAGTTTTTATTTCTACACATTTTCTTACATTTGAAGCAAACACCTGTTTAGGTATTTGGGATGTTACAGAAATCTCCTTTCATTTGGACCTCCTTTTGGTTCAAACTCTCCTTTGAAACTTTCTTTGTTTGGACCTTCCGTCGGGTTCAAACCTCCGTTGAAACTCTCCTTGGTTTGGTCCTCCCTTGGGTTCAAATGTCCCATGAAAACTTCCTTCCTTGCAGGACCGTCCGATCTCCGTCGGACGCTCCGCAGCGATTGGGCCGTTCAGACTGTCCGAACCCTCACTCGCTCGGGACCGTCCGATTTTCATCAGACCGTCTGTAGCGATTGGGCCGTTCGGACCATCCGAACTTCCCACTCGTTCTGGACCCTCCGATCTAGATCGGATAGCTTCCACTCCTCCGCGCCTTTCCCTCGCTATCACTCCCCTCCTTTGATTTCATCTCAACCGTCAAGATCTCCTCTGAGTCATCTTGACCGTTAGGACCTCCCCTTGTTAGATCTTGGCCGTCAAGATCTCCCCTTGAGTTGATCTTGACTGTCTAGACCTCCCCTTGAGTTCTCCTTACCACAGGACCTCTTTGTCCTTTGGACCTCTTTGCCCTTCTGACCCCTTTGCCGTTTGGACCTTCTTGTCCTTTAAACCTCCTCGTTCCCTGGTCTTTTTGTGAAGACCACCTTTTGGTCTTTTTGCAAAGACCACCCTTGTGGTCACGACCTCTTGGTCTTTTGCAAAGACCACCTTTGTAGGGATGACCCCCCCTCTCAGGACCTCCTAGTCTTTTTGTAAAGACCACCTTTGCGGTCATGACCTCCCCTGGGTCACGACCACTCCCCCAGTGGGACCACCTTCTCAGGTCCTCTACTCATTTCCTTCTTACTCTCGTTGTGTCTCAGTACCACGAGAGTCTCTACAAGATTAAATGTTTCTGCAAAGACATTAAATGCTATCTTTTCCATTGTAACCCTTTTGCCTCTGTTGTCGCCTCCTTTACCTGCTCCCATCTTTTCCTTCACTTACTTTTGGACACGCGTGTGCCTTAAAACTCTCAGAAGCTCTGGCAATATAAGCTTGAGCAAGCTCTCCATCTTTGCATTTTTCTCATTTCTGTTCTTTGGCTCTCCCGACCAACTCCCTAGACCTTCTCCAAGCCGTCGGACCTCCTCCGACCAGTTCCTTGGACCTCTTCCAATCCGCCAAGCCCTTCTGTGGTTCTTGTTTGGTGTTTCTTTGGAGTTCATTTGAATCTCGTTTGGTCTTTATTTGATCTTGCGCTGTTTTAATGTGTAGACCCCGACGTCTCCGGAGAGCCCGAAGCTCTGCAAGGTGGTAGACCTTAAAAGCTTTCAAGTGAGGCAAGTTACACCCTTGACCATGTTGCACCTATTACTTCAAATTACTTATGTCGGTTTCAAATGTTACTTCATGCCTATTTTTACTCAATTATTTCAATACATGTCTTTAAATTCATAGCTATGCCTAAATCCCTTGTAAGGCCCATGTTGACATTGATTCAAATCTGTTGTCACCCTAGATAAAACCTGGTTGATGTAATAGTGTAAACCAGGACCTCTCGAAAAATGTATGCTTAGTCATGCATAGACCAAAATCTTGTTTTGGGAAGTTTTACTGCCAAGAACAATGTTGTCTAAATGTTTTAAAAGCTGAGCCATGACATTGGGTTGTTATGGAGGTTTGTAAATGTGTTTGAAAAGCAAAAAAAAGGAAAATGTATTTGGACTTGGGCGAATTGGTTTGTTGGCTGGTGCATATTTATGCACGGGTTCAACCTGGGTAAGGTTGAGGCCCAGGGTTTGTAGTGGTCGCCTAGGTCAGTTAAGGACCGGTCTGCAAGCGATCCTTTGCTATGCCTCATTGTGCAACCACATGTCCTGAGTATGGGGAGGGGACCTGGCAGACTAATTTGTAAAGTTCCATCGCTGTCGATCCTGCTGGTGCAGTGGGTAGTCTTTCATGACCTGTCTTTTATGACAATTGTTAGTCCCGCCCGGCACAAGAGGGGGCCCTTGATCTCTATGGAGTCGCTATCCGCAGGGTGGGGCGAAACCTTAGCGAGGCTGGGCTGCGGTGGAATAATGCATTGTAAAGGCATTGTCATGAGCTCTAGACCACTTATCTTCAGAAGTGAGTGGTGGCATTACCGATCGCTAAACAAACTAGAGAAATTATGTCATGTGGGTAAAGTGTACAATCTCTGCAGAGTGTAAAACTATTCGAATAGTCGTGTCCACGGTCATGGACGTGCTGGCAAAGCCTCTCACAGTTAGATGTTGGTTTTGTTTTCAAAAGGACTTGATAAATTGGTTTTGGATTTCTGTCCAATGAGTCTGGGCAGTGAGCCTTGTGACAGGAGGGTATCTTTCACCACTTGTTGATGAATGTTATCCAACTGAAAACTGAGATTTAGAAAATAAATTTTAATTATTGTAATTGCCTTGGAACTTAGTACATGTATTTTAAATAAACTTGGCTTTATGCAAACTAACCATATCAGCCTTCCTTTGAGATATCCATGTATGCATGTCATTCTATTATTCCACGGGTGTAACTTGCGAACACGGTTGTTGTGCTCACTCTTGCTTAATATTGTTATTGAGCAGGGAAAGAAAGCTTTGAGGAGATCTTTGCTGTGGACCAAGAGGTCCTGGTCGACTAGGATGCGCCCTCTAGCCGATTGCCCGTGGTGTATTGGGTGGCCTGTTGTTGTATCTTCCGATGTGTTTTGGTTGCCGGCTTGTAAGCCTCCCTTGTAAACAACTTTGTGGATATTAATAAAGTTCTCGTTGATGTATGTTACCACTTTTGTATGTTGTGATAGCTAGCTGTTGATCCTTGAGACTAGCTCGGTTTACACAGAGGACCATGGGGTGATCCCTAACCACCACGATCACCTTCGGGTTTGGTCGCGGGAGGTCTTTGGGGTGATCCCAGCCCTCCACGACCTCCCCCGGGTCTGGTCGTGGGAGGACTTGGGTCACCTCAGGTCTTACGATCTCCTCAGGATTAGTCTCTCGACCTCTCTTGGGTTGAGTCGTGGCACTTGGGGTCCTCCCCGTGCCTCACGCCCACCTTGGGACCCTCAGGTCTGGTCTCCAGACCTCCAGGTGGTCCTGCTGGACCTCCTGGGTGATCTTGGAGGTCCCCTCAGGTGGTTCTACTGGACCTCCTGGGAGGTCCTGATGGACTTCCGGGAGATCCTGGAGGACCTCTCGGGTGGCCTCGGGTCGGGGCGTTACAATTGAGCACGAGCCTAAGGAGAAGTAGTCGCTGCTACATGATAGGGGTGGTGCTCGATATGGTGTCATGACAACCAATCTAGCTGAGGTGTACAACTAGGTCATACGCGGCACAAGGTGCCTCCCTTTGGTTGGTATTGTGGAGGCAATTCTCCGTGGTACGATGAACTACTTTGTTGACAGAAACAACAACACATCGCTTGTCATGGCAAATGATAGAGTACTCTACTCCGCCATGGTCACCAAGTACATGGAGGAGAAGAGCAAGAAGGGTGAGATGCACCGGGCATTCAAGATGGGCACAAGGGAGCTTCGCTTCGAGATACTGTGTAGGGACAAAGGACGCCGCGGGATGAACCGCGAGAGGGTCGCCCACAAGTGCACGCTACGCCACGGTAGTTGCATATGCACTTGCAACAAGCCCCTTCTTCTGCATAGGCCCTGCTCCCATGTCATGGCCGCATGTTCGATGGTGGCGTAGCATCCCGGCCAGTACCTCTTTGACTATTTTACCAAGAAGGTTGTGATGCATACCTGGAGTGTAGAGATGTATGGTTACGTCGTGGTTGGCCATTTCACTGGCCATCCGACCTGGGAGACACTAATATGGGTTGCGGACATTGATAAGCTCAAGGGAAAGATTGGCCAGCGACAGGTACGGTGCATCAGGAATGACATGGACGAAGCAGAAGCCGGACGTCGTACAAAGAAGTGCTCCATTTGAAGAGAGTCTGGGCACACCTTCAAGAAATGCCCCACGAGAAATCCTCAGGACGAATGAGACATTGGCACTCCGGACGTCGCCGCGGGGACCTCATCCGGTCGCCCGACTCGAGGCAGTCCACATGGGGGACGTTGAGGTCGCGGCCACGAGAAAGCACGGACAGTAGTAATATATTATTGCCAATGTTCTGAATTATCATTTTAATTTGAAACAAATTAAGTGTTATAATGGTTTGCTGAACGTTATGTAATATCAGTGTGATTTATTGTAGTTTTGATATAAACTAAGTGTTATGACGTTTTGCTTAATGTTATGCAATATCAGTGTGATTTGTCGTAGTTTTGATAGTAATGGCAAATTCACATTTGTTTCCTTACATAATATGCAACACATGTACATGACCAATGTGTATGAATTTCCGAACACATCGCAATATCACTTACCTTCCTACTTACGAATCATTGATACCTCAATCGTCCTCGCAAAATTCTTCAGAAATTCACCGCACTAGAACAACATATGATGATTACAAAATATTATTGCGAATCTAACAGATTTCGTACCGTTGAAAATCTATAAAAATCACAAATGAACCAACCAATTTAGGGTTTCAGTATGTCCGCCACTGGTTGAATGATGCAGCAGTGCACTGGCTGGCACACAGGAGGCAAGAGGGCATCATGCCGCCAGTTCAACTAATGATAGATACGTGTCGTCGATTAAATGCAGTTGAATCATGACGAAATTTATTTTTGTAATTTTATGGATGACTATTTATTTTTGTAATTATCTTTTAAAATAATAATATTTTTGTAATGAAAATCCAAATTCTATATTCTAGCCGCGTAAATGCGTCGATGACTTGGCTGGTTACAATGACGTTGAAAGAAGAGTTTCGGTTATTTTCAAAAATAAGTTTTATACGGGTCTATCCTTGAAATATAAGATTACAAAAGGGTTATTTAAAAAAATAATATCTGCATTAATTCCAACTTCTCAAGGACGCTACACGCAAAGATCTATTGCTTCTTCCTCCTCAACGCTGCCAACATTTTTGTTTCCTACCAGATGGTCGTGCCCATGGATGCCATGAGCTCAAGGATCCCTGCGTTCTTACTCTTCACTTCCTTCTTCTTCGTCTCCAATCCACCTTGCTATAGGGCACTCTCGTTCAGCTACGACTTCTCCGACCCCGCCACATTCAATCGTTCCGACATCACAATCGACGGAGCCGCGAATCTTCCTGGTGGCCTCATCGAGCTCACCCAGAACGCTGAACCTACAGCGGAAGGCAGATACGACAGAGCGGGCCGGGCGTCCTATAGCCAATCGGTGTCGCTCTGGGACAAGGCCACCGGTGAGGTGACGAGCTTTACGACGCGCTTCTCCTTCGCCATCAAGTCATCAGGCAGCAACACCAGGTTCGCTCCCAGCGACGGGCTCGCCTTCTTCCTATCACCCTACCCGCCAAGAATGCCTCCCTACGAAGGCGGTGGGTACCTCGGCCTCTTCACCAGAAGCACCGCGATGAATTCGTCCGCGGCCACTGCGGTCGTGGCGGTGGAGTTCGACACGTACCAAAATGGTTGGGACCCGAGCAGCGATCACATCGGGATCGACGTCAACTCCATCAACTCGACCGCGGTGGAGCAGCTGCCCGACGGCAGCCTCGCCACCCGTAGCGAGCCGATGATTGCGTGGGTGAGCTACAACAACAGTACAAAGTTGCTTGCCGTCTCCCTACAGCTCGACCGCAGAGACGGCGGCATGAGGTACGAGGTCAACAGAACCGTTGACCTCAAGAGCTTGCTCCCCGCGCAGGTGGCCATCGGGTTCTCGGCTGCGAGCGGGTGGTCCGTGGAGCTGCACCGCGTGCTCACCTGGTCTTTCAACTCGACGTTGGTGGTGACAGAAGAACCTGGTCTTTCAGCGCGGCCACGGCCGATTGCTGGAGCGGTCATCGGTGGCGTGCTAATAGCTGTTGCCGTTGTCGGGGGCACCATCTGCTTTCTAATTATGTGGCGCCGTAGGAGCTCCCGCCGGCAGATGAGGGAAATAGAATACGAGATGGGGGGCTCCGACGAGGAGTTCGAGCAAGGCACCGGCCCGAGGCGATTTCTCTACGGCGAACTGGCCGCGGCGACGAACAACTTCTCCGAAGACGGAAAGCTCGGGGAGGGTGGCTTCGGTTCGGTGTACAGGGGTTTCTTGAGCGACCCGGGCCTCCAAGTCGCCGTCAAGAGGATATCCAAGAGCTCCAAGCAGGGGAGGAAGGAGTACGCCTCCGAGGTCACCATCATAAGCCGGCTAAGGCACCGGAACCTTGTCCAACTCGTCGGCTGGTGCCACGGCCGCGGCGAGTTCCTGCTTGTCTATGAGCTTGTGCCCAACGGTAGCCTTGACGTCCACCTCTACGGCACGGGCAGCGTCTTGGCGTGGCCGAGCAGGTACGAGATAGCGCTCGGGCTCGGCTCGGCCCTTCTCTACCTGCACGTGGGGTGCGAGAAATGCGTGGTGCACAGGGACATCAAGCCCAGCAACATCATGCTGGACTCTTCCTTCGGTGCCAAGCTCGGCGACTTTGGGTTGGCGAAGCTCCTTGACCACGGCAACAGCTCTCAGACGACGGTTCTGGCAGGAACCCTGGGATACTTGGACCCGGAGTACACTGCCTCCGGCAGAGCAAGCACCACGTCCGATGTCTACAGCTTCGGCATAGTGTTGCTAGAGATCTGCTGCGGCAGAAGGCCGGTGCTGCATCAAGAACAATCGATCAAGTCACGCCTCCTCGAATGGGTCTGGGACCTCTACGGCCGGGGCGCAATTCTCGAGGCGGCCGACGAGCGGCTGAACGGTGACTTCGACGGAACGCAGATGGAATGTGTGCTGGTTGTGGGGCTCTGGTGCGCGCACCCGGACCGTGGTGTGCGGCCATCCATCAAGCAAGCGCTCAGTGTCCTTCAGTTCGAGGCTCCACTACCTCGTCTTCCTCCAAAGATGCCCGTGCCGACGTACTCGCCGAGCGTTGCAGGGTATGGCAATCCTGCTGCTGGTTCGTCGACCGGAACCTCTTCCACCAGTGCCGGAGTTTGTCCTTCAACGAGTGGTGAACGCTCGACGAGTTCCTCCATAACAATTGGACCATCCAGCTGCTCTCCCGAGTCATCGTGGCTACTTAAGCAACAAGGTAAGTTCTGATATGTAACGATCACGGTGTAGGAGACTGAGCTTTCCATGATCTATGGTTGTAACTACAGGGGAAATCTTTGGTTTCCCTAGAATTTCGTGATGTAGATTAGCTCTTCATGATGCCAATTGCCATTTGGCTGCAGAGAACCGATTCTTAGTTTGAAGGGGAAATCTTTTTTTTTTTTTTGGTTTTTCAAAAAAAAAATGATTTGAGATTTGCACTAAAATTTGTCAGGAGTTTGGCCTGATAGACAGTTGATCGGGAATTAATTTCGAATGTCTCGTCTAAGCTATAGTCGAGCTAGGAATGAACTTTTTTTTAGATGAGCTAGTAATGAACTTACCTTTAGTCTCTGTCCAACTTTGATCAACAACCCGATGGGAGACGACCACGAGTCAAGCTAACTACAAGGCAGCCGTACAGAGAAAAGTCCGTCGGAAAGTGACCGGTAGGGAAAAAAACGTCTTAAAAGCGATGAGAAATAATGTCGAAGTTTGGACTGATTTAGCCCTGTAGTATCTTTTATTTCTATTTTTGGCCCTCTTAACGCAAAAATTCCCTTTCTAGCCCCCCGAGGATCTGCTGTCGCCGGACAAAGAAGAACCTGAAGTTGCCGAGAGGGACAAGAAGAACTAGGTGTTATAATCGACGACAGCGACACCAAGTTGTCGCCGCCCACTCGGCAACAGACTTCTTTTCCGCGTCTGTGTGAAAAAATGGATTAGGGTTTTTGGATTGGATGAAAAATGGATTAGCGTTTGGATTAGATGCAAAATGGAGAGGTTTGGGAAAAAGAATGGAAAAGAATTTTTATGGTTTGCAAAAATGAGGAAAAAAAATTATGGTTTCCAGTTTGGGTTAGCGGTTTCTGAATCTGAAGTTTTGTTCAGTCATTTCAATAAGGGTTTGAACGGGCATTGATATTTGTAAAAAAAACATTCATTAAGAAATACGGGCACGGAGGTTTGTAAATTAGGGTTACATTTTCTACAAAATCAGGAATTGTACAGTGGACTTGATTGTGTACTATTTGGACAATTTGATATGTGTTATGGAATTGTCTAAAAAATTTAGGATTTAGGTTGCGAAAAATTGGATAGGTTTCGAACATTAGGGTTTTATGATTTTATGTGACTTGGAATGTATGGAAGAGAACTGCATTGCAACTCCAATCGAGATATCGATATACAATATGGCGAGTACACAGATAACAAATAGGATAACACGATCAGATCGATTTAATAGTATTCAGGGTTTGAAAAATGGTATTAGTTTTTACATTTATTATTAGGGTTTGCTAAAATGCGATGAATGGTATTTAGGGTTTGAAAAATGGTATTAGTTTTTACATTTGGTATTAGGGTTTTGCATTTGGTATTAGGGTTTGGAAAAATGCTATTTAATGGTATTAAGGTTTTGATATTCAAATAAGGGTTTTAACGGGCACTAATATTTGTAAAAATACATTCATTAAGAAGTATGGGCAATCAAGTTTGTAATTTAGGGCAAAATCGGGGTTTAAATCATGCATTGCTTGTACTGTTTGTTGTGAAATGAGTTTACAAAATTACGAAACCCTCCTATCACATTGTTGTTGCTCTTGTAATTTGTGTATTATTTTATGCGTTGTGAGAAAGGATGATTAAAAAGCACATCAGATGAGGTATAACCTTGATGATGTAATATTGAGTCTCTTGCCGATGGAGTCGTCTGAACGTATAAGGCGTATTCGATCTGTTTCCATCCCTATGATTTTGAAGATGCCCTAAAACATGGACGAGTCGATGTTCGTGCGCATGGTTGTTTCTGGGATTGCACTAGAAGAGGCATACTTGCAATATAGGCTTAGTGGAGACACGGAACCAGAAGTACATAAGAGTCCGCAGACAGAAGCACGTTACACGTAGTGACATGGCATGATGGTTCGCTAATCATCAGTAGTCATCATCGGTACTTCTACGGTACACAGCCACACAGGCATCCGAACCATATAAGTATACATGCCTTTAGGGGATAGTAAAAAACATGGGGGTAGGACGCGGGACTACTACGTAACAACATAACCTACTGCGTGGACCGGGGCCATTTTCCCTTCCTTGCGAGGTCGGCGTTGAACTCCTCGCCGGCCTTCCCCTTCCCTTTGTCGCGGGAGTGTCCACGTCGGGCAGCACCTAGTTGCTACGTCCTCCAGAGTTATCGTCATCTCCCCCCACCGGAAGTGGAAGGTGTGAGTCTCTGGTCTCCAACGATCCACGAGAGCAGATAGGAGTGCCGCGTCAAACTGAAGCGCGTGCGGATGGTCCAACATGCGGGCAAGGGGCAGGAGGCCGGCGTCCCGCAGTGTGGGGATGTACCGCTCGTCAAGAGGCCACCTCTCTCTAGGGGCGCTCAGGACCAGGCCCGGAGGGCCGACACCAGACCACCAGGCTCGGCATCGGTGTCGCGAATCCCAGCGTGTGTCGAGTAGCTCATACGGGCCATCATCTGGAGGCTATGCCATCTCCTGCCAACAGAGAAACAACACGTTAGTCCGCATATCAAACAGAATGTATGGTACAGAAAAAGAAAGTGAAACATACCACAACAGAATGTAAGTGTAACATCCCAAATCTATGTCTGTGCTTCAAATGTAAGAAAATGAGTATTTCAACAATTCTATAATTCATGTAAAGGAATTATAGAAAATCAAAAACCAAAATCTCAATTGACTCAAATGAAAAACCTCTGTAGGTAATTGACTCCAATCTATAATTCGATTGTTTCGTTAGGTTCCGAAGAGCACATTGATAACCAAAGCACCCCTCCGTAGGTAATTGATTATTCTCTACTACCATGAACCAAAACTAACATTACATATGCACACCCATACAACATAACATAACAGTACATATGACCATAATGAGTGAACATATGACCCAGATAACATAACATTACGTCCCAGAAGAAAGGCATGGTTTGACAACGATACAACTCATACAAGCCATTAAACTAAGCATGCAACATCACGACTTAGTAATTATATCTTGCTACCTACGATTGTAATCGCTTGTGCTAGATATGTTCGGCGGCAATTGCCGGAGTGGCCAACCGCCTTGCATGATCGCATCCGGGGCGACGAACCTGTTCGCGCCGCTATCGCCCATGTCGTTGCGAACGCGTCGTGGATCGGCGTCTTCCACGGCCGGTGCTAAAAAGGCGTCGTTCGCACCCACTTCACCGTCCGCCAGAGGTCCCTATAGTGCATGTCCGAGCCATACGACAGAACTCGGCACTCCAAGTGCCATACGGTGGTGGATATCGTAGTACTCGGAGATGTAACGCCCGAGGCCTAGCGCCACGCCGCATGCCGCAGCGTACACATGGGAGCATGGTTTGTGCGAAGTCGTGGCTTCTTGCAGTGCACGACGCCGTCGGCAATTGTGCACACTGCCCGATCCTCTAGCGTGGCCCATGACATACTTCTCCCGAGCCGGATCTCGAACTTCGCCGACGCCATCCATGGTACGCGCGAGCGTCGCGAACGAGCCTTGCCGATCTTCTTCTCCATGTACGCGCGTGCATTACTTCGGAGAATTGCTTCCCATCCTCCAAATGCTTCTTGGCCATCATGGCTCATAACAAAGTACCCGACAGTGACGGTTCCAGCTCTCCTCCACGATCGCAGTGATCGGCAGGATCGGACACCCTTCGAACACCGTTGTACACCTCCGACATGTTGGTCGTCATGATCCGCACCTTGCACCACCGGTGTCGTGCAGCAGGACCATTTCTCCAAGTCGGTGCGGCGAAGTTAACCCTGCGGTGAACTCTCCAACTGTCGCGGACCCTCCCCGCCGCCGTTTCGCCTCGGCGGCCGCCGAAGTTCCTTAGATGCTTCCGGTCTCCTCATCGAGCTGTCTCCACACCGCATCGAACTTCCGCCTTTGGTTCTGCATGCAGAGCTTCTTGAACATCTTCATCAGGTCCTTGCTCAAACCTTGTGTGAAAGTTCGCGCGAGATGCCTCATGCACCAACGGCTCTTCACATCATTCCTTTGGAACGGCGGTGCGCCCCATTTTGCATCACGACCAACGCGACAAGAACCCAAAGATTGCGGTCCGAGATGATACACACATCTGCGCGGTCTTGGACCACCGCCCGCTTCACATTGGACAGGAACCACAGCCAACTATCAGTGTTCTCGCTCTCAACAATTGCGAAGGCCACGGGAGTAATCGGTCGTCAGATCGGTACCGAACGGCGATGAGGATGGTACCCTTGTACTTCCCACATAGGAAGGTGCCGTCCATCGTTAGCACGGGACGACAGTGCTTGAACTCTTCGATTGCCTGACTGAAGGCCCAGAAGACCCTATCAAGAACAAAACAATTGGGCCCCTCCCGGGTGCACCCGATCAAGCTTGTCTATGTATGTCCTGTGGTTTGATTGTGCGATTTGATGCAAGATCCTTGGGACTAAGTTGTAAGCCTCTTCGAATGTGCCGAACATTTGCTCCACGACCTTCCGTTTCGCCCGCCATGCCGTCTTGTAGCTGACCGCGAACCCCACCATATTGCCAACCTCCGCCACTAGGAGCTTTGGCGAAATGGACACATCTCCAGCGACGAGGTGGCTTATCAGGCTGGCAACATACGAGGACGCTATGCGGTGGTGTTTTGAAGCGGCTCGGCTAGCTCGCATGTGTGGTCCTTCAAAGACCGTTATCCGGAAGCCTGCGTTCGCTGCCGTGAACCGGCTGCAAGACGGACCTTGCCAAAGACAGATTCATTAACACACCTAACGATGTAGGTGTCGGGGTTGGACCTCTGCACCCGATATGTCCGACCAATGTTAATGGCGTATCTAGCAATAGCATGTTGGGCGGCGCTTTTGTCAGGGAAGCGCTGCCCTAGGAGTAGGGTGTCCTGATTGAACCCCCACTCGGCCCCCTCCGGCTGTGGCAGAACCAACGATGTCGTTGCAACATCGTCCAATATTGACGAGACGTAAGAAATGTCAGTGGTCACAACACCACCAACTACACCTCCCGTACCAGCTTCTCCGTCTTGCTCGTCTTCAGAACTAGCTGTTTGCACGTCCTCCTCCTCACTTTCCACCTCTTCCGCCTGGTTGGCGTGTACTCATGGCAATCAATACGGGCTGCCCACCATCGCTCCACTCCTTCGTTGGGCTCGAAGTTGTCAAGACGCCTCCTTAGGTCTCCATCACCCACTTCCTCGCTGCGTCTCCTCCAACACCGGAGACCAACGCAGTCGCTCCTCCTCACAAGCAAATTTCACCGAACAACCAACGCCAGATGTCCCGCGCTCTCCACTTAATCGAACATAGACCATCGGCCGCGCATATATCATGACCTCGTGGTTGCAAACAGCCTCCATGTAATAGGCCCATGAAGCGTCACTTGTCACCTTCATAAGTTGCCAAACTATCTCGTCTGCACCACCCACCACCGAGGCATACAACGCCTCGATGCGTAGCTTCTTCCTTGCAGTTGCGCGATCGAACGCGGAACGCACGCATCGCCTTAGATCCGACAGGCTCATGTCCTTCAGACCCGGCGCCCGGATCACGGTCCGGCCACAATTTGACGGGTCCGCCCCGTATGGCCCGTCTCGTACGAGAGCTTCCCCGTGGAACACGAACAGATCTTGAATCTCCGCCATGAAGTACCTAACACAGGTGCATATTAAACAACTGATATTTTGAAATTTTTGGTTCAACTTCCTCACACTTCTGTAATTTTTTCATAATCTAATATACTGCACATTATGTTCAATTCTATTTCTATTTAAACATCTCTTATAAAATTACAGAATTATGTACGGAATAAATTTTCATGAAAGGTGCAAACAAACCTCATTTTTTGTGAAAAGAAAGGTGCAAACAAACTTGATTTTTTTACACATCAAAAAAACCAAAAAAAAACTTGGAACGTGAAAAGATTTAATTAGAAAAATTGAATATAATTGAAGTTCATTTTATTCTTTTAAATTATTTTTTATTTTCTGAAAGACTCTGAAAAACGGGACAATTGAAAAAAATAATATCTTGGTCGCTACGGTTCTTGATCACGTTACTTCACCATCCTGTAGTTAAAGCAGAGTACTTTATGGAGCTTCTCTGAGAATACAATTGAAAGAGTGAAGCATGGTTGTGATTATGAACATACCCTAAAACATGGAGGATTCAATGTCCGTGTGAGTGGTTCTTTGGGATTCCACTAGACAGCATACCGACATTGAATCCTCTATGTTTTAGGTATCTTCATAATCACAACGAGCGTTTCAAATTTCTTCAATTGCATTCTCAGAGAAGCTCCATAAAGCACTCGCTTAACTACACCATGGTGAAGTAACGTGATCAAGAACCGTGAGCGTATCAAGATATTATTTTTTTCAATTCTCCGCTTTTAAGAGTCTTTTAGAAAATAAAAATAATTTAAATTAATAAAATAAACTTCAATTATATTCAAATTTTTTTAATTAAAACTTTTCATGTCCAATTTTTTCCTTCAATTTTCTCGATTTTTTTTATAAATGGTTGTTTTCCACTTTTCTTTCCTTTCTCTCTCCTTGCAGAGATTTTGAATTAAAAGCTAATCACATTGCTAACTACTAAGTCGGCTAAGTCAATAATTTTACATTGCTGACTACTAAGTCCTAAAATATTTTCTAACGCGCCCGATTATTTAATTAATGTACTGAGTTTTATTCACGATTAAAATTATATATACTATGATTAATTTTACATTTTATTTATCCCACCCTAATTATCTATTGTCGGCCTACTGCTATTTGACTTGTACGCGGCTTAATTAAATACGTTGGTCTAAAAAACATACACCTTATCTCCTCACCACCGAAATGTCCTAGCTACCATCCTTCCTTTCCAATCGTTCTTTCCTTCCCATTCCTCCTCCAAGGCTTCTCTCCTTGGAGTTATCTCTCACCGAAGGTACATTACTAACTCTATTTAATTTACAACACTAACAATAATAAGTCCGCTAAGTCAACTAATTACTAGCTAATCACATTGCTAACTACTAAGTCTTCTAATTACGCTACTCACACTAAATCAAAATACACCGACTACACAACTATAACTACTAAGTTGCTACAATAAAAAACTACAAATCATCTAATTATATCCTAATCACATTGCTAAAACTATAGCCGGATGCGAATCAAACTTACCTTTTTTAGTTGCTCACCGGACGATGCGCAACTCCCGTAACTGCTTAACTTCAACTCCTCTGATTACCTTCTCCCTTCTCCTCCGCGAGCAATCTTTCTCTCTAACTCTCTTCCTCTCTTCCTCTCTGGCTTCCAACTAAAAATGGCGTCGCTGTGTTTGCGTCTCCCTTGATTTATGCATCCTTCACGCACAGGCACACTCAAAATTGGCCAAGGCAACCAGGACAGCCTCCATCGCAGCGTGGCGCTCAAAAGCAGCGGGGACCGGGCCGCTCACAGAATGGCTGGTGTGTTGTCATAGAGAGGAGCAGCCAGGCGGGCGTGCTGTGAAAGCAATGAAGCGGGCAGGGTAGGACGGGCGCGGGTCTTGGCGGTGCGTGCGTCTTGAAGCCAGCAAGGGCTGCGTGGCGGGGAGCAAAGCTGCTGCCGAGTGGGCGACAAGAACTTGGTCTTTGCCGTCCGGTTGGCAAGACCTAGTTCTTCGCTGTTCACTCGGCAAAGAACTCACGTTGTCGCTGTCCGGCGGCAACAGTCTTCAGGGGGCTAGAAAGGGAATTTTTGCGCTAAGGGGGCCAAAAATGGAAATAAAAGATACTACAGGGCTAAATCAGTCCAAAGTTCAATAATGTCTACCTCAGCGTGGAGGGGCTGCAATGCAAGGAGTTCTCCACGAACCAGAGCTACTCTGCAAATAGTACTGAGTTGAGAACAGTGGAACCTCAGTTCCCCACTGAAACCGTTGGCAGTGTGGTAAAAAGAAATACAGATAGTTTTTTTTACTACACTTTAGAGTCTTTCTATTATATTTATCTTGAATCCACGTAGAATAGATTAGTAGATATGGTTAGCATTGCGCAGAAGGTGAGCTTAAGCTGTAACACCCTGGCTTAACAAAAGTCCAAGATGTAGATTAGTAGATATGGTTAGCATTGCGCAGAAGATGAGCTTAAGTTGTAACACCCCGACTTAACAAAAGCCTAAGATGCTACCTACAACTAAAACCCCGGCTTAACAAAAGGCCAAGATGCCACCTACAACTACTTAGTAACTACTAAGTAGTTGTAGGTGGCATCTTGGGCTTTTGTTAAGTCGGGGTGTTACAGTTGGTATCAGAGCGGGTTTTATGTTCATGGTGAATAGATTGACAACTTAGCTAAACTTAATTTGCTAAAATTGCTCTAGGATTAGTAAAAAAAATTAACTAAAATTTGCTAATGGTTAATTAACTTAAAATTTGACACACTAGTACACAGTAGGATGGGAATGGGCAAAGAATTGCATTCGCGTTTCCGTTATGCCATATTATTGATTTATGTTATGAGATGATTCTGTATGATTATAATTTCATACATGATTGTTATGTGTGATGATAGTCAATGCCGAGAGGTAGAGATTGTGGTTGTGGTCATGGGTATGACTAGGTTGTACCACCGTTTGTGGTATGAAAATAGTGAAGCGTTTATCTCGGGTAACTTGGTTACAAAAGTTGGGGATGAGTTTCTTTTAAAAAAAATAGTTGTTTAATTTCCTTGAGTTTGTATTTGGTTGTTATGATTACAGCCGCTTACGGTCGATGAACTTTCTTTGGATGATAGTTACAATGTAGTTGATCGGTTTCAATTAGTCTCTATTTATTTTATAGAGCAATTATTGTCTTTTATGACTGATGAGCTATTTTTGCTATTTCTAAACGTTGGTATTGGCAATATTGTTCTTTTTCATAGGGGGTTCTACCTTTCATGTTGGTAAACATGACCCGGTTATTCCTTTGGTATTTTGGATAATAGAAATTATCTTTTACAAACTTCATTGAAGAAAGTTTTGACTCTACGTATTTCTTTTGAAGTAGTTAGAGTGTTGAAGTTTAGTACCTCTTCTTTGAGAAAGAAAGTATCAAAACATCTTTTGTGATATTTTGTTGTGTTAAGTGAGAAGTTCTAAACATATAAGATAATTGATAATGTATGTGATGTCAAGTCGGGTCAGTAGTGTAATGCATAATTAATCTTAACTGATATCCTTGGTAGCGTAGTTGATTAATTTATTGTTGTCTTGCAATGATTACATGATGAATTGTGATTAAGAATATATCTATTCCTAATTGAAATCAACAGGGTTACCAAGAAGTGTGGATCATGAATAACCTAGATTAATCATTTACATTGTTTAGTTTGTTAAACTTGTGAGCTAAAATTGATCAACTGGTCTCTAGTTTAATCTCACAGTTTGAGATGGTTAAGTTAAAGAGGTGTTAGGTTATGGACTTAGTGGATATTGATATGAAATTATCTTGTAACTGTCTACTTGATGATCTTACATAAATACTAGATTTACCTAATTCTTGATATACTAAAATTGTTGAAACGTGTATAAAGGACTAGATGAACATTGATGTAGTGTTTTGTGAAACCCTACTTTACAGGTGATTATGTTATTAAACCTTTAATTATATTTTGCCCTAATTTCTGAACATAATGTGATAATATCGAATCTGTGTTTTTAAATAATTATGTGATTACAATAGAAGTAAGGCCATAATTGCTTACATGATTAATACAATCGTCAATTGTTATTCATAGCTAAAGTTTGGTGATGAGCAACACTAATAGTTGAGTGGATGAATTTAGTAAATGAACTTTAATAGCGTACCTTGCGAAATTGTTATATGATAGTATGATCTTGTTAAAAGAATTTTGTTTCAATATTGTGGCTTGTACACTAAGTTTCCCGTAGATTATGTAGTTATTTTAGTCTTATTGAGACAATAGAAAAATTATGAAGCAACATATTGTGTTTATTTTTAGAAAGTTTTAGGACGGGATAATAGGGTTTGATGATTCTTGGTAAGAGTGTATGATATTGATGTTAATGAAATTAATAGTAAGGCGAGAGTTGTGTTGATTCTTTTAGAAGAGAAAGTAATTTGATCGTCTTTCGTGATATCGCTTAATTGAAAATATTTCAAGTTTTGTATTTGTGATCTTTTGGAGTTCATGATTTATGTGGTAGCTGAAATTTGTTGAGCAAAGTGACGTGTTGAAAAGTTTTATTTGGTTTTTAAGTGAATAATGTCATTTGGTTTTAAAAGCTCTTCTTGTTTGAGGTGGTAAAGTGATATTCTAATTAAAGAAAATTAGAATCATTTAGAACCCAATAAAGCTATTTATAACTTAAATTTAGCTTTTAATTTTTCAAATAAATCATTTTTAATCCTGGGGAAATAGAAAAAAACCTTTATAAAATTTAATAAAATACTTAAAATACTCCTTTTGACTTTAAATCCAATAAGACCTAAGAAAATTCAAATAAACCAAAATTTAAATTAATTAAAGTTTAATTAACTCATATTAAATTGTTTTTATTTTCTAAAATTTCAAGCTTAAGCTTTATCAATCCAATAAAATTGAATGGTTAATTTTAATTTGAAAATTTTCAAAAGCCCTAAAAATTAGGATGTTACAGTTGCATAGTGTGCGTTGTCACCGGCTACAGCTGCTAATTGCTGTCGCTGCATGCATGCAAGGCTGCTGCCCTGTAGCCGCCGTTGCAGTCGTCCGCTGTTGCCCGGCGCCCTCGCCACTGTCCAGTGCTGCTACTATCGTCACTAGCTGCGCAGCCACTGCGTGCGCTGCTGTTGCTGTATGCACGCATGCATGCATGGCTCCACTGCTGCTGGGTGCTTGCTGCTCCTGCATGCCAAGCCACACAGAGAGCAAGGAAAGCAAAGGAAGAAGACAGGAGAATAAGAAAGAAAAGGAGGAAATTCGCGTGGTTTCCGTGATTCGTCGCGGTCTCCAAGGGTGGCGACCAAATCTTCTCCGCTGTTTTGTTTTTCTTATTCAGTGATTAAAAGCGAGATTAGAGATGAAACTAGATTGGTTTAGACTGCTGGGTTCTTGTCCTGTAGATTTGGGTACTGGTGGTGTGAAATTTGGGAATTTCATCTTCTAGAAAATTGTAGAGGATCTCGATAGCATCTGTAGAATATTTATTCATGTCGATCGGATGAGTATATGTTAAGTTATGACTATTGCAAGCTTGTTGTCCGGTAAGTCTGTCGTGTTCTGACAGTATGCATTAATCAGTAGATTAAAAATAAAAGATGGAGTAATTTGGGATTTCGATCTACATGAAAAGGGTAGGTAACTTCCTAAGGATTACAGAGAGTCTAAGAACATGATTTTTGGACGGGTAGAATAGAAGTTATGATTTTTTGAAGACTGCAGTTCAGAACCGGGTTGCTGCTGGATGCAGTCATGGGAAAATATTAATTTGGCAGAGTTAATGGCAGAATGAAATTTTTTGAATAACTAGGATATGGTAGATAATTTCCTGTAGTTTATGAAAAGTCATATATCATTATATTTGCACATGTAGGTTAATAGATATGAAATTATTAAGTATGTTGTCCAGAAGATGACAGATCTGTCTTCTAGGTTAAAAACGAGGGTTTCGATAAATTAATTTGAACTTGTGATCACCTAAGAAGTTGTAGGAAATTGTGTATAGATTCCAGAATGAAATGGTTTACTATTTTACGATATGGAGGTTGAAAGTTATGACAATTTTTAGTGTCAAGGCAGAAGAGAAACTGTCTAGTAAAGAGGACAATTGCGGAATTGGAGAGCGTGTATGAGCGTTATAGATAAAGTGTTGATTTGTGTTGTCGTAGCTTGTATTGAGTTGGGTGTTTGCTGTAGGTGTAGTGGCTTCTAGATTGGTATCACCCTTACATTATTCTAGTCGTCGCAAATAGAAAGACAAGTGCATGGTAGTATGGTATTGAGTGTTTGAAATTATCATTTGGTTAAATAAATACTTGTCATGATTATTCATGTGAAATATGCATATTTCATATTGCTCATATGCTTTCGATAATTTGATGATGATTATAGAAAAAAAAAATATGTTTATTCATTGCACTGCATGGTGAGTATTCATGTTAGAATGATTTGACCCACGGGAGTATGATGAGGTCCCTATATGTAAGATATGGGCAATGAGGTCCCCATATGAAAAAGGACAGGCAATGGGTCTTCGCATTTGAGAATACGAACATGAGTGAACACCGACGAGTGTTACACTCCACTATACCGGTATAAGCAAAAGTGAAGTTGTGGCATGTGGCATAAGCATGAATTTGCATTGCATTCATGAAAGATAAAAAATGTGATTTAAGATAATGAGAATAAATTGTCGTTGAGGTGGTGCATCTTTGATGTTTTACTTTGTACTTGTTGAGTCGTGGACTCATTCTTGCTTATTTGTTGTTTTAGGTAAACGTTGATGACGACATACTTCGAGGTGGAAGTAGAACATAGAACAATTGCATTTTGTAGCACTTCACACCACTTAATAATTCATTCCTTTTGGTCTTAAGCACTTTAGCAATTTCCATGGTAATAATTGGACAACTTGTGGTTTCTCTTAATTCCTTATGGTTCATAATATTGTTAGTTGTTACGTTCCCTAATTGAAACTTATTTATAATACCTTTGGTAAGTATTTAGTTCATGTTACATTTAATTTATGGACTAATATGTTGCTGAAATTATGATTGTCATATTTTAGAACGTCTATCCTTCAAATCTAGATGTTAATAATACTTGTTTAATGGTTAAAAAAAATTGGCATCCATAGTAGTTATAGATAGCATCTGACTTTTGACTTTTGTTTAGTGTTTAGCCGGAGTGTTACATAAGCCTAGGCCGGTGTCTTATAAAGCGATAGCTAACAAAAGACATGACCCACGAAACATTTATTGAGGAACAACAGAAGTTACATGTAAAGATTACTCTCAGCTTTTGCAAAAGTAAGAACAAAAATTGTCCTATAGCTTCATCTGACCAACACCTCCCTTGAATGAACCATATAAAGGTCTCGACCTCCTGAAGCTGAATATATCCGTTATTTGATACGAATGCGGTGGAGGCGCATCATGAACTATCTTTTCGTACTCGGAGGAATGGAGACCGCCATAGACTTGTATACTAAGAATCTTCTTTTGTGGTGCGTTCACCTTGACATGGTTATTGAAGAACTCTATCAACTCTTCCTTCTTTATCTCCCTCAGTGCAGCAACCTGCAATTGTAGAACTCGAGGAATTAAAAAATGAAACACCAGCAGGACAAAATAAGTAAATAGAACATGCCTCTGCTTCTTTTCTATCAAATTTCAGAGTTCCTTTAGAAATCTCCCCCCAGAAGAAAGCTGATTCCTCTCTAATATTCTTGTATTTGTCCAGTTTCATGTCAATGAGAGCATTGACATTACTCTGCAGGTTAGACAATACATCGTTTAAAATAGAAGTATAGAACCATGCACTAAAGCTACAGCACGCTGTAAAAGAAGCTAATGAATATTAAATCATCAAACCTTGAATTCTGCATCAGGCATTTGGTATAGAGTGCCTTCAAACATCTTAAGGAAAGCTTCAACCCTGGCATCTAGATTCGATGGATCCTGTTAAACCAAACTTGTTAGAACAGGAGAATAATTACAACAGCAGGAAATGTAAAGAAACAAATATATATACCTTCACGGTTGACTGGATTATAAATTGCAACCCACGGACTCCTGAATAATTTCTGGGTAAACAGGATTGTGTGGTCAATTAGGATACAACATTTATCTCCAAAACCAAGCAAAGAACGTAGTGCATTCTTATACAATGAAGAACACATCAAAATACAGGCACCACCATACCTTTGTTTAAGCCGTGCTATGTAGCCAAGTTGCTCAACTGAGCGTAATTGATGAAAAGCTGGATGCTTAGCAACAAGAACAAGCAACTGAAGTATAACATTTTGTTTGAGATCATCCTGATGAATCTGCAGTGATGGATGTTGGAATGAAACCTTGATTCTATTCCAATGGGCCAAAGACCAAAATATACAAGTACGTACAGGTGTAGGTAAATATGCACAGAACGCTCTACACAAGTTACATATATAACATCTAACACCCTCTCAAACTCATAGTAGATCAACAACACTGAGTTTGAAGAGGTAAAAGTTATGCTGAGCTCGAGTTTATGCCTTGGTGAAAAAAATCAACTAACTGAAGCTCCGAAGGCACATACTAAAGAGCAATAACTTAGTCTTGCACCTACGATCGCATGTACGAAGCATTTACGCCAATGTGCTTGGTGAGCTCATGCTCACTGGATCTCGAGTAATGATGATCGCGCCAGTACTGTCTGATAAGAGAGGAGTCAGTGCAAAAGCTGAAAACACCGAAATACTTAAGTAGCCACCGAAGCCAAGTGATCTCAGTTGTCAACATCGTCATAGCTCGCAACTCAGCCTCAGCACTCGAGCGGGAAATGACAATCTGTTTCTTAGTCTTTCAGGCAATCAGACAGGAACCAAGGAAAACACAATAGGCAGAAAGAGACCGGCGATCAGAAGGATCGCTAGCCCAGGTCGCATTAGAGTACGCCTGAAGCCACAGAGAGCTGGAGTGAGGAAAGAAAAGGCAACGACTGATGGTCCCGCGAAGATATCGCAGAACACGAAGGTGACTGTAGTGGAGCTAAGTGGAAGCATAAACGAACTGACTCAGAATATGAACTAAGTGAGAAATGTCAGGTCGTGTGATTCCAAGGTAGATGAGGCTCCCGACAAGATGGCGGTAGTGAGTGGGATCCTCAAGAGGCTCCCCATCAGTGAGCCAAAGGTGAACACTAAGTTCCATAGGAGTGTCCACCATGCGCTGATCAGTAAGACAAGCGTGAACAAAGATATCCTGAATGTACTTCTCCTGGGAGAGGTAGTAGCCCTCAAACGTAGAAGTGACCTCAATCCTAAGGAAGTAACGAAGATGACTCAAATCAGACATCAAGAACTACTCACTGAGATGCTCCTTCACAAAATCAACGTATTGATAATCATCCCCAGCAATGATCATATCATACACACAGAGGAGCATCCAACCCCAAGGAGAGGTGTCTACAAAGAGGGCAGGTTCGTGATCACTGGCGAGAAACCGGCAGTAGTGACAACAGAGGAGAAATGGTCAAACTAGGCACAAAGGGCTTGCTTGAGCCCATAGAGAGAGCGACAAAGGCGACAAACCATACTATCTGGGACAGAATACCCAAGAGGCGGCTACATGTATATCTCCTCACGTAGCTCGCCATTGAGAAAGGCATTCTTGATGTCCAGCCGAGAGATGAACCATTGTCGAACAGAGGCCACAACAAGGAGAGTGCGAATAGTGGTCATGTGAGCAACAGGAGTGAAGGTCTCGTTGTAGTCACGACCATGCTCCTGCTGAAAACCACGCGCCACAAGACGAATCTTGTAGCGCTCAAGGGAACCATTCGAGTGGGTCTTGATCTTGTACACCCACTTGCACGTGATAGGAGTGACGCGCAGGTAAGGGCACAAGATCCCAAGTGCTAGTACACTCCAAAGAAGCAATCTCCTCAGATATCGCGAGCTGCCACTCAGGGTGAATAGCTGCTGCGAAGCCGTAGCGCTCAGGAGGCCTGACAGTGCGACGATCACAAAGATCGTATCTAGGAGAAGGTGGAGCAAGACCCAACAAAGACAGAGAAGAACTGTGAACAGGGTTCAGCAAAGACGGAGGCTCAACTGGAGAAGAATGAGTAGGCCGAGGACGGCGAGAGTAGTGCAGGGGAAAGGATGGAATCTCAACAAAAGAGCAGGAAAGAACCTCCGACGAAGAGGGAACAAGTGGAGCCATAGGAGATGGAAGCGAAGAAGCTAGAGGCGAAAGCGAAACAGAAGTGGAAAGCTGAGGGTCAGGAAAAGTCAGAAAGAAGATCGACTCGACAAGAGAATCTGAACTGGCAATAGGCGTACGAAGGTAGTAAGGTCGGGACTCAACGAAGGTGATGTCCCGAGATATCCTCACCTGGCGAACAACAGGATCGTAGCAGCGATAACCCTTATGCTCAAGACTGTAGTCAAGAAAAATACACTCAATTGACAGAGCAATCAGCTGGGTGCACTCACGAGGTGGAAGAAGGACGAAGCAGACACAACCAAAACAACGAAGGTGACTGTACTCTAGAGCCTGACCGTAGAGACGCTCGACAGGAGTAGAGTCCTAAAGAGCAGTGGAAGGATGCATGCTGATGAGGAAAACAGCAGTGGAAAAAGCCTCAGCCCAGAAGTCAGGTGGAACATAAGATACAAGCATGAGAGTAGTAGCTCTCAGGCATGGAAGAGACCTCAATCCCAAAGAAGTACGTAAGAGAACCAAGATCAGTCATCAAAAGCTGCTCGCTGAGATGCTTTTTCACATACATGATGAATGAGGAATCATCACTAGTGATGAGCATATCATCAACATACAGAAGAAGCAGTGTCCTACCCCGAGATGAGACATAGACAAAAAGAGCAGGATCATAGGAACTGACAGTGAAATCGACAGCAGTAATCACTGAGGTAAAACGCGCAAACCAGGCACGAGGAACCTGTTTGAGGCCATAAAGAGCACGACGAAGACAACAGATGTGCCCATCGGGAACAGAATACCTAGGTGGTGGCTGCATGTAGACCTCCTCATGCAAAACACCATTAAGAAAGGCATTTTTACCATCGAGTTGAGAGATAGACCACCGACGAACAGAAGCAACCGTAACAAGAGTGCGAACAGTGGTCATATGCGAACCGTACTCCTGCTGAAAGCCACGAGCCACAAGACGAGCCTTGTAGCGCTCGATAGTACCATCAGACTAGGTCTTAATCTTGTACACCCACTTGCAGGTGATCGGACGAGCATGCACAGGTGTCGGTACAATATCACAAGTCTCCGTACGTCGAAGAGCATCAAGCTCCTTTGCCATAGCGAGCTGCCACTCAGAATAAGGAGCAGCCTCATGATAAGAACTAGGCTTAGTACCAGAGAGAGCATGAGCTATCGGAGCAAATCCAAGACGATCAGGAGGTCGAAGGGATGTCCGGTCACAAAGGACGTAACAAGGAGCATCATCAGAAGGATCAGATGTGGGTGTCGGCAAGATACCAGGCGAGGAGACTGGTGAAGGACAAGGACGCCTGGAGTAGTGAATGCTAGAGAAACGAAACGGTGGTGCTGCGGGAACAAGAGGCGGTGCTACAGGAGGCAGCACCAGAGGCAGAAGTATAGAAGGAACCACTGGAGACAGACCAGAGAAATTGGTGAAGAGTCAGAAAGAGACAACCATGAAATCGACTCAACGATGGAAATAGGAGGGGCCGAATCTCGATAGAAGAAAGGTCGAGATTCGTCAAAGACATCTCGTGAAATCCTGATCCGTTGAGCTGAAGGATCCCAGCAACGATAACCCTTATGCTCAGAACTATAATCAAGAAACACGCACTCAACTAACTGGGCTGATAGTTTAGTGCGTTCACGAGGCTGCAGCAGAACAAAACAAGTACATCAAAAAATACGAAGGTGAGTACTGGCGAGCTCGAGAGTAGAGACACTCTATAGGACTGACACCCTTAAGAACAGTGGAAGGTTGCATTGATGAGATATGCAACCGTAGAAACAGCCTTAGCCCAGAACTATGGTGGAACGTGAGAGGCAAGGAGAAGAGTGCGGGTAGTCTCAATTAGATAACGATGTTTGCGCTTAGCAACCCTATTATGAGCATAGGCACCAGCACAAGAAGACTAGTAAAGAGTGTCCTGCTCAGAAAGAAACTATCTAAAAGCGCCAAAACAGTACTCGCCAGCAGAATCACAGCGAAAAGTACGAATGGGAGAATCAAACTGAGTACGAACCATCGTTGCAAAGCTACGATAGATCGCAAGAAATTGACCACGATTAGACATAGGGAAAATCCATGTAAAACGGGAATAATCATCAATGAAGATCAAATAAAGTTTATGCCCGCCTTTAGAGATAATAGGCGCAGGTCCCCATACATCTTAATGAACTAAGTCCAAAAGACTCACTAGAATGATAAGGAAGTTGTAGTTGCTTGCCCAGCTTACAACCCTGACAAAACATGACCATGTCAACAGTAACACATCCAAGAACACCCTGACGAACTAATAAAGAAAAACAGGACCCACACAAGTGACCTAAAAACGGTGATGTTACTGCGCAAAAACGCCAAAGGTGGTGGCAGCAGTGGCGGTGGAAGGAGACGTAGAGGTGACAGGAGCAACTGAAGTGGACGGAAGGTGGAGTCAATCAAGGATGTAGAGACCCTGACGATCCCTACTGCGCCGGTCGGTCCCAAGTACCATCCCCATCTGTCGATCCTAGATGAAACAGGTGTGAGAGTCAAAACCAACCCTACAGCCGAGATCGGTGAGCTGACCCACCGAGAGAAGCTGCATAGTAAGCTGGGGAACATGAAAAACAGCTGGAACAGAAAAGTCAGTGGACAAATGAGTGCCCTGACAGCTGACAGACAGAGGAGTACCATCAACTGTCTGAACAGAGATAGGAAAAACAGGAGGTCCTACTGAAGTGAGAGATGTGGAGTCCGGTGTCATGTGGAAAGAGACCAGAATCCAGAATCCAAGAAGTACCTGGAGGAGATGTCTGAGCTAAACTGGCAGAATCTACTGAGCTGTGAGAGAGCTGCTGAAGTAGAGCCTGACAGAACTGCTGAACAGAGTCACCTCGCTGAGAAGGACCTGACGTGCTGGTCTGTCCTCCCATCGAGGAAGGGCCTCCCTGCCCCCCTGGATCGTCTAGCCCCACGCGCTTTGTTCTGCTTTTTCCGCACCGCACAATGCTGGTAGTTGTACCCGAAGTTCTTGCAATAATTGCACTAAACCCTAGTTGGTGTAAAAACAGGAGCAGAAACAGACACCTCAGGAGGGACTAGAATCGAAGCAGAAACCGTCGGTGCAGTCGAAGAAGGAGGGGTAGCAAGCACAGTCGAAACAAACTACGCTGCTAACCCGCGGCGAAGCTCCTCAGCACGAAACGTCGAAAGAGCCTCGGTGACTATCGGTCGTGGTGAGCAGCTCAGCAATTGAGCCCTAACAGGCTCAAACTCTAGGCGAAGACGACAGACGAAACCATAAAGGCGAAGGCGATCGCGATCCGCCTTCTACACTTTATGACACTCCTGGCAGAGCGGATAAGCCAGCTCATCCAGCTGGTGCCAGAGACTGGCCAGGGCTCGGAAGAAGTTGTCGACGGAGGAGTTCTCCTGGTGAAGCATCTCCAACTCACGCTAAAGTGAAAAGAACTGAGCATCGCTGCTCTGTTGGTATCGCTCGCGCAAGTACTCCCAGATCTTACGAGTGGCACGCAGACTAACAATGTCTGGCTGGATGGAGTCGTTGACGCTAACCACCAGGATGGCTCGAACATAGGCCTCATCAGCACACCAGCGCTCAAAAGCGTCTATGGCATACTGAAAGGCCTCATCAACAACATCAGCGACAGCAATAGCGGCCTCTGCCTCCTTGACGGCCTCATCTTCTGCAGGAGGTGCGTATAGGTCAGTTCGGGAGAAGGCGGAACCGGCGACGGCGGACAAGGTCGAGCACCAGTAACATGTCCCCAGAAGCGGAGACCATCGAGCGCGATCTCCATGAGTGAAGACCACAACTTGTAGTTCGTTCCATTAAGCTTGATTCCCGAGAATGGGATCACAACTGATGGAACGGAAGCCATCGGTAAGCGGCGCTGGACGGCGCGGCGACCAAGTCAACGAAGTCTAACAGGCGGCGCTAAACGGCATGGCGGTTAGATCAACGTACTCTTTTGATTTTTTTTTTGTGGGCCGGCTCGCTCGCACTAAAAAGGTTGGCTGATTAGGCTAGCCCAAAAGAAAAGCACGCAGGGGGAAGCTAAGGTTCCCCCTGGCAGCTCAAGCGGCGGCGGCTCTACCGACGGGCAACGGCGCTGAGAGCGGCCTTATGGCGGCGGCGGTAGTCACCTGCGTGCTCAAGCGGCGGCGGCGGCTCTACAGACGGGCAACGGCGCTGAGAGCGGCCTTATGGCGGCGGCGTAGTCGCTGCGTGCTCAGCGGCGGCGGCGTTTCACCGACGGGCGACAATACCGAAAATTTTACGATGGCGGCGGCAATACTCCCGAGATCCGCGGCGGCATTGCTTGTGGTGGGACCTCCGGTCCTTCGCGCTTTCGCCACAAGTGAGAACCACGAAAGCAGCGACGGCCCTACCAATTGTGAGGGCGGCGTTGGTGGTCGAGCTGTGGCCCGATTTGGGTGGCTGCTGGACCGACGGCGTCGGCGAAAGAGGCGTTGGGCTTGGGCGGAAGGGGCACGGCGTCGGGAGGATCTGCGAAGATGCTGACGACGCTGGCGACGACAGAACACCGACGAGGGACACTGAGGGATCAGCAACACGAGACGACGGCGCAGTCGGGAAGGACGACAGGGTGTTGAGATGGCAACAGAAAGATAGGTTAGAGCCTGGGCTTTGATACCATGTTATGAATATTGTGTGCATATATTCAAGACACCCAAAGGGCAATATATATAGGGAGTACAAGGTGGGTTGCCATATACAGATAAGGAAATACAAAAAAAGGAGTCCTATTGAACAATAGAAGGATGAGTTGTGGGACACAAAAATGAGGTGGGTAGAATTTGGTGTCGTGTGAAAAGAAGCACCGGTTCAAGATCCACGGAGACAAAATGCCTGACAAGGGAGGTGGCAGAGGCGAGGAAAATTGCCGAGAAGCGAGCGCCAGACGAGCAAAGCCCGTGGAGTCTGAGGACAAGCCTACACAGAGGCGCTGGAGCAGGGAGAGGAGCTGCTGCGTGGCGTCACCGGAGGAGCTCTAGCGAGAGTCACTAGCTCCTGAATGAGAAGACAGAGCCCCTCAGTGGACGTCCACCCCTGCGATCCTGGTCCCTCCTCTTGTAGTAGTCTCTGTACTGTGGTAAATCCACACGACAAGAGGTGCAATGAGACCAAGAATGGAGACAAGAACTATTGGTGCATGGGAAATGGAGAGACCATGGTCGGTGCTAAACGAACAGGCGCTGAAGTAGACAAGACAGCCTGCATTTGAGCCGTGTCACGAAGACGAGTCTCAACACGAACACCCGTGAGGGCCTCCACCAAGCTTGAGCGCAGGTGGCGAGTCAGGAGCTGAGCACGCACAATTTTGAATTCAGGCCAGAGAAGCGTCAGGAAGTAGTAGAGACGGTGAGTCTCCTGGTGAACACGGAGCCGCACACAGCAGGGACAGGTCCAGCAGACATCCGGCCCCAGAGAGTTGAGCTGACGCCACACCACAGAGATCTGCGGTACATAGCATCACTCATCGGCTTGTAGTAGGCTTGGAGATGCTCCCACATCAGCTGAGTCATTAGCAGCTCCGCCACATCCATGGATATGGCTACGAGCGTGCTGCCCACCAGGATGGCGGTAGCACGAGCTTGGGCATCCTGCCATCTCTCGTAGGCATGCAGCTCAGACTGGTAAAACTCTAGGGCCTCCTCCAGAGCAGCATTGGCGGTCTCATGTGTAGCCTGATCCGCACCAACAAAAAGAGCAAGCAGAACTGACGACATAGGGTGAGGCAAACAAGGGTGCTCGTCGGTGAGGTGACCCAGAGGCGTTAGCTGGTTGGATGAAACCTCAGGTGAACAGCCCACTCCCGAAAGTTTCCGGAAGTTCGTCCGTCGAACTGAACATAGGGGAACGGGATGGTGAAGGAGCCACCGGCGGAAGCCATCGGTGGGGTAGATGCGAGATTGGGCGACGCGCTCGGTGGACAGGCGAGATCGGGCGGTGAGCTCAGTGGAGCAAAAGCAAGCTCGGGTGGCGGTGCTCGGGGGTGGGGAGCTCGGGGCGCGGCCCAGGGAAGAGGAGAAAGCTCGGAGGCGAACTCGGGCAGCGGTGAAGCTCGGGGGTGAGCTCAGGCAGCGGCGCTCGATGGCGAGGCGAGCTCGGGCGGCGCGGGATCCGAAGCAGAGGAGGCCGCTCGAGGGCGCCACGGCGCCGATCCGAAGGTGGCGGCGCGATCCGGAGCAGACGGCGACGCTCGGGGCGGCGGGAGCTCGGGCGCGTCGGCTCAACTCGGGGAAGAGGAGGAAGCTCGGGCGAAGCTTAGGCGGCGGCTTCGGGACGAGCTCAGGCGGCATGGGATCCAAAGCAGAGGAGGCAGCTCGGGGGCACGACGACGTCGATCCGGAGGCGGCGGCGCGGGATCCGGAGCAAAGTAGGGCAGATCCAGGGCGGCAACGTATCCAGGGCGGCGGCGGCTGATCCGGGGCAGCGGCGGCAAATCCGAGCTCAAGCAGGGGTGCTGGCGGCTCAGCGCACGGAGCAGAGATCCAGATGGCGGCTCAGGCGCGTGGAGCAGAGGAGCGCGGGGCGGAGCAAGCGACGACGGCGGCGGTCACGTGGGAGGAAGGAGAGGAGAGACTATGGTAAGGGTTTTTTTGAGAGGAGAGGGCCCTCTGATACCATGTTCGAAGACCAAATGCGAAAATATAGGTATAGGTAAAAGGGCAAACAACATCCTATATAAGTTACATATCTAATATCTAACAATGAAAACATTGTTATACCATTGTAGCTTGTGTTGTATGTATCTTTTCAGGCTGCACAGCAAACTGCTTTGAAAAAACAATATTTTCATTTCCCATTGCATCTTCTAAAATTTAATCGATAGAATTATAATCGTCCCTGTATTGCGGCAGCAACCTCAGTTTAGCTCTTTGTAAAAACCCACCATTTCAGGTTTTGAGAATTATTTTATTTGTACCAAGCCATTCATAATAAATAAAAGGCATAAACTGAATTTACTCTGTCTTGAGAACTCAATAAAATTTTCAGAAAATGTGAACATTTTGCTGTCTTCTTTGCCAGTATTTTTCTGTCTTGTTAATTGTTACGTGCTTCACTCCAATTTTAGGTTTTCTACTGTATTTATCTTGTTTTGTTGTTATTTAATGCTCTCATGCTATGTTTCAACTTTCAAATATTGCATCTGATTTTGGATGTGAGCCTCTGCTCAGTCAGACAATCACAGCTCACATCTTTAAAGAAATCAACCTCCCGAATTTGCTATCCATGCAGATTCAACAGATACACCAATCAACTGTACTCTTTTTAAAAGTGAATCAACAGTACTTTAAACTACTATCAACTGTAAATGCACAAGAGATCAACAGAAATAACATCCAAGAAGAAACAGGCGCAAAAGCTATACCTGAATATAATGCAGAAGGGAAGAATTTTCATCCTGCTGATTTAAGCACATTGCTGGATAATAATACCTCAAACCCTTTTCAAGCTTCACAATTCGCTTTGCAAGATGCTGTGATGGGGGTAATGATTTGCAAACACTAACGGGTGCATTAAATAAGGTGTCTTCAACATGCTGGACAACACTTTTTGCTTCGCTTGGTTCAATATTCCCTAAACTCAATAACATATGCAATTAGGAATAAGAACAATGCAGACCATTCTCTCATTAAAGAAACCAAGAGAAAGAGAGAAAGGAACAACGCCATCAGCAGCATTATGAAATAACTTAATGAGCAAGTACAAAAACATTTGAGTCAATTATTGAACAAACCTGCAAAATAGCACTCAACAAATGTCTTTGCCAGCAGATGAGGCAAAAATTTCTCTAGATTGCTAGCTTCAAGATTAGAAAGTGCAGCAAGTTTTTCATCCCATGGCCATGTTTGTTCCTCCAATATCAACGTACAATAGTATGAGGCTTGCTCATTTGGTTGCCGAAATTTGAAATTCTCATACTTCTTTGTTATAGTTTCCTGATGACAGCAACAAAAGGCATTCCTTCAGTTCATATAAAATGCATAGAATTCTAGCTTGCAATTGCAACATCAGCAAACAAAGCCACAAGAGGTTGCAAGAGAAATAACAAAATGCCTGAATGCTCTTTTTTCTCTTCTAGAAAATCCTAGGATAATAGGAACTATGTGTGCATAATCCAGTTAGAATTCTGCGGAAGGTCAGATGTGCTCATGTGCATATATGGCAACAATTTTCCTTCCTTCTGTTGTTCATATCTATTGAGTTCCATTTTCTTTGCATGGAAAGATAGTAAACACAAAAATGATTATGCCCATATATATGCCACTAAATGTACTGCAGATGTGCTCAGGCTCGGCCACCAAATTACCACCTTTGTACAAGTAGGGAATATTTTTCTGTCTGAAAAACATCTTGGAAATCAGAACAAGACTGAGAAATGACAAATAGTGCAACAAAGACAGCAGGAACAGGAAATATCCTGCATAGACTCATGCATATTTGGATTTCTGGTCAACAAATTATTGTCTGCGCAATATTAACATGCTATTGGTGTCATCAATGGTTGAGGGATACTGCATTTAGCCATTTCCTCTCAGCATGAACATTGACATATTTCAAAATGCAATAAGACACGGTATTATCTATAGCATGCAAATATTATGTCTCGGTGTCCACTCATGGATGAAAACTACTGCTTTTTCCACAGCAAAAGTAGCTCTGGCAAGAATCGCCTAACTGCTTTCCCATTTCCTTACCAGTCCAAATAACAACCAAAACAGGACATCCTAGCAGGCCTCCAGAGGACATTTAATAACAAAGAATCACCAAACAACTTGTAGTGTAGTATTGGCCATTACCTTTACCACAGAAAAACGGTCAACCTTAACTTCAAACTCTGCAATTTTGCCAATAACAGTCTCCAAAAGGGTTCTCATTTTGTCATTATAGCCATCCATAGTTACCTATAAGGTAATCGCAAATATTGGAGGATTAGAAAATAAGAAGAGTGCCAGTAAGCCACACATCTCATATCATGTCATGAGTACTAACTCCGGTCCACAAGATGAACATTTGAATAATCAATAATAAATCACAAAGCATCCATGATCAAGGTTTACACACATGCAACAGTGTCAGGCTTGTACCACGAACTATGAGTAGGAAAAAAAACATGGGCCAGAAAATATTAACCTACTAGCCTGTTGTAACTTATGAAAACAGCAAAAAAAAAGGGAGAAAAAGCCTGGTGTAACTGATGAAAAGATTATATCATATACATCTTGTAAATTAAGATCCAATGCTAATGAGGTCTTTATAAACCAGTCGCAGAACTCAAACTCCGTGCCATAGGCGATGCAGAGCGCAGCGGCTGACATGTAGGGGCCAACGCCGTCAATGCGTCCCAGGGAAAAAATTCCCGACCGGTAACCGCCAACACCGTCAATGCGTCCCAGGGAAAAAATTCCCGGCCGGTAACCGGCGCGGTTACCGGCCGAGGTCCAGGATCCAAAATCCCGGACGGTTTCTTTCCTGCTTGTCAAATTCAAATTTCAATTTTTGAAATTTGGCTGGTTTTTAAGCAAATTCATGCGAAATTCAACCGAAAAATTTCCGGTTTGACCGGTAATCGGCCCGCCCCCCTGCCAGGATTATTTCCGGTACCGGTTCTGTGATCCTTGATGCGTCCTCCCCGCCATCGTCACGCCCCGTGGCAGTAAGGGCGTCAATACTGCCCCACGCTGGTTACTCATGCCGCCAGTGTGTTCCTCGACACCACACCATGCTAAGGCGTTTCTTTATTCGGCACCATGCGCCGTAGTGTCGATGATCTGCTTTCAAGTGACTAGGCGCCAGTACTAGACACTCCTGTCGATATGGGGACATGATAGTCTTCGTCTGTGGCCGCCACCTGATAGCTTGAGGACGAACTGTCTCGCCGCAAGGGATGAAATGTTATGGCGTGACAAGAGAAGAAAGGATTAGAATTATTAGTTTCCTTATTATTTGGGTTTGTTTCCTTTTAGATTTATTCCATGTATTAGGGATAAGTTTCCTATTATTAGGGATTAGTTTCCATAATATAGGGATAGGTTTCTTAGGGGTCAAGTCTAGCTATCCCTATAAAAGGGACAGCATTGTACCCACTATGATTAAGTAAGAAATAAACAAAGTTTAGTCCCTAACTGGTTGGCTAAAAGATCAGAGCCTCCTTATCCGTCGAGGAGAGTCCCATCGAGCTTGAAGGGTGGTCCCTCACCTCCCTAGCAATCAGGCCTCAGAGCCTCTCTACGGCGTCAGGGAAGAGCCATGCCGATGGTCGGATGAGGGCGAACGCCTTATCCTCGGTCCTCAGACCCGTACCCAGCCAATGGCCACAACATGAAGTTACTCAACCTTTTCCGTAGTAAGAAATAGTGTGATGTGTCCAGCACCGCATCATTTGGATTAGCAATGAAGGCACGCACACTTGCTTATTCAAAGTGAATCGCTGAATTGCATAACTAATCTGAAAACCAGTGTCATTTGGCCAAACTGCGTAATAAAGACCAGCGACTTGAGCGTCATAAGCTGAAAGCAAAACAAAAGTTGGTGGATTATTGAGACAGGAAAATGAACCAAAGGCAAACTAATCAGGAGAGAGCACAACGTGGAGCATCTAGTCTCCAGATGACAATGTGCTTTATCCATCAACCTTTCACTTTCTAAAAACCTGCCTTAGCATATTAAATAATAGGGATAGCTATGGTCCAAACAACTTTTAGCTACAAAAAGTTTCTCAACTTAAGTGCATATACTGATATATACTAGCCAGTATGAGTTCTTGTTTTGGCCAAATAGGAAGTATAAGGCTCTCAAACAAAAAAGAACTTTTTTTTCTAATTTTCCATTGACCTAACCTCTTGTATATGCCCTATCTAGAATGAAGTATATGTCTATATCCATGTCATGTCATCATACAAATAGAAATTAAGAATACACTGGAACAAATCAATCAACATATGCCATAAGAATCATAAAAAACATTAAGAAATCTCAGGTATTGGTACATACCGTAATCATTCAAATAATCCATCAGCAACCTTGTGAATATATAAGTAAGAACTGTTGATTCAGGAGAGCTATGGGACAGTGGACAGTGGAAATCCATCTTGATGTAGACCTTGGGTGTGAAGAACATTGTATCGGGCTTGTACCACATTCTGGAAAACAGTGTTTCCCTCAGCATACAAGGAAAGGTTGCCTGGATAAGCCAAAAAAAATCAATCACAACTTTACCAGAAAAAAAATTAAGTACATAATTTTTGTATATAAAAAATTTACCTTTTCCTCAACATTTTTCAATGAAAGATCACTTGGAATGAAGATATTAGGTTTTGGCAGGTGTAAATCTTCCTTAGGAGCTTTCTCTACCCATTTCTGTAACAAATCAATAACATAAGACAAATGTATGTTTCCTAAATCTAGGAATTGGAGAATAAAATAAGAACAGTAACATCAAAATGTGCACCTGTATAGTGGAAGGAGGGACTGCTTCAACAGAATATGATGTACCATACCATGGCTCTGTTAAGTTTGTTTGCCCCTGAAAATTTTTTGATTCCCAGAATATTCTGAAAGGATATATGGAAGATAATCAGAATTAAATAACTCCTGTAGGTAAATATCCATTTGCACAGGGAAAATAGAAAAGTGGAGTTGAAGAAAGGAATAGATCCAGGATGCAAAAAGAAAAAGGAAAAAAGGAGAGAAAAAAGAAAGAAAGTGGATGGCCCTCAGACAGATCAAAGAAGAGTGGAAAACCTCTAGCTGGTTTTTGGAATTTGACAAAAGAATTCAAAGGAAAAAATAAAGAAATTTCTCTCCACTTTTTGTGAAAATAAATTCCGAATTTATGGTAAGTAAAAATTCTCTCCAGCGCATCATCTAGAAGCCCAAGCTTCTCTTGCTGTGAAAAAGGCCTTATCAACATAGAAAATGTAATGTGTTGTTATACATTAAGTCAAGAAGAGTCATGAATCTGGACCAACAGCTAATGCAACAATCTGCCCAATTCTTTTTTTCGAAAACTCCAACCAACAATTGAAAAATAACACTAATAGGATATGTCATTACTGTTACCTGCTGAAATGAGTTGTCAAAACAGTGACTGGTTCCCATTTTTGTTGGAAAACATTACATGCATCGGATTATCGTCAATTCGTCATGAATCATGATGGTTGATTTATAGAAGACATGCTTTTGTTTTAGTTCGTACAGATTGGAAATTTTCCATGGGAGATTGTGGGCTACAAGATGTGTTGGTATGTGCTCTCAATACGCCCTAGGAAACATGTCTATCCTTTGTGTTCAGGAAGAAAGCATCTTCAGTTTTGGCAATGTGGTGCAGGAAGCCTTTAAGTAATCAAAGCTATGAGACATTGTGACACAATGAATTATGAGACCGACAAATTTTAACAGCAGAGTCTAACATTATTTTCCAGAAAAGAAATGCACTAGAGTATAACTGACCTAAATACCGAAAACATCGGTGTTCAACTAGCATGTGTTGAGCATCAAAATATACAATGAGTACAAAAAATTCAATACCTGGTATGGCACGAATGCACTCAGAACCTACCTAACATTGTCTGGAGTCAATTCATTTAATACTTTCTGAATAGCATCTGGTGAAAACTTTGACGGCACAGACGTTGCCATCAGCCAATCTTCTGGTGGAAAAATCTGCAATAGAGGAAAGATGAAGGGGAAAAAAGAGAAATGGGAATATTCAGCAGAATTCATAAACAGTTTATGAGCGAACATTTTGGCAGAACTTTAAATAACGAAATTGATCATTCCAATGCTCTATATTATATTGCAATGTCCAACATTCTGCATAACTTCATTATGTTCAACAGTGCAAGTGTGCCTACATACTGTTAGATTTTAGTTTGTATAGGGTGCTTCGGCCTGCAACAGGAAGAGATGTATCATCTGCAGTCTGAATAGTGGAAGGAAAAACAGTGGCACGCACAGAAATGAGGTGGGTAGAATCTGGTGTCATGTTAAAGGAAGCATCAGAGTCCATGATTCACGGAGACAAGATACCTGACAAAGAAGGAGGCGGAGGCGAGGAAGACTGCTGAGAAGCAAGAGCCAGACGAGCATAACCCGAGGAGTCTGAGGACGAGCTGACACTGAGGCGCTGGAGCAGTGAGAGGACCTGCTGAGTGGCATCACCGGAGGAGCCCTGGCAAGAGGCACTAGCTCTTGAGTGGGAGGAACCTCCGGAGCCCTTCAGGGGATGTCCACCCCGGCGACCTTGGTCCCTCCTCCGCTTGTAGCAGTCCTGGTACCTGTGGCCATCACGCTGACAGTAGGTGCAATGGAGACCCGCAGAGAGGCAAAGAACCACCGGTCTCGAGAGTGGCGGAGAGATCACGGTCGGTGCCAAGAAGCGGCGCCAAGGCATAAGACAATTTTGTATCGAAGTCGTGCCACGAGCCCACGATGACGAGTCTCCTTAGCACGAACACTCGTGAGAGACTCTACCAAGGTCGGGCGCGGGTGGCGAGTCAAGAGCTGAGCACACACAATCGCGAACTCAGGATGGAGCCGCATCAGAAAGTCGTAGAGACGGTGAGTCTCCTGATAAGCGCGGAGCCGCACACAGCAGGGTCAAGTCCAGCAGACATCCGGCCCGAGAGAGTCGAGTTGACGCCACACCTCAAACATTTGCTGGTAGAAGTCATCCACGGTGGCATCAAGCTGCTGAAGAGAATGCGTCTGGTGCACGACTGAGAGGTACATAGCATCACTTATCGACTGATAGTGAGCTCGGAGACGCTCCCACATCAGCTGCATCGTCGCCAACTCAGCCACATCCATGGAGATGGCCACGGTCATGCTACCCACCAGAATGGCGGTAACACGTGCTTCAGCATCCTGCCATCTCTCGTAGGCATGCAGCTCAGACTGGTATAGTTCCAGGGCCTCCTCCAGTGCAGCATTGGCGACCTCCTAGACCTCCTAAATAGTCTGATCTGCACCAGCAAGAAGAGCTGGCAGAACTGGCGGGGTAGGACGAGGCGAACAGGGTCGCTCGCTAGTGAGATGACCCTAGAGACGCTGGTTGTTGAGGTGAATCCTCAGGTGAACAACCTACTCCCAAAAGTTCGTCCCGTCGAACCGAACTAGGGGAGCGGGATGGCGAAGGAGCCTCTGGTAGAAGCCATTAGTGTGACTTGAACGGATCCGGAGTCAGGAGTTGACGTGCTCAGGAGTGGAAGCCACAGGCAGTGACTCCAGCTGGATCAAGAGGTAGAGAGAAGCCAAAAGCCAGAGAGAGGGCAGAGAAGCCAGAGCCGAGATGAAGCCGAATCTAAAACCGCCCGCTCCACGTAGATCGGGGAGCCGGAGTGAAGCTGAATCCACCGGCTCCACGTAGATCAGGGAACCAAAGTGAAGCCGAAGCCACCGGCTCCACACAGAATGTTGAAGCCGGAGCAAAGCCGCCAGCTCCACGTAGATCAGTGGAGCCAGTGTGAAGCTGAAGTCGGCGACTCCACTAAATCGAAGAAAAACATAGTAGGGGCTCTGCTTGGCTCAGCGGCCGACGGTGTCGGGGGCGGCGGTGGCGGCGAGGATGGAGGTCCTGGGCGTCGCCGGCAGCATCGGGGAGAGGATCCGAGCAGCGGTAGTCGGGCTGGTGCGAAAAGAAAACGGCGGCGACAGGGGAGGAGTAGAGAGGAGCTGCGGCCGAGCGTGATGGGATCGGGCGGTGGTGGCCAAAGCACCACGGATCAAAGAAGCAGTGATAACTTGGGTGGAGCAGAGCAATGACTCTGCTGGGAGAAGGAGAGCACAGGTGGGGCGTGGCAAAGAAAACCCTAACCCTAACCTTGCTCTGATACCATATTTGATCGGGACCTTCCTCTATTCCAATGGGCCAAAAGGCTAAATATACAAGTAGGTAAATATGCAACAAGCCCCCTATACATAATTCAAGAAAGAGTTGCCACATTTATGTAATTATGTGCCTACATTGGAAAGGCCATCGAAACCTAGGCGACACAAATAGGGGAAGTGTCAAGTGCAACCCATCTTTTGGTGCTAACTCATGTTTTTTCAAGAACGCGTAAAAGCTTTGCACATCATTCCATTAAGACGAAATAAAGTACAAACACAGAGCTACAAATGTATCAACGTGATACTAGACCACCTAAGTAGCCTAGTGGAAACTGAAACAAAGGAAACAAAAGGAGGAAGAAAGAAACTAAGCGGTAGAAACTGCAAACGACCGCTAACTCATGTGAATCGCTAGATGATGGTCACACGAAGGGATATTTTGCTAACAACACCTACACAATCAATAAATCATTTATGACAGATCCTCACTCGGCGAGCAACAGGGTCGTAGCAGTGATAACCCTTATACTTAAGACTATAGCCAAGAAAAAACACACTCAATTGACTGAGCAGACAGCTTGGTGCGCTCACAAAGTCTAACAAGGACGAAGCAGACTGTACTCTGGAGCCCGACCGTAGAGACGCTCGATAGGAGTAGAGTCTTGAAGAGCAGTGGAAGGTTGCATGTTGATGAGGAAAGCAGCAGTGGAGACAGCCTCGGCCCAGAAGTGAGGTGGAACAGAAGAGGCAAGCATGAGAGCACGAGCTGTCTCAAGCAAGTGACGATGTTTACGCTCAGAGACACCGTTCTGAGCATGAGCACTAGGGCAAGAGTACTAGGGAAGAGTACCCTGCTCAGCGAGAAAGCGACGCAAAGCAGCAGATAGGTATTCCCCAGAGTCAGCACGAAACACACAAATGGTTGAATCAAACTGAGTACGAACTATGGTGGCGAACATTTGGTAAATAGAAAGAACCTAACTACGAGAGGACATGAAGTAGATCCAAGTATGACGAGAATAATCATCAATAAAGATCACATAGTATCGAAAGCCCCCTTTCAAAACGAAGGGAGCCAGACCCCAAACGTCAAAGTGAACAAGATCAAAAGGACGAGTAGAAACAAAATCACTAGAGGGATAGGGGAGCTGCTGCTGCTTGCTAAGCTTGCAACCCATACAAGGTAAAGAGGTGTCACCAAAAACAGACCCAAGAAGACTATGACCGGCTAGAGACGACAGTCGCAATCCACAGAGATGACCCAAATGATCGTACCACTAAGCAAAGGAAGTAGTAGAGGACGCAGCAAAAACAGAGGCAGGTGTTGTGGCTGACTGACTAGTGGAGATAGCGAAAGGAATGTGTAGCCAATCGAGCTCCCAAAGACGTGAATCACGTCACCGAGAGCCGGCACCAAGCAGAGTCCCCGTGCAGCGGTCCTAGACACAACAAGAGTTGGACTCAAGAATAATAGGACAGTTGTGATCAGTGATCTGACCGGCCGACATAAGCTGCATAAAAAGCTTGGGAACATGAGAGACTGCAGGAACATGGAAGGAAAGCAGGAAGTAGAAAGGATGTCTCGGCCTACAACTAGAAGAAGTACCATCTGCAGTCTAAACAGCGGAAGGAAGAGCAGTGGGACTCATAGAAGTGAGGTGAGTAGAATCAATGTCATGTCACAGGCGGCGCTGAGAGGTTCGGCACCAGAGGCAGTGAGATCTAAGGTTGCATTGGGCCGGGGGACAGCCCACCCACGCCCCAGACCAAGCTAGAGAGGTCAGGCGGTGCCTGGAGCAGTGGGCCCATGGCGACTCCTCGGTCGACGGTGTGGCCAACACCCGGGCCCGCGAGAGTGCCACCGGCAGCGGCGGCCTTGGCGCGGGACTCGTCGGATAGGGGCGGGCCATCGACCATCATGGAGACGACCTTCTCACTACGGAGGAGAGCGAGCGTCCTCCGCTCCTCATGTTGCGGTGCAAGGGTAGCACGGGACGGCGCGGCGCTCAAGGTAGCAGGGCAGAGCAGGGCGGCCCGAGGCTCCGAGGTGCGACCGGATCTGGCCGACACCACCCTGCTCCGACTGGATCTGGGAGCAGAGGGCTCGGGGGCGACGTCGGGAGAGGACGGCGGTGAGCGGAGGTCGGGGCAACGCTAGTGTCAGACCCAGAATTTTCAGTAAGAACTGAGCTGCTGTTTGTTCAGTCGAGGAAGGCGCGATGAAGAGTCGGCGGCTAGCGTAACGCCTTGTCGACTTCACTTAAGATCCGATGGAAGGCCAGGATGTTTGGTGGCGACTTGTAAAGGGATCGGACGGTTCTAAATGACCTTAGTATTTACTGTTGCGTCATCTATGTCGTCGTTTTCGTTTTCATCTATGAACTTTCACCTCTGAACCTTGTTATCACTTTTACTTGCTGTAACTTTGAGTTGTAACTTTCAATATCGATCTGGGTTATATAACCAGCGATGCTAGTAATGAGAAGGCACGAAAAAAGACAAATACATTAGCATCTAGTTGTAGTCTGTAGAACCCTAGAGTTACTTTCCCCTTGCAATTTCCCTCTCTAACTTTCCCCCAAACTGAATGTTCGGATTTCTGAATACTCAGGTCCTGACATTTTGGTATCAGAGCACACAACTCCTAGTCCTGAGATCGGCGCGGGCAAAGGTTGGAGCAGCCTCACCAGTTGCTGCCGTAAAATCCCTGTGCATCGCCAGATCTGGGTGGTTGATGGTGGTGAAGACCCGATCTCAAGATTCTATCGAAGAAGAAGGGATGGAGATGGAAAATAGAGCAGAGATTATCAAGATTCAAGAGAAGCTGAAGGAATTAGACACTTTGAAGTCTGATGTAGCAGAAATTAAGAGCCCTTTACTCGGCAAGTTTTCACACTCTTCAAGAGCTGGCGTAGAGGAGGAGGTGACTGAGTCCCGAGAGGAGGGTCCAACTCCAGAAGAACCGAGGGGAAATCTGGCGTGGAATGTGGATCCGAACAGGAGGACTAGAGCTCCTACCAACTTTTTCTTGGAACCAAACACGGTAATACCAACCCATCCTCCTATTTTCTCTCCTGCGGTCAGAACTACATCACAAGTCAATCTAGAGGAGAGGTATGGGGAGACAAACCGAAGAATACCGCAACCTTTAGTAACAATGGCCCCGATGTTGAACCAAGGGTTTAACCAGGGTCAAGCAGTCCCAGCGGCACCCCCTTGGACCTGGCAAAACACCAACCCAATGGCGGCGATGCAGACTTACTACCACCCTGCGATGAATGTTAATGCTCAAATTGATACACGGTTACCACACCAAGGATGGAATTATCACTCGAACACCCTAGGAGTGAATCTGATTGGTGCAATGGGAAGTATGAACCAGAATCTTAACAGTGGGGGTCATCAGTTCGTAGATGCAGTATTAAGATGACCAAAACTGGAACTTCCTTTGTTCTCAGGAGATGGACCGATTGGTTGGCTAGAACAGTGTGAAAAGTTTTTCGAGATGGCAGGAACTCCAAGAGAATAGTGGGTAAACATTGCTACTGGGCATTTCACCGGAAGGGCAAATACTTGGTTTAAAGGTATTGGTATAGCTTGGCAAATATTGGAATGGCAGCAGTTATGTTCTATATTAGCTGACCATTTTTCGGAGGCTAGTGCACATGAGGCAGTGGAGAGGCTACAAACAATGAGACATGTGGGCAACATTAGCAAGTATATTGATTACTTTGAAAGAAGTGTGGAGTTAGTGAGAAGAGATCACCCATATCTTCAGGAATCATTCCTACTGAGCTGTTTCATTGGAGGGTTGAAAGAAGAAATTAAGTATGGGGTGAGTATGCATCAACCAAAAGGATTGCTAGAGACTTATTGGTTTGCTAAGCTAGAAGAGAAAGCAGTCCAGGCCAAGCGATCTAGTAACTTTGGGGGTCTTAACAGGAACAAAAGCAACACCACTAGCTTCAGAAGTGGTCCGGCTAAGGGAGTGAATGTAGAAGGACTGGATAAGGGGAAGAAACCGATTCAGGAGGGTAACAAAAGATCATGCTGGCACTGCAATGAGCCATGGGTTCCCAGACACAATTTGACATGCAAGGTCAAGAAAGCTCTTCATGCAATTCTGATGCAAGGTGAGGAAGAAGTGATCGAAGATGCCGAAGAAAGTGACCCGACAAAGGAGCCGGGATTTATCACCGCTCCGGGGAGTCCTGAGGAGTCCAAAGAGAGGCAAGAAAATGAGCAACTTCTGGTAATATCCAGTCAAGCTTTGCAAGGAATGTCAGGACCAGCGACATTTTCGTTGAGAACTGTAATCGGGGGTAAACCAGCAATGCTTTTGGTGGATAGTGGTAGTACCAGAACATTCATGGATTACGAATTTGTAGTCAAGAGTGAGTGCAAGCTGCTGTACCGGCCGGCACAGAAAGTATCAGTGGCCGGAGGGGGAGAATTGAGCACAGAGGCAATAACTGAAGGGATATCTTACAGCATACAAGGATGCCCCTTTACAATGTCTTTTCAGTTACTAAATCTTGGAAGCTACGATGCAATTCTCGGGGCAGATTGGATATTTGATCACAGCCCGATCGGGTTGAATCTGAAAACTCGAGAATTGTCATTGTTCAAGGAAGGCAAGACTGTCATTTTCAAAGACTATACTGTCCCGGGTAAACACTGTCTAGTGGGTGCTACCAAGTTGGAGAAGCTGCTAAAAAAAGAAGTGTTAGGACGCATGATCCGAATTAATTGGGTCCAAGAATCTGAGAACCAAGAACTCCGAGAACTGCCAGGAGAGGTGCAAGAATTGATACAACAATATTCTGATGTGTTCAAAGAGACTAAGGGCTGCCACCCAAAAGAGAATGTGATCACATTATACCCTTAAAGGGCAATATGGATCCTCCTAACCTCAGACCGTACCGAACACCGCACCACCAGAGGGATGCCATGGAGAGCATCATCAGTCAGTTGCTGGAGTCTGAAGAGATAAGAACGAGTGTGAACCCATACTCATCTCCTGCTATAATGGTTAGAAAAAAAAATATGGTTCTTGGAGGCTGTATGTAGATTATCGACAGCTCAATTCAATGACAACCAAGAACAAATTTCCTATGCCAATCATCGAGGATCTGTTAGATGAATTACATGGAGCAACCATATTCTCTAAGCTGGACTTAAGGTCGGGGTATCACCAAATTAGGATGGCAGAAGAGGATATCCATAAAACATCTTTCAGGACACATTTAGGCCATTATGAATATACTGTCATGCCATTTGGGCTAACCAATGCTCCAGCCACATTTCAGTCTCTCATGAATCAAATATTCAGAAACCAGCTGAGGAAATACATTCTTGTGTTCTTTGATGACATCTTGGTGTATAGTAAGAGTTTGGCAGAACATGTATATCATTTACAGCAGGCTTTACAAATACTGAGGCAGAATTAGTTAAGAGCAAGAAGGAGTAAGTGTTGTTTTGCTTTGACTGAAATAGGGTACTTGGGTCATGTGATCGGTGGGTCCGAAGTGGCTACAGACCGTAGGAAGATAGCAGATGTGATGAAGTGGCCTGTTCCAAATTCAGTTACCAAGCTAAAGGGATTTTTGGGGTTGACAGGATATTATAGAAGATTTGTGAGAGGATATGGAAAAATTTGCCGACCCCTCTTTGACATTTTGAAGAAAGACTCTTTTAAGTGGGAAGAAGCTCAAGCCATAGCTTTTGATACTTTGAAAAGAGCTATGACCACATGTCCAGTCCTAGCATTGCCTGATTTTTCAAAACCTTTCATCTTAGAAACATATGCTTGCAAGATCGATTGGGGCGATCTTGATGCAAGGGAATGCACTCCATTGCTTATTATAGCAAAACCACGGGGTAAGAGCAAAGAAGACAATCTATTTATGAAAAGGAAGCTATGGCCATATTAGAGGCACTAAGGAAGTAGAGACACTATCTGTTGGGCAACCAATTGGTGATAAAGACCGATCAGAAGAGTCTTAAATTCATAACAACCCAGAGATTGGTGGAGGAAATCCAACACAAATTACTTCTCAAACTATTGGAATTTGATTACAAGGTAGAATATAAGAATGGGAAGGAAAATTTGGTTGCAGACGCTTTATCGAGAAGGGACACTAACCCTTTGGAGGAAGAAGAGAATTGCCATGCCATTGCTACTGTTCTTCCAATGGGTGGAGGATGTAAAGAGCAGGTATATTAATGACCCTATATATGAGAAAATGGTGGGGAACCATCAAATCCAAGAAGGGGCCGAAAACCATTATGTTATGGAGTCAGGATTAGTGAGATACAAAGGCAGAATATATGTGGGAATTGGAAATGATAGTAGGGCTAAAATTCTAGAGTCCTTTCACTCATCTTCGATAGGAGGACATTCTGGGAGAAGAGCATCATATCATAGACTCAAAAAACTGTTTTATTGGCCTAAGCTCAAAGGGGATGTGGAAAAACTAGTTTCTGAATGTCCTGTTTGTCAAATTACCAAGGCGGAACACATTCACATCCCGGCATTGTTGAATCCACTTGAGATTCTGGACATGGCATGGGCTAATATCAGTATGGACTTCATTGAAGGTTTACCTAAGTCTAGAGGTAAAGAGGTAATTTTAGTGGTGGTTGATAGATTCACTAAATATGCACATTTCCTACCCTTGTCTCATCCCTATTCAGTGCAACAAGTAGTACAGACCTTCATGGACAATATATTTAAGCTGCATGGGATGCCAATAGCTATTGTGACTAATCGGGACCGAATATTCACTAGCCATTTGTTCCAAGAAATTTTTAGAGTAATGAAGGTATCATTACGGTTGAGTAGTGCTTATCATCCACAAATTGACGGGCAAACGAAGAGAGTGAATCAATGCGTGGAGTCTTATTTGAGGAGTATGACATTTCAAGAACCAAGAGAATGGATGAATTGGTTGACGCTTGCGGAGTGGTGGTATAACACATCTTATCACACCTCCTTGAAGATTACCCCATTCCAAGCCTTGTATGGTTATCCTCCTCCTCAAATTGGAGAGTTCACCCTTCCTTGTAATGTGTCTGAAGAGGCTAGAGTCATAGTTGAGTAGAAAACTATAATGCTGGAACAGCTCAAGATTAATTTACACCAAGCTCAAGAGAGGATGAAACACTTTGCAGATCGGTCCAGATCGGAGAGGCAACTTCATGTGGGGAACATGGTGTATATCAAGATGCAACCTTACAAGCAAAATGCATTTGGGATTAGGGGATCCCTGAAGCTCAGATCGAAGTTCTACGGCCCATTCTGAGTTATGGAAAAAATTGGAACCATGGCATATAAACTGCAACTACCAGAGCACACATCCATTCACCCGGTTTTCCATGTGAGTCAATTAAAGAAACATCTGGGGTCTCATGCTATACCCATTCGGGGATTACCACTGGTTGGTGAAGATGGCAAGATCAAAACCGAGCCGGTGGCAGTTCTGTCCCGAAGAGTGGTTCCTCGCCGAAATGAGCCTGTTGCACAGTGGCTTATACAATGGCTAAATCTGGGACCAGAGGATGCTACCTGGGAGGATGCCGCGTTCATCCAAAGCACTTTTTCGAACTTTGCTCCTTGAGGACAAGGATGGTCTCAAGGAGGAAGGAATGTCAGACCCAGAATTTTTAGTAAGAACTGAGCTGCTGTTTGTTCAGTCAAGGAAGGCGCGATGAAGAGTTGGCGGCTAGCGTAACACCTTGTCGACTTCACTTAAGATCTGATGGAAGGCCAGGATGTTTGGTGGCGACTTGTAAAGGGATCGGACGGTTCTAAAGGACCTTAGTATTTACTGTTGCGTCATCTATGTCGTCGTTTTTGTTTTCATCTCTGAACTTTCACCTCTGAACCTTGTTATCACTTTTACTTGCTGTAACTTCGAGTTGTAACTTTCTGTAACTTCGAGTTGTAACTTTCAATATCGATCTGGGTTATATAACCAGCAATGCTAGTAATGAGAAGGCACGAAAAAAGACAAATACATTAGCATCTAGTTGTAGTCCGTAGAACCCTAGAGTTACTTTCCCCTTGCGATTTCCCTCTCTAACTTTCCCCCAAACTGAATGTTCGGATTTCTGAATACTCAGGTCCTGACAGCTAGGCGGCGAGCAGAGCTCGGGGCAGCGCGGTCAGAGCTCGAGCGGCGCGAGGCGGCATAGATCTGGGGGCAGGGGGCGCAGGGCAGTGAGCAGAGCTCGGGACGGCACGGTCCGAGCTCGGCCGGTGCGGATCCGGGCGTCAGGCTGCTCGGGGCGGCTCAGCCCGAGTTCGACCGGCGCGGGGCGGCGCAGATCCGGGGGTAGGGGCTCGGGGTGGCGACCGGAGCGCAGTGCGGCAGCCGGCCCATGCCGAGGCCGAGGTAGGGGAGGCGTGGCCCAGGCAGCGCGGTCCAAGCGTCAGGCGGCGTGAGGCAGCGAGCAAAGCTCGGGGTGGCAACCAAGGCAAAGGAGATCCTGGGGGAGAGAAGAGGCGCAGACGTCGAGGGGGCTCTGGGGCGGCCGGCGCAAGCATGCACGGCTGTGATGACCTGAGTTAAGACAAAGGATCGGGAGAGGAGAGAGTCATGGTTCTAATACCACGCTGAAATGAAACCTTGTATCTATTCCAATGGCCAAAGGCCACCTTATACAAGCTACAAATCTAACATCTAACACTCACATCCCTTTGAATCCATCCAAATCTTATTCAACAACTCATGAGATGACTTAGCAAGTTTAAGTTGGCACCCAAAGATGGGTTTGCACTAGATTCTTCCCCACACAAGCATGTCACCGAGAATAGAAAAATATGGTACAAATTGGTAGTAGGATTCTATGCATTAGCACTCTTATGGAATTAGCAAAATTCATTACTGTCCGATTAGAAAATAGCTAAGTAATAAGATTTTGAACAAGTTACTTTTCTTCTAAGCAAAGAATTTTCTGCTCTCAATCCAAACTTTTAAGGTAGAATAGTTTACTGGAAAACGAGCAACAAGGAGAGTCTACTACTCATATGCATGCAACAAGAAACAAGACTTTGAGATAGTCTAAATGCAATTAAATCAGATGCTGCTAATTGCTAACTTCTTACAGGCACATGCAAACAAAATCACGATACAAGATAGTAATTAATTATGAAGATAACGACGCAATATAGATGCCCAAATCAATAACTGGAATATACCTGCATGTCTGAAGAAATATTGACAACATAATCGATAGGAGGGATCTTGTCTCGATAATGGAATCCTGTCTCACGGATAGCTAGAAGCTTTACAGTCCAAAAAAAAAAAAAGGTAGTTAGTTGTGCGTCAGGCAAAATGGAATTACATGCATCTTTGTAATGTTTGGAAATCGATTTAACTAATTAAATCATTAGCATTTACCGGTCAATAAGCTATTTCTTTTTTTCTAGTTTCATTAAAAAAAAGGTACTAGTGATACAAAATAAACCCTTTCAAGGCAGCACACACGTTTCGTTTGAGTAATAAAGGAACAGGTGCGAGTGTATCGTCAATCAGAAGCCAAATCTAGTAGGGTCAACAGCTGCAATAGAATGCCAGACCAGACAATTATGGAATAACAACTAATCCCTCCATTCTTTTATAAATGGTGTTTTAGACTTGTGAACACATATTAAGAGATGGTACAAGATTACCATCATGCCCCTACTAAAGTTATGTCCCCTACTACCTTGCTAATTTGTTCCTAAACCATCTACATTCGGTCCTAATTACCAATTGAAAGGAGATTGAACCTCATGCATGCAATGTACATTAAATAAGGTATGGGCAATTTAGGAAGATATGGTATGTTTCATCTCAAAAATATAGAACGACATTTACAAAAGAACAAAATTCACTCCCTAAAATGTCACTTATAAAAGAACAAAGCGAGCAAAAGAGAAGTACTGGCCAAATTATAACCAAGTTGTAATTACTTATATCTTAACAAAATTCGAATACATACAAGTTTTTCTGATTAGAACAACTCAATCTAGTGTATCATCTGATGTCACATACAGATGCTAATTGATTTTGGTCATGTACTCATGTATAACAAATTCTATTTTCAAAAGAAACATAAATCTCAAATCAAATTTACCTCATCAAAAATCCACTTCGGAGTTCCAGAGGTCTGAAGCAATGTTATGTATCTGAACAACAATCCAACAATATCCACCACGTGCTCTATTATCAATGATATCAAACTGGTAATTATCACTCACATTTCAAAACTTTATTATTCAAATGGTTCTTCTTGAATGAGAACTCACCATGTCCTACATCTGTGAGCTGTATAACAACACGGAAGAAAGAAAACTCATAACTCCAATCCCCTTCCCCTGCTTTCAAATTCATAGCCCATCCTGAAGAATTTAGCATAATACAAAGTTAATCCAGGCAATCACTACGAAACATTAGAAAATTACACTCCCCTAGGTGATGAATGAGCAAGTAAACTGTACCAGTCACCAGAACACTAAGGTGAAAATAACATGAACAGAGGGATTTATATAGCAGTAACACCAAATCTATGGTTTTCCTTTTCATGTGTTGTGCCTGTAAAGTGCTTTTGTTCTTTTCTTTAATGCGTGTTGCTCCAAAGAAAATCTAGTGACTTTCAATTCTTACACTAAAACAACACAATAGCTCCCTCCGTTCCAATCCAAACTAAAAGGAACTTATGGCCTAATAGACTTGATAGGAGCACATAATAAAGAGCAAATAGCAGTATATACCACCTAAAGAGCAAATTATTCCTATCTGTAAATAACTTTGTATGCAGGGTTTTTTTTATCGGACCTTATTTTTTACTGGACCCAGCCGATACAGCCGATTATCGGAAATTTTCGGCCGAAAATTTCAAAAAAAAATTGAATTTTTTGGATTTTAAATTAAAAAAAGGTCAAATTCGAACAAAAATCATCAACTGAGCTAGTTAGCATGGTAGCAAGATTTAGATGGGCTTGTATTACTTCACTCATTCATCAAGTGAACAAAATTCAAGCAAATTTGATTTTTTTTGGATAAATTTCATCCAAACTTCAAATTTCGGAACCAGTTTGAATATCTACCGGGGGGGCGATAGAAACGATAATCGCCGATAATCGGACGATTTTTTAATCCATGTTTGTATGCAACACTAACTGAAAAGAAAAATGACAAATTTCAAGTTCAGTTTTTTTAAATATAAACAACAGTAGAGAAGAACCCTGCTGAGATAAATTAAATGAAAAGAACACTGTACAACAGCATATACAAAAGGAAAAGAAACACGAAAGGCAAAACCAGGGAAGACCATTCATGTGGCACTATAAATGATGAGGACATCCATACTATAAACACATCTTCTACTCCAAGTGTATGTGAGAATGTTCTTGAAGTACCAAAGGGCCCCATGACCAGGGCAAGAGCCAAGCTACTACAACAACAGGTGTTTTTGTTTCTTAGAGAGTTTTCTATTGTTTTTGATGAGAATGGCATACCACCTTATGCATGTACTCTATGTGTTCTCAGATTTGAACGATGTGAGGCTTTTGATCCCGCAGCAAATGAGGAGAACAAGGAGGCAATGTCACGTGGCCCAAGCACAAGTGACCATGCAGCCAAGTATCAAAGAAGAAGATCCATGCGGCTGGATATGTAGCAAAAACCAAGTCTTTTCACGCATGCATGCACTGAGAAGGATGTCATTATTGGTCACGTAATGCTCCACACATGCATGCACATGAGAAGGTCATTATTGGGTCATGTAATCAGTATTCATTAGTTGGGCAATAGTGGGTCATTGGTCATAAGCCAAACTCCTGTCAAAGACCGGCCCAAGGCCCATGTGTGTGCGTAAGGAGAGGTTGGGGTGTTTAAATAGCCGCCGCCTTTCCTCTTGTTAGACAGACCAGATTTTGAGATTAAATAAAAGCAGTTTGCTTGTCTTCTTTTTGATGGCCTACGGCATCAATGGGGAAAATTAAGAGTTCTTACTAATTGAGAATGTTCAACCTTTCCGTTGGGAATTGGGAGCGCGATAGGGCTTCGCTTGGTGGTCGTGAAGTCCGGCGCGTGTGTTCTCGCGAATTAAAGAGTGTTCGTTCTTGCATTGGCAACGGAGGATCACTACGATTCGAGAGGCTATACGTGGGTATCTTGATCCTACGTCGAGAAGATCGGGCGACCCCGTATCAATAAAGACATAAGCCAATTAGAAATTGGCATCTCAGTGGGAAAGCCAAACTATGGCTCTGATTAGATTGAGGTCAAGCCTAATTAGATATCAGTTCATCAAACAACTGAAAGTTTAAGACTTTCTTGAAATTAGATTGCACTATCATGTCTAAACATTCCATTAAGGCATTAACATAAGCAATAAAAAGATAAGACAAGTTGAATCCCAGTAAAATCCTGCAGCAGGTTAACGATAAGGCCTGGTATTCTTATTATGACAGCATTTCTGAAAGCAAGAAGCATAAAGTTGGGAAGAGCATTTCGTTACTCCATATAGACAAGAGACTGGCCAAAGAAGCCCCCCAATACCCGAAAAGAAGTTCTAAACTTCTGATACAGAACTTACCTAACTTTTTTAGTATGTAAAATAGAGATCCTTCTCCTTCATGGCGGATTAGATGGCTCACATACTTGCAAGGACCTTCCTTGTAATGCCGAACATTTGGAGTGATTGGCCATAGTATTCTCAAAGTGTGACCTTGTTTTATGGGAACCGCTTTAACAAGGATCTGCACGCCAACCATCATATAAACACATGTGCAAGTATCCTTAACATTTCAGAAAAGGCACCTGATCAAGTGGTGCATTTGAATTATCAACTCATTTTTAGAAAATGGTAAACCTGGAGATGTTCGCTTGAACATGGATGATCAGGAAAAGAAAACCGCTTCCTTCCAACATTCCTGATATCACAGAACTTGGTTTCGACAAGGGTTTGAATGTTGTCGAGATCATCTGCAAATACAACAGAAATAAGAAAAGTAAAGGACAAATATGAAGAATTTGTAAGGAAATGAAAAAAAAATAGATGTGAAATGGTGTGATGAAAAACCTTTTCCATAAACAACAAGCTGCATCAAGTTGGCTGAGTAGTGTGAATCATAGAATTTAATAAGCTCAAGCCTTGTGTCCAATCCTTTCTCCTTTGGTTTAACCTCTAAAGTGTCCCAATTTCCTAAAACAATACATGATCAGAAAAATAGTAAAGAAAAAGGGGGGATGGCTATGGTACATACAACATTTAGTTAGAAAAAAGTTTTATAACTTATCCTCCCCTAACAATTTTCCCACTCACCGCCACTCCCACTTGTAGGATGATTAGTGAATGGTGGAAAAGTGTACGTAAAGTGCGTAAATTACATGTATCATAATCACTCTCAAAAAATAATTGTTCAACCTTTCTAGCAAGTAACAAATACTCCCTCCGGTCACAAAAAGGGAGTCGTTTGGGGTGACGTGCAGTCAAACATTCTAAACTTTGGCTAACAATATCTTTTTGAATATTTAGAATGAACACATGAAAATGGTACGTGTGGATTTGTCTTGAAAAGAAATTTAATATATTATAATTTTAGTAGGTTTTATAAATATATTACAATATAAATGAGTGGTCAAAGTTGCATTTTAGAGACTGTGTCGATGTTCAAAACGACTTCATTTTGTGACTAGCGGGAGTAGTACCATGTTCGGCTTACATTAAAACTTCCAAGACTATTCATTACAAAGAGAAAAACATCTAGAATTAGAATATATTTTAGGATGTAAATACTCCCTCTATCCCTAAATAAGTGTTGTTTTAGACTTTGACATGGTCTCCAGTTTACAGCTTTAACCCATTTCTTTTTTCGGTAGTATGTAGCTATAAGTTTTAAAACATTTATTATTATTAAAGTAATTTCAATTTTCAACGAAAACTCTACAGAAATTATCTTCATATTGTCAATATAAAGTAATACTTTTGGGTATATTTGGGTCAAAATTTTAAAAGTTTGACTGCGCTATTCTGAAACAACAATTATTTTAGGGATAGAGGGTGTACCACGCTGGCGACTAAATATGATTAAAAAAAAATTAGAAGGCCTACACCCATCCAAAGCAACGGAAGACATTAAGTTATTCTCAAGGTATAACTAGTCAAGTACTTTATGTTATGAACTCAGTTAAGAAATTATAATATTAAAAGCAAAAGTTACACATGTCACACGGTTTTTTTTCTGCACCATTAAGAGATTTGATCCCTGAGACACTGAAGCAATTAAGCAAAAGGTAAAATCAAATGTGTTCTTGAAATAACTTCGTAGTGTAATATTTACGAAGGAATAAATCCATTTTACCCCCTTAACCCCCCAAAATACAAAACCGGTTTTACATCCCCCCATTTCAAAATCAAGTGAAATAATACCCTAAGGTGATTTGGTTGATATGATTCTTAGGACCCACTCATATATATATATATATATATATATAGAGAGAGAGAGAGAGAGAGAGAGAGAGAGAGCAATGCAGAGGGAGAATAGAGAGCAAGAGCAGAGCAGAGGAAACGGAGGAGGCAGACGCTCCTAGAGATGGCCTATGGCCGTGGGGGTGCAAGGCCGAGCGACAGCCGGTGCTAGGGAAGAAGAGGGGTGGCAACGACGGTGGTGGAGAGGGAGAGGGACAAAAAGGAGGTGAGCACATTCATCTAGGTGAGCCCATTCTCTCTCTCTCTCTCTCTCTCTCTCTCTCTCTATCTATCTATCTATCTATCTATCTATCTATATATATATATATATATATATATATATATATATATATATATATATATATATATATATATATATATATATATATATGACAGTGGACCTTAAGAACCACATCACCCAAACCACCTTACTAGGGGTAAAAAGACGGTTTTGTAGTTCAGAGGGTTAAGTTGACTTTTTGAAATATTTGAGGGGGTAAAATGGACTTATTCCTACCACGTATACAAAATCGTCCAGCCAAACCACCTCAGGGTGTTATTTGACCCAGTTTTGAAAGATTAGAGGTGTAAAAAACCTATTTTGTAGTTGCGGGGGTTAAGTGAACTTTTTGGAAAGTTGGAGGGGGGTAAAATGGACTTATTCATATTTACAAATATAAAATAAAGAGAGAGATATAAACTAAGTAGCAAGCAAGCAGTATAGTTGCAATGTCTCACTAATAGCATATAAAATCCGACACTAAAAGACATTGATATGAGGACTAAAATACCCACCAGTGCTGAACTTGTGATATGGGTGGTTCTTCGAGCAAAGATGCTTCTGGAGCTGAAACCAAAAGAGTATAGACGAAGAATAGAAAAAACATAACAGTGAATGACATGAAAGACAAATATAAGTATCATTTTAGGGAGGACTGCCCAAAATCGTGGAAAGAAGAGAACACAATCACATGAACATGAAGGTGGACTTTGGCTGTACCAGGAATAGGCCGGTCAAGCTTTTAAACAGTTGATATTGTGCATAAGGTAGTTCAGACAGGTAATTTAAGTACGTTGGATAAGTTATTCTAAGCCATCTATGTATTATTATCTGGCCAAGGTATTCAAATGAGAAGATGCAATTGAGATCTTTATTCTCGTAGCTATCTCAGACTGGCCTTAATGAACTTGAAAAGATGTTTTTACACTATGCTATTAAGGATTCTAAGAGGAATTAGCCAAGGAAGTTATTCGACTTCAGCTTATAACATCATACTTGCATTCTTAGTCATAACAATGAAACATGTACAAGTAGTAGAGGTATAGCAATTTGCTAGCTTCTAGCATTTCTCACTGCATAGCAAAAACAAATAAAAAAACCACGTCATTCTATTTCTTGCGGGAAGGCAATTTAGAATTTCGGATCTTGAACGTTAACTCGTTAAGCACTAACAATGACCAACTCCAGCCAGGCAGCCCTAGCATGGAAGAACCTTTAAAATGAATGATCCACATATTTGTTAGAGGTATGTTAATAGGAATCCTTTTGTATTCCTTATCTGTCTTTTATATTGCCTTATCTGTATATGGCATGCACCCATTGTACCCATTGCCCATTAGACCTCTGAATACATACACAATACATACACACAATATTCATGGTATCAGAGCAAATGTTCTAAACCCTAGCCTCTAGCCTAGCTCCATCCTCTTCCGCTGCCACTGCTCTCAGGAGGAGCAATCTCCGCTCGTGGGGGCGGCCACATTAGTTGTAGTCTTTCTCGTAGCAGCAGATTTCTCGATTGAAGAAGCAGCAGCATCCCTCTTCTCTCAGCCGTCGCCTGTCCAGATCAGATCTGGATCGCGTGAGCCCGCCGTGAGCTCCGTCCCGTTCGGATCAGGTCGCCGCCATGTCGCCACCGCCGCCACAGGAGCTTCATCTTCTTGCCTCCCCGGCCGCAGTGTACGCGAAGATCGACTTTAGCGCATCGTCGTCGGGGCAGGTCACCTGCCGCTCCGTCCTGCCGCCGCAGTCGCGACCACCGTCGGCTGCGACATCGGCGCCAGCGAGTTGGATCGCCGCCGGGATTCTCCTCGTCGATGCCGCCTCACCATTGCCTCGGGCTCGAGCTCCTCTGCCCGAGCTCCCGCCGCCGTCCAGATCCGATCTGGATCGGGCCGTCGCCGTCCCCGCTAGGATCTGGTGCCGACCTCCTTGCGCCATCGCCTACTTGCGTCTGAGGCGGCCTCTTCTCCATGTTCGACTGCGCCATGGTCATGCTGCAGGACCTCCCGCCGATCCTCGGGGAGGATCGCAGCCTCCCTGCCCCTGTCGGTTTCCTGGGGATGCCGCAGGCGCCGCCCGTTCTGGTTCAGGAGGTCGCGGTCCCTGATTCGGGCTCTACTGGGAGGCTTGGGGCTTGTTTTGGAGGAAGCAGGAGGAGAATCGCTCGTGCGCATGACCGATTACGGTGGAGATTGATTTGGGGAAAGGAGACGAGGAAAACAGAGGGGTAGTCGGTGGAGATCGAGGTGGTGGGGAGTTGATCTGGTTAGCCAGTCCGGAGCCGCTCCGGCTTCTCTAGCTCCTGATTCTCCATCAGCTTCAACTTCTCTAGTACTTCTGCTTTGGCTTCTTTAGCTCCGGCTTCTTACAGCTTCTTCTGCTGCTAGTTCCAGTTACACGCTGCTGCTAGTTATCTTTAGACTTTTCTTTCTTTATTTGTGTCGTTTCTTCCGCTGCGTCCATCCAAATCCGTACCACTCAATCTTTGAGTTCGTCTAAGTCATGCGAGTCCATAAATTTATTGTCAGTCATAGAAGAATAGGAATTGCCTTATGCATGGCAGCAGTCACCGCTCCCGCTCTTTTTTCTGAGCCGCGTGCAGATCGTAGAAGTCATTTTTGATGCCGTCGCTTTTTTAGCCGCCACCCCGAGCTTCTAAGGCCGCCGCGCTTCTTTTGTGCCGCCGCCGTCTTGGGCTTCGATCTGCGCTGTCATGCTTCCACCTATTCCTATTCGGTTTGATTTGACAGCTCTCTCTATTCATGTCGGTTTCCTCATCTTCTTCGTTGTGTTGCTGCGGTCGACTTTCTCAGCCCCTGCATTATGGGCTATTGCACAACCCCGGATGGAGAAGATCTTTTGATACTCGACATATTTTCCAAGAGTTGCATGCTACGACGACATTATCAAGACTCGGAATTTGGATTTTTCATATTTTAGTGTCAACCATCTTCAAATGCAATGCTATTGCATACGCTTTGCATTTGAGGATGGTGTTAGAGATATGTTAGAGATAGAGATAGGAATCTTTTTGTATTCCTTATCTGTTTTTTGTATTGCCTTATTTGTATATGGCATGCACCCCTTATACACCCTATATATATTGCCTATTGGGCCTCTGAATATATACTCATAATATTCATAACAATATTATTCTTTTCTAGTTTGCCAAATACCTGAAGAGCAAAGACACTCAGGATTGAATCAAACCCTTGATAAACTCAAAATAGGACAACTTCCATGAAGGTAATAAAGAGGTTAAGACTTCAATATTTTGGGCTAAACTTAACTCCATGCTCCTAGCAAGGTAAGTCATGAGCTAAACATAAAATGTAATATCATATGTTAACCATAGTTATTACAGGTAAGGTAACAACTAAATTGTCCAAAGTAGCAACACTCCTTGTGATGAAAGCACATCACTAACAAGTGAGAAAGAATCAAAAGTAATTTTTAAGTTTATCCCTAGTTATCTAATTATAACTTTGTTGACGGACCTTTCTTAGAATCACAAGTCACAACTCTCTAGTTGGTTACCAAATCTTGCAGATTCAACCAAGCTGACAATTAAATTTCTTTTGACAGAGTTTCTGGTAAAAGATATTCTCAAAAATGATATGAAATACAGCTACCAGGATACCCTTGCTTCATGGCAGATGAAACAAGGAGAAGAGAACTACTGAATTTACAATATGATGACTACTAAAACATTTAGCATGAAACAGCCTGCCAAAACAAAAAATGATGCTGTCTGAATTTAACAGAAATGATTGCCATAAATCAAAATGTCACATGATACCATACAACTGTAACATAATAAGATTTCCATGACAAGGCTGTTTGTTGATTCAACATAAGCCTGGAAAGTGAAAGTACCTGACTCATTCGCCTATGATCTAACAATAGATTTTTCTGATTTTCTGCAAACGAAGAAAAATGGGGAAATAAGAAGGTGATTCTCTCAGTAGAATCAGCAACTCCAGGTAAGAGGGAAAGTAATATATACCAGAGTCAACTGCTTTTATTTCCCTAAGAGTTGCATCAGGAGACATCAATGGCTTTATAAAAAATTGTGCAAACCTAAAAATAAGAGACAATAAGCAAAACGAATCAGATTTTGCAAAACAAGGACACAAAAAGGTGAAAAAAAAAAGAAAGCAATAGAAGGTACCTATCCAAAGCATCATCCAGGCACTCATTGTTTACATCAAAATGAAAGTTTGTGTGTTCAGAAGATGTGAAGGCATTGGTTGAACCACCATGCTACAAGAAACACACATATTACCCAACTAATGGTTAATAATAAAGGAGCCACTTGAGATCGTAATATTATTGTATTAATCTCTAAACTCCTCCCAACAATCATATGAGAGTCCAGGAAGAAGGCTTTTCCTACTATAATTGTTGTGGACGCGTTTGTCGGACAATCGTATCAGCGTCGGCGTAAGGCTATTGCGTCCGGTTCGGACACTGCAGCAGTTCCGGTTTCAGAAGTTTCTGATGACGCAGTTGCTAGTTGAATCAGTTTGGCAAGACTTGACATCTCTGAGATAGAGTCCGGTTCGGCTACAACGCGTCTTCACGTCTCGCTAAAGAGTAGAGTTCGGATTAACTAGTATTTGCTATTCTATAGATAGATGAGTTTGTGTCGGAAGTTGTAATTTAATTATAGAAAGTCTATTATTAGTATGGTTTGTTAGGAAGGGCTCTCATGCATATAAGAGATGCCAGCTACTATTTGAGAAGGCAATAAAGAAATTACTTCTAGCAAGCAATAAGCAGATCGAGCCTTCGTTGAATTGGAACCACCAAACCAACGTAAGGGAGATTTGTACTATCACGATATCGTGCACGTATCTGACCGCAACAAGCCATAACATCTTTGGTATCGAGCGACGATTCGCCGAAGTTCCTCTAGCGTCTCTCTCTCGCCGAAGTCCCCTGTGTTCTGATCGCCGCCGAAGTTCTCTGCGACTCTCTCGCTTGTCGAGTCGCCGTGTTCTTGGTTCGCAGTATATTCAGCCATGGACGATCACATGAAGACACAACTGGACACAATGCTACGTATGCTACAGGACCTGACTGCATCAAAGGAGGCTATGGATAATCGAATTGCAGCGTTGGAAGCTTCCGGCCGTGAGAACAACTCCGGCGCGAGAAGAGGAATCGGTCAGGCTCGACCGAAGGACGATGACACGGATTACGCTTCTGGAAATCGCGGAGCGCCACGATTTCATAAGTTGCTATTTCCGACTTATGATGGGAAAGAGGATCCGTTATCATGGTTAAATCGTTGCGAGCAATTTTTTCAAGGTCAACGAACAATGGAGGAAGAAAAGGTATGGTTAGCTTCATATCACATGACAGGAGTCGCTCAACAATGGTATTATCGACTCGAGAGGAATCAAGGCGTTCCTTCCTGGCCACGTTTTGTCGATCATGTGAACCTCCGTTTTGGACCACCAATTCGAAGCAACGCCTTGGGCGAGCTCATTCAACTTCGGCGCACGGGCACAGTAGGCGATTATCAAGAACGGTTTCTGGCCCTCTTGTGTCGTTGTGATGACATGACAGAAAAACAACAGGTACAAATTTTCACTAACGGTTTGCGCAATCCGTTGCGTACAGATGTTGAATTGCAGAATCCTACAACCTTGGAAACTGCCATGAGTTTGGCACGAGCATATGAGAAGCGACTTGAAGTCGACGAGGACGATGAAACCCGTCCGAGCATCAAATTTCCTGGAGCAAGCCGGCCGGCCAATTCCAATCGTGGCTCTTTTTTGGGCTTCAACACAGCTCCAACAGTCCCGAAGGTTACACCAACTGGTGCAACCACAGCAGCAGCGCCACCACTTCCTGGTGTTAAAGCACCAAACTCCACGTTCAAGCGTTTGACCACCGAAGAGATGGCAGACCGACGACAAAAAGGGCTCTGCTTCAACTGTCCTGCGAAATTTTCAAGAGACCATGTCAAGCAATGTTCCATGAAAGGCATATACTTGCTAGAACTAGATGAGGCGAATACTGACGAGCATGTCTCTGAAGACGAGGTGGAAATTTCTCTACACGCGCTAACGGGCATTCGCATGGGTAAGACCATGCAGCTGCAGGTGGTCCTCAACGACACACAAACACATGCATTGGTAGATTCCGGTTCCACTCACAATTTCATAGCCGAAGCAACCGCCCGGCGTTTGGGCCTTACCCCAGTACTTGGCAATTCCATACGGGTCGCAGTTGCTAATGGTGATAAGGTGGCCAGTACGGGTCTCCTACATGGGGTTCGCCTTCGGATCGGTCAGGAGGAATTTTTTCTAGATTGTTATGTCATTCCACTTGCAGGATTTGATATTGTCCTCGGCGTTCAGTGGCTCCGCACATTGGGACCTATCATGTGGGACTTTGAGCAGCTTACTATGGCTTTTTGGAGGCATGATCATCAGGTTATTTGGCATGGGTTGCAAACAGTGCCTCGGCAAGCTAATATCTCAGTCTTGCAGGGCGACACAGTGATGACTTCACTTTTGGAAGAGTTTGCCGATGTATTTGAAGAACCTCACAGCTTGCCGCCCCAACGTCGTTGCGACCATCACATTCATCTTTTACCCGGTACGGCTCCCATAGCAGTTCGTCCCTACCGCTACCCGCAATTATTGAAAGATGAAATTGAGCGCCAATGTGAAGAGATGCTACAACACGGTATAATCCAGGAGAGCACCTCGGCTTTCTCCTCTCCGGTACTGCTGGTCCGTAAGAAGGACAATTCTTGGCGCTTCTGTGTTGATTACCGAGCACTCAATGATAAAACGGCCAAGGACAAATTTCCTATTCCGGTGGTTGACGAGCTCCTCGACGAACTTCAGGGCGCCCGTTTCTTCACCAAATTGGATTTACGGAGTGGTTATCATCAAGTTCGCATGCATCCTACCGATATTGAGAAGACGGCATTCCGTACCCATCATGGCCACTACGAGTTTCTTGTCATGCCCTTTGGGCTAACGAATGCTCCGGCTACATTTCAGGCCCTCATGAATGATATTCTTAAATCGTATATTCGTCGATTTGTCTTGGTATTTTTCGATGACATATTGATTTACTGACGCCTCATGGTGGAACACCTTCAACATGTCCGTGCGATCTTTCAAGTCATGCGTCACCATCACCGCCTTAAAAAGTCGAAATGTTCATTGATGCAGACCACGATATCTTACTTGGGGCATGTTATTTGGGACAAGGAGTAGCTATGGATTTCACAGAAGGTTGAGGCCGTGTCTCACCGCCCACGCCTACTCTTGTTTCGCACTACGCGGGTTTCTCGGTCTTACAGGCTATTATCGTAAATTTATCAAAGCATATGGTGAAGTAGCGGCTCCATTGACAAAATTGTTGAAGAAGGAAGCCTTTGTATGGTCCTCTGAAGCCGACGCCGCCTTTAGCTCTCTTAAGGCAGCTCTTGTTACTGGACCCATCCTTCAATTACCCGACTTCACCAAATCCTTTTTGGTTGATTGTGATGCCTCCGGTACGGGTTTTGGCGCAGTCTTACATCAAGGCACGGACCGATTGCTTTTTTGATCGGCGATGGCTCGTCATCATCTCAAGTGGCGGCTTATGAGCGAAGCGATTGGGTTAGTTAAGGCAGTACGGCATTGGCGACCATACTTATGGGGCCGCGCATTCACGGTTCGTACGGATCACTACAGTTTGAAGTATCTTCTTGATCAACGTTTGTCTACAATTCCACAACATACTTGGGTCAGCAAATTATTCGGCTATGATTTTGCGGTTGAATTTCGTCCGGGGCGACAAAATGCAGCAGCGGATGCTCTCTCCCGTCGTCAGGAGTCAGCAACAGCCGTGTTCGCTATTTCATCACCTTCGTTTTCTATTTTTGATGAGCTACGTACTGAACTGGTTGGTGACACCACATTTCAGAATATTCGTGATCATGTATTGGCTGGAACGGCTGAACCTGGTTGGTCATTAGTAGACGGCTTATTACTTTACGAAGGACGTGTCTTTGTGCCGACAGACTCGACTCTATGGCCTCAAGTGTTATGAGCGCATGGCAGTGGACATGAAGGAGTTCAGAAGACTCTTCATCGCGTCAGAGCCACTTTTTATCATCCTCAAGCCAATCGCAAGGTTCGTGAATTTGTTAAAGGATGTTCTATATGTCAACGTAATAAGACCGAGCATCTTCATCCTGCTGGTCTTTTACAGCCATTAGAAGTCCCTAGTTCTATTTGGCAAGATATTTCCATGGATTTTATTGAAGGTCTTCCTAAGGTGGGCGGACGCTCTGTCATTTTATCAGTGGTTGATCGTTTCTCTAAGTATGCACATTTTATTACTTTGGGTCATCCCTATACAGCCAGTACGGTTGCCCGGGCATTCTTTGATGAGATTGTTCGTTTACATGGTATTCCTTCCTCTATTGTTAGTGATCGTGATCCGGTGTTCACTAGCAATTTTTGGACTGAACTATTTCGTCTTGCTGGAGTAAAGCTACAATTGAGTTCTGCCTTTCATCCCCAGAGTGATGGCCAGACTGAGGTGGTAAACCGTATTATTGTGATGTATCTTCGTTGTCTTTCCTGTGATAGACCCAAACATTGGCTTCAATGGCTTCCATGGGCAGAATTCTGTTATAACTCTTCCTTTCGCATGACTTTGAAGACTACTCCATTCAAAGTGGTTTATGGTCGTGATCCGCCTACACTTTTGTCTTACGAGCTGGGACGGCCGAGTTGCATTGTGGATCGGCGACTTCATGATCGAGATGAATTCTTGGATGAAATTCGCGAACGTTTGTTACAAGCTCAAGATTACATGAAACAACATCATGATAAGTCTCGACGAGATGTGGTTTATGGCGTCGGTGAGTGGGTTTGGCCGTCTTCATCATCGCACGACTTGACTATTACCGAAGGGTCTTCTAAATTGTGTCCACGTTATTATGGACCTTTTAAAGTGCTGGACAGGATTGGGTTGGTTGCTTATCGCCTTCAGCTTCCTGTTCGAGCTCGCATTCACAATGTTTTCCATGTCGCTTTACTTAAAAAATTTGAAGGCACACCTCCCTCAGATATTGTTAGCCTTCCTGCTTTTCTTCATGGACGGGTGGTCCCTGCTCCTAGCCGCATTGTTCGTGCGCGCCTTAATCGTGGAGTTTGGGAATTGTTGGTACAATGGATGGGTTGTGCCGCTGCGGATGCTACTTGGGTGCAATTGACGGATTTTAAGGATCGGTATCCTACATTCCAGCTCGAGGACGAGCTGTTTCATAATGAGGGTGGAAGTGTTGTGGACGTGTTTGTCGGACAATCGTATCAGCGTCGGCGTAAGGCTATTGCGTCCGGTTCGGACACTGCAGCAGTTCCGGTTTCAGAAGTTTCTGATGACGCAGTTGCTAGTTGAATCAGTTTGGCAAGACTTGACATCTACAGATAGAGTCCGGTTCGGCTACAACGTCTTCACGTACTGCTAAAGAGTAGAGTTCGGATTAACTAGTATTTGCTATTCTATAGATAGATGAGTTTGTGTCGGAAGTTGTAATTTAATTATAGAAAGTCTATTATTAGTATGGTTTGTTAGGAAGGGCTCTCATGCATATAAGAGATGCCGGCTACTATTTGAGAAGGCAATAAAGAAATTACTTCTAGCAAGCAATAAACAGATCAGAGCCTTCGTTGAATTGGAACCAGCCAAACCAACGTAAGGGAGATTTGTACTATCACGTATACGTACGTATACGAACTGCAACCAAGCCATAACAATAATTGTTGATGATTTGAAGGGCTCAAGCTCTGCCTGGCAAAATTCCAGTAGCAGCATACTATGTGGTAGGGAAACCGTGGTTTAGGCACTGCCGCAACAGCAAATTTTCTCAGTTTACTGATAAACAGGACATGGTGGCCACATATCTCTTGGGATATTATATTGCGACCAACTGGCACTCCAGAAAAAAAAACGAAGGCAGTAGCTGTTTTCTATACCTCTGCAATGTACTTTTTGTAACCGCCTTCTATTGGATACTTCTCGCTGGCGTAGAAAAGCATATGCTCTGTAAAATAAGAACCAGGAATTAGTGTATTAAGGAATCAAACAATACACTGACACAGAACTACCCACACATTATTACTGAAATATACATGTCATGGAACTTTTCAAATGTGATAGTACAATCCGACCCAAGATAAAACAATGCAATGAAGTTTATACAGTGGCTGCTGGTGCACTAAAACTTTTAGAAACTATGAGGAATATGCAAAACAAGGCTAACAAGCCAAAATATAGCAGACCAAATCAAACAAATACTAAGCTCTGTGATACACGGGAATATTGTTGCTTATTTTAACTATCCGAGCTAATATTTACAATTAAGTAATTTATTTTCCAGTTGGATAATCATGGCATACTAGATTTTGGCAATCACCTTTAAGGGTCCTTATAACATGATTGGAGCAGTAAGGTGTCCAGATGAGCTTTATAATAACATATGTCACCCATTTCAATATGGAGGAATCTATTGAACCAAACTAACATTTATCGGCATAACATTTTTCAACCACAAATGTTATTGTAGATATCTCTTTACATTTGATGAATCTCATGAGTTTCAGATAAGTTATTTTGAGGTTCATTTAATTGTAACTGCCAACACCCTTTCACAACTAGACTGACATCTTTGCAGATTTACTGGGTAAACGTTAGCTGCACCAAGTCATTTCTCAACTCATAATCTTTGAGGGCCTCGGACATTATTACTTATTAGCAAGATGTTCTGATCCACATTCTAGGAGATATCAACTTTGAAGTTGAACATTAAGTTGCACGTGTGAAGCACGTGTCCAAGTTCTCTCATGAGAACTTATTGCACTAAGCAATTTGCTATTTGGATGCGATCAACTTAAAGAAACAAGCTAGATTATTAATGATTATATCATAAATCAAATCTTTTGATTACATTGTTTAGCTAACTAGCTGCCAAGGTAATGTCAATCGAGGATTACCAGGGATCCTCTAGTAATCCTATGAGATTACCTTGTTTCGTAATACATCCAGGAATCTGAACCAAAAATCTAAGATTATCTTGGGAAACAGATTACCATCAATTCCAGAAATCTCTTTTCCGTAGAAAAGGGTGTTTATCTTAGATTACCAAGGGAAAGTAATCTTTGTTATTGTGTTTTTTTATGATGTGATTTTGATTCATCACAGTTAAATTTTGAACTTTCATAATTCAAAATCCAAATTATGATTTATTTTAACATTCGAATATCTGAATTATGGAATTTAAAAATCATTTTTTTCAAAATATGAATTTCAAAACCAAAATATCAAAAATTTGAATCCTAAATTTTGGAATCTTAAATTCAGACAATTTAAATTTGAAAATTCAAAATTTCAAGGTTGGGTTTCGAAAATCTTTTTTTCTTTCTTTCAAATTTGAATTCTAAATTTGAGATATTCAAATTCGAGAATTAAATTTTATAAAGCGAATTTTGAAAGTTTCAATTTTGAGTTTGAATTTTAAATACTAAAATTTAAACTCCAAAACTCAAATTTTAAAATTTAAATTTTCAAAATCCAAAATTTGAACTTTTGAATCATAAAAATGAAATTCTAAATGTTAGAATTTTAAATTGTAAAATTCAAAATTTATAGATGTTAACCTTCATGGTTTGAAATTATGATAAAGACTAATATGTAGTTTCCTTCAAATCAATCAAACGTTAAAATATTAAATTACTAATAATGTGTTTACCTATTAGATTACAGGGGAATATATGATTACATGTACCAAACGCAACCTAAGGGCGTCACGGTAACAGAGAAATCAGGTAATCACGGTAACTACGACGACAATCGTAGTATCTACCATGTCCCCCGGTTCTAACTGACGCAACAAATCAGAGCAGAACACTCACCGAGGAAGTGCGCGAGCCCCTCCAGGCCATCCGGGTCGCAGAAGTACCCAACCGAAACGTTCATGGACGCCGCCGCCTGCAAACAAATCACAAATTCAAATCGAAACGAAACCCAGCAATATCACAGAACCCCCGACCCATCCCGACCGACGAAGAGAGTGAAGAGGACCTTATCGGTGTCGGGGTCGCTGATGAGGAGGCACTCGAGGTCGTTGGGGAGCACCACGCGACGGTACCCGCGCTTGTCGTTGCGGGGCTTGATGATCTCCACCTCACCCTTTGCCGCCGCCGGCGGGGCGGCGCCGTCGGCCGGCTCGGCTGGTGCGTCAACCTCGCGCGGCCTCGAATCCATCGCGTCACGTCGCCGCCTAGTCGTCGTCGTCGGGGGAGAGCCGCGCGCGGCTTCGTGCTTGTCAGGACCCGAGAGTTCAGAACACTGAAGTTAGCTGAAGAAAATTAACAGGAAGGAGAGGAAGTTGAAGTCGGCGCCAATTCTACCGCTTCGTCGAGTTCACTTATACCAGGATGGAGGGGGTGGATGTGCACTGATTTCCGGCGGGACGATCCAACGATCCGAAATAGACCCGGTAGTTACTGTAGCGTCATCTCTATTGTCATTTTACGTGAACTTTGAACACTCAATTATTTACTTTCATTGCTGTAACTTTGTTCGGTTTAATCCCTGGCTATATAACCAGTGGAGTTGGAATGAGAAGGCATCGAACAACACCATATTTGTCTACTTTAGTTTGTTAGCTCGTAGAACCCTAGCACACTTTCCTCTTCTCAATCCCGATCCATTCTCTGAACTTGCCGGCCATTCTCTGAACTTGTCGGCCCTGTCATTTGGTATCCGAGCATTCGCAACTCCTGGTCCTAAGGTCTGCACGAGCGAAGGTTGGAGCAATCTAACAAACTGCTGCCGTAAAATCCCTTAGCATCACCAGATCTGGGTGATTGATGATGACGAAGACTAGATCCCACGGTTCGATTGAGGAAGAAGGGATTGAAATGAAAAACAGGGCTAAGATTATCAAGATCTAAGAGAAGTTGTTGGAACTAGACACTTTGAAGTCAGATGTGGCAAAAATCAAGAACCTCTTATTTGCTAAGTTCTCCAAACCTGCTATGCCCGACGCTGAAGTGGTGGCTACTGAGGCAAGAGCAGAAGGACAAATACCAACAGAAGTAGGGTCGAATCTGGCCTAGAATGTCGAGCGGAACCGGAGGACTGGAGCCCCTACCACCTTCTTCGTGGAGCCAAATACGGTAATATCAAACCATCCTCCGATTTTTCCTCCTGTAGTCATAACCACTTCGCAAGTTGAGTTGGGGGAAGGGTCAGGAGAGCCTCACAGGAGAATCCTACAGCCTTTTGCGCCTATGCCCGAGATGTTCAATCATGGTCCTGGAGTTCCGATGGTGCCACCCTGGACATGGCAGAATACCAACCCGGTAGCGGCGATTCAGTCATATTACCACCTGGCGTTGAATGCTAATGCATATAATGATACCCAGTTGCCACACACCAGTTGGAATTATACCACAAACAACCCGGGAGTGAATTTGGTCTGTCCGATGGGAAACATGAATCAAAACATGAGCAGTAGTGGACATCAATATGCCGATGCAGTCATCAGAGGCCCAAAGCTCGAACTACCATTGTTCACAGGGGATGAACCAAGTGGATGGCTAGAACAATGCGAGAAGTTCTTTGAGATGGCTGGAACTCCTAGAGAACAATGGGTGAACATTGCTTCTGGACATTTCACTGGAAGAGCTCATACTTGGTTTAAATGGATTGGAATAGCCTGGCAAATGCTTAATTGGCAGCAACTATGTACTATGATATCGGATAGGTTCTCGGAGGCCAGTGCTCATGAGGCCGTCGAAAGGCTTCAGACAATGAAACATATTGGGAATGTTGGCAAGTATATCGATTATTTTGAAAAATGTGTGGAGCTGGTGAGAAGGGATCGTCCATACTTGCAGGAAGCCTTTTTATTGAGTTGTTTCATTGGTGGTTTGAAGGATGAAATTAAGTTTGGAGTGAGCATGCATCAACCGAAGGGATTGCTTGAGGCATATTGGTATGCCAAGTTGGAGGAGAAGGCAGTCCAGGCTAAAAGGACTAGGCATGCTGGAGGATTTAACAGGAACAAGCCTGGTACTACTCCATTCAGGCAAGGGCTAGCCAAGGGGAGTAATATAGAAGGAAATAAAAGGGGAAGAATTCAGACCCAAGAAGGGAGCAAAAGGACTTGTTGGCATTGTAATGAACCATGGGTCCCTGGACATCACCTGAAATGTAAAGTCAAGAAAGTCTTACACACTATCTTGATGCAAGGAGATGATGAGAGGGGAGTGAATACTAAAGACATGGAGGCAGCAAAGGAATCTGGGTTCATAACCGCCCCTGGAAGCCCTGAGGAGTTAGAAGAAACTCAAGAAAATGCTCAGCTACTGGTAATTTCCAGCCAAGCTATATCAGGAGTTTCAGGACCGGCTACTTTTTCTTTGAGAATAGTAATTGGGGGAAAATCAGCAGTATTGTTGGTTGATAGTGGTAGTACACATTCCTTCATGGATTATGAATTCACAGTCAGGAGTAAATGCAAACTTATGTATCAACTAGTTAAGAAAGTAACAGTAGCAAGTGGTGGGGAATTATGCACAGAAGCTAAAACTGAGAAGATCTCCTATACAGTGCAAGGATGTTCCTTTGCTACTTCATTTCAGCTACTATATCTCAAAAGCTATGCCATCATTCTTGGGGCTGATTAGATATATGAACACAGTCCTATTGGGCTAAATCTCAAGTTCAGAGAGCTGACTATCTTTAAAGAAGGGAAACATGTGAATTTCAAAGATTATACACTCCCAGATAAACACTACTTGGTAGGAGTTACCAGGTTGGAGAAAATCATGAGAAATGAAGTGTTGGGTTGTATGATCCAGATTAATTGGGCTCAGGAAGAAGAAAACTCGGAGGAAAGGGAGTTACCAAGAGAGGTGCAAGAGTTATTGCAGCAATATTCTGATATTTTCAAGGAACCGAAAGGGTTGCCTCCAAAAAGAGAATGGGATCATGGTATACCATTAAAGGGCAATGCAGATCCACCTAATATAAGACCCTATAGAACACCTTATCATCAAAGTGAAGCCATGGAGAGTATTATCAAAGAGATACTAGAGTTTGAAGAAATCAAGGTTAGTGTGAGTCCTTATTCTTCCCCGGCTATTATGGTTAAAAAAATGGCTCTTGGAGATTGTGTGTGGACTATAGGCAACTCAATTCAATGACAATAAAAAACAAGTACCCAGTGCCAATCATAGAAGATCTACTGGATGAGTTACATAGAGCAACTATTTTCTCTAAGTTGGATCTCAGGTCCGGCTACCATCAAATCAGAATGGCAGAGGAAGACACCTCGAAGACAGCTTTTAGAACTTACTCAGGCCATTATGAGTACACTGTTATGCCATTTGGGCTAACTAATGCTCCTGCCACCTTTCAATTTCTTATGAATCATATCTTCCATGATCAGTTGAGGAAGTCTATACTTGTATTCTTTGATGACATCCTAGTGTTCAGTAAGACTATAACAGACCATGTAAAACACTTACAGCAAGCTTTTCAAATATTGCGATAGAATCAATTGTTTGCAAGGAGAAACAAATGCAGTTTTGCTATGGCTGAAATAGGTATTTGGGTCATATTATCAGTGGTTCGGGAGTAGCAACCGATCCAATGAAGATAACTGATGTGGTGAATTGGCCTACACCAAATACAGTATCCAAATTGAGGGGATTTTTGGGCTTAACTGGATATTATAGAAGATTTGTGAAAGGGTATGGAAGAATTTGCCAACCACTTTTTGACATCTTGAAGAAAGACTCTTTTTGTGTGGGGAGAAAAACAGACAATAGCTTTTGAAACCTTGAAAAAAGCTATGACTACATGTCCAGCTTTAGCATTACCAGATTTTGCTCAACCATTCATTCTAGAAACTGATGCCTGTGGTACAGGATTGGGAGCTGTTCTGATGCAAGGCAAAAGACCTATTGCTTATTATAGTAAAACGTTGGGTACAAGGGCAGCAGCACAATCAATATATGAAAAGGAAGCAATGGCAATTCTAGAGGCTTCGAAGAAATTGAGGCATTATTTATTAGGTAATCAACTGGTGATTAGAACCGACCAAAAAAGTTTAAAGTTCATAACAACCCAAAGAGTAGCAGAGGGAATCCAACACAAATTACTTCTCAAGTTACTGGAATTTGATTACAAAGTGGAGTATAAGAGGGGAAAAGAAAATCAGGCTGCAGATGCCTTATCAAGAAGGGATGTCAGCATTCAAGGGAGTGAAGAAGAATGTCATGCCATAGTTACCATTTTTCCTGAATGGGTGGAGGATGTGAAAAGAAGTTATGCTAACGATCCTCAATATGAGAAAATGGTAATTGATAACCATCTTCAAGCTGGAATTGATAGTGCTTATATTCTAGATTCTGGATTAGTAAGGTATAAAGGGAGAATTTATGTGGGAGTGGAAAATGACAGCAGGACCAAGATTCTGGACTCCTTTCACTCATCATCAATTGGAGGGCATTCTGAAATGAGAGCTACATATTATAGAGCTAAAAAACTATTTTATTGGCCTAAGCTCAAAAGAAATGTGGAAGCACTAGTTGCTGAATGTCCGGTCTGTCAGATTACCAAATCAGAACACATTCATATCCCTGGGTTGCTGAATCCATTAGTGATATCCGACATGGCATGAACTCATATAAGCATGGATTTCATTGAGGGATTACCTAAATCTAGAGGTAAGGAGGTAATTCTGGTGGTAGTGGACCAGTTCACTAAATATGCTCACTTCTTATCCTTGGCTCATCCTTATTCAGTACAACATGTGGTACAAGCTTTCATGGATAACATATTCAAATTACATAGTATGCCTATTGCTATAATGACTGATCGAGACAGAATATTTACTAGTCATTTGTTCCAGGAGATTTTTAAGATGATGAAAGTATCTTTAAGATTGAGTAGTGCTTATCATCCGCAAACAGGCAGGCAAACGGAAAGGGTGAATCAATACTTGGAGGCTTATTTGAGGAGCATGACATTTCAAGAACCGAGAGAGTGGATATGTTGGTTAACACTCGCAGAATGGTGGTATAACACAACTTACCATACATCTTTGAAAATCACTCCGTTTCAAGCTCTGTATGGATACCCCCCCCCCTCCTCAAGTTGGGGAGCTCTCTATTCCTTGTAATGTATCAGATGAGGCAAGGATCACTGTTGAACAAAAGGAGCAAATGTTGGAGCAGTTGAAGTCTAACCTGCACAATGCCCAGGAGAGGATGAAACACTATGCTGATAAATCCAGAACTAGGCAGCAGTTTCAAGTGGGTGACATGGTCTACCTCAAAATGCAACCCTATAGACAGACAGCCTTTGGCATAAGGGGGTCTCTAAAACTCAGATCAAAATTCTATGGCTCTTTCCGAGTGATAGAAAAGTTGGGAATGGTAGCTTATAAATTACAGCTTCCCGAGCACACAGCAATCCATCTGGTTTTTCATGTGAGTCAATTAAAGAAACATCTGGGATCACATGCAATGCCTCTTCCTAGATTGCCACTAGTTGGAGAGGATGACAAAATCAAAACCGAACATGTGGCTGTTCTGGACAGGCGCATCATCCCCCGTCGAAATGAGCCGGTGGCGCAGTGGCTAATTCAGTGGTTAAATCTGGGTCTTGAAGATGCTACATGGGAAGACTTGACCTTCATCCGGAAGATCTTTCCTAACTTCACTCCTTGAGGACAAGTTCGAATTCAATAGGGGGGAATTGTCAGGACTCGAGAGTTCAGAAGACTAAAGTTAGCTGAAGAAAATTAACAGGAAGGAGAGGAAGTTGAAGTCGGCGCCAATTCTACCGCTTCGTCGAGTTCACTTATACCAGGATGGAGGGCGTGGATGTGCACTGATTTCCGGCAGGACAATCCAACGATCCGAAATAGACCCGATAGTTACTGTGGCGTCATCTCTATTGTCGTTTTACCTGAACTTTGAACACTCAGTTATTTACTTTCATTGCTGTAACTTTGTTCGGTTTAATCCCTGGCTATATAACCAGTGGAGTTGGAATGAGAAGGCATCGAACAACATCATATTCGTCTACTTTAATTTGTTAGCTCGTAGAACCCTAGCACACTTTCCTCTTCTCAATCCCGATCCATTCTCTGAACTTGTCGACCCTGTCAGTGCTTTGCGTGGCTTCGCGAGGAGGTTGGCAGCAATGGGTTCGCCTCGCTGCTCTTGGATTTGCGGTGGGGGCGGTGGATCAGCGGCGCAAATCGGGATTGCCCATTTAAATGGGCCAAGTTGGGCTATGCTGGATGAGTCACGGTGGATAGGGGTGGAGGAAAAAGTCAGTTTAAAATTGTTTTAATTAAATTTGTTAATTGGTTAAACATTAAAATTAGTTGATTTTAAATGAAATTGGATTTCGCTCTGGTTCGGCTCATTAGCTCAGTTCTAAAAATATTTCCAAACTATAAATAAAATAATATTAAACCAAATTGGGTCAATTTCGAAAAAAATTGGTAAAACGAGTTTTTGGCTCGATATCCACACCTAACACAGGGAGGTGCCGCGGTCTCTGCTTGCACCGGGACAGCTTTCTGTTCAAAGTTCAAGTCAAGTAAATGTTTTTTTGCTAGTAGTCGTAAAGGATTTGGTTTAAGCAGCTTGGTTTGTTCGAAGTTCAGGAGTGATGAACATTTCGTATGAAGTGACACAAGAAGCATCCAATGGTTAGAAATGTGATGCTTAGCTGCATTCATTAGGTCCAAAGTACTAGTCAATTCCAACTTCTTCTTAGAACATTAGAAGAACCAATAAATTCCATCGCTTGACTTGATATTTCATTACTAACTTATTACCGAATACTGAGGACGAAGTGTAAACACATCATGATAGTGAAACTGCGGACGGGTTAAGTACGCATGTTCATAGCACGCTAACGTCCCAATTTACACCAACCAGATCGAATAAATTCAGGAGCTACTGACAGTACAGTCTTTGTCAGGTGGGCCTAGACTCCCAATTAGAGTCGATCTCACATGATTTCGGACGCCTTTTTCCGCCGAAATTTACCGATCGTTCTTTAGATTTCAGGAGGTACTTCCGCATTGTAGACCAAAATGTACATAGCAATCTAAAAATGTGTTCCTGTTTGCCTGACCATTGCACATCGATTGAAACTTCAACAATGACCAACCACTAGCTTATTTCACATATGAATCCGCTTACTACATTGTATTTCCAATTATACCGTCGCCATCCAATCTTGCGTCTGAGAGAACCGTTTGATGGAAATTTGTGCGGTTAAGATTGAAGGAGAGAAGCCATTTTACGTATGGATCCTTATGTATTGTGCAGCTCCTGAGTGGATCGGTCCCACCGCACCCTTAGATCGATTTTGTGCGACGGTCACTTACCAGGTAAAAGAGCTTAGAAGTTCTGTGTAGAGAAACGGGTCACGTCGCCTCGAATCCTCTTGGCCGTTGGATCCCACGCGTCTTCCTCCACACCTATCCGATTTTTCCTCTGGCGCTTCGCCTTCGCGTCGTCATCTCTCTCGCTTCTTCTTCGCTTGCTTGGCGCCTCTTCCTTTGCTCGGCTCGGCCACTGGCGCCGCTTCCCGACGCTCTCGGGATCGGCGTGGCTCGCTCTTGCTATTGATGTGCGCCCGCCCCGCCCGCGTCCGACGTCGCATCTTGGCTCGGCCCGGGCGCTGCTCCTCTGCTCGTTCTGACCCCATGGCGGTCCCACCATGGTTCAAGGGTGTTGGTAGAACACCCTTTTTCTAAAATATCGATATATAATAGGTATATTAGATGTATATATTATTAGTTAGATCAAAATTATATATTTGTGTGCGCAAATAAATTGATCTGTCTGTTGTACCCCTTGTGTGCGCGCCCATGTAACATATTATGCCCATTTTACTTCCTACTTGACCCACCAAACTCTAACCTCTATTCTCTCTCATCCAGTTAGCTTTGCTGTGTGTGTGTGTGTTTGGGGGACTCCGGCCTCAAGTGGCGAATGAGCGGTGGCGCCTCTGAAGGCAAGCGGCGGTCGGTGGATCTGGCCTACGATGTGATGGCAAGCAGGTGTGATGCACGCGTAGAGCGAGCGTGTGGCAACGCACCAGCACGGATGAACAGAGATGTGACGCGAGCAAGCAGTGCGGTCACGACAAGCAGGAGGAGGAAGAACAACGCGGTGGCTAGGAGGGAGCGTGGCGACAGGAAGAGAGCATCATATCCAGCTCACTGTCACCGTCCTCTCTCCAAATCTAGGTGTGTTCCACGCACTCCACTTCTTCTCCCTAGCTCGCTCTGCTCCGGCTTTGGTTCTTTCTCGAGTCTAGCCCTTCCTCCGCTTTCTTGATTCTTTTCAATGGATGTTGTACAAAAATACAATCTTTGTCTTGGACAATGAATAGATAGTTGGACTCTTGTTACATATGTTTACATGCTAATTTTTTCTATATGGAAGGAACATTCTTAGATGGGGTTCTTACCGACGGGAAAAGAGCAAAAAAGAGCAGGATTAACAATTTATGCAATTGTCATTTTTTTTTTAAAAAAAAAAAAAGAAGGCGGAAGCTCTACGGATCACTATTAGAGGAAGAAAATAAGTTTTAGCAGTCTAGCTGCTACAACCTAGAATAGAAAAAGTGAGAAAACAATAATGATCAAGCACCAAGCACTAGTTTTTTTTTAAAAAAAAGAAGAAGACAGGAGCTCAACCAATCACTATTAGAAAAAGAAAATAAGCTTTAGCGGTATAGCCGCTACAGCCCAGAACAGAAAAATAGAGAAAACAACAACAGCTAAGCACCAAGCACAAGTCTTGGCCGCACCCTGCAAAAACAACATAACTCAGCAAAATATAAAGCTTGGAGCTAAAATAGCTATATTCCTAGTTTCCACCTCCTCAACTGTCATTGATATCTATAATTTGTTGTTTAATTCATGCCATTTTGATTGTCTTATATCGTCCATTTCCTCGTATGAAATTATTAATTTCTATATTTTTTGTATTTTATTATATATATGTGTATCGTCGTATCAGTGCTTTTGGGGGAAATGATAGGTGTATTGGTATCGGCATATCTGGACATCATAACTCTGAATTTCGAACACCCATCCTAAAAATCCTGGGTCCGCCACTGCCTGACCCACGCGGTTTTTGGGGGGAGGTGGCAAGGATTGGTTTGCTATTTTACCTAGCTTTGTTTCCCCCTTTTGGTTGCTTTTGATTTTTATGCTTGAACAATGAGTTGCGTTCTGATGTTACACACGGAGAAGCTATCTCTTTCTGAGAGCACTGATGGCTTCAAGATACATCCAAAAAATTTTGTTCAAGAATTTGTGATGTGCTTATCTGTTTATGGTAAGACTGGAGGCAATGATTCAAGGACATGCTCTGCAGTTGGACCATTTCCTATGGAATTTTGGACTGTTTTGGTCCTGTCGCGCAGTTTAATTCCTAATCTAGCCCCCTTAGCGTCAAAATTCTCAAAGTAGCCCCCCGGACAACGTCTTTGCTTAGTCGAGCAGCGGCAACTAAATAGGTGCCAAACCGACGGCAAACAACTAGGTCTTTATAACCGAAGTTCTTCTTGTCGGTTGGCGACACCTAATTCTTGCCGCCGTCTCGGAAGGCGAAGACGTTGTCCGGGGGGCTAGAACGGAAATTTTGACGATAAAGAAGCTAAAACTGGAATTAAACGGCACTATAGGACTAAAATAGTCCAAACATCTTTCCTATGGATACATCAAAGCAGAAGCTTGAAAACAGTGCAATCTTAACACACATCGATGGTCTAGATTATGGTGTTTTCACTTCCAACGGATCATTGGATTGCATAAGCTATACTGCTTCCTTGGTAGTGAAGGATAACGAAAAGAGATATCTGCTACAAAGCAACAATGAGTTTTAGTTTGAGATAGGGGCAGGTGCTGTTAGGAATCAACTTGAATCGTGTGTAGCTCAGCTCTCAGTTAATCAAACCACATCGTTTGTATCTGAACTGCCTCCTAGGGTGAATTGCAACATCAGAAGCCTCCATCTTTTTGGAGACTTGCAACACTTAGTATTGCTGAATGGCCTTATGCTCTTTTAGGCACAATTGGTGCTGCTATATTTGGCTCATTTAATCCACTACTTGCCTAGACAATAGCACTTATAGTGTCAGCATATTATCAAAGAGAAGTTAGTGATATGCACCATGAAGTGAACATGTGGTGTTTATTTATAGTAGGCATGGGTGTTATGACCAGGGATCAAAAACCGCCAGAATAGCAAGGCGAGTTACGGATCGAGGGTGGTGGGAAGAAAAAACCTATTGTTTTTTCAATTTTTGAATGAATTTTAACTGAATTCAAACGAATTTTACCGAATTTACGCAGAACTGTGGACAGGATTCAAACCCGTCCGGTTAGTGATCCTCGGTTATGTGAAGGTTGGTCAACTGGTTGCAACATTTCTATTTTTGAATAATGGGGAGAAGTTGGTGGCGCGATAAGAAGAATGGTGTTCTCTGGTAATTGCCATTTGCATATTTATATATGAGTTGCTAGCTTTATTTTATTCTGCTATAATCGTGAAGTTACTCTTGATCTTCTACGGTTCCACATCGATTTCGATATTCTTTCACACCAATGTTGCGCATTGAAATTGGGTGGTTTGACAAAGAGGAGAACACTGCTGATACACTGTCCATGCGCCTGACAAACGATGCTACATTTGTCCATGCTACATTCAGTAATCGTCTTTCCATATTCATACAAGACACTGCCGCTGTTTCTGTGCCTCTTCTTATTGGGATGGCGGGTTGCACTTGCAATTTTACCTGTTCTTGATATCTCTACTATTGCAGGGTCTATTGGTCTATTATCATCTCAAAAAACGGGTAGCAATTTTTGGCATTTTAACAAAAATCGTGGTGTCTGTTGATTAGATCATTTGAATCAGAGTTTTGATTAGAAAAACCTTACATAAATGCAAGGATACGCTAATACATTACATATGACCTCTTCAAAAATAAAATCCCTGGATTGATATAGGTCTCGGCTAGGTTAGATTTTTAGATTACCCGGATCTTCATAGCAGTGGTGGACCCAGGATTTTTAGGATGGGTGTTCGAAATTCAGAGTTATGATGTCCAGATATGTCGATACCACCTATCATTTCCCCCAAAAGCACTGATACGACGATACGCATATATATAATAAAATACAAATAATATAGAAATTAATAATTTCATACGAGGAAATGGACGATATAAGACAATCAAAATGGCATGAATTAAACAACAAATTATAGATATCAATGACAGTTGAGGAGGTGGAAACTAGGAATATAGCTATTTTAGCTCCAAGCTTTATATTTTGCTGAGTTATGTTGTTTTTTTGAGGTCTTGCCAAGACTTGTGCTTGGTGCTTAGCTGTTGTTGTTTTCTCTATTTTTCTATTCTGGGCTGTAGCGGCTATACCGCTAAAGCTTATTTTCTTTCTCTAATAGTGATTGGTTGAGCTCCTGTCTTCTTCTTTTTTAAAAAAAAACTAGTGCTTGGTGCTTGATCATTATTGTTTTCTCACTTTTTCTATTCTAGATTGTAGCAGCTAGACTGCTAAAACTTATTTTCTTCCTCTAATAGTGATCCGTAGAGCTTCCGCCTTCTTTTTTTAAAAAAAAAAATGACAATTGCATACATTGCTAATCCTGCTCTTTTTTGCTCTTTTCCCGTCGGTAAGAACCCCATCTAAGAATGTTCCTTCCATATAGCAAAAATTAGCATGTAAACATATGTAACAAGAGTCCAACTATCTATTCATTGTCCAAGACAAAGATTGTATTTTTGTACAACATCCATTGAAAAGAATCAAGAAAGCAGAGGAAGGGGTTAGACTCCAGAAAGAACCAAAGCTGGAGCAGAGCAGAGCTAGGGAGAAGAAGTGGAGTGCGTGGAACACACCTAGATCTGGAGAGAGGACGGTGACAGTGAGCTGGATATGATGCTCTCTTCCTGTCGCCACGCTCCCTCCCAGCCACCGCGTTGCTCCCTTCCTCCCTGTTTGTCACACTGGCACCTGTTTGCTCGCGTCACATCTCTGTTCATCCGTGCTGGTGCGTTGCCACACGCTCGCTCTACGCGTGCATCACACCTGTTTGCCATCACATCGTAGCGTCAGATCCTTGTTGTCACCGCCCAGAGGCGCCACCGCTCATTCGCCACTTGAGGCGGAGCCCCAACACACACACAGCAAAGCTAACGGATGAGAGAGAGAATAGAGGTTAGAGTTTGGTGGGCTGAAGTAGGAAGTAAAATGGGCCTAATATGTTACATGGGCCGCACACAAGGGGTACAGCGTACAGACTGAATTTATTTGCAGACACAAATATATAATTTTGATCTAACTAATAATATATACATCTAATATACCTATTATATATCAGATATTTTGTAAAAAAAATGGGGTGTTCGGCTGAACACCTTGAACCATGGTGGGACCGCCCATGCTTCATAGGGGTATATACAAGATAAGCCTAAAAGGCAAACTCAATGCGCCCCAGAGACTTACAAAATTGTCACTAGAACACATGGTTCTAGCATCTATCTCACTTTGCACGTATATTCTCCATAGCCTGTTAAGGATTAGTGAACATGTTCAGTTCTACAAATATTACCGTTCATGTTACGAATGTCCTTTCCTGATAATATTAAACATAATTTATATCTTTCTACAACCAGCGTCGTCGTCAACATGTATGCTTTTGAGCATTGTCAAAACACGCCTGTCCAAGGGCGCTCCCTGGCTACTAGTAGTTATAACTTCATAAGATATGGTACCAGAAACTATGCATCTGCAATAGAATTCCAGTCTCACCAGAAGCCGTTAATTTAGACCATTGGATGCTTACATGTGTGCGTATGAATTGACAGGATCACCACCAGCGATCCTTACCAGAAGGTGGCCGCGTCGCCGGCGGAGAAAGACGTCGTCGTGGTCGTCAAGCCCGTGAAAGATGAGCCCGCGCCGTGGCTCGGGCTCTGAAGAGCTTCAGGGCAGAGGAAGACATTAAATTAAAAGAGGGGAAAGAAGTACTGACCTATTATTTTCCATAATTTAGGGTCGTCTCTGTTTGAGAATTCTTTGCTGCAAAGAATTCTTTTACTAATTATTTGCTCGTCGAGGGCATGTAAGTTGGCACCTAAATATTCTGGAATTAATAGATGGCATTTTTTTACGGTTTTGGTAAATAACATTTGGCTGCTTTCTTTTATCAAAATAGTTGAATTTTCATCTGTCCGATATACTTTGAGATTTGCACTTATTCTCATATGATGAATTGGGTCCGAATTTATTATGATTTTTTCTTTGGAGCATAACGAGTTCACCATATTGTCATATTGTGGAATTTTTTTTATTTAATCCTTTTTATTAATATTTTAAAGTTAATCGCTCGCAAACTTTATTTCCAATTCTGACTCCTTTGATCACGCCACCACCAGTGGCGTAGCCAAAACGTGTTGTCACGTCAAATACCGTGACGTGGCAAGAGATGCCACGTAAGCCCTCGGCCGCGCGCTGTGCCAGCGTGGAGGGCCCGCGTGGCATCTGTCATGCCGGTATCAACGACGTGACAACCCTCCCCTGTCACGCCATGATATCTGGCGTGACAAAGGGCACTTAAAAGTAGCGGCGCAGCCCATTTTCTCATCTTCATCCCACCGCCTCCCGCGTCTCTCGACCTCCCGCCGCCTCGCCGCCGGTTCGTCCCGCCGCCTCTCTTCCTCCCCCGCCTCTCTTCCTCCGCGCCCGCGTCTTTTCCATCCCCGACGCCGGCTCCTCCCATCTGCCGGCTGCCCTCCACCCGGCCGCCTCCCGTGGCGTCGCATCCTCCTCGGAAGCCTCTCCCTCCGGCCTCGCGCGCTGCCCACGTCCTCCACGCGTCCGCCCGCCCGGCCTTGACTTCCTCCTCTGCGCCTCCTCACGAGTCGGCCGCCTCTAAGGTATTTAAAGGTGCATGTCTTTTATTTGTTACAATTGTGATCAAGCCTGACAGATTGTTGCAACAAAGGATGATTCCTATTGTATGATTATGTTCATTGATGAGTCTGTCATTGATAATTTCACTGGCCTTCCCTGAATTGCTTGTGTGGTGAATGCATTCATGTATTGAATACCTGTGTTTGAATGAGCCCTTTGTTATAATGTATAGTCGTATATAGTCTTTCATAAGAACATGAATTGCGCTTTGTTCATTTTGTATGCAGAATAGTGAATTGTCTAGAAGGTAGTATTGGTTTATGTAATTATTTGTCATAGGAGTTACATTTTGTAGTACATTTATCATAAATGGTTTCATCGCTCAGCTGTGGTCGATTAAAGATTTTGCAAAAGCATCTAGGGTTACATTAGAGTAAATTATAAAACTGTGGTTTCACGTTTCATGTGTGAACATACCTTGGGTTTGTGAATTGTACACATCATTTTTTTCTTCAATGCTGATTATAATGATGCTGTGATATTGAGTGGTGGATGCCCTGACACCATTGATGTCTCTGATGCATATTCATGTATTGAATACTTGTATGGTGAATGCGTTCTTGAAGTGATTGATGAATTGTTATCAAGAAGTATTATTGTCTATTGCCATAGCTTCTCAACAACATGAAGCCACATTTTTATTTAGAAGCTTAAGTTCCTCCTATATCCTCTAAGGTGCCCATAATCCCATATTATGAGGCTTCTAGTTAAGCCCTACCAAATAGACCATAGTGTAACTATAATTGGTCAATGTGAAAATTAAGTAGGAAAAACCATTTCAACAGAGGCTCAAAGAGAGTGAAGAGAAATAGTAGTATTATGTCGTACTTGCGGTATTTCGTTCATATGGCATGCAGTACTAACTTTGCAATATTTTGTTGGATGTAGATGGACAAAGTTGTACGTGTATTTACTGGTGGGGTGATTAGCCAAACTAGAAGTTCTGTCGACTTCAGCGGCATGGAAGCGATCGTCCTTTTGTTTCGCGAATCACCAGACTTTAAAACTCTTGTGACTAGGATTAAGTCGACATTTGGATGGGATGAGCCCAGAGTCGTTGTTGGAATGCAAGGACGATATAACGCAGGGCTGGGTTTTAAGGTGCACGCCTTGTTGGTGCCAATCCTGTCCGCTAATGATTGAGACATGTACAAGGAAATTGTGCTCGCATCTCAGGTCCGGTTGTTGGAGGTGGCGGTGGAGAGGGCAATCGTTGTTGAGGATTTGCCAAGCAATTTGGATGTGGTAAATGGCAACACAAAGGAACTAGACCCCACTGCCCATCATTCGCGAGGCCTCCCAATGGAAGAACGACCTTCCAAAAAGTCCGTTAGCGTGAGTCGTACCAACCATGGCCCCCTGTCGGTGGATCTGCATGTATCTTCCTTGCAACGTGTTATTGACCCTGTGACTGATTTCAACGGCGTTGTAATGAACAACGAGCTTGAGGAGGACTTGTTTCATGATGGAACAACCCGTGAAGTGGAGTCTGACGAAGGATGGAGCTCGACCAAAGACGAGGCTCCCGCACCTCTTTTCTCCTCAGAGGAAGGCAGGGTTCTTCGCAGTGTAATGGGTGAGGTCCCGTCGGTGCATGCTTTCGATGATGTCAGTATGGCTGATAAGGCGGTTTGTGCTAATGGGTTGAAGAGCAGGGATGGTATTTGCGGACCCGGAGAATGACATAATACAGAATAACATGTTGTTTCCAACCATGGAGAACATGAAGGTTTGGCTGCAAGAATACTCAGTGCGGCACCATCATCCGTTCATAGTGCAACACTCGGATGTGAACAAAAGGTACACCGTGAGGTGCGAAAGGGGGGTGCGGATGGAAGGTATGGGGCCGCAAAATAAGGGATAAGCAATGGAAAATAGCGAATGTGAAGCAGCCTCACACTTGTGGGACCGCACAAGTGTCCGGGGAGCACCTCCAGGCGACCACAAATTTCATTGCTAGGCGTATTATGGCAGTTGTGGCTGTCGATCATGATGTGACTGTCGCCACCCTCATCGAGGTTATATACGGGTTCATTAAGTACCGTGTGAAGTACGAGAAAGCATGGAGGATAAAGCAGAGAGCGATGCAGTTATTGTGTGGTGATTGGAAGGAGGCTTATGGTTTGCTTCCTCGAATCCTAACCGCTATGCAGGCCAAGAATCCGGGCATGGTGTTTTACCCTTGGCACAGCAACCGTATGGAACTCAATGGAGGGGTTATGAAACACGTCCTTGGGAGGGTGTATTGGTCCTTTGGGCAATACATAGAGACCTTCAAACATTGCAGGCATGTCTTATCTGTTGACGCTACATTCCTGACGGGGAAGTACTATGGTGCCTTGATGCTCGCCGTGGGTATTGATGCGGTGGACCAACTGATTCTATTAGCATTCGCATTAACAGAGGGTGAGAACAATGCAAGTTGGGAATGGTTCCTGGATATAGTTCGTCTACGCCTCGTTGGGCCTGGACGACAGGTTTGCATCGTCTTGGATAGGCACCGCGACATTCTGAACGCTGTGAAGAGCAGACTTGACGGACACCCGGATGTGCTTCATAGGTGGTGCATGCGTCATTTAGCGGCTAATTTCTTCAAGCTGTTATGCGAATGCTTGGAGAAGAGGGAATTCGGGGTCAAGTTGACGGAGCTGAGGGGACTGACCAACGAACGGGGTAAGTCGTGGTTAGACGAGGTCTTGCAGCAGAAGGAGAAGTGGGCACAGGCATAAGATAAAGATGGCTGTCGGTATGGAATGATGACAACGAACATCTCGGAGGTGTTCAACAATGTTATTAAGGGCATCCGTGCGATGCCAGTATCTTCTATCTTGGAGTACTCATTTCGAAAGACCAACTCGTACTTTGTGGATCGGTGGACCCGAGCAAGGGATGCATACAACGCCGGCGAGCGTTGGGGTGCGGCTGCTGCCAAGCACGGAGGCCGAGTCATGTAATCAGGAGGCGGAGGAATACTATCCCATAAAGCATACATACGACGTCAGGCGCCCAGGCACATCGTCACGGGCGAGCGTTACGGTATTTGGAACCATAGAGTAAACTGACCGAGGAGACTTGCATGGTCCCAACGTTGCTGCCTGTCCCATGCTCTCATGTCATCACCGCCTATCACGTGCGCGGTGTAAGTCACCTTACCTTCGTTCCGTCAGAATTCTTGAAGCTAGCCACGATGCAGACTTGGGAGAAGCGATTCGAGCCTTACCTAGATCCCTCGCTTACTACGTGAGTACATTGTATCCCACCACTAATTAGCAATGTCACCATGCGTAAACTAATTTAATATGTTGACCCGTTCGCAGGAAAGCAGCTCACCCGCATAAGCAACGAGGCCGGGAAGGTTCTCATGCTCTGAGAGGGTTCGGAGGAGCTCTAACGCTTAGGGACTTCGTTGAGGTAACACACACTACATTAAATTAACATGTTATCTCTTATTATTTATTTTGTTGTTTAACCTTGTAGTTGGTTCGCCGCCAATGCCGGTGAATGGCCGCAAAGATGAGCTGTGTGGTGGCAACGGGAGAAGTCGTGCAACCTGGCCCGGCTCGGAGTGGCGCAAACGAGACCGAGGAGGACGAGGAGGACGTCGACGACGAGGAGGGTGGCACAGATGAGGCCGAGGAGGACGAGGAGGAGGCCGACGAGGACGAGGAGGAGGCCAGCGCAGACGAGGCCGGCGAGGACGAGGAGGACGTCGCTGCTAGGATTCCTGACAAGATGGTCCTCGCGGACCTGGTTGGTGCACCGCCCCACCTGACCGACTCAAAGCCACCCCACGCCGCCAGAGCGGTGTGATCGCGCGTACATTAGTTCCGTAAACATCGTTGAGGGCACACGAGGCCAACACCCAGCAGCGAGGTTCACGCCGGGGTCAGGTGCGCGCTGAAAGCGCAAGTGATGGGATGAATGAATGGGTGCATGCATTTTGTACGGTTCATATTGAATGAAACTTTCTATGGCCATTTTGAATGTTGAATGAAATGAGATGAATGATGGTTGTTTGAATGAAATCATTGTAATGATTCTCAATGCATGAAAATGAGATGACTAATAGTTGATGGTTGATTCTTATTGTTGTTTGAATGAAATCACACTGCTGTATTGATTCTGGATGTATGAAATGTTGAGTGCATGAGGCCAATTTGGATGATTCATGCGAGTAACAACTGATACTGTCACGCCTTGGCGTGACAAGGCAGTCCTGCCACGCCGGGGTAAATGGCATGATAGGACTTAGCCCCGGCAGCTCTGGACCTTTCTGGCAACGCCTCTGAAACATCAAGGATTGTGGCGTGACAGTACGTTTTTGCCACGCCATAAATGGCGGCGTGACAAAGCGATCTGTCACGCCAGGTAATGGCGTGTGAGGACTTAGCCCCGGCGGCGCCGCCTTTTGGCAGCGCCTGGAACATCAGGATTGTGGCGGGCGATGCGTTTTGCCACGCCCTACATAGTGGCGTGACAAGGCAGTCCTGTCACGCCGGGGTAAGAGGCGTGACAGGACTTAGCCCCGGAGTGCCAGCCCTTTTTGTCAACGCCTCTGCGAGCGTCAAGCATTGTGGCGTGGCGATGCATTTTGCCACATACGCATAGTGGCGTGTGATGCCAGGTTTAGATTTTAGGGTTTTAGATTTTAGGGTTTAGGTTTAGTTTTAGGATTTAGAGTTTTAGGTTTACATTAGGGTTTAGGCTATTGGGCGTTTAGGTCTAGGTTTACGTTTTTAGGGTTTTAGGTTTTTAGGTTCAGGGCTTAGGGTTAGGGTTAAGGCTTACGGTTATGGTTCAGCCTTAGGGTTTAGGCTTTTCAGATCGATTGGATAACCCTGACGCTCGTCAGGATTTCAGATCGACGTGACAACACTCTACGTCTTTCTTTGCAGAGTCATGTCTTTTCGTTAAAAGTCGTCGAGGCGGTCGAGTTAATCCTTGCGCAAAGTCGTTTAGTCTTATCTTGTCACTCATAAAAGTTGTTTCCTTTGGCCTTGTCACTACGCAAAGCTGCTCCGTGTGGTCTTGTCACTGCGTAAAAGCTGTCCCGTCCGGTCTTATCACTGTGCAAGGCTGTCTCTTTTGGTCTTGTCACTGCGCAAAGCTGCCCCGTTTGGTCTTATCTTTGCGCAAAGTACCTAGCCCCATCAGGTCTTGTCATGTACAACCTAACACATTACCCGCTTTATTAGCCTCCCCCCACGGGCTATAAAATGTTCGCCCCACGCTCCGAAAGAACCACTTAATCCTTGAAACCGTAGGAAGAAGAACATTCTCCTTCGTACACTAACATACCATGGCAGAAGCCCACGGACCAGTCTAACCAGGGTCGCCGAAGCAAGACCTTCCCCTCGAAAGGAGGGAGGACTTCAGCCCTAACTACCGGTTGATGCCGAACAAGTGTGCTCAACCGGTATGGCCGAAATACGGACACGGGGAGGATGCTATCGTGCAGGTCATAGATAGCCATTTCGATGGCGGACGACGTTTCTTCCAATGCCCATACTCTGGGGTAAATAGTTTTGTTCATGTTACTGCTAATACATCCTCCATACTAACCGTCCCTTGCAGCAGATGGCGAAATGCAACTTTACCCGCTGGATCGATTCTCCCCATGAACGACATGTTGCGATGCACATGGATACATTGTGGAACTGAATCTTTGATTTGGGCGCAAATTAGCGATCTCAAGGAGCAAAATGATGACCTCCGCCAACAGATCTGTGAGAGGACAACGAGGAGGTTGTGAACATAGGAAGTTCCTATGATCCCACATGCTGCTGTGCCAACCCTAGCTGCATATGTGCGTGCCACTACAACGACGGCCAGCCACGTCCGAGGCCCCCAGCTGGAGAACACTCTATGTGGGTAGTGCAAGGCACCTTTCCGTACTAATTCCCAGAAGGTCTAATTTATTTCCATTCAAAAAAGACGCATATGTATCGTAGGGGTACTTCGGTTTGTTGCATCGTGCATGATGTTGTTTCTTATGCATGTAACCAAACTCTATGCGCCATGTTATTCCAAGCTTTATTATGAAGTCTATTTTAATTCGCAACTTTAAATCTTGTCGTCTTTTCGCATTCAATTCTTCGCGTAGTAAGGCATCTAACAATATGACAAAAACGAGTTCCGGAAGTTTACGGTTTAGTCTACGACCACAAACCTATCATTCCACTAGGATGTCTACGTATCTTTCATCAACGGTACAGTCTAGCATATGTGCATAATTGTGCCTCATGTTGTACCACACAATCCACATATTAGTCATTTTTTTCCAAGATGCATTATGAAATATTGTGAAGTGTCAAAGGTTTTCAAAGCACAAAAAGATTACCGGTCCATATATCTATTTACTCTCAGTTAAAAGGATGGTGTTATATTTGAAAGAACAATGGATAATTAATCTCATGGAGATCGAAAGATTGTTGTGCTATAGTATATAGTGACGACTTATGTTCTTGCTAGAAAACTTTTTTTATTTAACCTTTTTTAAAATTTTATTTTAAAGTTAACCTCCCGCGTATTTTATTTCCAATTCTGACCCCTTTGGTCACGCCACCACCCATAGCGTGACAAAATAATACTGTCACGCGCCAGGATAAGTCTCCAAAATTGCACTTTTTGTCACGCGTGACCAAACAACACTGTCACGCCACGGGTGGTAGCGTGACAAGAGATTGTCCAGAAACGGGCTGACGTGACAGTGTTGTTTGATCACGCCATGAATGGTGGTGTGACAAAAGGGTAATCAAATAAATCTTGTGAGGTTAACTTTAAAATAAAATTTAAAAAAGAATTAAATAATAATAAAAATTCCTTGCTAGACCATTCACTGCTTTTACAAGAAAACTCCAGAAGTAGAAAATAACATCTCGATTTGTTTTCCTTCCAACCAACATTTCTTTGACGATTTGTTTTTTGGGGGGTAAAATTGGCATATTCTAATTTAGAGCGGTAAAGAAAGCAATTAAAGAAAGAGATAGATGGAGAAGAAACACGTGCGGCCTGACCTTTTTCTAGGTAGGTGGTACACGTCCGCATTTAGGGCCACAGGTTCATCTTCACCATTTCAAACCAGGCTAAGCATGGAAATTGGCGTGCTCTCCTGTGTTCTGTAGACTGTTTTTATATGTTGACTTTGTGGCATGCTTGTGAATATTATTTCGAAGGCTATATCGGTTTGGCTTTTGGAATGACATATTCCGGTATTAGTCTATATCAGTCTACTGTCACGGAGTTTAATATAATAATATATATTTATAAGTATGCACACTATATGTTTAATTGTATGCACACTAAATTTCACTTGTAATATTGCTCTAAATATATAGTAGTAGGATTAAATATAACATATACTTCAATAAATTCAATAGACGGTATCATCAATACCGTCGGTATGGCCGGTATCGAGACCAATATGGCGTATAGTCAGTATCGAGACCGATACGGAACGTATGGCTACTCTGTACCGTTTTAAATGACGGAATGATACATACCAGCCATACCAGCTGGTACCGAAATGGAATTGATAAGTTTGCTTTGTGCTACCTCGTCACTTTCTGAGTGAAGACAGGGAAATGGAAAATTGGAGGAACGAGAACAAGGAGAGATGGTTCAATCAGGCTTGTCCGATTGCCATGCATCATATCATGCGTGTTTGGTATTAGCAAGATTCCAATTCTGCTCCAACAAAATTCGATCTCCTTTTGATTAGGATAATTTTCTTGTGGCTGCTTACAATTGTTCTCTCTAAATAAAGCGATAGTTCTTTTTTTTTTTGGGGGGGTTCAGGTTAATCTCTAGCATATTTTTTTGTTCAGTTGATTACGGCTATCTCATTATAATTTCTCAACTTTCCGAATTTTCTTGATATTTTGTAGTTCACTATTTTCCGTCAGTTATCTTGTTAGTGAAATTTACTTTGGCACAATATCTTATCTTGGTTGGGCTAGCTATTTGGGATGCTAATTAAACTAAACATTGGATTTAAAAGATTTGATTCGGATTGCTACTACGCTTTTTCTTTAAAGAAGATCCTTGTAAGTTGCAATCCGAAAATGGCCTAACTCCACGGGACAGAAAGATCACTCCCTGCTCCACTACACAATGATTTTTGTAGGAGCAAAAATCTTGGATCTTCATGCAAGCACGAGGCAGTAAATTGTTGACTTGTCTTTGCCTATCCCTCACGGTTTTTTCCCATGAAGACTAGCACGCATGTGAAGCGAAAGCGAGCCACCCAAGCACGCGGACGGAGTGCTGCCGGCTGGCTGCAGTGCAGAGGAGAGGGGAAGAAAAATTCAGCCACAGTCACAACCACAGCTGTTCATCCAATTACTGTTTATGTAATATAATTGTATAATCTACTGTGCAATCATTATCTGCTTTTTCATGCGACCCACCGATCGGCTTGGTTAGTGATTTCAAGTCGGCTTGCGGTAGATTAGAGCGGATTTGCAATCCATAGTGCAATCATCATCTACTCTTTCATGCAACCTACTGATCGGCATTGTGCTGATGACTTCAAGTCGGCTCGCGGTAGATTAGAGTGGATTTGCACCGTATGATAAAAACTAGAAAGTCAAATTTGCAGAATTGAAAGCAATATAGAAAATACTATTCGATCTACGAGCGTTGTTTATCGACGGTTACCTTTTGATCCGAGTAGAGTAGGCCTAGAGGTAGGTCAGAATCGATCGTGCTGATAATGTGTTGAGAAATCGTCGCTGGCGAGTCCAGTCCAAACGATCACCTCATAGAAGGAAGTCAATTCACACAGAACAATTAAGAACATAATAGTAGATTGAACACAGAGATGTAGGAGGACTTCTTTCTTCTCTTTATTTCTCTTCCACAAAGGCATGTACAATGATTAGAGATCCCCCTTTTATATAATCTATGGGGTGGATGAGTAGCCTATAATGGACGAGGCCTGCCTGGCCTGAACCCAATTTCTTAACAATTCTCTCTAAATAAAACGATACTTTGTGGTGGGGTGGGGTGGAGGGCATTCAGGTTAATCTCTAGCATATTTTTTGTTCAGTTGGTTACGGCTATCTCATTATAATTTCTCCACTTTCCAAATTTTCATGAATATTTTGAAGTTCACCATTTTTGGTTAGTTATCTTGTTAGTGAAATTTACTTTGGCACAATATCTTATCTTGGTTGGGCTAGCTAAAGAATTCAGCACTCCTACTTAGGATCTCACTATTTGGGATGCTAATTAAACTAAACATTGGATTTAAAAGATTGATTCGGATTGCTACTACGCTTTTTCTTTAAAGAAGATCCTCGTAAGTTCCAATCCGAAAATGGTCTAACTCCACGTAACAGAAAGATCACTCCCTGCTCCGCTGCACAATGATTTTTGTAGGAGCACAAATCTTGGATCTTCGTGCAAGCACGAGGCAGTAAATTGATGGCCTGTATTTGCCTATCCCTTACGGTGTTTTCCCACGAAGACTAAGGACATGTATAATGGTATAAATAAATTTGAGTATCTATAGTAATTCTTCACGCCATAAATACATGACAAAGCATTAAAGACCACTCATCTGATGGGTTGTGGTGATCTGAGTTAGCTCTGAGATTGTAGACAACACACAATCTTTTAATGTTTTTCTTGGATTACGGTCTTCTGATCATTTCTGAGATTGTATACATCACATTTCTCTCTCTTTATTTTATTTTATTCACATCAGGTTAAATCCTACGTGATAGATGCTATAGACAGCTGATGTAAACCTATTGTACATGACCTAACACGTATGTGAAGCGAAAGCGAGGCACCCAAGCACGCGGGCGGAGTGCCGACGGCTGGCTGCAGTGCAGAGTAGAGGGGAAGAAAAATTCAGCCACAGCCACAACCACAGCTGGACCCGGGGATCGACCTAATCCTGTCGCTGCTGCTTGGCAGCGATGTCTACTTTCCTGTCTCCCCATTTCATTTTACTATCACTTCTTAATTGTTCGCGAAGTTCAATTTTTTTATTAAACTAAAGCATTTTCCAACTTTTTTTATAAAAAAACAAACATATACAACCTTATTTTGAAAATACACCATGTGAACTTTGCAACACGACAGGTAGTTCAAAACTTATTTTGGAAAGTAAACCCTGCTTATTAGTGGCGTGGCAAGGCTGGTCGGCCGAGTTTATTTTTAGAAATAAGTTGAAGAGAGAGAGAGGGGGTTTGTTTTAAAAATATTATTTGAAAAAAAAAATCAAAATAACATTAGCGTCTGGCTTTCTCATTGCATATCAGTCATTAAAGCCCGTTTAGTGTACATATGGAAAAACTTTTTGTTTGGGTATTAAATTAGTATAAAAATTCTAAAAAATTCTAGATGTAATTTATAGTGTTTTGTTCCACCCTTTAAAATTTGAAGTTCAAACTCAAAGTATGTTAGAAGATACAAAAGAGAAATTTCGACATATGATAGATCAAATGGTCTTTGGAAAAAAACCGGGCAAATGTTACTATTCACAAGAAACTTCTCTTTTTGTATCTTCTAACATACTTTGAGTTTGAACTTCAAATTTTAAAAGGTTGAACAAAACACCATAAATTACATCTAGAATTTTTTTTCAGAATTTTTTGTGCTAATTTGATACCCAAATAAAAGTTTTTCCATATGTGCACCAAATGGTGCTTGTGCACCTGATATGCTCCCGGCTTTCTCGGGCCTCCTGGCCTCCTGGGTTTGAAAGAGAGCACATGAGGAATTCACGCGGGCGGGCACAACGTAGGGCGTCAACGTTGTCGACCTCAAGCGGCAACTTCCCAGCAGCAGGCCGAAAGTCGTTGCTCCACTTTCCGCTGCTTTCGTGTGCACGACAAGTGGCTGGCGCCGCAGTGGCGCCCGGTCCACAAGTGGCTGGCGCCGCGGTGGCACCCGATCCCTATCTGCCTTGGTGGACTAACCTACTGCTCCTCCACTACTACGGTCTTCGGTGCAGTAAAAGTTGGAATTTTTGGTAGATACGACGTTTTTGCGTCGCGTATTTGTGATCTAACTACAATGACGAAGTATTTACAGATACGACACCGCTGGCGTACGGCCACCATGCGCCAACGCCAGATTTCATGGAACTGGCCACTGTGCGCCAACGCCGGCACAGCCGACGCATGCCCGCCACCCCCGCCACCTCAGCCGCTAGCGTATGGTGGCCATGCACCAGCCACATAGAGGTAAATAGTGTAGGTTAATTAGGGTTAGTTAGGTCAGTTAATTAGTTAGGTTAGTTAATTTTAGGCTGAAATTTATAGTAATTTTAAAATATAGCAAATGAGTCCAAAAAAATATGAAATTTTTTGTGGAGCCTCCCAACATCGTGTACTTACTTGTGTAAATTTTTTCATAATTTTGTTCGTTCAGAATTGTTATCGCTATTTCGTATAAGTGTCATGTTCGTATGAATCAATAAATATAGAAAATGAGCTCAAAAAATTATGAATTTTATTTTGAAAGGTCCTCATGCAGTGGACTTGATTGTGTAATATTTCAGAAATTTTATATGTGTTCTGGTATTGTCGAAAAAATCTAGGATTTAGGTTGCGAAAATTTTGATTTTAGGTTTCGGAAATTAGGGTTTCATGATTTCATGTGACTTGGAATGTATAAAAAAACTACATTGCAACTCCATTGGAGATGCCGATATACAATATAGCGCTGGAGTACACACGTAACAACCAAAATACGTGTACAAATATAGCAAAACAAAATATGAATACAAATATACCCAAACATAATCGCATAACACGGGATATACCAAAGTCTAGATAAGCTTGTGCATGAACCGGGATGAAGGAGAAGGGGTATTATCACATGTAACTCTATCAAATAGGATACTCTTTATTTATTTATCGGTTTAATGTGGATGATGTTCTTTAATACTGTATTGTATGACATGCTAGATAAGATTGTGCATGAACCAGCTGAGGGAAATACGTGGCATGCAAATCATATAACGATGTATCGTAACCTACGACTCATGTGCGTTTCGAAGGCTATGATACATCGTTATATGATCTGTACGCCACGTATTTCTCTCAATTGGTTCATGCACAATCTTATGTAGCATATGGTACAATACAGATCATCCACGGCAAACTGATAATTTGACAAAGAGTGTCCTATTTAACGATATTTACAACTAGTCTCTGTGGAGCCATAGCGAGTGCCCCTTGTCTTGGGGCTGCCTACGGTGGCGGTGAGTGTAGAAGTTGTCCATGTCCTGCGATTTCATGATGTAAGTGCATCGTACAATAAGAAATGTAACAAGGATTCAAATTGTATATAACTCACGTCTTCGATACGGAATACGCCTGGTCGGCCTGATACGCTTCAACGTTGGCCGGTCTCGGTCGAAGGAGCCTTCCCTTTCCCCTTGTCGCCGGACTCTCCACGTCGGGCTGGTGTGTCGAAGTCGTCTATATCCTGTGATTACATGATGTAAGTGCACCGTATAGTGAAAAACATAACAAGGATGTAAATTCTTCATAACTCATGTCGTCGATATGGATTATGCCCAGGTGACTGGATACGCTATGGCGGCCGGGCTCAGCCACATGAGCCTTTCCCTTCCCCTTGTCGCGGGACTCTCCACGTTGGGCTGGTATGTCGAAGTCGTCTATGTCGTAGGATTCTATGATGTAAGTGCACCATACAGTGAAAAACGTAACAAGGATGTAAATTCTTCATCTCACGTCGTCGATATGGATTATACCCGGGCGAGTACTAGGCTCCTTTAGTGCCTCCTCAACAGGGTCTGGTACGTAAGGTTTCCACCACACAAAGGTCTCGGCCCGCATCGAGTAGTTCAGCATGTATTTCTGCTAGATGAATGCCCTGTCGTACATCTCCGGGCCGTCGATCCACTCGAAGAAGTGGCAGCGTATCTCGGGCTGCCATTACGTGGGGATGAAGTTAAAAATTTAAGGAATTCAACGTAGGTAGAGGAAAATTGATGCGTACAAAAGAAACACTTACGAGGTGGTGTCCACACGTTTAGTACGCCTGGGCGGTGGTGTCTGGGTGTGTGGATTGAATAATCTCCACCAGCTCACCACACACACACTGCGGGATCAGAAAACGTGGCAGTACTCGAGCATCTTTCATTGAAAAATCTAGGTATTGTAGATGTTTCCTCTTCTGTGCAAGCCACTTGTGTTTCTGCAACACCCTCGCGTAGAAGTTTGCCGAAGAGTCCATAGCTGTGTATCGTAGAATTTTGCGATGTACATAACAAACAAGGCGGAAAATTATTATATTACGACACTGAATAACGATCGGATGAGCTGGGTCTGTTGGGACAATCCTTCATTGAGTGCTCAGGGGTCTTGCATATCCTGCACTTGATTGTGCGGCTAATACTGGTACATTGACTAACATCCATGTCATTCTGGAAGCGTCGCGTCTGCCGTCGCCCCTTCCCTATTCTCTTCAAGTCCCTGTTGGGACCCCATTGCACCATGTCCGGCCAAAGATCCTTGTAGCTTATTTCCAAGCCGTACGAGTGAAACTCTTCACTCTATGTACCGAATAGGTGCTACATGTCGTAGTACTCGGAGATGTACTGTGTAGACATCTGGCTCATTTGCGCACACACCTTATACACATGCAAGCATGGCTTGTGGAGGAGCTTCGACTTATTGCAGGTTTGCAGTATATGCGGAAGTCACGTTCCGATGCTGCAGCAGGGGCTCGCTGAGCTCGCAAGTGTGGTTGATCAGCTCCTTGACCATGAAGACCGAGCTGAAAATCTTTGCTCGGTGAGCGCTGACCTTGCTAGGGAAGCCTTCTACTACGCACTTCACTGCGTACTTTTCTGGGTTGGACCGGTGCACTTGGTACACACGGCTGATGGACAAGGCGTATTGTGCTATAGCTTGTTGCACGATCACTTTGTCCGGGAAGCGCTGCCCAACTAAGAGGGTGTTAGCTTCAAACCCCCACTGGGAGCCTTCTTCTTGCGGCAGTACAAGCGAACACACCGCGATATCATCAAGTATCGATGCCACGTAAGGACCACCGGCTTGGTGTGCGTCCTCATCGGTACCATCCGAGCTTGGGTCGGTGTCCTCGTCGGACTCCAACCCAAGAGGCTCGTCTGGTAGATACTCATGGAAGTCGATGCGGGCTGACCATCATGTTTTCGCTCCCTCATTTGGCACAAAATTAGGCACATGACTTCCCTCCGAGGCAGCACATTCTGTGCTACCATCTTCAGGCTCGGGCTGCGCTTGCCCACTTGTAGAGACAAAAGCATTTGACAACTTACCTACCCTTCTGGGGAAAGTAATCAATTAAGGCCGAGTGCCAAGCAACGAGAAGCAAGAAAACAGTTAACCTCCCAATAAAAGTAATTATGTTACGTTCTCTGAGTTCTCATCGACAAGCGCAAGAACGAGAATCGAAATGCAAGTGAGATGAGTGAAGAGCAAGTGCTAGAGTTCGATATTTATAGCCGAGCGGAGGAGTCGCGGCGTTGGCGCCGGGAATTCCGTAAGCATTGGTGCCAGAATTTCTAGACGAGGCAACAAATGTGCGGAGGAGGGAGGAGGGACGGTTGGAAAGATGGCCACCGTGAGGTTTTAATTCTCGAAGAGAACGGTCGGGTGCGTGGCGGGTGTTGCGGGCGGGAGGGAGGGCCGGAGGGCACGAGTCGGGAGGGTGTTGCAATAACAATTCTAAACAAATAAAATTATAAAAAATTTACACAAGCAAGTACACGGTGTCGGGAGGCTCCACAAAAAAAATCATAATTTTTTAGACTCATTTGCTATATTTTAAAATTCCTATAAATTTCAGCTTAAAACTAACTAACCTAACTAACCCTAATTAACCTACACTATGTGGCTGGCGCATGGTGGGCATGCACTAAGGGGGCTGGCGCATGGCCACTATACGCTAGTGGCTGAGGTGGCGGCACGACCGGCAGGTGTCTTGGCGTTAGCTACGGTGGCCATGCGCCAATGCAGTGCCGTGAAATCCAGCGTTGGCGTATGGTAGCCGTGCGCCAGCGGTGCCAAATCTGCAAATACTTCGTCGTCGTGGTCAGATCCGCAAATATGCGACTCAAAAGCGCTGTATCTGCCAAAAGTTAGATCTGATCCCAATGAATTCTGTCTCGTGGTTCACGCGCGATCAGTGGCGAATCCAGAATGAAAATGACCCAGGGTCCCCACTCCCCATACATATCACACATATTTAATTATCAAGCAATGTTGTACTTAATAGTAATGTGTTCAACAATTCAACATGGCTAGATAAAATAGTAGCGATCAAAGTGCTTACCAAAATGAAGTCTTTCAAGTAGTATTTGACTATTGGTTAATTATAGCAAAGTAGATAAATGATGGATAAAGGTCGAACTCATGGAAAAAAGATAGCCGGCATCGGCAAAACACAACATCTGACCTTGATGGCCTACAAAAAAAGAGAATAAATATTTAGTAAAATTTTATGTAAAAGAATCATATAATGATCGAATAAATGTAAGTACATTACATTCTATACTTTGTTTCAACGCTCTCTCAAGTTTTGGAAGTGACGAATTACAACATCGTTGGTAATTCTCCCTATTTCGTGTTTCTCCACATAGCAAATAAGGCTATCACGCAAGAAGTCATCGCCAATGCGATTGCGCAAATATGTTTTGACAACTTTTATAGCTAAAAAACATCTCTCAGCAGTAGCAGTGGCAACAGGTAAAACTAGTGCTAGCTTCAAAAGGCGATAAACTAAAGGATAGCAAATATTTTTTTCTTGTCTCCACCATTTTTTGAGAAAGCTCACTAATAGTCTCTATGTTAGAGAATATGTCATCCACTTGCACATCGGCAATGTAGAGGCGAAGATGATGACTAAGGTCCCTTAATTATCCATCATCAAAATCACTGGGATAAAATTTAGCTAGACTCATCAAATGCTCTAAATTGAAATCGTGAAATGATTCTCTTGGACTCAAAGCAACCGAGCAAATGAGCAGATGTTTTCTCATTGAAGCGACTATGGAGCTCTTGAAGTAGCCAATCAAGAACATCACTAAAACAATCCACTTCATAATGATGCTTGTTGGTGATTCCAGTTTTTTGGTGTGGCTTCTTTAGATTCACATATGCTTCTCCCATTTCCAATTTGGAAATGTCATGCTTCTCACAGAAGGCGTACACTTCACCTAGGACAGATTCCCATTCATGCCTCCTAAGCTCATCTAAATGGCTTTCGGTTGATTTCACACATTTAATAGCACTCACAATGTCTTGATCCTTCCGTTGTAGAGTTAATGACAAGGTGTTTGTGATTATCAAGATAGTCAACCTAATCTGCAAATAAAACATAAAATCAAATGACTGGAAATAAACTAGAAGACCCCACGCTTGCCTTCTATTTTTGTCATCCACGTCTTCTTCTTCCACATATTCTAGCACTTTGACAACTGTTGGGAACAAACCAACAAAACTCTTAAGAGTCTTGTAGTGAGAACTCCAACAAGTGCCTCCGGGTCTTTGAAGACACAACTCTTGATTTAACCCTATCCTAGTTTTAAGTAGCCCACAGCCTAATGCATCATGCACTTGTTCGCGGTTGATATTTAATCATGTCCCTTCTCTTGGAAGATCCACCCACCACATTCAAAAGCACAGAAATCATATAAAAAATTACCAATGCCTTTATGCTATCTTACAATATCCACAACAGCTAATTGAAGTTGGTGAGCAAAATAATGAACACAATATGCTGAGCTATTTTATCTCATAATCAATGATTGCAAGCTATTGAACTCACCTCGCATATTGCTCGCACCATCGTATCCTTGGCCTCTAACTTGTTTCAAGCTTAGCTTATATTCTGCAAATAAAGAATCAATAGATGATTTAAGGTACGAAGAAATTGTCTCTTTCACATGAATAAAGCCAACAAATCTCTCTTGAACAATTCCACATTTATCAACATATCTTAAGACCACCGCCATTTGTTCTTTCAAGCCACATCCCTAGACTCATCAACTAGCAAGCAAAACACATCATGTCCAATTTCTTCAAGAATAGAATGCAATATTTCCTTTGCAAAACAATGTACCGTGTCCTTTTGAATGTTTGGAGACACCATCAGATTATTACCAGGAGCATTGTTGCCCATAACCTTTCCTACAGATAGATTCTGTTATGTTGTATAAGTATGCAATTCCTTAAAATTTCCTTTATTGGAGGACTCCTCAGACTCATCATGGCCTTGAAAAGGCAATCCTTGCTTCAATAATACTCTAGCAACATCAATTGAGGCATTTAGTCGAGTATAACAAGCAGTCTTAGCAGCATTATTTTGGTTATTCAAGGCAACATAAATGTGTTGGTCTTGTGTCAACAAAGTATCACAATCTCTCTTTACTTGGTTGTGAATACTATCGACATCTCCTACATGCTCCTTTAGTCTAATTTTTTTTGTTGCAACTAGACCAACCAGTTGACACAAATGCATTATACCTAGCTTCCTTTTTGTTGTGGCATCTAAACAAGAAACAACAAAAACAATATGTTTTATCTTTGGACTCACTATACTCAGGCCAACTCCCAAACTCATTGAACCATTCAGGATTAAACCTTCTAATTTTTCTGCCAATCGATGTACATGGAAAATCAAAGGTGCGAGGTAGGCAAGGCCCATTATCCAAGTACTTTCTTCTTACCATATCGTTTTTATTAGAAAGGTACTCCTCTATTCTTTTTCTTTTGCCCGAATCGAATTGGGTCTCCTCTTCCCAATTGATCTCTTCTGGGGGTGAATTTCCTACATTAGTGACATCATTCTATTCACGCGATGAGACATTATTATCCTCCTGTGGTGGTGCTTTCTTTTTAAGAAATATTTCCATAAACTTGCCTGCTATTTGCCAATTATTAGATATTTGTACTACTAAATAATAGATGCACACGTGATAAATACATCATTATGTTCATCAACGATTTCAAATTGCAAGGTTTACTTGACATTGTTCTCAAATATTTTGTTGGTCACATGGATCACTCGTAAGTTGCAGTTTCGCCTCCAATTTGTCACTAGGGTATTTTAAATACTACCATAATTGAAAGCCCAAACTCTATAATCTAGGAAAAATTAACCAATGACCAACGAATTGAATCTCTAAAATATAAAATTAGTGATTGAGCTAGAGATAAATTGGAATTATCTAGTTGAAAGTCAAGGCGTCGTTGTCTGTCTGTCTCACTGTCTAGGTGGGAGTTGACGCCTTGGCGGGCTGACGCCTGACGCCGTGACGCCTGACGCTGACGGGAGGGAAGGGGACGGCGAGTCAGCCAGTGAGCGTAGGTGTGCAGCGAGCGAAGGAAAGGACAGAGAACTTGGGGTTGCCATCGTTCAGTCGTGCGGCGGGAGAAGGAAAAGAACCAGGGCCACGAGGCGATGAAGAGATTAGATCGATCGGCAGTGCGACTGCGAAGGAAAGGACCAGGGACGGTTGTGCATGATGTGTGGCTATGCGTCAGTCCGTGCTGGCATGCGTGGTGTCCCTCAGGCCTCAGCCTCCCTTTGCCCGAGCAGGCAAGCAGCCCGTCTGCCCCTCGTGATGGGCTGGCTGCCAACTGCCAAGCTAGGCTTGTAAGGCTTGCAATGCCAACTGCCAAGCATGAAACAGGCTGCAGGCTAGTGATTGGGCTAGAGATGGGCCATGCACGGCTGGGCCGCACCCGCACGCCCGCAAGGCCGCAAGTCAGCTCGGCTGCGCCTGCGCACCTACGCGTTCGGTAAGCCGCGCGCTCGGCTGGCGGTAGACAACGTTATTATCTCCTCATGTTGGTTAGGGTGACATATACACATAGCTATATCTAAAGAAAAGAAATTTGAACCCGGTGTCCGTTGTCCTGTGCAGGGTAGGCTACAGTGGATCCGCTCCTGCGCGCGATGTGGCGCAGGCGGAAACGAGAGCGCGCGGAGTCCTGATGGCCGCAGTGGATGATAACGGATGGCTGATTTATCTTGTGGTCGGTGACTAGGTATAGATCCTGTATGATCATCCACGTATTAATGCAAGCGGATGTTTCTTCCTTCTATCACACACACATAGATGGATTTACCTATGTGTAACAGTTAACACGACTAAGCAAGCTATAAAGCATATTAAAGGGGAAAACATCCATTGCTTTTTATTTGCCGGGTATTTTGATCACCGAGAACCTCATTTGCTTCTGCAGAAGTAAGGTATTACTACCTATCCAGCTGTTCAATTTTTGAAATCATTACTAGTATGAAGTAATGTCGTAGTACTACTACAGTGTCGCTTTATTAGTGGCGGATTCAGAACGAAATTGACCGAGGGTCCCTAAGGCAAGATAGGTCACGTTCGGCTGGGTTATAGCTTGGAGTGTCCCTTCATATTGAGCTAGAGGTGTCCATACTACATATATATAATTATATCCAATGAATATCGATTTTTGAACCTGGTGTCCTGTGCACCCTGCTATGACACTATAGATCCGTCCATGCGTTTTATTACACTATGTTAGAAACAAACATTTTCCTTTCCAGATCAGGCGTGGCGGGTGAGGTGGGTGCCTGGGTGGACGACTTCTCTAGATCCGGATAGGCGGCAGCAAAGAGGGCCTCGAAGCCAACAGGTCGGTCTTGCTTTTCTTCTTCATGCTGCTGACTCCAGGGGGAGAGTGGACATGGCGAAGAAGATAAGAGTTATGAAAGAAGGGCAAAATGGTCTTTTTATGCCTTTATCCTGTTTAGACCGACGGAAAAACGAGAAGTGTGAAATTTTGATGGGAAGATAAAGAATGGGGCCTTCTTAGTGGCAAAAAAAATCAAGATTTTGTTTTGATTATTCACTGGATCAAAAAACTTACAAACAAACAAAGAGTAATAGGCCTGTAGGGGCTTAAGTAGTCTACGCTATCTAGAAAGGAAACGGTACGAATGGACGCGGCCGCCTGTTTATTCAAGGGCCAAGGCCCATGTTGCGTTCAGCATCATTTTGTTTCTTTATGGTTGAAGACATCGATTGCTAAAAAAATGAGTTCAAAAAAAATATTGCTGAAAAATGAAATAATTATCACATTACCATATATTAAAACTCGTGGAAACGGCCAGCCGGCCTAGCCACGTCGCCCAGAAAATTTGGCCCGTCTGATCGCACGAAGATAGCCTCGCGTCCGAACGATTTCGGCAGAGCGCTTCGTGAGAACAGCCAACTCTAGTGTAACCGCGCGCGTCCGGTGGGCCTAGGAGCCTCGCGGGTCTACGTGCCTTGGCGGAACGGCGCGACGCGCGTATGCGTCCGGTGGGCCTGTTGCCACGCACGCCTCTCCACGCCCCGCGCCTCTCGACACCTTCGTGTCCATACCGCGCTAGGAGCACGGGTGGTCTTCTAGTCTTACCAGATAAAAGGGCGTAGAGTTTCTTGGAAAAAAAAAAAGGGGCCACGTCGATAGGTTTTCTTGGCACCGTTCGATTCTTCGGCCTTTCTACGCGCCGTCTGATTGCTCTTTCGATTCGTGGGTTGTCTTTTCTGTCCCGTTCGATTCAGCGTGCGTCGTACGTGTCATGGGATCCGCCTGTGCGTTGCGCTCAGAGACGACGCGTCCGACGAGGCGTGGCGCTTGCATGCGCTCTTCCAGACACGTCTCGCCACGTGCTATGCCCCCTCGTACGCCGTGGCTCTTGCGTTGCTTCTCGTTGCCCTTGCTCTCCTTTCTCTTTTCCCCCAGCTCGTTCTTATCGTTTCGTCTTCGTCCGGGGTTTCTTCTTCCCCGTTTTGTCACTGTCGTCGTCGCTCGCTCCGCTCCTCTCTTTCGGTTGTCCAAGCTGTCCCTAAACCATTCTTTGCCTTCGTTTCTACGTGTACGTGTTGTGCTGCCTGCTCATTTTTTGGGTGGTTGGTTCCTCTTCAGTCTGTTTTTGTTTGCCGATTGGTTTCTCTCCACTGTACGGAGGCCGGCCTTCTTCACGCTTGCAATTTTGGAGTCTATTATACTACAGCGTGATGACCAGTTCTGATGTACGACCTGTGATGTGATAACTGAGAACCATGTGCTTGACACGCTGCTGATGATTGACGCTGCCTGCAGATTCATAAGCCACTGGCCGGCAGCGCCATCTCCGTCTCCGGACGAGGCCCTACCGCGAGGAGGAGCCGGTGTTCAACTCTGATGACGAAGTCTACGATCATGTCAAAAGTTTACTATCTACAAGGAGAAAAATGAAGAACCATAGTGCCTAAAAACCAGTATAGTACTATGCACAACTCGCTGCTGAACTTAGTTGTTCCATTACGGGCATTGCCTGTTTTGCTGGATTTTGTTCGTGTGAACTGAATGTTTCACCACCGGAACCCCCGACCTGGTCGACTTCAACTGGGAGACTCTTGGGTTTCAACTGGTGCCCACGGACTTTATGTATATAATGAAATGTTCTTCAGAAGGGTGTTCACCAAGGGTGAATTGGTGCCGTATGGGCCAATCGAGCTGAATCCAGCTGCTGCAGTGTTGAATTATGGTCAGGTTTGTTTACCTCCGCTATCTGCCTTGAAGAATCACTATTCGATTGATGAATAATGGTTCACCAAAATAGCCTTGTTGGTTTCACATATGCAGGTTGATTTCTTTGGCTCCATTCGGTTGAAAATGCTCTAATTGCTCCATTCTGTTGAAAATGTTCTAATATGCTTGTGAAACATCTGCAGGGATTGGTTGAAGGTCTGAGAGCACATAGAAAAAAGGATGGGTCAGTCCTGCATTTTCGCCCTGATGAAAATGCGTTCCGGATGAGAGTAGATGCAGATCGGTTATGCATGCCTGCACCAACCATAGAGCAGTTCCTAGAAGCTGTAAAGCTTACTGTTTTGGCAAACAAGCGTTGGGTAAGGACATTTGTTCTTGAACAATGATATGTGACGCATCTCTCCTTTCTCATAGGTTATGTGCTCCATTGCTGGTACCTCGTACTGGCAAAGGTTCATTGTATATCAGACCGCTGTTGTTTGGAAGCAGGGCTATCCTCGGTGTTGCACCTGCCCCTCAGTACACATTTGTTGTGTTTGTTTGCCCTGTTGGGCACTATTTCAAGGTTGGCAAATTTTAATTGCTTCGTTCCTGCTTATTCTTGTTATATCTGGATAGCTTATCTCCAATTAGTTTGTTAACTGAGGAAGAATATCACCGTGCTGCACCTGGTGGAACTGGTGATATAAATACCATTCGAAATTATGCTTCGGTAATGCACCTCTCTACAAGTGTGATTTATAGTTTATTCATCTGATCCCTTAACTTCATCTGATCTCTATTTGTGCTGCACCTGGTGGAACTGGTGTAATGCACCAGCCAACCACGCACTGACGGCTCGACCCAACCACGCGCCCTGGCGCTCCGGCTCGGCCTCCGGCTGCCGTCGCCCATGCTGCTCTCACTCGGCCTGCCCCATGTGGCTTTGTTTCCCCATCCTTCCCCTATTTCGCTCTCTATTAATTTGATTTCTTATGTTAAGCTTGATTCATGCTTTTTGATTTGTGATTCTTCTTGTTCATGCATGGTTAGGGTAATGGGATGGAGCTACTACCGTGGTTACCACGTTGCACTGAGGTAACTACTCTTCTCTACTCTCTATCCTGCTCCCTCCCCTTGCTCGGTGATGCCTTGGTGATGATGATGCTACTGGGGTACTCTTTGTGCTTAGTGTTGGTTCACAAGTGGGTTCGATGGCAAATTGGCAGTGGGTGCAACGATTTTTTGTAGGTTCGTGAATCGCTCTACGATGAATTGATGTCACAAATGCAGTTGGATGTGATATTGTGTATAGATCGTGCCTTGAGCTGTTAGATTACCTGCTGTTATGTATTATTTCGAGCATGCAATTTACACAGTCTGATATACTTGCTATCCTACATCAAAGTTGATAGTGTATTGATAGATTTTGTTCCTGTGTACAACAAAATTAATTTTGGATGATTTGCTTGAACTAGTATGAATATATGTCAATAAAATGACTTGAAGGATTCACATGTTTATATGTCAATTATGTCGGTCAAGATTGTCCTTTGTTTGTGTAACCGTGTTCGTGCCGGTCAAGTTCTCCCTTGCGTCTCAGTTACGTCCTACCATTTCATTCCCGATCTCTTCTATCTATAAAATCTCTAAGCAATGGCTGCTTGTGCCTTTAAAAGCGGCTTCGTAGTGTTATGTTCGATGAAGTTGGTCGTGATTCACCTGCACGTTTAGGATATGAACGCCTAATGAGCGAACTAGCTAGCTGAATTCAGGTCTCGAGTTAGCTGACAAGGGACTACTATATATATATATATGGAAAATGGTATGTTACTTCTAGGAGTACGTACTCCCACTTCTCATATACTACTTAAATCGTATAATGATACCTCTTTATCTATTTGAGGATACTCCAATAATGATTATAATATACCCCAAAGTGAGTTTCATAAAAATTTTCATTAAAATCCACTTTTTATAGCAAAATTTGTGTACATACTTCATTTATATATGAAAAAGGGTATATAGCAAAAATAAAGGGCCTCAATGAATTTTTTTCAATCAAGTCACATTGGAGTACACTACTACAAAAAGGCCTTCTGAGACGGTTCAGCGCCATCACAGGCGGTTAGTGAGCGAAATGCGAGTTTATGGGTCGATAATGCATTAGGTCATTACAAGCGGTTTTGAACCGTCGTAATATATACTATCACGAGCGGTTTGTAGATGCAAATGCGTGATAATCGACTACCCTGAGCGATGCGTAGATGAAACCGCGTGATGATCGATTACATGACGATGCGTAGATGAAACCGTGCGTGATAGTCACTATCACGAGCGGTTTCATCTGACGTCATCGTCTGTAATCACTATCACGAGCGGTTTCATCTCTGACCGTCTGCGGGTATTCTTTGCATTGCTAAATCTATTTACGTTTATTGGCTAGCCTCGGAAATGCTAGCCATGCCCTCTGAAACAAGCACATCCAATTCTCATTCATTTCAAAAGCACATCAAAATTGCATTCATTTGAGAAACAAGCACATCAATTCACAAATCAATTAACTAAAATTAACCATTAATGTACATTAATTTACACACATGTACCATTATGTTCAATCTATCCCAATCAAGTTCAATCGCTACACTTGTGGAAACTCCCATTTGGATTTATGACATGTCTGTTAGGGAATGGCGCAAGGTGTGATCGAATTTTTATGAGCTCGCTCTGTTCCAACGATTTCGGCGATGGTTGCAACTTTGTCGATATGAAGGTTAAATTAGGGCTTATATAAATTGGTAAGTATATATGAAATAATTGTTGAAAGATTGACAAACACGAGGATCATTGGTGATCGCATGAACCGATGAGTAGTTGCATGTTGTGGCAAACATAGTATCCACAGACGTTATGACGTATTTCTTTGGTGGCACCGCAAAAATAGAATTGGTTAGTTAGAGAGGCATTGCTACGAAGTGTTATATAGGATTAATGTGTACTAGCTAGCAAGTACAGGAAATTTTGATCATGTTGCGGCGTCCTTCCTTGATATTCCATCCTTTAGCATGCAACACGTCGAACACCCTCGTGACTCCAAGAAGTTAGCCTTAGCCATTGCAAAGGAAGGAAAGACTACAATAGAGTTTCTATGGAGGAAATGTGTTTACGATGATTAAATTCGGATAGTTGTGAAGTTGTGAGTGGCCCTCTGTAGAGAATCTAGGTATATTACGTATTTCGTTTTGGTATAATTACAATTAGAATCCAATGGTACCTACACGGTATGTCGGCATGGTCATTAAACCTAAGTTCGTGTTGCTTATAAAGTACAAATCAACAAGTATAGCGGTAGTGCAACACTACTTACTTACGGTTGTAGGGCAAAAGTATGAATTCCTTGTTGCGGTGAGCCATGAAAAAATCTATAACATAATTCTCGGCGAATGTTGCATTCGCCGTGATGCTTTTTCGGAGACAATGTGTGGGTCGAGAAACCTACCGGTGATTTCCTTCTTTGGCTTCACAGATCATGTATCTATTATACAAAAGCTAGGAGTTATATATAACATTTATCGATATTACACGAACATTGACCGTGATTGTACACACTTACGATTGTCGACATCGTATGAGTGAGGCGTCGAGCTCGTCGAGGTTGAAGAGACAGAACAAGTCGTCGAAGGTCACCGTGAAGACGGCGTCTTGATACGTGGTTAAAATGATCCTCCTTGAACTTGACGGTGACACCCGGCGTCGTTGATCAACCGGCTTGTTGGGTATTCCATGTACCATGTATGCAATTCCGTGCAATCCGGTCCTAGGGTAAGGTCGTCTAACTTCTCGAGCAATGGCTCGCCTAGCTTGTATTTAAGACCCAGCGGCAAGAAGGGGATATCGGGAGAGGACTCGATCGTCTTCGATTTGCCCTTGCCCTTTTGCCTCGCTTTGTATAGGTCGACTTCACAAGAGTCGACTAAGCCACGAGTGTAGATGCATGTGATCTGGCGGGCCCTTGCCGTGTCGGTCTGGGTAGCCGATGCGGTCAGTCCGTGGACTTGAGTCGTTCTGCAGACATTCTGTGAAGTTGACAGGGAGCAGTAGCTCCAGCGAGATGTCCTCCTTGGGCCCTTTGGATGAATGTTCCAGCGGCTTGCCCTAGAGTCATGACCTCATCGTTTGGGGAATTTTGGCGAGACGGTCTCGAAATTGGCACAAACACCGTCTACATTCACTTTTGCGAAACCCGACGCTAGATTTGCACGTGCACCAAAGCTCCGTCTGGGATGGATACACAGCCCCAAGCGACATCTAGGGCAGCAGAGACATATCTCACTTGGAGCTTGCGCCGTAGCCACCACGTACATAACGATACAAAATTAGCTACTCCAGCGGGCCTATCAATGGATTGAGCATTCGGAGATAATAATTATTACTGGATGTCATCGACGGAAAATCTGTCATCACCTATTGTGGTAGGGTTAGGGTTGGGCCTTGACTACTCGGATGTTTGGGGGTGGCTAGCGGTATAGTAGGCGGGGGCTTCAACCGACTTGGCATTTGCAATCCCTAATCCTTTCCTCAAAGGTCTCTATCTGCTTTTGCTCGAGCATACGAATCCTTTCCTCAAAGGATTGAGTGACCTCTGTGTGACTTTTTCAGCGACCTCGCTCGATTTTTTGGTGAGCTCATCTCGAGGATGCGAAGATCCTCTCGTAGCTTTGCATCGTGCTCGGCTTTGGCTCTCTTCCTACTCGATGCGATCCGAGTCCGCTTGGAACCATTGTTCCCATGTAACAAAAACACCGGCACCTCTCGTGCGACCGGATGCTCACTTGTTTCCTAGGGCCGCAGAGAGTATATCTTCTCCCTATCTGCTGGAATGAGCCTTGGGAAGATTGTGCACTCGGCGTTATCGCAATATAGCCCGACATGTCATTTCACTTCCTATGAAGTTATGGAGTAATTACAAACTAGGTAGTTCGATATCTTACCAGCGTTGGGACACTTCGGTCTTCGGGTTTGGAAAGTACACTTCCCGTAGGCGAATACATAACCTTGCAAATAACCCTTTGTCGGTAGCGCATCGGTGATCTCGAAATAGCAGGAGAGATTCAAGCGCTTTTCTTTGTTCTGATCCCTCCATATCGGGGCTTTACCCGCATACCAGTGAGTGCGGAGTGCGTGGGGTGCTTGTTTTTTGCCTAGAGGGCCGTGTGCGCCGCACTTTCACTCTTAAATTCATCTGTCGTCTTCTTCGCCACAAACTTCGGCCCGGGACTCTTCCAAAGTAGATACTTGTGGAAGGCGGCAGATCCTTCTCCACGTAGTTCTTGACAAGCGTGCTCTTGAAGTTCTTCCACGCTTTGCGCCAGAGCAACAGCGTGTCGTAGCACGGAGTCGGGGAGTTCTGGGATCTCGAGCGATGCGAAATTTCCGCCCGGCCTGGCGGTTTTGATGGTCGGCCACCACCTTCCACGAATCGTAGGTGATCTTGACCCATTCCGTGCAACTATTCCGACCATTCTCCGGAATGCGGACGCTGCTTTCGGCGAGATTGATAGGGTCCCGGTGATCGACCTTCGTGATGGTAAATCGGCCGTGGGCCTTTTCGATATTCCTCTTCTTCTACTGCGGTTGGATATTGTTCGAGAGGATGGTGCATCATCGACACAGGTGGCGCCGACTCGAGAATGAGCGGAAGACATCTTCACAAGAAATAGAACATCATGTGAACAAATGAAATCGACATAAAGCTAAGATTTAACATTTTGATATTGCTATCGAGATGTAGAGTAAGCATTCCAATTAGAGCTCAAGTACAAACCCGATTATCAAAACAATTTCAAGATTACAAGACTATTATCATCACAGAGCATTCATCTCAAGCCCACCACACCACATTGCAATGTATTCGATGGCGATATCAAAACAAATACCATATGAATAATCGACTAGAACAAATACAAATTCCTAAAACAAGTACAATTATCATGAAGGACCATGACAGATTATTGATAGAAATAGTTAGGGAAAGGCGTGGGGTCGATCGGTAACTTCGGCATTGGTTACCTTTAGGCGTCGAGGAGAAGGACGAGCGAGGGAAGCGATCTGAGGGCAGGGCGCGTCGAAGGGGAGGCGGGCTCGGGGAGGGAGGAGGCGGCGGCTCGGGCAGGAGGCGCGCTTGATGGAGGCGCGGGGGCTTGAGGAGGAGGAGGCGGCGTCGACAGGATCGGGAGGAGTCGCAGGCTCGAGGAGGCGTCGCCGAGGATGGCGGCAGGCTCGGGGAGGAGGAGCGAGAGGAGTTGAGAAACTTAATCGTTTGAGAGTATTGGCGGTAGCGGCAAACCCTAGCTAGAGTCCGAATGTAAATAGGGATGGACATCACGAGACGGTTCTAAATTAGACCGTGTGATGATATTTTTCGCGACGGTTCTAACTTAGAACCAAATCGTGATATGTGATGTATCGCGAGCGGTTTTAATAAACAACAAATCTGTGATATATGATATCCATGAGCGGTTCTCACTTAGAAATGTCATGATATGTGATGTATCATAGGCGGTGTTAATAAACAACCGTGCTGTGATATACATGTGAGACGGTTTGTAGTTCAAACCGTGCGTGATATTATTTTGTATTGGTTAATATCTAGATCGATCATTTATTGGCTAGCCTCAGAAATGCTAGCCATGCCCTCTGAAACAAGCGAGAAAAGACAAAAGTACATGTATATACATCCAATTCACATTCATTTGAGAAACAATCACATCCATTTCACGGTACAAATCAATTAATTAACTCAAATGAACTAAAATTAACCATATTCATCGAGCGTACATATACATATACACACATTGTTCAATTAATCTTTAAAATTAGCCCTTCATGATGATCGTAGCGTATGTAGCTAGTTTCGTCATGTTCTTCTTCCTCGACCCTTATCTTTGTTTTCGAAAGGAGGCAACTCGTCAAATTGATTGTATTCTTCCTCGTCCACTACATTCTCAACTCCGACAATCCTCCTTTTTCCATGAAGAACTACGTGGTGCTTCTTATTTGCTTGGGTCGGTAACATAGAAGACTTGAACAACTTGGTTGCTTGATCGAATGGTTCGTCTTTGTATCCGACACGTTCGAGGTCCACGGTAGTGACGCCGCATTTGTCGACCTTCACTGTGGGAGATGGACCCAACGGCACCGAAATAGGGGATCTTGAAAAGCACGTAGTCGAGCTCCCATATCTCCTCTATTTGCCCATAGTAGGAGCTCCTCACCCATCGGTCTTGAATGCATCTATCACGGACACCATTGATTACGGTTAGTGCTTTTTATATCACGAGCTGCGTATAGAATGTGTACCCATTTATGTCGTATCCTCGCCATGTTACAAGCTGTAAATGTTGGCCCTTTTGCCAACCATGTCGACATATCACTTGACGAGCTCCTAGCAAGTCGCTCCTTCAACCATTGGTTGAGCAAATGCATTGTGTTGTCTCGTGATCCAAACATCCGGCCGCGACCGGATTACATTGCTGAAGCACGTCCTTGTCTTTGGTCGATATCTGAGGACACCGGTCATGTGTTGCAAGACCGTAAAATGGGCTTGAGCATACGCATCCATATTTGGAGTGATTGCTTTCCTTAGATGGTCCGATACCCTCGAGCCTCCCTCATGGCGAGATCGAGGCACACCTATCGGTTCGACTGAGCTATGTAATCGAGGTAGAACTCAATGACCTCTTCGGTTGCATAACCTTCGGCGATCTTGCCCTCGGCGAGATCGATTCCGTACATATGACTTGAGAATTCCCATGAACCTCTCGAGCGGGTACATGCTATGTAGGAACACGGGCCCGCACATCTTTATCTCTCTCACAATATGAACAATGAGATGGACCATGATATCGAAAAAGCAGCGGAGGAAATACATCTCAAGATCACATAGAGTCGTCACCACCTCGTCTGCGAGCATCTAGTCCCCGGGATCGATGACCTTACGAGCAATTGTGTTAAAAAAACAACCTGACCTCATGATTGTCTCTCGGACCTTGATCGGCCAAATACTTCTAATTGCAGCAGGGAGCATTTGTGTCATCAACACATGACAATCATGAGACTTCATGCTAATTAACTTCAAATCTTTTATCGAAACAAGTTTCTTTATGTTGGCGAATGCAGGACGGAACTTTCACGCCATGCAAGCACCGCGATTCGGTTCTCTCGGCCTTGGACGAGTGTAACAAGCGGGGAAAATACGTTAGTCCTTTATCGGTCCTTGTTGGTGCTAACTCAGTCGATGTCCATATCAACCAAGTCAAGCCGTGCGTTGACACCATCCTTTGTTTTGTCACGAATGTTGATGAAGAGACCAATCAAGGCATCACATACATTCTTCTCTACATGCATGGCGTCGATGCGATGGCGAACTTCTAGGTGCTCCCAATAAGGTAAGTCCCAAAATATTGATCTCTTCTTCCACATGTTCTTCTTACTTGTCCTCGATTTACATCCCTTTCCAAGCACAACATCTAAATCCTTAACCATATCATAGACCTCTTTTCGCTTAAATGCCTTGGAGTGAGCTGTCCTCCTTCTCTCTGTCGAATTGTTTCTTCATCTGCGGTATGGGTGAGCCCTCAGAAGGAACCTCACGATGACGCATGTACGGTTTCTGCGAGTGATTGACCACACACTCTCGGTATCATCTAAGCGGTGAGTCTGTGCTTTGGCCCCTTTTGTACTCGGCTGAGCCAGTTAGCAAGGGCGGGATAATCATTTATGGTGCGAGAACAACAAGGAGCGTAAAGTGAAGTTCTCTCGTTTATCGCATCCCATACTGCACCCTTCAATCCATAGTATTTTTAAATCTTCCATCAATGGTGCTAGGTACACATCAATATCATTCCCGGGTTGCTTGGCCCTTGGATAAGTATCGACAACAAAATATACTTCCGCTTCATACACAACCAAGGAGGAAGGTTGTAGATCTGAGCGTCACGGGCCAAGTGCTATGTCATTTGCTCATGTTACGAAAGGATTCATTCCATCTGTACTCAATCCAAACCTTATATTCCTCGGTTCGCTTTGAAGTCTGCAAACCTCCTATCGATGTTTCTTCTTTGGCGGAATCGGCGAGGTGTCTTAACTTTCCGTCATTCTTACGCTCCTCGAGTGCCAATCTGCGAGCTTTTGCATTCTTTGGGTTCGCAAAAAACCGCTTCAAACGGAGAATTATAGGAAGATACCACGCCACCTTAGCAGGAGGTCCTTTCTTCACCTCGATTCCCTCGTTGTCATCTGATTGCTTCTTACGCTTGTATCGGGATGTGTTGCACACTGGACATACATGCATGTTTGTATACTCGTTACGGTAGAGGATATAGTCGTTCGGACATGCATGTATTCTTTCTACTTCCATTCCCAATGGACAAAGAACCTTTTGGCTTTGTAGGTGGTTTTGGGCAACTCGTTTCCCTCAGGAAGCATGTCGCTAAGAGACCTAATGACTCGTGAAACTCTTGTCGGACCAACCGTTGCTTGCCTTCAATTTCAGCGGTTTAAGCACGGATGACAACCTTGTGTATTCGACTTGCGGCGGGAACAAAGGTTTCTCTGAGTCCTCCATCACGCCCGGAATTGAACATACTCTCTCTCATCACGGTTCCTTACGCATCATGAAGCATCGATCTAGATTGTCATCGTGCAGACTATCCGAATCGGAACCACAATCGACATCATTGGTGACATATCGTTGAGTACTTCTGTATAATATGCATATCGTTGACTTCTGTATAATATGCTCTTCACCGTGGTGGTCCAACATGTATAACCCTTTTGAAACCCCTTGAATCAAGTGTGCTTCGATTTGCGCTCGGTTGTTAAACATCTTGATTCTCGCGATCAATACATGGGCCGATACATATATTCCGCTCCTTATTCAACATATCCTCCTCGGCGGCTCTTGTAAGCGAACCGCCATTAATGTACTCTTCACTCACACGGTTCTTAGTGTACATCGACCGGTCCATCACACGGTTCGTATTGAAAACTACGAAAATAAATAAAAGGGTGATGACTTTGGCGTATTTTACGAGCTTCATTACGATTTTTTCATTTTTCATTTTTTGGATTTTATTAACTTACATGTGGGCCCTACTTGTCAATGACTCATTTTTATTTCATGATTTTATTTATAAAATTTATGGCGGTCCCACATGTCATAGACTCGTTAGTTTATTAACTAAATGATTAAAAAGCAGTAGGATTAATTTGAAGCTCAAAGCTGGGCTTAGGGGTGACATCGCATTGCTATATAGTCGTGGCTCTCGGCCTAAGGTCTCGCTGAGGCGAACAAGCAGTGATGTCCCATGGGCGCATGAAACTAGCGATTTGGCGTAAATGCAGAAACTACTCAAATTAAAGGATGCTTATGCTTGATATCTCACCTCGATCACAAGGAAGGTGTCAATGAAAGTCGGGGAAGGTCAAAGCGGCGGTGGTCGTCGATCGGTGAAACGAGGCGGCGGCGGAAAGCTCTCGGCGACAATATATAGCTGAAATGGACGGGCGGCTCGGTGTGGTGGCGATGTACTCAAGCAAGACGCAGGCGGCCATGGACCTCTGTAGCGCCCGAGATGGAGATCAAGAAGACTATATCTGTTGGTCGGGAGACGAAGCTATATATCGTCGTGATGAGTTAATTATCACAGACGGTTTTAACAAAAATAAATGCGTGATATTGGGTAATATCACGGGCGATTCATGTTTGGGAACCGTCGTGAAGTATCACGAGCGATTCTAACCAAAAACCGTGCGTGATATTGGGTAATATCACAGGCGGTTCATGTTTGGCAAACCGCGTGAAGTATCACAAAGCGGCTCCAAACATGAACCGTCTGTGATATGACATCTTCCTGAGCGGTTTTAGCGCGGAGAATAACACGACGGTGGGTAAACAAAAACCGTGCGAGATTGTGTTTATCTGAGCGGTTTCGATGAGCAAATGCGTGATCGGCGTCGATATTAGCATTTACGTAGTAGTGGTATCTTATAATTGGTATTTAAGTATCTTGAAAATAACAAAAGTATAATATATTTGTTTAAGTTGTATATTAGTAGGAGTATGTACTCCAGAGATGCAAGCAGATGCCATATATATATATATATATATATATATATATATATATATATATATATATATATATATATATATATATATATATATATATATATATATATATATATATATATATATATAGTCGGTTTTAAAGGCACAAGCAACTCTTGCTTGGAGACTTTCTGAGAGAAAGATCCACCCGATTCGAGTAGGGCACTGGAATTTGCAGTTTCGGCTAGATAGAAGACCAGCCCAGCCCAAATTTCCGGCAAAAACAATTAAAACATCAAAAATCTATTTATTTAATGCTGAAAATGAATTAAATATTAGTTTTTTTTATTCTAAAAAATGATTAAAATAAGACTTTTGAGAGAAAAATGCAGTTTGGTAGGTAGAACTTGGGCTTTGCTTTTTTAGTCGGGGTTTTCAAGCGGCGACATTTGAACACCTCATCACGAGCGGTTACGAGTTAATAACCGTATGTGATAGTATGCATCACAGACGGTTTTAACTACATGTTAATCTTTACCATAAACTCGAGGCAATTTCGCGGCAAATGCGTGATAACGTTTTTGAATCGTCTGTGAATACCTTTTCTGCAGTAGTGTTGGAAACTGTCTACATTCAGTTACAGATGCTGCAATGGTGCTTACTGTTGAGGGCACGCCGTTGAATCTATGAGCTGTTTTGCGACCTTCAAATTAGCGTAACTTCAGTTTGACACATCTCGATTTCGACCTTGCCTCCGTCTAGTCAAATTTCTAGAGTTTTTGCTTGGAGGGGGTACCATGTCTTATGGTTGTAAGGGGACTTTGTGAGATGTTACAGATGTGCAACTGCTGCAGCAGCAATACGCAACAGGTAGTTAGGGAGTCTTAAAATTTGCATAGCTATACAGACGAGAGAACGTTAGAAGAATCAGTGCAGGATATTCCAGGACATCATATTCCACTACTTAGCTGTTACTAAGCATAGAGGACAAACATAACCACATCAGGATGCTGAAGCTGCAGGCAGGACACAAACAGATGTTTGCAGGACAGGACCATCCCAAATTAGTAGCGCTACACCTGTCAGGTCAAGTAATTTGATCGCTAGTGGCATTGCAGTCTGTTTTGTGGACCAAGTGACATCCCATCTTCTTGGCAGCTTTTTCTAAAAATTGTTAATCATACTGATGCGCTCAATAATTGTATCCCGGACGATTATCTTATATCTTGTAAGGCCTTGTTTGGGAGCATCATTCCCGTCAGGGATCCCGGCCCTATCCCGTGGTCCAATATCCCGTGGTCGAAAATCACCGTGGAAAATTTTCTCGGGTCAGTCAATCCGGCCATTTGGATGACAGAGCGAGGTCGATTCCCTGCGCCAATCCCCCTTGTTTCCACGGGAAAAAAACCATCGCCTCCGCACACAGGGAACTTCTCCCCTGGTGAGTGGTGAACAACTCGTGTGGCGATCTCCTTCCTCTTCTTGCGATCGACGCTGCCGCACGCCTCCCTCCGTCTGCTACCGCCACCTCGCTCCACCGTTCCTGCGCCTGCCGATGCCACCAACCTCCGCCAGCCTGGCCTTCTTGATGGCCTCCCCCAGCTCCCTCGAGATCTACTGGTTAAACCGCCCGAGCGCCGCCACCTAGTGACGCCACTGCCCGACAAGTCGCCGCCTCACACGCCACTGCAGGTGATCCTAGGCCATGGGTGGCCTCCTCCTTGGTTTCCCTCGGTTCCCTGACCTTGATCTGCTCTGATCCGAAGCCCCCACCCCCCTCCTAGCTCCGCCGTCACGGCTTCTCCTCCTCACGCTCCGCCGCCGAGACCGCGAAATCTCCGGGGAAAGATGGTAACTTCGTTTCCCTTTCTCTTCAATTCCCCCGTTCGGTTATACAGTGACGATCTCTGTCTGCGTGATCTCTGTCTACAGGGGGATGCGCATCGTGGTGCCGCTGAAGGGGCTGGTGATGCAGTTGTCACTGGATTTGGTGGGGAGATGGATGGAGGAGCAATCCATGGAGGCGCTCATGGTGGGCGGAGGGGGCGAGGAGGAGAGGAGCTCACCATCGAGAGCCTCGCCACGTGCAGTGATGCGATGGGATACTAGCCTTGAAGATGGTAAGCAGTAGAGATCTGTGATGAATATGCCTAAAACAACAAAGATTTCAAGAGTTTAGTTCCATGTTCCTGTGCCTTTCACTTCTGTAAATCCGTGTGAATTTGAATTGAGATTTTACGCCATACCATAATGCTAGATGGGTCACACTTTGCAGTTTAATGGTGAATGATATGCTGCTAAAACAGTGAGTATATAGCCGAAGTTGATAAAATATGACGGCTCTGTTTATTGGATGCTTAAATTCACATGTTGAAAGCACTTCTATTATAGAAGTGAAGCTATTTTCTTTCTTTGCTTATTTTCTGTTTTTGCTCATAGCCTTTTAGTGCGTGGTCTGATATTCACTTTTTGCAGCTTAACTGAGAGTTACTACTCTGGCTACAACTTAGTGATCGAAGAAGATATTCTGGCAAGTGGTCAAAAGTGTAGATTCACTCGGGCTTGAAAAATTGACCATTAATTTTGCGCTGCGGTCTACCTGTGTATATTCTTCTACAAGCTTATACTTAAAATTTGTGCATGATAATCTCAAGTGTGCTGCCTACCTAACTAGTTTGTTAGTGTCTATAGTTTATGCACTTTGAAAAAGGTACAACTAACTACTCCAATCTGTCTTACCAGGCCTAGATTATCATGTGGTACTGTCGCTTGAGATATCTTTTGCCTGCTGGGAAATGAGAAGCGCTCTGAAGCTCCACTTATACCTGATGCATTTGGTGAACTTGCTCTGCTGGGAAATGATTTAGTTTGTAGCCTTTTATTGTAGTGTAGGTGTGTCATTTGGTGAACTTGCTTTGCTGTGTTGACTCTAGAATCTATGCTGGTAATTGTACTTTTTTGTAGATGGGATCGTATCTGTTTCCTGTTAGCTTAAATCAGTAGTTCTATAGATTGTTTCTACTGTGACACACTCCAACTGAATGAGCATTGCTGACTTCCCATTCTGTTGATGTTTTTTTGAATTCAGAATTCAGAATAGGCCAACTCACAATTCCAGCACATCAATGGTCAAACAACCCAAGTGTTTTTGAAATTTACGATTTTTTTTGAATTTGAATCTTTTTTCATAGCCGGGATTTTTATCCCTGTTGTTCCCAAACGGCAACAGAGATTTTATTCCCGGACGGAAAGATTTCCCTAGGGATTGAGGGTGATTTCATATGCCCTTCAAAATCCCCTTTGGGATTTTCTTCCTTGAGATTTTGCCCCTTAGCATCCAAACAAGCCTTAAATGTATGAGGTGTTATGTACCTAGATCTGTTCAAACACTGGACCCGCTACGAGACCTGCTCGGACCAACATAGGCCAAGCCTGAGTTCCGGCCGGAAAAAAACTGTTTTCCTGTTTCACCTATGAAAAAATATTTAAAAATCATTTTCCAGAATAAACTATAGTTTTTAATTATTATTAGGATAAAAATAATATTTTTAATTAATTATTTAATTTTATCGGACTTCAGGCCAAGCTTGCGGGCTAGAGATCAAGACCTAAGTCCGAAAAAATGATGTCCAAGCTTGCGCGCTAGAGATCAAGACCTAACTCCGAAAAAATCTGGCCAGGTTGGTTTGGGCTGATCGAGCCAAACTGTCCATGAACAGGTCTATCATCTGTGGTACATGTCGTTTCCCCTAAATGGCGGACGATATACTGCAAACTAATGCGAGATTACACCAATGCAACAGTAAAACTACCGAGTGCTCACTTTATAAGACGAAGCTGAGATGAGATGACTTAACAGCCCAAAACATGAATTGACAACCGGCACAAATCCCCGAATCAAACCAAGATCCACATACAACCAGCACAAATCCCCGAATCAAACCAAGATCCACAGAACCAGACTAGCGTATGAAACAAAAAGGGCAAGAGAGAAATAAGCACAGGTCCAGATGTTCCTGCTCATACGGCAACAAACGCAAGCTCACACGATTCACAAGGCACCATCCTAACCCGTCCGGACTACAGGAGGCTCAGGCCGGCAGCGGCAACGGAGAGCACGGACGCGGCGAGTGTCACGGCCACGGAGCAGCCGACAGTGGATGCAGTGTTGCCGTGCGGCGAGGGCGCCGCACCAGCGCGACCAGTGGAGCCACCGCCGCCGGTCTCATAGCCGGAGGCCGGGGCGGGCGCCATGGAAGGGGCAGCAGAGGGGCTGGCAGAGGCCACGCGGATGTCGACCTTCTGCCCAATGCCGCAGTGGCTCGTGAAGCCGCAGATGAAGTAGTGGTGGCCGGTGGTGTTGAGGACGACCGAGTCCTTGCCCGTGGACCAGGTGGCGATCGGCTTCGTCGCGTCGCAGTTCTTGTAGTCCGCCTTGCTCACCGCCATCACGTTGTGGAACTGCTTGTTGTACGTGAACACTGCAGCATTTCAGCAAGGAAATCATCAAGCATAAAATATTGTGAACTTGGTCGGTGCGAATCCAACAGTAGATGGATAAAATCAGCAGTATGACTAAGATATCCAGCATGAGCAGCAAGTTTTCTGAAGAAGCTACTTCAAGATTTGGAGCGGCATATAATAAAACTTTCTAAAATAGAGTCAAATCTGACATCACCATGAACGATAATTTTGCACAAGTTATTAAACTGATATGAGCTTGGACATATTGTTAAACTATTCAGCTACGCACTTGATCATATTAATGTCACTAGTGTCAAGGGGGGCCCTGGCAATTGTGATGGGCATATATATATGGCTATATATATATATAACGTCAACATTCTCATGGGAGAACTTTCGGTTGTGGTTGCTGAGGAACAGGATGAACCATCAGGTGTATTTCATATCAGCAAGGATCCTACTAACCCACTCAAGTCGCAATCAGCAGATCTGGTACGCCTTTAACAATTGCTAGTACTAAAAGCTCCTCACTATCTTTGGCTGAATTGACACGTTTTTTATTTGTAATAGCAAAAGTCGTCCTGCTCGCACGAAATTGCACAAATAGCACCACGGTATGTTAGGAAGACCACGTACCACGCTCCCAGTCCGCGGAAACTAGGTACCGCGCTCCTAGTCCATAAAACCCACGTATCGCGGACTCGAACCGTGGAAAACAGCTTCGATTAATAGTGCTGAACAGTGTTCTCTACGATGCCCGCCCGAACATGATGCGGACTAAAACAGCGGCACAGTAAAATAAGTACTCAGATCGATGTTGCTACAGTGCCCATCCGACACATGATGCGGATGGGAACCGCCTCGTCCGAACATGATGCGGACTGGAACCGCGGCATGTCTCCCTGCCGTGCTCCCACCTTCCTTCCGCGGTAACGAACCGCAGCAACCACACCTGTCGTGGCCCGGGAGCGCTGGCGGTGACTTACCTAGCCTGCCACGGTGCCATTTTTTGCAATTGCGTTCGAGCGGGTGCTACTTTTGCTATTACTAGTAAACAAATGTGAGAACAAATAATATGATCACCGTGCTAACTTTACAGCTCATGGGCCTACCTTAACCTGGTGTCCACATTGCAAACATGATAGTTTGGCAACTATCAGACACAGTGGTAATCATAGACCATCCATCTGGATGGGCTATAGCTATATGCATTTGTGGTTTTCTGATTACTCTACGCTGGCTAAAGATGGCATACGTGCCGTCATCTTTTCGGCCCACCGACGGATACCAACCAACCATGAGATTGCTCGCAGAAAAGAGCACGACACAAGCCATATAATGAGAGCGCATGCATCGGTGAGTTGGCAACAGGGCCCACACATTATTTGACAAGTTGCAAAAAATGGATCAGGAGATGAACAGCATGGTCCCCGGCTAGTTTGGATTGAAGAAAGAAAGGAGAAGGAGATGATGGTCCACGAAGAAAGTGCCCCATTGGTGAATTGTGATGGAGAGTGGAACAAGGAACAATCAAAGCATGATATATATTGATGTGCACCATCTTTGGGATCTTGATGTGTGAAAAAAAGCTTGCCTAGTGGAGAGACTGTACTAGACTAGAACATTTTTTATTTTAATTTAACATCCGGATAAATAGAAACTATTAGACTTTCCACAATGCAATTCAGTAGAGGGCTTTGCACTTTACAGCAAGCAATCAGCGAGTCAGCATCAACAGTCATGAGTGCCCTGAGGGAGTCACACCAGGAAGAAGAAGATGGACCGGTACTTGTTACAGACATAGTGAGCTTTAAGCAGGAAAAGAGCTTCCAAGATTTAAAGGTTCATGATTCATTTGTGGTAATTCTAACATGGGGTGCTGTTTCACAAGTGAAGGTGCAGTTAATCAAAGCCAGTCATTTTTATATCGCCTTCGTGAGCTTATCTTGGCATTAAAAGTGACGTGGACAAAGTGTCAAGTGTCGCGAAAATGTTGCTACGGGAGAATTGATGTAGGAAAGGAGAACCATAGTACTGCCAGGCAAAATAGCTTTAGATTTTTGAATGAATTGCATGTTTGATAAAAAAAAATAGCTATGTGTATCACGTGTAGCACTTTATTTTGCTCCGTAGCTCATGGTTGATTAACGAGGATTTGATCATTCAATGCAAAAAAAAAAAACAAGCTTTCAAAAGGCAGTAGTATTCCTCTAGACCCCAACTTTCTTCAGTTGGGGCCCTGCAACTGCAAAAGTGCCTTCGATGAAGCACATTTTTTACAACAAAGGGGAAAAAAGGGGCCTCCAAATAATCACCGGACATGTCTAATTGCCCACAACAGTTTCCCTAAAAGCAACAAAAGCTATCCTTACAGGACTAAGCAACAAAGCAAACAGAGACTTCAGAGTTAAAAAACAACATTATGGGCTGCCTAAGCATGCCCGAGCATGGTCAATTTTCGCCAGTGGTTGCACACTTTCTGTTTGGCGTACTGATCCAGTGATCCTTACTTACTTTTCCAGACCCAGGAAGAAGACGAAGTATATTACTAGCAGTATTTTCTGTCAGAAATCAGAACTGCCTTTTTTTGGTGAGCAATGCTATACATACGGCGTTTCGCGTGGCGGGCGCTCAGAGGAGGCGCCTCGATGGTCCGCGCATTAGGCGAAGCATTTCCGTTTTTTGGTGGAGAAGACAGTCAAAAGTGGGTGTGTACGCTGACATCAGGTAACTAGTCACCCCCGTCAACCTTTTCTGAAAAGAAACAAAAGGCTGGGGGAGTTTGATCCGGCAAAAGTTAGCTCCAGCTTTCAGATCGCAAGAAACAAACTTTAAGACACATCGCCACACCACGGTTACTACCAGCTGCTGCCAAACACGACACGACAGATCTGCAGCAAACACGCCCCAGAAGCAGCCCATAACCCCGGTGAGACGTACGTATCAACCCAGCTGAGTTAGAAGCGTCGTGATTCGTGAACCGAACCGAGCCAAAAGGAACAGTACAGAACAGAACAAGAACTACAAAACCTAGAAGAACAAGGCGAGGCAGCGCAGGAAAGCTGGCGGGGATGGAAAAGCCGGTGGCCGCCAGCCACAATCTGCCGCGCGACCCCGCCCACGGGATGGACCAGGCTCAGGCAGTCAGGCTGGGCCGGTGGACTGGTGGTTGGCAACCGGTGCGAGGAACCAGCCGGTGCCGTGCAGTGCGCTGCGCCGCGGGGTGCTGCACCGTGCGGATGCAGCTGCAGACGCGCCCCCACCACTACCACCGGCAGGGGCCTGCGTCGCGTTGCAAAAGCGCCGAAACGGCCAGGCCAGGCCACCCTGCCTGACACATGGATGGCGCGGACCACTAGCTAGCATGACTAAACTGTACGGTCACACTACCAACTACGGTGTGGCCGTCCTACCACGTGATAGCCCGGTAGGATAAACTTCCAAGCCTAATGGCGTCCGTTTTGGTCAAGTCTCCCACGACAAAAAGAGTGACGTGACAACACTCGTTTGACACGCCGAGATTCGTTCCGTGACAACATAATTTTACCACACCACGAACATGGCTAAAAGAATCAAGATTGTAAATAAAATTAGAGAAAAGTTATCTATAGACTACCAGAAGCTTGCTTGCTGCTGGCTAACCGAGCAGCGTGACTTGTGAGGTTCTCCCACTACACTGTCCACTGCATGCACTAGTACCCTGTTGTTCTACACGCTGCAGGCTGCACGGCTGCCTGCACCCCACTTCGTAGTATTGTGTGTATGTTTGTTCCGTCATTAACTTCTTGATGGCTCATTAACTTAGGGGAGTAGAGTAGGATTTTGTAGGTGCCGCTACCACAGATACTCCACTCCTAGCAGCACGAGTACTCAACAAAGCTGGCCAACACGCCTAGTATTTATCGCCGGGCAATGAATGATGCTTTAACTCGAGTCGCGCCGCACCGGATCACATCACACCGAGCACGGGGATAGCCGATCGCGACGGCCGTGCCGCGCGCGCGTACAGCAAGTATGGCACGGCTACGCTGTCTAGCACTACCGTGGAAGTGTGGAACCAACTGTACAAAGCTCTTTCTTTTTTTTGAGCTGGAACTGTACAAAGATCTAAGTTCGCGAACGTCAACCATATTTGGGCGCTCTCACGTGGCAAAAGGTTACAGTAAGAGCCAACATTGGTGATAACGACGTCCCGCATCCAGTGCCTTCTGCACCGCACAAGGAGCGAGCGTTGCTAATTGCCTACTGCCTAAGTGTCCGTGTCTCCTGCGAGCAATTTTTTTTCTAAACAAAATGCAGTAGTAGCAGGATTTGGATACTCATCTTCAGTATTCGGCATTGGAAGACATCTACATTTTTTTGTAGGCTAGTGTTTCTTTGATACAGTAATCGCTAGTGTTTCTATCGATCCTCTGCATTACAGCAACGATCTGGATCCGTAGCAGTAGCCAATGGATAGGAGAGTGAAATGCTATGTGGCTTCCACTCGTATGAGCTTTTGCAAAGTTGTACTAGCGCTCCGGGTTTTATTATGGCTCCAGTTTCTATGGAATTTGCGGTTGATTCATCTGATGAAGGCTAAGTTTAATTTGAGGGCGGGTAAAAATCTCCAAAATTTCGAAGAAGTTTTGCTCCGTGGCTACTGGAATCACGCAAGATGAAGGCATACATATGGGACAGACAAGAAATTTGTAAAGAATCCTAGAAGGAAAACGAAAGGTCACAGACTCAATCTTCGGGGTTACACCAACGAAAGTGAGGTTTGTTTACACCAAGATTCTTGTTCTTTTCTTATACCCCATGATTTGGAAGAAAATTCGTAGCAAGAGAAACATTGTGTGTGTGTGTGTTATGCAGAGAGAGACTTGAGGCGTACCAACGGTGTCGCCGCGATGGAACTTCTTGGAGGCGGCCCAGGCGCCGTAGTTGGGGTTGCCCATGATGGTCCACCCGGCCTTGTCGCCGACCTCGAGCACGGCCGCCGCCGCCATCCCCGCCCACATCACCGCCGCCGCCAGCGCTGCCACGGCCACGGCCGACCCCCTCCTCGCCCCATCCATGGCCAGCACCAAGAACGATGAAGCACGAGCGACAGAACGACTCACTCCGGCTACTTCCTCTCTCTCTGTTCTTGCTCGCTCTTGAGTAGACTAGACACTAGAGTGGAATGTGGCTGCGCAGGAGAGTGGCAGTACCGGCCGGGTAAATAAAGCTCCTGCGGCGAGCGTTTGGTGAGGGGGTTTTTCACGTGTGCGTGGCGGTAATTTCCGGAGCTTTTGCTGCCTCGGCTTGACCAGGGTAGCATGGCACGGTTCAGTGGTTCACTGCTCACCGCTCGCAACCTCTGCTGCTTGCTTCATCCAAGCACGTCTGCACATGGGTCGGGGAAGTGAGGGGACGCTGTAAATGCCAAGATGTCGTGCCGAGGCGTCGTGAGATTTTTTTTAAAAAAAAATATTATTATTTAAAAAGATAATTACAAAATCAAATAATTGGATTTTTTTTTTATAAAAGTAGGTATACGGCGTCGTTCCAATTGACGATAGGGGCCTTGTTTACTACCTATCGTCAGTCCACCTTCCTGTCGCTTTTTGAACTGACGACAGGAAGTGAACAATGTTCCTGTCGCTAATTGAAATGGTGACATGAAACTGCGGCCTCCTGTCGTCAGTTCAACTGGCGAAAGGATATAACTATTCAAACCTCAAAAATTAGTGGAAATGTTATTTTAATTCTAGAAAAAAAGAGAAGAGAGAGGAGAAGGAGAGACATAGCGAAGCCCTGCCAGTTCGTAGCGGAGAAGAGAGAGATGAAGTATCAGATCTGGTCGACTATTTTGCAGGTACATGTTTTTGTAACTTTGTACATTATTTCGAAACCTTATCGGTTAGCAAATAAAAATGACGAAGTAGAATTCAATAGATTAGATAATTTTAGTTATTTTATGTAGTACATCATTTGAGCTATGTATAGTTTATTTTATCGTGCAGATATTATTTATGTTGCAGTATTCGAATGATTTATAATAAATATGTAAAAAAATAGGAAGACACCAATTAAAAATCTTTAAAAATTGTCGAAAATACGTTTTAAACTAGAAAAATAGCATGACACATATTAAAATTGCAAAGAAAATTCAGAGTTGCTACATAGGTTACGTAGAGCTGCATTAAAATATTATGAATTTTACTTATTGTTTTTATTTGCTCATGGTAAATATTTAAAAAATGCTGAAGACACTTTTTAAACCAGGAAAGTAGCAAGATACCTATTAAAAATCTGTAAAAATTGCAGAGTAGCTTAGTAGGGTTTGTAAAGCCTAATTGAAATAATCCCAACATAATTATGATTGTCGTTTGTCTTGTGATAATTATTACGCTAGTCTTAGAAAATACTTTTTAAACTAGAAAAATAGCAACATTCCTATAAAATATATGTAAAAATTGTAGAGTAGGTTAGTAGGGTTTGTATAGCTTAATCAAAATAATCCCAACTTAAATTTGGTTTTCTAGTTGTGCACGGTAATTATTTTGTTAATGTCGATTCTTATTACTTTATGTATATGTCTCGGGGGTTTTACAACATATGCACTGAATTTTTAGGTATGGTAGACCCAGGACATGCTGTGCAGTGCCCATACAAGTTGCTTGACCTGGTCATTGATGTGCATCATCGTAGCCGTCTCAGTAGAATCCTCCCCAAGGAGGGCGAGGTGGCAATTGAGTTTGGTGCGCTGCGGCTACGCACACCTATAAAGGCGTGGAGGGTGGACCCATGTTGGATTCTGAGGTACGTGCAGTTGCAACCTTCGTGTACTCATTTGCAGCCTGACTAATTTGGACATACTAACGTTTATTCTTAATCTTTTCTAACGCAGTTTGAGGGCGGCAAGCCTCCTTCCACTAGCGAGGATGTCAAGGCGACATGGGAGAATGACCATGACCGCGCAGGCGATGGTCGTATGTTCGGGTGCTTTCCATACGATCGGTGCCTCATAACGGCGCTAGTTGACCGGTAGAGGCCGGAGACACACCCGTTTCACCTTCCATACGGGGAGATGGTGCCAACGCTTCAGGACGTAGCCTTCCTAACCGGGTTGCCCTGCGCTGGCTTTCTCTGGCGACGTACGACATCCCGACCACGTGGCGCACGGAGTTCCATGCGAGGTTCTAGGGTGCCGCCACGGCGGCGACTTCAAGGAGTTGACCACACCCACAGCCGATTTGAAGTGGATTTGTCAGTTCTACGTAAGTTTTCGTAACTCTTGTCCCCTCGTATCAATTAATTTGTGAACCTTGCTGTCGTGTATATGTCTTTTTGCAGCCCGAGCGTGTGGCGGAGGACGTACCCGACCACACGGTGAGGAGGCACTTCGAGACCTACTTGTTGTGCCTGTTCGGGTGGGTGATGTTCGTGGGGTTCCACAGAGACAGTATCGATAAACAATACATCTGGGGCGCACGCCAGCTGGCGGACTGGGAGGTGGAGGACATCCAGCTATACGCTTCGGGCTCGACGGTGATGTGTGCGACGTGTGCCACCGGGTTCAGGATAGCTTCGTCTTCTCTGCATGCCCGCTGCTCCTTCAGGTATGGTCCTTCGAACGTTTTCAGATCGGACGACCACAGTTAGACCTAGGAGCGTACACAGTCAACATGTACGCCGAGGACGACGATGTGGACCAGCCGACCATGGGTACGGTGTGGTGCCACCGACGGGTAAGTTTCCTGTACATTTATTCTTTTTCGTAATGTAATTCAATTTTGTATGCTAAGTTTCCGTTGTTCTATTCCACATGTCATCTACACGCTGATCACTATGCATGCGTCCTACACAGACTACGTTACGATGTTCGATCAGCTGATGGATGACTGCGTCATCTGGACACCGTACACTCCCGAAAGGGTGTACGCGGGCATGCCTCGGGGCATGTCGAGCTTGTGCACGCGAGACCACGAGTTCTGGTACATGCTGAGGTGTTTGGTGCACAACGTCTTCGTGGAGGAGTACCAGGTGCAGTGTGTCATGCACCAGTTCGGTTTGTGACAGGAGGTCCCAGCCCCCTGGGGGCAGCGGGTGGTGCCGAATGTCCATGCGTAAGTTTAAGTTTTACTACTGTCGTACCATTTGCCTTACGTACCTATGAAATAATCGGTTTGCCTTCCATAGGTACACCAGCGAGGGAGTACCTACTATGACTTCCTGGTCGGAGAGGATGTTCCCATGGGTTCAGGGTTGGATCAGCGCCTTTGCTGACGTCATCCAAGAGGATGCTCCTTACGACCCTGAGACTTACGCGCGATACATTGAGTGGTACTTCAGTCGGACGAGGGTTCGTTGCGTCAGGGTCATGGACGACCCACCACGACACGAGGTTGCGACGTCCGACACGTACCCACCCAGTCGGACTTTGCATTCCATCGCGTGGTACGTATTGAACGGTCCATACTTCTTATTTGCTTCGCAAGATTTCAGTTTCTAACTTGTTAATTATGTGTACAGGTCAATCTGCACCGGGAGGTGCACAAGTTGGCGGTCTCCGTGCATGAGTTGACGTTGGGGGAGCGCTTTAGCATGACGGCGCTGGACATCAGAGTGGTCATGGAACAGTTCCTCGAGAAGACGAGACGAGGGATCCAGATAGCGACTTGTCGTATGCCGAGTGACCTAGTCGACCCACCTGTGCGTGGACGGGTGGTGAGCCACGGTGCATCACGCTCCAGGAATCCTCACCCGGACATGGCGAGCGGGTCCTCATGGCACCGTGCTGGGAGTACCTCGGCACAGGTTGCAGGTCAGTTTGAAACACTCACGTCCAGTTCTTTATATCGAACTCCACTAGTTACTAACGACAATTTTCTCCGACATGTCCTGAGTACCACCCGTACATGGGGCAGGTATACGCAGAGCCGTCCTCTGGCCTTGTGCGATGAGGTATGACTATCTTGCTTGCGTGCATAACATACTATTCCCTGGTTTTTGTCATGTTTGCATGCACAACGTAATGTTTCACAAGTGGTTTTCGCCATGTTTACATGCATAACGTAATGTTTCACAGGTCGTACACTACTTTGGGACGAGCCGGTGTTTTCACACGAGGAGTCACACTCCTGAGACTTCAACTTCGACCAGTGTGGCAGCTAGGTTTCCGTGGAGGCTTTACAGCTACACGATGCGTCCGAACCGAGCCAACCGACGCAGGACACCCTCGCGACACCCCCTTAGGTTACTCGCGTCGGTCGAGTACCTCAGCCACCTGAGCCTTTGACATACTAGCACCAGCGCCCGCAGCTGCCTCGGACGAGGCCAGGGCGATAAGCGGGGGTACACACCCAAGAGGAGCTGCGAGTAGATATTTGTTCATGTAAATATTAGTCATGTCATGTAAATATTAATTTCTATACAAATATTATTATGCTAGTCTCGTGTTTCGATATTTATTTTTTGCGTGCACACTGCGACCATGTAAGGGATTCAGCATCGCGACACCCCACACCACCCTGGTTCTAGCCTTTACACCATCACGCTGCTTTTTCAGACTGAAAAGACCACGTCCTATCACGACACACGCTACCAATTTTGCAGATTGATATAACAACACACTATGATGCTAACTTTTCAGACCGACAAGACCACACTCTGCCACACCACTATTTTAGACCGAAAGGATCGCGCCCTGTCATGCCACACGCTGCCAATTTTGCAGATCGATATGACAACACATTGCGACGCTAACTTTTCAGACCGACAAGACCACACTCCGCCACACCACCTTTTCAGACCGAAAAGACCGCGCCTTGTCATGCCACACACTACCACTTTTGCATATCGATATGACAACACCCTACGACGCTAACTTTTCAAAACGACAAGACCACACTCCGCCACGACACCTTTTCAGACCGAAAAGAATGCCACACTCGCGCAACACGCTGCCACTTTTACAGACCAAGATGACAACACACTGCGACACCACCTTTTCAAACCAAAAAGACCACACTAGGCCACCCCCCTTTTGAGGCCGAAAAATCCCTTTATAAGAGGAGGTAGAAGAGAAGTGAAGGAGAAGAGAGCTGCAGGGTAATACTACACCATCACACCCAACACTACACAAAAGTTTGGTTCACACAACTGAGAGGAAGAGGATGGAGGACTCGACGAGCTTCTACAAGAGGATACTGCAAAAGTGCAAGTGGCTTGCCGAGAAGGCTAAACCCTACTCGGCTAATTCTATGAAAGATGCGTCGGTACCACTAGAGTTCCCATGGCCGCAATGTGTGTGCGAAGAACTGGCAAAGATCATCCAGTCCACACACCCGGCGACGGTTGCCTGGGCATACTACACGTGCGGTCACCATCTTGTAATCGTATTTTGCACACACACATATTTTTCACAACTTAAGTTCCATTACACAAATCCCTAACTATACCCGCGCATAATGGTAGGCGGAGATGAAATGAAACTTCTTCCATTGGATCAACGGCTCGGACATGTACGATGATCGTGACTTGTCGTACGCCGAGTGACCCGGTCGACCCACCTGTGCGTGGATGGGTGGTGAGCCACGATGTGTCACACCCCATGAATCCTTACCCGAATGTGGCGAGCAGGTCCTCGTGGCACCGTGCTGGGGTACCCCGGCACAGTTTGCAGGTCAGTATGAAACACTCACGTCCAGTTCTTTATATCGAACTCCACTAATTACTAACAACAATTTTCTCTAACAGTCCTGAGTGCCACCCGTACATGGGGCAGGTGTACGCGGAGCTGTCCTCTGGCCTTGTGTGACGAGGTATGACTATCTTTCTTGCATGCATAACATACTATTCCCTAGTTTTTGTCATGTTTACATGCACAACGTAATGTTTCATAGGTGGTTTTCGTCATGTTTACATGCATAACGTAATGTTTCACAGGTCGTACACCGCTTTGGGACAAACTGGTGGTGTCACACTTGGAGTCACGCTCTGGAGACTTCAACTTCGACTAGCGTGGCAGCCAGGTTTCTGTAGGGGCTTTACAACTACACGATGCGTCCGGACTGAGCCAACCGACGTAGGACACCCTCGCGACACCCCCTCAAGTTACTCACGTCGGTCGAGTACCTCGGCCACCTGAGCCTTTGACGTACTAGCACCGGCAGCCTTGTTGCCTCGGCCGAGGCGAGGCGACCTGGAATACGCCCAAGAGGAGCTGCGAGTAGATATTTGTTCATGTAAATATCAGTTATGTCATGTAAATATTAATTTCTGTACAACTATTATTATGCTAGTCTCATGCTTCGATATTTATTTTTGTGTGTACATTGCAACCATGTAAGGGAGTTAGTATCGTGACACCCTACACCACCCTAGTTCTAGCCTTTACACCACCATGCCACTTTTTCAGTCTGAAAAGACCGCACCCTTTCACGCCGCACGCTGCCAATTTTGAGATTGATATAACAACTCACTACGACGCTAACTTTTCAGACTGACAAGACCACACTCCGCCACACCACCTTTTTAGACTGAAAAGATTGCACCCTGTCACGCCAGACGCTGCCAATTTTGCAGATCAATATGACAACACGCTGCGACACTAACTTTTCAGACCGACAAGACCACACTCCGTCACGCCACATTTTCAGATCGAAAAGATCGCGCCCTGTCACGCCACACACTACCACTTTTGCAGATCGATATGACAACACACTGCAACGCTAACTTTTCAAACAACAAGACCACACTCCGTCACGACACCTTTTCAGAACGAAAAGAAGGCACCCTGTCATGCCACACGCTGCCACTTTTACAGATCGAGATGACAACACACTGCGACACCACCTTTTTAGATCGAAAAGACCACACTAGGCCACCCCCCCTTTTGAGGCCGAAAAATCCCTTTATAAGAGGATGTAGAAGAGAAGTGGATGAGAAGAGAGCTACAGGATAACACTACACCATCACACCCAACAATACACCAAAGTTTGGTTCACACAACTGAGAGGAAGAGGATGGAGGACTCGACGAGCTTCTACAAGAGGATACTGCAGAAGCGCAAGTGGCTTGCCGAGAGAGCTAAACCCTACCTAGATAATTTTATGAACGATACATCAGTACCACCGGAGTTCCCATGGCCGCAATGTGTGCGCGAAGAACCGGCAAAGATCATCCAGTCCATATACCTGACGACGGTGGCCCGGGCGTACTACACGCGCGGTCACCACCTCGTAAGCGTATCTTGCACACACATATATTTTTCACAACTTAAGTTCCATTACACAAATCCCTAACTACACTCGCACATAATGGTAGCCGGAGATGCAATGAAACCTCTTCCATTGGATCGATGGCTCGGACATGTACGATAAGGTGTTCATCCAGCAGAAGTACATACTGAACTATACGATGCAAGCCGAGACCTTCAAACGCTGGAAACCTTACGTACCTGACCCCGACCCTACTGAAAAGGCACCGGAGGAGCCCAAGCGCGCGACGCACAAGGGGAATACTCCTACTAATGAGACCGGCAGGCGTCCTAGTGCTCCCCGTCGCCCGGATGCAGTCCGGATCGAAGAGGTAAGTTATTCTCAGCTTGCATCATGATTATTAATTTGGCCCTTCGTTGTGTTGTGCTAACATCATTCAATCATCCAACCTGTCTCGCAGAACATGGCTAACTTTAAGACTGGCCACCGCCGCAAGTAGACCAGAGACAAGGGGAAGGGACCGATGGGCTACCACGACTGATCGATTTTGTTCTAATCAACCTTTTTCGGATTTCAAAAAGACGCACATGTATCATAGGTGTATTTCAGTTGGTTTATTCGTGCATGTTGACGTTTCTAATGTACGTAACCTAACCCTGTTCGCCATGTATTTCGCAATTAAATTATGAACTCTTTCAAACTTACATCTCTTTCTCCCAAATATTTGGACTGTTAAATATTATGTAATCTGTTCCCAAATGAATCGGTTCTACGAACAATGCAATCGGGACAACATCGCACATGGCAGTCCTAAATCCAAATATTTTTTCCATTTCGCTCCGAAGGGGGTTGTTTGTGTCATTACACCGCCGAACTTGCATTCTCTACTTCACGTTACATTGTCTTATCCGATTTTGCATTCTGAACTACACGGACACTTCAATGTATTACCATTTTTTTTAAAAAAATAACATTTTTAAAAATTCTCTAGACATAAATTTTAAAAAAGATAGAACCCTCCTGTCATCAGTTCAATTAGCGACAGGACTCCTGTCGCCAATTCAAATGGCGACAGGGTCCTGTCGCCAATTGAACTGGCGACAGGAATCTCCCCCGCTGTTTCAATTAGCAATAGGGTCTCTGTCACCATTTGGAATAGCGGCATGCACATACTTTTGTAATTTTTTTGACTATTTATTTTTTGTAATTATCTTTTCAAATAATAATTTTTTTAAAAAAATTGGCGTCGTGGTACGTAGACGTCGTACAGAATTTGAGAATTCTGAGTTCTTGTTGCCGCCAACTTATTCGTATCAGACACAATATAATATTATGACATACGTGTCGGAGTTGAGACTTTTGAGTTTTTTGCCTGGCACATTTAGCAAACGTATTAGCAAAAATGGCTTCCGTCGTGTAGAATTTGCAAAAATGACACCTTATCCACACGGCCACCGTGCGCTTTTCATAATGGGCCAACATGTAGAATGTCGCACAGCCACCATGCGGTGTAGGTTGGTGCCGCATGACCATCGTGCATGCTGCAAGGATTGCATGGCCACCGTGCATGCAAGTGTTAATGCATGGCCACCGTGCATGCTAAGATTTATCGCCTAATGTCCTGCCGTGTGGCCACCATGCATGATAGAAATTTTCGAAGACAAGCATTATTTAGTGCTTAATCGTGAATAAATACAATAGAATAGAAATTAGGCAAGTATGACTAAGCCAAGCATTATTCAGCGCTTAATTGTGACATAAATACAATAGAAATTTTCGAAGCCTAAATAAGTATGAACAAAGTTAAGTGTGAGACATCATGACCATTATCTTAGGTTTCCCCCCTCCAGTTTAAAATAAAGACAATTTTAAAACATACTTTTGCAGCGTTTAATAAATCATCAATTGCACTCCTCCCATTGGGTATAGCGCAGCAGTACACACATAACATACAAAATATGCGTACAAATATAGCAAAACAAAATCGCACAACACGGGATACAATATAGCTCACTCGTCTGAGCCACTACTCTCTGCTCACTACATCTGCATCCGTGTGTGCATCCCTGTTTTCCGTCGAGCATGTCTCATGGGATACGTTAGCCGGTCCGACTCAGGACATCGGTGCTTACCAAACCCAGCTTTCTACGACTCAGCTTACTGGTGCACCTCTACCCACTCAATAGTCTTCGTACCTCCTTCGATCCGACACGCGCTCTCCGAACCGGCTAACGTATCCCACGAGACATGCTCGACAGAAAATAGGGATGCGCACGTAGGCGTAGCAAGCAGAGAGTAATGGCTCAGACGAGTGAACCATATTGTATCCCATGTTATGTGATTTTGTTTTGCTATATTTGTATGTATATTTTATATGTTATGTGTGTATTGTTGCGCTATACCCAATGGGAAGAGTGCAATTGATGATTTATTAAACATTGCAAAGGTAGGTTTTACAATTGTCTTTATTTTAAACTGGAGGGGAAAAACCTAAGATAATGGTCATGATGTCCCGCACTTAACTTTGTTCATACTTATTTAGGCTTCGAAAATTTCTATTGTATTTATGTAACGATTAAGCGCTGAATAATGCTTGGCTTAGTCATACTTGCAAAATTTCTATTCTATTGTATCTATGTCACAATTAAACACTGAATAATGCTTGGCTTCGAAAATTTCTATCGTTCATACTTGGATGCACGGTGGCCATACAGCAGCACATTAGGCGATTAATCCTAGCTTGCACGATGGCCATGCACTAATCCTTGCCTGCACGGTGACCATGCAATCCTTGCAGCATGCACGGTGGCCATGCGGCACCTACCTACACCGCATGGTAACTGTGCGGCATTCTCTCCACCGCACGGACATCATGCGGCTTTCTCTACGTGTTGGCCTATTAGGAAAACCGCACGATGGTCGTGCGGACGAGACGTCATTTTTATAAATCCTGCACAACGTGAGCCATTTTCGCTAATACATTCGGTAAATGTGCCAATACGACCAAAAACTTAAGACTTTTGACTAACATGGTCAGTGCGGCTAGCTAGTCTCAAACCAAATAACTGTACTACTCCAATGCGCGTACAAGACTTTGACTTGTGCCTCCATTGACGGCTTGACGGTGGTTAAACTAGAGGATAAGATGTCAGACGTTGAAACTGATAGTTCCAACTACTGTATATACTTTCCACAGAATTTTTTTTTAGAGAGAGACTTTTGACAGAGTTCATATATTGCTGGCGAGTAGGTTACATTGATGCTAGAAAATTGTGACAAATAACTCAGTCACACCCTAGTGTACGCCAGATTCTTCGAGTCTGGGCAAGTCTCGCTACGGCTAACATGCATAGACGAGTTGATATGTGCATACGGAGTTGACAATTCCAATACACGTATGATCTGCTAAAACCAATATCGGTTTCTCTGTACCGATGCTTATGTAGACATTTTGTGCTCACAAAAGCACAATACACAATACACACCCAAATGACACTGTGTAAGATTAAAAAAAACCGATTAGTGCAACAATAATATAAAATACAAAAAAAAAATCAGTGAAAAAGAATCAGAACATACTGCTAATGTGCTAATCTACGATTACGAGGCAAGTTCATTATCCGAGATTTAAAGCCTTGAAACCGTCGGGTAATGATGTTATCAGCAATTGTTTTTAACATCCCCGCTTGGTGTATCACACCATTAAGCCATTCATTGAAAATCGTGTTGCACACTTCAGTCTTGATAAAGGCTTTTTCTCAATGGTTTTCGTCGACACTGGCATTATCAATACCAACTCAATGAATTTGTAAACCAATGGGAAAACCGTATGTTTTTTTTATTTCAACCATCTTTGTAGCCAATGATGCAAGATCTTGACAAGTAGCAAATGCAGCGTGCCTTCTCATATGAAGAATCTAAGTCTCAAGTTGATCCCTTATAACTACACAAACTGACATGATACCTAATAACTTCTAAAACAGTTAGCTACATAGTTTAAAACATACAAGCAAATCACCATATATAGCTGAAGTGCACAAGGGAAACTCAGAAATGCTGAGAAGTACTCCATGTAAAAAGAGGGGGGGGGGGGTGTTGCATTTCTAACATTCTCATGCTCGCTGTTGCCGCCTAGAGGGAGCGAGGAGGGGAGGTAGGGAGTTAGGGCTATTGGGTTAGGATTCGGGAGGGAGGGGGAATCACCTTCTCTTCTTGCTTCGGCGCGCCGTGAACTGGGGTTCACTACGGCCCTGTGGCTAGCGCCTTCGCGGTCTCCCACCCGGCACCTGCGGTTGCGGCCCTCCTGGCTGCGCGCGCCTCACTACCTCGCCGGTCTCCGCCACCTCCTAGCAACGCCCTCGGCCCTTCGCTGCCGCCGCTTGGAGGGTGCGAGGAGAGGAGGTGGGGAGTTAGGGCTAGGATTCGGGAGGGAGTGGGAATGGGGAGGGAGACTAGAGTCCGTGTGAAGCCATCAAATCATGGGGGCCAAGTGCATCCCAGGCCCAAATGCACATCCTAGCCGCTCAAGAGGTTGTCTTCAACCTCCAACGGCTTAGACAGAGCATCCATGAGAATCTAATGGCTCGCAGATCGAAGCTCAGGCAAGTGCCCACCCTACGCTGAGGGTTGGCTACCCTTGCTTGTGAGTTGTGAGACTGACAGCATTTAGAGCTGGCCAAATGGGCCGGGCCTACCGGGCCGGCACGAAGCACGACACTGTAGGTCCGGCCCAAGCACGGCACGGTCTGCACTGTTCATGAGCCGTGCTAGCCTGGCATGAGATCCCGGACCATGCCTGGGCCGCCACCTCGGCACGACTGTTGCCGCCCAAGACGATCTTGGCCGTGTGCACGCAAGACGCAAGACGCAAGACGCAAGACGGGCGGCCCGGAGGCACGGCTATGGGGAAGCGGATCACGGAGGGTCGGAGGCGGCGCAGTCGGTCACACGAGCGCGGGAAGGAGGAGACGGGCAGTGGCGGCGCTGGGCGCGGTGCTACTGGCCGGAGCAGACGGAGGAGGCGGCGCCGAGGAGGCGGCGACCGGCGGGTCGTCGAGGTGGCACGACGCAGTGCCATCGAGGCAGCCGAGGTCGTCAAGGCGGCGGGGTTGAGGAGGTGGGGGGTCGACGAGGCAATGGGGTCGTTGAGGCGGCGGCGGGCTACGGGAGGCGAGGAGGTTGCGGGTCGCCGAGGTGGCGGGTCGCCGAGGCAAGACTGCGGCGGGCCTGGGAGGCGAGGAGGAGGCGGGTCGCGGGAGGCGAGGACCGAGGAGGCGGCGAGGTCATGGGGAGGCAAGGAGGCGGCGGGTCGCGCGAGGCGCTGGGGTCGGCGAGGAGTCAGGCATGCCGTCTGTGGCACGCACGGCGAGAGAGTGGTTGGGGGGAGAAGAAGACGGGCGTAGGCGAGCCAGGCCGTGTCATGCCCGTGGGCCGTGCCCAGCACGGCACGGCCCGAAAAATTTGGCCGTTGGGGGGTTTTGACCATTTTTTTGATCGTTTTTTACCATTGGGGACTTAAAAAATAGCAAAAAAAAAATCAAAAAATTCCGAATTTTTTTCTATAAATAGCCACCATACCCCCCCCTCATTCAGCACCCCTTCATTCTCCATTCTCTCTTTGAAATTGTGTTGTGCAAATTCAAATCCATGTTGAACTAATTTGGTAAAATTCAAAAAATTTGTGCCAAAATTTGGAAATTTCAATTTTAAATCGACAAGTCGTGAAAAGAGGTACAATACTATTTTTGTAATACTTTTATTGTTAGTTATTGTTATTCTAAGATGAAAGTAGTAATACTGTTAGTTTCGATTTTGTAGTTTTCGTTATGGACAGTCCTTACGACAGCTTTGCTCTTGGTGAGTACGGACTTTCATCGGAGGAAATTGTGTCTATAGAGGTGGATGCAGTTGCCTCAAACCAACCGGAGGTTTCACCGGAGGAGCAAGGTGGAGTTCCGTCATCAGGCTCCACGTCAGCATCAGGCTGAATGGCAACCGGAGCAAAGAGGTCGAGGTCGTCTACATCGAGAGTGTGGGAGAATTTCGACAGGACAACCAAGCAAGACGTAGCGAGAAATGAGGTACCATATGCTATTTGTAAAATTTGTCGCCATGAATTGTCTGCAAAGTCTACAAGTGGAACGGGACACTTGATTAGACATGCTACAAGATGTCGAACCAAGCAAGGATTGACGATGAGGCAGACGCAGCTGCCATACAACCCCGACGATACGGTATTTAGTACGTGCACATTTTCGGTGGCCCTGACCTCGGACATATGGAGTGGTCGGGCTAGGAGGGATTACCTTAGTGCAGTTGCGCATTATATTAATGACGACTGGGTAATGGAGAAAAGGATTATAGCTTTGAAATTAATTGATGTAGCACACACGGGGGAGAATATTGCGAACTGTATTATCAAAGTCGTGGAAGACTTTAGTCTTATAGACAAAATATTCGCAATTACTTCAGACAACGCCGCTTCAAACTCTAGGGCCATGGACATTCTTACTCCAGTGTTGAGTACATATGCCGATTCCTTCTTACTACATCAACTATGCGCTTGTCATATTATCAACCTTATAGTCAAATGTGGTTTGAAGTGGCTGAGTCCGTATATTAAAGCTTTTCCTGATGCGATTTCTTTCTTGAATAATTCTAACGTAAGAATAGCACAATATAAGAACTTCTGCAGGGCGATGGGTGTACGTCCAAGAAAGTTCGGTTTGGACATGGAGGTAAGGTAGAACTCTACTTACCTCATGTTTAAGAATCTTTTACCATACAAGAGCACTTTTTCTGTATTTATTCAAACGCACTATCCTAGTACTGACGGTACTATACCGTTAATTGAGCAACATTGGTTCGTTGCTGAGAAGATATTGTTGTTTTTAGAAATTTTTTATGAGGCAACTATTACTTTGTCTACTGTCTACTATCCAACATCTCCAATCATTGTGCATACTATTTTATGGATTGCTACTCAATTGAAAATGTTTGAAAATGACATGGTTTTACGCAATGCTATTGTTTCCATGAAATCTAAATACCTTAAATATTGGAGAGAAATCCCTTACCTATATGCATTTGCATTTCTTTTAGATCCTAGGGCTAAAATTGGTGCATTTGGTAATGTACTTGATCTTCTTAGTGATGCTATGTGGCTAGACTATACTGACTATTTTACATAAGTTTGTTCTCGGTTATACGAGGTTTACCAAAGGTATGAAAATAGGTTCCGGGGAGTCTATTCGCAACGACCTCCAGTAGCCCCCACCTCAAGTGGGAAGACAAATATGTGGGGCGTGATCTTTGGTGCCTCTTCCTCCAGGTGTAGGTCCAGGGCTTCTTCTTCTTCTTCTACACCAACGCCTACTCAGCCAAGACCCACAAGGAGTGGAAAACTATCCACCTATTCACTAGTACATACAAACTCATCACAGATGGTTCGGAACCGTCATCACAAACGGTTTTTGAACCGTCTGAATTTGTATGTCTGTGATAATAGTGGTTATCACAGACGGTTTTTTGTTGAAACCGTCTGTGAAGGTATAGTATCACATATGGTTTTCGTTAAAAACCGTCTATGATACGTAGGATATCACAGACGGTTCTATTTACAAACCGTCTGCGATTTGAAACATATCACAGACGGTTAGGAAATATAACCGTTTGTGATATCCTATGTATCACAGACAGTTTTTAATGGAAACCGTCTGTGATACTATACCTTTACAAACGGTTTCAATAAAAAACCGTCTATGATAGTTCTTTATACCTAACTATTTTTCTTTTGATTTTTGGCTAGCCTCAGGAATTGCTAGCCATGCCCTCTAAAAACAAGAATGCAGAAAACAGATATATCACAGATAATCAATTGTTGACAACTCAAAGTGATCATTACTCAAAATAAATTACAAAAGAATTTGTTCAAGTATTGTCGCTATAGTTACAATTGGATTACAATTGAATCAATTGTTTGCAGGTGGTTGAGAGGTGTCGACAGGGTGAAACTTTGCGTCGGCGACGGAGTGAAACTCTCCGTTGGGGTTAATAATCTGTGTCTTGATGAAGGCGCAGAGTTTGCCTCGAACGTCCGCGATTTCTTTCACAACGAGTGCATCTAAATCTATGATCAAGTCATGTCACTAGCAATAGTAAAGTGGTAATCATATATAGTTAAATTTATAATTAGGAAATAATTATTTCGAAATTGACAAACCTCGGGACCCTTCATCTTAGAAGCAATGATTTGCTGCATATGATGGCAAACGTAGAATGCACATAGCTGATCATTTTTTTTGCTGGAGGCATTGCAAAAATAGAATTACATATATAGGTATAGTCAGTTCGAGACGCATTGTTACGAAGTATGATATAGGATTATTGTGTTGTAGCGCATACCAAAAATCGCGTCCTATGTTGCAGTGTGGCGTTCGATCCCTTGTAAGGTCCTCCGTTTCAACATAGGCGATGAACGACCTACATGATTCAAAAAAGTTATCCTCGGCCATTTCTGTAACATCCCAAAGTGCTGTTACCAAAATAAATTAAATAAAATTATTATTTTATTGGATTTTCTGAAATTTGAAAGAGTTTTGTTGCTTTATTGGAATTTCTTAAGTTTTAAAAGTCAAAATAAAATTTATTAAAGTTTTTGAAGTTAAAGTTGAAAAATAAAAATTTAATTATTTTACGGAATTTTAAAAGTTTTTTCCTAATTATTTTAAAGCCAACATAATTTATTTACAAAATTAAAAGCCAACTTTAAGTTGAAAATAATTTTATTAAGTCCAAAATAACTCTAGGAATTTCTGTGAATTTTTCTAGAATTTTTGGATTTTATTTGCTATCTTCTAAAGCCCTTTTGATTTAAAAAAAATATTTTAATTAAGAAATGCATTTAAATCCTTCTTTAGCCTTTTGGGCCGAAACCCTAGCTCGACCCGTTTTCCTCTCCCGTGCGTGTGGCCTATTTTGGCCTACTCTCCCACGCACCGCTTCACCTATCGCCACCGTCGGATCTTGATCCGACGGCCTGCTTCCTCCCACCCCCTTTTCCTTTCTTGGCTGTCACTGCCACGTGGGCCTCGCACCCTTCTTCCTCTCTGCTTCTTCTCCCCCAAACCGCCCGCACGCCACCGCCATTAACAGCCGTGCGGAGCTTCGCAATGACCGTGATTTCTTCCCCTTTTCTCGCACCCGCGTGCGCATTCAAACCGCCCGCTCACGCCGCCTTCCCCTTGACCGTTTCCCCCTCAATTAGCGCACGCGTTCGCTGGATTTTCGCCATGATCGACGTGATGGCCACACGACCCGATCTCCCCCTCTCGGTTTCCTCCGCCCCTATAAAAGGAGGCATGGTGCGCCCCTCGTCCTCCTCAACTCATTCCAGTCACTCATTCCTCCTCTCCCCTCTCGGTTTCACCGGATTTCGAGTTTGAAGATCCTCGGTTGAGCGCCCTTTCTTCTCTGATTCCAGCGCTGACACCGCCTACTCGCCGTCGCCACCTACACCATCAGCTTCACTGCATCATCGCCTACCCGGTGCGTGCCTCGCCCTTGCCGGAGACCCACCAGAGCCTGTCGCCGCCGTCGACCCGATCTTCGCCGCCGCCTTTTCCCTCGCCGCCGGCGAGCCGTGCGAGCCCTAGCGCCGCTAAGGTGAGCGCCACCTTCGCTGTGCCCTCCTCTTTCTATTGGTGTGATCACCGACCGCTGCCATGCCTCTAGTCGCCGGCGAGCATGGTCCAGAGCCGGCGCCGTCACCGTGCTAGCGTGGCATAGCCACCTCACCTCCACATGTCGCCACCTTATCACCTTTTGCCCATGTGGCCGCGATGTCACGTGCCCACATGGCGGTGACATGGCATCCCCTTCAGCCGAAAAAACCAAATTATCCGCTGATGTCACCATGACGTCATAAGAAGACTTTCCTTCAGAAAAATAATTCTGAAATTCGGAAAACCCTGATTTCATCTGAATTGTAAACTTCCCGGGGTTCGTTCTCCTTCATACGAACTCCGATTTCGTCGATTCAAATTTCTAAATTCATATAAAATTAAGATCTAGCTAACTAAACTAAAATTATTTAATTTGGTGTTCATTTGAATCTTTATTTGATTTTTTTTGAATTTGGCTTATTTTCGTGTATAGATTTCGACGACTTCGAAGAGTCAGATTTCGACGCCGTTTGAGAGAAATTAACCAAGCAAGGCAAGTTATACCCTTGATCATATTGAGCCCAGTAATTAAAATTATTTAAATTCTATTTTAAATTATTATTGCATGCTTATTTCTATACAGTAATTTAAATTTCCGTTTTAAATTTGTAGTTATGCCTAAATCCTTTGTACTGCCAATCTTGATATTGAAATATTCATACCTTGTCACCTTAGATGAAAATCTAGTTCATGCAATAGTATGAACTAGAACACTTTGGAAAAATTGATGCTTAGCCATGCTTAGACCAAAAATGTTTGATTTGGGAATTTTTAGCCAAAAATCAAATGTTGTTTAAATTGTATCCATAGCATTGGTGTGCCGTGGAAGTTTCAAATGATTTTGGAAACCAAAATAAAATCAAAAACTGGTTTAGACTTGGGCGAAACGGGTAGTTGGTGGGTGCAAGTTTATGCACAGGCTCTTCTCTGGAATGGTTGAGGCCCAGGGTTTGTTTTGGAAGTCACCCAGTCAATTAAGGACCGGTCTGTGAGCTGCGGATTGTTAAGCCAAAATCATACTACCACATGTCCTGTATGGGCAGGACCTGGCTGACTAATTTGTAATGTTCCACCGTGGTCATTCCCTTCAGATGCGGTGGGTAGTCATGTTATGACCTACGTTAGTCCCACCTGGCACAAGAGGGGGCTAGGAACTCTGCGGATTTCTATCCAAAGGGGGCGAAACCTTAGCGAGGGGGGACTGCAGTGGAATGGCGCATTGTAAAAGTCTTGACATGTGCTCTAGACTACTTACCTAAGATAGTGAGCGGTGGTATCGACAGGTGCCAAACAAACTAGATAATTCATGTCATGTGGGTAAAGTTGTACAACCTCTGTAGAGTGTCAATCTATTCGAATAGCCGTGTCCACGGTCATGGACATGCTGAGCAAAGCCTTTCGTGGATTAGACTATGGTTTTGATTTAAAAATGTTTTGACAAAAATGATTTCATGAATGTTTATTCCATGTGGAAAAATTGGGCAGAAAGCCTGATGCAAGGGGGTAGTCCTTCACCCCTTGTGTATGGAGATTTATCCTATACTTGAAAAATGATGAACACAAAAAATGAAATTTGATTTTAGATATAGTATAACTGCTTTTGAACACAAAAAATGTCAAATAGTGATTTTACACAAATCAACGATATTAAGCCTTCCTTTGAGATATCCATGTATGCATGTCATTCTGTTATTTGACGGGTGTAACTTGCGAGCATGGTAGTTGTGCTCATACTTGCTTTATGCAAACAAATTTCAGAGGAGAAGGAATTTGCTACCGGTGTGGATCTCGACGACTAGGCCGCTACCCCAGTCGATTACCTGTGGCAGATCAGCTAGATTCCACTACGTCTTCTTCGTCTTCCGCTGTGTTCTTTATTGTTGGTTTGTAAGCCTCTTTTGTAATAAACTCTATTGATTATTAATAAAGTATTACGATTTATGGATGTTACCATATCTGTTCACTGTGTGAACTAACTACTGATCATGGGACTAGTTCAGAAGTGCACAGAGGATTTGGGGTGTTAATCCCAGGTCCGACAATTTCAAACGAAGGAAGACTACAATAGAGTTATGTATGAAGAAAATAAGCATACCTGTCGAGTATTTCTTACACAATGCTAAAGTCGTGCCTTTTGCTGAGTAGAGAATCAAGGTATATTACCTTGTTCCACTTTGGTACAATGACTATAAGGATCCAGTGGTACATACTCATGCATGTCGCTATAGTCATTAAACCTAAGTTCGTGCTACGTATAAAGTACAAATGAAATTTATATAGCAAGTAGTGAAGCACTTACTCCTAGTTGAAGGGCACCACTATGTAGTCCTTGTCGTCCTGACGAAGCAATGCTGTCATTATGTATTTCTTGACGAAGGATGTGTCTTCTTCGATGGTTTGCATAGAGACCACGTGTGGGTCGTGGAAACCCATCGGTTCGTCAACTTCTCGGGCTTTTCTCATCATGTATCTATACATAAGCAATGAGTTGTGATATTTATCGGTATTACGTGAATATAGAACTTGATTGTATACACTTACAGTGTCCAACATCGTAGAAGCAAGGCGTCGATGGCAGTGAGGTTGAATAGGTCATATAATTCGTTGAAGCCCACGACGAAGTGGCCTGGCCCGTTGAAGAAATGCTCATCCTTGTATCTAACGGTGATTCCAGTATCGCACCCCTTCTCTTTAGTCTTCCGCGTGTACCAGACATGCAAAGCCTGACAACCTAGTTCAGCGTGGCGTAATACTGTGTCGGTGGCCAACGGACTTCCGATGGAGTATTTCGAGGGAGGCGCCTAGTCGTAAAGTGCATTGTAATGCATTGTTGCTCAAGGAGCATCAGCCCACCCTTCTGGAGGAGTTTCAGCGTCTCAACTTGGGTTTGGTTGAGCAAGGTTTCCTCGCTACCTTGGTTGTGCAACCAACCTTGGTGGATCGTGTCAAGGCCGCTCAGCAATCGGATCCTGGAGTGAACCAAATCAGGCAAAATGTCAAGAACGGAACCGCCAAGTGCTTCTCTGAGGATGAGCTTGGTGTTGTGAGGTTCGGGCAACGCCTTGTGGTTCCAAAGGACATGGAGTTGCAGAATTTAATCCTCCACGAAGCCCACGATTCGCCTTTGTCCATTCATCCTGGGGCCACAAAGATGTATCAAGATCTCCGTTAGGGATTTTGGTGGACCCGAATGAAGAGGAGATTGCGAAGTTCGTTGTCGAAGCGCGGCGTGTGTTGTCGTGTGAAGGCCGAGCATCATCGGCGTCGGTGATCGCTTGACCCCACTGTTCCTAAGTGGAAGTGGGATTCGATCGGGATGGATTTTATCACCGGTCTACCCAGGTCACCGAGAGGAAATGATGCCATTTGGGTTGTCATTGATCGGTTGACTAAAGTGGCACACTTTCTTCCAGTCAAGACCAAGATTCGTACCAATCGCCTAGTTGAGCTCTATGTATCCAGGATCGTGAGCTTACATGGTGTGCCGAAGACGATCGTTTCTGATTGTGGTTCTATCTTTACTTTCCAGTTCTGGCATAGCTTGCAAGAGGCTATGGGAACTCGTCTTTCCTTCAGCACAGCATATCATCCCCAAACTGATGGTCAGACCGAGAGGGTCAACCAAGTTTTAGAAGACATGCTCCGTGCTTGTGTTATTTCCTATGGGAAGCATTGGGAGAAATGCTTACCATTCGCCGAGTTTTCTTACAACAACATCTTCCAAGCCAGTCTCGGTATGGCACCTTTCGAGGCCTTATACGGGAGAAAGTGCAGAACCCCGTTGAACTGGTCTGAGACCGGCAAAAGACCTTTCTTTGGCCCGGACTCGATCAATGAGGCCGAGAGTCAAGTCCAGCTTATTCGTGAGCGTCTTCGCATAGCTCAATCCAGGCAAAAGAGCTATGCGGATTGCCGTCGTCGTGAGTTGAGTTTTGAGCCTAATGACTTTGTTTATCTCAAAGTCTCTCCTTTGAAGGGCCATCAATGTTTCGGCGTCAAGGGCAAGTTAGCTCCTCGGTATGTGGGTTCCTACCGCATCATCGAGAAGAAGGGAGCTGTTTCCTATAAGTTGGAGTTGCCTGCTGCACTTGAGGGGGTACATGATGTGTTCCATGTGTCCCAGTTGAAGAAGTGCCTCCGTGTTCCAACTGAGGAAGCTCCGTTGGAAGCTCTCGATGTCCAAGAAGATTTGACCTATTGCGAGCATCCTGTTCGCATACTCGAAGAGGCTGAACGAAGAACGAGGAATCGTTCCATCAAGTTCCTTAAAGTTCAGTGGTTGAACCATTCCGAGGATGAAGCTACTTGGGAAAGGGAAGATCGTCTGCGTGTCGACTACCCCTCTTTCTTTTTCGAGTGAGCCAAATCTCGAGACGAGATTTCTGTAGGGGGGGGGGAGATTTTGTAACATCCCAAATGTATAAATGGGTGTGTGTTTCAAATGTAAGAAAATATGTATAAAGTAAAAGTTTTCTCACATCTTGAAACTCTTGAACATTTCCATAATTCTTGTCAAGAGTTGTGGAGTTCAAAAACGTAAACCTCCTGTTGACTAAAGTCAAACCCTTATTCCACTTTGTCACAAATCCTGTGCCAACCTTTGGAAATAATTTTTCCTTGGTTTTAGGGATGATGTGTGACCCCTCTGAATTATTTCATAATTTTTAGAAATTATTTGATAAATTTTGGAGGTAAGTCAAACCCTAGAACAACCTTGATGAATTTCTGGAGAAAAATACAGTGCACAAAAACCTTTGGAAATTTTAGAAAAGGTTAATCCTGGAGTGAGGAAGCTCTAGTTAAAATTTCGGAATTTTTGGAGTTAGTTTGCTACCTCTAAAAATTCCTCCAACCTCAGCCTTCAAATTTGAATTCAAATCAGGCACTGCTCCTTGGGTCCGAGCCGCTTTCCAAGCGGGTCAAACCAAACCGCGCCCCAGCCCACCTCGAGCTCCTCCTCCCCGCGCGAGGTCGTGCCCGTTGGATCAGAATCAATGGCCACGACCTCCGCCACAGCCAACCTCGGCCCAGCTCTGCCGTGCTCCTCCCAAGGAGTCGTGTCCGTTGGATCGAGAATCCAAGACCACGACCTCCCTCCCCCCCGATTGTTCCGCCTAACGGCCCAGACCTCCCGCGTGAGGTCGTGCCCCCATTGGATCGTAATCCAATGGCCACGACCTCCCCTCTCTTTTCGTCGCCGTTGGATCAACGTCCAACCGCCACGACCTCCCCACCTATTTTTCCGTGTCGTGCACAACCGCCACGACCTCCCACCTATGTTGTGCGCCGTTGGATTGAAATCCAACCACCACGTCCTCCCACCTCTGTTCGTAGCCGTTGGATTAAAATCCAATAGCCACGACCTCCTCAGCGTCGTGCGCAACATCCACGACCTCCCATCAATGTTGTGCGCCCTTGGATGTAAATCCAATGGCCACGACCTCCCTTCTATGATGTGCGCCGTTGGATTAACATCCAACAGCACGACCTCCCCTCGCTTGTCCGCGTTGCGCGCAGCGGTCCAGACCTCCCCACCTAGGTTCCGCACCATTGGATGCAGATCCAACGGTCGTGACCTCCTATCCCTTTCCGCGCGTGACCTCCCCTTTTTGTTTCGCAACCGTGCGATGGAGATCTAGCGGCTGTGACCTCCCCTTTTCCTTTCGCAACCGTGCGATGAGGATCCTGTGGTCGTGACCTCCCCCTTCCTCTTCAGACCTCCCCGAATCTGATCGGAGGGTCACGACCTCCCAACCTTTCTTATCGAATGGTTGACCTCAGCCCCTGTTCTTCTCCTTCCTCGGGCTCGCGCGCGTGCGCCATGGCAGAGGAAGGGCAGGGCCTTGTCACCTCCCAACAGCTCTTTTGCTGCCAGCATTAAATGCGGGTCAGCTTTCCGCCCCCAAAGTCCTGTGCAGACCTGCCCCCATCCCCTCCACGTCCTTGTCTGAGCCATGGACCGAGCCATGGGCTAAGCTCACCATGGAGCTTAACCTTAGCTCATGGCCTCTGCTCCCCGGGCTATAAAACCTCCCTTAGCACCTCCTTGGCTTCCTTTAAACACCTCCTAAGCTTCACCTTGCTCCTCGGTGCTTGGTGGAGCTCAAGTCGTTGAAATCCGAAAATCGCCATTGGAGGCCGCGAGCAAGCTTCTTCCTCCTCGGTGCTCCAGTGGTTCCTCCATCAATTCTTTTGTGTTATCTCGTGCCTCTCATCTTCCTAAGCAAATCCCCTAACCTAATATGGTTTGACATTCGCAGAGAAGGTCGCATTGGGGATTTGTTCATCGTCGGCCGAAATCACCCCCTTTCTTCCTCAGCCCCGGTAAGACCTCCTCCTTTCAATTCCTCGCTCTGGGAGCATCTCCTAGCTGTGTTGAATCCATCTTGATGACCCGATGCTGTTAATTTCGCCTAGGTCCTCTTCTCCACTTTGTCCTCCTCGACGCCGGCAAGGTCCTCCGCCGCCTAAGCTCCTCAGTCCTCCTCGGGTCCTCCCTGCACCTAGGTAACCTTCTAAGTAACCCCTAGGAGCTGGGCACCCGCTTGAATGGCTGATTGCGGAGCTTTCCATTCATTTTCGCTTTTGGCCGTGCGCTACCGCGTCGCTCCTCTCCGGCTCGCCGGCGCTCTGGTCCACCACCGCCGGTGTGAGTGGTACCAGTGGGTGCGCACTACTATTGCGCACCCGTACCTGGCATCCATTCGCACCGCCGTGGCCTGAGTCGCCGGCGGTGACCACTTCTTCATCGTCGGTTTCGTTGTCGGACGAAACCGACAACTGTAGCGACGTCCTAGGGCCGTCCAGTTTTAGATCTGCGGGCGAGATCTCGCGGGGCCGTGCGCATGCGCTGTGTCACATTGATTGCGAGCCGTCCATCTCGCGATCAACGGTCACGACCTCCGCCCCGTTCGCGTGCGCGAGTTCCAAACGCGCCGCGCGCGATGCCGTAGGACTTGAGCCGTTGGATCCAAGATCCACGGCCCACGTTCATCGATCTCGCGCGGACAAGCGCGCGTTGCCGGGAGGACTTGGGCCGTCTGATCCAGGATCAATGGCCCAGGTTTGTCCACGTCGTTTTGGTCGTAGAAAACTCCCGTTGGAATTATTTGTAAACTGAAAAAGGTAATAAACTTTGAAAATGCATAACTATTTCATTTTAGCTCCAAATGAGTTGATTCAAATTTTGGTAGCTCTGGCTTGAATTGAGCTTTAATCTAAAAATGGTTGTGAGCTCAGTTCGGCTCCAGAAAGTGGATTTACAAATTGGTTTAGAAATAGACTTTTAATGTTGCTCCAAAAATTGCAATTAACTTGTAAAATGCATAAGTAATTCTCTATAGCTCCTTTTTGAGTGAATCCAACTTTTTTGGCTTCCTCTATTAGTGCACTAAATGGTAGAATAGGATTTAGGCTTGTCACTATTTTCAAAAGATTTGTGGGTGCATTTTATTTGTGCTCTTTTGCATGTCTTTGAAAAATCATAAAACATGCATCATAGCTCCAAATGAGGTGAACTCAATTGTTTCATTCATCTCATGAGGTGCTTGTCTTACCATAAAAATCCCAGGTGCAGCACCTCTTTGGAAAATTGTGCTAGGGAATTTTATTCGGATGAACAGTAACCGATTTGAATTTTTCCAGCAATTTCCAGGCTGAATCGAATTGTTTTGGCCATAACTTTTGCATTGAGAATCCAAATCAATTGGTTCTTATTGATAAATTCTTTAAAAATTATGCTCTTACTGCTGTTAAAATTTCAGAGCAGTTGGAGAAAGTTTGCTGTTGCGTCTTTTCAGTTTCGTCGTTCTTATTGGTACTTATCGCTTTTTCGTTAGGTGCCGACGAGTGCGTTGATCCCGTGAGTGACCCTTTGCAGCATAGTGAACAGCTCCAGCAAGGCAAGCAGTCTAATATATTGTTTAACTTGTATGTATGCATTGCTATTTTGCTGTTAAATGATATCGATTAGTGATCCTATAGATGCATATTCTGTAGGTAAATGTTCATTCTCTAGTACTAAGCCTAGGAATATCTTGCTGTGATGTAGAGCTTGTTGGATGAGCTCTCATCGCTTAGTAGATCATGTGTTGGTATTGCTTAGAAATGCTTAGATTACGGTAGAATTGGGCGGTCATCGACTTAGTCGATGATCTTGATCACACAAATCTAATTATTATTCCATTATGTCCGGCACTTGTGCTTTGTTAATTTGTAAAGTCAAACAAAACTGAAAATGAAAACTATTTGACTTGGGCACAATGGATGTTTGGTGTGATCTCATGGTGTGTGGAATGGTGCCTAAGTCCCCAAGGACCGAATTACTTGCGCCATTGATCCAAGCAATTTTGCGTGCTAACCACATGAGGGGGATATGGGACCTCTCTTGGCTAAGTACTTTGGGGGGTGTTAATTATGAGTCGATAGTGGTTAAAATATTTTTATAGGGATTGGGAGCACCCGTAGTTGCTTCGGCTGGGCCAGTGTATCCTACCCTTTGGGTTGTCGCGGCTCTTAATTAGCATCATCCATTGGAAATGTCTCGTAGGACTTAGCCGTGCCGGCATACCAAAGGAAGTGTGCTTAATCATGTGGCGAAAAGGCGGTCTGGCGTGTGGGTACATTGGTACACCCCTGCAGAGTTAAATCTATTCGAATAGCCTCGTCCTAGGTTATGGACACACTTGGTTATTTCCCGCAAGAATTAGACTACAACCTTTAATTAAAACTTGACATGGGTGGTATGAATGGGTAATTCATGCTATCATTGTGATGACTATTGGGTTAGTCACTTCCAGGATTGTTGTTGTCATCTATCTATTGTTATTATGTTGTTGTCTCGTTGTTATTTGCAAATTAAAAATGAATTGCAAAACTGCTTTGAATCTATTTAATTATTGCAAATGAAAACTTGCTTTATCTTTGAAAATAACCTCTGACCTCCACTTAAATGAGCTTGCATGTAGCATATGTATAGGTCTGTTACTCTACGTCGTCATCATGCGAGTACATTTTTGTACTCATTTGCTTTGCTTAATAACTTTGTTGCAGAGGAGGTGGAGCCCCAAGGGCCTTACTTTTGTGAGATGTGCTGTGGTTGGGATGACTAGCTTGGCGGCCCGGTCGGTTGCCTTGTGGGCTTTAGGCAAACCGTATGGCTTTTGTTTATCACCATCTTATGTCTTTTGCTTCCGCTGTTAGTTATCTTCCTTAGTTGTTATTTGGCCGGTTAGCCCCTTTTGTAATAACTCTATATTATGTATGTCCTTTGTTTAATCTAGTTCGTGCTTTGGTTCTATGTCTTGTATGAGATTGATGCATAATTTTGTAAAGGGGTGTGTATACTGCATTTCTGGGAAGTATACATATCTCGAAGACACGGGTTATTTTATTTGTGATGCTAGGGTCAGTGGATGACTAAGCATTACAAGCCAAATAAGCCGGGGTCCTCAAAGATGGAGCCTTGAGAAGTTTCGGCAGTCAATTCATGCTGCAAGAGGTCATCATGTTATTATAGACACTATGAAGTTACGGACTTATTAACAACTAGGTAGTTCGACATATTTACCAGACGTTGGGACACTTCCTAGTCTATCGGGATTGTGAAAGAGATGCTGCCCGAAGATGTGACTTTTGTCCTCGCTCTTAACCAGCTTAGGGCACGCTTGTCTGTGATCTCAACAAATGGCCCGGCTGCGTTCTCGTCCTTCACCGCCCATTCTGTGGATTTACCCGCGTACCCAGCGGTGCCGAGTTTGTGGGGGTAAGTGTTTCGTGCCTGGAGAGCTTTGTGCACTATACTTTGCTCCTGAAATTTGGTCGTCGTCTTCATCCGCACAAACTCGTCCCATATATCCCGTGACAAGAATGAAAACTTCGTGAAGGGCATCCGACTCGTGTTCACGTACTTCGTGACAAGCGTACTCTTGAAGGTTTGTAACGTCCTGTTTGTCCTAGAGTTTCTGCCAGTTTTTAAAACCCAAAAGGAACCATTCGGCTTTATTGATTCGCTCAAGCTTAACTTGGAATTTTGGAAATCTGGAGATTTAACTTGAATTAATCCAACTACAATTAACCTCATCTGGTTTATCTTGAGTGTTGGTGTCCACTGGCTTTTCCATTATAGACCTACCTTGTGCTTGGTCTATCCTTTAACCCGGACCTCCCCTATAGGTCCAGACCTCTCTTGGCTTCTCCTAGGACCTCCCCTTATGCCTTCTGTTTGGACTTATTCTAAGGGTCTAGACCTCCCTTCGTGGTTTGGACCTCCCACCCAGTTTAGACCACCCCTTTGGTTTGATTTTCTCTTAGGTCACGACCACCCCCGAGGCATTCTAGCTCGGCTATGTGTCTCAAATATCCTTGCATTTTGAAATTCAAATTCGGGATGGATTTCTCCCTTCCGGATTTCTCTTTCTATCGATTGACCTTCTTTCCTTCTCTGTTCATTTGGACCTCTCTTGCGTTCATATGGACCTCCCTTGTGTTCATCTGGATTTCCCTGTGTTCATTTGGACCTATCCTTGTTAGATCTTGACCATCAGGACCTCCCTTTGTTGATCTTGGCTGTCCAGACCTCCCCTGGACCTCCTCGCTCTTTTGGCCTTTTTGCAAAAACCACCCCCTTGGGCTGCGACCTCCCTCTGAGACCGCGATTTCTTCCTTTGTTGTTTTGCCGCGACCTCCTCCCTGTGGTCTTTTCCCAAAGACCACCTTGGCGGTTGAGACCACCCTTGTTGGTCCCGACCTTCCCTTTGGTCGCGACTATCCCTTTGACCAATCTGTTTACCTGAGTTTGACTGGCCCCACTTGTCGGTCTTACTCTCTCTCTCTCAATTCTCCCGCCACAAAAATCTGGGCGCATTAAATACGGTCACTTACGTGGCACCTTAATCTCCCTCCTTGTTCCCTTCCTTCCTAGCAAATCATGTTTTGACTGTCCTTCACCAAATCGGTCGTGACACTTGCCCTAACTCCCACCTACCTTTGACCCGTATATCTCTAAACCTCTTCGCGGCTCTCTCTTTCTTTCTTTTTCATCTCTGGCTATAAAACTAGCCTAAGTGAGCCTCCTTTCAGTAATCCTACCTTCTTTGCTTAATTTTCTCTGAGTTTGGAGTTTCAGCAGGGAGCCCTTTGGAGCTACACCATCGCCTCCTCATCGCAAAGGGCCTGCCGGAGCCTTTGCGACGTCCATCCTGTCACCACCAGCTGGTCATCATCTAGCCTCTGGATCAGCTCCTTCTTCTTATCTTTAACTCGTTCTCGGCCTTGGTAAGTGTCGACGATCGAATCGCCGATCTTACGAAAATAAACGAGGAAAATGACGTGGAATATCCTGGAATGGTATGGGGGTCGCTCTTTATTGATATGAACTGGATTTACAAGATGTGGCTAAGTACTACCCTGAATTACATCGAATGGAGGAATGTTTAGCCGCAATCAGACTTAGAATATGAGTCTAAGGCTGATTATCTAGCTTCTAATTCCACCGCTTAGGCTTCTGTGCATATCTTTGCCTTGGCCTTGTTTTGTGTGTCGCCTATCGTCTCCCTTCTTGTCTCTGTTGTTGTCTCTTGTGCTTCACCTTTAAATAACTTCCGAAGAGGTGGCAGTTACTCCTGGAGAAGACGTCCCCGGTGAAGCGTTACGGTTCGGTCGGAACGGTAGAGAAGTTAGCAATGTGCTAACTTCCTTGCGGTTGCTTGTGAAAAGCTTAACCGTAGGGTGGTTAATAGTCAGTGTCTCAGGGTTGTACCATCGCATGGTTTGGAACGTATAACACGTGTTCCATTCATCATACGATAAGAAATACCGATTCAATAATTTTTTTCTGGCGGTTATTTGGTGAGGATTAGGCACAAAAGCCTCATCCCACTGTGGTACCCATTAAGTAACCTTCGGAATACTAACGACCAGGGAGGTCGTCAGTCTTAGGGGTTACGACCATGAAGACGTATGGTCTTTTATTATATATTAAAATAATACATAGATGTTTTAATCCTCGTACCTAGCCCCGAACTTTAAATGAACTGGTCGTGTATATACCTTTTCCGATGAAATCGTAGACGGCGAACCCATTTAATGTCGTGGTATCTAAAGTGATCTCGTGTTCACTTTAAAGTTGAGAACTTGCCTTGGGAAACGAAGAGTTCCTCTGTCGTTTGAACAAAAAGAAGCTTTTTGTCGGTTGGACTTTTGTAGAAATCCTTCAAAGTATCGGAAGGTTATAAGATCTCCTCTCGCCGGGCTCTTAGAATTTTTATGCTTCCGAATCCCCTTCGATCCCCTTTAGCTTCTCGCCAAGAAATCCTCCGAGTCTTTTCTGTTCTCCGACCACAAAGTCTCCAACTTTTGCTACTCATTCTTGAGGATTTTCGCCATGTCGGAGCAGATTACAAAGTGGTTGCCTTGAATTGGGCAAGAAAAACTCGAGACCTTGAAGAAGATGGGAATGCTCCCAGATAGGAATCGATTAATTGGAGACCGCGACGGAGAGCATTTTCCGAGCCGTGAAGATGGTGAAATCCTGCTTTTCTTGCCTACATCGAATGTGGGCCGAGAGACTCGCAGACACAAATTCCTCCTCGCGTTCTTGAACATTACGAGGTGGAATTGGTGAATTTGGCCCCAAATTCGATCGCAAATATTAGTATTTTCGCATATTTGTGCGAGGCATACCTGGGAATACAACCGAACTTGAAGCTCTTTAGTTATTTCTACCGCATGGTGATGGGAAAATCTGCGGCAAAATCTGAGGCTCTGGGGAATGCACATTGCGTCTTCATGACGGAAGGCCGATGAGTACATCTTCATGTCTGCGAAATCTTCGTGGTCGTCATGGAAAAAGTACTGGTTTTACATGACGGTTACGAAAGACGATGGCCTCTACTTCGCCGGAACTAGAGCAAGTGAAAACTCAAGTGGAAGGAAACCGTAAAGAAGACAGGATAGTCAAGAGATGGGCGGATGCCATCTCGACTTAAGTAGTCGAGGGCTTGACTTCGTGGCATGTGGCGAAGGATTTTACCCTTCGCCAGATTAGCCCATTGAAGCTCGGACTCATTCCCCGCTCTGGTGCCTTGATCGTGATGAAGCTACCTCGGAAGGTGGTAAGTCTTTGAGATAAATTCGATCGGTATTTTGATTTGATAAATGTATTACCTTAAAATCTGTCTATTCTTCCTTACATTAAAGTTCTTACCCTAGGGAAGTTAGAGAACGAGTCAGCCGATCTGTCTTGGGGAGCACGGAGAAAAATTTGAATGCCCCAAGATCTTAGCCGCATAACTCCTATTGAAGGGACGGCAAGGCTTAAGGTAATTTATTAAATTCCTTTTACCATGTATATACATATATTCGCACCAGATCTCCAATCGTGCTCTATATTTGCGATCGGTCGGATTGCGAATCATACAATCTGGTGAGGATCAACGCCCCACCTTGGTTCCGACCGAGTCGTGCCTCGAGGCACTTGAAGGAGATGAATCCTCGAGGTAATAGAACATTTTGGAGTCATATATGTACGAAAATTTTTTAGATAAAGGATTTCTTCACCTAATCAAATTTGTTCTTTGATTTAGGTGGATAAGCTCAAGGCCCTGAGAATGTAGCTGCGGAGGTCAGAGAACTCGAGTGGTCGTGCACGACCTTACGGTTATTCTTGAAACAAGCGATCCGGAGATTGAAGAAACCACTCCCTCAGGCCGGATAGTCGGGAATGTGGACCTTGACGTCTTGGTCGAGGACATAGCTTCCGACATCTTGTTGGAGGATGTGAGGTTCAACAAACCCCGCCGGTCGTAACCAACAAAATTGGAAGAGAAGAAAAGGAAGCTAGCGGCATGATTTCTCTCTGGCGCGTTTCAGAGTCAAATCCGGAAATTAACAAGGTATGTACAAATGAAAGTGATCGTATATGTATGTATCTTTAATAATTCCTTGATGATTTGATATTTTGAACTTCCCATCTTTGGTTTGCATAGGTCTTACGGTGTTAGGTCATTTCCGACTGTGTTCTTCCCGAGGACCTAGCACTGTGGAAGTTCAGAGCACTTCTCGGGACAAAGTTCACGAGGAAGTAGTGGTCGAAGAAGCCCCGGCGGTGACAAGAACAACGGTGAGTTGGATCCTTTGGTGATTGAAACCCCTTACGTGGAGGTAGATGCCTCGAGAGGTCTCAACGAGGTTCGATCATCTGCGATAACCCTTCCCGACCTAACAAGTTCCTTTTCGCCCCGATTCATCGAGGATAAGGAGCTTGATGAGGCGTGGCGTAAAGTATCGGATACTCGGCTCAAGATGCACCACGATTTGATTTTTGCGGTTATAATGACCGAAGCAATTCGTAAGTATTCTCGACCGGTTACATAACTCTTTTTACAAAGTTTATAAGGAACTTAAGAAAGAGAATGCTAATTGTGTAGCATTTGGTCGAGAACTTTCTTTGATGAGGATGACCCAATGAGTTAAGGACTTGGAGCAAAAGCACTCGAGTTGGAAAGTAAGAACTTTTCCTTTTAAACTTCGTTTCTTCTTCAATACTTTGCTCCTCTACAATTATTCTCCTTATCGCATTCGATAGATCTGGAGAAAATAAAAGAGGAGGTTGTGGCTGAGAAAGCCAAGACAGCTTTTCTTGAAGAAGAAATAAAAGCTAAGGACCAGTCATTTGCTGAAGCAAGTTCAGCTAAGGACCGGTTGATCGCTGAAGCAACGACCAAATATGAAACACTTAGCAAAACAAATAAAGGTAATATGTCGTAAACTTGATTTTCCCTTCAATGATGCTTGTGTTCATTAACTGATTTGTTTTTGCAGAGCAAACGCAAATGCTAAACAGAGTAAAGAAAACTCTGAAATTTGAGCAGGATAAGGAGGCAGCTCTTGCTCAAAATATTGATGAAAAGATTCATACTTTGAACAAGATGATCTTTGATTTTGGGATCAGGATCAAGCGTGCCTATCTTAAGAGATCCAATAGAGAAAATGAACTATTTGGGTCAACTTCTAGGGGATCTTAAAGTTACAGTCAAAACTACTCGGACGAATTATGCCTGTGCCCTAAAAGCAGTGTTGCAAGTGGAGTTAGTTTTGCTTTGGCAAACCGAAAGCTTCAAACCCTCCATTGATCTCCAAGCTGTTAAAGATGACTTCAATCGCCCACTGAGGAGGCGACCAAGTTCATGGAAGAACTCGGGCCACTCGGAGATATAGTTGTAGAGGAGATGGAGGTCGAATCTCCGACAAGCGATAGTTAGGCGGGAATATTTCTTAGAGTAGGTTCTGCAAGTGTAAAAATATTTGAATATCTATGAAAACTTACCTTTTATGTCATTGACAAAGCTTTTGTTTATCTGTTTGACTTTTTAAAATTCTCGTATATTTCCTAGCCCCTAACGCTTGATAGTAGAAGAACGTTCTTTGTACAAGCGGTGAGCCAAGAAAGAGAATAAAAGAGGTCATAACCATGTATGTGAGTTTTGAAGGTATGTTTGGACATGTAAGACAAAAGCGATCGTTCTAAAGATTAGGAAATCAAATGTGGTCGGGACAGATGATTTCGACTAGTTGTAGATCTTTGTTTGTCATAATGGAAATACCAATCAAAAACACTATATATGGTCGGAAAAAAGACTTTGTCAAACTTGACATAAGAAGAAATGCAAATATGTATGCAACAAATTATAAGTGAACTTTGTTTATATCTATTGTCCCATAACTGTGGAACTAATGCTAAGACACGAAGGCATACGACACATTTCTTGAAACGTGTTCAAATTCTCGTATCCGATCGTAGCGAGGATCGAAGAAAAGAACCGTCGCTAGGAAGCTCCTTCGAGCAAGGGGACCACGTCGCGAAAAAGAGAGACTTCGACTAGGAGGCTTTCCGTGTCCGACCGAAGAGCCGGACAAGAATAGACCAGAATCGTGAAATAATGAAGCATAATCTTCAAAATCGTAAGCATATCATTCATGAGATAGGTAGTTGTGTGGTGCTCTGATTACTCATTTTCTTAAAAAAAAAGAGTGTAGTCGCGCGTGGGAATCATTTGAAAAAAATGCTCACGACTAGGACCATAGAGTATCAGAGATCCTTATAAAGGATATCGGAGAGAAAAATATCTTCTCCGACCAGACTAACAATAATAAACGACCAGAATGTAGGTGTATATATATAAGCAAGGTTGCACTTCTTAATTAATTAATGAATTTAATGAAATTGAAATTGAAAGAAATGAAAGAATGAAAATTAAACATAGAACTTACGCAATTGATCGATGTTCCAAGAATTTGACAAAATTTGCCCATCAGACATAGCCAGTCGTACGGAACCTGGTCGGGTTACTTCGACCACAGTGTAAGGACCTTCCCATTTAGGAGAAAGTGTACTGTCAACCACCCTATCCACCCATCACTTTTTCTTTTTCCTCAACAACCGAACTCAAGTCTACACTGCCCATTTGATTTTGCTCCAGCCGAAGCTCCTCTTCTGCCATTTCTCCCCTTCCTCATTCTCTTCTCCACCAAGAGCCAGTCTTCTCCACCAAGAGCCAAGAGCTGGCCTCTTTGCCTCCGTCGCCGAGCTCGCCTCCCCACCGGTCCGTGACGCCGCCGCCACCTCCCGGCCCGCTCGTCCCGGCTCATGGCCGCCTCCAGCTTCCCTTCCCGGCCTCTACTCACCCATGCCGCCACCTCCGTTCCTTGGGCCGGCCTGGCTGCTCCGCCGCCCAACCGCCGGAGCCGTCGTCTGCCGCCGATTCCTCCTCACGCCTCCGACCCAAGGCACCACCGGATCCGCCACCACGCCGTCGTCGCCTCCTCGGCCCTAGCGGCGCGGCGCCATCTCCCTCGTGCCTCCCGGCCCAAGGCGCCACCAGATCGACGCCGACCCCGTCTTCCTCGGCCCACGCAACCACTGACTCTCCTCTCATGCCCCGGCCTCGCCGCATCCTGAGCACCACCGGCTCCCTGTGCCTCCTCCGTCGTTGCTCTGGGCCCCTGCGTCGCCACCCGTGCCACCCCCTCGCTGCCGGCGTCACATGCCCGAGCCCCTTCGGTTTCTTCCTCCTTGCCCTCTATGTGTTTGTGTAAATGCCTCAAAGAGCATCTTTGTTTCTCTACAGGTAGGCCCTCACTCACTCTCTGTGGGTATGAAAGCGGCCGCCGTCAACCCTCCTCACTGGTGCCAAGACCACCCACTGGATCGCCTACACCGAAGCAATCCATTTTGCCCCTGTTCGACTGCCGCCGCCCATCCACTTGCCGGTGACTTGCGCCGCCCATTTCAGCTCGAGCCCCCTGTTCATTATCTCTGTGAAGTCTCTCTCTGTGCCTGACAGTAATACCTCAATGTTATACATGTCGCCTGCTGCTAACCAATTCTATGAATGTCTTTTAGTTTCCTCAAATGAATTAGTAAAACTGATAGTTCTGATAATCAACAATTCTGAATTTTGAGATCAGTGCTTAGTGTTGTGATTAAGCTTTTAAGATCACTCATGCTTATGCTTTAGCATTTTGAAAATTGAATTAAGGAGAAGTTAGTTGGCAGATCAGTGAAACCCTCTAGGAAAATCATCTACCTAATGCTAACTACTTTTATTAATGTCAATCGAGTCACTCCTTTGAAATCAGCAATAAGGAAGTTAGGTCATTAGCATTTTTTTTGTCTGAGCAATCTTGCTGTTTGCAATAGCCTGAATAAAATCAGTTTTGTCTAATTAACGTGTAGCAATTAGTTTTGATAGATGTTTTGGACAGAGAAGTCAACCTAAAGCTAATAAAAGTTTGCATTAGGCTCATGACCTTGTAGATGCAGTAGTTGGTAATGCTCTTGTTTCAACTTGACAATTGGGCTTTTATCTAGCAGTAGTAGCCAATGTTGAAAACCAGTCAATAAGATTACTAGTTAATGGAACATTCAAAATTTACAAACCACTTGATTTAAAAGCTTAAACCATCAAGAACAAGTATCCTCTGTCAAGGATTGATGACCTATTTGATCAATTGAAAGTAAACCTCTTAAAATCTAGCCTTTAGTTTTCAATCTAAAAGAGTGAAGTATTTAGGAAGCAAGAGTGAGGTATGTGTATGTCAAATGACAGTCGACCTATTGTCATAATTTTAACTTTAAAAATGCATAACTATTTCGAATCAACTCCAAAACGAGAGAAACCAATTTTGTTAGTTTCATTATTAATGTACTTTGACTTGGATCAGGTTTGAAACATTTTAATGTCCCAGAAAATTTCGAAATTAGGATTAATTTCTGGAATGAACTATTTTTACATTAGAAATGAATTAACTTCAAAAATTCGTAAGTAATTCATTTGAACTCCAAATGACATCAATCCAATTGGGTTGTTCATATAATTTTATCCGCTATCCATTTTTGTAATCCTTATATCCACCACCATCCTACAAAATTTCACTAAATAAATAATTCGGATGAACAGTAACGGATGAGAATTAATTTGATTTTTCCAAAATCTGAGTTTCAAACTACTATAGCTCTCACGCACTAAATCCAAATGGAATAATTCTTTCACCTAAATTCATCTAAAATCATGCTCTTCTTTCTGTGAATTTTTCATGATTTTTAGATGGATTTGAATTTTTGAGTATTCTCGGTGTTATTCGTTCTTATTTGTTCTTCTCGATTCTTTCAGTAGGTTCCGACGATTATATTGAAAACGAGAGTGACCCTTTGCAGCATAGTGAGCATCTTCAGCAAGGCAAGCAGTTTGATCATAAATGTCCTATTACTTTCAAGTCTAATACTTTGTTTACAAATTGTATATATGCATGCTTTTGGATCAAAGTAATTTTCCCGATTAGAGGTAGCTATTCCTATTGCATGGTTGCCCTTAAATTGTTATCCCCTGCCACAAAACATAAGTTATTAATATCGCTGGTGAATTAGAGCCCGGTGATTTAATTATGCTCTTTTATGTTCTTTGCAGTGTCATGCTTAGCTACCGGTAGAATTGGGCGGTTATCGACTTAGTCGATAACCTTGATCACACAAAATTATTATTATCATTATGCTCAGCACTTTGTGCTTTGTTACTTTGTAAAGTCAAAAACAAAATGAAATATTTTAGACTTGGGCATATGGTTGATGGTGTGATTATCGGGTGTGTGGTGGTATGCCTAAGTCAACAAGGACCGAACATCTTGTGTCACACTATCCAGGCATTTTTGTGTGCAACCACATGAGAGGGATATGGGACCTCTCTTGACTTAGTACTTTGGCATGTGTTAGCTCCGGGTCACATGGTGGATGTGTGCGTTGTGTTGAAAAAGAAACTTGTGTGTGTTTGGGTGAGTAGTGGTGGAGGTTATCCACTGCAAGGAGCATCGTCCTTTATAAGGAGGTGAGCATCTTTGATGACTCCGCATCAACGTATGTGGCTTCCTCCCATATGGGCGACTCGTAGTTAATGCACAATATTAGAAATGTCTCGTAGGACTTAGCCGTGCCTGCATACCAAAGGAAGTGTGCCTAATCATGTGGCGAAAAGGCGGTCTAACATGTGGGTAAAGTTGTACACCCCTGCAGGGTATAATCTATTCGAATAGCCTCGTCCTAGGTTATGGACACGCTTGGATACGCCCCGTGAGAACTAGACTATAACACTTAATTAAAACTTGATGTGGGTGGTATGAATGGGGAATTCATGCTATTGTTGTGGTGGCTATTGGGTTAGCCATCTCCAGGATGTCTTTTATTATTTGTTCCTTGTATCTCACTGTTTTTGTCAAATAAAAACAGATTGTAAAACTGCTTTAAATCTATTACATTATTACAAATGAAAACTTGCTTTATGTTGAAAATGAGTCTAGAGCCTCCTCCACTTAAATAAGCTTGCATGTAGCTATGTATAGGCCTGTTACACTACACGTAAGTCTTGCGAGTACATTTTTGTACTCATTTGCTTTGCTTAACTAATTGTTGCAGAGGAAGTTGATCCCCAAGGGATTGACTATTGTGAGACCGACTTCGTACAGGACGACTAGCTTGGCAGCCCGGTCGGTTGCCTTGTGGGTAATGGCACACCGTTTGGCTTTTGTTTATCGCTATCTTATGGCTTTTTGCTTCCGCTGTTTATTTAACTGTTTAGTTGTTATTTAGCCGGTCGGCCCCTTTTGTAATAACTCTATATTGTATGTCTTTTGAATTGCTTAGTTGTGCTTCAGTTCTTTGTGTTGAATGGAATTGATGCATAATTTTTGTATGAGGTATGTGTACTGCAATTCTGGGAAGTACATATACGCCGAGAGTCGAGATATTTGATTTGTAATGCTTGAATCATCTTAATGGTTAAGTATTACAAGTTAAATACCTCGGGTTCTCACAAAAGTTGGTATCAGAGCCATGCTGACCGTAGAAACCCCTAGCTTGGTCGTCGTTAGGATATTTTGGAAAACTTAGTTTCACAAATATCAAATGGTTTATGAAAACTTAAGTAAGTTCTCAGATTTTATTCCTTACCCATCCTAGCATCTAATTCTTACCTTACCATTCATTTGATTTGTGCAAGATAATTTTTCTCCATTGCTCATCTCTCCTTTCCAATAATAGACACGTTAAATAGTCTCCAGTTAAGAGCTTTGATGAAAGGACGAGAAGATGATGCCTTGCTGCGATATTAGGATGAAATTAGAGTTTATTCTTAGAATATATACATCCTAATGATATTACATAGCTTGTAAACGCTGGATTTTGTGACCATTTGCACTCTTTGTTCCAAGTAGTTGCGCATCGCCTACGGGTGGCATGTATAGCAATTATATCGAAAAACTAATTTTGGTTCATTTGTATCTCATTTTGGTGATTTTGAAATAATTAGTACATGTTAGGGTTAAATTGCATACCCGTTGTCCATTTTCTCACCTTATGCTCATTCTTTTCTCACCACATTCCATATACTCCAAAATATTAAGGGGAGTAAAAGATACCTCAAATTACTTGGTTAAGCATCTTGATTTTTATACTTTGATCATGCATATAGCTCCTAAATTAACTCAAGCATGTCATGTTACTCAAGTTGTATAAATCAAGAAGCATGGTTAGTAGTTCATCATGGTGATCGAAACATGAAAATAATTAAACGTGTAGAAGTATAAATTGAAATTGCCTTTAAATTTCTTTAGCTTAAGATTGTTAACCAAAATGGAATTTAACAACTTGCCATGCTCATGTAGGTTCCTTGCATAAATCTGAAACTTTGTATGTCTTGGATGTTATAGCTTGATGTGCTAGATGTTGTGGTAGTAAAAGTGCATGCTTGTCTTTTAAATTAATGAGAAGTAAACTTATTATGTTTTGATCTAAAAGTAGCTCATTTTTATGTTGTTCCATTGAAAGTGTTTAAACCATGCTAGGTTTGTTTTGTAGTCAATTATTTTTTATGCAAAGTGAAACTCATTTCTTGTTTTGGTGCAATTTTTGACTTGGATTGAAAAATACTTCTGTAACTGATGGTAGATCCTAAAATCTTGAAATTATTCACATGATAACCTGATGATGTGTAGTAATAAATATATTTTTTACAGAATTTATTGAACTTTTTTTGCCTAGATATTAATTCAAACACTTTGCAGTGCTGTTCTGGCCAATTTTGAATCTGGTACTAATAGGTAGGTGTAAAATGCTAGTACCCAATTTTCTGGTGTTAAGTATCACCTTAGTATCATGCCAGAATTTTCCTGGAATTTTTGAACTCAGTTTCACTACTGTTTGAACCATACGCCTTATTTCCTTGTCTGAAATATTGTACCAACTAGAACCTGAGATTTATGTGTAGGGTAAATTTTTATAGCCTCTTTAGTATCCCAGAAACATCCCAAAATTTTTATGGAATTTTTCTAGCCAATTTAGTATTTTTCCCGAGCTCTAGTTGCTCACTAGTAGTCTTTAAACAAAAATCTGTTGAACTAGATGCTAAGCTTAATGTATGAGTGAACTTTAAAATGGTAATACTAGTAGGAAAGTAGACTTATTTGAGGGTAAACTTTCTTGATGCTTGTGTAGAATTTGATATGATTTCACTAGCATGAGTAGGCCTTAGTGAGCATTTATTCTAGTTATCAAATTGAGTGTTTGACTTCTATATTAAGAACTAGGACATGCTAGTACGAATTCTTGTTGTTATCAAATCTTATGTTCATCTCACAAAAATGAAATTGTTTTGTTGTATTTTGCTAGGATCATGTAAGCATGCATGTGAGCATTTGCGCTCTCACTAATCTAACCTAAATTTGTCATAAAGTCGAATTCATATATGCACCCTTTCATGCATTCATCCAATGCATCTTCTCCAAGCCAGGAAAATAAAACTAGAGGAGTAAGGGTTAAGTAAGACTACTGTAAAACTTGCTTTAACCTCTTTTCTCTGCTCTGTAGTAACTCTTTCCCTCATAAATAGTTAGAATTCTTTCGTCCTATCGGAAGACAACGTGAAGCTTGGTCTGTCAGGAGTGCCTTCGAATCAAGAAAGGAAAGGTTAAACAAAGCAATGGAAAGAAAAATGTGTCAGCAACGTCATGTTACTTCGTTAAGATCTTCCAGCTTTATCCTTGAAGGAAATCAAGACAACAGATGTTGCATTTCGTTTAGAGTTGAAGGAAATCAAGACAACAGATGGTAAATGCCTCCCAATTCACCTCCATGTTTTGGCAAAAGCTACATGAAGTCCTGGGCACAGACCTCAATTTCAGCACAGCCTATCACCCTCAAACTGATGGCTAGACCGAAAGAGTTAACCAAATACTTGAGGACATGCTGAGAGCCTGTGCTCTGGAGAAGCAAGCTAGTTGGGATCGGATGCTACCTTATACCGAGTTCTCTTACGATAATAGTTATCAAGCAAGCCTTCAGATGTCCCCTTTTGAAGCTCTTTATGGAAGGAAGTGTAGAACACCTTTGTACTGGACAGAATCAGGTGAAGGACAAGTAACCTCCTAAAAGAAGCTGAAGACCAAGTGAGATCCATTAGAGAGAAGTTGAAGACTGCTCAGTCTAGGCAAAAGAGCTGTGCAGACAATCGCTGTCGAGATCTAACCTTTGCACCAGGAGACCAAGTGTACCTTAAGGTGTCACCTCTTAAGGGAATGTACCGATTTAGAGTTAGTGGAAAGCTTGCCCCCCAGATTCATTGGACCTTTTCCCATTCTAGCCCGAAGAGGAGAAGTTGCCTACAAGATAGACCTTCCCCCTCAGCTGTCTGGAGTGCATGATGTCTTTCATGTGTCCCAGTTGAAGAAATGTTTGCGGGTGCCAGAAGAACAAATGTCTTTAGAAGCAGTGGACCTCCAAGAAGACCTCACCTACAAGGAGTGACCCATCAAAATCTTGGGAATGTCCGAGCGAGTGAAAAGAACCAAGACTATCCGCCTCTGCAAGGTTCAATGGAGCAACCACACCGAAGCAGAAGCAACTTGGGAGTGTGAAGAGGACTTCAAGGCAGAGTACCCGCACCTATTCTCTAGTCAGCTCGAATCTCGGGGTCGAGATTCTCTTTAAGGGGTGAAGGTTTGTAACGTCTTGTTTGTCCCAGGGTTTCTGCCAGTTTTCAAAACCCAAAAGGAACCATTCGGCTTTATTGATTCGCTCAAGCTTAACTTGGAATTTTAGAAATCTGAAGATTTAACTTGAATTAATCCAACTGCAATTAACCTCATCTGGTTATCTTGAGTGTTGGTGTCCACTGGCTTTTCCTTTATAGACCTCCCTTGTGATTGGTCTATCCTTTAACCCGGACCTCCCCTATAGGTCCAGACCTCTCTTGGCTTGTCCTAGGACCTCCCCTTGTGCCTTCTGTTTGGACTTCTTCTAAGGGTCCAGACCTCCCTTCGTGGTTTGGACCTCCCTCCCAGTTTAGACCACCCATTTGGTTTGATTTTCTCTTGGGTCACGACCACCCCCAAGGCATTCTAGCTCGGGTATGTGTGTCAAATATCCTTGCATTTTGAAATTCAAATTCGGGATGGATTTATCCCTTCCGGATTTCTCTTTCTATCGATTGACCTTCTTTCCTTCTTTGTTCATTTGGACCTCTCTTGCGTTCATATGGACCTCCCTTTTGTTCATTTGGACTTCCCTGTGTTCATTTGGACTCATCCTTGTTAGATCATGACCATTAGGACCTCCCTTTGATTGATCTTGGCTGTCCAGACCTCCCCTCGATTGGACCTCCTCGCACTTTTGGCCTTTTTGCAAAAACCACCCCCTTGGGTTGCGACCTCCCTCTGAGACTGCGATTTCTTCCTTCGTCGTTTTGCCGCGACCTCCTCCCTGTGGTCTTTTCCCAAAGACCACCTTGGCGGTTGAGACCACCCTTGTTGGTCCCGACCTTCCCTTTGGTCGCGACTATCCCTTTGATCAATCTATTTACCTGAGTTTGATTGGCCCCACTTGTCGGTCTTACTCACTTTCTCAATTCTTCCGCCACAAAAATCTGGGCGCATTAAATGCGGTCACTTACGTGGTCACTTGTGTGGCACCTTAATCTCCCTCATTGTTCCCTTCCTTCCCAGCAAAGCATGTTTTGACTGTCCTTCACCAAATCGGTCGTGAAACTTGCCCTGACTCCCACCTACCTTTGACTCGTATATCTCTAAAAGTCTCCGCGGCTCTCTCTTTCTTTCTTTTTCATCTCTGGCTATAAAAATAGCCTAAGTGAGCCTCCTTTCAGTAATCCTACCTTCTTTGTCTAATTTTCTCTGAGTTTGGAGTTTCAGCAGGGAGCCCTTTGGAGCTGCGCTATCGCCTCCTCGTCGCAAAGGGCCTGCCAGAGCCTCTACGACGTCCATCCCGTCACCACCAGCTGGTTGTCATCCAGCCTCTGGATCAGCTCCTTCTTCTTATCTTTAACTCGTTCTCGGCCTTGGTAAGTTTCTTGGTGTATATCCTTTTCTTGTTCATACGACCACATCGCGTGATCGTATCCTTGCTACGACTACATTACGCGGTCATGTTTCTTTTGCGACGTCTTGAAGTAATCGTGTCTTCCTCAGGACCTTCTCTCCCTTTGGATCTCCCGAAGGCCTCCCTTTGCAAAGACGACCTTCTTGGTCTTTTTGCAAAGACGACCCTCTTGGCCTTTTTGCAAAGACCACCTCTTGGTCTTTGTTGGTCTTTTTGCAAAGACCACCCACTCTGGCTTGGATCTCTTTTTCGTCGAGAATTCCTATTTTCTGGTTTTTGGATGAGTTCATTTAAGTTCTTTTAAAGCCTTTTTAAGTTCTTTTCCGAGAGTTGTTTTGCTTATTTGATTCTTTGCGAACGTGTAGATCCCGATTTCGTGGAGGAGTACTTGGAACCAGCAGCCACTACCGAAGCCCCACCACTCTTCAACGAAGGCAAGTCGCAGACCTTTGATCATGTTGAACCTAGCATTTCAAAAATATGTTGTTTTACATTATCATGCATTGCTACTTTTATAAGAAATGTTTTGGGCAGTAGCTATATCCCACTTGATATTATGCCTCCTTGGATGACTGTACTCAACATGTTGACATGATTCCCTTGGACACCTTAGAATGGGCAATTTTTGTTGGTATTGCTTGATATTGCCAACATGGGACCGTATGTTTATGCTTAGCCTTGCTTTAGAACCGTGGGTCTTGAGAATCATGTTTCATCATTAATAATCTTGACTAATTGAACTATGGAATTATGGTTGGTGCCACTATTGAGTAGCTGAGGTGCTGATGTGACAGCTGTGTTGATTGTGGTGCGATGCCACTCTTGCTAAAATTTGTTGCACCAAGACCAGGGTGGTCTTTGGCCAGGTTGAACCTAAAATGCTTTCACACTCGGGCAAGTGAACGCACAGTAAAGGGGGTGCCATGCGCACACTGGGATGAGGTTGTCTTGCCTGAGTGGATTAAGGACTTAACTTTGTGTTCTGTTGATCCGGGTATTACCGTGCAACCACAAGACCATTTTATGGGGGTGGTCTGGGCCAACTAATTTGTCACAATCTAGCATCATGCCGTAGGTTGTATTTGGGTGTGCAGACGATGGCAGTCATACGTCCATGTCTGTCGGGGCTTGCTGTAGACGATGGTAGCCACACGTCCATGTCTGAGCAGGTTATCCCCCACAACGGTGAGCTCCGGGTCGATGGTAGATGAACGTCCATAGCTCGGGATGAAGTTCATTGGGCGATTTTGGTGATAGGATGTGGTATTGTAAAGACCTTATCACGCTCTTTAGACTGCTCACCTTCGGAAGTAAGTAAGGGTTCCGACGGGAACCCGACCCGCTAGAGAGGTCGTGAATTGTGGGTAAAGTTGTACACCTCTGTAGAGTGAAAAATCTATTCGAATAGCCAAGTCCTTGGTCATGGACATTGCCTGGTGAAGTTGCGCAAAGGGTAGATTTTTATAAAATTTGTGGTCCACGGTTGGCCGTGGGTATTTGCGAGTGTTCTGGATGGCTCCGAATGCTCGTGATGTCCATGGTTGGTCGTGGTGGTCTTTTGAACCCTAGGGTGGTCCAAGGTGCTCCTGAGTGGGTGCTCAGAGGAGGTCTTGGAGCCCTAGGGAGGTCGTTGGGACCTCTGGAGTTGGTGCTCCAGAGTGGTCGTGGGAGAGGTCTTGGGCGTGGATGCGATCAAACCTCCCACGAGTGATCTTGGGGGTGAGTTGGTGCTCACTCCCTGTTTTCAAACAAATGTATCTATGTATTAGGCTTTTAACTTGAGCTTTTCAATCTACTTATGCTATTTACTGTTAAATCTTGTTTTCTGCAAACTAACCTTACAGCTCTCCTTGGCCAAGCCATTGCATGAATAACATGTGCATAATTGTTCCCTGCGACTTGCTGAGTACATTCAAACGTACTCATGGCTTTAAGCCCTCTGTTTGAGTAGTGGCAGAAGAAGATTAAGGGTGTTCAGACCTCTTCGAGGAGGAGTTCTTTGATGATCCAGCCGTCTAGGGACGTCCTCCACTCGACAGCTTGTGGGCTTGCCGGATGGCCTCGCACGTTTGATGGTTCTGCTATAAAGTTTTGTTGTCAGTTTTGTAAGCCCTTGGTGGCGACCTCTGTAAGCAACCTTGACCATAAGGTCCCTGTTTAATATAAGTTAATTTGTCTACTTTATCTTGTTTCTTGTCGTGTGGTTGTGATTACACCTGCGTTGATCTGTGCGAGCTAGCTAGTGATCCTGGGACTAGCTCAAAGCACAGAGGCCGGGACCTCCGGGAGGTCTTTGAGATCTCCTGGGTGGTCCTAGAGGACCTCCTCTCTGGGTATTCTTGGAGGACCTCCCAGACCTTCGGGTGGTCCTATCGGACCTCCTGGGAGGTCCTGGGAGATTCGTCTGGGGGAATCCGGGAGGGTCCTGACAGTGCTCCACGTGTGTCCCATCGCAAGCAACGTCTGCTGTTCCATGCGTGCCATGTCTGATTCTGGGATAGTGAACTTGTGTGAAATTTCTGTCCACAGCTGGCCTCTCTGTACGTCTGTCAGAGACTTCCAGCTTGGTGTGGTGATGGGGACTCGTTCCCTTGCAAGTATCCCGCAGATAGGGGTGAAAACGGATCTGTAGGACCGGAAAGGCGACTAGAGGGGGGCTGAATAGGAGCACCAATTCATTTTTGCAAAGATAATGGATTCAACTCGCAAATCGCAAATCACTCCAATAGCTATGAGAGCTATGAAGATGAATGCTTAAGCACAGTGGAAGACTTGAATGAATCCACTCCTAAACCCTCAAAGCATAGCAGCAAACTCCTGAACAAATCTCAAAAATCAGGACAAAGGTACTATCATTGTTGTAAGCGCGGTACTACAAGATCGCGGTACTACCGCGAGCAAATGTCTTGTACTATCAAGATCATGGTACTACTCAGCAAAAGTGCGGTACTACCGATTATCCCGACGATGAATGTAAATGACACGAAAACAAAATCTAAAATCGACGTAACTATTAAACCATAAGGCCAACTCCACCAAATTTGGAACACACCTTCCTAAGGGTATTAGGAACCTATTCCAAATGGCGATCGTCCAGATCTACGCCAAAGTTTCGATCTTTTTCAGTTTTACCTAAGAAGGGCAAAGAACCGAGCAAAACGAAAAACTTGATCCAACTCTTGCTCGTGGGAGATTGATGATCTAGGTGACCTTAGATACATTCCCACATGTCACAGCAAGGAGTAAGAGTGCACAAGAACAACCAAAACCAATGGATCAAGGAAGCACCCAAAATCATCAAAAGAGAAGGAAGAACACAAGAGGAGCTCATCTTTGGAAGAACATCTATAGATTGATTCATGATGTTCTTTGGTTACTGACCACTCCCTCAAGGAGGACAAGAGCTCCATCTAAGAGCATACACATCAATCCATCTCTCTAGAGCCTATGCCTCTCTTTTCTTCCCTAAACCCTAAAAACCAAACTAGGGTTTGCAAATGAGTGCTTGGGTCTTTGTGAACAGCACCTCTCTATTTATATGAGGCCTAGAGCTTCTAGAAGACTTAACCCTAATGGGCTCCGTTAGGCCCAATAACAAACAGGACACACACGCACGTATTTTAAAGCGCCGTCTTCATTTTTCTTGACCTAAACCACTTCTTGACGCACCGCCTTGCGCGCGGGTTGGCATTAGGTCACCAAGGTGGTATTTGGTGAAATTACCAAAATACCCTTCTCGATCCTTCTCCATGGACCGAGTCCAACTCGTCAAGCAAACGCCGCTTCGCCACGTGTAGGTTGATCAACGGCTCTCATCATGTCGGCAAGTCTCCCGTCCGAATCCCATCGAACCTCCAAGGCACTTGCACCGACCTCGCCGCTTGATCCAACCAACAGATCGAATCGCCTGCTCGATCCAAACTCGCCCATTCATGCCATGCTTGAGTCACGACCTCACCGGCATCCATGATTGTTCGGACCTCGGCTCTCCAAGCTTAGTCCCGATCCTCCTCGCCGCTGACCGTCATTGACTGCAAGCCACACGACAAAGAATAGACCAAGAAATCGTCTCCGGAACAAGTTCTTCACAACTTGACCCACGTTAGCTCAAAACATGCAATATGCAACATATATGCATTAACAAACATGGAAATGACATAACCCAAAAACAATTCTCCAAGTTAAACGAAACTCGAAACCAAATCCAGATTACCGCCATGTTATGGCGGTCAGATTATCAAGATCATGTAGTATCAAGATCCATAATCTTGATCGATCAAGACCTCAAGGAAATCCAAAACTTCCAAAAACACTTGTTCGGAAAAACCATACCGCCACACGCTGTCGTTTCATCATCGCGGTACTACTCAAGAACCAAAGCACGCAGATTACCGCCATCGAGAAATCCAAAACACAAATTACACCGCTCGAAAAACCATACCGCTTTGCTTGCGGTAATACCGACCAAGCAGTACTACCGCTAAACACAAGCCTAAGATTACTAAGATCGCGTAGTAATGCGCAGATACACGCCAGTACTACCGATTATCCCGACACTTGTCAAAAACAGATTTCAACAAAACCGAAAACGATCGCTTCGACAAACCAAAGAAGCTATTGCCAATTGTACCATCACATTAAGATCGTGAGCATATCCCCATGATATCCACAATCTCCCCTTGATGAACACATTGGCAATTTCCCACAAATGAATGTTTTGAGATTTGAAAGAGTAAGAACTCGACGTTGCTCAAAGGCGTAACTTGGTCCAAATGCAAGAAAAAGCAAAGGAAATGACCAAGCTAGCTCGAATAGTATCGACAAGTGAGATACTGACAAAAGAAGGCAAGAAAGCTTCATTTTCCAGAAACGGGTCAAAATCTCACTTAAGGTCCATATGAAAGAACAATTGTTCGAAATGACCTTTGATCATTGTGAGTCTTCAAGAATTGCAAATCAACTTCAGAAAAGGCAAATAAGACCAAAAGAATGCAATAGAGAAGATCCCACTCACTATGATCAATAAAAACCCTATGACTCCAAAAAGCTCTAAAACAACATTTTTACCAATCTTTCTCCCCCTTTGACAATAAATTCATCAAGGTGCATGGAAGAAGATAGAGCATGAAAGTAATGGAATGGCTGTAATTTTTGTAATTTTCCATTTTTTTTGTTTGTTTGTTTGTAATTTAAGCAAAAGGAGCCATGAAGATTATCCATGAAGACTGTACAAGTATTACACCAAGCCATATTATGTGAAGAAGCTATAAGCAAGTATGGCAAAATATGTACCGCAAAGGTAAGGCCAAAATAGCAATAATCTGAGATTAAATGAATTGAAGGCATGACCAGTTGCTCAAGATCACAGCTTAACTAAAGGTATCCAAAATGAGTCGAGGCCATGTCTATAAGCAAAACGGAGCCGAAGCTAGAAAATGAGTCATTTTGAGCACTTTGAGATCAATTTTGAATCAATTTGTTCAAGCATTTAGAATTTAGCACATTGAGTACTTTCTTTGAAAATGATTGATTTTATCTTAGTAAAGCAAGTCCTGGACTAGGAGCCATCCACAATCGCCTTCTAAGCTTCAACCAATTGCCAATTTGTTTTCTTAGCATTGTGCTAGATCTCAAGCCTCACTACGACCATCCCAAGCAACACAAGCTTAAGAGAATATTCGGGTCATCCAAAACTCTCCTCGAGTTCATGCCTAGTGCAATGGCAAGCGCCTCATAAGAAAGAATTGGTGAGATCGGTTTTTTCACACAAAAAGCTCATTTTTCATTTGCTTGACTTGAGAATTAGCATAGCTCAATTTAAAACTCGTTTAAGTTCAGACTCAATTAAGCCTATATGACATGGCATGAATCATAAGAGGATCACTAAAGCAAAACTAGTCACCAGATCCAACAAGTCATATTATGATTCAGTTTGCTCACAGATAATAAAGCTAGCATGACAAAAGCTAAGCTATACATAAAAAGCCATAAAAGACATCTAGCAAGCTAGCACAAGACATGGCAAGGTATAAAGTATGAAAGCATGTCATACAAGGATAATAATCAAAGCTCCATAAGGTTATATTACAATGCAAGTTGCTGAAGTTTAAAATGCATTATGGTACAATGAATGCAAAAAGAGCAAACTCCCCCTCAAAACAGGCCAAGAGGACTAACAACCCCCAATTCTCCCTGCAGAAAAGCAAAACGAGAAGAATCAAGAGCTTTAGTGAAAATGTCAGCAACCTGTTGCTCAGACTCAACAAAATGAAGCACAACATCACCCTTCTCAACATGGTCTCTAAGGAAATGGTAACAAATGTCAATATGCTTAGTCCTAGAATGTTGCACTGGGTTTTTTGCAATATTAATGGCGCTAGTGTTGTCACAGTAAAAGAGGAACACTACCCAAAACAACCCATAGTCCCGAAGAGTAGATAAGATCCAAAGAACCCGAGAGCAACTCATCGGGTCATAGACTACATACTCGGCCTCGAAAGGATGGGTGCAACAGAGGATTGTTTCCTAGAAGACCACGAGATAAGAGATGTGCCTAAGAAATGACAAGTGCCGAAGTACTCTTCCTATCTACTCTACACCAAAGCAAAATCAAGATCGAGAAAATGCCCGAATAGAGAGAGCGAAGAAGAAGAATACCAAAGTCCAAAGTCAAGAGTGTCCCGGAGGTACTGAATATGCGACGATCGCTTGACGATGAGAAGCTCGAGGAAGCTCGAAATCGAGCGCCTGCACACAAATAATTGTATGTCGGCCTACCGACGCTTTGTGAGGTAGAGGAGGAGCCAATCATGTCATGCAGTACTTCTTTTGGTCCACGTGCTCTCCATCCTCATCTGGTCCAAAGACAATGGTCGTGGCAATGGGAGTAGACATTGGTCTATCGTTTCCCATGTCGGCTTACGAAGAAGGTCCTTTGTATACTTACTTTGATGAATGAAGGTGCCTTCTTTCGCTTGCTTGACTTGAAGACCAAGGAAAAAGGTCAATTAAGCCCATCATGCTCATCTCAAACTCCCCGCTCATAGAATCAAAATCTAGACACCAAAGCATGAGAGGAACCACCGAATATGATATCATCCATATAAATCAACCAATAAGAAGTCAACGCCATGCTTAAGAGTGAACAAGGTTTTATCAACCATTCCCATTTTGAAATCATTACTAAGAAGAAAACTCTTAAGCCTATCATACCAAGCTCTAGGGCTTGTTTGCACCATACAAGGCTTTGGAGAGTTTAAAAACACGGTTTGGGAATTTGGGATTTTCAAACCGGTGGTTGCTTGACAAAGACCTCTTCTTCTATGAAACCATTCAGAAAGCACTTTTGACATCCATTTGAAAAAGCTTGAAGCCCTTAGATGTCGCAAATGCTAGCAAAATGCGAATGGCTTCCAATCTAGCTACAGGAGCAAAAGTCTCTTCAAAGTCTAAGCCCTCTACCCGAATAACCTTGAGCTACAAGCCTAGCCTTGTTGCGTAACTACCAACCCATCCTCACTTTGCTTATTTTTGAAAATCCATTTTGTTCCAATTACATGTTGATTAGGTGGAGGTTCAACTAAGGTCCGCACTTGGTTTCTTTCAAAATTTTCAAGTTCTTCATGCATGGCATTGACCCAAGAGGCATCGGAAAGAGCATGGGTGATATCTCGGGGTTCAAAAGAAGCGACAAAAGCGAGTAATGTGCATGAGAATCGAAGAATGAACTCGAGCGAGTGACTCGCTCATGAATATCCCCAATAATCTGCTTTCGGTGGATGTTTGTCATTTGAATGTGAAGAGGAGCTCTGGTGCAGTAGTGGCCTCTACCTCATGGGTCGTGGAGGTAGGAACAGAGCCACTCGATCGTCGGTGAAGGTAGGAAGAAATTCGCTCATCTGAAGGCGGTGTAGTAGAAGCGAGGCTCCCAACCCTCTCGTAAATGATGGAGGATGGATTGGGTCCTCATCCTCGAGTCATCGTCGACGAAGATGCTTTCTCGAATATCGTAAACTGTGTACCTACAAAGATCGGGTCTAGTACCGTGACTAGCCTCATCAAAAGTGACTTCAAGTCTCAACAATTTTGTTAGTGTCAAAATTAAATACACGATAGCCACGAGAATGAGCAGATATCCAAGAAATATGCCATCGTAACATCTAGATTCAAATTTATCAAGGTTGCCATGTTTTAGAATGAAGCACTTGCAACCAAAAATCTTGAAATGAGAAACTTTGGGCTTATGACCAAATCTGAGCTCATAGGAAGTCTTACCAATAACAGATCTCAAGAACACCCTATTAGAAATATAACAAGCATAAAGATAGCCTCATTCAAAACCTCCTAGGTGTGGAATGCTCATCTAGCATGGTCCTCGCCATCTCTACAAGGGTCCTATTCTTCCTCTCTACAACACCATTCTCATTGGGGAACTCTAGGTGAAGAAAAGCGGTGATCTAGCCCCTATCGTAAGCGAAGGTGGCAAAGGAAGAATTCTTGAATTCTGTCCCATTGTCACTCCTAATGGCTCTCAAAGCACCAGAAGATCAACAAGAAGTCTAAGGACCAAATCTTTAAAGAAACCAAATGCCTCGCCCTTAGAAACGGAAAATAAACCCATGAATACCGGAGTAAACATCTACAATCACAAGCACATACTACTTACCACCGCAGATGGACTCTAGAAGGACCAAAAGTGTCTAAGTGCAAGAGTCGACCGTCCATCGGTCATCACAAAAGTAAGAGGTGGATGAGAAGCGTAAACCATCTTACCATGTCTCTGTGGTGTGCACACAAGGTCTCTAATGACCTTGACCTAGGCAAACCTCTAATCAAGTCCTTACATCGACTCTAGTCAAGTGGTGAAGCCTATGTGACTAAGCCTCACGATGCCACAAAACTAGATCATGGGAACCGAAGCAACAAGACACCTAGGGCTAGAAGCGTAAGAGATACGTAAATCAAGACAAAAGATCTTCTCAAACACTCGAAATCTTAAAGACAAGCTCACCAGAGGAATCTAAAACCCTGACTCACCACTCTTAAATCTCACCTCTAGACCCTCATCAAGCGGAGAAAAGAAAGCAGATTATATTTCACTTACTTACCAAAGCGACGCCCTTGAGCATGAATTTGTTGTTGACGCCAAGACTGTGTTCTTTGTCATCACGGTCCCAGAGAAGCATCCCCAAATGTGATCAATTCATTGCCGGATGCACGTGTGAGGAGGAGAACCATCTAGAATCCCGGTCATATGTCGAGAACATCCGAGTCAACAATCCATATGTCCTCCTTCCTCGCACGCCGAACCTAATGAGCACTAACAGAAACATATGTGCCTCAAGATCAAGTTAGTGATAAAAGACTTGGGAATCCAAAGATCGAGTCACATGATGCTTAGGCAAACCGAAGAAGCGATAGTAAAATGGTTAGGAACAAAATCATAAGAATGCACACGTGAACCACCTAGACCTCTCCAAACGATCTACCAAAAGATCGGTACTCCCCCTAGATGCTACCCGTGGTCTCTCCTCATGATATCCTAAACCAGCGCCGCCTAGAGCCACCAAAGAGTCAAAGAAGTCATCTACAAACCTAGGCCTATGTCTAGTAGGAATGACAGTGCCTGCTCTAGAGACTACATGAGGTGCAAAACTCCTCTAATGGACCTCAAAGAACTCATCCTCTCCTTTCTCTCAAACTTGGCTCTCTGAAAAGAGTAACTCAACAATATGGCCATTCTTCTTGCGAGAAGGTGCAATGGTACTTGACCTTTTGAGGGTCGACCGATGAAGCGAAGCACCTATCTTGCTAGAAAGGGTTTGAGCAAAACCAGCAGATTTAAAGACTATCTTGGATGACTTAGGTAGTTCTACCTCAATCAAAGCCACTCTCAACAAACTCTAACAACCTTAGGTGGATGATTCTTGGAATGCTCTAGGAATCAAAACCTAGACCACTATTATTCACACTCACCTTAGATTTGTCTAGAATCATGTTGAGTTTCTTCCTCCCACCAACAAATCTCTCAAGAGTCCTTTGAGGTAATCATTTTGTATGGCTAGTTCATAACAAGAAGCACACTTATTTGACTTGCTAGCCCTATCGGACTTTTCCTTATAGTGAGCTACCTCGGCTTTCAAAGCCTCACAAGACACACAATAGTTATCCCTAATCTTATCCAACCGCTCTTTGAACTTAACTCTAAACGCTTCTTGTATCTTATCTACACTATGCCCAAGTTCAATACAAAGAGTACAAGAATCGAGAATCAACAACTTTCTTGGAAGCAGTATGGACATGGATTGTTCAATTTTAGCCTTTTCTTCTAGTGTCTTGTTTAAAGCATCATTCTCAAGTGTGAGTTTAACATAGTTTTCACATGAAGCAGCTTTTAGAGTACGTAATCATTTCCTACATCTCCTTCATTTTAATCTTATTTTTCTCACAATGAGAGCAGTGTGACTAGCATCAAATTTACTCAATTCTTTTGTAGCACTATCCAATTTTAGTTCAAGCAAAGCACAATTTGAACAAAGCAAAGGGATAGCATCAATGATAGTCACATCTAAAGCAATGGCATTCATGCAAGGTGACTAGACTTGAGAGTTTCTAGTTCATCCAGAGCATCTTTCAATTGATTTGTAACAGAGGAATGAGCAAGTCTTAGAGTTACCAATTCATCATACATTCCGAACAAGCATCACAAGCATCTTGAGGACTAATTGATTTGAGTGTAGCAACTTCTAGTTTCAAGTTATCAATCATGATGTCACGATTCTTAAGCATTCTAGCTTGCTTATCTAATTTTCGCTCGAAATGACCAAAGCACGTTTCATTTGAGCAGTGAGGACATACCTCATCGGGATCATGAAAAGGTAAATGCGTTGGAGGAGTCGACGTCGTGGCTGTCCCTGGCCATGAAGCACATGCTTGGTGAAGTCTTGATCCTTCTTCTTGCCATGAGAGTCGTCGTCGTCCTCCGTCCCCGAGTCCACATCGCTCATGTCAACAGACTCAAGAGCGGTAAGGACCTTGCTGATGAACTTGCGATAGTTCGGCTTCTGGGGCTTCGCATCCTTAGCTTGAGGACGCCTCCGAAAGTCCTTCTCCATCTTGCCCTTTAGCTTGGGGCAACTGGAGCGAATGTGGTTTGGCTCACCACACTCAAAGCATGTAACAGTGCCACCTCTCCTTCTGTTCCTCACTTTGTTGAAGACTCTCGAGAATTTGGTGGTTAGGAGGGCTAAATCATCCTCGTATTTTCTCTAGTCGCCATCGCTCAAAGAATGCAAAGCGACAACGAAAGACCAGATGAGCCAAAGTCCAAAGAATCGGAAGAGCTACCCCGAGATGGGTCAACCACTAAAGCCATCGACTGTTTTGGGGAGTCGCGAGATGAAATCAATCTCATGCGACTTCAACCTCGAGTAAAGCTTATCCATGGTAAGCTCACTCATGACATGTTGTTGTCATTGATGGATGTGATCTTCATTCCCTGACTCTCACATCAAGAGCACCCAAGAACCGGGCGTGCATTCTCGGACTCGATGAATGTGAGACCCTGAAGACGTAAATTATGAAGAATCTTGGAAAACCTTCCCAATAACTCATCCAAAGATTCACCAGGCTTTTGTTCGATCTTTGAGTATTCTTTCTTGAGTTGGTTCTGTCTCACTTCCTTGATAGCTGTAGAGCCCTCGTGGTAATCACAGAGGGTCTTCCAGATCTCATGGCGGACTTCAGATGAGACACACGCCAAACTCGGATCGACTAAGCCCTTGAATCAAGAAGTTCCGAGCCCTTTGTTAGCCTCTACATCGGGATTGATTACATCTTCATCTACCAAGCACGACATAAGCATTTTTGACCTTAAACCAAATTGCGTGCCCTTGAGCCTCGATGTAGGCTTGCATGCGAGCCTTCCAGTAAGCAAAATCAACTCCATCGAAAATATGAGGTTTGAGTGAATACTTGTCAGTCGCCATGGCTCCTCGTAAGCGGTTAAGATCTATGAGAAGAGCTAACCGCTCGATACCAATTGTAGGACCGGAAAGAAGACTAGAGGGGGTGAATAGGAGCACCAATTCATTTTTGCAAAGATAATGGATTCAACTCAAGAATCGCAAATCACTCCAATAGCTATGAGAGCTATGAAGATGAATGCTTACATAGTGGAAGACTTGAATGAATCCACTCCTAAAACCTCAAAGCATAGCAAAGAACTCCTCAAGAAATCTTGAAAAATCAGGGACAAAGGTACTATCATTGTTGTAAGTGCGGTACTATCAAGATCGCGGTACTACCACAGCAAATGTGCGGTACTATCAAGATCGCAGTACTACCTCAGCAAAAGTGCGGTACTACCGATTATCCCGACGATGAATGTAAACGAATGAAAACAAAATCGAAAATCGACGAACTATTAAACCAAGGCCAAACTCCACCAAATTTGGAACACACCTTCCTAAGGGTATTAGGAACCTATTCCAAGTGGCGATCGTCCAGATCTACGCCAAAGTTTCGATCTTTTTCAGTTTTACCTAAGAAGGGCAAAGAATCGAGCAAAACGAAAAACTTGATCCAACTCTTGCTCGTGGGAGATTGATGATCTAGGTGACCTTAGATACATTTCCACATGTCACAGCAAGGAGTAAGAGTGCACAAGAACAACCAAAACCAATGGATCAAGGAAGCACCCAAAATCATCAAAAGAGAAAGAAGAACACAAGAGGAGCTCATCTTTGGAAGAACATCCATAGATTGATTCATGATGTTCTTTGATTACTGACCACTCCCTCAAGGAGGACAAGAGCTCCATCCAAGAGCATACACATCAATCCATCTCTAGAGCCTATGCCTCTCTTTTCTTCCCTAAACCCTAAAAACCAAACTAGGGTTTGCAAATGAAGTGCTTGGGGTCTTGTGAACAAGACCTCTCTATTTATATGAGGCCTAGAGCTTCTAGAAGACTTAACCTAATGGGCTCCGTTAGGCCCAATAACAAACAGGACACACACGCACGATTTTAAAGCGTCGTCTTCATTTTTCTTGATCTAAACCACTTCTTGACGCACCGTCGCATTAGGTCACCAAGGTGGTATTTGGTGAAATTACCAAAATACCCTTCTCGATCCTTCTCCATGGACCGAGTCCAACTCGTCGAAGCAAACGCCGCTTCCGCCACGTGTAGGTTGATCAACGGCTCTCATCATGTCGGAAGTCTCTCCGTCCAATCCCATCGAACCTCCAAGGCACTTGCACCGACCCCGCGCCGCTTGATCCAACCAACAGATCGAATCGCCTGCTCGATCCACTCGCCCATTTCAGGCCATGCTTGAGTCACTCGACTCACCCGCATCCATGATCGTTCTAGACCTCGGCTCTCCAAGCTTAGTCCCGATCCTCCTCGCCGATTGACCGTCATTGACACGCAAGCCACCCGACAAAGAATAGACCAAGAAATCGCCTCCGGGAACAAGTTCTTCATAACTTGACCCACGTTAGCTCAAAACATGCAATATGCAACATATATGCATTAACAAACATGGAAATGACATAACCCAAAAACAATTCTCCAAGTTAAACGAAACTCGAAACCAAATCGGTATTACCGCCATGTTATGGCTACAGATTATCAAGATCATGAGTAATCAAGACCCATAATCGCGATCGATCAAGACCTCAAGGAAATCCAAAACTTCCAAAAACACTTGTTCGAAAACCATACCGCCACACGCTGTCGTTCCATCACGCGGTACTCAAGCAACCAAAGCACTAAGATTACCGCTCATCGAGAAATCCAAAACACAAATTACACCTGCTCGAAAAACCATACCGCTTTGCTTGCGGTAATACCGACTAACGGTACTACCGCTAAACACAAGCCGGTATTATCAAGATCAGCGGTAATACCGATTATTACACGGCAGACTACCGATTATCCCGACACTTGTCGAAAACAGATTTCAACAAAACCGAAAACGATCGCTTCGACAAACCAAAGAAGCTATTGCCAATTGTACCATCACATTAAGATCGTGAGCATATCCCCATGATATCCACAGGATCGGATAGTTTCCGTACGATCCGGACGAAAAACGGATTCGGATGGTCTCGGATTGGATTTTTTTGGGATAATTTACGGATTCAATTTTTTTTGTCGGAAACGGAAACGAATACGGTACGCATGATATCCGGTGGATACGAATACTGATTCGGATTATCCGGATAAGAGCAAGTCCAGATATCCTGCACTCACTTAGGAACGTCCGGAGAATGCTGCGGCTAACGGACGGACATCTCAAACACCCCAAAGACGGCCGAGACCGCGTTCGCGACGGGCCGCCTTATGGCGCGTGGAGAGGGTCAGACACCAAGACTCCTTGTGCGTCTTGGTCTTCACGAGCAAGATCAAGCCTCCGGATCGGCCTGTAACGACGAGAACTTGTCCTCAACGCCGATGGAGAACAAGAACTCGCTTTCACCGCCGAGTCCCAACCCGGCGCCACCGGCAGGCGGCTACGCCGAAGCGTGCAATACAAGTGGCGGCGGCGCCCAACCATCTCCCTCGACCCCGAAGAGGAACAGCCACACATCATCTCCATCACGTCGTCCGGGAGCACCGATAGGGACGCCTCCTCCTCCACTACCACCACATCATCGCTAGCTCCCGACGACCGATGGTGTGCGGTGGCGGCCCCCTTCTTCCACGAGAAGAACTGGAGCACGGACGGGACGGACTGCTCCTCCTGCTCCTCGTCTTCGTCATCCATCGGCGAGCGTCGACCCAGGGCGGCGGCGGGGTCCATCTCGTCGCAGCCTCGCAGGCGTAGACGCGGCATCCACCAACGCCGAGAGGCAGCTCCTCCTCTGGAGGCCACGCCGGGGAAGCCAGGGGGAGCGCCAGAGACGGCGGCGGCACTAGGCGCCGAGCCAGCCAGAGAGAGGAGACACCGTAAGCAGAGCACGTAGGGCCAAGCGGCTTAGGTGGCGGCGGATCGGCAAGAACGGTGGCGGCGCCGAGCCGTGGCCGAGAGGCCGTGGGGAGTGGCGGCGCCAGAGTGGAGTGGAGGAGGTGAGGTGAGATGTGGAGTGGGAATGGGAAGATTGAGGAGAAGCAAAGAAGATGACTCAGATGAGTTAAGATTGGGGAGGGGGGTGTGCATAATCGCATATGATATATTAGATTTATCTTTCAATAGGGTATCTATTTCCTTATTCATGTACAATTATTCGGGTGTTAGTCTAACTGGTGCTGTTTTATTTTGAAAGGTGGGTGAGTTAGAAAAGACAATCTCAGTTGCATCGAGGGATCCAGCATATTAAAGACAATTCGGTGTTTGATCAGTTTTATGACCTAATTGAGATTGGTAAGGTGTACTTGATATCTAGAGGATCAATAAAACTTACTCAGAAGTAGTTTACAAGGACTATGAAGTAACTCGATTTGAAAATATGAACAATTCATGAATGTTTGCATCAAACAAACTAGTTATATGTTTTCGTTAATTTCGCATGCAATTTAAGGGTTTTTATGTTAGAAAAATATCTCGTGACTATATTCGTTTCAATTCAGATTAAGCTCGTATTCAGATTCGATATTATTCGTGATCCGCATTCAGATCCGGTATCCAGATTCAGATATCTGCATCCGGGAAAAATATGAAAACAAATATGGCAGAGCAATTATCCGTCCGTATCCGATCCGTTTTCACCCCTACCCGCAGATGGTCCGGAATCTCGCCGCTGATCTCTGGGGACTCAGAGGGATCCCAACGTCACTAACCTCTGTGATGATCAGTCGGCCCGCAGACAATTTTGATTTTCCTCTGCCATCTAGCTTACGTATCACTATCATCGGACATCTAGACGCATTCGGCGACGTCGGTGACGGCGGCGAAGATGGTGTCTCTGCCATCTCGCTTACTTGCTATGTATATAAGTTACATATGCAATAAAATGGATTGCAATATTTGATATTCATCACAGTAGAAATAATTATGCAACAAGCATAATACCAACAAGTAATAAATCATCAATAAACAGCATAAAGCACAGAAGATTGATGATAGTTTGTGCACTCAGAAGGAGAGTTGCAAAAGAACAAGTCTTTACCTTCTCAACCAGTCTATACTCTTCATTAATTAACTTTGACAATACAATATAAGCCTTGAGCTCTAAAAACTTCTTCTACTCTGTCAAATATCCTAGAAACAGTAACAACAAGAACAATGTTCATTGTTAACATAACACCAATTCAGCAATTAAAAAGGCCAACAACCTTGATTTAACAATATTGATTCACTATCAGTGAACAACCATAGTTAAAGTCAGGTCAACAACAAGTTTTTAGGACTAATAGAATAGCATGAGCAATACGTTTAAGAGGAAAACATTAAAAGGGTAAAGACCATACAAGTCTTTAAGTATCCAAAAGTAACAGATTACTATTTCAAGATCAATTGATAGATTTGAACAATACTTTTAGAGCTCAAGTCTAAACTGGATTGCAATGTCAATTTCAGTATATGATTGATTTCATCATAGAGCATTTACAATATCCCACGGAGCAATATGTCATCATATCTAGCATCCCAAACCCTAACCATCAGAACACCCACCATGTCCAGGGACCAAACATTCACAGTCGAGGATTAACCTTCACAATGCAAGGAGGAGGCCGGTGCAGGGGAGAAGGCCGGTGCAGAGGAGGAGGCCGACGTGGAGAGGAGGACGGTGCGGGGGAGGAGGCCGGTGCAGGGGAGGGGCCGTGGGGAGGAGGCTGGTGCTGGGGAGGAGGTTGACACGGGGAGAAGGATGGCGCGGGGAGGAGGCCGGTGCAGAGGGAGGACACCGACACAGGGAGGAGAGCGACACGGGGAGGAGGCCGGTGCAGAGGGAGGACGTCGACACGGGGAGGAGGACGGCGCGGGGAGGAGGCTGGTGTAGAGGGAGGACGCTGACACGGGGAGGAGGACAGCACGGGGAGAAGGCTGGTGCAGAGGGAGCACGCCAACATGGAGAGGGGGCCACGTGTCGAGGCAGCGGCAATGTCATCGATGTTGGGGGGCGGCGGCGTCGAGGTCGGGGGCGGTGGTGTCGGGGCTTACGGGGAGGTGAACGGGCGAACCCTAGAGGAGGCGAAGGAGCGAGAGCTTAAGGAACCATCGAGAGCGGGCTAAGGGCACTGGGGAGATGAACGGGCGAGCCCTATGGTTATAAAGGCATATCACAAACGGTTCTATTATGGAACCGTCTGTGATAAGCAAATCACAGACGGTTCTTAATAAGAACCGCTTGTGATGTGGACCATATCACAAACGGTTCTTATTAAGAACCATCTGTGATTGCTTAGCACAGACGGTTCCATAATAGAACCGTCTGTGATATGCCACTACCGTTCTATTTATCCACATGAACCTGGTGACAAGTCCATAACACAACTCCAAATAATTTGACTGAAAATTAATTTATCCACTAACAATTCAGTTGACTCCAAAAATTTATATCTAATTCAACTCAACTCCAAATCAAGTGAAACCAATTTTGATACTCCACATTACAATGAAGTCCACATTGACATCAATATCAAAGATGACAAGTCCATAACACATTAACACATGACAATTCCACGTTGACATCAAAATATATGAGAAATTACAAGTCCATAACACATGGCAAGTTCACATTGACATGTCTGATGTCGTGGAATCAAATTCTTAATTAAAATATAGCCCTCCATGATGATCAACGCGCATATAGCTAGCTTCCTCACTGGGTTCTTCCTCGAGCCTGATGCCATCTCCGAAAGGGGGCAACTCGTCAAATTGATTGTAATCTTCTTCATCCACGACATTCTCAACTCCGAGAATCTTTCTTTTTCCACGAAGAACTATGTGGCGCTCCTTATTTGCTGGGTCTGTTACATAAAAAACTTGAACAACTTGCTTAGCGAGTACGAATGGTTCGTCCTTGTATTCGGCACATTTGAGGTCCATAGTGGTGACGCCGTACTTGTCGACCTTCACATCTTGCGGAAGTTTAACCCAATGGCATCGAAACAGGGGGATCTTAAAAAGTACGTAGTCGAGCTCCCAAATCTCCTCTACGAACCCATAGTAGGAGTTTAACCCACGTATCCCGGTGGTATTGAACTGCTCGTGAAACGCATCTATGCGGACACCGCTGTTCTGAACTGTGCTCTTCCTATCCTGAGCTGCCGTATAAAATGTGTACCCATTTATGTCGTATCCTTGCCATATCACAATTGTAAATTATGGCCCTTTTGCCAACCATAGCAGCGTATCATCACTTGATGACCTCCTAGTGATTCGCACCTTTAACTATTCGTTGAACCGATGGTTGTGCTCTCTCGTGATCCAAACCTCCGACCAGTCTGGATTTTGTTGGTGTACTACGTCTTTGTGCTCGTCGATGTACGGGGACACTTGGGTCATGTGTTGCAAGACCATGAAATGGGCTTGAGCGTACGTATCCAGATCGGGAGTGATTGATTTTCTTCCGATGGTCCCGATACCATCCAGTCTCCCCACATGGCGAGATATAGGCACACCTATTGGTTCCACCTGAGCCATGTAGTCGACGCAGAACTCAATGACATCTTCGGTTGCATAACCTTCGATGATGATGCCCTCCGGTCGAGATCGATTTCGTACGTAGGACTTGAGAATTCCCATGTACCTCTCGAACTGGTACATATGACGTAGGAACACAGGGCCATATATCTTTATTTCTTTCACAAGGTGAACAATGAGATGGACCATGATATCGAAAAATGACGAAGGAAAATACATCTCAAGATGACATAGAGTCGTCACCACCTCAGCCTGCAGAGCATCTAGTCTTTGGGGATCGATGACCTTCTGAGCAATTGAGTTAAAGAAATAACACATCCTCAAGATTATCACCCGGGCCTTGTTCGGCAAGACACTCCTAATTGCAACAGGAAACATTTGTGTCATCAGCACATGACAATCATGAGACTTCATACCAATTAATTTCAAATATTCCATAGAAACAAGTTTCTTAATGTTAGCAGAGTAACCAGACGGGACTTTCACACCATGCAAGCTCTGGCACAATTTATTTTTCTCAGCCTTGGACAGAGTATAGCAAGCTGGGGGAAGGTACGTACGTCATTTATCGGTCTCTTTTGGTGCTAACTCGGTCCTTATGTTCATATCTACTAAGTCACGCCGTGCGTTAACACCATCCTTTGTTTTGCCACTAATGTTCAGTAAGAGACCAATCAAGCTATCACATACATTCTTCTCCACGTGCATGACGTTGATGTAGTGGCGAACTTCTAAGTGCTCCCAATGAGGCAAGTCCCAAAAAATTGACCGCTTCTTCCAGATGTTCTTCTGACGGGTTCTTAATTTACGTCCCTTCCCAAGCACAACATCAATATTCTTAACCATATCATAGACCTCTTTCCCTCTAAAAGCCCTTGGAGCTGAACCGCCCTCCTTATTTCCGTTGAATTGTTTCTTCATCTTGCGGTATGGGTGAATCCTGGGAAGGAACCTACGGTGACGTATATACATAGTTTTGTGCGAGTTGTTCAGCCATACACTCTCCGTAGCATCTAAGCAGTGCAGAAAGGCTTTGGCTCCTTTTGTACTGAAGCCCGACAGTTTACCAAGGGCAAGAAAGGAAAATCATTAATGGTGCAGAACAACATAGCGCGTAAAGTGAAGTTCTCTCATTTGTACGCATCCCGCACTGCACCCTTCGCTCCACAAATGTCACAAGATCTTCCAAAGAATGGTGCTAGGTACACATCAATATCATTCCTGTGTTGTTTCGGCCCTTGGATAAGTAGTGACATCAAAATGTACTCCCGCTTCATACACAACCAAGGAGGAAGGTTGTATATACATAGATTCACGAGCCAGATGCTATGTCGGCTACTCATGTTACCGAAATGATTCATTCCATCTGTACTCAACCCTAACCTTATATTCCTCGGTTCTGCACCGAACTCTTCGAAGCTCTGATCAAAATTTCTCTACTGAGCAGAATCAACAGGGTGTCTTAGCTTTCCATCTTTCTTACGCTCCTCCGAGTGCCAACGCACAATCTTGCCTCCTTTGGGTTCGCAAATAAACGCTTCAAACATGGAATCACAGGCAAATACCACAATATCTTAGCATGAGGTCCTTGCTTCACCTTAGCAGTATTCTTACGCTTGTATCGAGATGCTTTGCACACGGGACATACATGCATGTCTGTATACTCTTTACAGTAGAGGATACAATCGTTTAGACATGCATGTATTCTTTCTACTTCCATTCCCAATGGACAAAGAATCTTCTTTGCTTGGTAGGTGGTGCTGGGCAACACGTTTCCCTCTGGAAGGATGTCCACTAGAAGACCTAACAACGCCGTGAAACTCTTATCGGACCAACCATTGCTTGCCTTCAATTTCAGCAGTTGAAGCATGGTTGACACCTTGTGCATTCCGGCTTGCAGCTAGGAAACAAAGGTCGCACTGAGTCCTCCATTAAGCCCTCGAATTTACAAAAACCCTCTCTCACTGTAGTTCTCTTCTACATCGCGTAGCATCTGATCCAGATTGTCATCGTGCGACCTATCCTCATCAAAAGCACAGTCCAAATCAGGCATATCGTTGACTTCCTCGGCGATGCCCTCATTATTAACTTCCTGTATAATCTGCTCTTCACCGTGACTGATCCAATATGTATACTTTTTTTTAAAACCCCTTTGGATCAAGTGCGCTTCGATCTGCGCCGGGTTGTTAAACATCTTCGGATTACCGCAATCAATGCATAGATAATACATAAATTTTATCCCTTTCTTCAACATATCCTGCTCGGCGGCTCTTCTAAAAGCAAGCACGCCATTAATGTACTCTTGACTCACACGGCTCTCACCGTACATTCAGTTTCGGTCCATCTATACGCATGTAATAAATCAGTGTCAAATTACATTAATAAACCGCAAGTACAAACTCTTCTTAATTATTAACCAAACATACTTAAATCGCTTAGCGATTAACCTAGAGCAAATATAAAGGGTTAAAGATCATTACCCTCGAGCTCACGATTTAAAATACCAAATATCATGAGATTCCTCTCCTTCTCCTTCTCCTCCGACCCTTCCTCCTCCCCCTTCTCCTCCTTTCCTCCTCTCTTTAGCTTCCTCCTTTCCTTCTCCTCTCTAAGGTGGTGCAATAGGGGTGGAGGCGAAGGTGCAGTGGCGCAATGGAGGAGGAGGCGTGTGAGGAGGAGGCGCTAGCGGATAGGGTCCCGACCTTCTCTCTCTAAGTTGGCGCAATGGGGAGGAGCGATGAGTGGAGGAGCTAGGCGGGAGGTGGCGCATGAGGAGCAGCAGAGTGGAGCCAGCGGCAGGGGTTGTGTCGGGTGCATTTATAATACCAGAATATCACAAACGGTTCTTAATAAGAACCGTCTGTGATAAGCCCTCATCACAGACGGTTCTCACAAACGGTTCCTAATAAGAACCGTCTGTGATTATCTAGATTGTCACAGACGGTTCTTAATAAGAACCGTCTGTCATAATTCACAGACGGTTCCTATTATAGAACCGTCTGTGATTAGCTAGACTATCACAGACGGTTCGTAATAAGAACTATCTGTGAATTATCACAGACGGTTCTAGTTATAAACCGTCTGTGATAGGTACGTATCACAGAACCGTCTGTGATAAGAATAACACAGACGGTTTCAAATGAACCGTCCGTGATGAGACGTCTTCTATAGCCTATTTTGTAGTAGTGATCTGGATAGCGATACGGTGGCTTTCAACTCAGAAGGCTTCGACATCTTACAATGGTGGCAAGCTCATAAGTTAACATATCCCGTGCTATCCATACTTGCACGAGACTGTTTCACGGCGGCGGACGACCCGAGTTCGATCCGTCGTCCGGTTGGGACCGCAAAATCATTTTACCAAATTTCGTAAAATTGATTTAAAAAGTGAAAATCTATTTATTTAATGCTGAAAATGAATTAAATATTAGTTTTAATTCCAAAAATGATTAAAACAACCTCGTTAATAGGAAAACCAGTTTTTGGGCGGTAAAGTGAGACTCGAACTGTAGATTTTTGGTAGGGCTTTTCAAGCTATTGCTTGAACATGTCTACTTGTACGTGATGTGTTAACTGTTCCTGTCTCTACGGTTTCCTCCAAGTCTGCTTTCAGTATTTCTGAAAGAATATTGGAGGAGGGAAGAACAAGTCTCACAAGTGAGCTGGTGGAGATCCTTTTGACTGTGAAGGACTGGGAACAAGCTGATTCACGAACACAACACTTTGTGGAAAATCCAGAGTTGTCGGGGGTGTTCGAAAATTTGTACTTAGACAATAGCACCGACACATAGAACAAAGATGTATCATGTATATAGAATTGTAGAGCTATAGGCTATACTCTTTTTCCTTTGTTAAGGTTTTCTCATTTTGAGTTTTTACTTGGCAAAGGTTTTAACAAGGCAGCTAGTTGGACATTAGTAAAGCTCTTTATTACATTTTCAATATGATTATCTCATTTTTTTAAAAAAAAAAAATTCATGTCTACTTTTGAATTCTACATATTTTTCTAATTTTTTTGGATGTTTTTGGACTTTTTTTTTTGTTTTGATGGGCCGACGGGCCATATCTGGCCCGACGGGCCAAACGAGTCCAGACCAGTCTGGCACGGCACGAATACCCGATGGACCATGTCTGAACCGCAACCTCGGTCTGACATAAATAGTACACGGACCGTGCCGTGGCGGGCCAGGCGCCCGTTTGGCCAGCCCTGACACCATCTGCATGACGGCACCGTGAGAACAAACGAAACGTGGGAATCAAATTGGGCTGAGTATGGGCTCGTCTCGGCCTATAAAATTGAGGCCCAAGTGATGAATTTCAGGCCTGGATTAAAATGACCACCACACTATTTAGACCCGGCCTATAGTTAAAACCCGTTCGCAACTTCGTATACAAAGTTACAAACTGCTCCGCTTACCAGGCGCCGCGAGAACAATCGAGTAATCGAGCCCAAACCCGCGCGAGCCCCAGACCATAAACCTGTCTCCGCCTCCGGGTCTCCTTATCCACACTACACCAACCCACCCCACCCCTACGCTCCACTCCCCCTCACGCTGCGGATTGCTTGCTGGTGCGGCATGCCTCTCCACGCGGCCTCCCCCGCGGCGGCGGCCTCCCCGCCGTGCTCCCTCTCCTCCGCCCGCCTCCCCCTGCACCGCCCAGGTCGGCTCCTCCTTCCTCCGTGCCTCCATTCTCGCCTGCGGCGCGAAATAGAAGCGTTTGAAACCCGCGAGTCTTACTAGCGTACGGGTTGCTTTTATCCATTGTGTCGCGGCATGCTGAGTACAGGAGACCTAAGAACGGTCCACTGGTCCGGAATGCGTGATGCGGTCGTGGTTGTGAAATTGGCTTGCTCTTGCTCCGCGTGTTAAATGCCGATGCTTCCATCGCTTTCTCCTGCCATGCCGCGATCTGGCAAGGAGTACTGTTAGGTTGTTATGCACGTCGCGTGATATTATATGTAATCGTTCGGCTGTAGTGCACAGAAATTGACAAACTAAGATTGGGTTGGATTTGAAACGGGAACAGGTTGAATTGTAGCTCATCTTTGCCATGTAGGGCTATACTAAGGTTATAGCATCGTAATTGAACAATTTCGTGTTGTACACTTGGATATTTGATTGAGAGGCAGATCAACTTGTATTTTACTTGTGTTTTCTAGTGGATGTTATTACGGATGCAAGTTCATTAGCATCCTTTTTTTTCTTTGAGCGAAAGGGCAGGAGCTCGGCCTAATGCATTAACAGTTCATTAGCATCCTATAAAACGCTCCAAAGTCCAAATTGTAGGATCTAGAAAATCATTGCACCTACTAACCTTTTTCCCAAAACGCTGGATCATTCAGAACTCAGAAGTGATCAAGGCCATGAATCAGTTGATTTAGTGCATGAAATTAATTACTTGCAATTTGTTGTTTGTGATGGGAACCCAGTGAGACAGATTTAGTTGATGTGGTTATAGATGAGTCTAGAGAGGTTGCTACACTCTGGTATTTACATATTTTACTTACAAATGAATAATGTGGTAAGGGTTCATCAGGGAGTGTTGTATTTCATAGGTTGTGGTTGTCTCTCAAAGCTGCTGTTGAGCTCCTCCACAATCATGAAACTTCATGCTGGAACAGTGGGCTTCTTTAGCATGCCTCTGGTTCTTCAACACTTGGACAAGAGGTGAGTGCTTGTAGATTTAAATATTTCTCCCACTTATTGACCTTCCAATTAATCTTAATTAACTTGTGATCAATATGTTATCAGAGCAGTTTTGAGGCATGCCACTATGGAAGAAATCGAGGCAGAAAAATCAGTCATTGAAGACCAAGCTGTAAGTACAATGCAGTTTGTGTTAAACCTGGTTAAGTTTTGTAGCTTGGGTGTTAACTAGCTGCAGATACATGTCTTCAGAAAGAAAGGATGGAGAAGGCAATTGAAACAGTCCAGAATAACTTCAATACTGTGAGGACAGGGCGCGCAAACCCGTCTATGCTTGACAGGATTGAGGTTTGAGGACCTAGCCTTGTTCCTTCTTTTTCAGTTTTGTAAGGAACTGTTACATGATAACATGCCCTGGGTGTTTCTCTTTTTCATGCGTGTAACATTTTTGTGTGGTTTTCTTCTTAACTGAAACTATGTCTGAGCTATTAGTTATTACTGTTGGCTAATGGTGAAGCTGCAGATATTACTAACAAATTATTTCAGGTTGAGTACTATGGAACTCCAGTGAACTTGAAGAGTATTGCACAGATAAGCACTCCAGATGCAACTTCTCTTCTTATTCAGCCATATGACAAATCTTGGTAATCTGTTTATCATTCCCAGATCAGAGTTGGTATTGAATTTTTTATCCTTTTGTGTTGACACCCATATGCTGTGCAGCCTCAAGCTCATTGAGAAAGCAATAGTTGCCGCAAATCTTGGGGTAACACCAAGCAATGATGGAGAAGTGATACGAGTCACTGTCCCACCATTGACATCTGATCGCAGAAAGGTCTGTCTTCGGAAGTTCATTTGTGTATTACATTTGCAACCTTTTATGCTGCCATATAAGAATCGTAAGGTGGCACTTAGTAAATTCTGGCTTGTTTCATGAAGCTGTCATAGTTATGGGAACCGGACCAGTGAGTGAACCGTCCAGCTGACCTTAGTAAATTCTGGCTCGTTTCATGAAGCTGTGATAAGCCAATAACCCTAGGTCCCATTTACTTTACAAGATTGCCCCTGTGTATTCTAACGAGAAGCAAAAGCCACTCGGTTCGCTAATAGCGCCCGGTTTGGCAGTTTCGTGGAAAACCGCCTGGTCCGCCCAGTTTTTTCTGGTCCAATTGCTTGAACGGTCTTTGAAGCTAGCCTGACCGGTGAACCCATCGGTTCCGGTTCAACCGGTGGTCCGGTCTGGTTTCAGTAACTATGGAAGCTGTAGTTTTCGATTGCGCTCGTATGAATTTTCTAGGTGTGAAATTCCTCTCTATGATCTGTACAGTGAGATTTCCTGACATCCAAAACATTTAGCATTAACTGCATAGCAGAGCTATTTTGCTTTTAATCTTTTATAATAAAAAAGGCATGCCTTATGTTCAATCTAGTGAGAATAGTTTAACAATTTGCATCCAAAATCACCTAGACACGGAATTAGTGTTTAAGAAAAAATTAACGAAAATAAAGCCAGTTTTCTTTATATAACATGGCTTTTGAAACTTATTGTTATTAGACCTACTGCCTAGTACCATAATGCGGTGAACATTCTGTCTTATCTCAAACAAAAAGAATAGAAATTGTTTTGACACATGCTACATATTTCAAAGAGGACCCTTCAGATGGATTATCCGCTAATTGTTGCGATGCTACTTAAGTGTACTTGGTTGAAATATGGGAGTCTGCTATAGCTTTGCAAACGTGTCCAATATTATGCCTAAAGGTTTTTGCATTGATAATGAAGTTCTTACCACCTAGTTGGCTAGTTACCACCTGAAATTTTGTTGTTATTTTTTTCCGGCAGGAATTGACAAAAACCGTAGCTAAATTAGCTGAAGAAGGCAAGGTAGTCTAAAGTTTCACATTTCTCTGTTTTCGGCAGAAATTTACTTTTTACATTTTCTTCTTGGATTTTTTTTCTCTACTTCAATCTTCCTGCCTTCTATTTTCTTTTGTTCTTACAGTTATAGTAGGAATTAGTATTGTGGTCAGATCAGTATTAATTCAATAAGACTGGATGGATTTTATTTCTTAATAGTTTTTGATACACTTAGTGGCCATATATTTATTAATTACTTTTACAAGTCCATTTCTGCTGTAGTTGTGATGTACATTAGTTAGGAAGGAGCATAGTATGCACTGTAGCCGAAGATGCTTTCACGAAATCTGTTTGCCACACGCCCTTACTGTGCGTGCTACATGTAAACTTCTATAACACTACTGTGCGTGCTACATGTAAACTTCTATAACATATGTTGATTGGTCTATGAAGTGTCCCTTTTCAAAATAAGTAAAAAATATTTGGTGAGTGATCTATCATCTGTTCTTCTTAGGCTAGAAAATTTTTTATAGCTTTCTGAAGATTCTTTAGTGTGTACAAGAGGTGGATACTGCAGATTGTTGAGCTACACATGAATTTTGCATGAAAGATCACGTATTCTTCTCCTTTGTGGATTGTAATGAAAACCATGAATGTGGAATTAATGACTGTTCTCTTACAGGTTGCTATAAGAAACATAAGAAGAGATGCAATCAAAGCTTATGATAAGCTAGAGAAGGTTCGCTCTCTCAGTTGGTACTACTTTGTGGGGGCTATTGTACCTTTGTAATAAAATTTACCGCTTTCACTTGCTTACATAGGAAAAGAAACTTTCTGAAGATAATGTGAAGGATTTATCAGCTGATCTACAAGTGAGGATACTTTGCCTTTTCCTCCTATAGTTGTACTGAGATTCCAATGATGTCCCTTCGAAAGCTCATCAATTAGATGCAGTGGGGACTAACATCTTGTACGAATTCTGCAGAAAGTTACAGACGAGTACATGAAAAAGACTGAAACCATCCAAAAGCAGAAGGAACAGGTACTTCGGTCCTTTCGTTGACCTTTCGTCAACTAAGATCTTCCTGCTTATGGTTCAATGTTACTCCTGCCCTAAGTAAACATATTTGGCTGATTGCACATCTAGAGTAAATGCATTCTCTTGATGCGGACACACTAACTAGTATGAAATTATTGTTCATCGATTGAGAACCACGGAAAACTGAATCGGACTTTTTTTTTCAGGAACTGATGAAAATTTAGATGTCAGGTTGACTGTAAAACTGGTTAGTTGTATTCCTTCCTGTGAAGTACGAACCCTTGGCTGTGTTGAAGAAATTAACGTATTGGCAGCTAGCATGGTGAATTTTGGGGCTACAAGTTTTTTGAAGCCTTTGTCGTCTTTTGATGGTTGGCACTGCAGTGGGATGCACTTTTTTGGGCTGGATTGTTGCTGAAACTGACGGATACAAGCTCAGACAATGTCGTTGTGCCTCTCATTTCCTTTTTGTAATAGTAGTTAGGAATTTACTACCTTGTCCAACTGCTACATTGTCAATATGTTAAAAAATCCGTCGCCACATGAATCGAAATGTTCTAACCTAAAGGTCTCAATTACTGGTGCTAATTAATTACTCTGAGGTCCAGTGAAACTCGATTCTACAAATTCTAGAACGGGTCACCGGCATGTTGACCCCACTGTCAGCGTATCTCAGACATGTTCTGTCACATGTTGACCCAGATTTGTCGATCTGTTCAGCTCGTAATTTCGTGAAAGAATCACTGCTGTGGTAAATCAGTAAATTGTCTCTGGTTGGAGATACGACGGGGCACCGGCTATACCCGGTTGATTGAGGCCCCCCATTCCAATCTCTAGTTCTCCACACACTGACGCAACGCATCGATGGTAGATCGACACGTTTAACGCCGACAACGACCAGCCTGCGATAATTACGGACGACGGACACTGATGCCGTTCCAGCGGAGGGTCCACCGGCTGGATTCTCCGGCCAGCGTGGCAGGGAGCGGGCCCACAGGGTGGGCCCATCTTTGGGCAAGGTGGTCCCGGCAAATGTCCCGTCTTGTATTCTCCACTAGTATTGGCAATGGTGACTTACTAGGCATATATCTATTCCTAGCATAGACAGGTGAGCTCTCTATTCTGTTGTTGAGTAGTACATGTGCCCATCAGTTATCATCACGACAATAGTAGCAGCAGCAAGCAATTATGCAAGTCTTTTCTTCCATTAGCCTTTTCGTAAGGTTAGGATAATGATCGCTGATTAGGCAATGTTACTAGTAACATCCTCTACTAGCAATGGAATCGAACAGATTTCGAGTATTCCGTCGTGATGTACCATGTACGTGCCTCCTCCAAGAATCCAAGATAGGGTAAAATCAGGGCAATGCCTTGGGCACAAGTAAGTAACACAGCAAGATCGCGGAGAGGACCCACGAAAGAAGTGAAAAACAACGCAGGAATGTGACAACAGTCACAGAACCGCACCGGTCGATAGAATCAGGCGTGCGATCAAGAAAGAAGTTTCTCGATCCTAAGTAGGATCGCTTCGCAGTGCCAGGGTAAGACTTGTAAGCAACCTAAACAACCAATCAAACGTCGGATTACAGAAACAAGAACTCAAATAAAGTTGGAAGGAGGCAGATCGATCGGATCATCTTCATTCTTCCCGAGAGAATCAAAGATCGACGACAAAAAGAAGACCAAGAATCACACCGGCAGGAGCGTAGATGGCTGGCTGGTCGCTCCCTACCATCAGCTTTGCTTCCATCTCCATTTTCCCAGCATGCAGCTTCCAAGGCAGGGGCAGACACCCACCAGACGCTGGAAGACGACGGCGAAGGCGAGAGAAAGAAACCACCCGAGTCGCCGTGGTAGTATCCCATATTCTATCTCTCAGTCTTCTCAGTTTCAGAGAGCGCAGGCAGCACGGCGCCTTTATAGTACGAGGAGACGACCCGCGCCGCTGGCGCGGGCACGCGCGCGCGTCCTGCCGAAGGTTTCGGCAGGACCCACTGGAGCGGACGGCGATCGAGGGAAGCGCGGCCCTCTCGGCTGAGCCGCGTGGCGAGGAGAGCAGGCAGGCGTGGACTCGGGCTGGAGAGGCGATCGGACGCCGCGCTGTGCGCGTCGCGCGGATCGTGCGGCGACGAGGCAAGCCGTCGATGTGGCCCTTTTTTTTCAGAAACTCTACGCCCTTTCACGCCCTTTTGCCTGCCAAGATTGTCCCTTCGGTTTAACTTGCCTCCATTAGAGCATAGCCAATGTGGGTTTGAGAGAGGGTCGTAGAGCAATAAGAGGGTTTCAAAGGACAGAGAAGAGAAATGAGTTCTAGCTAGAAATCGGTTTCATGGGAGGAGAGAGAAGATGATTGAGTGAGATGTTTTTATTTAGATGTGGATTCTACCAATAGATGCTAAAAAGTTTATACATTGTGATATTTTTATTTTTTTAAGATGCTTTTACGTGTGTCACTTTAAGACGCGTTGAATAGGTTTATATACTGTGGACGCCTTTGGGATCCTGCACACATCAACTTATCGTGTACTGTTTGGACTATTGGACTTTGGGAGAGAAAGTGACAGGCCGGGGCCCATACGTTGTAGGGCTAAGATACGCTGTCATTTCGATCGATGTCATTGGCACGGTCTTCGATACCTAGTTAAGGCCGATAACTAATTTTGATGATTATTTTCATATGATCATATTTATAAAAAATTATTATATTATGAAAATATTTATTATGATAAATCTAGCGATACTCAATCTAAATAGTTTATAATATATATATATATATATATATATATATATTATTAGTTAAGGTTAGATAAGTTTAATCGGACGTTTCAGAGTTTTAAAAAATGTAGTAGATTTCTGAAGGGAGGGAACACTGTACATGAACATGGAGTACTAATTTTTTAATTAAAAATATGTAAAAGACAAGGGCTAGTGTCAGAGCAAAAACGTGGACCATACATCGGTCCGTACCGGGACGGCCTTGCGGTGACCACCACGGAGCTGGGCGCAGAAGATCCCGGCCTGCCCCGGCGCCGCGACATCCGTCCAGTCGTCCACTAGTCTGTCACCACGGGACGAGGCCCACCAGCCCGACCGGCAAGCGGGGCCCACGGGCGGGAGGAGCAGGGCCGCACGAGCACGCCTCCTGCTCGGGCGGTCGGGCCCACCGGAGCGGTGGGCCCAGAGGGGGCGCAAGAATGGACCGCCCGGGTCTGAAATAGTGGCGCGCGGTGGGGCCTGCCCGCGTGGCTGTGTACCGTCTAATAAAAAGAAATAAATTTTTCAATAGATTATTTCTTGAACGTATATCTAAGACTTTAATTACTACAAGTGTGTATGATTCTTGATAATCAATAATGAAGATAACTTCATACTACGTGTTTTAAATTTCATTTATCATATCAATAATTAAGTCGGACCGCACAAACGATCTAGTGTATATTTTCTTTAAGATAGTGTGACCTACAAAACGCGTTTTAGGTAATAAGTAAGTCTTCAATAGAGATTTAATTGTTTAACGCCTCTCAGATAACAATTTCTTTAGTTCTTCGTCTAAAAACAACCTCACATTATCTCTTAACATTATCTCCTTCATATCATTTAAATGCTAATATGTCACCTCCTTAGCAACCGCTGACGTGAACTGATCCGGTGAGGTGAGGCGAGATCGGAACCGCGCGAGTCGTCCACGTACACGCGCCTCCCGTTGGACGGCGCGGATTAGACGAGGGCTGCGCGGTCGCCCGTGTCGCCTAGATTAACGGCTCGAGATATTTAAGATAGGAGTATCTTCTTCTGCTACTGCTGCTGTGTCAATCTGGATTGCTTACTAGATAGACTAGTAAAAAACGCACGTGTTCGCTGGCTGGCATGCGCGCTTTCCGCTGTGAGAAAGCGCAGGACAGGAATGAATAGCACGGGAATAGGAGCTGCACGGCTTTTGAGGCATTAAAGGTAATCGATACCTGGTAGTCGGAAGCAATCAATCAATCACTAATTAATAGACAATAAAATATATATATATATATATATATATAAATAAAAATAATATAGAGAACATTTTTTATTAATTGAACGTTCTTTTTTAATACAACGAGATCTTATTTTTGACTAAAATTCATCGGAATAATTTTGATATTACGTCCGTCAACCGTAATCCAAAATTTCATAACAATTGAGATAATTTGATTCTATTTTCCCTTGTCTTGATCTAAAATTTCCCTTGCCTTTATCTAAATCAGTACTAAATCAACCAACTGCGCGTGGATCACATGTGGTATGTCTTCTAGTAGGATTAAATAATTTGTAATAAATAGCTTACTGTCTACTATGCTGTCCGATCATGAATTTCTGGCCGAAATGATGTATGTTTGCTCAGTTTTTTTGGTGCAAAAATGACCTCCTGCCACATGGCCATCGTAGGCAGGGTCTCCCTACCCGTCACGTGCTCCTAGTCCGCACACGCGTTCCCACTACGCTAGAAGAATTTTTCTCTCTCTTTTTCTTGCTCTTTCCACGATGCAATCAACTATTTCTCTTTCAATTAATCTTTCGATCGGTATTGTGCTGGCGACTACAAGTCAGCTTGCGGAGATTAGAGAAAATTTGCCCCGTGAAAAACATAAAAACCAATCTAGAATGTGAAAAATGTACGGAATAAAAGCAATCTAGAAAGCGATTCAATCTACAAAAACGGTGTCTTCGTTCATCGATGATTACCTTTTTAGAGCGTAGTGCTGATAACGTGTTACACAACCACCGCCGGTGAGTCCGGTCCGATGCTCACGTTGTAGAGAAAGAACACAAATACAGAAAGTAAATTAACACAAGGATAGAAGGAACTTCTCTCTTTATTTATCTTTTTATCAGATCTTACATATTGATTGATACCCTTATATATAGACTAAAACCCTTCATGGGATAAGGAGGAGGAGCCCACCCTGGTCCAAACCCAGGTTTCCCAATTGATATTATACAAGAGTAGCATTAATCATATATTGTTCATGTATATTGTAATCTTATTCAATAAAAAAAAGGTTATCATATAAACCTATCTAAACGTCCCGTCTCCTTCGCACGATTCCCAGGTCGACAACAGCAATGCCATGTACATCATCTACTCACTACAACTGCTCATACGTAACCAGTCCATGGACTGGATGAGTGGCAATAAAACTACAACAGTGTCCGACTGTTCGTTGATCTCTACGTACGTGTTGGAAAGTGCGTGGAGGAAAAAAAAAATCAAACACAGATGGTACAGACAATAACTGTCTAAAGCAATTCTTCATATCACTTGTAGACAACACTAAAGACAGCTCATATAATGGTACATACAGTTGCTGTCTTTTTAGTTGTCTTTATAGAACACACAATCTTATAATGTTTTTCTTATTTTTTGTGATACAGTCGACTATAGGATTGTAGACATCATCTTTCTCTCTATTCATTCTTTTTCATTCACGTTAGTAAAAATTCTACGTGACAGCGACTATAAACGACTGACGTAAGTCTATTGTGCATGCTCTTTGGGTTCGGCGGGACCCACGTATAGAGCATTAATTGAAATCTACATTACACTTGGGTCTCTGCAGGCATCTGGGGACTTGCGCTCGCGGAGGTCATGATCAACTGATCTGATCATGTCCCCCCGGCTGATCAAACGCAACAAGGCTTGTATACTCTCGTTTGCTCAGCGGTGACGTCGGCGTTCTCGTCTACATGGAACCAGCGGTCGATGCTCCGAGACGTACCTGCTGCCAAGATCAGAGTGCAAACCAGTCCACTTGCCATGCCAACCTCGCGCATGACTTAGGGCTTGTTTGGTTTATAGTCAACAAAAGTTTTATCAAAATTTGATAATACCTTTAAAATTTGACTGGCATTTGATTTGTTGCTAAATTTTGGTACTACCAATAAAATTTTGGCAATGCCCTAAATTCATGAATGCATCCAAGGCAAGATCCGGACGCCGGATTTGCTCGCCCCAAAAATTTTGGCATGCCAAATTTTCGTATGGCTATGATCCAAACGATATTTTTTTGCCTATATTTTGGTATTGCCTGTGTTTTAGTATTATCAAAATTTTGGTATAGCCACGTAAGGTCGTAAACCAAACAGGCCTTTAGTTTTCTACGGATTATTACTTGCGTTACGGTCGTTCAATTACATGTCACTGTTGGCCTCATACTCCTTTTCATGTTCCCACGCACTCGAGGAAATGTTTAGATGGATACATTGGGATGGGGATCGAGTGGCTGTTACTAGTATCTGTCTCTAGTAACACCGCTTTCGCTCCAAACCTCAGCCATTCATTTGCAAAAGGCGCTTTGATTTTTCATCCCTAGAGAAAACTAGGAGTTGTGATGTGAGCGATCGCCATTCTAGAGAAAGCGGACCGTCGACACTCGCGCATCTTTGGTCTGTCCAGACGGATAAGGAGAGGAGCGGTGCCACTCTAGCACTACGACGTTATCCACCGCAGCGCCACCGAGCCGAGGGGCGGGGGACCACGCGTGGACGCGGACGTGGAGAGATACGCGACACGTCTACGCCACACCGCTGACCGCTCCAGTCGGAAAAAAAATTCAGTGGAGAAGGGCTTTGGAGAGGCCCCCATCACCGTTGATTTTCATGTCCTCCCCCCCCTCCCCCCTCTGATATATGGCTTGGGGGAGGCCATGAATTTGCTACGTGTATGCCTACGTGGTCCCACTGAGCTCGCCACCAAACCTTATCGTGACAAGCAACGCCCTGGGCCCAGCTACCCCTCTGGCGCGCAGACCAGGAACATATCGAGTCGACGTGTTCGTCCGCATCGCGCCTGTGGTGGGCCCGCTCGGCCTCCGCTTTCAGCATATTGTTGTGCGCAGCCCCAGCCGCCACGGTGGACCCGCCACCTTCGGGATCTTCTACGCGCCAGGATCCTTGTGGCCTCAATTTCCCTAGCCATTGGCCCACGGGGCAGGGCACACCGGTTAAATAAAAGTGTTAAGATTTCGGTAGTCGTCACGTTGCTGACTCGTAGATCAATCCATACACGAGCAATCATACGAACACAATAGAAGCAGGATGAACACAAGTGTACAGAGGAGATTCCATATCTTTATTCATCGCTCTGTCTCTTGTACATAGGGGATTCTCATATTTACAGCCAACAGGTGTGAAAGCCCTCCAGCGATGGTCTAGTCTTTTGCTCATAAAACTCTAGATTTCATAACACTCCCCCTTGGACAATAGACAACGATATGTAAATGTCTCATAAAAAACTATAAAGTATAGCTGTACCACTCTAAAGTAAAATATAATTAATCTTAGTTTTGACGTTTATGGATTAATTGCCCATATCATCAATGTATGTCGTACCTTCATGGTACTAGAGGAAACCACCATTCCACTAACTTCTGGTGGAAAATGCACTTTATAAGTGCTTATGTGGCGCACTTCTGGTCTTTAGGTTCCTCATTACATCCTATCGGGTCTTGATGGGTCATTGTTCACATCTAGGGATCATATAATCATTGATGTGATTAATAGATCAATTGGTAAAATAATTTTCCTTCAGGGAGAAGCTATCTTTTTGAGAGATGCTCTTACTACAGGTAATAGACTATTGGGTATGTATTTTATATATATATTACGATTTTGTTTCCTTTCTTACTAGGAATTTGTAGTTATTCAAGGATCTCATCAAGGATTTTCAAAACCCATTGACTGCATATTTTATTTATTCGTTCATACCATTTGCCAGAATTATTATGCAATAGAACATTATATCATTCATAATAGGAGAGTAACGGTCTCTACAGGGACATTTGAACCATAGCTTTCACCACTTTATTATATTCATAATGACCCATCAAGTCTGAACTACCTAACTCGAAGACTTTTATTTAGCAATTGTGGTTCAGCCTCATGTGCTTTCATTATGTGACCTGATATGAACGCTTCAAGCACTCGACCATAGACTTTGGTTTCGGATCTGTATTGTCATAAGAGAAACTTTAGCAATTGTAGAGGCAAAGTGATTGTCGACAACATTTCTCCTATATCCTCCAAATTAAGGGTATCTCAGTGTTAACCTGATATTTGTCATTTCCCAAACAAAAATTCTTGGTCGTTCCACATTCCTAGCATTGTAATATGTGCACATCAAGTTGCTAGGGCTTTCATCTTCATGATGAACTTCTTCATGAGGTATTTCACCTTCAAGGTGAGTTCTCTTCAAGAGAGTTCAAGGAGTGATTAATAATTATTTTGACTAACGTCATTATATCTTAGGCTCGTAGGTGTCCCTACATATTTTACATCAAGGACCAATAAGTCATATTCGCAGAGGTGGAGATACTATTCAACCCGTAGTATTCCACTCTTAGCGATGTATTGACTGCGATTAAACAGTTGGGTAACTCCTCCATAATTAGAAAATCTTTGGCAGGCTCCCTCCTTCTGGCGGACAAGAGCATAAACTAAACTTTAAGTTTAGCTTCCCTAGTGTGTGTATCTTAGTACGAAAGATCTTTTCGTTCTGGAAAATATGATGACATTCAAACTGTTAGGCATTTCTCTCCCCCTAATGTCGAGTTCGATCTTTATTAATAGCATACCACAAAATTACCCTATCACAGGCACATGATTGATTGAATTTCAGATCCAACATAATCTCCAACAACTGGTGGTGACCCAAAGGTGTATGCTAAAGTGGTGATTACATGTGGGAAATATTTGATTTCTCCAACATGCACTTATTTCAACAAGGGGTTTGATAATTATATGCAGTGAGCTAAAAATTTATCAGTGCAGTGACAAAAAAAAACTACATGATCCTAACACTCTGTAGGATATTTCAACTTTTGGTTAGTTATTAATATGCGATGAAAGGTCCTATACCGGGGGGGGGGGTTCCGAGAGTTGAGAGACTTATTCTATAGACTAGCTTCTTTATTATGTGCCCAAGTTTTGATCCAATTACTCATACCATATTTTAAATAATTTGGATAATTAAACTTTAAATATATAATTACGCAACACATTTTCTTATGGCCATAAACAGTGTGTTCTAACAGCATAAAACTATAAGATGCTCTTTAGGAACATAAATATAATGCTAGAACATAAAATATTTGACCATAGTTAATCTGCACATAAATACTGGATTTTCTTCTTGACTTCAAATCTAGTTGAATCACCCAAATAGTATAACTATTCGGCGGGAATATTTATTGTTCAACAAGAATGCCATATTTAATTAAGGGTGATAAATTGTATACCTGATTTTAATTTGTAATGCCAAAATTAACATGGCCAAACTTGGATCATTCATGATCAACAATATCCAATATGTCATTATATTTTATTTCAGGAGTTATATTTACTTCAAGCAAGTGTTATGGCTTCTAGTGGTGATGCAGTTACAGACTGCATTTACCAATTATGCATGTGTCATTTCCGATGAGTATGGCACGCTTCGGTGTGTAGCCAACATGACATATGTGCTACTGCGTCAAGCGGCTGTCGGTTTGCCGTGTGCATTCCCGCATGCTAGTGGTTAACATATTGCTGGATGCACAAATCAATTTCCCTTCGTGGGCTACAATGTTGTGGTTGCCAATATCATGAGTATCGACAATGGCGTAAATGCCACTTTCCATATCAACTGGATAATGATAATAATCATGCAATTTACTTTAATCATCTTCCTAAATAAACCAGATTAATTTATTATTTCAAGCTAATTAACTTCGGGCTTTGACCTAGGATATGCCACTGTGCCTACTATGACTCTTGTTTTGATCATTTTTTTATGCCTCTTGGCTTTCAATATTCCACACATGCCCAATTTCCTCCCTCTTTTCATGCCAACTATAAAATCCCAAGTGATAGCGTGTGCATTAGGCTTTTGCTTGAAATCAACTCGGAGTTTTAGCAAAGATTTGCAATCATATATACTTCAGAGTACAATTTTGTTGGCATAAAACCAATATGTACTAAGTAACATTCTGCTTACAAAGTTTAATTAAAAAATCAGTGTGTTATATACTCTCCAAGTCTTAGGGTTTAAGTTATTCTATACTTATTTGAGGAATATGGTGTTTTCTAGCCAAAGTGACCCATCAGAGATTAACATATGACTAGGCTTGTTCCGGTGCCACTGAGAAAAATATTTTGCCATTTTGCCATCCGGGCATCCGTGCACTACAAGCTAGTGAATTGAGGCTTATTAGGCATCAAGAGTACATGTTCAATATTTTGTTAGCAAGGTATGGCAACATATTTTTAATTTTCAGGCATACAATTTACAAAATTTATTCCATGCAATATTAATTATTTTAGTACAAGTAAAATACGCTACCAGCGATATGTTATATTAAGCAGATTTAATCAACTATTTAGCAGAACATAAGGCTTTAATAGAATAACTTAGGCCATTATTTTATTTATGGCATCTGAGAAATAACAATCTAATGCATAAGGTTTCAGCCTAAAGCAAAAGATGAGAGATGCTCATCATGAGCAGGACCAAGCTCGACAGCAGCTGAATCTATACCACTAATGTGACTCGTGCAGGAACGCGACATCTTTCAAGAGTTAAGGGATAACTAGGAGGTTGCTACATGTCTCCATAGATCATAATATGGGTTTATCATTATTGTCATCTAGGACAAACGAATATCCACTTAGTGATGTCAAACATGTCCTACATAATCAATGCATTTTTCTATGTTTATAGCTGGTAAAGCATTTTAAATATGTGAAACGAGTACAAAATAGTAAAGATTAATTTTATCTATTCAGTAGATAATTTTATACATTTCTCGGAATTTTCCTAGTATTTTTGGGATTTTCTGATAATTTTTAAGGTTTGGGAGCAATTTACAGAATTACTAAACCCATTAATTAATTTCCCCAAACACACAATACTAGGAAAAATAAACCAAAAAATGTGATACTTCCAAGGTGTACTAGGTCTAAGGTTTCACAAATTAATGGAAGCTCATATACCTTAGAAATTCAATTTCTAGGATTATTTAAGGTTAATGCATAAAATAAATATTATTAAAGTAAATAATTGTAAGCTGATAGTCTAGCTTATAAATAACCATAGATCATTTTGATCCGCTGTAAAAATCGGATTCTCGAAGGTCTATTTTGCAAGAATATATAAAAATCCGATAGCCGCTGTAATTTCCCAAAACTCCAGGTGGTTTTCCAAACAAATTTCTTATCCGCGAAACCTTCCTCGCAATTTTCAAAACTCTGAGGACCTTTTAACATTTTTTTTGAGTTTTCCTCTTTTTTTTTTGATTTGTGGTAGTACGGCCATGCATAGCCGGATCGCTAGATCGAGTCAAAAAGGAGCACGGGCGATCCTAGGGTTTCACTGGCCGCCGCATGGCTATTGGCGGTGCATGGCGGCGCGGGCGTGGCTCCACAGCGTCCACGGCTAGAGCGGCGCACGGGTGCAACGCGTCGGCATAGGCGGCGTGTCGGGTCGGTAGCTCAGCAGTCGTTAGCTTGAGCGGAGGCGACGCACGGCGTGGGGGAAGCGTGGACAACACATAGGCGGCTCGCAACGGTGCACGACATGGCTCGGCCGACGGAGGCGGCCTTGGGTGCTCGTGGCGCAGCATGGCGCACGGTGGTTCAACGCTGGATTTTCGGTGATGGCGCTTCAGCCGGTGGATGCCGGCTCCGGTGTCCCGGCGACATGCCATGGTTTTAATGCATAGGTGTGCTTACAGGTGCAAGTGAAAGAATGGTTTAGCAATCAGATAAGATTGGTTTTACTCACAACACCAGATCAGAGTAGATTTTTTTCTCTCACTTGGATCATGAACTCGTCTGCGACATGCATGGTCACCATTGATGCGATGTCGTGGGGGTTGTCCACCGCCGAGCGTAGCTAGATGGGGACAGTGACCAAGATGCCGACTCGTATCGTGTAGGGATGGCAATCGGGCACGACGGGTAGTGCTCGCCATACCCATGCCCGCAACCCCGATTTCCCCCACGGGCATGCCCATGTACTCATCGCCTCTCCTTTCATTAGTTGGAGGATTCAACGAAGTTAAAATTTCAGGATTATTGCACGGTCCACCAATGAAACCAATTCCGCCCCACTTGCATAAATGATTGGTCAAAGAATCAATAGGTGATTTCCCTAGATAATGGACCAAAGCACGACAAGTTCTACCAAATGGCATAAAAAAGTTTGTATACCACATTTAGCTTCATGCCAATTTGAAAAGGAAAATATCTACCAATGTTAACTGTTAACCCCCCAAAAATGACAAGATTCAAAATTAAAAAAAAAGGATAAAAACTGGAATTTGAGAGCTCTGCACTGAAATTTTAGGCCCCAATTAGCGGATCTCACAACTACTCATCATCATCATTAGTGGAGACTCCACCCCCTGGATCGCTTAAATCAAGCGAAACATGGCTCAAAATACGAGGAAGGTTATCGTAAGCCACCTCGCAATAACTGAACCTCCTTTCCAAAGCCTTCTGCTTCGCACGTCATGCCTTCGCGTAGCTAATCTTGTACTTGAATTTATGCTCTATAGCCACCATGATGTGCTTGGCCTCCAGGTCGTTCTTCTTCGCTATCTCTCCGTACATGAGATTGGCTACGAAGGTGGACGTTAGGTTGCGATGTTTCGACAAAATGCTGCTGACCACCTAAGAATGCACCTCCACCTTGGAGACGATCCAGTGAGTCTCGTATTTGGGTCTACGTGCATGCACACACCAAGGACATCCACCCTGCCCGTAGACCACGGTGTACTACTCTTGGCTGGATTTTAGGACCTGAAACGTCCGCTGCATGGACAAGGCCCATAGCTTAATGGCATCTTGCAGTGATCCCTTATCATCAAACATTGCATGTAGCCAAACTGGTACTCCTACGGTGATTCATGCTTGTCGTGCACTGCAAGACCCTCAACATCCACCATATTCCATTCCTGCGGGCTAGGACCTTTGTCCTCATCGAAAGAGTTATCGTCATCCTCTTCTAAAGCCTTCTTCGCTACCCAGGCCATCAAGTCATTGATCTCCATCTGACACACTATGCTGCTGTCCACATGCTCCCCTGCATCCGCCTGTGCAGTGGGCTCAGCGTACGTTTTGCAATCTTCTTCTTCTGCCTCTACAACATCGGCCGTCATGTCCTCTTCTTCGTCCGCAAGATTGGCCACTATGTCCTCTTCTTCAACCACATGCTGTGCGGCCGAGCTGCTCCCACCAACTCGACGATAGCCGTTGGCAGGGCCTTCGGCGACTTCCTTCGGACATGCTTGGACGAGTAGCACGCACTCGTAGCCACGGTGCCGGCAACCTTGCAGAAAGCTTATCCATGCAACCGTGCACATCAGTCTGCTCAACTCCCAGCGAATGTGCGTGGCAGACCAACTCTAAAGGCCTTGCAAGATGACACTGCACACCTCGGGGTCCAAGGAGAAGCTGCTGTTGAGCCAGCGCAGGACATCTCCGATTCGAGTATTCTCCACGTCCGGGAGTACCATACTGACTTGCGAGAAACCACTCAGATCAACCCCGTATAGACCTTCATAAATCATACCAATATCCTAATACAATTTTAATCTTATGGGCTCCGACATGACCGATTTATCACTGCACATATTGCAAACATTGTAACCAGCGATTTGTCAACATACATTCACTAAATACGTGATAAACCAACAAGTAGCTACATGCTGCCTACACTCGGACGAATATAAGAACGGACAAGACTATTACCTTCACGCAAAGACCTTCTCTTCTTATGAACGAGCTTCACCTGTTCCGCGCCCACCCGTACGGCCCCGCTTGGCCCTCCTCAGCGTGGGGTGCTAGGGCCGGGGCCACGACAGGGAGAGGCGGTTGCAGAAGAAACAAGTGACCTCGGCAGCTGGATTGCGGAGGTCGAATTGCTGTCCCGCAGGTGCTCGTGGTTGAAACGCGGCCTATGGAGGACGCAGTACAAACACTGGTGGTCTTGGTGGTGGTTGAGCCTGAGAATGGGGCACCGGGGCTTGCCCGAAGCGAGGACGGGAAAGGTTGTCCCTTGCTGATTTTTGGGCCTCCCACTTTGCGCTTGCAAGACTCAACAAGCGCTCTCCCCTTGTGCTCAGCGACGATGGCCTTGTTGACCAATGTCTGGAAGTCGGGGAAGTCAACAACCGATAGCTTGTCCTGCAGCTCCACGGACAAGCCATCCAAGAACTTCTGTCGCTTAGCAGCATCTGAGGACACATCCTCAGGAGCATAGCGGGAGAGATGGTTGAATTCATAGAGATACTCCGTGACTGTCTTGTGCCCTTGGTGGAGTGCCATAAATTCCTTCTTCTTCAACTTCATCACGCCAGTAGGCACATGAGCCCGTCGAAAGGCAGTATGGAACTCCTCCCAAGTGATGGCTCGGCCTGCAGGTTGCAAGGCGAGGAAGTTCTCCCATCATGCGTGAGCTACCCCCTCAAGTTGATGAGAGGCGAACAACACCCTCTCATCCTCTTGGCACTGAGCAATGTCTAACTTCCTCTCGATGAGATGAAGCTAGTTGTCTGCGTCAAGGGGATCTTATGACCAGGAGAAAGTTGGTAGCTACGTGCGAAGGAACTCTGAGAGTCCTCCCCGCTGTTGATGCCCACCACTTCCTCCAGATCCAGAGGCACCAGAAAGAGTGGAGGTGTTCCGCGCAAGGACCTCCAGGATCCTTGTCTGATCCATTCGGTTCCGCTTGATCTGAGCGAGAACCTCGGCCATAGTCGGAGGCGGCGGGAGCTCCTCATCATGACCAGCTTGCTGACCTTGTCCGCTTCGAGTTCTTTTAGCCATCCTGTTCCATTGAATTGGGTTAGAAACAAAACCCGAAAACCAGATGCGAAAAGTAGCAATAGAGACACCATTGACTAGGGGAATGAGATATTACCCTAACCCGAGTGCAAACAAATAATTAGCAAAAATTGAACTCTAAATATTTGTAAAAAGGCATAATAATCAGCACAAAACCATAAGACAAAATACTAACTTCCCAGCACGACTAACTCGTATTGAATGAACGAGCAATCGGTTGGGACGAAAAAGTTTCAGAACGCAACTCAAGTCCTATCGCATCTAATGAACATGGTAAAAACCATCTAGGGGGTGTACTAGGCACTAGCCAACTAACATCATATCTTACCCTCTTAATTCCCATGAGTTTTAGTTTAATTATCCCATCATTTTTAGCCCTATCGACGAACTAAGTGTCTACTGTCCAGATTTTGTAACTGAGCTACAAGCTGAACTTTCCAACTCCAAGCGCTTCTAATCTTCACCGAAGGATAGCCAACACTTCATATTTTCATTCTCATTAAATCCCAAAAATGAATTTAAACGGTAATCAACTATATTTTGAAATAAGATGAGAGGAAATCAACTTTTCGAAACTCAAACAAGATCAAGGTGAGATGAACAATCTAAGATAGGTAAGAAGTAAAATCTGAGTCTTACTTAGATTTCATAACATATTTGATATTTTGAAAATAAGCTTTTCAAAACATCCTACTGACGACCAAGCTAGGGGGTTTCTACGGTCAGTATGGCTCTGATACCAAGCTTTCGTGTGAGCTGACGGAAAATATTTAGCTTGTAATACTTAACTATCCAATTGTTCCTAGCATTACAAATCAAATATCCCGACTCTCGGCGTAATACGTACCTCCCAAGAGCAGTACACACACACACCATCACAAAATTTGAAGCATCAATTCCATACACAAGTAATTACCATACTGAGTCTTCATAATTTAGAACACAAAAGACATACAAGTTCAAATTACAAAGAGAGGCTGACTGGCCAAATATAACAATCCAAAAGTACTAAAAGTTACAGCGAAAACATAGCCATAACATGGCACCAAAAGAAAGCCGACTGGTTTGCCCTTACCCACAAGGCAACTGACCGGGCCGCTTATCGTCCTGCACGAAATCGGTCTCAAAATAGTTGATCCCTTGGGGATCAACCTCCCCAGTAGCAAATAGACAATACAGTTGAGTAAAAAACGTACTCACAAGACTTACGAATAACAAACCTATACATAGCTACATGCAAGCTGAATCAAAGGAGGAGTCCATAGAGTTTATTTTAAGCACAAAGCAATATTTCATTTGCAATAGTATAATAGATTGAAGGCCATTTGACAAAACTATTTTTATTTGTTTAAATAACAGGGATACAACATTATAAAAATAGTTAACCTTCCCAACAGCCACCATAACATAGCAGATTTGCCCATTCGTACCATCCGATCTCAAGTTTTATCGAAAATATTATAGTCTAACTCTTACAAAACCTAGCCAAGCGTGTCCATAACCTAGGACAAGGCTATTCGAATAGTTTGAATCCTACAGGGGTGTACAACTTTACCCACATGTCAGACCGCTTTTTCGCCAAGCTATAGAGCACACTTCCTTAGGTATGCCGGCAAGGCTAAGTACTATGAGACGTTTCCAATATAATGCATTAACTATGAGTCGCCCGTATGGATAGAAACACATATATTGTGTCGGAGTCATTGTAAAGCCTCAGTCAACTACCCCTCGGGGTAAAGCCTTGGACAACTACAATGTCCCTTGGTGTGGAGAACCTAGATAGGAACCCACTCCCGCACACCCAACAACAACAACACATTTCTTTTTATACACAACACGCAACCACCACCTGCGACTCGGAGCTAATGCACGCCAAAGTACTAAGTCAAGAGGGGTCCCATATGTCCCTCATGTGGATGCACATAAAAATGCTTGGATAGTGTGACACAAGATGTTCGGTCGTTGTTGACTTAGGCATACAACCACACACCTGATAACCACACCATCAACCATATGCCTAAGTCTAAATCTTTTTGTTTTCAGTTTAGTTTTTTAAAATACAATTGCATACATGAGTACCCTGACCCAAGTAATTGTAGTGATGATAGTATGACCATCGCCGAAGCGATGATCCCCATGCTACCGTTCTAAGCATTGCTAAGCGACAATAATTCGCATACTAACTATAATGTGACTAGAGCACATCCATCGAGCTCTAAATCAAAACAGATATAAACCTAGGCTCAGTGGTAAAGGATGGATGTTTACCTACAGTTTACATATCTACTCAGGTTAACTATCACAATTTGAGAAATTACTTATTAACATACCATGCATACATATAGTTGAAATTGAAATATTAGCATACGAATATAATAAGATCAACGTGCATCAAATGAAGAACTACTTGCCTTGCTAGAGATAACTCTCTTTCTGCAGAGGATCACTCTCGTACTCAACAAATTCGTCGGAACCTATCGAAAGAACGAAAAGAACCAACAAGAATGAATAATGCCGAATAAACTCAAAATTTTAACATCATCCAAAAGTCATGAAATTTACACAGAAGATAGATCATGATTTTAAATAAATTTTTAAATAAAAATCATTCGATTTGGATGTTGCATGGAAAAGATATAGCTAAAGCAAAACTGACGGGAAAGAAAATCAAGAATAACAACTTTCGGTTACTGTTCATGCGAACATTTCCAGAGTTGGTGAACATGAAAATTTAATGAAATACAGAGCATGACATTCTAAAAGCAACAAAATTTGATTCACTTCATTTGGAGTTAAAATGAATTTTCCAGGATTTTTCAAAGTCATGAAAGTAGTGCTCAAATCAATTGTAAAACTAGATTTTCAGAGATAGTAACATACTTAAAACCTATCCTACATTAAAGTAAAGTAACATAGGCATCCAACAAAATTGAATTAACTCCATTTGGAGTTATAGAGAAATACTTATGCATTTTTGAAGTTTAAAAGAATTTCTAGTGCAAGAATAAAGCTATAACGAAAGTAATACAACTAACAAAATTTTCTGGTATAGAAACAAGTCCAAAAACTATACCAAAATAAAGTACACTAAAAATACAAACCAACAAATTTTGTTTCGTCCAAAAAGGAATTAAATCGAAATACTTAAGCAATTTTGAAATTTAAAACAAATAACAGTACACAAATAAAGCAATTCGGAATTTATAAAAGCATTAATACCTTTTTATACACAGCCTAACCTAGCCACGGTCACTGATCAGTGGGACCATGGTCAAGGCTGATCTAGTCAGCACAGACCCGGTCAAATGGCCATGGGCCCACATGTCTTTGCCTTAACGCGAAAACTAAGTGGTCATTAACTTTTGTTAAGCATTAGTTAACCTAAACTGACAAAGGTTAACTCTAACAAATGAGCTACAGTACGTGTTGGCGTCCAACAATGGGGCAACTCTGGTCGTGGGCTTGCCTGGCTTACCGCCGGCGAGAAAGGCCATGGCGGCGCCGTTCAAAGGCCAAAACGAGATCCTAACACTATTGCGCACCCGACGGTGGCCAAAGCATCGCCAGAGACGAGCTGAAGCAGCGGCGTGATGAGGTGGAGTGGAGGAGGAGCTATGGGAATTACGACAACTGTGCTAAGGCACAGCTATCAGTGATTTAGCACGTGCACTAGCCACTAGAGATCACTAGGGACATACCCGAGTGGAACAGTGGGGATGAGCTAGCCGGAGTCGTGCCATTGACGATGGACCGAGGGCGGCGGCGGTGCTTCCACGTGGGGAGCTTTACCGAAGCAAGGAGGAAGGGAAAAAGTGGTAGGGGATGCTCAACCGGGGTGAATAGACAATTATATCGCAATGAATTCAGTTATGGACTCACCGGCTGGAGTTAGGGATGTAGATGAACATTTTCAGCTGAAATAGAGGAACTCCAAATTTCGGCAGTACCTGAGGATAAAAGGTGAAATTAAGTTAGGGGTATTGAAAGTGGTGCCCTGGAACATAAACTGACGCGAAGAGGGAAGGGAGAGCTCCACGGTTGCGTCGAGGACACGGTGGTGACACACGGCCGTGAACTAAAGCTTCGCTTCTCCACGGTTCTGAGCACAATTTGGTGTGGAGAAAGAAGGGGAATGCTCGGTGGTGTCTAAAAAAAGTAGAGGAGGCTCCAGGGGAGTTTTTGTAAGCGCTGAGGCGGAGGGCTCGCGAGGAAGGAGCTCCATGGTGAGCTCGGTCCATGGACGACCCCGAGCGACAATGATGTGATGGCGAGGTGACCGGGGCATGGGTGAGCGTGGTTGAGGCGGCCAAACCACGGGTGCTCGTCAAAAACCAAAGGCATGGCGGTTAGGCGGCCATTGGTGACGGCAAGCGATGTCTACTGCAAGACGCATGAATGGGCACAAGGCCAAGGTCGTGTGGAGAAGATGGGTTGAGCAATGGGTCCCGTTGCGTCTTGCTTGGTTGTCCTGTTGAAATTCTCCCATACTCCCAGTGTAGACGGTCTCGACCTCTTTACTCCAGTTGCCATGGAGCCTGATGCTACCGTGGAGCCTGATGACGGAACTCCGACTTGCTCTTCCGATGAAACCTCCGGTTGGCTTGAGGCAGCCGCAGCCGCCTCCATGGATGCAATTTCCTCCGGTGAAAGTCCGTAATCACCAAGGGCAAAGATGTCGTAAAGACTGTCCATAACGAAAACTGCAAAATAGAAACTAACATTATTACTACTTTCATATTAGAATAACAAGCACTAACAATAAAAGTAAGAAAAAAATAGTATTGTACCTCTTTCGCTAACTTGCTACCGAAAATTGAATTTTTCAAATTTGGGCACAATTTTTTGAATTTTGCCAAATTAGCTCAACACGAATTTGAATTTGCACAACAGAATTTCAAAGAGAAAATGAAGAATGAAGGGGTGCTGAATGAGAGGGGGGTATGGTGGTTATTTATAGGAAAACTTTTAAGACATTTTTTATTTTTTTGCTATTTTTTATGACTCAAACGGTCAAAAACGAAAAAAAATGGTCAAAATGCCACAACGGTTTGATTTGGTCAGTCATCTTGTGCGTGCATGGCCCACGAGCATGTTCGGCCGCGTGCCCGCCGCCCGCCGCCCTTACCGACCGGCCGCCTCTTCTTCTTCTTCCCAACACCCCGCCCATGCGCACGCCTGCGACCAAGACACCTCCTCACCTCCTCTCGGCTCCGGCCAACCGCGCTGCCTCCTCATCTGCGTCGCCTCGTCTCCTCCGCGCCTCCTCGTCCGCAAGACCGCACAAGTGCACAACCGCCGAGCCGCCTCCTTGCGGCTCCGTGCACCGCCTCCTCACCTCCTCTCGATTCTAGCCTACCGCCTCCTCTCCTTCAAGGCGCCTCTTCAGGCGTCGCCTTGTCTCTCTCAGACCTCCTCATCCACAAGACCGCACAAGACCACAAGTGCACAACCGCCGTGCCGCCTCCTCGTCTAGTCACCTCCTCACCTCCGCACGGCCTCCTCGCCTCCTCACCGCCTCCACGCCTCCACGCTTCTCCGCTCCGGCTCCCTCCTGCGCCACCCTTTCTCTCCTTCTCCTCCCGGTCCCGGACTTAGGTGGCCGACTTCTCTCGCTGCCCTTGATCTTCCTAAGACGGGCGCTTGCGTCAACCAAGACGCTCCCGGTCTGGACCTCCCATTGGCCATCCTCCCCGCCGCTAGTCTTCTCACATCTTGGCGTCGACCTTGTGAGCCAAGACGCCTTGGCCCTGACCTCTGCTCGCCCTCCGCCGGCGTTTTCTCCGCCGAGCTCGGTCGTCGTTCTGCATCGCCGACACTATTCATCTGCGTCTACGGACCGCCCATCGTGTCGAGTGATCGCTTAGGCACGGTCCTGTTGTCGTCTTGGCTTAACCCGTGAACAGTGTGGACCGTGCCATGCTAGGGGCAGTCTCTGATGTAAATGCTTGGCCAACCCGATAGACATGGCCTATCTGACCAGCTCCAGCCAAGTCGTCCAACCGTGGAATTATAAGTTATTATTACTGTAAAAAAGGGTAATATTATTTCTGTAATTTGAAATAAAAAACAGATTATTAAAAAAATTCGTTTATAGCCATGTAGGAGTAGCCTTGTGTAGATGGCTAAGTCTACGGAGGTAGGCCACTCGCTCTCCTCTCCGATGACAACCAAAACGGCCAGATGGAAAAGGGAAGGGCGGAGATGCATGCGCATCATCAAGAGCTAGCCTGACGTTGACGCGCCACCGCCATTTTCCGAGGAGAAAGGGGAAATGACCCGGATGATTGTGCTACGAGTGGGCCACTCTCCCTCCTGTTCGACAGGGAAGGACAGATGCCGACAGGGGAGAGTGAGTTTATATAATGGTAGATTCGGAAGCAAGAGAAACAAATTCTTAGTTTGGCTATATTTATTCATAGCCACTGTGAGCACAGACTAAACTGTAATCACATGGGCGATTCCCAGCACTAGCACCATCCGTCGTAATATTTTTTCACACTTGTTACAACGTAATAAAAATTTATATGTAATATTTTAAAGAAGTGTTAGTACCAAAAATGAGTTTTAGCGGTTCAGAAGACTACCTTGGTTTAATTACATCTCAAAAATTTCAAAATGAAAACAAACATTTGGAAAAAGGACGCGTTAAAAAAAAATCTTGCAACAACACTGTGAACATGATGCAATATTTTTTTCGATAGTCGCAACATTTTTTTCAACGGGTCGCAGCATATCAAAGAACATGATTCAATATATTTTTTCGACGGTCGTAATATTTTTTCAACGGGTCGCAATATCAGAACCAGAAACAACAGAGGATGACTTGCCGAGTTTTTCCGTAGCCACAATGGCGGCGTCCTGATCCGGTGGGGCCGGTGGAAGCTGGCCAGCAGCGGCCTGGTCTCCGTGGCGCCAAGTGGCAGTATCGATCGATCCAGGCGGTGGAAGCTGGGATCGATGGCACGGTCTCCGTGGCCACATGGCGGCACCTCGAATCTGCTTGTAGCCAAGTTAAGAAGCTAGAGAGAGAGAGAGAGAGCAAGTAGGAAAAGTGTCGTAGTAGGGCCCCAAGAGGTGTCCCGCACCCTAGGGTTGTCGGGAGTACCGGTGTGCCGTCGGGCATGTGGTACATATGTAAACCTAGTTTGTACAGTGTTTTCAGGCAAATGTACCTAACATGCCCTCTCTCTCTCTCTCTCTCTCTCTCTCGCCTATGAGGGCAAGAAGGTAAATGTCCCTTCTTGCCCTCCTATAAATAAGGCCCCAAGGGCATATGAAAAGGGGGCTTGCTCATTCTCTCCCATTTGTACATACATGCAATACTATTCATACATGGTGTGCTTTGGCTCCTCTCCTCCCGATCCTTCTCCAAGACAAAGGGTACAGAGGGTACTCTGTACCCACTGTCTAGCCTTTTTGCTACGATAGTTGGCGCCGTCCGTGCGGACCGAACAAGAAGCCACAAGCGAGAGGAGCCGAAGACACCTCCACTCTGGCCGAAGCCCCAAAACATATGTCAAAACCACCTTCGACCGCTCATCCCGGAGCTCCCCCACCCCTTCGCTCTTAACCCGAAGCCATCTTCCCATATTTGGTCAAGCCGAGGCTCACCTTCGGCCCTTCGCCTCCGAAGGACCTGTTGCCTCCGCTTTGGCCGACAAAGAAGTTCTTCTGGTGGCCTCTTCTTCCTTGACCACTGGGGTCCCCTTACGCAAAGACCTTCACGAGCCCCTCGAGCCAAACCTTCCCAACTCGGTGTCCGCAGGAGCGCTGCATCCACCTGTAGTGCACGATGCTACCTCGCCACCGACATTCTCGGCCCCTTCGGAAGCGAGGCCCCCGCCGGCCAACATCTCGTGCCCCCTCACGGCGCGGTGGCGACCTCCCGCTCGGAGCGGCCGCCCAAGCACCCTCGGCAAACAAGGTCCTCCGTCGGCGCCTCCTCCACCACCTCCACCAATCGAGAACCCTCAGAGCCTCCGTCGCGCGCGACTTCACCACAAGACCACCTCCGGAGGTCCCGCCCCCCTTCGCGTGCACCTCCAGAGACGAAGGACACCTCGCTGGTTCCGCTCGAGCCACCGGAGAGCCTCCGGAGACCCCTACCCATCGTGGGCCCCCTCCGAAGTGCAATACCCCTCGTCGGAGCAAACCTAGAGGCCACCTCCGCCTACAGAGACTTCGCCCGCGTGCCACCTCCGAAATCGCCTCCGAAGCCTCCGGCCGGACAAGCCTCCAGAGACTTCGCCCACGTGCCGCCTCCATCTTTGCCTCCAGCACCGGGCTGAAGAACCAAACCAGCCGAATCTCAACGTACCGGCGAAAGCACATCCCCAAAATCCACGAGAGCAACGCCCGTACCTCCGGAGCTCCCAGCCTCCGGCGCGCTCAAATCCGGCCGCCTCGACACCCCTCGCCTACACCTGAAGCCCCTCGTGCGGGCATTTTCAAAGTCAAGACTCTCGGTCAGGCAGCACTGCTTCCTTCGTTTAAGAAGCCATTGAACCCTCGCGCCGCTCTCCAAAGCGGCCTACCACCTCGAGGCCCGAAGCGCATCTCCGCCACCTCCGGCAGCCCCACTTGGAAGCACCCCTCGGGTGGACCCTTTCGCGCCGTAGCACCTCCAGAGACATCCACCATCGCGCGGCGTAAAGCCACCTCGGAACCCCCGCGGGGGCCCCCGGACTACCTCACCTCCAACGTACCGGTCGGAGCAACCATCCGAAGCCCCCGGACCCGGGCCACCTCCACCGATCTATGCTTATGCCTCAAAGCCGCCTCCTGCGCAAGACGTAATGAAACTATGATCTGGCTGGTGACGCAGGTAACACTAATCACACCACTGTATTGCCCCATATGATGTTAACTATCGCCGTCACCTTTGTTGATGTGTTCCTTTGCACTCTTTCTATCAAGCATGCAAGCAGGAACATTTCGCACTACTCAGACAGTTCATGCTGTTGTGGTCATGAAGTACATTGTTTCCTCAAGCTCTTAGCAATCTCTATTGGTTGAATATTGCTCCAATTGTTGAGAGGAGAAATTTCAATCATGCTAATAGTTCGCACAAAACTTGGCTGGTATGAGACAGGCAATGCGCTTGGCTACTCACGACAAGAATTCAACACGAAGGGGCTAACTGATGCTACCTGTTATTTTACAGCAGTGCTTGGTCTTGTGCATATTAGTATTTCAATCAATGCAGAGTGTGCAGTGAAAGCCCACAAGGGTGGCATCGTCAATAAGCCCATCACCGTGGCAACAAAGTCATCGTGCATGGCCTTCGAGCCCTGGTGCACACCGATGCCCCTCGCGGGCATGAGTGTATAAACAAAGTCATCGCGCATGGCCTTCGAGCCCCGGTGCACACCGATGCCCCTCGCGGGCATGAGTGTATAAATAAAGTCATCGCGCATGGCCTTCGAGCCCCCGTGCACACCGATGCTCCTCGCGGGCATGAGTGTATAAAAAAAGTCATCGCGCATGGCCTTCGAGCCCCGGTGCACACCGATGCCCCTCGCGGGCATGACTACAAATGCGTAACCCTAGCCGCTTCGGAGGTCTGCCTCCACGACTAGGGAGCCTCCCGCCGCGAGGGCTTTGCCCCGGCGGAGACATTTTTTCCAAATCGTGCTCAAACGCGCAACCCTAGTCGGTCCGAAGGTCCGCCTCCGCGACTAGGGAGTCTCCCGCCGCGAGGGCTTCACCCCGGCGAAGATATTTTTTTTCAAATTTGCGCTCAAACGCGCAACCCTAGTCGGTCCGGAGGTCCGCCTCCACGACTGGGGAGTCTCCCGCCGCGAGGGCTTTGCCCCGACGGAGACATTTTCACTACTACAGAAAAGGCTTTCACAGACGGTTCCGCGCCATCACGCACGGTTTCGTGAGCCGTCGAGTTTATGGGTCATGATGACATGAGGTCATCATGCACGGTTTTGAACCGCTCTGTGATGTATACTTTCCTGCACGGATTGACCACAAACCGCTCGTGATAAGTACATATCACGAGCGCTTTGTGGTGGCTATGCGTGATGACTTTTCTCTATAAAGCCCCAAGCGGTGGTCGCTTGTACCATTAAATCTGGCATCATATATATATATATATATATATTGTTAAATCTCTCGGCCACTTTGAGGGATCGTCCACTTGACATGAGAAGGATGAGGCGGTAGCCACGGGCAACTTTATTGAGCCCTGCGGGTTTATCATGTATGGATGCAAAAGGCGTTAGTTTTAACATCAAAACACCAAGCAACCATTCTCATATTTCAAAAGAATTCTCAACTTGTTGCTTGTGTTCTTGTTGGCTTTAAAGACAATTACATGCTCAAGAATTGTTGGTTGTCGATAGATGATGCCACTTCCAACGGAGTAGTTAAGATCAACGCCACTTTCTCAACATAGCGACGCCTAATCCGTAATTGGATGTCCTAACGCCTCCTTGTATCCATACTTTTTAAACTTATAGGCTCAATGAGGTTGCCCGTGGATACTGCTTTCATTCTTCTCATGTCGCATGGACAATTACATCTTCCTAAAGTGGCCGAGGATAATATATATATATATATATATATATATATATATATATATATATATATATATATATATATATATATATATATATATATATATATATATGATGCCGGTTTTAATGGCACAAGCGTACCACCGCTTGGAGACTTTATAGAGAAGAGATTATGAATGGAATGGTAGGACGACTGCACGCAAGAGGTAGGAGAACTTGACCGCATAAACAAGGGGACTATTAATATGAACTAATTATCAATTCAATTTCAGCATAAGACTATTGACACCATTACATCACAGAGCAAGGGGACTATTAATATGAACTAATTATCAATTCAATTTCAAAGATAAGACTATTGACATCATTACATCACACAAAGAAGAGGACTATTAATATGAACTAATTATCAATTCAATTTCAAAGATAAGACTATTGACACCATTACATCACAGAGCAAGGGACTATTAATATGAACTAATTATCAATTCAATTTCAGCATAAGACTATTGACATCATTACATCACACAAAGAAGAGGACTATTAATATGAACTAATTATCAATTCAATTTCAAAGATAAGACTATTGACATCATTACATCACGAGCAAGGGACTATTAATATGAACTAATTATCAATTCAATTTCAGCATAAGACTATTAACATCATTGAGCAGTTCACCAAAGAAGAGAACAAGACCAAGAGTGTCCAAACCCACCACACCAAGAGTAGCCCTCAGATCCATCGCAGAGCATTAGCTAGCCATTTTCATCACAGAGCAAGGAGGGTAGAGACAGAGAGGGACCTTAGTACAACAAGAACCACGGTGGCGATTCCCACCACCAAAGACAACCCTCATCCATTTCCTTTACCTTGCATAAATCACACAAACATCAGACACAACTTAAGGCTCATGCATAAAAATCAAACTCAACAAAAGACATTAAGCTAACAGATCTAGAGGAGAATAGAGGGAGGATGGGGAAAGCAAAGCCCGGCCAGGGCCCTAGCGGGCGTTAACGGGTCGGCGGCGACGGCGACGAGGGCGGCGTCGAGAAAGGGAGGAATGGAGTTAGGGCGGCGCAAACCCTAGCAGAGCTGGGAGTGACGAGAGTTTGGGCGTTATCAGAGTTGTGGTATTAACGGTGACGCGCAAAAGACACTCTTATCGTCTGAGTGTCTTTTGCAAAGGTCACCAGAGTGCTACAACCGCTCGGCGACGGAAGAATGGCGGCGTCGGCGGCGATGGGGAGGGAACGGACGAGAGTAAGGCGGCTGGGAGTGACGAAAGTTAGCGCAAACCCTAGCGGCCTACCGGGCTAGCTCCTACTTATGAAGAGATTTATCACGCACGGTTCTATTATGGAACCGTCGGTGATAATTATCCTGCACGGTTCCATAATGGAACCGCTCGTGAAATGGTTTTTTCTCAAGTATATTTATCTTGTATATACACTTACATGACATGAAGAAATTACATGTTTATATTAAAAAGCGTAAACCTATAATTAAACAAGGTTTTCCTAGTGGCGGAGGTAGGTCGCTATCTCTATCTGCAATATTTCATAGCGGCATTTGTCTCAGATCGGACGGTTCGAGATCATCACGAACGAAGCTCAAATGCGCCCACCCGCTGATGCGCTGCTCGAAAGTGTCTCCCAAGACCTCGATCGTTGAACTAAGAACAATTGAGCCCATAGGCTCTCTTCTCTGCTTGAGGGTCTCGGCACCGTCGACTCGGCCGCCTTCGCCGCCTCGATTATTACCCAAGTGACGGCAAGCCTCCGGAGACGCAACGTCGTTTTGGAGGACTACGCCGATGACGCGTAAACTCGCCGAAAGTGGGAGATCACCGGAAGACACGGCGGAGGAGGATGTCAAGACGGCGGAAGGTGGCCGCCACCGCTCCGCAAATTCTCCGGTGGCAGAGGAGTGAAGACATTGTTGATCAAACGGTGTTCTTCCGCAAAGACGGTTCAACTTACACCGAGAGAGGTGCTCAGACAAAGGCGCCAGAAAGCCATCAATGCCGCATTTACAAGGAAGTATGTGCGGATGATCATCTTGGATGGCGGATGATCCTTTTTATAAAACAAGGAATAAATTCGAGCGTGAGACGAAGAGACGCATCGGGGAGCTGAAGCGGATCGATGCGATGAAGAGACGCATCGGGGAGCCGAAGCGGATGGCGACAAACAGACGCATCAGCGATGAAGAAGCTCACCGTGGAGCTGTAGCGATATTATCACAGACGGTTATTGTTAAGAACCGTCTATGATACTAATTAATATCACGAGCGGTTCTTGATCGTAACCGCTCGCTACTTCACGACGATTGGTTTTAAAACCGCTCGTGATACTAATTAATATGACAGACGGTTCTTGTTCAGAATCATCTATGATACTTCACAGACGGTTTTCAACATGAACCGTCTGTGATATTACCTCTTCACTGACGGTTTTTAGCGTAGCCAGTAGCACAGACGTTCTCTAAACTAAAACCGTCTGTGATTGAATGTAATACCGACGGTTTTGGTCAACCGTCTGTGATGAGGCGTCTAGTATTAGCCTTTTTGTAGTAGTGTTTTTTCAAATCTGCGCTCAAACGTGCAACCCTAATCGGTTCGGAGGTCCGCCTCCGCGACAAGGGAGTCTCCTGCCGCGAGGGCTTTGCCCCGGCGGAGACATTTTTTCCAAATCGCGCTCAAACGCGCAACCCTAGTCGGTCCGGAGGTCCACTTCCGCGACTAGGGAGTCTCCCGCCACGAGGGCTTTGCCCCGGCGGAGACATTTTTTCAAATTTGCGCTCAAACGTGCAACCCTAGTTGGTCCGAAGGTCCGCCTCCATGATTAGGAGTCTCCCCGCCATGAGGGCTTTGCCCCGGCGGAGACATTTTTTTCCAAATCGCGCTCAAACGCGCAACCCTAGTCAGTCCGGAGGTCCGCCTCTGCGACTGGGGAGTCTCCCGCCGCGAGGGCTTTGCCCCGGTGGAGATATTTTTTTTTCAAATTTGCGTTTAAACGCGCAACCCTAGTCGGTTCGGAGGTCTCAGATCCATGAGTAGGAGTCTCCGCCACAGGGCTTTGCCCAGCAGAGACATTTTTCCAAATCGCCAAACGCCAAGAACCCTAGTCGGTCCGGAGGTCCGCCCACGACTAGGAGTCTCCCGCCATGTAGGGCTTCCGGCGGATACATTTTTTCAAATCGCGCCAAACGCGCACCCTAGTCGCTCCGAGGCCCGCCGACGGCTAGGAGTCTCCCCGCCGAGGCTTTGCCCCACGGAGACATTTTTTTCAAATCGCGGTTAAACGCAAGACCTAGTCGTTAGGAGGCCCGCCGATGGCTAGTGAGCCTCTGTCATGAGGGCTTTGCCCCGTGAGACATTTTTTCCAAATCAAGGCTCAAACGCCAAGAACCCTAGTCGGTCCGGAGGTTCGCCTCATGACTGGAGTCTCCCATGAGGGATTTGCCCCGGCGGAGACATTTTTTTTTTCAAATTTGCGCTCAAACGCGCAACCCTAGTCGGTTCGAAGGTCCGCCTCCGCGACTAGGGAGTCTCCCGCCGTGAGGGCTTTGCCCCGGCGGAGACATTTTTTCCAAATCGCGCTCAAACACGCAATCCTAGTCGATCCGGAGGTCTGCCTCCGCGACTAGGGAGTCTCCCGCCGCGAGGGCTTTGCCCCGGCGGAGACATTTTTGTTGGGCCACGGGGTAGGCTACGATAGCTACAAATTAAAATTTTCTACCACGCAAACCAGGAAGCCAAGCAAGTAGATGATCACAGATCGTTACCACCAGCGCAGAGCAATGAAGGTGGTTGGAGCAACTCGACCAACGAGAGCGCTGCCGATGTAGTGGTCGAGTCGATCGTCCGGCATCCTCACAAGTCGATCGCTCTCCAAAGAACGCTCAGCTATTACTTGTGAAGATCGCGATCGCCCTCAAGCGCAATCGCGCAGAGCACCTCTACGGTATCCACACGCCCAGGAAGGAACAACCATGCGCCGATGTGCTAGCACCAAGTCGCGCGGTGGAGCTCTCGTGAAGATGGCGGCTAGGGTTTTGATGGTGTAAAAACCACGCTCCCAACAAATTTCATGCATCTCCTTATATAGTGCTCGTGGACGGATCCTATCGAACACGATACTAATCGATCCGCATCGGGTTTGTTCCAACACGCTAAGTGTGTGACCCTATAGGTTCATGCGTGAATCGGTTGTGACTCGGAAACCCTTTCCAATCATGAGTCGAGTGTAGCTCCTAGCGTAACATAACGACATCGAATACACACAAATTATATCGGACTAACATTAATGCAATATGATCTACGACTGTGTCCTTATCACTTACGACCGTGTCCTATCTCTATATGATCAGTTCAGATTTGGTCACGACTATTCGTAATTCTTACGACCAAGCTACGACCACTCAGGACTATGTTCGACCAGCCTCGACCAGCACCAGATCAGATAATGCACAAATCAGAATCGCTTGAACTAAGCGACCTACTCGTGTATACTCCCTTTGCCTCACGATGTCCGGTTGAACTCTGTGTGAGATGTTGTGTCATCCATGGACTGCTCAATTCTTTCTCGACGAGTGTCGGATTATTTCACGTGGTTGAACACTTCGACTACTAGTGGCATGGCCATGCACTTTCTTTATCCGACCACAACGAGGGGCCTAGAGACATCTCTCCCGTTATGTTAGGAGGGCAAATCCCATATCCCACGATCACATTCCTCTCGCATGTTTCATAGCATACCCGAAAGCTACCTTTATAACTACCCGCTTATGGTGTAGCGTTTGGCAACCCCTAAGAGTGCTATTACATATGTAGGAAACCATGCTGATCTCAGGTCTAAGGATTTTACATCAACATTGCTTGAGACCAACTAACGACACATAGAATCATAACAATCTCAATAGTGTCTCAAGGCGGGTCTAATCCAACATCATGTTCTCTAACATGTGTCCATATTATTGGTTTGATATCTCTATATCCATGACACGTGAAACATAGTCATCAACCAATACATATGCTAGTCTATTCATATGTGTCCTCATATGTTTCCCATCAGGAACGATAAGAATAATTATCGCAGAAATATAGAGTTTCACAATCAAGTCACATACTTGATAATCAATATTAACAATATTATTCTTGGAACAAGATAACATTTTATCCAATATTATGAACATAAGGAAATGTAATCATCTCTATGATTGCCTCTAGGGCATATTTCCAACAATTTTTTCAAATTTGCGCTCAAACGTGCAACCCTAGTCGGTCCGGAGGTCTGCCTCCACGACTGGATAGTCTCCCGCCGCGAGGGCTTTGCCCTGGCGGAGACATTTTTTTTCAAATCTGCGCTCAAACGCGCAACCCTAGTCGGTTCGGAGGTCCGCCTCCACGACTAGGGAGTCTCCCGCAGCGAGGGCTTTGCCCCAGCGGAGACATTTTTTTTTTCAAATCACGCTCAAACGCGCAACCCTAGTCGGTCCGGAGGTCCGCCTCCGTGACTAGGGAGTCTCCCGCCGCGAGGGCTTCGCCCCGGCAGAGATATTTTTTTCAAATTTGCGCCCAAAAGCGCAACCCTAGTCGGTCCGGAGGTCCGCCTCCGCGACTAGGGACTCTCCTGCCGCGAGGGCTTTGCCCCGGCGGACACATTTTTTTTTCAAATTTGCGCTGAAATGCGCAACCCTAGTTGGTTCGAAGGTCCGCCTCCGTGACTAGGGAGTTTCCCGTCGCGAGGGCTTTGCCCCGGCGGAGACATTTTTTCCAAATCTCGCTCAAACACGCAACCCTAGTCGGTCCGGAGGTCCGCCTCTGCGACTAGGGAGTCTCCCACCGCGAGGGCTTCACCCCGGTGGAGACATTTTTTTCAAATTCGCGCTTAAACGCGCAACCCTAGCCGCTTCGGAGGTCCGCCTTCGCGACTAGAGAGTCTCCCGCCGCGGGAGCTTTGCCCCGGCAGAGACATTTTTTTCCAAATCACGCTCAAACGTGCAACCCTAGTTGGTCCAGAGGTTCGCCTCTGCGACTAGGGAGTCTCCTGCCGCGAGGGCGTCGCCCTGACTAGGGTTTGGGAAGTTGGTTTAAGAAGGGGGCAACCAAACCCTAGGCACTTTTTATCAGAGCTCATGCCACTGTAGCACACCGCCATCAGTAGCAAATCCTCCTCCTGCTGCCACGCCTTCCATGTCGCCTTTGTCGCTTCCTGCTCCTTTACGGCCATCTGGAGGAAGGAGAAGAGGGGAGAAAGGGAGGAGATGAGAAGAGATCTTCTTCGGGGTATTTGATCGGCATCTTTCTAGGGTTCTACAAGGGTAACGAAGTGCTTTCCCCGCTGTTTGATGAGGATTAGTTGCGAATTCGATTTATTGGGTTGGATCGTTTTGCTGCCGGTAGATGTTCAATTCTGTTCAGTATTTTACGTGGTCGATTTTGGGTTCTTAGAGGCCGAGTTTGAAATTTTCATCTCCTATAGATATTTAGGTAATATTTTTAGCTTTCCGTGGCCACCAAGAACACCTATTTCTGACATACGGATCAAAAGTTATGATCGTTTTATTCCTGCTGCCCAGAATTCTGACGAGATTGATCTATCGATTTGTCTTTTAAGATATGTTTATGTTAAATGCAAATTTAGGGTTTCCACCCAACTAGGTTGTTTTAGTATTTTTCATAACCTTTCCATAATGATAAAGAAGACCCTAATCGGAGTTGTAGATCAAAAGTTGTGATCTGTTCTTTACTGCTGTCCGTTTCGTTTGGGCAGAATCTGTCTTTTAAGTTCATCTGCCTGTTAGCATTTTATTTTGGCCGAATTGGGTTATCTCTCCAACTAGAATATTGTAGATATGTTCGTTAAGTTTCTTTAGGAATTGAGCTCACCTCGTTCCAAGTCCCATATCAATAGTTATGGTTTATTCCGTGCCACTGTCCAGATTCGTTTCTGTGGTTGTGTTGCCTGATTTCAGAATAGGGTAAATGGCTATTTCTTGGGTGTTCAGGAGGGTGTTGTAGAACGTTACTGGTAGTATCCTGTAACATGTTGTTCTTATTTCGATTACTTACTTGTGTAGGAGGAGAGACTTCGGGTTTAGAGGCATCGTCATTGCCTACTAACGCGTCGCAACGCGAAAGGCAAGTACTTTGATGTTTTTATGATTGGTGAATGCTGAATGCTGATGTTCGTATTGTGCTTTTCTGTGATCCATGAGAATATTCAAAGTTTATGTTCCTTTCTTGTGCGTTATTTCCATGTGTAGATATGATGTCTTTCATAATTCATATTTCAATACATGCATCTATTTTCATGTTCTTTCCACGGGAGTGGATTATAAGACCCATCAATTCCAGTATGGGTACGTAAGACCTACCATTCCAATGTGGGCAGATTTAGACACCCATATGAAACGTTCTTCATACAGAATTTGGATCCCCATATTTTGTTAAATGCGACCTTAGGTGAACACCGACGGGTGTGTCACTAGCTATATTGGTATAAGCATGTGTGCAGTCCATTCAATTCATTCAATCCATTCATTCAGATATTCATTGATTGCTATGTTCATATTTCTTTGATGTCCACTTATTCACTGTGACTTGCGAAGTCTTGCACTCATTCTTGCTTTGTTTGTTTATTTTAGGTAATCGTTGATGATGGCTCTATTGGGAGGGAGTAGACACGTACTATTCGTTCACTTCACCATATTTCATTTCAATAATAAGACTTGGTTCTATCCTTCATTCGTTAATTGATGAACTGTAATAAGTAAAGTTAGATGTGGTTGATAACCCTCTATGTTATGGTTGATTATATCGCTTGTGATCTTCGATCACCCTTTTGATACTTGCTTGAATTGCACTATACTCATGCCATGGTTCTATTAAATATTGATCTCTTTATGTCATTAGATGATATATTATTCAAATTCTTCCGCATTATGGTTGTATGTTAGATTATTTAGGTGTTGGCTTCTGAATAGCCAGGATGTTACAAAAAGACCACCAATAGCTAATGCAACATAAGAAAGCAAAGCAAAGCAAGCTCAACCAAGCACCACTGCCTTCCCAAGAACACCCACAACCGAGCAAACCAAACCACAACCAAGCCTCCCACTGCCATCAGCAGAGCAGCAAGCCAGTACCATCCGCAAACATGAACGCCTCGACGAAGACGACGTGCAAAGCTAACCCTGGCACAGCACGATCCCAAGACCAAAGCATCCCATGGAGGACGGCGCGAGGCTTCGCCTCTCCCTCGCAACAAAGCAGTAGGGCTCCCCATAGCCCTATCCTAAAGGCATGGGGGACTGCGCGAGGCTATGCCTCCCCCTCGCAACAAAGCAACATGGCTCCCCGGAACCCTATCCTAAAGGTATAGGGGCATGAGGCTATGTCTCCCCTCAACAAAGCAAACAGGCTCCCGGAACCCTATCCTAAAGGTATTGGGGGCAGAGGCCACGCCTCCCCAAGCAACAAGCAGCTGGGCTCCTGAGCCCCATCCCAAAGGTATGGGGGCGGCGTGAGGCACGCCTCCCCTCACAACAAAGCAAGAGGAGCCCCGCCCAAAGGCATGGAGGGCGCACCCAGGCCACGCCCCCTCGTAACAAAGTAGTAGGGCTCCCCGAAGCCCTATCCTAAAGATATAGGGGACGACGCGAGGCTACGCCTCCCCCTCGCAACAAAGCAGTAGGGCTCCCCAGAGCCCTATCCTAAAGGTGTGGGGGACGGCGCGAGGCCTCGCCTCCCCCTCGCTGGCCTTGAACTCTCAAACAAGCCCAATCAGCATAAAAATAAAAATAACCCCTTCACACCACTAGAAGTTGCAAGCACACTCGTCCAGGAATGGCCAAAGGGGGGGACGGTACCGGGCCCTCAACAGGGCATCGCAAACGGTCACACCAAAAAAATAAATCAAAAAACGAGGGCAGCAACGGCCACCGCTGTTCATCGCCCGCCTCGAGGCTATCGCCTCGGCGAGGCGGCCCTGACGCGCCGCTCGCCTCGATGGCCAAGCCTCGGCGTGGCGGCTCGATTTCGGCCCCACAGTTCGCCGGCTGGTCACCGCCCGCCTCGAGGCTATCGCTTTAGCGAGGCAACCCGACGCGTCGCCCGCCTCGATGGCTAAGCCTCGGCGTGGCGACTCGCGTCGACCGCTCCCACGGACTCGCCCCGCCACGCCCGCCTCGAGGCTATCACCTCAGCCACCCGCCTCGATGGCCAAGCCTCGGCGTGGCGGCTCACGCTTCGACAAGACGCCGGGCTCACTTGCTTTCGCTTTACCTCGAGGCTATCGCCTCGGCAAGACGGCCCCAGCACGGATCTTCCTCCGGAGCCCCCTCGGCACTCCGCCACCAGCCATCTCCGGAGCCCCCTCGACACTCCACCTTCGGCCGTCTCCCGGGACTCTTCGCAGGTTCACCAGCGTCTCCCCGGGGTATCCCGACTCCCGAGGGGCCGGGGGCGGCAGGATTGCGTTCGCTCGCCCCTCGAGACCGCGGGACCTGTCCTCGCGACCTCGGACCACGCAGACAAGGGAGTTGTCGTAGTAGGGCCCCAAGGGGTGCCCCACACCCTAGAGTCGTCGGGAGTACCGGTGTGCCGTCGGGCATGTGGTACATATGTAAACCTAGTTTGTACAGTGTTTTCAGGCAAATGTACCTAAAATGCCCTCACTCTCTCTCTCTCTCTCTCTCTCGCACGCGCCTATGAGGGCAAGAAGGTAAATGTCCCTTCTTGCCCTCCTATAAATAAGGCCCCAAGGGCATATGAAAAGGGGGCTTGCTCATTCTCTCCCATTTGTACATACATGCAGTACTATTCATACATGGTGTGCTTTGGCTCCTCTCCTCCCGGTCCTTCTCCAAGACAAATGGTACGGAGGGTACTCCGTACCCACCGTCTAGCTTTTTTGCTACGACAAAAAAGGAACTAAGGAAGCTTGCCTGGGGAAGAGACGGACATACATGTGAGGAATGGTACCCTCCGTACCCACTGTCTAGCCGTTTTGCTACGACAAAAAAGGAACTAAGGAAGCTTGCCTGGGGAAGAGACGGACATACATGTGAGGAATGGGTGGTTGGGCTTGTTTTGGATATGTGGATAAGAGTATAAGAGTGAGTGTGAGTGGTGGAGAGGCGTCCATTTTTTTTTCCTTTCGTCTTTACTATCATTACCCTAAGCACATACTAAAGAAACACTAAATATTAGAATACTTAAAGAATACTTAATAATAAATGACCACGTATCTCTATTAAATGACGTGTCATTCCTACTTAACATGTTTCAAAGCATTTAAGTAGAAGTAGAGACAAAAATTTGCAATAATTATACTGTATATTTTATCGATGGACAAATATATTAAAATATATAATCTCGGCCTCATATACAAATATAGCAAAATGGAGGGAGTAGCATTTGATTGCTTTACTTGCTTGGGTTACGATGGAGGAAGTGCCTCCTCTCCGCAATGCACTCGTCTTGATCGCCTTCTTGTTCGGTGGTCACATATTGCAATCCAAGGTTATCCTCCGTTGCTCGGCTTCCTGGCTCGATCGACCGACTCCGCCGGCCGGCCGGCGCGGTGGTTCTCGTCCCTTCTTCTACAGGGCGTTTGTATCAGTTGTGCTGTTTGGTTAGCAGTGCTTGTCTCCTCTGCCTGCCGCGTTCCAATGTTCGTCACTTCGTTGCTTTCTCTTTCTACCATGTTCGGTCCTGGTTTTGTTCGCCGGTGTCTCAACTCTACACCAGCCTTCAATGTTTTTGCAATTTGCTCCTTCTCCTCTAGAATAGAATTTTTTTATTAATTAACTATTTTTAAATTTTATTTTAAAGTTAATTTCCGGCGAACTTTATTTCTAATTCTAACCCTTTTGATCACGCCACCACCCATAGCGTGATAAAACAACACTATCGCGCCAGTCCGTTTCTAGTCAAGCTCTTGTCACGCCACGATCAGTAGCGTGACAGTGTTATTTGGTCACATCATGACCAGTGGTGTGAAAAAAAGTGCTATTTTTTGGACTTTTCCTATAACGTGATAATGTTGTTTTGTCACGTCATGGGTGATGATATGATTAAAAGGGTCAGAATTGAAAATAAAGTTCGCCGAGATTAACTTTAAAATAAAAATTTAAAAAGAAATAATTAATTAAAAAAATTATCTAGAATACTGTGTATTCCCACAACAGCTCAATTCACTCACCCGGATCATTTTTCTGCCACCATCAAAAGGAAGACACCAAAACCCTCTTTTATCATCACACCTACCAACCCAGCACTTTCAGGCTCCCGGCCTTTTAGGTGATGATATGCTGTATTACTCCTAGCAGCTACGCCAAGTCTTCCAACTCATTGAATACCTAGGTCAGTTTCTCCCTCCGCTTTCCTTTCCTGAATTTTTTGCTTATTTAGCCCTGTAGCGTTCGGAAATTGCAAAACTAACCCTCATACGGCCGTATTTGCAAATCTAGACCCCTGACGAGCGCGGGAGTGCTGAGCGGGTGACGCGTGTCCCATTCCGCGCTCCGTGAGCGCTGAACGAAAGGTAGCGGAAAAGACCTGCAAGCGGGCGTGGGGTAGCCCACATACTGCATGATGGAGGAGGCGGAAGGTGGTGGTGGGAATTAGGGTTAGTCGTTTTTCGGTTTTTTTTCGATTAGGGTTTGGGGATTACAATGATATAGATTTGTAATAGGATTAGGGTTTTTAGTAGGATGATTAGAGTTTTCTGAGGGCTAGGATATTGTTAGGTTAGCACTTTTAGGAATATGAAATTTTTTGACTATTTTAGTTAGGGTTTTAACGAGTATTTCCCTAATTTGTAAGATAAACATTATAAAGGAAATTGGGCACGGAGGTTTGTAAATGAGGGTTTAGTTTTCTCGAAAATCGTGGTGTAAATCGCCGTGAATTCAGTATTGTTTGTAGTAATTTAGAAATATAGCAAATGAGTTTAAAAAATTACGAAACTTTTTGTTGAGCGTACTCCGATCCACGGTGTTAAGAGAAAGGATGATTGATAAGCATGTTAGGCGATGTATGACCTTGAGGATATTGTGGAAGCAAAGTTTGTGTGGTGAAACACTTATTGTCTTATTGAAGTGGGATAAAACAGGATATGTACAACGATAAGTTAGTGCGCAAATAAAACAGGATGTACAAACAACAAAAAGAAAAGCGCAACAAGTAGCATACATAGAAAACACACAAATGACAAGAACCATTATCCGACATATTGCAACATATAGAACACGATAACACTTTGACAGATTGCGTAATAACGCATTACAACATACATATAGCATACATAGCATACATATATGGCCGATCAAACTTTCGCTGCCACGGTGCGTTGCTTGACCCGAACTGTTGGACAGTGCCAACGCGTGACCAAACGTCTTGCATATCTGCATCTCTGGCGCCTAGCCCGTTGCCTGGCGGCTATCATCCATGTCATTACGGATCGTCGGATATCGTCTTCCACGGCCGACCTTCTTCGGTCGTCGTTCGCACCCACTTCACGTGCCCGTGCGAGGTCCCCTGTAATGCATGTCTAGCCGTGACGAATTGAACTCGGCACTCCAAGTGCCGTACAAAGTGGTGAATGTCGTAGAACTACGAGATGTCTTGCGATCGAAGATCGCCGCCATCGTTGCGCGACGCCAGCGATACATGGGAGCGAGGGCTTGTGAAGAAGCTGCGGCTTATTGCGCGTGCATCGTCGCTTCCCCATCGACGAGCAGACTTGTTTGCGATCACCCTAACTTGACCCGTGACATACTTACGCCTTAGGCGGATCTCAAACTTCTTCTGATGCCATCCATGGTTCTAACGATGTGGGAGCGAGACTTTTGGATCTTCTTGTCGATGTAGGCTGCGCCACCTCAAAAATTGCTTGCCTTCGTCCATATGCTTCTTCGCCATCATGGCTCACATTCACGAAAGTACCCCACGGTGCGGTTCCAGCTCTCCTCAACAATTGCGGTGATCGGGAGGGATCGGACACCCTTCAGGACACCGTTGTACACCTCCGACATGTTGGTCGTCATGATTCCGTACCGTGCACCAGCGGTGTCATGCAACAGCGACCATTTCTCTAAGTCCGGTGCGTGCGAGTTTACCCACTGTGTGAACTCCCCAACTGTGATGGAGCCTCCTGCCGCTTCCCCTGCCTCTGCGTCCTGCGAATTCCTTACATGCTTGGTAGTGGCCTCGTCCAACTGTCTCCACACGGCATCGAACTTCCGCCTTTGGTTCTGCATGCATAGCTTCTTGAAGGTCTTCATGAGGTCATTGTTTCGGAACCTTGTGTGGAAGTTCGCCGCGAGATGCCTCATGCACCATCGGTTCGTCAGGTCGTTCCACTGGAAGGGAGGCTGTGTGCCATTTTGCATCGTGGTAAACGCGCCAAGAACCCAAAGATTGCGGTCGAGATGACACACACACTGGCGGTCTTGAACCACCGCCCGCTTCACGTTTACAAGGAACCACTGACCAACTATCCGTGTTCTCGCTCTCAACAATCGCGAAGGCCACGGGAGTAATCGGTCATTCGCGTCGGCCGCTACCGCGATCGGGATCTTCGCCCTTGTACTTGCGGTGAGGAAGGTGCCGTCCATCGGCAACCGACAGGGCGGCAAGATGCTTGAACCCTCTGCTGCGCTGCAGGAAGGCCGAAATACCTGTCAGGATAAAATAATTCGGTCCGCCAGAGGATGGACGGTCGGCTGTCAATGAATGTCCGGGGTTCGTCTACGCAATCTGATGGAGCAATCTTGGGACGAAGTCGTACGCCTCTTCGTATGTGCCAAACATACGCTCTAGGACCTTCTGTTTCGCCACACCTTCTTCAGAGCTAACGGGAAGCCCATCAGTATTGACAACATTCGCCAAAAGCACCTTCGGTGAGATGATACATCACCTCTGACGAGGTGGCTTATCGGCTCCGCAATATATGGCGATGTCGGGTTGCGGTGCCTATGAAGTGGCTCTGCAAGCTCGCATGTGTGATCCTTCAGCACCGTTATGCGGAATTCCGTGGCGGCACTCCTCAACCGCTGCGCACGAACCTTACCAGGGCAAGATCCATCCACACACTTTACGACGTAGGTGTCAGGGTTGGACTTGTGCACCCGATCGTCCGGCTAATGTTGACGGCGTGTCGGCAACGGACTTCAGGCGGCGCTCTTGTTGAAGCGCCGCCCTAAAACAACGTATCTTCATTGAATCCCGCTCGCCTCCTCTGGTGCGGCGAGAACCGAGGACGTCGTTGCGATGTCATCAATCTAGGCGACACATACGCATAGCGTCCGTGGTCATAACACCGGCAAAAACACCTCCGTGAGCAACTTCTCCATCGACTCCTCTCGAGAACTAGCCGTATCCACAACCTCCTCCTCGCTTTCAACACTGGTCGGCAAGGTATTCGTGGCGATCAATACGGTACGCCCACCACCTTTCGCGCTTCGTTCGCTCGAAAGCCTCCATGACGCCTCCTCAAGTCTCCATCACCCACTTTCACCCACATCTCCGCCAGCGGCGTCTGCATCAACTCCACAGAACCACCCATGGCGGATGATTCCGTCCTCTCCACAACCGGACATACACCATCGGCTGGCGTATATTGCGTGCGGCGGGTTGCACACAACCTCCATGTACTTGGTCCACGGCGTCATCGCTCACCTTGATAAGTTGCCAAAGAGATCGACCTTGGCAAGACTCCACCACCGAGGCATACAATGCCTCGATCATCTTTTCTTCATTCGGTGTCTCGATCGAGCGCGAGCGGACACACCTCCTTAGCTTCGCATAGACTCATGTTCTTTAGGCACGGTGCGGGATCTGCGTCCGGTCACAATTTGACGGGTCCGCTCCGTACGGCCCGTCGCGTACGAGACCATCGCCATAGAACACAAACAAGTCTTCAATTAACATGTTCAGCGAAGACGGCGTTGGGTTCTACGGTCAAAACAACAAACATAAATAAATAAATACACTTGACTACGTGATGTTTGTATCAAATAACAGATTGGATTAATTTTCCCCGTACTAAGTCACATTTTTTAAATATATTCTATAGTTTGGCTATGTGGCTTCTTCTGCTATTGATTAATATCTTTGCTAATATCCCACTAGGTCCAATGATTTTTCACCCCTAAAAATTACATGCTACCAACCAGATAACACACACAACATGACATAACTACAACATACTTATGTGTCTAATCAGACAATACAATAATTTTTTCCAGTTTCTTTAAATGCATACATACGTACATATGCACATGCAGTTTCTTTAAATGAGCTTGGACAATGAGTACTATGTACTACTGATCATTCCAGTTCTTTACTGTTGTTCTCTGAATCTTTATGAACCTATGATCTCATGTAAGTACTTTACCTTGATTTCCACTATATGAAGGAGTACTATATTTACGTGCTAATTAATTTATAATGATATCCACATAAACTAAACATTTACGTCAACTAAGCACGCTTACTTAACACATTCTACATAATCAACAAGCCATTACGGTAATACAAAATAACTACGCTACGTGCATGTGTACTTACGTAATACTCACATGACCACTAAGCTAATTACTTGCTAATCAACTAGCTAAAACTATAGTCGCATGTATATAAAATTACCTTTTGTGAAGCTACACAAGACGATCAACAACTTTTGCACTTCAAAATACCCCAAAATGCAGATAAAAACCAACCAAAATCAAACATTTCTCTCCTTCTTTGTGTCTCTCTCGCTCTCTTCTCGCCTCTTTGCCTCAGTTGAACAAATGAAGATGAGTGAAAATTTTCACTGCGTTTTAAAGCTCGAGAGGAATCACTCCGTGAAGACATAGCGACCGGTGTTCAAGCTACAAAGACACGGCCCGGCCTTGCACTTCGCGTGGCGGGAACGAGCTTCTGCGGTCGCCCACCGGAAAAAAGAAAGAAGGCACGACACCGAGGCGGGTCGGCAACATAATGCGGTCGCCGACCATGAAAGCGGGCTCGGACATAATGCGGTCTCGACTTAAAAAGTGGGCTCGGTCCCGCACCGCTCACCGCCTCGCCGATTCCATACGGCCGCCTCCGCGGTGGAACACCACATTCGCGCCGCCAAGCGCTGATGAGTTCTGCGTCGCCCATCCGGCATTTCCGCGCTCGTCTGGGGTCTACAAATGCAAATACGCCGCAACGGGGTCCATATTTGCAAATACGGCGCGCTACAGGGTCAGATTAAAAAAAATTTCTCCTTTCCTCCACCCTTTGTATTTTGGGAAGGCAGGCATTGAAGCCCATCACGGGCCCGTACGCTTGCCACTGGTGTGAATATTCTGTGTGTGAGCTGAAGCCTGAAGGCCAGCAGCAGTAATAACTAGTACTGCGAGTTAGTGCTGCCTGGTGCGAAAAGGCAAAGGCCACAGTGAGCAGCGTGGCCAGAGCAGGGGAAAGGGTTTGCCTCTTTGGGGCAGCCTGCCTTCCTTCCTTCCTTCCTTGCTGCGAGCACGGGGAGAACAGCGATCATCGCTGGAAATCTAACCTGGTGGGCCCTGCTTGTTGGACCCATCATTGGAGAATCCAATGCGTACGATATGCTAGGGGTCGTCCATGATACATGTGGGGGCAGAGGTCAGCTGTTCTTGGCGCAATCGGGAGTGATGTGGGATGCGGGGCCCTTGGTGGGGTGGGTCCCGTCTGAATCCACCGTGTCCTCGAGAGAAAATGATAGTGGATCGGGATCCTCTGTCTTGCAGTAGAAATGAAATGACGCTGAGTATTGTTACACTCACACCTCGTGTTTCCTTCTTCTGGTGATCACCTGATAAAAAAAAAATGAAGCTGGGAGGATCAATGTTACTAGTACAAGTGTAGAACAACACATTATTTTAGTAGTATTAATGTAGCTGCTGTTTGATCGATCTAATGGCCGTGAAGATCGAACTAATGATTGGTTGGATGGAATTAATAACCGAACGTGCAATCGTGGAATTTTTTCCAAATAATCTATTTTTATTATTAAATCTGACATTATCATGCGATAATATTTTTTCTGAAATATCTTTCGCAATCATTTCAGCCGTTTGGCGGTGGTCTCGATCGCTTCAGCGGTTGGCCGTGGGACACTTTGTCGCCTAACCAGCACAATGCATCTTGCCTGAGATAAGTGAAGCGCACACTAGAACCAACCGTTGAAGCGACAAGTGTCGATCGCTCAGCGGTTGAGCTATTGGATCGATCGCTCAGCGGTTGAGCGACATGAGTATATTTACGTAAAAATATTATCGCGGTATAATGTTGTAATTAATAATAAAAAATGGATTATTTGGAAAAAAAATTCTGCATACGTGGTTAGTCAGATTTTTCGTAAAGCGAATCAAGCGTAAATAAACTTAAAATCGTAATAATATTGTAAGAACACAAGAACAAAATAGTAGATTGAATACAAAGATATAAGGGGACTTCTGATTTCTCTTTATTGCTCTTCTGTAAAATTGTAGTACAATGGTTGGGGTCCCCCTCCTTTATATAGGCTACTGGATAGACGAGGAGTCCATCGTGGGCCAAGACTGTCGGCCTAGGCCCGATTTCTTAACACTCCCCTTGGACACTCATCCAACATGTTCATGTCTCATCAAAACTCCATAAAAACCTAGTGGGAAAAATTTAGAGAAAGAGTGTATGAAACACGTTATGCTGTGCTGCACGAATTGCTTCGTTAAAAATCTTAGTCAAGAAACTTAGGAAAACTCGTCAATGCAAAATAGTACAATCCACCCAACTTCATTTAATCTCCAAGATTTATTCTTTGGGTACTCGATCTGCGTGATCAAGTTTCACTAATAAGTTCGTAAAGATTCTCCCACTGAATTCTGCACTTCTCCAAGTCTCATCATTCCAATTCCACGGATACATCTTTCAAAGTTAGACGCTGGAAATGACTTAGTGAATAAATCTACAAGATTTTCACATGACTTAGTATGCAATACTTTAATTCCGTCCATCTTTTGCTATTCACGAGCATAGAAGAACTTGCGGTTGATATGCTTTGTGAGTTGACTCTTCATATAATCCATCTGTACTTATGCAACACAAGCTGCATTATCTTCATAGATAGTAGTGGCGGTTTGCGCGATATTCAGTCCACACGACTGCTAGATGTGGTGAATCAACGGTCGAAGCCAAGCACATTCTCGTGAGGCCTCGTACAGTGCTATTATTTCTGAGTGGTTCGTCGAAGTCAATACAAGACTCTACTTAGATGATTTCTATGAAATTACAGTTCCACCACATAAGAATACATAGCCTGTTTGCGAGTTTGCGACTTGGCTGTATGCGGGCCTGACAGGTACTCGACATCTGCATAACCAGTCATATTCATGTCTTGATTCTTTCTGTATAACAGACCAAATTCTTTGCTTCCTTGGAGGTATCGGAAGATGTCATTTATTCCCTGCCAATGTCTTTTGGTAGATTCTGCACTATACCTTGCTAGTAGGTTTACGACAAATGCAATGTTTAGTCTAGTACAGTTTGCTAAATACATGTGTACTCCTACTGCGCTCAAGCATGGGAAGTCTGGTCCCAGGACATCTCCCCCCTCTTTTCTAGCTCTGCAGGGGTCTTTGTCTTGTTGCAAAGATCTCTCAACCATTGATACTTTCGAAGGGTATGCCTTCTCAAAGCTAAACCTTTCTAACACTCTTTGAGTGTAGGTTGACTGATGCACTAATATCCCTTTAGGGGTATGCTCAAGCTGCAAGCCTAGGCAATATTTGGTTTTACCCAAATCTTTCATATCGAACCCCGACTCCAGGAAAGAGTTTGCTTCCTTAATTTCTTCCATGGTTCTGATGTTATTCAGATCATCTTCATACATTGAGATTGTACAAAATCCATCTTGTGATAGTCGTATAAATACATAGGGATTATTCTCATTGTTTGTGTAGCCTTTTTTGTATAGAAAGTCGCTTCAAATGATTATACTACATCCTGTCTGATTGCTTAAGTCTATACAGAGACTTTCTAAGTTTCACATTGTACAGATTTCTATTTGGTCTGTCTTGGTTCGGGACAGGGATACATTCAGGTATCTTCATATAAATGTCTGAATCCAAATTTTCACAAAGGTATGCGATTACCACATCCATCAATTTCATTTCTAAATTCAAGTTCACTATCATTAAGATTAAATATCTAAAGCGTGGTTCCGCCCATGACTCAGGAATAGGTTTCTTTATAATCATCTCCTAGACGTTGAGTGAAACCTTGTGCAACAAGCCTTGCTATACTTCATTGTTTTCATTTCTCTTTCGAACAAATACCTACTTATACCCTACGGGGTGCACATGGGGAGGCGTGCAGCTTACAAGCATAAACACACATCTTTTATTCAGAGATAATAATTCTGCTTCTATTACCTTCTTCCAATCTTTTCAATCTGATCTTTTCTTACATTCAGCGAGCGATGCATGCTCTGGATCAAGATCGATGATTGTGGCAATTTTCTTTGCAAAATAAATATTGACATTGACTGTTGTCTTATTTATAGATTCTCCCGTGGCCACATGGTTTATAGTTATTTCTTTATGCGGCGATTCTTCTAATGCTTCTACTTGCTCACCGCTGCTTTCAATTACAGGGGCAAGTCCCTTTTGTTTTTCAGCTCCGATGTGTGCGCACACATCCATGCTGATTTCTCCTTTCATGGGGATGTTCAATTTTGGTATGGCTTTTCTGAAGGTTCCATACTGGTGTTAGGTCTTAACTAGCTCCCCTTTTGGTTCTAGGGAACTTCGATGATCAGCTGTGTCAAGTCCTTCTTATTCTTTTTCACCAGGCGTCCCCAGTTACTTCGGATTTGAGGTGCCAGAGTTCTCGTCCTTTCTGAGGCCTTCGAACGGGATTAGGGATATCTTCATCGGTATTTCAACCCTCTTCGGTGCATTGCGTGCAGGCAAATGCGACTTGGTCACGCTCTTCAAATCACTAAAGTGGTTGGACAGTTGATTCGCTAATGCTTGCAAATCAATTGTCTTCTGAACTTCAATTGTCTTCCGGACTTCAATTATCTTCTGGACTTCTATTTGCTTCACTAGTGCGCAGGTCATGTGCATGGATTTCAATTATCTTCTAGACTTCAATTATCTTCTGGACTTCTCTATTTCCCGATATTTTTCATGAAGGGGATGATTTCCTCCCCCTAATGATGGGAAACTATCCTCAGCAAGTGGGCTGCATGCAAATCTCCAGTCATGCGGTTCAAATACCTGATTATGGATGCTGTCTCATAAACAACGTATATCCCATACTTTCAGAGATGACCCATTGCAGTTCGCTGTGGTGATGATATGGGTACATAAACCTTGCAACCAAATCTTCAAAGATGAGAAATTTTCGGTGCTGGCCCTTTCACTAGTTGCATAGGTGAATGGGTGTTATATGCCGACGGTCTAAAATTGATGAGAGTTGCTGCGATCAGCACTGCGTGTCCCCAACATGTAGTTGGTAAATTACAATTCTTCAAAGTGGTCAGGCAAAAATTTAATCATTTTAATTAATGCCTCAACTAGTCTATTCTAGGTGTGGACATGCGGTACAGAATACTCAACTTTAATTTCCATTGCCATACAATAATCATCAAATGTCTTTGCAGTAAATTCTCCGGCGTTGTCTATTCTGGTGGACTTCACATGATGATCGGGGAAATTATTCTTAATTTTAATTATCTACGATATTAGCTCTGCAAAAGCGTAGTTTCTCGTAGACAATAAACATACGTGCGATCATTTCGAGGAAGCATCGATGAGCACCATAAAATACCTAAATGGCCCTGATATGGGCTGTATAGGACCGCAAATGTCTCCCTAGATACGATCCAGAAATGTAGGGACTTCATCCTTCGCTTTCAAATTAGAAGGTCTAGTAATTAATTTTCCAGTGGCACATGTGGGGCACACAAAATCTTCCTGATTCGGGAAACCTATGCGGCATATTCTATCATGCCAAAGATAGAAAAGTTTAGAGTTTCTAAATATAGTTTTCTGGGCAGTATAGGCTGCGGGTGTCTTAATATTAGTATAGTATAGCCTAGTTTCATATGAAGGAAGTCGTTCTAAGACCCTTTTGCACTTTCTTCATGCTATGCAATGAGCAGGTATTCCTTACCATACTCGTCTTCAGTCTATACGTAGAAACTGCTAGCGCAAATATCCTTGAGAGTTCTAGTCGATTCTGGGTACAACAAGGCTTCTTTAATGACCAAAGTTGTGCCCATCGGGAGTATAATTGTGGCCCTTCCTAAGCCTATTATACAAGTATCACTGCTCGCGATTGTCGTAAGACTACCAGCGTTCTTTCTGGTCGACTGAAAGAATATCATCCCTCTCAAGATGGTATTCGTTGTGCCGCTATCCGTTAAGCACACTTCCTCCATAGAGCGTCACACGCGTTCTAATACTTCAAATATCATAACATAACTTGCTATTATAAATACGGGAAAATAAGCTTTGCAGGACTCATCATGAGAATTTAATGCTTTACTCTCCTAGAACTTACAAGTATTATTCAAAGAATAAATTAATGCAATGTTCCATCATAATCACAAACTGCGAGTGACTATAAAAAGATCTAAGTGCAATGCGCGCACTAGATCGAATAAGTGAAGTATGTAGAAACTTCTGCCTGAATTTGCTCCATAGTGATCTTCTCCTCTTGGGCAACTACGATTGCGGCCGCTGCGATGTCCAAAGGAGGAGCGATGGGGGCTGCTAATGTGCTGTCCACATCTATGAGTGCAACTAATGGATTTGGATCCTCTGTGCCTCATACTATCCTTTACCCTTCTTCTTTAGACTGGAAAGCATCAATAACGTGTGACCCACGACCTTACCCTTCTTGCCCCTCTCCTTTGTAAGAGGCTTCCTCCCCGTAACTACTAGCATTGGCTTCATGGTCAATATTGCTACTAGGCGGCCGTGAGATGTAGTTCTTCCTTAGAACATCATCTTCAGCTTCCACAATTTGCATGATGTCAATTAATTTGGCATACTCCTTATAGCTGTCTTGACGACAATTGTGTGCGATTTGCATCGCATTCGGGTGAAAGGTAGATAGAGTCTTCTCAATCTTCTGCTCATCCGTGATTACCATACCACAGAGTTGAAGACTAGTACAAATTATGGCCATGCTAGGCCAGCTCTTCGAACTCTTGATTCGTGATGCCAGTCATCTACATATTTCATGCAAAAAGTTCATAAGGTTATTGCTGGTAATTTGCATAAAATGGTTGCAAAATTCTCATAATGTTCTTCGAACTCACAGTTCATGATCCTATGTTTTTCTATGCATTTTTCTTGATTTACTACTATTTTCAGGGATTAAAAGTAATATAAACAATTACAGATAATCAAAACAGTAAATACAATAAATAAATTGCATAGAAATAATAATAACAAAGTTAAACATTCTTAAAATGCTCAATATTATTCAAAAAATTGAATTCCCGAGGCCCTTTTCTGCTAGAATATGAATTTTCGACGAATTCTGCAATTTCCAGGGGCTAAAACCGCTAATTTTCAATTCTAAGAAATTTTCCACACAATTTTTCAATTTCTGAGGGGTTATTTTGCAAGAATTTCTTTCCCGAAATATTTCCTCGTAATTTTTAGAACTTCGAGGGTTCATTTGCAAATGTCCAGGATTTTCCAATTCCCTCCACCATTTTTTTCTTTTCCGGGAGACAAATGGGCTGGCCTAATTTTCTATTGGCCCATGCGGACCCATATCGACACTACAAAAATGGGGGCACTAGGTTTCTAGCCGTTCTCGGCGGGCGGCAGTGCGCCCGGAGGCGGTCGGCCTGATCTTGAGGTGGCGTGGCGATCGCGAAGTGCAATGTGGTGGTCGCGCGGGTTGCGGCGGCGGCCTTGTGGCTGTGATAGCACGAAATGTGGCGGCGTCGGCGGCGGACATCGTGCACTGCAGCGTCTTGTGCGGTGAGCAGCGTTGGGTGGACACGATGGTTCGTCGGCGTGCGGGCCGGCGGCGTTTAGGAGCCATGAGGCGGACGAGCAGCGACCGTTTTGGGTCGGCGCAAGGACGGCCGGTGCGGGGCGCCGCACTCGGGCGAGTGATCGTGCAGTAAAGGGGATGATTTTGGGATGAGGTTGCCTCGCCTAGGTATCCACTAAGGACTTAACTTTGTGCGCCATTGATCTGAGCCATACCGTACAACCACATGTCCAGGGTGGGGTGGACCTGGCCAACTAATTAGCAATATTTTGAGTCGGTTCTGTTTTGGATGTTGAATTGGCGCAAGAGGGGGCCAGATCGAGACAAAACCTTAGCGAGTAGAACCGAGTCAAAGTAGAGCTTTGTAAAAGCCTTGTCATGTGCTCTAAACTGCTTACCTAAGGTAGTGAGCAGTGGCATAGATATATGCCGAACAAACTAGAGAATTCGTGTCTTGTGGGTCAAGCTGTACAACCTTTGCAGAGTGTAAAACTATTCGAATAGCCGTGTCCCCAGTTATGGACAATGCTTGGTGATTTCACACGAGGGGTAGACTTCTATCAAAAATATTGGAATGGGTTGGTCAAATCTTAGTAGATGGTTGTAGTTGGTGGCTGGGAAGTGAACAGGGTGTTCACTAGTTGTTTCAAAGAAAATTGATTACTTATGTATTAATCTTTTAGATAATGCTTTACAATCTAATTACTGTATTTAATGTCAAATATTGCTTTCTGCAAAATAGCCATAAATCTATCCTTGTCAAACCTTGCATGAATATTACTTGCATACATTTCTCTGCGACTTGCTGAGTACATTCAAAGTACTCACGGCTTTATGCCCTCTGGTTGATCAGTCGCTGAAGAAGAACCAGGAAGCACCGAGTTCTACGAGGAAGACTACTTTGAAGACTTTGCGAATTAGGTCGCGTCCTCCACTCGATTGCTTGTGGGCATATTGGGTGACCTCCTCCAGATGTTTGGTTTCCGCTGCAAGCTACCTTTTGTTGTTAAGCCCTGCATGGCAAACGTTGTAAGACTTGACCATAAGGTCTTTTTGCTAAATAATATTAATTTGTCTGCTTCATCTATAGTTTGGTTGTGTGGATATGATTACACCAATGTTGCAACTGTGTGAGCTAGCTACTGATCATGGGACTAGTTCAGAATACACAGAGGATCCTGATGTTGCATACTCAGGGTCCCGATAGCGGTGGTATCATAGCCATATCGACTGTAGGACGTAACCATAGTTAGCATGGTCGTTTAGTCAAGACTTCAAAATTTTATTTTATAAATCAAACCAACAATTAACTTAAATAGTATTCTTCTCTGATCTTACTCTATTCCTCCTCATCCTATGCTAATCTCTCCTCATTTCATTCACAGTGTCTGACTTCTTATCCTTGCTGAACTTTGTTTTTGAATGTAAAGTGACCATCTTATCTCGATAATGTCTACAGGATCGAGCTTTGCTTGAAGTCGCCCATCCATATAAGATAGATTAGTAGTGCTATTTTTAAGTTACCCTTTTCAGTTTCAGTATCGTTTAGTCCGATAGATAGGATCTTTGGTTTGAGTTTTGCTGCCTTTTTGAGCTATCCGGCTATTTGTTCATTGGGTTAAACTGACTTTCCCCAATTAAGGCTATCCCATCTTTCTCCCTTTTTCTCGCTCGTTTTTGTGCTTTTCCCTCTTTCCTATCATGCTTTCTTCTTCTCGTCTATTAAACTTGAGAATATTTGTGTAGATGGTTCAGACCCGCAACACCGCAAGCTCAGTTGACCCTATGGATCTCAATGCGCCGCCGCCACCACCACCTACTCCTGCCGCAATAGCATATCAGGGTTTGAGTCAATTTATGGCAGCTCAGACTCAGTTAATGAATGTCGTAATGCAGAATATGAATCAAATGATGAATCGACATAATCAGGCTACGGCAGCCCTAGTCAATATGATGAACCAGCATAACCAGACTGTTGCTGCTTTTATGACAATGATGAACCGAAACCATCAGTCCGCTGCCATGCCGCCGCCACCACCCGCCTATCCGCAATCAAGGTTGGAGGAGTTTCTGCGGGCGCATCCCCCTACATTCTCCAACACTTCCGAAGCCTTGGACGCTGACGATTGGGTACGCTCTATTGAGAAGAAACTTACTGTTGCTCAATGTAATGACCATGAAAAAGTTCTTTATGCCACACAATGGCTGGAGGGCACCACAGTAGAATGGTGGGAGAATTTCTGTGCAGCCCACGAGAATCTAGAAGCTATTACTTGGGCCGAGTTTTCAACAGCTTTTCGTCACTCCCATGTCCTAGAGGGTATAGTAGAAAGGAAGAAGAATGAGTTACCAAGGATCCAGCCACCAGAAGTATACCATTTCGAGGGCATGAGTCATGCACTTCCTGAAAATCACCATCCAGGGAAGCACGTTATCTGTTACAGATGTGGTGAACAAGGACACTTTGCCTACATATGTCCTCAAAAGGGAAAGCCAAAACAAGATAATCATTGTGCTAACTGCAACAGCACGGGACACTATTTCTCCAGGTGTCCCCAGAGGAAGTTGATCCAGTATAAAGTCTGTAACTATTGCAGCAAGGAAGGGAACTTTGTCAAGCAATGTCCCTTGCATAAACAAGAATTCTTGGCACCTCGAGCAACTCCAGCATTGAAAGACATATTAGAAGAACCTCGGATGTCACACCAAGCAGCAAGAATCTTTAAGCCCATTATAGGAAGCCAAGCGAGCCATGCCAGTACTGAAGAGGCTCAAGATGAGGAAAGGCAATTGTGGGTCTACCCACCGAACCAGTCTGAGGATTGTGTCTGTATCCGTTGTGAAGAGATTGGGCATAGTGCTAGTTAGCACGAAATTAATTGCTCAAACTGTGAAGGAAATCACCCACCCGGAGAGTGTCCAATAGACAAGATTACATGTTACCTATGTGAGAGTAAAGATCATTATCCAGTCCAGTGCCCTTTGAAGACAATGCTGACCTCTATATGACTGGCCCCATGCTCAAGTAAAGCTTGCGAAAGCTGCCAAGATTGTGACCTAGGTGCGCGAGAGAAAACAAAAGGTTATGATTTCAAAGCAATCATATAGTCATATTCCTTCATTACCATATTTTCATAGTGAGGGAGACGAGATTGAGGATGAAGAAGAAGCTCCCCTCATCTTGGTGAGTGTCGACGATCAAGTTGTCGATCTTACGAAATGAAAAGAGGGAAATGGCAAAGAGTTCTTGGGAGAGAATGTGACTGCTCTTTTATTACTATCAACTAACTATTACGGGGGGTGCCTTCGACAAGGCAGTGGACTAATCCTAATTACACTGAGCGTATTGCTTGCTATATTGCATAATCAGACTTAAAACATGAATCTAATATCGATTGCTATGCTTCAATCCGATGTCGTCTGATCCTTCGCGCTCCATTTTTAAGTAACCGTCGAAGAGGTGGCAGTTTCTCCTTGAAGAGGTGTCTGTTGGAAGTGTCGCGACTGGTCGAAGCGAGGCAATGATTGATAAAGTATCAACTGTTTGGCAATTGTGCGTCTGTAAGACACACAACCGTAGAGTGGTTGTTGTCATTGTCTTTGGATCATGAAATGTCGCATGGTATGGAACAAATATGACGTGTGCTCCATTCATCACACGGTAAGGAATATACTCGTAGTTGGATCCGAATGCCAGTTCACTGCTTCTACGAGCAGTTATCTAGTCGGGGACTAGATACAAGACCACATCTGACCAGGGTTTCCCACGATGTAACCTCTAGAATCCTTATGACCACGGGGTCGTGAGCCTTAGGTGTTACGACCGTAAAGATATATGGTATTTTATTATGTATTAAAGTAATACATAGAGATTTTAATCCTCGTCAGCTATCCCCTGAACTTTAAATGAATTAGATGTGTGAACACTTTTTTCGGATGAAGTCGTATCGAATAGACCCTCATTTAATGTTGTGACACACGAGGTGGTCTGTATTCACTTTAAATTTGAGAAACTGCCTTGGAACTCGAAGAGTTTTTCTGTCCGTTGGAAGAAAAAAGGTTTCGTCCGTTGGACTTTTGAGTAAATCCCGATTATATTTAAGGAATGGCGGCTATAAAATCCCTCCAGCACAGGGCTTTAGGGTTTTTACGCCTCCAGCTTTTCCTTCGACCATTTTCATCTTCTTGCTAAGAATTTCTTCCGACCCCCTTTGTACCTTTCGCCCAAATCCTTTTTTGACCACTGTTCTAAACCTAACCATGTCGGATTCGATTACTCAGTGGTTGGTTTCTAATATGAGTGATAAGAAGCTCAAGGCTCTGGAAGAGATTGGGATGCTTCCGGATAGGAATTTGATCAGATGGAGGTCAGTGGCTGGAGAACACTTTCTGAGCTGTAAGGAGGGGGAAATCCCTATTTTCCTCACCTACATTGAGTGCAGATTGAGGTTGTCGGCTCACAAATTCCTCTCTCGTGTCCTGGAGTATTATGGAGTTGAGTTGGTGAACTTAGCTCCAAACTCCATCGCCAATTACATCATCTTCGCTTATCTATGTGAGGCATACCTAGGGATCTGACCAAATTTGAAAGTCTTCAGGTATTTTTATCGGATGGCGAAGTCAGGGAAGTCGGCGGCTGGACCTGGGGAGTGTTCGCTGCGCCTCCACGACGGAAAGGCCGATGAGTACATTCAAATGTACTCAAAATCTTCGTGGTCATCATAGAAAAAGAACTGGTTCTATGTGACGGTCATGAAGGATGACGACCTCTACTTCATCGGCAAGAGGGTAAGCGAGAATATAAAGTGGAGGTCGACCGAGAAGAAGGAAGCATGGGTCGGAAGGGTGGTGGATGCAATTCAAGAGCTCAGTGCCAAGGGATTGACTGCTTGGCACGTGATTAGGGACTTTTCCTTGCGCCAGATTAGTCCCTTGAAACTCTGAGAGCATTCCCTACTCTGGTAAGAAAGAGTATTTGCAGAAAATATAAGATGTAATTTGGATGGAAAATTACATTATATGATTAAAACTTCGAATTGTAATTCAAACAGGAGAAAAAAAAGGCCCGCAGACCGGAGCTGCGGAGGTTGTTGGCTCCAGGACGACTACTCATGATGTGACAGTTGCTACCATGGCAACTGTGCTGGATGCTGACAAGACCACACCCTCCGACCCTATGGTCAAGGATCTTATTCTTGACCAGCTGGTTGAAAATATTGCTTCCGACCTTCAATCGGTGGATGTGAGGGGTCTAACTAACCCTACCGATTCGGGATCGGTGAAGTCGGTTGAAAAGAAGAGGAAGGCGAGCGCAACAGATTTTGCTACAGCACGCTTCAAATTAAAGACCATGAAAACAACCAGGTACGAATACATGAAAAGGTCTTATGTAAGTAATTACCTCTGGTGTCTTTTTGAGTCTCGAACTTCTTTTCTTGTCATTTTGAGTCTTGAACTTCTTTTCTTCTTGTCGTTGTAGATCTTCTGGTATTCCGGTTGATGATGACTAGAGCACCCTTCAGGAAAAAGCTCCTGAAGAGGTCGAGCCAGCCCTCGAGTAGGTGACAGCACCAGTGCCTACTCAGGAAATCATGGTGGCTCCAACCCCATCTGTAGAGGTGGTGGTTCCAACCCCACCTACAGAGGTGGTGATTCTTAAGGAATCTCAGCAGGTTCCGACCGCTACTGAGAGTTCTTCTCGCAGAGTCGTCTTTCCTTATCGCTTTCAAATCTTCAAAGATTAAGAGCTTAATGAAGCGTGGGGAAGAATTCCAGACCGTCAAGCAAATACAAGTCCCGATTCTATTTTTGTCGAATATAACGAATTAGCAATCGAGGTAAGCTTCCACGACCACTTTCAATAGCCTTTTCCTTAGAAAATACTTAAAGGAGTTTGCTATTTTTTGTAGCATTTTGTGGAGAATGTCGTTGTGGTCGGAGGACTGACCCAGCGAATAAAGCTCTTGGAGAAAAAGAACTCTGAATTAGAAAGTAAGTACCCTTTTAGTGTCTTCTTCTCTCCTTCTTTACCATTTGTGTCTTTTTCTTTTAACTAATCCTCCCTTTTATCATGTTTGATAGATTCCGAGAAGTTTAAATAAGAAGTTATGGCTAAAGAAACCATAATTACCAAGCTTAAAGAAGAATGTCGAAACAAAGATCGGTCGATCGAATACCTGACGACCAGACATAAGGAGGTTCTTGAGACTATTGAGAAGAAGTGTGAAGGTAACCGGTCGTAAACTCAACCAGTATGCTTCCTTTTTCTAGTTGTATGTATTTATGTTTTGGTTTACTTGTACAGAGCAAACTCAAGCATTAAAGAGAATAGAAAAGGCACTAGAGTTCGAGCGCGGCAAGGAAGCAACCTTTGGGCAAAATCTTGAAGAAAATGTCAAAGCTTTCAACAAGATGCTCTTCGATATAGGATCAGGAACGCAACTGCCCAATTTAGGAGATCCCACAGAGAAGATCAACTACCTTGGCCAACAGCTCGAAGACCTCAGGAGTGTCTTCAAGATAACTCGGGAGAACCATGCGCAAACCATGTTTGAAGCTGTCAAGAATGAAGTTAGTTTTGCTTTGGCAAAACTGAAAGTCTCCAACCCTTGCATAAATCTCCAAGCTGTTGAGGATAACTTCAACTGCTCGGGAGAGAAACCAACCAAAGTGTTCGAGAAAATGACACCTCTCGGACACAAGGTTGCAGAGGAAATGGAGGTCGGGTCTCTAGCACGCAGTGACCAGTCTGGTGGCTCCGAGAAGTAAAAGATTGTAATATTTTGACAGTTATAAATAAAACTTACTTTTATCATCAATGAAGTCTTTGTTTTGTCTTCCTAAATTCGCTAAATACTCATATATTTTCTAGCCCCCGACTGCTTGTGTTAGTAGAAGAACTTTACTAAAGAAGCAGTAGACCAAGAAAATGGGCAATAGCTACAACCACGGTACAAGTATATGCTGATTATGTTATGAAAATGATCTAAGGATCACTAGAAAATCATTGTGGTCGAGATCACCGTATGACTATGACTAGTTTTAGGTCATTCCATAATCGAAATACTGTGAAGTGCCTTGTGTGGTTGGAAGATGAATAAGACTTGTATTGATTGATAAGAAAATATGCAAACATGTATGCAAAAAATGACAAGTGGGCTTGTTTATATATCTTATCCAAAACTGGCTGTAAGGGTTGCTAAGAACTAGAGACTAAAAGAAACACTTCGCAAAACGTGTTCTTGCTCAAGTTTCGACTGACAGCGAGGATCGTAACAAATGTATCGCCGCTAGAAGCCCTTCGATTAGGCGAGGACCACGTCTTGGAGAAGGGAGACTTCGATTAGGAGGCTTTCGTGTCCCAACGATAGCCAAAACAAGAGTGGAACAGATTGTTGAAGGTAAGAAATGTAGTCCCCGAAATATATAGCATGTAAAGTACTATATGTAATTGCCTGTACGAAGCTCCTGTTACTCGTATATTTCTTTAAGAAAAGAGTGTTAGTCATGCATGAGAACCATTATCTAAATGGTCACGACTAGGACCCTTACGGCATTTGACTCGTATGTCGTAGTTATAGAGTAATAGAGATCCTTAGAAAGGATATCGGAGAGAATTTGGTCTTCTCCGACCAATTATGCAACAATATTATGCAAACCACATGATAAGATAGACATATAGACAACATCATTCGTCGGAAAGTAAAGAAAATACATCTTTATTAACAAATGGAAATAATGGAAAATATAATTATAGAAAGAACTTACGCCGTTGGTCAATATTCTAAGAGTTGGACAAAACACGCTCGTCGGACATAGCTAGTCGTACCGAACCAGGTCGGGCGACATCGACCACAGTGTATGGACCTTTCCATTTGGGAGAAATCTTATTATGATTAGCCTGATTCTAAATTCGTCGTAGAACCAGAACACCTACAGCTAGGCTGCGAGATTGCACCTTACGACTATGGTACCTTCGCATGGCTTGTTGGTAAACTGTTGATCGTATGAGGGCTTGGTTTCGTCGTTTCTCAAGGAAATTAATGTCGTCGAGTCTTCGTTGGATCTTATTGTTCTCATTGAAACAATCCGTTCGAGCAGAGTCGAGTTTCAGTTCTAAAGGAAGCATGGCTTCAGCACCGTAAACCAAAAAAATTGGAGTTTCACCGGTCGCACGACTGGTCGTGGTTCGAACGACCCATAACACAGAAAGATGTTCTTGAACCTAAGATCCTGACCGTTTGATTAACTGGTTGAACCCTCATCGTTTCACTCCTTGCATTATGATACCATTGGCTCACTCAACTGCTCCATTGCTCTGCGGATGAGCGATGAAGTTTAAACGTATCTTGATCTGAGCATCCTCATGATATTCTTGAAAATTTTGCTAGAGAATTGGGTGCAGATTATCGTGATTATCTGTTGGGTATACCAAATCGTGTGTTCATGTTTTTTTTGTGAGGAACCACTTAGCTGATTCAGTTGTTGTTTTAACAACTGGCTCGGCTTCTATCCATTTTGTAAATGTGTCAATTATGATGAAAAGGAATTCGAAGTCCCCGGGTGCTCTCGGAAAAGGTCCCAAAATGTCTAGTCCCCAGGTTGCAAAAGGCCAAGAAAGAGGTATGGTTTGCAAAGCTTGTACCGGCTGATGTATTTGTCAGCTATGAAATTGATGTTGTACGCACATCGTCACGAGCTCTTTTGCATCATAAAGGGCAGTTGGCCAGCAGTATCCTTGCCTGAAGGCTTTTCCGACCAACGTTCTGTAGGAATGATGTGCTCCACAGACTCCTCCATGAATGTCGGATAGCAGCTTAATGACATCCGTTTGAGATATGCATCTTATCAACACTCCATGATATCCTCGTTTATACAAAGTACTTTTGATCAAAAATGTATGATTTGGCTTTTCGAGCTATACGATCGGCCTCTATATCATCGTCAAGAATAATATCATGCTGAAGATAATTGTAGATCGACGTCATCTAATCTCTATCGTGATCGTGTTGTACGACCTGTTGAGCATCCATGTTCCAAGGATCAATTTGTACGACCTCTAGTGAAATATCTATGTCCTCGGAAACTCGACAATCGAGGGTGAATCGAGTTGCTCGAGAAAACTCCAGGCAGGATAAGTGACCTGGTGGAGGCCATCCGTGCCAACTGGTCTACCAGAATGTTTTCCTTTCTAGGAATGTGTTGGATCTGAAAACCAAAGAAGTGCTTTTTAAGTTTTCGTACTTCCACCAGAAAAGATGACATCTTGGTACTTGAGCATTGATACTCTTTCCCGACTTGATTCTCTACTAATTGAGAATTTCCTTTCACTAGTAATCTGTGAATCCCGAGCGAACAAGCTGCTCGGAATCCCACCAGTATACCTTCGTATTCTGCCACATTGTTTGTAGCAGGAAAGTTTAATTGGATGGCGTACTTGATGTGTTCGCCGGTAGGGGATATCAAGACAACGCCAGCACCCGAGCCTTTGAGCATCAAGGAGCCGTCAAAATACATTGTCCACTCGCTGTGGTGTTCGTACTCGGGCCCTTGGATGGGTTCAAGGTTTGTCCATTCGACAATGAATTCTGCTATTGCCTGAGACTTTATTGTTGTTCGTGAGATGAAATGGAGATCAAACGCCCCAAGGGATATCCTATTGGTACGACCACTTTGTGGGCCTGAAAGTAATGCCTTAGTTTCCTTGAAGCCATAAGGAGACCATAAAGCAGCTTTTGTACCTGTGGATATCGTTTCTTTGGTCCATGTAAGACTTCGCTTACGTAATATACCGGTCGTTGGAGGTTTTCACATTCAACAACTAGCACACCACTGACTGTTTGTGGTGTTGCAGCCACATAAATCAGAAATGTTTCTCCCGATCTCGGAGAGACTAAGATCGGGGCACTTGTAAGGTACTTTTTAAGCTCTTCAAAGGCGTCGTCTGCCTCTTTAGTCCACTCGAAACTTCCGTGTTTCCGAAGGAGTTTGAAGAAAGGGAGTCCTTTTTCACCTAACCGTGCTATGAAATGACTTAGCGCTGCCATACAGCCGGTTAGTTTTTGGACTTGTTTCTTTGTAGTTGGAGGACACATCTAGTCGATGGCCAAATTTTTTACTAGATTTGCCTCAATCCCTCTAGCCGAAACTAGGAACCCAAGAAACTTTCCAACGTTGATGCTTTTTATGACCAAGTCATCAATGTAGGCTTCCAGATTTCAACCTATCTGAGAATTAAAGGTTTTCTGCATCAACCTCTGGAAAGTCGCACCAGTGTTTTTGAGACCAAATGGCATCTTAACATAGCAGTAAGTGCCATATAGAGTGATGAAGGAAGTTTTCTCTTCATCTTCTTTACTCATGTTAATCTAGTGGTACACTGAGTATGCATCTAAAAAACTTAACAACTCACACCCGAAAGTGGAGTCTACAAGTTGATCAATACGTGGAAGGGAAAAGTCATCTTTCGGACAAGCTTTATTGAGGTACGTGAAGTCAATACACATTCGCCATTTCCCATTGCTTTTTCTAACCATTACAGGGTGGGCGAGCCACTCTGGATGGTCGACTTCACGAATAAACCTAGCCTTGAGGAGCTTGTCAATCTCCGACTGGATTGCCTCCTTCCGATCAGGTGCAAAACATCTTAGCTTCTGCTTGACCGGCTGCGTATCACGATGGAGGGCTAGCCTGTGCTCGATCACCTCCCTAGGGACTCCGGGCATGTCAGACGCCTGCTAGGTGAATACGTTCTGATTTACTCGGAGGAAGGAGACGAGCAACTCTTCCTATTTGAGATTGAGTCCTGCCCCGACCAATACCTTTTGGGCATACGCATCAGCGCTTTTTGATCCAGATGGAGTTTTGGCGCTTTCCTGAGAAGCGTCTTTGGCAAGTGGTACCTCCTTGGTCTGGTCAGAAGGCTTTGGTGCCATCTTTAGCCTCGAGTGCTTGACCTGCATGGGTGACGGGTTAGTATCCCTGGTCGAGAGCTCATCGACCAGTTCTAAGGACTTCCGATCACAGGCATAAGCCACTTTTCAGTCTCCTCGAACCGTGATGAGACCTTTTGGTCCTGGTATCTTTAAACTCTGATAACCGTAGTGCGTGGCTATCACGAATTTTGCTAGAGCCGGACGACCGAGGATTCCATTGTATGCGGTTTCGAAATCGACCAAATCAAATGGAATCTTGTCTGTTCGGAAGTTGTTGGGCCTTCTGAACGTGACCGGTAGGGACAGCTGTCCTATCGGTTTAGCTGTAGAACCAGGAACTAGGCCGTGGAAGGCATATTTCACAGGTTTTTCCTTGGACCTTGGAATTTGCATCTCTTCATCGCCATCTTTATCCTTCTTGGAGCTTGATTCTCTGAGTTCTGTTATGGAGGGGAAAGGTCATTTGCCTGAGTAGTAATCTTCCAGCTTACTTTGCCAGGCCCGGCAGGTGCGTAGATCATGCCCTGTCGCTTTGTGAAGCGGACACCACTTCTTATTTTTCTTGAAGTCACTGATCGGAGTCTTAGCTTTGTTCCGACCAATGAAATCTTTGTTACCCTTGGTATATTTCTCTACAATCGCAAGGACTTACTTGTTGCTGGGATTGCGATTCTTCTTGTTTTTGAGAGACTTCTTGCTTTTCTTCTCCTACTTCTCCAGACCTGACTAGGGATTTTTGTCCTTCCGATCAATAGCATTGTACCATTTGACCACTTCACTAGCGGCCGCATACTTGTCTGCCATGTCGAAAAGTTCGACGGTTGTTTGTGGGGGATTTATTGCAATATCCACCGTAAACCGGTGATTCCTCAGTCCTGCTTTGAAGGCTTGGATGACAGAAGATTTTGCGATCTCTGGGATGGAATTCTGGACCTGACTGAATCTCTTGATATACTGTCGAAGTGTTTTATTGGTATTCTACTTCATCCGACAGCTTGGAGACCTGCCAAAAATACTCGGTAGCCCGTAATGGAGACGTGGCACCTTCTTTGAAAAGAAGCCGGATTATAGTCAGTCGGGGATCGGTTCCTTAGATTTGCATATCCAGGATCCGGTGTCCCAACCCGGTCATGGACGTTATGATAACGCCTTTGACCACCTACCTGGTTCAGATGATGGCTGAGATCATCTGAATCAAGTGGTCGTTCCTCTTGGCGAGGAGGAGTGGCTGCTATGAAAAGCCGTCTCCCCTCATGATTTCCTATTCGGAACCGACGAGGGGGTCTTGGTGTTGATCGATCCTCTGCTCAACCTTGTTGTCCTCTACTGAGGAGCACTGGGACGAGGTCATCTTGTGACTTTGTGAATTCCTCTGCTCCCGGTACATTTCTGTACGTTGCATGGTTTGCTGGAGGATCTCCGACGCCTGACCTGCAAGTTGAACAAAACCTGGAGTTACTGCTAAAGCAGGGTTTGGATTATTCAAGATATCCTGAACTCGTTGCAGGTTTTGTATAGTTACCGAAAGTCGTGGCAGATTTCCGCTTGTAGTGGGCGTCCGATGAGTCGAGTTTTCCCTCGACCTTCCGATTGGCCCTGCCTGACTCCTTACTTGCGATGGGGTAGGAACAAGTAAATTAACTGATGCACGTCCATCAACTCGGTTGCCTCTGGTAGTTGGTGCTTGAGCGTCCGTACCATCTCTACCAATAAGTGGTGGCGAGTTAACCCGTGGAGGATCGTGCATGGCATCCGAATTGGTATCTCTGATTGTGTTAACTTCGTGGCGCCAACAGTGATCTTCTAAGGAACTCCCATCGTAGCTAAGGGAGAGCCTTCTAGGGCTTCCACCAGGAGCTTCTATGATGGGGAGCGGTCGAAGATTACCGCCTCGGGTAGGCTTTGTGGTAGACTTAGCTTGATCCAGCAGATGGCCAATCGTATGCTGAGTTTCACCATGCCCACTTGGCCTACGATCGGTGGTAACTTCATTGATACCATTACCAGATGTCGTTTGGCCCCCGGAATACATAGGAGCCATTGATGAATACTGGTCGCCCATGACAATATCGAGAGTACATGGACTATCTGATTGCCACATTTTGGTCCCATTGTCACTTTTGCCGGTCGGGTCGACCGGTCTTGCAGAGGTGTTCAGACATTCTGAATTGTTCAGAATAAGCGGCTCCTCTGAGAGCGCCATTGTTGGTGGCGGTGTATCTTCATCCATCCGATCGATTTCGTCAATCTCTGCGACTGGCAAACCGGAGAAGGAGGATGATGATGACATCCCGTTTTCTTCCATGGTGCGGATGCATGCGTCCATGTTGAGGTTGGAGTAGTTCGCCAGGTCGAACCAATTTTTCTCATCTCAAGTTCCCGCCATGTTCGCATGAGTGATAAATTTCTTTGTTTGCATCATCTCTCTCCGACCACCTCTCCTATTCCAAATTGCTAAAATTGAAGAATCCAGAGAGGAGTCATTGTCTGCTCCTCATGTAGCTGAATTAGCGTAAATCATCTTGGAGGAGGCAACGGTGCTTGAGGTGGTGGCTAAGGAAGTGGTCGGAAATGCTCTGACCTCCCCAAGACAGATACATGCAGAAGTAATCGAGCAAGCCTCGATTCTAGTGGAAGTGGTGGTCGAACAAATCCCACCAGTAGAAGAAGAGGCAAGACAAACAGATGTGGTCGTCGAACAAGCTCCGACCACTAAAGATTTGCCTGCCATCGAAGAAAGGATTGAAGTTGTTCTTGACTAGGATGTTGGTTACAACTTAACTCTACAGTCCATTGATCAAGCAAGTAAGTGATCTTTACGTTTTCAAATGTGTTATGATTGAGAAATTGCCTTCTTCATTGTTATTTTTTTTACCTTGGTCTTTGAATACGAAAATATTCTTTCTCATACTCTTATTTCTATCACTGGTGCTGTGGTGGCATGGAGGCCACCATTTGACCCAAGAGGTAGGGCTGAAAAAATAGCTCGAGGCTCGTGAGCTAGCTCAGCTCGGACCAGGCTCGAGCCGACTCGGCTCGGGCTCGGGCTCGTGAAATTTCAAGCCAAGCCAAGCCCAGCTTTTGGATCGCAAGACTTTCGAGCCGAGCTCGAGCCGGCTCGCGAGCCGCTCGTTCCCAAACTGCCTTATCCTTTATCCCCTTCGGCTCTTCGCTCTGCTTGACTGCCTTATCCCTTACCCCCTTCGGCTCTTTGCTCTGGAAACTACTTTATCCTTTTCCTTCCTCCTCCTCCCCCCATGGCCTCCTCCTCCCCCAAACTCCCATCGCCTCCCCCTCGCCCCACCTCGCCTTCTCCACCTCCGCCACGCTTGCTGTCTCCCGCCGCCTCCCCCTCGCCCAACTCCACCCGCCACCTCCCCGTCGCCCCGTCCACCCGCGTTGCTCCCCTCGTGCTTCCCCCGTGCCTCCGCGTCGTCGCCCCGTGCTCCCGCCACTCCTCCACGCAACTCCCATAGGCTATGTCAGCGGGTGACAGGGACATACGCTCCGATGGGGGCTGCTGGTGACCAGCGATCGGAGAGGAGGGAGGAGCTGCGGCGCCACCTCGCCAAGGATGCTGACTAGCCCCCGCTCCGACAATCGCTCCTTCCACGACTACCGACCCAAATGCTTTCCTGATGTGCTTGACAGATTCGTTTTCATTTGAATTAGAGCTATTCTGATGTGCTTGACTGATGCTTGTCTAGTTTGTTCTTAGTTAAATTCAACACCTTGCAAGTTGAAATTTCCTTACTGAACTGTCATTTTGTGCGTTCTTGTCATTCAAGTATGTTCTTGATGTGTTAGACTCGACATCTGATATTCCTTACTGAACTATCATTTTGTGAGTTCTTGAGATTCTGAGACATCTGAGACTCGAAGGCATCCCCTCCTGTTCCTGGCTCGTGAGCCGGCTCGAGCCACCTTTCAAGCCAAGCGGAGCCTACTATTGAAATGAGCTTGAGCGGGCCTGGCTCGAGCTGGCTCGACTCGGCTCGTTTCCAGCCCTACCAAGGGGTGCTCCGACCAGCTCTTCAAAAGCAAGGGTCGACCAGCCTACTATACCAGATAAGTTTGGATATAGTGAATTGGAGAATCGAATTAAAGACTTGAATGACAAGGTAAAAATCTATTTACTTAAGTCCTTTGGTCCTTAACTAGATAGCAGAATTCTGACTTTTTACTATCATATATGTAGAAAACAACCGAAAATACTTGGCCTTTTAAGGCTTTCATGGGAAATGTGACCAGCAAGGAAATACTCTAATTTCTTGAATAATTTTGGCGATCCTAACTTTGATATTTCAGTCAACTTAAGCAACAAAAACACTTTGCTAGTCGGCTCATCCAGGAGTATGAGAACAAGTTGGTTTTCACCAAAAAATGCTGCCAATAAATTCAAATTCCAGCTTGCTCTCAATGAAAGAAGCCTTAAAGAAAAATAAGAGATTCTCAAGGAAGTTGCTTCTTGAATAATTTTGGCGATCCTAACTTTTATATGTCAGTTAACTTAAGCAACAAAAACACTTTGCTAGTCGGCTCATCCAGCAGTATGAGAACAAGTTGGTTTTCACCCTAAATGCTGCCAATAAATTCAAATTCCAGCTTGTTCTCAATGAAAGAAGCCTTAAAGAAAAATAAGAGATTCTCAAGGAAGCTGCTACAGAGTGCAAATGCCTTGAAGAACTTAATTTGATACTCTTTGGATGACTTGAAAGAGCATCAAGTGATCTGTGAAAAGCTTATGCAGGACCATGACACACTTCTTCAGAAATACAAGGAAGAGATAGATGGTAAAAACTTCACTCTTATATTATATTTACTGCACATTTGTTTAGTCAAATTTTTTCATCTTTAAACAATTAGAATTGCAGAAACAATTGAAAGACCAGAAAATAAGTACATGGAAAGTATGATATGAAATGAATCAAGTAGATAAAGTTCGATATGATCTTAACTTGGACAAAGAGAAGCTTATCAAGGAAAAGAAAGCTATCATAAAGGGGATCAAAGATAGTAAACAAGCCAACTCTACTGCTTTGTCTTTCATTCTAGCTCAGCTAAAAGTTATTGCTCTTAAAGTAAAATATATACAGAGGTTTCACTCACAAAAGAGGAGCCATCAGTTGGAGAACTAGTCGACGGTATCAAAGCTCAAGTGAAGTTCATTGTCGACCGCCTCCCGAAGATGGTTCAATCCATGAAGACCTCTCTTCAGTCCGTTATTGCAGTCAATGTAGGAGCTCTGTTCATCAAGCTAAAGCACTACTACAAAGATGCAGTGGGCTTGGAGAAGTTGATTCCTAAGTTGAGTTTGAACTCTGCACAAGAAATCCAGAAGAAGCGAGAGGAAGTTGCTTCTCTTGTAGCTGAGTACGTGAAGACTGTAACATTTTAGTTTAAAGATAACTGGGTGACTTTAACATTATTGTATTGAATGTTTTTGAATGAATGGATTTTTTTTGTCTTGTAATTCATTGAGCTTGCTCTTGTTTTTTTATGTATATTACTAGCCCCCGACTGTGATGTGTTTCACCAGTGACATGATAAATGTACCACATGGACTTAGCATTTGTGATAATTTAGAAGCTGGCGACCAGTGTAGCTTTCACAGTATACGCAGTACTATCTGGAAACAAGTCTTAGATACAGTCAGTCTAGTCAATTTCTGAGCAGTGAGAACTGGCTTGTAGGAAAAGTATATACTAGAAGTTATCTAAAGACCAGACCAACGGCCTTGTATATGTTAGGAGACTGGTCGGTAGTCATGGAGACTAGTCGTAATCACATAGCATGGAGCAATATAGATTGGCAAATAAAGACATCAAAGAAGGAATGCAAAACATAAACTTTATTAATGAGATATAATATGTTACACATAATACTTATGAAGATGTTATATATTCCAAGCATCGGATAGAACTATGCCGTCCTCCATAGCAAGTCGAATAGAACCAGGTCGGGTGATAAAAACTACAGTAAAAGGACCTTCCCATTTGGGAGAAAATTTATGCGAATTAGACTGGTTTTGAATTTATCACAAAACCAAAGTCCCCCATGTTAAGTGTACGTGGTTGAACTCTTATATTGTAGTACCGACTCAACCCTTGTAGATAGGTTGCCGACCTGATAAGTGCTCGATCTCATTTTTCTTAGAGAAGGTTGACATCATCTCCACACTGCTCGCCTTGATTAACGTTATCATGGAGATTGATTCGTGCAGAACCCAAATGAATTTCAATAGATAATACCGCTTCTGCTCCGTAGACCAGTTGAAACGATATTTAACCTACACCTCAACTAGTCGTAGTACGTAGGGCCCAAAGAACTAAGTAGAGGTCGTCTACCCAAGCCTCCGTGCGTAATTTGAGTATGTCAAAGATTCTTTTTCTTCATGACTTGCATGATTTGACCGTTTGCAAGTTCAACTGCTACATTGCTTTGTGGATGAGCAACAGAAGCGAAATAAATCTTTGTGCCTATTTCATCACAGTAATATTGAAACAGACCACTAACAAATTGTGATATATTATCAGTAATAAGACAAGTGGGTACACCAAAATGTGTCACCACATTTTTCATAAAGTTTTTTTTGGTTGCTGATGTAGTGATTGTAGTAACGGGTTCAGCTTCAATCCACTTACTGAATGTATCAATGGCCACAAATAAGAATCTGTACCTGTTAGTTGCCCTAGGTAAAGGTCCAAGTATATCAATTCCCCATGTCGAAAATGACCATGACAATGGAATTACTTGCAATTGATTTGTAGGTTGGTGTACTTGTCAAACATGAAATTAACATTGTTCACAAGTCTTTACAAGATGTATTGCGTCTTGTAGTGTAGTGGGCCAATAAAAACCTTGTTAGAAAGTTTTTTCGACCAGTGTTCTATATATGAAGCATGGGATCTACATAAGCTTCCATGTATTTCATGAAGTAATGTTTTACTATTCTCCTGAGAAATACATCGCATTAGAACACCATATGCTCCTTTTTGTATAGGTCGTTATCGACCAATTTGTACACCATGTGCACCTTGTTGACGGGAGTTTTTTCCTGTGAGGGTGACGGTACAACATTTAAATCTCTTACCGTCGTTCTCAGGGCGACCTGGGGCGTAGATGGCAGACGTTGTTCGCCACTTGCATTGATGGTAGGCCTCCTAGATGCCCCCAGCACACTATCATGGTACTGGCAACGGGCCTCCTCCATTGCCTTCTGTTTGGCAGCAAGAAGTTGATCGTGTTGCTCCTACGCTAAACGTTCGGCCTACTCCTTGGCCTCACGTTGTTCACATGCAGCTCGTTGCTCATCAGTCTTGCTGGCGTTGACAACTGTACATTCACGAAATTCAGAGCCGATAGAGGGTGAAAATGTCTCATCCTCATAAAAGGAGGGGTAGTAGTCAAGACCTCGGAATAGATAGAGTAAATGTTCTAGAGATGATTCCTCCAGAACCTCAATATAGTCTCCGTCATCGAGATCATCATGAACTGCCATGGTACTAGCATTGTGGTGACTTGTCTCTAGTTGAGACAGAAGTGGGAATATAGCCGCCCTCAGAGTTGCTTGAAGGTGGAAATGACATCCTCACCGCCTCACTCCCAACGGGTTAGGTTGAAGGCGATAAAGATTCTCCCTCGGGTACGTACTCGAGGTAGAAGTCGTATTTGCATGCCTCCTCAGGGACGTAGACCTTGGACGTGAGGTGGGCGTGATCGGCAAGATCAAAGGAGTTCTCCTCGTCTATTGGTGAGGACGCAAGAACATCACAGCAGTGATCTTTGAGTTGATGGCGCCCTCCTTCTAGCGTCAGCTGTTGATGATCGAAACATGGGGTTCCCTATCGAGCTTATCTGAGAAAATGGTATGAGAGCACAATCTAAACGAAGACCCTTTATTGATGTGGACACAATGAATGTATGCACAATGGGGATGTTATAGGATTGATCGAATGATCGTATGAAGTTGTTTGATAATGAACTTGAATCTAAATGATCGCATGTTCCTCTTACAGAATACGTGGCTATCCCCTTTATAGCTATTGAAGTGGTGGCAGTTGATGCATCTAAAGGTGTCTCTAATCTTCATGCACGTTCCTCTATTGAGTCTTGAACCACCATGTCTTTTAGCCAACTGTAGTAAGTTGCTAGATACACTAATAACCTCTCTCATGTTAGTCATACGGGAAACTATCATGTCTCCTGACCAGTTTGCTGGTCGGGAATAGCCCAATACTGTATGGCTGGTCGAATGGTGTCCAGAGCTGGTCGTTTCATAACTCAAGCTGGCATGCGACTAATTTGGCCGTAATAAAGCGGATTAGACTTCCTTTATATACTAGTCGTAGGTTTATAACCGTTATAGAATGAGCCTCTGATGTGTGGGCCTACTTTGATAGAAAAGTTTGACCTGGTCAAGAATCCTCATCAAACACTTCCTTATTTCAGTCTTTTAGCAATTCAGAGGTGGTTTCTAAAGAACGGTCATGTTTTTTTTTTTTGCTAAAAGACATTCCAATTTTAAAGAGTTGAATTTCGCAAAAGTACATGTTCGTTGTCAAATATATCACAAAACTACAGATGTAAGGAATAATTTTGCGAAACTTCAGATTTAGGGTGAAAGCGTATAGCAAAACTACATGTGTTAAGAGTTGTCGTGAAATGCTAACAACTCTAGGCAGTTGGACCCATGTGTACGTGTCAACATCACAAAGGAGCCTTGCATGTTCGTTTCATTGCTAGGTCAGTCGCCACGCTAGACATGAACTTACATTTCACTATCAGGTGAGCCTGTTATTATGTAACCATAGCATATGAAGAAAATCTCAAATTGTGTAGTTATGTTAATGTTTGCCCCTTACACATGTAGTTCTACGAAATTAGTGACTAAATATGTAGTTTTGTGATAGTTTTGACAATAAGCTTGTTGTCTTGTGAAATTTACTTAGATATAAATCATTGGATCATGGTCTACTAGATCTCATCACTCCCCTCTCTCCTACATAATATCCCCTCCTCCCCAAACCCTAACCACTATCACCACTACCCAACTGCCTTCCACCTCCTTTGCCTCCCCATACTCCCCCGCAAGTTGTTGTTGCCTCACACTCCATGCATTTTGATAGTATGATGGTACCACTGCCATAGGGGTGGCAACAGGAATGAGGGGTCACGGGGGATGTTCCCACGCCCCCGCTAGGCTAGCCCCACCCCGGCTCCGTTAGGCCTCTTGGGGGGAGATGGCCCCGTCCACCCCCCCCCCCTCCCCCTGGGCGGATCCACTGGGTACCCACGACGCCCCATAGGAATAAGATGACCACCGTCCCAGCCCCACTAGTGTTGCGGGGCCCTATCCAAATCAGCCATCGGCCTGCCCCAAATAGGGATTTTCTCTGCGGGGTTCGACCTTTACGGAAAAATTGCCATCCCTACACTGCCAACTGCCTTCTATCGCCACTCCAAAAACCCAACTCGCCACCTCGTCCTCGCCATTCCTCCCACCACTCTTCTCCGAGCTGCCACCGGCGGCAGCAATACTGCCTTGCCTAGTGAACTTCTAAAACCTAACTTGTGTTGAAGATCTCACCGTCATTGATCGCCTTTTTGACCCTGCTGTTCCGTAGCAAATAGCCACATGGAAAACGGAAAACGGTTAGCATCAAGAAACATTTCTTTTTGAGAATGGTGCTCAGGAGCCAATACAACACAAAGTTGTTGCAAGCGACTGCCTTGGTCTTTCACTCAACGTGCCGCCCGAGTCACCGGCCGAAAACAGGAGCCCAACGAAGCGTCCACCAGGGCAGGCGGGCGAGGTCAGCAAAGCCGGTCAGTAACTCAGTACGACGAGCCGCACAAGGAAAGAAAAAGGCTTCTTTTGCTATGTTACCGACAGTTAGATGTACGTCAACATTAACAGAATCAGTAACTTGCAGGGAACTGCTTCGCTTGTTACGTCATGACAGGGAGAGGCACACATAATTTACTAGTACTGAAGGATGGAGATACAACAAACGTGCCTCTCTCACAATCAGAGACAATCTGCATAATGACAGGGACCCCCGGGCCTATGCATCTATAGGATTGTGGAGGAGGTGTGTCATGACCCAACCTGCTGTTGATGAGTGCTGGAAAGCTCATGGAGCAGAAGCTACTGGCGTTAAAAAATCCAGCACGCAATTAATCACATGTCACCAACTGGATCAGTGGATCTAGACAAAAGCTTCAGGATCATATTGACCATACAGTCCCAACAACTCCGTGCCCACTTGGGACAAGAAGCGTCAACACCAATCTTGCGCCTAAGAAAGTGAAGCCCCTGGTGTTTCTTCTCCCAGATACTTTTCAACCTGCACGTTGAACGGTCATCAGTCCAGACACGTGTACTCTCCAAGAGATTTAATGGAGTCTCCATCCATCCATGACAGATAGAATAAGATAGCACGCGTCCATCCACATAAGTTAAACAAATGGTACTAGACTCGACACCGCACTTTAGGATGGGCATTGCAGAGTCATCACACAAACCAGAATTTGCATTCTTAAATTATCATTTCTTAACAAATGGTACTGGACTCCACACCGCACTTTCGGATGGGCATTGCAGAGTCATCACACAAACCAGAATTTGCATTATTAAATTATCACTTCATTCATTTCTTTCTCCAAAGCTAATTACAACACACCCAAATGGGAAGGTCATGCCATGCTATGCCACCTCGCAATCATGGACCATTACTTGGGATATTTTTCTCCACCAGTTGTTGCTAAAACAATCCAAGCAGAATATTGACAAATATAATGGACAGAGGAAGGAACAACACTGCATCACAAAGTTACCTTATCCTGCATTCTAATTAAATTTCCCTTCAGTTAAGAGAACAACAAAAAGAACAAAGCTAAAGAGAGCCGTTGGGGTAAGGGAAGGGAAGAAAAGAGAGAGACCAGCCTTCTGACATCCATGCATAAAACTGCTAAAAAGAGATTCTATGCACCTCCAGCTTTCCACCATGAGAGGATAACCTACTACACAAAAGTATCACTCCCATCAACCATTCCAAAATACTTTAGCAACGCCCCTGCATGGATGGAATGGGCGCATCATCCTCTTCGACAACAGGCCTGCTCTTCGCAGCAGCGGCTGTAGTTGCAATTGCTTCTTCTGCGCCCAAGAGGTGTAGGTGTAGCTGCCTTTCATGTTTCTCCAGAATTAGAGTTACCTCGCCGACTCAGATTAGCATTCCAACGTTCAGACATCCAGATCGACTATTTACCTGATAAACACAATAGTTTATGTTAGGTAAAAGAACTGAGCTATATGCTACATGGAACAGACTCTTCTGCTCCTATAATGGAGGAGAAAAGTAAGAAAACGAAAGATAAGTCCATTACCAGCAGTAGGCTTCTGATCACTTGAAGGTTTTACGGGCATCGGCATTGCCCCAAAGGTCAATTGTGTTGCTGACATGTGAGAGTGAGGCACACCACTCGATTGAGCTGCTGCTGCAAGGTGCATAAATCCACCAGATGGAGGATGGTGAGCCTTCATGTTATTGCTGGCAGCAACCACGGCAAGAGCCTTCCCAGCATCAGGTAGCATCACAGACGAACCCGATACGGCACTCTGCTGGTGGGGCAGCTGCTGCTGCGTCTTGTCAGCCGAACGCTTCTGGTAGAGGCTGGCAGCAGCTCCAGCATTTACATGTGGAGAAGCTTGTGGTGTGTACATATTGGAGATAAAGAAGTGACTTTGCGTGAACGGCTGCTGTTTCATCGACGGTATATGTGACTGCTGCTTACTGCTCGAATTAGGAGGAGCCACATTCGACTGCTGACCAAGGATTGATGGCATAGGCATACTGCTGTAGTGATTTGTGGGAATCGACTTGGATCCGGAAGTGGAAGCAGAGTTCTTAGCTGACTGTTGTCGAGGTGATGGCAATTGGCCAGCCTGCTGAACACCCTTCGCACTTCCAGAAGCAGGTGGACTGCCACCAGTACTTTTGGAAACTGAATTGGATGGTGAACCGGAAGCAACAGGAGCATTTGAAGATCGAGATAGATCCCCCGTGCCTCCAGTAGAAAGATTAGTAACAGAAGGCCCCATCTTTGATGAACTCATGCTTAACGAACTTTGTGATTGGTGATTAGGGGTAGAGTGAGCCTGCAGAGAAGCTTTTGCTTGTTGCTGATGGACACCACTGTTCTTCATCATAAAATTAGAGGGTTGTGATGCAGCAGGGACAGCTGCAGAAGCAGATGGAGCTGTCACTCTCACTGATGATGCCTTCAATTGAGGTGATTGACCAGGAACTCCCCCTTGGGCAGCACTTGATGGATATATCTGAAAGTTCGTCACATTAAGACGGTCCGAGTATCCACCTGCATTACTCGGTGCAGCAGACCTAGGGCGAGAGCTCAGATGGTGATGCTGAATCAATTGCTGCTGCTGCTGCTGCTGCTGCTGCTTCTGAAGCTGAAACAATTGGTGGTGGTGGTGGTGCTGCTGCTGCTGCTGAGGAATGGTGGTGGGTGTGGATGGGGCTGCAACTGACGTAGCTGCTGGACTAGAAGCACTTGCAGATTTGCTACCTATACCAAAGGCATTTGGAGATTCTGACCCAATAAGGCTCAAGGTGCGGGACGAGCTCTCGTTTGTGCTGCCACTAAGGAAAGGAGGCATATAAGACTTGTTTTCTGGCCTGGAGAAGGAAAGCGAATGCTGCTGTGAATCACCCGGGTACTTTGCAGACGCTGATTTCTTTCTATCATTGTCTCCAGCACTTGGCGTAGAAGATGAATCCACAGCTGTAGATTTAGCTTCTGCAGTGATTTGATGCTGGGGCTTGTGATGTGCACCTTGAGCAGATTGAGCTGTGGCAAAGTTGAGCTGAGGGTAACCATGTCGACCTGCTTCTTGATGGCTCTGGAACAGTGCATGGCTCTGCACTAATGAGGAAAAGTCAAGACCAGTTGGTGCAGATCCAGGAGCACCAATGGAACCAAAGGGCATCACAAAAGGCTGAGATGAAGCAAGATCAATTCGCACACCCTGGCCTCGATTCGTTGGTGCCTGGTGGTGGTGGTGGTGATCACTCAACTTCTTCTCACTCTGATTGCCAGAAGCTGGCATCAATGCAAAATTCGGAAGATGGACTGGAACAGCAAAATTATGATCATACCCGCCCTTCTGAGGGTGCAATGACTTGTCATCACTCGACGGGCCATCTTGCACAGTCTTTTCAGTATCCTGTCGGTGCACGAGGCCAGGCAGTGGAACAGGGCGCTGGTTGCCACTCGAATAGTTCTGGGAATTGTTGGCAGCAGCAGCTGCCGCAGCATTAGCGTTCGGTGCATATCCCAGTAACCCTTGTGATTGTTGTGGCTGATGCTTCTGAGATGAAGTGGACAAGCTTGGCATGGGGTTCTTCTGAAGATTTTGTTGCTGTGCACCTTGCTGCTGTGATGGGTGCAACATGTGAGAAGAGTACATGTGCCCATTGAAAAATGGGACAGCAGGGCCTGGTGATGCCATGCCTCGATACGATGGAGGTCCTCCAGCATGAGCAGCAACCTGGAATGGGTAGGCGCCATTCTGTAAGATAGCCAAGAACTGGGCATCAGCCGGTGGCAAGCTGGCAAAGCTCAAGTTCATGGCCGGGGCACCAGGGTTCCCTGCTGAAGAGTGGGCAGTGGCAGACAGTGGCATCACATTACTGACTCCGGAAGATTTTGTATCCCCCACCCGATTGCCAGCAGTTGCAGCTGCCACTGCTGCAGCGTGTTGCTGGTTGAATGGAAAGATGAATGCTGGCCCTTGCTGTAAAAAGGAGGGAGAGGAATTTTATAAGAAAAAAAAATACAGACATAAAAAAAAACTACTACAAAATAATGTGAAAGTCCAGCATATACATACCAGCATGTTTGACACGGGGGTGGCCTGCTGTGTTTCATGAGCAGGAGGTTGCTTCCTTTGGCTTGATTCAGCAACAGCAGCATTGCTCGGTGCCGCCTTATCCTTTGAGAGGTTCCCCTGGAAAGGAGAGGCAGCCATTGAAGGAGCCTTGGCTTCTTGCAATGGGGCGTGGGCCCTGACAGGGTAGCTTCCCTGCATTGGGTTCACAAGAAGGGAGGAAGCCTCTGCAGGCGGCAAGACACCCATGTTGAATGGTCTTGGACCAAAGAATGGCGCTGATCTAGTCGCGGCAGCGGCGGCCGCTGCAGGGGGCCATAAAGAGTTCATCTTTGAAAGTCGCTGATGGTACTGGATCTGCTGTGCAATGTAACAATGTGTACCACAGCGCTTCGGGCGTAACGGCGGTGGAGGAAGCAATGCAGCATGCTGCAGTATAGAAGACCATAAGACTTCAAAAAAAAAAATGTCACTCCACATGTACATAACTGCACCCTTACTGAAGTGAGAGGCCACACCTGTAATCCGGCAGGAGTCCCTGGCTTCACGTCCATAGGATGATGAAGACCAGCAGCTGATAGTGCCGGCACTGGACTAAGGTAACTGCCAAGATAAGAGACAGCAAGCGTTAGATCAGAAATCCTCTAGGGAGCTAGAGTGCGCATAACACATCAGGCAGCAAAGAAAACTCACCCAAACGGTGGGAAACTCCCCAACCAACCTCCAACAGCCATTGGCATAGGTGGTGCAACAGCAGGCAGAGCTGCAAGACGAGAAAAATGCCAGATCAAAAAATGAACCACCTTAACAAAACCAAGGACCAAATGCAAAGAACACAGCAAAATGCTTACGAGATTTCTCATGCTTGATCTCTGTCTTTAAGGACTTATGCTGCTGTTGCTGATGTTGCAATGGTGGGGGCCGTCGTTCTGATGGCGATTTTTCGTCGCCAAGGCTGGGCTTCTCCAAATCCAACTGCAGCGTGAGCTTCTTTGGTGCGAGTTCATCCGCCGGAATCCTCTGCACCTTCTCGTCCTCTAGATTGATATCCAGCCCTCTCCTAGTCCTCTCGCCATCTTTCTTTTCACAATCTCCTTTCCCCACCTAAAATTGAACCAAAAGATGAATAAAAAGACCAAACAGAATCACACATCCAATGCTCCAGCTGATGATGCCAATCAAAAGAATAGGTGAAACTGAAGTGCAAACCATGTCCATCTCAGAATCCAATCCCTTCTTATCCGCATGAGGGTAGGAAGCGCCATCTCTATCAGGAGATAGCTTCCCAGGAGGGGGAGCCTGGAACCAAAATAAAGTCAAGAAAAGGAGCCAAAAAGAAAATGGAAAAAAAAAAACAAGCAACAATTGCGGCAAAAATTGTCGCTTTCAATCTTTCCCAACAAATTTCTCAAGACCAATTCAACCACACACACAAGGAAGCATATACCCACCATGAGATCAATGCAAAACTTTTCTTGCCGAGCGCCAACGCATGCCAGCTCACTGAAAAAAAAATGTTCACACAAATTGTGAATATACTAGTCAGATCGGCACAATCCAAAAATAATAATGGTTATCGCAACAATAATATAAAAATAAAAAGGCCCACATCTTTGTCGGAGCGGTGGCTTCGCCGTTTCTGGCCTCGGAGCCGACCGGCGCCGCTTCGCCGTCCGGCTTGGCTGGCGGTGCCGGCGGCTCAGCATGGCTCTCCGGCCTGTGATCCCAGCGATCTGACTCGCCGGCCCGGAGCTCTGAATCTCTGCTTCTGTGGTCGTCCTTCATCTCTGGCTCTCGTGAAGCCTCATGCTGGGCACCAGCGGTGGCGGTGCTGGTGCCGCTTTCGGCCGCAGCCGACACCGACGCCTTTGCCTCTGATCTTGCCGCCGGAAGCACTTCCGGTCTCGAGGACGGCTCTGCCAGGTCCGGCTGTGCTGGGCTCGCTGGACGGTTGTCGTCGTCGTACTTGACAAGCCGCGGCCGCTTCCTCTTTGGCGCTGCAATAAGCAGCAAAATGAGTTGATTAGACCCGCAAAACCAAAATTAGCAAAGGAAAAATCCTGAGAACATATAGTAAAAAAAGGCTCGCACCTATAGTGGCAAGGGAGGTCGAATCTGACGGACGGACGGCGGAAGACGAGGGAGCCGGCGAGGAGTTCCCGGACTTGGCCTCCGGCGCGTCCCTGAGCTCCAGCTTGTGGTTGCTCTCCTGCTTGGGGCATGGGAACTGCCGAGTGAGGCCGAATAGCACCTCGGCGACCTCGATCTCCTCCGGAAAGAAAGATTGGGACTTTGAAATCTTTGCTGGCGGTGGCTGCGGCGGGGCTGCCGAAGGTGCTGAGGACGGCGACGACCGCTGCTTCGGCGCTGGCCCGGAACCGCCGCTGCTCCCACCGCCACCAACTGGTTTCTGAGACACAATAGAAGATAAAAAAAAATCAACTAAGAGTAAGAGCTGAGGAAATATCGAGGAGATGGACGCCGTCAGCCGCAGAAACGGACCAGCTTTTTCCGAGCAGGGGCGGTGGTCGAGGCGGACGCTGGCGAGATCGGCCGCGACGATGGCCGTTGGATCTGCGAGCTGTCACCGCCGCCGCTGCTTCCACAACCGGGGGCCGACCACTCGTGTGAAGACCGCTTCGTAGAAGCTGCGAAGAACACGACAGCGGCAAGATAAGCGTTAGCTACATGGAAGAGAACGCCGGCAAGGCCGAAAAATTCGTGCTTTAGGGCGCATACCAGACCGGGCCTTCCTCGGGACCGGCACGCCGATCATTTCGTCGGCGGCCTTCCATCCGATGGGGCTCTTCGGATTGGAGCCCCCCTTCCGCTGCATCTGCTGCTGGCCGCCGTGGTGGTGGTGGTTGTGGTAAACCACACAGCCGCTGCTGCTACTGCTGTGGTGGTGCCCACCGCCAGGCGGCGGCGGCGAAGGTGGCGGCGCGGTGCTCGGCGACCGCCGCTGCACCGGCGTGTACCTCGGCGCGGACGCGGCGAGCTCCTCGTCCTCGTCATCGTCGTCATCGCCGAGGCTCTCGTCGGATGTCTCGTCGCCGTCGTCCCGGCCGCCGCCGCCGCCGTTGAGCATCAGCCGCTCGCCCCGCCTCCTCTCGGACAGAGGCGAGTCCCGCGGGCCGCCGCCTCCGCCCCCGCCGTTGCTCCTCAGCCGACGCCGCGGCGGTGGCGGCCCACCGCTCACGGACACGCCGGCCCTCCTTGCTTCTCGGATCCGGTCCATCTCAGATCTGAGGCATGCGGCTCCGATCCCCGGCAAATCACCGCCTCCTCTCCTCCCCACCTCGTCGGATTCCGCCAAACTCCCCACCAACACCACGCAGATCCAAGAACCAACGCCTCACAAATCACCACAAATCTATCAACTCCTCCGCTAGGATTACAGGAGAGCTCAGAGCGCGCTCTCCCTCTCCCTCTCCCTCCCTCCCTCCCTCCCCACCTCTCTCTCTCTCTCTCTATGCTACTACTACTGCTCCTCTCCTCTCCTCTCCTCTCCTCTCCCTCTTGTTTTCGCCTCTCTCTCTCTCTCTCGCTGCTTCTCTTGTCTCGCGTCTGCCTCTTCCCTTCCGTCTGGTTCGCTTTCTAGGCACCTGCCCTTGCCTAATCCTCTTTTGTCGCTGCCCATCCCCGCATCCGACGGCCAGGATCCGCCGAGCTAGGGATCGCGCATCCGACGGCCCTGCGCTCGCGGCGCCACGTTGGCAGCCACCGCCGCCCTCGGATCGGGACACGCGGGGCCCACGGGCGGGCGCGCACCACCGAACCCGCAAGGAAATCTCGGGGCCACTTCCTTACGCCATAAGCATGGGGCCACGAACCGACACGTGGCGATTGCTCGCGGGAGGGGGAAATCTAAGCGTCCACCGGCAATAGGAGGTTTGTGGGGATGTGGCAGGGCCATTAGTCCATTAATTTAATATAGCTAAATAATTAAAATGATAATGCCTTTTATATGCATGGTTTGTCCGCTTTTGGCGGGGCCCCCGCGTGTGGGGCCACGTTGATGGCCTGATCTGGACAGTGCGGAGGGGTTTTACTGGTCTGACGTGGCACGGGCTCGCCCCAGCCGCTGCGGCTGGGTTAAAAGGAAAGGAAAGTCTTCAGGCAGGCAGTGGCGGCGGGGCCCACGCGCGTGCGGGCCCGGCATCGCCCCCGCCCCCGCTTTTCTTTAATGTGCTGCTCGTGGGCGCCGACGTGGCAGTGGGCTGACGTCACACCGGTGGCCACTAGCCACCAAACTTCACCGTACTACTCGTCTACTCCGAATAAAAAAATACCACTCCATTTTCTTCCTCTGGAAAATATAGTAGTCAATTTAGTACTCGTAGTAGTATTACTCCATCGATCCAGAAAGGAGACCGGGAAGATGGCATTATTAATTAATAGGCGATTAATTACTAATTAATTGAAGAATCCTAAAGATCGAGTAAAGTTAATCTGGATGTGCAGTATTTGGAATCTGAACGGCACTAGTTTTACAAATGACATACTGCTACTGCTCGCTTTAAATTAAAAGTTTTTTAAAAAATTGAATCACGTGCAGCTCGCGCTGAGATTGCCCACCCCCGTCGTGGTTGTAAATTTGAATATGCGCTGCGTATTAATTTTGGGCTGAGTAGCGTTGAGAGGTATGATCCGAGTGCTAGTGAATTTTTATTATTAATTAATTTTTTTTGAATTTTATTTTAAAGTTAACTTCCAACGCACTTTATTTCCAATTCTAACCCTTTTGGTCACGTTACGGGTGGTGGTGTAACAAAATAACACTGTCACGCGTCAGGATAAGTCCCCAAAATAGCACTTCTTGTCACGCCACTGGTTGTGGCGTGACCAAATAACACTAGCGTGACAAAAGTTTGATCAGAAATAAGTTAACGTGACAGTGTTATTTTGTCACGCCGCGAGTGGTGGCGTAACCAAAGGGGTCAGAATTAGAAATAAAGTGCGCCGGAGGTTAACTTTAAAATAAAATTCAAAAAAAGGTTAATTAATAATAAAAAAAAATCAGTGCTAGCATTGTATGTTCATCTCTGACACATTCGTAATATTTTTTTACTTGTTGTAACATATCAAAAGTTCGTATACAACATTTAAAGAAGAGGATATCTTAAAAATATCAAAATCAAAACAAACATTTGGAAAAGGATGCCAATATATCAAAAATCTCATAATCAAAACATGTGGAAAAGGACATGTTAAAAAGCTCATCTTGCAACATCACGCACAACAAAAATGAAGAACAAATATATTTTTTTCCACTTGATGCAATATATCAAAAAAGAGGATGCAACATAAAGAAAAGGATGCATGCTTTCATGAAACATTTAAGAAAACACATTGCGACAAAACGAAACACTTTATGCAACAAATTTTAGAAAATGATCAAATTGCAACAAAAAAATCACTTTATGCAACATTTTCATAAAAAGCTGCAACACATTAAAGAGAAGCCTGCAACAACCTGATAAAAACCACATTTTTGTCCCCAAAACAGTCACTTTCGCGCAAATCTCAACCGCTCACTCCACATTGCATGTACCAAGAACGAGCAAAGATCACAAAAATGTACGAAAGGAGGGAGCGCACGGACCACCGGGTTCTTGTCGTTGAGCAAGGAGGGGTTCTCCTGCAGCTTCCTCTGGACGTTGGTGAAGTTGTCGGCGTGCACGAGGCCGTGGATGGCCTCCGCCTTGGCCAGCCATTCTGGCTCCCCAGCATCTCCTGCTCCCACCCTCCCTCGTGGGCCTCCGTGCGCGCACGCTTGTGTGAGTGTGAGGAGGAGCCATCGAGGAGGAAGGGGACGGGCCAATGGGGACCTCTTGGTGGGTGTGAGTTGTGTTGGGGGGGGGGGAGGAGGATATTAGAGACAGAGAGTACTTGAGGAGCATTTAAGAAAGGCACTCACAGAGAGGAAGGGATGGATGGTTGGAGTTGCTGGAGGAGGGTGGATAACATCCGGACTGACAGCTTCACATCAGGCACCCGACCGCTATCAATTTCCATTACTCTAACAACCTGTTTGATCTTTTAACTGCAAATTCTTTCCTCTTATATCACAAAAGGCCACGACAGCTTTTTCTCTTCGCTAAATATGAATGTGTGGATACAACTATGTCCGATCACTAATAAAAGGCACAGCAAATAGTCATGACCACGTAGAATTTTTGCTGATGTGGATGAAAGAGAATAAAGAGAGAGAGAAAGAAGTCATCTACAATCAGTAATCGATTATAGCACAAGAAACAAGAAAAACATTAAAGATTGTGTGTTACTATAAAGACAACTAAAAAGATAGCGATAAATGCATCTGCACTATTATGCAGTTTGTCTACATATGACATAGAGTTGGTATAGACAGCAGGTGTCTATATCATTGTACATGCCCTTAGCAATAGAACCGAAACGCCAGGCAGTAGTATATTCATCAATCGAAATGCTTCGTCTACTACGTTTTCCGTCGTACGCTTGTATGACGTCCCGATCGTCTGGCCGTAGCCCTGCGCGTGGCACTTGCCCCCGGTCACCCCCAAGCTCCTGCCCCCTCCTCCTCCGACTGGTCCGCGCATCTCCGCTTGCCACATCTGCCTCCTCCTTCGACCGGCCCTGCACGCTGTCTCCCTTCTCCGACTGTGATCGGCCCGTGCACCTCTATCCTCTCGTTCGACTCTGCCAGCCCGCGCGTCTCCGTCCACATCCTCCTCTGACTCCGACCAGCCTCGCCACGTGCGTCGTAGCATGTACGGTGATAAAAACGCCGTGTGTATAGCATTTGTCATTAACCGTGGCGGATTAGGCGTGCTAATCGCGCGATTAACTCGGGGATACTACGCGGAACGGAACACACGTGGTCGCGGTCCACCATGGGCTGTCGTGCACCACCGGGAAGGAGGGGATAGGGAGGATGGACAGAAAGGGAGCGGATGTGCTGGGGCCGGAGGATAAGCCGGATTTTTTCCCCCCGCGGAGCACTGGCCTGCGCGTACTTTTCCCTGTTCGCTAGCCAGTGACACGCGGGGCCCACGTGCCTTTTTTTATTTCCTTTTTGGGACCACATGCCGCCACTCACGTGAGCCCCGGATCTTGACAAGGGGGCACGTGGTTGTAGGCCTCGCGACGCCCCTCACATGGGATTGTCTGCGCACCGTCGTGTAGGGGGGAGGATGCTGGTGATGAGGCGGTGGGTTCGCTTAGCTGAAGTAGTTATAACTACAACAACTGCGCTACTCCGTAAAAAAAATCGAAGGGGTATTGGGCAGCGGCTGCTGTCACCAGTTGTGAGATTCGACATTTGGAGTGCCCAATTGCCTTTCCTCTCTCCTTTATAAAAACGTGTTGAGTTGCTGAGGAGGGTTTTGTTGGGAACTTGTTACTCTAATATGGAGTAAGGAATAGATATGATTGTCGCTGAACAGTGGATCGAGAAATATGTCCGTTGATAATTGTACACATCAACGTATTGCTGGAAACACCGGGAACACAGCCTCATGAAACATGGATTATTCGGGGAGTTCATAGAATTATATTTTGTTAACTTTTTTCGAGATAGTTGTTTAAAGGTTACCATGTTGAATTCGATGACAGTACATTTTTTACTGGGTTTTTTTGGCATATGTGTGTTTGAGCATAGTTAAGCATGCCGCATTGACCTCAATTTCGCCCTCGGTTGAACTCGTAGCTTGTCACTTCACAATTAATACCTTGAGCTTTTCATTCCAATATACTTACAGAGACATTTTCAACTAATTCGTCAGTTTACATACGAAGAATATACTACTTCATAATTGTAGAAAGACCTCTTGGAGGGGGGGGGAGCCACAATATCCGCAGCATGACACAAAACCACAACTTGGAAAAGAAAAGTCATTCCGTGTCCATTTTCAAGCTAACCAGCTCAAGAAAACAAGATGAACTCGAGCAAACTCAGCAAACATCCATCCATGGAAGAGGTTTTCTGCCCTTGTTGAAAGCCACAAGAGTCCGCACACGACACAGAACCACACAAACCTTGCAGAGCGGCCGGCCGGCCTCGAACCGCGTTCCTCGCCTCTTTTCTGACACCGAAGTCCGCAACGACCAATCTTGTGCCGATCGACGCCGATTTCACTCTCAAGCCGTCAAAATCTTCACTCAGAGATCGATGAAGCAGAGTAGAAACGGCCGCCGCACCGCGTCGGCTCCACCCCCACCAACTCGACCAGCCACCGGCCACCGCCAGCTCCCTTCCATCGCCGGCTCGGCCGGAAGGTCTCACACCTCAAGCAAAGACGCCACGCAAAGATGGAGCGGCAGGAACTGAGACGCAAGCGATGCCTTACGTACCTTACGCAGTCTCGCTTGAACAGCGCACATCATGGCGCCGCGCTCCCTCCTGCCGCTGCCGCCGCCGCGCGCGCTCGTCGCACATCGATGTATCTCCGACCAGCTCGCCGGTGAAATCTCATCTCTCCAACCTTAATCCACACCAACAGCAGCCTTCCGATCCGCCGACGGCCGGGAGTGCACCTCGATAGCCGTACCGCGTGGCTTTTATAATGCCGAGAAGGGCGGTGGAGAAAAGGAGCTCCTTTCTTGCACACACAATGTGCTTAAATTGGTCTCTCTCTCGCGAGTTTTTCTTTTCTTTCTCGTTTAGCCTCGTTTTAAAACAAGCAGTAAATGTAACGGTCCCGCGTCTAAAATGATCGACAAAATTAGGACCATGATAGGCTAGACACGTAATATGTGTCATCTATCACGTTTTTAGTCCGTAAAAGCCACATATCACACTTCTGATCCTCGGTAAGCTATATGCTTCGTATTTCAACCGTGGTAGCCCGTTCACGTGGCCACGTACCATGCTGCCCAAACGCAACAGGAACCTGCAGTAGACTCAGCCTGTGGAACTCAGTCCATAGAAGGTTGCAATGCACACATTAATCACTATCGGACAAACCAACAAATCACTAAAGGAAAAAATGCAGAAAACACGGGAGGCGCTTGCAGTGCTCCGAGAGCGCAGAAGAAACCTGCAACGATCCAAAAACACTACAGATGACCTGCGTCTAATTTGCTACAGTGTTATTTTTGTAATTTTGTATAAACAAAACTAGTTTTAGTGTTACGAATCGAAAAATAGCTAAACCAGACAAAAACTCGAGAAACTCTCTCTCTCGGCTTCTCGATCCTTTACCGTTGCTATCTACATCCACCTCTATCTTTCTTTTATTCGTGTGTGTGTGTGTGAGAGCTTATTTAAAGGGAAGCATCGTTGATGTGCTCACCCTGGCCAGTTGTATATTGTGGTCGAGTATTTCAAGGCATTGAAATCGTGTAGGCGCCTCTCCTGCTCGACTGTCTCCAGTGATGATCTTTGAACGCCCAAGGACGCATGTACATTTGGAATTGATTTTTTTTTACAAGTTAAATTATGCTATTAATTAAGCAAGAAGTCTATTTGATCCTCTGAAGTATTGATGTCCAGACACTTAACCCCCTGACATAAAAAATCGGCATTTTGATCCCCTCGTGTTGTAAAACCAGTGCACTTTACCCTATGGTTGTTTTGCTAGTTGGTACTACCTACGTGGCAGTGGGTCAACCCGATTTCGTAGCTAATTAAACCCGATTAATATGGCATGTGCCACCTCAGCATCCCGTGTGGCGAAACCGATCTGTCTGAGTGCCACATTGTAAGATCGAGGTGGCCGACTAGAGGGGGGTGAATAGGCGTTTTAAAAACTTCTTTTAACTAAAACCGATTTCTAATGCGGAAGCTAAACAAATACGGTTTTGCACAATTAAAACCTAAATCAACTAGGTTCAACTAAGTGCACCAACAATATGAGACAATATAAATGATAGCAATCATACACATACACTTAAGCAATTTAAATACAAGTAATGTAAATTGCACAATGTAATCAAACCACAATGACACGGCGATGTTTTCCCGTGGTGATCGGAGACTTGCTTGGTCTCCCTAATCCATGTTGAGAAACCCAAACCAATTGGGTGGCTCACGAATTAAGCCTTCCTCGAGGTAAGTCCAACCACTTGGTGGTTCCAAATCGAACTAACACCTCGCTCCACTAGGGTTGCTCCTTCCTCCGCTCCAGGAGATGGCGAGCACCACACCACTCACAAACCTTGGGTCTTCTCACAATCTTCTTTGAGAAGCTCACCTGCGCAACAACGCCACCACGCCGTCTAGGTGTCGGCAAACACCAAGAGTAACAAGTCTCCAACGCTCACTTGAACCAATCAAGTGTCTAAGCTCAAATGGATACGAAATCCACTACCTAAGGCAACACATACACTTAGGGTTTACTCTCAATCACTCACTAAGTGCAACACATGCACAAAGGAAGAGAGGGCTTGCTCTAGCTCAAAAGAATGTCTAAGGCACTTGCAACACATGCAAAGTCCTTCACAATATCACCGACAACCTCTCCCAACCGACCAAGGTGGCTTTATATAGCCACACTCAAAAACTAGCCGTTGGGAAAAGATTCGAGCCTCTGGACAAAATCGGTCGGCCATCAGTGTAATGGCGGTTGGCTCGACCGCTTGGCTCCAACGGCTATAAAACTAGCCGTTGAGCCTACGACGGGTCGACCGCCATATAATGGCGGTCAGGATGCCATCCGTCGAGACAGCCAAAAGACGCCGGTCGACCGCCAAGAAAACTTCACAGAAATGGCTAGGACCGAAGCAGGACCTCTCTGGAAAATGTTGGCCGGGTCTCGACCGGAGGTCCGTCGAGACCGCTTCAACAACGCCGGTCGAGGCCGCTCTCTTGGCGGTCGAGACCAAATCAAGCGGTCAAACCGCCGTGACCAACAAAGCAAATCTGATTTTCTGGCTGAAATTGCAAAAACACATTTTGCTAATTTGATGCAAGATGCATACAAGGTTAAAGACAAGACTCTCAACAAGTTGTAAAACACATTTACCAACTTTTAGAATCAATGCCTCAAATTGCATTCCGCTTCAACTCAATTTGCAAAACACATTTGCCAAATTGACGCGCGATACAAACAAGGATTCAAGTGAGATTCTCAACAAGTTGTAAAACACATTTGCCAACTTATAGAATCACACTACAAGGAATAAGGTACATGGACTTACACCATTTGCAAAACACATTCGCAAACCTAAGTCACATGCTACAAGGGTTATCCATGAGCCACAACTATTTGCAAAACACATTCGCAAATATTGGCAACATGTTAAGATGAGCTAAAGCAAACACAATGAGCTATCAACACATGACTAACTCAAGCTACTAGTCAAGGACCCCTCTTAATAGTACGGCAACCTATACTAGCAATCCGGTCATTCAACCAAACACCGTGACCGGTAAAAGACTATGAACAAATCCTTAGCCCTAGCTAGTCATACCTTTGCCTTGCGCAACTACTTGAAGCTTGATGACGCACATCCTTGCTTCAACTCAGGGTTCTTGACTTGATATGCATCAACTTATGATGCATCCTTTACTTGATTTCCATCAACACATGATGTGTCTTCATTTGACTTGACGATCAACTCATGATCATCTATTCTTTATGAACATCATCGACACGATGATTTCCTTTATCTTGAACTTGATGCGCATTCACACATGATGCATCCTTTACACCAAGCTCTTGACTTCGATATCATCAACACATGATGATCTTCTAGAGTTTCCAACTATAGAACTCGGCATGTTCATCCAACTCATGGAAAGTGTTAGTTCTATAATATGACTATCATTAATTACCACGCTATACCATTAACTCATAATGGTGGGACAAGATACCACAATCTTTCCCTCTTTGGTAATTTATGATAATCACTTCAATTGCAAGTAATTGAATGTAGATTGGTATGAGTATATAGGCACTATGCAAGTTGTATATACTCAAAGGATATATGAGCACACAAGTCTCATATATACACATGAATATATTAACTACACAAGTTAAATATATTCGAGAATATGTGAGTGCACATGAACTACACAAGTTATGTTATACTTACATATAAGTATACTTAGACTACACAAGTCTTATATACTCATATGAATATATTAACTATGCAAGTTAAGTATATTCACAGGATATGTTTCAAAGTAAAGATCCCAAATATATGTGGAAACAGGAATATGGATCAATACTAATGAAACCTCAAAATATAAGTGAACTTCCTTGTATGTGTGCATACATGAATATATAGTAAGAACATATGCACATATTTAGGTTAATCATTTTGGTGAAGTTCAACCTATATTTTGGATCCAAGGAATGCAACGGGGTATAAGAATACAAAGTAGAATGCATACCTCTTTTGTTCTTTATACCCAAGCGAGACTAATCATAAGATATAACAATAAAAGAGTTAGTCTCATAAATGGATTTGTCATTATAAATGCATACCTGTTTGGATTTTCCTTTTGTTTATCCAATGAATTTGATTTGTCATTAATCATATACATGCCTTCATGATTATCACCTTTATATCCAATTTAGACTAAACAATAAGTATATCAATAAGCATGTTAGTCTTACTAATGCATTTGTCATTAATCACCAAAACACTCTATTAACATATAATGGCGGACTAGATTCTTCACACATCGCAGGCACGTAGTCGCCCATATGGCGAAACCAGGTTGACCCACAACTACATAGGCAATACCACCTAGCAAAACAACCATAGTGTGGATATCATCATGGGGATACGCTCATGATCTTAGGGTGATAATACAATTGACAATGGTGTTGAGAGTTTGTCGAAACATACGTTTTCCACAAAATTCAAAGTCTTTGTCGGGTCTTAGGCGGTCGAGGCCAGAGCCTTATTGGCGATCTGAGAAGCTAAAACGAGCCAAAGGATTATTCTGCACTTAGTCTCATAATTTTTAGAGCCTCGAGTCAAAAATTCTATTAGTTTTGAATTTCTATAGAGGGATCGGATTTCTAGGGAGAAAATCTAGCTAAGTCTTTGTGCTAACGGTCAGACCGGTCAAAGGCGGTCATACCGACCTTGGGTGACAGTCTGACCGGTTTTACTCTGTTCCCTGGCGAGGCAAGGCGGCGATGATCGTAGGTTAGATCAATTTCATGGGTTTCAGTGTATATGTGTTGCATGATGCATGTTTTGACTAACGTTGGTCAAGTTGCAAAGAACTTGTGCTCGTAATCGATTTATTGGTTTATTGTTGTGCATGAAGTTTGGAGGTCAACGGCGAGGATGATCGGGACAAGGCTTGAAGAGCTGAGGTCTAGAGTGATCGAGGATGTCGGGTGAAGTCGGTGGACTCAAGCATAGCGCAAAATGGACGAGGATGGCCAAACGGGAAGTTCGGTGCAACAGGTTACATCAAGCGGCGGCGAGGGTCGGTGCAAGTGTCATAGTGGTTTCGGTAGGAGCTGGATGAGAGAAACTTACCGACACGAAGAAAGCCGTTGATCAACCTACACATGGCGAAGCATGGGATTGCTTTATAAAGATTGGACTCGATCTTTGGAGAAAGATCGAGAAGGGGTATTTTGGTAACTTCACCAAAATACCACATTGGTGACCTTTGGCTAAACCGCGACGTAAGACGGCGCAAGGAGAAGCGGTTTAGGTCAAATGAAGATAAAGATCACGAAGAAACGGATTCGAAAAGCCCGGTTCGTCATCCGCTTTGAGAAACGTGCGTTAGTGTAGACTCATTGTGTGTGGGCTTAACAAGTGCCCGTTAGGGTCTTCTCTCTAAACCTAGTCTCCACTATAAAAGGGAATGTCCAAATGTGAAGTTCCTAAGTCATTTCAAGAGAAAACCCCTCGTTTATGATTTGGTGATTTTGGAGTAGTTGAGACTAGAGTTTGTGCGAGATGGATTGATTGTGTGCGCTCAAGTGTTGAGCTTTTTCCCCTCTATGGTGGAGCAGCTATAAACCAACATCCATCTCAAATCAATGTAAACAAGACTCTTTCAAGATGAGTCTCTTCTTGTTTTTACTCTCTCTTTGGTGACTTTTGAGATTTTGGCAATCCTTTAGTTTTCTTTTGGTTTCATGTTGTGACATGTGAGAATATATTTAGGATCATCTTGATCTTCATCTACCCACAAGCAAGTTTTTGGATCAAAGTTTAAATCTCCTTAGTTCTTGAGCCCTTTTGCCCTTATCTAAGAAATTTGTGGAATTTTGGCCTCAATCCTCCCAATCATCGATTGGAATAGATTTTTGACCTTCTTGATGAATTATGGTTGAATTTTGGATCACTGGATGAAAAGTAGAGTCGATTTGTGATTTTGATCTTGCGCTGATTTCACTGCTCTTTCATCTGAGAGGTTAGACCGCCCATCATCAGAGGTTTGACCACCCACCTCTTTTCGTTTTGAGTTTTTGGTGATTTTGATTGTTGTGTCTCAGGGTTTTGATTGGATTCAATACGAGACTCTTGCTGTGCTTGTACATTCAATCTGCATAGCTTCCATGACTATTGGAGTAAGAATGGAATTGAATCCAGTCTAGGTGAAAAAGAAGTAGTGCTCCTATTCACCCCTCTCTAATCATCATTTCAGTCTAACACGTAGAAGGTTAAGTGCACTAGTTTTCAACTTGAGGGGATCAAAGTACCAGTTTTTTAAGGTCAGGAGGTTGAGTGGACATACAACAATACTTCATTGGGTCAAATGGGCTTCTTCCATTAATTAACTAAGCAGGTTAATTATACTGTATTTGAAGGGGTTGAATGTGCAATTATTTTAAGTTTTGGAGGGTGATTTTTGAAATTTAGTTTTTACCGGTCGTCTCTGAAAACTCCATTGCCGGAATGGCAGTTAGCTGGTCACTGTCCTTTAAAACAAAGCTAGCCACTGTCTAATTGCAGCGTAGGAAATAGCGGGAAAAGCTCGGTATGCTGTAAGGCTACTTTCTTAAAATATGCTGCAATGTAAGCAATTATTTTTTTAGAATAAATCAGAATTAAGTACCAAAGTTGTAATCTTTATGTCAAAAATACTCGTACTTATATAGTTAAAGTTGTATCCCTTGCGACGATTATTTGTAGACTATGATCTCACTGACATTTATTCATTTGGAACATTACACCTGTATTGATATCAGAATTCCCTATCAGCATGTCAAATCAAGTACGGAAAACCAGTTAATAAAAATACGCACATACGGTTCTCGAAAAACAAAATGTGCACACATGACTGCTATCTATATTGCCATCCACATGAGTAGATCTAGAGAATTTTGTGGTCCACACTCTAGCCCTAGTTATGTGGATCATTATTTATGTAACTAAAAGTTTGAGCTACCTCACATGACAACCTAATTGCAGTCCATTCACAAACGCCTTCATCAGTTGGTCCAACCTAATTAAACATATCATTTGGGTAGGCTGATGACCTATATGCACCCTCTCACAGGCAGAGGCCTAGCAGGTAGCAGCAACAAATTAAAGATTGGCAAGCCAAGCACATTAGTCTACTGCACACTCCCTTAATTATTTGACCACATGGCCTATGCAATGACCAAAGACGATGATGGCTTGTATTTGTGTGCTCTGCAGTTTGTCCATACGCAAGTCAGTCACTAGCTTGCCCTTTTTCTTGTGATTGTCTTTGATGGGCCCACTTTCCTGTTCCTTTTCTCTAGAGCCTCAGACTAGATCTTGGCGTGCCTAACTTAGTGTGTATAATGGATCCGAAACTCCGCGTGACTGTAAGTTCTTTGCGAACCGAGGAGGTGAGCAGTGTTTTAGAGGGTAAGTAGTGAAGCACTGTAGTAATAAAGACATATGTACTGATTTTCGATCAGACGATAAATATCGTTTCTAATATCATACCACTGTAGATTCTCTGTATTGATAGCTTCAATACAGAGAATCACAATCCGTATACATTTTTGTTTGCTTTATGGGAAATATAACTTTAGGACAAAGGGTGGTACATCTTGTTCTTGAAAAAGAGAACATTCTTTTGTCCTCCTCACTCTTTTGAACCTTTTTTCATAGATAGCTCGTCCTTTCTTCTTTTCAGTTTTTTTTGTCTGCTCATTAGTTTTCTCAGCCCATGTTTGTTTGCTTGTCTTTTATATTCCTTTGCTTATCAAAGTGTCTCTTTTCACTTGTTGCACATTTCTTGTCCGAACAATATTCATTCCTTGACCGGCTCGTGTTTAAGACGCCCTTTTCTTCTCGATAATTCGTTAGTCGTTACTTCGCCAACTCAGCTGTTAATCTATGTCAATTTCACAATTACTATGTCTTGGCGACAAACGCAAATGCAAGTCGTAAAATGCCATTGACACGAGGAAAAACCCACTAACTTTTCAAGAATATTGAGCGCTATATTGATGGTCTCTCACAAAAACACAAATGCAACTTTTGCAGCTGCGGTAATTTGTCAATAAGAAAATGTGGAAATTGGTCCAGTAACATTGTGTTCGGTCATATTTAAAGGAACGATATCGCTTTCGTGATGCGCTGCAAAATAACATCACGAACGCTCGAAAATTATAGAAATGACATTGTCGTCAGTTTAACACCCGTTAGTTGACGTTGCATGGATAAAAAGACAAGTATGTCCTCTTGGTAAAATGCATCTCGATTATGGAGTTCTTCCCTGTTGACAGCCTCCTCCTAGCCTCCCACCTGCGCCACCACCCCGCTGCAACCCCCTCTACTCCTCGCCTCTGTCCTCTCTAGCCGACGGCCTCCTCCTCGCCTCCCACCCACGGCACCACCCTGCCGCCTCTCCCCTCCCTCCCCTCCTCGAGCTTGCTCCCACGATGGCGGTGGAGGAGATGGAGGCGGCGCCACTAGCCGGCTTCCTCATCCTCAACCTCAGATTCGGCAAAGGCGGCGGCTCCCGACCAGATCCCGCGGCGAGGAGGAGGCAGTGGTGGTAGTGTCGGTGAGAATTGAGGGGTGGAGGAAATTTGTCCGGTCGACAGCCTCCTCGTCACCGACCTAGTCCGGCAATGGCGGATGGGCGTGCGACTTCCTCAAGCTCGGCGGCGCCCTCCTAGATCCCGCGGCAGTGGTTGACGTTCCTCACCGACCTGCAGATGCCACCGGTGACGCCAATGTCCGTCTCGTCGCTGGACCTGTTAGTCGACGGGATGGGCGAGCCAACGCTCGGTGGCCCGTCGCTGGACCTCGACCTCCTCAGCGGGGGCTCGTCGGGGATGTCGTTCCAGGTACCGGCGCCTGTGTCGGACATGGAGCGCGGACGAGCTAATCCGGCTCATGCAAGCCGGCGACCACATCTGGGTCAAGAGCCTCGACGGCGACGGGCGGGAGACGCTCAACGTCGACACCTACGACATCATCTTCTCAAAGCCCGACGCTTGTTCTGCACGCCCGACATCAACGTCGAGGGGTCCCGGGACTCGGGTCTTGTCTTCATGAGCGCCATCATTCTCGTCGACGTGTTCATGGACTTGGTGAGCCCGTCTCGCTTCAAACTACTCGATTGATTGCTCTCTCCCATGATGTATTGTGCTGAACTGCTGATTGATTGTTGTTGTCGAGCAAGTGGATGGAGTTCCTCCTAGCAAATTTGGATGCACACCATTGAATTCCTTGTGAATGGCATGACCGAGAGGAGCAAGCCCAGCAATTCATTGAACTCATAGTTGACGAAGGGCAAAATAGACATTAAAATTGTATTATCTCACATCATATCTCCTTTCTGCTAAAGATGGATGGAAAAACTGACGACAATGTTATTTCAATAATTTTTTAGCGTTCATAATGTTATTTTGCAGTGCGTCACGAAAGCGATGTCGTTCTTCTAAATATGACCGAACACGATGTTACTGAACAAATTTCCCCGAAGAAAATAGATGAATGCCTTATCAGAATTGCTTACACGAGTTCTTTAGTCTTAAAAAAACATTTGCCCGTTGCACAACACAATTAAATGAAAACAATTACCGGGTGCCCGTTGCACAACACAACAATATCTCTCCATAGACTATCTTGAAATCTAGAGCCGTCTTTGTGCGTTTCAAGCAGGAGCGGATCCAGGAAAAATAGTCATCGGGGTCATTAGAAGGATACATTCATAGTTTACACCGGAGAACTTACATAAGTAAGAGCTTCTCTTCAAAATTTGCTAGAAGTCACTAGGCAAATTAATTTCGGCAAAATTTCGCTGAAATTTTGGAAATTTCGGTGATTTCGCCCCCTCCGAAATATTTTCAATTCGTTCAAAACAATTCAGAAATATTTGAATTTGGACCAATTACATCCTAATTTTGATTTTGGACAAAAAATTGATCAAATTTCGTCCAAATCTCAAGTCCAAAATTCGTCTAGTTTGACAACCCACCGAACTTCTGAAATTTTGTTCAATTCATTCCACTCCGAATTTTTTTCAAAACGAATTTGTTTTCCCTGAAGTCACTGAGGTCATCGGACCGAGCAATTGTACTGCAGATCCGTACCTGGTTTCAAGGATAGTAATTAGTCAATAAGATATCAGGGTGGTGATTATTTAATAATTGGATCGATGGGGATGTAGTAATTGTTAAGAATTTCTTGTATCACTAGACTAGCTGAAGGTCACGTACGCGTCTGCTTCTCTATCTTAATCATATTCTACTGCCTTGTCATTTGTTTAGTTAGAACCTAATGGTACAATGATTCCCCTTAAAATATGGTTACCAATTCCACTTGCTAGCCTCTAATTTCCATCACTTGGATCTGTGCCCGAGAAATACCGGATTCTTCCCATTACATTGTCCATCTCAGATAGCTAGCACTTTATGCTACTATTTTAAGGGTTGTTCGTCGGATAAAAAACACGTCGAAGATCTAGCGTTTCAAATTAAATTCTGTATTGGAATTTCGTTCTCAGCTAATTTATTTCAAAAATTTCAAATTTAGATGATGGCAGTGGCACTCAAACTCGACCAATTTCAAGTTTGTAACACAAGAATTTCTCTCTATTCCTATGGAAATTGAACTATTTCATACAGAATTCAAGAGAGATTTCTATGTAATTTCCATGTTCCAAACACACCCTTAAATTGCAATGCAAACGATACAAATCCAGATAAGTGTCACTATAATACTTTTTAAGAGATTTATTATTTGCCCATCTTGTGTATTTGATGCCTCTGAGTTATTAATTTATCTGGCAGATTAGATAATGTTGACCTAGGCATATTTGTTTTCATCTAAGCGCATAGTTTAGTCCAAATCGCTGGCTACGTTCGCTTGTTTGTATCCTCACCACGCGTTATTCGATCCTTTTGGAACTCAGCGAACTTCTACTTTTTTCCTTGAGCAAATGAACTCGTGAAGCTTAGCTAGTTGTCTTTTGGAAACGGATCCTGGAGTTCTCGATACAGAAGATCTATAGTACACGGTACTGAAAATAATCTCCACTATCCGATAAAAAAGCAAAAGTCGAGACTAAAAGTTACAACGCTTATGCTACAGTAGATCATTAGTAGATCGTTACGGCCAATATTGATGTTTCCATAGTGTTTGCAACAGCACAACCGGCAAGTGTTGTTAGCTGGCTCACAAATCGCTGTATAAACAGTGGTGCGCTCACAAATCGCTGCATAAACAGTGATGCTCCGGGTCCTTGTTTTCAGGCTTTTGTTCGGCATGAAGTGCTACATTCATTTTGCACAAAAGCAAAAATGTTAAAAAATAAGTTTAGCTGATTGTTTTTTAGTTATACAAAAATGAACATTTCCGTGGAATGATATTACATGGCATGCACTATTTTTATGACAAAATATTTGAAACATATATGGGCAAATTAGTAAAATAGAATTGTGCATTTTTAAAAATTAATTTAAACTTCACAAAGTTGGCATTACAGCTGAAGAATTCAGCGTAATTAACCAGCTGAACAATTCGAAATCAAGGGTCATTTTGCTCTTTTTTTTAAAAAAAAATTAGATCTTCGCGATCTCGATTTATTGTCCTCGTTCGAACTCAATTACTCTAGCTAGTTACGTAACTTTTCTGTAAATAGGAATATATAAACATACTGTAAAACACGTAGGACCATAAAAAAGAAGTAAAAGATAATGAAAAAAATGGATGTCCACGAGGTGGCTAATAGAGTAATGATGCCGATGATGATCATTACTTCAATCCTGGGAAATGGGATTGGAGAATTAGTCTTCACGATTATCTCACAGAATCTTTTAAAGTTGGACCAGCCTAACTGTCTCTCCTCTTCCGCTTTGTTAGGTTGCTCCTAATGGACAGTATCTTAGTACAGTTTCTTTAGATCATGAGAAGTGTTATAATACTATCTTCCTAATGCATGATTTCTTATGGTGTAATATCTTAGGCTGTTTTATTTAATTACATGCATGATCTTTACTAGTATTTGAGCATTGTGGTATATTTGTGGCATGTACTAAAGCAATACATGTATGATCTTCTCAATGTATGGGATCGATTATAATAAATTTTATGCGTTGAATTTCGAGACTGAACTAGTATCCAGATTAGATACTAGAGTACTATATCTCTTCATTAACTATGGTGTCACATCATCATTTTGCCTACATGACAGGCTTAAGATACTAATCAGAGTGAAGCACTGGGAGCATCCTTAGTCCAATTTTGAATACCTGTTTCTGGATGCAAATTCAACTCATGATCTTCTGTATCCAAAATATAACTCGTTCGATTTATCAGTCAAGTCAACACTGTATTTCTCAAGTAGAACTAATTGAATTTATCCAATTTTATCAGTCAAGTCAACACAGTTCAGGTCATCTGGTTTGAAAATTTTCTTTTGGGTAAATGAATTGCTATTGCCATCTAATTTTTTTAGAGGGCCATGGACAATATCAAATTTACAATACGAACCATACAAGTGCAAAAATATTCAAGTTTTTTTTTGCTTAAATGATACTATTTGAAGCGGCATTAGTAAAAATAGCGCTCTCACGGTTGCAATTGTAAAAATAGTGCTCTCGTCCGCACGGCCATAGGATGGACAAGCTACGGGACGACACGTGACTCCTCGTTTGCACGACCACAGGACAGATAAACTACGGGACGACATGTGGCCCCTCGTCCGCACAGCCACGGGACGGACATAGCCACAGGGTGCGGATGAGAACACCATTTTTGTAATTATGGCTGCGAGGACGCTATTTTTGCTAATGCCGTTTCGAATAGTGTCATTTAGGGAAAAAAAAAAGAAATATTCCGACTAGCATGACACTGCGACGCCAGTTTCCATGTACAAGTACTCTAAGATACTACATTTACATTTGCATAAAGAATTTACTTTATTTATTGGCATTATTTATTTAGGAAAGAAGTGTTTATGAATAGGAAGAGTTGCTTTTTTAGGCTCTACCTGGTTGGGCTGAGGTGGGGCTAACAATATATAAATGTGAGTGTGGTCCACACTAGGCATCCTAATAAAGAAGTTATAAGATATTTATTAAGTACATTTAACATGTAAATCACCAATTTTGTTTGGCTAATAACCTTTTTTGTTTTAATATTGCAACCTGTATTATTTTGAGTTTTACTACTACTGCATCCTACAGGGTAAGTAAGGGAGAAGAGATTATAAAAACCTGAAAGGCTGAAAACATGATAATGAGGTCTAACAAAAGAGATGCCCAACACTTGAAAGGCTCTTTCTTGTCCAGTTTCTTTAGACTAATTGGCTAAACTAATGCCGTGGGAGGCAACTCGATGTAAGTTGGTTCTAATCTTTTTGTGTTCTTTGTGCTTACTTTATTGGGCCCAAGAGTTATATTATATGGGATCATGTTTCTAGGTTAAAATTTATTAAGCCTCACATTTGACATGGACAAGCAACCCAATGCTGCCACATCCACTAGAGATTGATCACATAAGCTTGGTGGCACATAATTTTTTTTGCAATTTTTTGCTTGCATCATGCATGATATTATTATGTTTTCCACTAGATACAATATGGTGGTAGGGCTAATTATTTATTTAGGGCAAGTGCATGGCCTGGGAAGCTTTGTTTGACTAGTGCAATTATAGCTATGAACACACATCTGAACCATTGTATATGTTGTATATAGGGCTAATGGGTAGTTCCACATACAAAGATTTTTTTAGGTCCTAACACCGTTTTTTAAATGCCAAGGTTATCCTCAGCACTAAACAATTGCTCTTGTTGCCAATTTGTTATTATATCCGCATCATGGTGATTAGTTTACAAGTAAGTACGTGTTAATGACTATCGGAGACGTATTCTCATGGATATAATGACTTGAAAGGGACCTAATAGGAGTAACGTGGCAAGAATGAGGTAAGAACGTTCTAGAATGGCTTGTCATTAGTGCCTAACAACGCCATTAAATTCAATACCGGTGTACTTCCAGAGAGAAGTTGGTGTAGATACAGCCCATAACCATGCTGTACTTAATTCCCTTAAAAAAACTATTAAATATTCTTGGCATGTTACCTCCTGAATACCAACATTTCAAAGAGAGAGAATACAAGGGATGAGGAAGATATCATATCATCTCAAAGTAAAAGAAAAAAAGAAAAAAGAAGAAGAGGAAGGGCTCATAGCCTCATATGATACGTGTAGTGGTTTTCTTGAGAATGGGAATATATGATAAACAGATCATCAAAGAATAATTTTTTTCTGGAACGAATCCCCGGAAACATACTGAAAAATACGGTGTTAGGGTATCTCCAATAGTTAAAGATAATTTTATCTTTAACATATGCTATATCATCTTTAGAGACAACATCTCTAATAGATAGTCTCTAACACACTCTTCAATATTTATATTTTATAATTTTCTTTTAAACATGTTACATGTCAACTAGAGTAGATTAATGTATTATGTTTTGTTTTACGTGCATGATAGTCTCTTCAGAAGAGACGATCTATGCTCTCTTTTCTCTACAGAGAATTTTGTTGATATGATATAACTAAAAGATGATAATAAATATATTATTAGAGATGTACTACTGCTATTTTACATTGATGCCTGAGCGTGATGGGTAGGTTTGTAGTAGAGTAGTACTACTAATATACTATCATATTCTCTTGGCTTCTATAGCTGGTAGGATCGTGGTAGCAGTATAGGAGCAGGATTGCACCATTGTAGGTCTGTAGCAAGCATAAGGGGTGAAAAGGACAATTGCACCGAGGCCAGCAGTAGGCCAGTGTAGGGATATAGTATGAGCGCATGATAGATTCAGGCCGTGCATTTATCAGTTACTACTGACACCTTTCGCAAATCTTCAGATCGGGTAGGTTATTTATGTGGATTTTTCGTTTTAAGGGTTTGTTTAGGCGGTCTATTTTTGACGGGAATCACATAGATATGCCGGGAATTTGAACTGATGGGCAAAATTTCAGTGGAGATCTGAACCAAATAGGTCTAATTGTTCGGGATTTAAATCTGTGACATGTAGATTATGAGTCTTAAGATGACTACACTAACCAATTATCTTAATCCTCTTAAAAAAGAGGGGAGAGGGAGGGGGTATTCATAAACACCTTTATAAGTCACCTATTTTTTCCAATGTGCGTATATACCTCATTTTCATTTACTTTTGCCCCCTATAAGTTTAGTTGGCTTATAAATACTCCATAGATCGCATATTCGCACTATTTTCTCATGATTTTAGTTATCTTTGACGCGTGTTTCAATAATTTTAGTACTTATTTAAATGATTTCAATACTTGTTTCAATAATTTGAGTTATTTCGCTATTTGTAACACACGATTCAAGCAGTGAAATATTAGCAATAAAATGGTGTATTACAACTACCGTAATCACCCAAATAATTGAAATAAGTATTAGCATCATTGGAACAAATATTGACACCATTAAAACAAGTGCTAAAGATAATGAAAACCATGAGAAATAGTGCTAAACATACAGCGTGAGGGGGATATTTTCACGCCAACTTAACTTATGGAGGTAAAGTAAACAATAATTAAATATGAGGGACAAATTGAAAAGGCAGGTAATCCACACCAAAAAAGAGTCGATACCATGTCCTACTTGTACTACTGCTAGCATTGTATATATCGTATAATTATAAATGGCTTTTATATGCATTTTTATTCAAATGTAAGCTTTTTTTTTCAGTTGTATATGTAATCCACAGCAAGCTTATGTAGTTAAAGTCACTGAAGATGAATGTATGATTCAATCCATCATGTGTCATAATAAAATCGCGCATTTTTACAGAGTTTAATATATTTATATTAAGAATTCAACAGAACATCTATTTACTGGGTAGCGTATTTACTGTTTCTTAAAACGAACAGTTTTGTTTTCAAATAATGAAAGATTCAGAACTTTTTTAAGGCAAAAGATTCAGAACTTGAAGATGCACTTTACTGTACCGAATGTAGTTACACCCTAACAATGCAAATAAAAGTGTAGCCTCAAAAGGCTTAAGACCTCGGTCGCCCCTACAAAAGGCGTTAAAAGTTCAGTTTTTACTAGGGCTAATTTAGAGTTTAGGGTGGTTCAATTCACTAGGTGTTTTACCTCCATATGTTTAGCTCAACATATCCTAGAGAAAGTAAGTTGTTTATTTTTAGAGCCCCCACCCCACCCAAAAGAGAGAGAGAGAGAGAGCCTCATACAATGCAAGCCATATGACTGACTCATGACTCATGAGTGAATTTGCTCAATCTGCAAGCAAGCGCTTTCCGTCAACGTGAAAGAGTAAAAAGCACGCTCCAAATTAGCAGAACAAGATCGCCGAGTTCATCTAGGACTCTTGCCCATCCTTTTCCTCATATTTTTTCTCCCCAAACTAATATCGGCGACCATATCTGTCAAAGCAGAATTCCACATGGAAGAAGAACCAATAATTTCTCCAGCCAAGTTACGTCAGATGATGTACTCTGGTGGTACACTACTACATGCGATGCCAATTACAACTTCACGGAAAAGTATGGGAGTTGATAAAGATGCAACTTTTTCGATAACCATCTGGCATGTGTTGTGCATTGACAGGAACAGAAATCTCATAACGTAGCCATCAGGTACAGAGGACAGGTATCTCGACAAGAAATCATTGCCGATGCAGAGACAAAATCAGCTAGGCAAGACAGGAGGCATAACTCGCTTCTTGTATAATTTTTTTTGAACGATCTCGCTTCTTGTATAATTGATGATATCTAGGTCGCTATTTACAAGGCCCACACTTGTAGCTGGGGCCGCATTACATTCGAGCACTAGTCAAACTTTTTTTTTGTGGCTTTCTGTTAACTAGTGCTCCACAATAATACAAGTCTTAATCTTCCAGTGATGACCTGATGGTATGGGTTATGTACAGTGTATCAATGAAACATTTTGAAGAATACCAGCGGTCCAGCGCATTGTAAATGACCAGATTTTGAATTCCCAAATCAATCATATGCAGAAATTGACGGCATGAATATAAATTTTGAATATTTCTCTATGATCGGAATCTAACTTCAGAAATCAGATGAAATGCCCTGGCTGAATTAATTGGATACGCCAACAGGAGGTTCAGAAACATAATCTATCGTTGCTGTTGACTTCTTACTGATCTCTAGCTCTTGTAGTCTCTTGAGATAACTTTGTGCTGTGGAAGTAATTATCTGAATGATGAAGTTCACGATCATGAGCCACACCATGGTATTCCAGACCAACGAGAATGACAAATTCCACTTGTTTCCCTGCACATGGATAATTCAGACATTTAGGGAAAATGGCAAAGAATGAGAAAACAGATGATTAACAGGTTAAGCAAATACTGCAGAGCAAACCAGAAAGGGTAAATTTTATCACAAAATAATTTTTGTCATTCCATTACTGTTAAGTTATGTTACAATTATCGTCAATCATAATTATGTATCCAAGGCCTCCATCAGATTCCATCCAGCTCAACCGAGCTTAATTAATTTTGCAAACCATACTTATGACTTGGTAAAACACTACATTTGTCTGTTGGTAAACCATACTTAGGACAGATAATCAGCTGTATTTATCACTTACAGCATAACCATCCATGATACAGTATGTAATCAACAAATTCAATAAAATAGAAAAAAAAGCCTAACCAAATGATGATAGTGATATTCTTTAATAAAACTTAAACATGCGCATCTGATGTGTGCAGTAAAATTTAAATGTTCAAAATTCTCCCCAAATGTGAGAAACATATGTACCTTTGCAGCACTAGAAGTTGATGCAGCAACATGGGCTGATAAAAACTTATTCTTGGCTGTCTTCAACTTGGCAACTAAAGAGGGAAGAATGGATGATACTCCAGGAACATTGCCAAATACCCATATAAGCCTTTTCTCCACCAATTCAAGAAGTTGGTTATTGCAGAGAGTAATTACCAATGTAGTCTACATAAGTAATTTGCAAATATGGTTAGGTCTATCAAAATAGATGAATTAACAAAGATGATATAAAACATGCAAAGATTGCCATTCAAAACTAAATGCCACATAGGAGGAATTGTACCAAGAAGTTTGAAAGTAGCAAACCTGGATATAAACTTTAATAATAGCCTTCCCAATTAAAGTTGCTAGAAAAAACTTCCAGAATGGGATGTTAAATTGTCCACACAAAATACCAGCAAGATCAAAGAGAGGGTTTGGCACCTAATGGAAGCAAAAGTTAGTTTCTCCGGATGTCATATTTAACAATGAAGGAATAATATGCCAAAGATAACCGCTCTACATTTGCTCTGGTGATCATATTTAAGTATTTAACAACAAAGCAAGCCATGGCTATATTTTACACGCAGTCTTTCTATAGCAACTCTCATTTAAGTACGGGAAAAAAAGAGTTTCTCAAGCATTTTAAATGGAGTTCACTTAACTGCTTAAACTGTTAAGGAGCTACAAGGTAACTGTAAGTACGGTAACATAATCAAACATGGCTGGAAACAAATAGATGTCCATAAGAAAGATACTAACCGAAGCAAGTAGCAAGATTGTAGGGAAGTTTAGATGTTGTGAGTGAGACATAAGCCAGCGTTTGGTCTGATGAAGAGTTGATGATAGAAAACCTTCTTCTGAAATGGAAGCATCCAATTCTTCTAACTCTTCTAATTTGCGGCCTGACATGCTAGCTGTGGTTCATTTATAGTGATATGAGTCAGTTGCATCAAGTAATTTTTCTAAGTAACCACACAAATTTAGAGCTAGTTTAGTTCACTTTCACAATGATTCGCAAGAAACATGGATTGACTGCACTGAGTAATTCTTGCTAAGAAATAGCATAAACTTAGGGCTCGTTTAGCCTTAAATTAGGCTAATCTTATATGATGGCTTATTTTGCTAAACTTATAAGCCAGATAACCCGCTTATCAGATAGTTTGTAAAAACTGTTTACGAAGCCAGCCTATAGGCCCTTAAATACATACCTATAAGTCCCATGAGCTGACCTCCACTGGCTTCAACTTCTTACATACATACCTATCATACAACCCCTACAATATGGTGGCCATTTGACTCTGACTTAAGAGTTACCCCTACAAGGCTGAGGTTAAGCCAGACCAAACAGCATCTTATTCATCTACCATAGTAGGAATGCACCATTACCTATCTCCACAAAACTAATAAGCAAGAAGGAAACTCCGGTATTTTAATAAAAAAATACTGCATCCTCTTGTGCATTACAGCCTCGTATCAGAATCTTTAGTTACAGAACTCTCAGCACAGTATTAACTATAAAGAACAATTGATCACTTCAATATGTTACTATGCCAAGAAAATTGATGTTCAGCATAATTTATTTTTCAGTTAAAGGTGCAATCACTGAAAAAAGGTAAATGACAGAACTTTAGTTTTAAGTAGCCCTTTGGATGATACTTGTAAAACCGCAAATACCCATACTAAAAATAACAAAGCAAGACTAAAAAAAGACGTAGTGGGAGAATGAATGGATATTGAGGGCATTGCAGACCTAACATCCCAGCAGGGCAAAAAAATGCCAAACTTTTTATAATTACTCTGCTTTGCACATAGGACAAGTCACTCTCACAAAGGCAATATTAGGAAAAGGTACATAAATAAGCAGCTCCCAACTTAAAATTTCAATGGTCATCACTCATCAAAGTATGCTTTAAATGTTCCACTAATTTGTAATTGGTCGAGAAGCTTCTAGCTCACAAGACTACATAGATCTTTCTGATGCATCATTCTACAGCAAACTAACTATCAAAGTAATTCTGTGATGTGTTCATGTAAGTTTGGATAGGATGAAACATTTATACAAAAATTTCGGTGGTTCAGAACTGTAATGTTCTACTCCAGTAATAAATCTTGAAAAATAAGAAAGACAGTGTGTGAGATGCATAGAAAGAAATGAGCACACATTGAACTACATAAATTATGTTCTAGTTGCCGAGAGTAAAGCAGTACGAATGTAACCTGCTCTAGAGAGAAAATATGGAGGAAGCTCTCCAAGTGCAGTGCCAATGCCCCAAAGTACAGCTTCAAGATGAACTTCATGCAGTATTTTGCTAAATGGAATTGTTTCCTGATATATTGGAGGTCCAAACTCCAGACAGTCTTTCTCCAACCATGAAGGCCTCCTTTTAAGGAGAATGGTGTCATAAGGAGCACTCTTTAAATCAACCCGGCCACACTGAACCGCTTTGATTGTAAAAAGGGCGATATGAGGCCCTAAATACAATACAAACGTGTGCAAACCAGAGCCTGCAAAAAAAAATATATAATACAATGCACCGAGAATCAAACTTCTTGTATAGTTTTAATAATAAATACTTAGCTGCTATGTCAACACTTTACTCAACTGATTAATTCTTGCTCACACAATTTCATTAAGCTGAAATGCAATTTGCACTTACGGCCTTACCTAGTCCAATTGATGAAGCCACCCCTAGTATGATCCACCATAATCCAAATCTGACATACCAAATCAGCTCCTGCATATGCTGCATTGAAGACAAGATACCTGTTATATCCATGCTACAAGTGTGCACGCACCATACCCCCACCAGGGAAAGAAAAGGAAGAACGCACACACGCTCGCACATACAAATAGAGCTATTGGAAAACTACGGCAACTTGTCACCTAATGTGAACAAGCTATAGCCATATAAATGGATCTTTCCTAACGTAGGTGCATGTACAGTGCCAAAATGGCAGATCAGGGCCTCAGACCAGCACCGAAGACACCATCTACGCATTACAGTAGACAATAACATAATTTATTTCATCATTCAAAAGCAACAATTTATTTTATGCATGTCTAGAGAATGAAAAAAAGTATAGTTTTGTGTTAAGTTGTACACTTATAGTGCAATTAGCATCTTGCCACTTGATTTGTCTAAACTTAACATACAGAAATGTGCTAATAATTTTTAAAAAGGATGATACCTTTTCATGTGGGCCATCAGTGACCAAGAGCAGAACCCAGGTAGCAACAACCAAAAGAACCAGGAACTTCAACCGAGCACCTTCTTTCAGAACACAGGAACATGTGCTTCTTATACTCTGTCCAATGGCTAACACAAATAATGCCATTGTTTTGAATGGCCGTGATGTCAGTGTTAACCTCTCCAGGTCCACACGATGCTTTGCACGAAGCTCTGAAATATATGGTAAACCTGTTAAGATCATAGACACACAGGGTAGTTTTTATCTCATTAGGACAAACAAAGCTTTCAGACAATCCTGATTTCATCTCATCGATTGGAAGATACTAAGATAGCATGAAGTAAAATTTAATTCTTTCAAACGCCATCCGCCCTAAACTGAAATGAAATCAACTTAAATATCGACTCAAAACCTCAGCTTTAGCCTTCAAAATTGTTGTAAATAACTCAATGCTTGAATCATAAACCGTGACAATGCCGATCAACTACGAAGAACAGGATCCTCGTCCTACCTCCAGCAAAATTGATGGAAGAAATCAAAACCAACCGTGCAATTTAGCTATACAAAAGAACGGCTCGATCGGTGCTTTAATTCATGAAACAGAAAAGGAACTCCGCAATGGATAATTATATTCTCCTAAAAGGAAAACAGGAGATCGCCACTAGCTTCTACGTAAAAGGAAAGCAAAATATTCCAACTTTTCGGGAAAACCTCAATGACACGCATTCGCAGTTCCATAGTGCGCAAGAAGGAAAAACAAAGATAACGCCTTCGATAATGATCGAAATACTAAACCATACAAATCTTGAAAAACAACCATGTATCCCTAAAGCTATAAATGATTATAAAGTATAAGCAACCAAGAAACAAACCAGATTCCCAACGTACTAACCAAACAACGCGATACCCAAGGCTGTCCAGCATCGACTCACCGGACATGGCCTGGTCCTCGCCGGCGGCGGTGTGCCCCATCTCGAACCTCGGCCTCTCCCTCTGTCGCGCAGATCTGAGTCGCAGCACCTGGGGGAGGCTGCAGCTATGTAAACGAGGGAAAGGAAGAAAAGGCGCGAGCTTTGCTTCTCGTTTGACGCAGAAACGCCTCGTCCCCGGAGGAGAGGGAGATCACGAGCTCGGCGAGTCGCGGGGTACAAAGGAATCGCTCCTTTCCCCCCGGAAAGATGGGTGCTTTTTGGCGAGCGCAAGGGGAAAAGGAAGAGGAAAACAAAAGCTTCGGGTTTTTTGCGGTTACGTGCTCGGGCTTTCAGGAATTCAGGTTTTACCGTCAGGCGCAAACGTGCTGCTAGAGCTGGCCAAATGGCCCAGGTTTATGGGGTTTGGCACGAAGTATACTACTATAGATCTGGTCTAAGCACGGTACGATCCATACTATTTATGGACCGTACCAGTCCGATACGAAACCCGGGCCGTGCCTAGACCAGCCCACCGGCTGGTCGCCACCTCCAAGACGGTGGACGATCTGTGCCAAGCTGCGGCAAGGCACGCGAAGCGACCTGCAATTGTAATGTGAGATGCGGGCGGGCCGGGCCGTGGCGCGCGGTGCTATCTTGAGGCGGAGGAGGAGGAGGCGGCGGCGGCGGCGCACGGTCTTCACGGAGCAGACGGAGGAGGAGGCGACAGGTCGTCGAGGCATCGCAAGACACTGTGTCGTCAGGCCATGAGGAGGCGAGGAGGCGGCGGGTCGTCGAGGCGGCTCATGGGAGGCGACAGTCGCGCCGCCGGGAGGCAAGGAGGCTACTGGTCATGAGAGGCGAGGACCGAGGAGGCGGCGGCATGGGCGAGGCCGGACAGGGGTGGGGGGAGAAGAAGATGACCAGACGGCAAGCCGGGCCAGTGTCGTGCTGTGGGCCATGCCTAGCACGACACGGCCAAAAGTTCTATTGTTAGGGGGTTTGACTGTTGGGGCTTAAAAATAGCAAAAAAATTTAAAAAATTGTAAATTGTTTTCTATAAATAAGCACCATACCCCCCTCATTTAGCACCCTTTTATTCTCCATTCTCTCTTTGAAATTGTATTGTGCAAATTCAAATCCGTGTTGAGCTAATTTTGCAAAATTCAAAAACATTATGCCAAAATTTGGAAATTTCAATTTTTGTTAGCAAGTTAGCGAAAGATGTACAATACTATTTTTGTAATACTTTTATTATTAGTTATTGTTATGCTAAGATTAAAGTAGTAATAATGTTAGTTTCGATTTTGCGATTTTAGTTATGGGAGATCTTCTGACGACTTTACTTTTAGTGAGTACGGACTTTCATCGGACGAAATTGCGTCTATGGAGGCGGCTGCGGCTGCCTCAAACCAACCGGAGGAGTAAGGTGGAGTTCCGTCATCAGGCTCCACATCAACATCAGGTTCAACGGCAACCGGAGCAAAGAGGTCGAGGCCGTCTACATCGGGAGTGTGGGAGAATTTCGACACGACAACCAAGCAAGACACAGCGAGAAATGAGGTACCATATGCTATTTGTAAAATTTATCGCCATGAATTGTCTACAAAGTCTACAGGTGGAACATGGCATTTGATTAGACATGCTACAAGGTGTCGAACCAAGCAATGATTGACGATGAGGCAGACGCAGCTGCAATACAACTCCGACGGTATGGTATCTAGCTGGGACTACGATCCTCAAGTAGCCAGCCAATCTCTCTGTCGTTTAATTGCTTCTGAGGATTTACTGTTAGGCTTTGGCGAGTCTGCTTCTTTCCAAAATTACATTAGGACTGCGCATAATCCTAGATTTACTTCTGTTTCTAGACAGACAACAATTAGGGATCTAGTGAAATACTATAATGAACGTCGTAATAAAATAAAGGAACTATTTAGTATGTGCACATTTTCGGTGGCCCTGACCTCGGACATATGGAGTGGTCGGGCTAGGGAGGATTACCTTAGTGTAGTTGCGCATTATATTAATGACAACTGGGTAATGGAGCAAAGGATTATAGCTTTGAAATTAATTGATGTAGCACACACGGGAGAGAATATTGCGAAATGTATTATCAAAGTCGTGGAAGACTTTGGTCTTACGGACAAAATATTCGAATTATTTTAGACAACGCTGCTTCAAACTCTAGGACCATGGACATTCTTACTCCAGTGTTGAGTACATATGCCGATTCCTTCCTGCTACATCAACGATGCGCTTGTCATATTATCAACCTTATAGTTAAATGTGGTTTGAAGAGGTTGAGTCCGTATATTAAATCTTTTCGCGATGCGATTTCTTTCTTGAATAATTCTAACATAAGAATAGCACAATATAAGAACTTCTGCAAAGCGATGGGTGTACGTCCAAGAAAGTTCAGTTTGAACATGGAGGTAACGTGGAACTCTACTTACCTCATGCTTAATAATCTTTTACCATAAAAGAGCACTTTTTCTGTATTTATTCAAACGCACTATCCTAGCGCTGACAGTACTATGCTATTAACTGAACAACATTGGTTCGTTGCTGAGAAGGTATTGTCGTTTTTAGAAATTTTTTATGAGGCAACTGTTGCTTTGTCCGCTGTCTGCTATCCAACATCTCTTATCATTGTGCATACTATTTTACAGATTGCTACTCAATTGAAAATGTTTGAAAATAACATAGTTTTACACGATGCTGTTGTTTCCATGAAATCTAAATACCTTAAATATTGGAGTGAAATCCCTTACTTATATGTATTTGCATTTCTTTTAGATCCTAGGGCTAAAATTGATGCATTTGGTACTGTACTTGATCTTCTTAGTGATGCTACGGGGCTAGACTATACTGACTATTTTGTAGAAGTTCATTCTCGGTTATACGAGGTTTACCAAAGGTATGAAAATAGGTTCTGGGGAGTCCGTTTGCAACGACCTCTAGTAGCCCCCACCTCAAGTGGGAAGACAAATATGTGGGGCGCGATCTTCGGTGCCTCTTCCTCCAGGTCTAGGTCTAGGGCTTCTTCTTCTTCTTCTACACCAACGCCTGCTCAGTCAAAACCCACAAGGAGCGGAGAACTATCTATCTATCTGGACAGCGATACGGTTGATTTCAACTCAGAAGGCTTCGACATCTTGCAATGGTGGTAAGCCTATAAGTTAACATATCATGTACTATCCATACTTGCACGTGATGTGTTAGATGTTCCTGTCTCTACGGTTTTCTCCGAGTCTGCTTTCGGTCTTTCTGGAAGGATATTGGAGGAGAGAAGAACAAGTCTCACAAGTGAGATGATGGAGATCCTTCTAACTGTGAAGGATTGGGAACAAGCTGATTCACAAACACAACACTCTGTGAAAAATCCAGAGTTGTCGGAGGTGTTCGAAAATATGTACTTAGACAATGACACCGACACATAGAACAAAGATGTATCATGTATGTAGAATTGTAAAGCTATAGGATGTACTCTTTTTCCTTTGCCATGGTTTTCTCATTTTGAGTTTTTAATTGCGAAGGTTTTAACGAGACAGCCAATTGGACATTAATAAAGCTTTTTATTACATTTTCAATATGATTTTCTCATTTTTTTTTAATTGTCATGTCTACTTCTGAATTCTACATATTTTTTTTAATTATTCTGGTTTTTTTTTGTTCTGATGGGCCAAACAGGCCACATTTGGCCCGATGGGCCAAATGGGCTCGAACTTGACTTGGCATGGCACGAATGTTCGACGCGTAGTCGGCCGCCACCACCGGCCCATGGGCCATAACACAAGATCTGAATAGTACACATGCTGAAACAGACCGTGCCTAAATGGGTCGTGCCTAGCCGGGCCCGTGCCATGTCAGGCCAGGCGGCCCGTTTGGCCAGGCCTGTGCTACTGCCTAGTAGGCGTTTTCTTTGGGGAATGAGGGAACGACTAGAAAAAAAAACTGATCGGGTGCTTGAACTGAATTTGGCCCTTATTTTTTGGGTAAAGTACTTTTGTGAAAACAAAAAAAAGTTAAGTCATATTTCGGAGATTAAGATGTGTCTAGTGTAGCGAGTGGGTATTTTGTAGTTGATATTGGGAATTTGATAATTTTGATTTCTCAAGCCAACTTTTCTTTTTAATTACATAATCATTTTGTCATCTTATTTTAAAAAACAAACTCGCTGAAACTTTTCTTATTTATAAAACCACTTTTTACAACACCATAGTTTTTGGTTGACTTGAAGTCTTGAACATACTTTTTGAAAAGGAAAAAGTCCATCTGTGGTCTCTCAACTCTTCAATTCGTCTTATTTCTATCCCTCATTTACAAAACCGGGTAGAACGTCCCATCCTCCAATCGGCAAAATTAGAGCAAATCACGTCCAAAATTGGGTTTGTGGATAATTTTGAGTGACATGGTGATGACTGGGATCCTTGTTGGCATATTATGGGCAAAGCACGCCCTCTCTTTGTCTTTCTCCCTGTGTGTCTCTCTCATGGCCGAAACAGAGGGATTCACGCCATATTCCTGGGCAATACAGACCCTTTTTCAGCATCTTGTGAGGATGGGGAGGTCGGTGATGGCCCAAACGAGGAAAGCAAAGGCGACGACCGCGGGCAAGGATCTCGCCAGTGGTGAACTCCGGAGGTATCTGGCCCTGGATGGCGACCGCATAGGTAAAACACGACCTCGGGGATCCCTCCTATAGTGGAGTCTTGGTCCATGGTGGTGCATGTGTATTTGGCCACGGTGGTCGCTCGGTAGTGGCAAGCTCTGGCGGTGATCTGGTATAGGTGAGGGCATAGAGGAGTTGAGGAGGAGGAGGCGATGGTGATGACATGGATGGTGCAGTTGGAGGAGGCCTAGAACAATGAGAACAGGTGTGAGGCGGCACGGGAGGACACAGCTATGGCGCTGAAGGGCTCTTGGTGAAGAAGATGAAGAAGGGATGGCTTGGTGCGGTTGCAAGGGAGCGAGGAAGACGACGGTGGCTTCAATTTGGAGAGGGGAATGGTGTGAGCGACAAATTTGGGTTTTTTTTGGCATGGCTCGAGATGGGAGCTCACCCTAGTGCCCTCACTTGACTACTATTGCAGCCAACACCCTCCATTGGCTCCCGCTCGCCCACTTCTTCCATCCCCCCAAACCCCGCCAAGTTGTACACCTCCTTGTGTGCGGATCAGGCAGTCGTCAATGGCAAGGTGAGGAAGAAAAGGAAGAGGAGAGGAAGGTGAGGAAGAGAGAGAGAATATGAGGAAGAAGACAAGAAAATGAGGATGTCACGTCCTATATTTTTTTTTTGGGAATCATCAAGCCATGTCACGTCACCTAAAACTATACACAAAACTGGTTTTGAATGTGATTTGCTCTGGTTTTGCCAATTGGAGAACATATTCTACCTGGTTTTATAAACGAGTGACGAAAATTAGATAAACTGAAGAATTGAGGAACCTTGGATAGACTTTTTTTTTCTTTTGAAAATGAATCTGGCTTGCAACCCATGGACTGTGGCATAGCAAATAAATTCTGCAACGCCGCAGGCTGTATTTTTTTTTATTTACAAATGAGTCTAGCAACATCATGAGTAGTTTCAACCTTTTTGTGTTTGTGGAAAATAAACTCTGCTTGCAACGCCGTGGAGGGCACTTGATGCGGTAGACCCTGCAACACCATGGACCATAAGGTTGTTACAAACAGAGCTCATTTTTAAAAATAAATTTAGGATAAGCTTGTTTCTAAAAATAAGATTAGAAAAAGGGGTATTTTTTTTAAAAAAACCTACACACGAAGTTACCGAGTTAGTTTTTTCTTTCCCAGAAATATCAAATCTATAATAAGTGTGATCTAGCATGCAAATAATAATTTTGCGTTGCAAGCCAAGGATATTCAAATTACATGAGAAGAATTTTGAATATAATTTGCTTGCTTCTTATATCAAGATCAATTTAGCATAATCCTCTAGCATTTCCTACAGAAAATCCATGTTCCTGCAATAGGAGATCATGCAATAGCTCCTCAACCAAAACTGTTTACAACTATAGCTCAGAACTAGAGGTTTTGGAGTTTTTGGCTATTACAGCACTGTTAGAGTCGTGATTAACAAAATTATAGTGAAAGTTATAGCTATTTTAAGGCCGCTGTCCAGAATGTCGGTCAGTTTCTATCATCGTTATTCATTTGCTTGTTAAATTTAGTTAAAGGCAGAATTAAGAGATCTTGCCAACTTAAATTTTGTAGACCAAGTCGTAATCTTTCTAGGGAGACTGAAAATAGATTTTTTGTGATAAGCAGATCGGGAGGTACGTATTTTAGAAGATCGCTGTCTAGTTTTGAGTTACTGTTAGTTTGTCGTTTCGCGTGAGTAGATTAATTATTTGAAGTATAGGTTTGGGAGTGCGGATTAGAGTGTTGCAATTAGCGTGATTTCATCTTGTCAAATCTGGTGTTGAGTAAATTACTTATTGTGGGAGGGGTGACCTTGGGATTAATTGCACCTTCTTTACCATCCAACGTGTTGCAACGTGAAAAGTAAGTATAACTTGGATCATCTTGTATGTTTGTGGTTCAATCAGGTTATATGATTACGACATGGTTAATTCTTATGAATTATGAGTATTTCCGTTCTTTACATGATTTCGTTCATTGGTGATATCAAGTGTTACTATGAGAGAATGCATTCATTTTATTTCCTTCATTTCAATCATTCATGCCTCACCCACGGGAGTGGGTATTGAAAGTCCCATTATTCTAATATGGGCAAATAAGTCCCATCATTCCAATATGGACAAATAGATCACCATATGAAAGATTCTTCATACGGGCTTTGGATCCCCGCATTTTGGATAATACGGGCCTGAGTGAACACTGATAGGTGTATTACTAGCTATACTGGTATATGCAGAAAAGAAGTGGATTTCATATTCATATTTGCTTCAATTGCATAGTATTTTTCATATGAATTCGATATATTGAGAATAAACTGTCTTAATTCGATGTTTCCTGTGATATTCAATTGTATTTGCTGAGTCTTAGACTCACACTTGTTTATTTAATGTTTTAGGTGAACGTTGATGTCGGCATGCTTTGGGAAGAAAGTAGGACATGGTAATTCTGCACTTGAGAAGCACTTCACTCCACACATGATTCATTCATTTTGGAATTGTAATAATTGATTATGTTGTGGTTCCTTTAGTTCCTCATCATCGATATTATTGCTAGTTGATGGTTTAAAATATCCGGACGTATTCTTGATAACTTTCCACTTTAATGAAATGTTATATATTGGAATTTAGTACTTAAATACTTGCTGAAAATATATTAATTAATTTATCAAAATTATTTTGTGATGAAGTTTAGCTGTCATTAGATGTTGATTTGTTGAGAAAAATTTATAGTGTTGTTTGGTGTTAGTAGTTTAGGTTGCATCTTGGCTTCTGCATAGCCAGGGTGTTACAGGAGCATTACGAGCCGTAGCGCGTAATACGATAGTTCGATCTCTACCAGGTTGTGCCCCCTCCCGACGGGAGGATACTGGAGCGAGCTGTCCACTTGTGAGTGCAACTGCATCCGAGTAATGTTTACAGTTCATACTTATATTCGCTCTTCCCACACAAATCATTCTCGAATGCAGGCAATCGAGGACGAACCAACATTCTGAGAACTAGCAGGCAATCTAGTACCAGTGGACTACGGTTTGGACGGAGATGACACACAATGAGGTTCTACAGGAGCAGCGACCTTACGACATCCAGACATACTATGAGTGCATCGAGTGGTACGTACAACGATTGCGCACCAGACTCACCCGTCCTCCACCAAAGCGTCCGAAGCAGGTCATGCACGAGGAGAGGATTTATCACTCGTTCGATTGACATAGCGCTTCGCGGTGTGACGACACTGTAAAACACTCAAACCTATGCTCACTTCATTCATGATATTTTTGTTGTTTAGAACTGGCTGTTGTCTACAACTTCAGTTCGACCGGATCCAAGGGATCTCACGTGCATCCGGTTATGCCATCGGCAGCCCAGACCACGCCGTTCTGGGACTTCTCAGTACTCTCAAGTCCATCTTCGCGGAGTCCAAACAAATAATGAAGAACATGAGCATCACTTATGCGATTGACATCCGCATGGCCTACTCAGACTGGTGGTCGTCCAAGCGTTCCCTGTCGGTCATCCGCACTACACATCGGGGAGGTACGTGATGTTCAGCTTAGGTCTCGATTATTGATTTTGCCTAACATCATTTCATCTTGCAACTTTCAGTTGAGCATGGGGGTGACGACGAATCAACCGATGAGGAGGCGGCCATCCTAGCTACTGCCAAGGAGGAGTACACGACGCTAGGATTTGGAGAGTACCACCCAGGGCGCCCACCCTGGTCTACGCTCAGCAGAACCTTGACTAGTACGGAGTATCGTACCAAGGCCAGAGCTCCTCCAGAGTTGCTGGTACATCGTATAGTCAAGGTCGGAGCTCCTCCGCATCAAGGGCCATTCAGACATCGTACCTGGGGGCTGTAGCTCCGGGGGCAGATTCATGCAGTCATTTATTACGGATATGATAACAGGTGGTAGCCAGTTTTGCTTGACTCAATTGGACGACATTGATGTTGTACAGACTCAGCTAGACCAAAGGCAGCTTGCTTAAACACCTCCGCCTACTCAACGCTCTCCGTACGCCCTCCGAACTGGTACGCGCTCTCTGGACCGATTCACGTATGAATTCATAAAACACCGAAGGTTCACATGAAATTATAAATCACCTGGAGTACCCGAGGTTCACATAAATCATAAATCACCTGAAGTTGTGTGTGTGTGTGGGGGGGGGTCCGGCCTCTAGGGCAGCGACAAGGCTCCACCGTGCCCTAGGGGCACTTCAACCATCAGCATAGTGCCCTAGGGGCATGTACTAGATAGGTCCGCCCCTGGGGCACAGACGAGCATAGGTCCGGTTCAAGGGCTGGAACTTGCTACTAGGGCACTCTGCAGATGCTATTTTTACTATTGGTTTCGAATGGAGCCAATTTTGTTAATCACGATGCTAACAAACGCCATAACAGCTAAAAACTCAGAGGTTTTGAACTGCCCTTGTTGGAAAACCGCAAACTAGAACCTACCAGGAGCAAAAAGATGGAAAGCAGCAATTCAGAAAGGGCATTTTGTTTGCCCGTGACTCAAAAAGAATTTATTCCCTGCTGTTTGTTTGTCGGCATTAGGCTTTTCGTTTCTCCTGGGCTTGGAATCCTGCAGCTTTTGTCAAGTGAGAAAAGTGACGAGAACGTCTTCTCGTTGCTTTTCTCTACGCGCCGTTTCATCGCGAACCAAACTGATAAGTGGGCCCCACGTTCTCAACAATCATGATGGCCCAAACCGTCGGTGGCGTTTGCTAACGAAGATGATTAATCGCGAGGGAAGCTTAAGCCAGCTGGGGAAAGCCATGGAGGGAGGCAATATTTCGTGCACGGGAGGATGATAAAACTGGAGAAGCTAAAACCGGCGAAGAGGTCGCGAGCCACGTGAATCGTGATATGCGTTTCTTCCCCGGTCGGTTGCCACCTCCTTGGATGCAAAGGAATCGGTCGCTTTGGAGTTTGGACGAGTTCCATGTAAATCCAATTCAACCCTGCCCAGCCCAGTCTGGCTCTGACGGCCCCCTACTGGGGAAGCAGCGAAACATGGTTAACCGTGCCCACAAAAAGCATACTCCTATATATACTAGAAACCTACGCGTGCTTGGCGTGGAGTTAAACAAATACGACAAATAAAGGTGAACACAACATGCACTACAAGGTCAAGTGAAGAATTGATAACAAATATTACATGAACTTGTTGACGCCTATCGGTACACCACTGTTTACAGAAATACTGAAGAGTAAATAGATAAGTGTTGTATACAATAACAGTTAACTGAACTTGATAGGTGAACATGACAATACTGCATGAAAAATCACATAAATACCACGAATTAACCAAAACAGATTAGTACTCACCCGCACCAACCAGTCAGGCACATCCTATTTCACCTCGGTCATCAGTTCAGCAGACCCTTCGCTAGGGAGTGGTTGGATTGGGTGAAGAAGGCGGTGGCAAAACCGTTCTTTCCAGCCCTCCCAGTTCTTCCAATCTTGTGAACGTAGTCCTCTATGCTCTTGGAAAGATCGCAGTTGGTCACATGAGTGACAGGACGTCCAGGGTGCGTGTGGCTACATCAGTGCCGACCAATATAGTAGTGAGGCCAGTCTTGAAGGATTTCAGTGCACTCTCCCTCTCCTTCAAATAACATCCGTATACAAATCAGTCTATACTTGACGAGGATCTAATAATCCTCATTTTATCTTTTATCTATAATTCTTATTATAAGTAAATGTGACGTCATATGGTCCCTGAGTATACCTCTTAATTTTATAAGGGAGGAGCCTACTAGGTGGTTGTAAGTTATTCTACGACCACCCCCATAGTCGTAAGTCATGCTACGACTACCCCATAGTCGTAAGTCTTGCTACGACTACCTTATGGTCGCAAGTTCTTCTATGACCAGGTCACCACGACCACCTTATGATCAATTAAACCTCTGAGGCGAGTGGGTCCAATTGATTAAGGAATTCAGCGATCATCATAATCGTTATTCTGAAGTAATAGCATGTAATGCTCCATTATCTCGATATATAGGCGTCGGGCGGCGTGGAGGAGTTATCGCTGTGATTATCGCCAACATGCGCTGATTCTGAGGATGTGATGAGGCGCCGTTTCACCCGGAGAAACGGCCACTCCTTCACGGACTATATAAAGGCGGCAATCAGAGAAGGAAAGGACGATCGAATCAAGGCGTAGACACACGCCAATCAAGGGCCATCAGGAAGACAAGTACTATCATCTGTAATAGTCTTAGTTTTTCTCCTGATTGTTCAGAATACACTCAATACCATACACACACAGGAGTAGGGTTGTTATTCTCTCCGGAGAAGGCTTGAACCTGTATAAAAATTCCCGTGTCAATCTCTCTGCGTGGTTCCATTCTAGGAGACCCCCCGAATCAAACAATCTTTACGTAAGATCGGTTCTAAAACACCGACAGTTGGCGCCGTCCGTGGGGATCTTCCGGTAATCTCTTGTCAACATACTCTCTTTTTCCCAAATCTCATGCATTCATGGCAGGAGAATGGAGCGAGGAGCGGTTCGACTTGGCGGTCTGCAGACGTCGACATGGATCTGGGTTTCGATTAAAAGCCAAGTATTGACTCATCCAATGGTGCTGCTGCGCCTCCGGGATCTTCCATGCAGATCCAGAGACAATGTCGTGATGGAGTTGAGGAGGATCCTTATCCCCACTTGAAGACGCCCAAGGGAGGAATATACCTCTCAAAGGACAAGGGTCAATTTGACCAGGACTACACCCAGGTGGACTCACAACACGACGAGAGTTTTTCCTCCAAGTGTCCGAGTCCCCCTAAGGCGGTCCGACTTGGTGAGGCAAGTTCTGGAAGCCACAATTCTAGGACTCCACCAGCATCTGGTGATCCTCTCTCTCCGGATGACGCTAGAGAGAGCGGGATCAAGCATGCTTTTCCTACAAATTCGACCATCTCTTCGCAGATCACACCTGCGGACGGAGACGGTTATAACCCGAGTTCCCTACGGAGGGATTGCTCCAAGTCGCCGATGGTGTCTCGACCACTCCTCAAGTGGGAGGCCTCGGCGCAAGTGAGAATCGTCAACGGAGGTCTTCGTCCTTCCTCGGATTAAGATCACTCTCCTAGAGACCGAGCTAGGGACCTCCGAAGATCACCTGCGCCCCTCGTGGCAGTGGCAAGGGCACCACTGATGGCAGACACGACCAACACCTTCATGAACGCGAGGGAAATTCTCGACATACTTGCACTTCATTGAGGAAGTCTCAAGAGTCTGACATGGAAGATCTTGAGGCTACTCGACGAAAGAAGATTGCAGCCCAGAAGAATTTTCCTGGGCGCATTCAATATCAGTCAGAGGAAGCTCAAGAACTCCAGCACATCAATGACTTGCTCGAGAATCCAACTCGAGAACTCGCCCGAGCGCTAGGGTACGATCTCTTCGTCGAGGAGATCGCACAAAGGCTTCGGTCCACGATGGCAAGGCTGGAAGCACCTCGCCGACATCATTCAGGAAGTCGTAGCAATACAACTTCTTCAGCTACCAGTCAATCGAACATATCACCACGGAGGAATCGACGCAACAGTAAGTCACATCGATCCCCTACTCAGAGAAATGTTTTTCGAACGACTGATGATCAACAAACTCCTCGGAGAGGTGATCGCTCACCATTTCGGCATGGAAATCAACAGCAGATGAACTACGAGGAGTATTCCCCTCATAGGGCCGAGACCTATTACAGGTCAGGTCAACCTGTTACTGGGTATCGTCGAGTACGACCACCTGATAATATCAACCCTTCTTTCCTGCAAAGGAGGCGTCAAGAAGTTATTACCGGATGTCGGACATTTTCGCCTGATCTTTGAGCTGTTCGCTGGCCACCTCGTTTTCGACCAGTGAACATGGAAAAGTTCGATGGCTCCCAAAATCCCATCGAATTCCTTCAAATCTACACAACAGCTGTCCGAGCGGCAGGAGGAGAACATGTGATGGCAAATTACCTTCCAACTGTGCTCGAAGGATCTGCTCGATCGTGGTTACTGAACCAACCACTCGAGTCGATCTATTCTTGGCAACACCTCTGCGACCTTCTACTGGCGAATTTTTAAGGCACTTACAATCGCCCTGGGAAGGAGGACGACTTGCACCAGATGAGACAGAACGACAACGAGACCTTGCGCCAATTCATCAAGCACTTTAGTCAGGTTCGTAATTCAATTCCGGAAGTTTCTGATTCATCTGTCATCAGGGCTTTCAAGCAAGGAGTCCGTAGTAGAAGGATAACAGAAGATATTACTTTAAATCCGCCTACCACTGTCACTAAACTCTTTGAGATGGCTGATCGATATGCGACTTCCTCTGAGGCGGTCGAGTGGAACAACACAATCGATCGAGAAGACAATACCTCTCGAGAGCCAGGCGACATTGGTAAGAAGAAAGATAAGAAAGCAAAAAAGTCCAAGAACAAGACGAAGGGTCAAAAACTCCAAGCCAGCGGTTCCAAGGAGGTTTTGGCTGTGAATGATAAAGAGCCACGCACCTCCAAGCCGCACTTCGACCGAGGCAAAGGTAAGCGCCTCGATCGGAAAAATGACAAGCCTAGGTGGTGTCCTTTCCATAAAAAGGAAGGACATGACCTTCGCAACTACCGGGTCTTTCAACAAAAGCTTGAAGACTACTACAACGGCAAAGGACCACTTCCCACTCTCGAGCAGGTAGGACAAACGAGTGGTCATAAGTCCTCAGATGACGAGGAGGAGATGCCGTTCCAGCATCCGCAACACACCGTTGAGCACATCTACGGGGGATCATCGGCATATGAATCAAAGCGACAGCTTAAGGCTGCTGAACGTGAGGTAAACTCCGTAGATCCTCCTCTTGTCAATAAATTACTGAAGTGGTTGGAAGTCACCATCTCCTTTAAGAAGGGTGACTGCCCGATTCCTTCGACTCGACCAGGTCGGTATCCGATCGTGGTCGAACCCACCATCAACAATTGTTGGGTCAATCGAGTTTTGGTTGATGGTGGCAGCTCGTTAAATATTTTATTTACGAGTGCCCTGGATGAGATGTAAGTACCTAGGACTAAGGTAAGACCGGTACGATACTCTTTCCATGGGATCGTACCGGGATCTTCGGTCAAACCAATTGGCCAAGTTTCTCTTCCTTTAACATTTGGTTCACCAAGTAATTTCAGGACAGAGAAAATCTCCTTTGATGTGGTCGATTTCGATACAGCATATAACGCCATACTCGGACGACCAACTTTGGCAAAATTCCTAATGGCTACTCGTTATGGATATCAATGTATTAAGATGCCAGGTCCCAAAGGAGTAATCACAATTCATTGTGACAAGAAGATGGCGCATACTGCGATCGTTGATCCTCGAGATGGTTGGACAAATACCAACTCGAGAAGAAAGTCAGCCTTCGACTAGCAAGTCGAAGCCTAAAAGTACACCAAAGCCGAACGACAAGGTCAAAGAGGTTCCTCCGACGCAGGGAGCCCTCGAAGACTGTTTGCATCGGGGATACTTCTGACCCCAAGTAGGAAGACGCCCTCATCACCTTCCTCCGAGCTAACACAGATGTCTTCGCGTGGCAAGCATCCGACATGCCTGGAGTCTCCAGGGAGGTGATCGAGCATAGGCTAGCTTTACGGCCTAACAAAGTACCCGTAAAACAAAAATTACGGAGATTTGCCCCTGATCGACGAGATGCTATCAAATCAGAATTGGATAAGCTACTAAAAGCAGGCTTTATAAGAGAGGTCAACCACCCAGAATGGTTGGCTAATCCTGTAATGGTTAGAAAGTCAAACGGCAAATGGTATATGTGCGTAGACTTTACTGATCTTAATAAAGCTTGTCCAAAAGACGATTTTCCTTTACCTCGCATCGATCAGTTGGTTGATTCTACTACAAAGTTGTGAAATGTTAAGTTTTTGGATGCATATTCGGATACCACCGGATCAATATGTGTCTAGACGATGAAGAAAAGACCGCATTTATTACACCATTTAGTATATTTTGCTATGTCAAAATGCCATTTGGTCTAAAAAATGCCGGCGCTTCTTTTCAACGCTTGATGCAAGCGACTTTTTCATCTCAACTAGGTCGAAATCTAGAGGCCTATGTTGATGATCTAGTCGTCAAAAGCATGAAGATACTTAATCATATTACTGACTTACAAGAAACATTCGACAACCTCAGAAAACATCGCTTAAAACTTAATCCTGAGAAGCGTGTGTTTGGAATCTCTTCAGGAAAATTGCTTGGTTTCCTAGTATCTATACGAGGAATCGAAGCAAATCCCGAAAAGATAAAAGCCATTCTCCAAATGCGCCCTCCAACCACAAGGAAAGAAGTCCAGAAACTTCGGCTTTAAGTCGTTTCATCGCACGACTAGGAGAAAAGGGACTACCTTTCTTTAAACTTCTAAAGAAACACGAAGGTTTTGAGTGGTCGAAAGAGGCAAACGCTGCCTTTGAGGATGTCAAGAGGTACCTTACAAGTGCTCCTATTCTGGTCTCTCCAAGGCCAGAAGAAACGCTCTTAATTTACCTAGGCGCCACGCCACAGCGATGAAGCTTGAGATTAGTCGAGAACGTGAAAACGCATACAACGACCGGTTTACTACGTAAGTGAAGTTTTACGGACCTAAGGAGCGTTACCCTCGGGTCCAAAAGCTTCTATATGCACTCCTCATGTCTTCGAGAAGCTGCGGCATTATTTTCAGCGTATAAAATAGTCAGGTTTGTCGAGTTTCCCTTGGGAGCGATCCTCGTAATAGGAAACAATGGGACGTATGGCAAAATGATCAGTCGAACTTGGAGAGTTCGACATCCATTTCGTGTCCCGAACGGCCGTTAAATCCCAGATCTTGGCAGACTTTATCGCCGAATGGACAAATCTGAACATTCAGATCCCGAAGACGATTTCCACGACCGAGGGGCGATGTACTGACGGTCGCTTACTTTAAGTGGCTCGGGGTGGGGTGGTTTCGGTATCTCCTCTAGGAGAGATCTTAAAGTATGCCATACAATTAAACTTTTAGGCCACTAACAACGTGGCAGAATACGAAGGTTTGCTAGCTGGCATACGAGCAAAGCAAAAGCGCTCTCGATTTACCGATTACTCGTGAAAGGAGACTCTCAACTAGTCGTGAATCAAGTCGGGAAAGAGTACGGTGCTCTAACTCGACAATGTCTCGGTATTTATCGGAAGTCGTAAGCTAGAAAAGCATTTTTAGGTTTGAGGCACAATTCATCCTCGAAGGATAATTTCCTCGCAGAACCGGCTTGCTCGAATAGCTTCTTCCCGATCTGTAGTACCAAAAGAAGTCTTCTTGGAACAACTCCGGTTGCCATCGGTCGACGAACCAGAGACACCTCCTATTGAGACGGCCTCTCTAGAATACGAGGATACATGGATGGCGCCCATCTACGAGTATCTTCAGAAGGGTTCTGTACCCGATGATGATCTCGAGGCAGATCGCTTATCCCGAAAAGCCAAAATGTATACTTTGGTTGAAGGAGTCCTCTATAAACGATGTACTCAAGGGGTGCTCATGCGATGCATTCCGCAGAGCGAAGGATTAACACTCCTTCACGACATACATGGTGGCATCTGTGGAAATCATGCTTCCTACTGAGCGGCTGGGTCGGTAAGGCCTTTCGACAAGGTTTTATTGCCAATGACCCTTTACGATGCTAAAGAGTTGGTTAAAAGTGTGTCTAATACCAATTTCATAGCAGGCAAATACACCAACCAGCTCAGGCATTACAAACGATACCTCTATCTTGGCCTTTTGCAACCTAGGGTCTCGATATCCTAGGACCGTTCCCCAAAGCTCCAGGAGGTTTCGAGTTCCTTTTTGTGGCTATTGATCGTTCACAAAATGGATTGAAGCCTAACTCGGATGGGATAACAACGGAAGCGGCAAAACGGTTTATGATGAGATACGTAATTACTCGATTTGGAGTACCGGGTCGAATAATTACAGATAATGGTAAGCAATTTTCGAGCGCAAAATTTAAGAAATTTTGCCATGAGTTGGGCACCAAGTTGTGTTATGCTTCTGTGGTCCATCCCCAAAGTAATGGGGCAGTCGAACGTGCAAACGGCCAAATAATGAGAGGAATTAAGACCCGAGTCTTGACCCGGCTCATCAAACGCTCGGGGCTTGGGTACAAGAGTTACCCTCGATATATGGGCGGTTAAAGACGACTACCGACCAGACTCAGTGAAACACCATTTTTTCGGTCTTGAGTTGAAGCCATGCTTCCTCCGGAAGTGAAGATACGATCAACACGAGTCGAAACTTTCAAAGACTCCAACCAGGAACAACTTCAAGCGAATGATATTAATCTACTCGAAGAAAGGAGAAACCAGGCCTTAATCCGTTCAGCAGTCTACCAACAAGCCCTGCGCAGATATTACGATCGAAGGTCTAACCTCGCAAAGATTCTTGAGGTGACTTGGTATTGAGGCTCTGCCAATCCAAGTCTAATCGGAACAAACTTTCTCCCAAGTGGGAAGGTCCTTACACAGTGGTCGAAGTTACTCGGCCAGGGTCTAAACAAACTAAGCAAATAGTTGGGAGCTAGGATAAAGTTATTAATTTGACTTCAATTCTTAGTCTTTCATTCGTTAATTATCTTTTGAGTTACTAACTACTCGACAAGATGATTTGCAGGAAACAAGATGGATTATATAATACATCAACAAAAGCTTGTTTTTCGCAGGTTTGTTACAAACTACTCTGAAGAGGGAGAGCCCAGTCGCATCTCCTCCGAAACCTTCCGGCCAACTGATTGCATTTCTTCCATCAGACGACTTGCTTCTGCCTCAGGGCAGTCGAAGCCGGCTTCGATGGGTTGCACATTAAGGCTGGGGTGATGAGCTTTAAGTTTTGCCAATGCATAACTTACTGCAGATTCGACCGCCTCCTTTATCGACTCAGCTTGGTTGGCCTTCAGAGTGGTCACCAGTTCTTGCAAAGTCCCGACTTGTTCCCCAATAGTACTTACATGAGCAGCTATCGTATCATCTTGAGGAGCTTTTCCCTCAGTGCATAGCTCACCAAGTACATTGTTCAGGAGCGTGATATTGCCTTGAAGATTAATCTTCATCGCCTCCATCTCTTGTTGGGTACGAGTTGAAGCCTCGCGGAGTTGCTTGTTTTCGACCACTTGCTCTGAAAAGAATAAGACTGGTCAAGCAAAAATAAACTCCTAGAGGAAGAGAAAACAAAAATAATCACAGGTAAAAGATTTCCTTACCTGCTAGTCGAGAATCTAACTTCTCGATTTCTGCATTATGGGAAGCAATGGTATCAGCATGCCTCTTCTCCCATGATTTGATGTCCTCTGCATTTGTCTTAGCAATGCGGACAGTCTCATGATAGATCAAGGTTTTATCCACGACTTGATCTCGAGCCTTCCAGTTCAAGGTCCATTTCTAAAAAAATGGGAGTAAGAAAAGGAAAGAACTCAGTAAAGGACCTGCAGTAAAGAATTGCTTACCTGATAGTCGGGATTTTAACCTCGTAATTTCTTGATCTTTATCTTTGGAGATACGAGAAATCTCGTGAATAACCACAGTTTTATCTTTGACTTCATTCTGGAGTTTTCTCATATCATCTTCTTTTTCTAAAAAAAAGCAACAATCAGGTAAAGATCAACAACATAAGTAGTCTTAAGTTCAAGACTTCATCGTTTATCCTTTCCCCGCACTTTTTCGATTCTTGCAGAGTTGGCTTCTTTAAGCTTCCTCAAGAGGAATTCTACTTTTTCCCATAGCTTTCTCGACTCCTCTTGTTCATAATCGAGCGAGTCGGCCAGGGTCTTTTCGTCGCTATTTAACCTGTAAAGGTTAAAAGTGGACATGAACATTATTAAATTGGTCGTAAGTTCTTCTACAACCATTGATCCAGTCGTAAGTTCTTCTACGACCATGGATCTAGTCGTAAGTTCTCCTACGACAAAGCATCTGGTCGTAAGCTTTTTACGACTAGTACCTAGTCGTGAGTTTTTCCACGACAAACCCCGTAAGCACTATATAAGTAGTCAAGTCGAAAACAACTACGAAAAATAGTGACTTACCACCTCTCTGCCTATTTGCAGAGTTCCTCTTTTTCCTATCGTAGCTCTAGAAGTTGTCGGTGATATTCACCAACAACGGCAATTTGTTCTAGAGCTTTCTGCAAAAAGAAAGACAGTAAGAAATAAGGGAAGACCACATGTATAAGTATCACTAAATACTTACACTCATGGTTGATCGAGCAAATATCGAGTAAACTAGTTCTGGATTCTTCAGCTTGTCCACTCTCTCGACTTGATCCCACCAAACCTTCTCAAGGCGCTCATTGTCAAAAGTTTCCCCTCTATTGGGAATGTCTTTGGGATGAGGGACTCGATGGCGAGATCTAAGCGAAGACCCCACTATGGAAGCAGGTTAAAGAAATCGAATGGTTGAAGTATTCCTCATCTTCTGATTCTGAAATTGCAGTTTCTTTTTGGATACCAGGAAGGAGGTCTGCAACGATTTCCTTTCCCGCATGGTGGTCAGGTACATCACCACCTTGGGCAGAGGCTTCTGCGACTGCCTCTGCTGGTTCCACGACCATTTCAGTAGTCGTAGCTGTAACCTCAGTGGTAGTGGCTGCTACCTTAGTGGTTGTAGCCGCTACCTTAGTGGCCGTAGCTACGACCTCAGCGGTTGTGGTAACCACTTCAGGAGCCACGACTTCTTCCACAACCCGGGCTGTGGACGATCCTTCGACCACTTCTGCTGACACCTCTCCAATTGCTGGAGAGGCGGCAATGGGCTTCTCGATAGAAGCCTCCTCGGGGGCTAAAGGAGTCAGGCTAAAACCAACAAAAGGAAAGCAAGTCAAATTGTGAAAAGCAAAAGGTAAATGCTGTTCTTACACTTTAGCTCGTTTCACATACCTCTGCATCCTGGACTTGATCAGAAACTTAGGAGCTATCTTCCCGACGGAAGATTTCTTCGACTTTCTTTTTCACGATCACGCCCGGGTCGTAGCTCAAGTTGGAGAATAGACTTCGCCACGACCACGCCTGGGTCGTGGATCTTGAACAGGACCATCTCTCGTCTCTCGACTTTTCGGAGGGCCGAGATCAGTCTCGACCACTCCAAGAGCAGCGCTACCCTCAATGGTAGACTCGACTGGATCAGCGTTGTCCTTCACAAAAGACATAAACTTCTTCCAGTTCTCCTTTTCTAGTTGCTTGACAAAACAAGGAGTGGCAGAAACTGTGAAAGTTTTCTTGTCATAATAAAAAGGTACCTTGGCCTTGTGGGCTTTACGCCTAAGAGGTTCTTCGACCTCCTCGGCCTCCTCATTGCATTGCTTCACCTCGGCCTGCTGTAGCCGTGTCCTTGGCCTTGCGGGCCTTGCGCCTCAGAGGTTCTTCAGCCTCCTCAACTTCAGTTGTTTCAACCTCGGCTTCTGTTGCAACCGTGCGTGCCGCAGACTTTGCCGAGGACCTGGTCGAAATGAGGGGACTTGAGCTTGATCCTCCCTTGTCGACGACTCTTGTAAGTCGACGCTTTTTAGTCGGAGGAGCTGAGTCCTTATCCGTTATCACCACGGCACCAATGGTTATCAATTCAGGCTCTTCAACATCCTGACGGTTTTCCATGCCTACTTTCTGTAAAGAAAAACAGAAAAAGAAGGATCACTGACCAGTCATAAGATTTTCTACGACCAGTATCCAGTCGTAAGCTTTTCTATGACATCTCCTTGATTGTAAGATTTTCTACGATCACTACCTAGTTGTAAGTTCTTTCTACGACTATGAAGTCCTTAGAATAAAATCAACTTTTGATTACCTTTAGGCGCTCCATCTTTTCCTCTGCGGATAAAACCGCAAGGATTTGAGGAACTCCCACCCTGGGTGGTGGAGACTTCTCACAAATGAGTTTGACTCGAACGTCAATCTCTGCCTGTGAAAGATCTGTGTAAAATAGATAAAAGCATTCATTAGACAATTTTGAAGAAGACCAAACTAAGAGTTAAGTCGTAAAACTACTTACCCTCCTCGTAGTCCCTGGTCGGGTCTCCTCGCCCCGTGTACCTCCACATGGGAGGTACTAGTTTCTTCAAAGGGCTAATTCGTCGTGTGATGAAATCCTTCACCACATGCCATCCGGTTAACCCCTTTTCTTTCAAGTCCTTTATGGCTTGAATATAAGGGGCAATTCGGCCGATATCCTGGGGAGTCAAATCCCACGAAGGTTTCTTTTCGGCAGCCTTCCTCTCGAAAGTAAGGCTGTCTTCTGAGGTGACTTTCCAGTAAAACCACCTCTTCCTCCATCCTGGCCACGAAGACCTAGTAAACATCTGAATATACTCCCTTGACTTCCCATCATGGAGCTTCAGACCACAACTTCCGGCTATTCCAGTTTGTCGAGCCATTCCATAGAAATATTGAAAGAGCTCAAGGTCCGCTGGAATTCCCAGGTACGCCTCACATAGATACACAAATACGCTTAGCATTGTGATGGAATTGGGACCAAGGTTTACCAATTCCACCCCAAAATGCTCGAGTATGAGTGTGAGAAAGGGGTGAGCAGGCAATCGAAGACCACACTCACAATACGCCTGGAAGATTGGAATTTGCTCATCCTCTCCCGATGGTAATGCCGCCAAAACGCCGCAAACCACTTCACGAGGATCTTCTCTCGAATCTTCGGCGTCGACCGGGGCTTGCATCTTCATCGATCCATCTCCGACTGCCCACTCGAAACTCCCCACCATTTCTCTCGAAAGGGAGATTTTTGTTTGAGTTGGTAGCGGAGAAGACAAGAACTCATTTAACAAAGGAACGATTTGGGGAAAAGTAGAAGTCTAAGTTTTACCCTCGGTAAGTATTTATAACCATGTACCTCGGGCCGAAGGCGTGGCATTCCAAAGGTTGCCACCGCCGAACCACTCCAACGGACATACTAATCGGAGTCGTTTGCAATTCCCTAACTTGTCCGCTCAGAAAATCAGTTCGTTTTACACCTCAAGCTTAAATTACTTCCTTGGTCAGATCTTTTTGACCAAAGAAAATGTTAATCGGAAAGGTTTTTGTTCCGATCACCATACTACGACCACCTCGTGATCGTAGGAGTGTTTTACGACTATTTGATAGTCGTAAGCAATCTTCTTGACCAAGCATATTTCTGGTCAAAGTAGTACACAAATATCGAAGAGTTTTTCCTTCGACTATCTTTCTACGACCCTCTCGTGGCCGTAAGACCATTTATAACTCCTTTACCAAGTAAGTTGCTTTCACTTGAAGCTGGGGGGCTAGATGACGAGGATCTAATAATCCTCATTTTATATTTCATCTTTAATTCTTATTATAAGTAAATGTGACGTCATATGGTCCCTGAGTATACCCCTTAATTTTATAAGGGAGGAGCCTACTAGGTGGTTGTAAGTTATTCTACGACCACCCCCATAATCGTAAGTCATGCTACGACTACCCCATAGTCGTAAGTCTTGCTACGACTACCTTATGGTTGCAAGTTCTTCTATGACCAGGTCAGCCACGACCACCTTATGATCAATTAAACCTACAGACGAGTGAATCCAATTGATTAAGGAATTCAAGCAGTCATCATACACTGTTATTCTGCGAAGTAATAGCATGTAATGCTCCATTATCTCTGATATATAGCTGTCAGGCGGCGTGGAGGAGTTAATACGCCGGTGATTACTGCCAACATGCGCCCGTTACAGGATGTGATGAGGTGCCGTTTCACCCGGAGAAACGGCCACTCCTTCACGGACTATATAAAGGCGGTAATCAGAGAAGGAAAGGACGATTGAATCAAGGCGTAGACACACGCCAATCAAGGGCCATCAGGAAGACAAGCACTATCATCTGTAATAGTCTTAGTTTTTCTCCTGATTGTTCAGAATACACTCAATACCATACACACACAGGAGTAGGGTTGTTATTCTCTCTGGAGAAGGCCTGAACCTGTATAAAAATTCCCGTGTCAATCTCTCTGCGTGATTCCATTCTAGGAGACCCCTCGAATCAAACAATCTTTACGTAAGATCGGTTCTAAAACACCAACAATACTCTATAGTAAAAAAACATGAATGGAATGATTAAAATATTTATTGTCCCAAGTATCAACTGATCAACTGTTATGAGTGCCAAAAGAATGCCATGTCTAGAACAATTGTAATGCTATATATAGTAGTAATCAATACTCTGATGATGAATACAGACTATTAACCTTTTATTCAGCAAAACGAGACAACTAAACATATGAGAGGTAGATTAAAAATAGTTGAAGCATTAGCAGAGATTTTCCATGCAGAACCTCAAGTTATCACTTTTAAGTATTAATGCAGCGAACAGTGAACACTAATGGTCATACAGATAACAGATGCATGAAGCTAGGCAGGAGAAATTGTCACCCAACCAAGGGTCCAGCATGTTCATGGAAATGCAAACTTGTCTCAAGCTCTCAATGTTGAAAATGAAAATAGGTGGTCCAGTTGAAGGTAGGAGCTGTGGCAGTGGAGGGCACAGGAGGTATGAAACCAGCATGGCAGATATTTCAGACTAAAATTATGTATATATTGCTTGGTGAGTTCAGGCAAATGTGCTCACTTGCTGTGTTCTATCACCATGGATCGTTGTTGCAGGAAACCTTGTCAGATAGCCAAGACCTCAATGAGTCAAGATCTCATTTTGTCTCCACAAAACCAATGTTAGAGGTTGTTCTTGACTAGACAAACATGCAAGCTAACATGAGAAGAAGTCTTCAAGCAAGAAATAGAAATATGAATACAATTGTAAAATCTAAAATGCAAATTATATACCTTGCTAGTAGCCACACCGATGATTGCTTTAAGTAAAAGATCTAGCAGTAGCCTCTTTTATCCCCATCGAGAGGAACTCAACTTTAAGATAATTAGGTCGGTGACCCCACCCTCCTAACAAGGATAAATATGTAATTTGACAAAAGTCTGAAGCCGGTCTCTGAAAACAAGATCAGATTAAGAAAGTTGGATATTAGTCAAATGTACATAAGAAGACATAGTCAAATGCATCTAAATCAGATATAGGCAAATGTATATAAGTTTAATCATTTTTCAACTATATGATAGTAAAAAGCACAATATCTAAAAAACATTGAAATGATCCATTGGAGAGAGGTAGAATATATCACAACATAAAGAATAATGTGCTTTCTGTAGTATAAAATCTAAGCGCTATCCAGTTGCAGAAACCAACTCCAATAGCTGCATTGCTACAAACCAGAAAACGAAGATCATAATTCTCAAGGTGTGAGAATTGCACTTTCCAAATGCCATGTTGACCTAAGCTTGGACAACATGTACATATGAATCAACTACCATGCCTGATAGTTTGGTTGACATTAAAGATAGCGACTTGCATCCATGCATCTCCACAGATGGCTCTCCACCTCGTGCAGTTTCCGCAACTCAGCAAGGTCAGACTGATTAACATGCCCAGCCAGCGTGAAGTGCTTCCTTGCCTTCTCAACCATCCCAAGCCTGCAATGTAGCCATCGTCACGCCATTTCAGTAACAATTCAAACAACCACCCTAAATTGATTATGCACATGTTAACATTGAATATTTTAGGACCACAATTTACAACAAATCTGCAGTTTTGGGCATTGGTGTTCTAAATACAGTGCACAATACAGGTAAGCAATCCCTTTCAACTACATTCTGTGATGTGAATTGTATTAAGACCTGACTAATTTACTACAAACCAACCAAAGATAAAAACTTTCCCATCCTTGCAGAACACAAGTTAACTGCAAAATCAAGAATTTTGCTTCCTAAACAAGTAAAAGAGCAAACTACTAACGATCAGCGTGGAAAACCACAACTGTACTGATCTCAAATCAGACAACAAGAAGGAAGGAGAAAGGATAGGTAAGGAGCAACATAATTGTTCCCTACTGGATTAACCCACAGGATAAGTCAGGTAGAATCTGTAAGAACGTATAACACACAGGAGGCAACAACAACAAGAAGGCCAGATCTGTGAATCTATATGGGATTGAGTGCAGTGCAGTTCAATGCAGCACATATGCAACCTACACAAGAGAAAGAATCTCACCGGAGACATAGCACGGCGAGTCGGCCGTGCGCACTGCCGTTTGCCGAATCAAGCCAGGCGGCCTCCTCGCACCTTAGCGGCGTGCTCGGCAGCCTGTTCGCGCTTGCGAGCAATCTTGCGCTTGTGGGCCTTCTTCTCGCGCTTGAGCTTGGTGTGTACCTCGCTGTGCTTCTCCTTGTTCTTGATCTATGACGGCAGCGCCGGCGCCGCCTTCTCCTTCTTCGGCTTCTTCTCGTTCCACCCTTCCTCTCGCCCCCGTCCCTTTGGGACGGCGCGTCGACAGGCTGCATCCGCTTCTTCTCCTTTGCCATCGCTGTCGTCATCTTGGTGGAGGCCATTTTTTTTTGCGCTGAGGCCGTCCCCACTAGCAACACCGAAAGGATTGGGCCTAAGGTTCGCTTCTTCTCCTTCGCCATCACCGCCGTCGTCTCGGTGGAGGCTGCTATTTTTGTGTGTGGAGGCCGTCTCCACCAGCGGCACCAGGAGGATTGGGGCTAGGGTTGGGGATGGAGCAAAGGCGCTAGTGGAGAAGGGCGGCAGGGGAGGCGGAGGGATGGGGAGGGGAGACGGAGGAGGGGGAGGAGTAGGGCTGAGCGTGGAGGAGGCGGCCGTCGTGGGAGGCGAGGGAGGGGAACAGCGGAATGGAGATGGTGTGGGATGCAAGGAGATGAGGAAGAACAAAAAAGGCGTGCGGGGGAAGATGAAGGAACGCCATGATGTGCCTACATGTCACGAGTTGAGCTAGCGCGCGCCGAGCAAGCCCTGATCCAATCGGACGGACGTGGACGCAACCGAGTGCAATCCGACGGCGCCAAAAAAAACTGACGTGGCCACCCTGGCCGAGCCTCAAGTTAGCCTCCTTTTATATAGAAGGATGTTCATCACACGCGTCATCAAGTCAGTCATGACTCATGACTAGAGTTTTTGGTTGATATGGTACTACTTACGGTGGTAATAGTAATTTTAGTCTCCTCTCGACGTTAAATACCAAAAAATAGCACCACAGAGCTACCAACAGCTGACACGTAGCCAAATCCAGTCTTCAGGGGGCCGAACTCAACCTCCACCATACCCCAAGGGGCGGGACTTCCCCCTCGTGCATCACGTGTGAAATTCGGGCCACTCGGGTACGGACCAAGCTAGTCCGGCCCCAGGAGCATGGCAGAGGGCAATGACACGCCCTAGAGGCACGGAGGGGGCTTTGCCGTGCCCTGGAGGTACGACCAAGGATTGGCGTTGGTGAGGTTAAAAAATAGATTTTAAAAAATTATTTTTTGATACTATTTGACACTTTTTGAGACTATTTGAAAAACTATTTAACACTTAAAAAAATATTTTTCCTTTGATTTTTTTACTTCGCACTCGCAGCTTCAAATGTATTATTATATGTACCAGAAAAAAATTCACAATTTTTTCACATGAAACCACGATGCAGCACAACACAATCTCCTTGAGGTAGTAACGATTCGTCAAGACGAGCGCGGCAATGACGATAATACATCATCATCGACGCATGCATGACGGGTGCAGGTGCACCATGCTTGACACTATTTAACATTATTTAATACATTAAAAAATTTCAACCGAGAGCACTTTTTTTCATTGATTTTTTTTGCCTCGCACTTGCAGCTTCAAATGTATTATGACATGTACAAAAAAAAGAATTTCCACAAATTTTTCATACGAAATCATGGCGCAACTTCAAACTTGGGTGTCTACTGTCGCCATCACCACCCTTCGCTGCCCTCGTGGCTCGGTGAGTCGATGGACGGTGCATGTGAAACACTATTTGACAAGACGATGGCGGCGGACAGTAGTACATTGTCACCGGCCGCCGCGGCGGGGGTGCATGTGCACTCATGCTTGGTACATGTGATAATACATAGAAAATCAAGCATAAAAGGAAAGCGTGTGTTGGATTTGGTTCTTTCTTTGTTAATTTGAAAATCAGGCATAAGGCATAGAAAATCAGACATGCTTGTTATTGGATTTGGTACATTCTTCGTTAATTTGTCGGTTTAATGTGGATGACATTTTTAAATGTTGTACTATACCACAAGCCGATAAGTATATCTATGAACTAACTAAGGGAAATATTTGGTATGCAGATCATATAATACCATAACCATACTTGTCGACTCGTGTGCGATTGTGCAAGAGTGAGACTGCGACGGCAACGTGAGCAAGTAGGCGACAACCTAACCCGAGCAGCTAGGGCAGCAGGCCACCACCGTTCATTGACTCATGAGCAAACGAGGGTAGCGATGGCGACGGTTAACACCCATGTTTGAAGTTGCGTGTGATGTGCTGCACCGTGATTTCATGTGAAAAAATTTGCGATTTTTTTTCCTGGTACATTTAATAATACATTTGAAGCTGCGAGTGCGAGGTAAAAAAAAAAAATCAAAGGGTAAAACATTTTTAAAGTGTTAAATAGTGTCAAATTTTTTTTAATCTATTTTTTAACCCCACTCACGCCAATCCTTTGCCATGCTATGGAGGTACGGTATTGCCCTCTGCCATGCCCCTAGGGGCCGGACTAGCTTAGTCCGTGTCCTAGGGTTTGGATTTCACACATGGCGCTTGGAGGGAAGTTATCGCCGTCAATACTGCCATATCAGCCAAAAACTCATCAATAGTAAGCAGATACTTCGGAAATCATGGACAGACTCGTCAATACTGAAAGAGAGCTGAGAAATAGAGGAACGTGCCACCGGAAATTCTGTCCATCTCTCGGCCAAAATGCACCATGCAGTTCAATATCAGTAATCTCACCAAGAGCATGTCAAGTTGTCAAACCCAGCAGGCATGCGGCATGCGGCATGCCATGAAATTTTATTGCTCGTCTTATGGTCAAATCTAGAGTTGCTAAGAAAAAAGAGAGAGAAATATGCTAGAAATTATCACTAAAAATAAAACATCTAGCCATTTATCTGGTGATCTGAGTTATAACGGCTTAGATTAAAAGAAAAAGGCTACGTTAACTTAACAATCCAAACCGAGAGAAATATAGAATAAAAGATAAATAAAAATTAGCAATTTAATTTCTACACGAACTTTCAAATAAACATCCATAAATAACTAAATTTTGAAATAATAATTAAATAAAAATTAGCAAATTAAAAGAAAGATTGCATGTCAAGTACATTTCAAATGAACTAAAATTCGAATAAAAATAATAACAATAGCAATTCCAAACGTAAATCCATAAAAAAACAAAATTTCGGACTAATAACTAAAATAAAATAGAGATTGGATTTTTTTACATGAATTCCAGTTTAAAATAAAAAAGAAATCCATGGCAAGTATGATCCAAAAACATACAAATTCGGAGTAAAATTCAAAGGATGATTAGAGATTTGACTTGTAAACAAATTTGAAACCTAAATTCCAAAAATATTTTAAAAAAGTTAAACCTATACTGATTAGGCACTTCGAGGAGGCTCCCGTGTTAACAAGAAAGATCTAGCTATCTATCTTGCGAACCCCAAGTTATAATTGCTCAGATCTAGCTATTATATACTAAAAGTCGATGACAATTATTTTGAGTTGCTAAGAAAAAAGAGAAACATGCTAGAAATTCTCACAAAAAGCAAAACATCTATCCCTTAATTTAGCTGGTCCTCATTTTAAAGGCGTAGTTTTGATAGTTGACTATTTATATCTATACTAATTTTATACACTTATAGAACAGATCTAGCAATTTATCTATTGGACCCAAGTTATAACGGCTTGTATTAAAAGAAGGAGTCCATGTCAAGTATAATCCAAACTAAGAGAAATTCGGAATAAAAAATAAATAAAAATTAGCAATTTGATTTTCATACGACTTCTAGAGTAACATCCATAAATAACAAAAATTCGTAAAAATAATTAATTCAAAATTAGCAAATTAAAGAAAGAATCTATGTCAAGTACAAACAAAATGAACTAAAATTCAGAAAATAATAATAATAGCAATTTAATTTTCATACAAATTCCAAAGTAAATCCCCAAAAAATAAAATTCGGAATAATAGTTAAAATAAAAAAAGAAAATAGGATTTTTACACAAATTCCACCTTAAACCCCAAAATAAATCCATGTAAAGTACGATAAAAAAACTGCAAATTTAGAATAAAAATTAAATGATGAATAGAGATATGATTTGTAAACCAATTTGAAACTTAAATTCCAAAAATATTTAAAAATTTGAACCTATACTGATTAGATACTCCGAGAAAGCTCCGGTGTTAACCAGAAATATCTAGCCATTTATCTCGTAGCCCAAGTTATAATATTGATTAGGCATTCTGAGGATCCTCCCGTGTTAACGAGAAAGATCTAGCCATATCTGTCTCGTAGACCTAAATTATAATGGCTCAAGTCTATCTATTATATACTAAAAGTCAATGAGAGGTGATGTACAATTGCCAAGAAAAAAGATAAACAGCCTAGAAATTCTCACAAAAAATATGTCTTTTAGTTTGATTGACCCTAATTATGATTGATAGCTCATAACTACTAGATGTTACAAGAAAAATAAACACATGCTAGAAAATCTAAAAAAATCTAGCCATTAATTTGGTGGACCCAATTTATAATTAAAAATCACAACCATTAGATGATTAGGCAACCTATTTAAACTCAAAAGATAAGAGATAATTGATGTGTTTTTAGATTAGAAGATAAGAAGGAAATTAAAGTTAAAGATAGGGCATAGCCTAAATAGACCACATGTGAAGACAAAAAAGGGAACCCAACCCACGTACATCTCACTCGGTTGTTTTTCTGAGCGCAAATAAGGAATACGAAGAGTTTTTGAAATGGAAATAAAAATAGAAATGAAGAAAATATTTTTTTCTAAGAAGGTACAAAACGGACACACACGACACACGTCTCCTACACACGACAAGAAATTTTGGAAGTCTTAAAGTGTCACTGAAAGATGAACACGTGTACTTAAATTATTTAGGCAAAACATACCACGTTGGATCGATCCAAGTGGGTGGGACGTAGAGAAGTCATCTAAGGTTAAATAGAAACAAATATATGGAATACATCTGCATTAGTGTGATTGAACCTTTGTAATATTTATGCACAACTAGTTACATTTTACCAATCTATAACAATTATGCCCGGCGCGGACCACCTTGCTAGTGTTAGAAATGATGCGTATTTACTGGCCAAAAGAAAATCCAACCATTGAATGCTCTTTTTATATCATTTTCCGCGAGTTGACTTAGGTCATTTCCAGGAATTGAAGTGTCATGCAAGATAAAAATTCAAGGTTATTGTGTTTTTATTTTCTTTTGAGATAAATGAAGTTCACGGCTAAAAGAGTATATCTAGAAGGCAAATAAGAGAAGCCATTACGCACATACTTGAACAGAAGTAAGAGTGCTCTCACAACTAAAACTCTAGGTTTAAAAAAAAAAACTCAAGTGTCATTTAACCGTAATCATCCCATTTAATTTTTAAGAGAAGTAGCTATATTTTCTTGGATGTTGTCTTTCGCATTTTTGTCGAATGGTTCGTCTCCAATGTAAAGATCTAAAATAGACTGGCACAAGAGCTTGCTATGGATGCTCCCCAATTCTTCTCCTTCAACTACACAAACACACAAAAGATAGCTTATTAATTAAGAGCGTTAGGTACCAATTTAATTAACCTTATAAACTCACAAACATTTGAAATAAATAGACATCAAACATGACAGGGATATATCATTGCATAGAAATTTCACCAGTGATATATTTTCTAAGGGACATTGATGACTATACGGTTCACACCACAAACGGATCCTATGGATCTCTAGGACACAAAGTTTATCGATGTAAATGATTTGCCACTTTCTGGGGAAAATATAAGCAACTATTAGCATATAGAACGAAAACAGAAGGAACATCCTATCAGTTATTATTATTGCCATCACAGTTCAAACAATTAGAAAAAAGAAACTTGATCACCTTAATTTTGCAAAATGTATGGATTATCTACAGAATTATTTGTACTGACTTATCTACGTGCATTCAGAATATGGACCAAATGTGTGAATAAAATAAGGGAATGCTGCCAGGTACTCAGACCGGATACATATCCATTCATTGCAAAACAAATAATCAACATATCTTCCTGATTCTTAAAATCCTTCGTTTCATCAATACAAAACCCATATCTAAGATCTCAAACCAACTAAAAAGAAAGGGAAGCAAAAGGACAATGAACTTACTACTTATTTTAAGCACATGGTTTGATTCCCTCGAAAGCTCAATAACGGACCCTTTTGGTAATTTGTATTCATCCTTGAAAAGTGAAACAAAACTGTGGAAGATCCAGATGTCAGAGAGAGGACAAAATTAAATACTAATCGTTGAACTCGATGAACAGAACATATGCTAAGATTGGAATATATGCTTTAACACAACTAATGAAGCAACATTATCCAACTAAAGTGGCACTGGCACACTTAAAGCAATAAAAGATGAGTATTTCAGGACTAAATTAGAAGATTAATAATTGCTATTAGCTAACAATTGTTGCAACTTGCATGTGAGAATCGAAGCTCCTTAGTTCTACGAACAGAATAAGCAGTTAATGCCACTGAAACATCACAAACCTGATAAGAACTCGTTTTGGTATCTAACAAGCCTACATTCCCACAGGATTATTAAAACCAGCAGTAGGGGTCAAGGCCCACATTTGTTGCAATTCTATCAACATAAACATATCGGCCTGAAGTTCATTGCAATAAACATTATATTAGTGTCTCTGATACGAAAATAAATTGGAAATCAGTGCACCGCCATCTATTAGCTCTAACGTCAAAAAAGCAAACACCCAACATGTTGAGTATGGTAACTTATATCCTAACCTATGACTTGAAGATGTGTTCTACAAGGATTCTTATCCTAATCCTATTAGGAATAAATAGGATTATGATTCCTACTTCTTTTTTGAGGAGAACTAGGAGATACTATATAAAGTCATGAGGGTGATCATGGAAAACATATGCCACAAATCAACTCATCCAAAGCAAAAGGTACACGAAAGGATTAGAGGTTAGATTAATCTTTACCACTAGATTCTTGTATAGAGCAAGGATCCGAGGGTCCTAAAAGGTTGAGAGGGTTATGAGAGAGTGACAGTCCATTGTACTCTTATGAGGTTGTGCTTAAGGAATTTGCGGTCGGTTTCACCAAATCTTTCTCTCTCGTTGTGATTATTTTGTCGCCGTTATTTAGTTCTCTCTACGAGATTCATTTCCTTCATTCTTGATACCGTGCACGCTCGTGCCATTTCTCACAAACTATGATCCGATCTGGGGTTGCTGCGCATAAGAGGTATCAGAGTATAACAAGTGGTATAAGAGCCAATGCCGGATTAATCAGATTTACGAGAAGGTCGACAAAGCATCATGTGGCACAAAATCAATATCGATGTCTACAATGTGGAATCAAGTGGAGAAATTTGACGTCTGAGAAAATTTTGGCGTGTGGTAATGTGTGGTGAAGGATGTTTGTCCAGCAAGGGTTAATCGATGCTCTTGAAGGGGACAAACCAGAAAAGACGTCTGATAAAGACTGGAAGGTGATGGAGCGGAAGGTTGTTAGTACAATCCGTCTATGTCTTTCAGGTGAGGTAAAGTACTCAGTGATTAAAGAGAATTCACCGAAGTAACTATGGAGTGACTTAGAAGAATTGTATATGGCAAAGTCGCTGACAAACCGGTGGGTGCAGAAGCGACAATTGTTCAGGTTGCGCATGGAGGAAGGCAATGGTTTGTTGACCATCTCAATGTCTTCAACAAGCTTATCACACAACTGACTAGTGTGGATGAGAAAATTGAGGATAATGATAAGGTCGTCATATTGGCATCATCTCTACTACCATCGTGGGAGCAATGGTGATGAATATTCTTGTCAGGAAAAACACTCAATTTTAACGGAGCAGTGACAAAACTATTGAAGGCTTGAAGAAGCCATCGGATTGTTCATCCTCGAATGATCAAGCATTGGTTGCCATAGGTATTGCACGCAAAAGCAAAAGTCACAGGAAGAAGGGCAAGAGCAAGGGAACATGTGTATGCTATCTATGTGACGAAGGTCGTCATATGATAAATGACTGTCCAAGTTTGAAGCAAACGAGGGATGCATGCTCAGTGGCGGCAGCGAAGGATGAATCGGACGTACTAGTCACCAGTCAATCAGGTACTTCTCATGGATGGATATTAGATTCAGGTTGTTGCTTCCATATATGTTCGGCGAAGGAGATGTTTGACAAAGGCTCTATGCCCGACGGATGGAACTGTTCACTTACCGGATTGCAAGGAGTGTGCAATTACTGAGGTGGGAGATTACATTGGAGATGTATGATGGAGCACATCGCACATTGACGGGAGTTCGGTATGTTCCCAGCTTAAAGAAGAATCTAATATAAGTGAGATCGCTTGAAATCGAAGGTTGTGAGGTATCACTTCGAGGTGGAGTTATGCGAGTTAATTGCAAAGGGCATGCAATCATGAAAAGTATCTAGAGCAATGGATACCGATTGATGGGTAATCATCAGGGAAGAGCAACCAATGGGAGGTCTGATAAAAATCCTGATCGGAAGAAGGAAACTGTGTCGTCAGCGGTAGGCACTCAGATCTCATCTACAGTTATGTGCAGAACTGCAAAGATGGTTGCAAAATCTAGCAGGCGTAAAGGCGAAGGTGCGAGCTTTTAGAAGAATACGTAGTGGGACCAAACACACGGTACCGACGAGCAGGTGGAGCTCGGAGGCGGTACAAACCTATGGCATGGAGGACTGTAGGAATAGAAGGTGTGTTTAACCAAACTACACAGCTAAGGAGCTCTCAGGTGGAGTTTCCAGGCGGGCTAGCTCGGATACCGACACACATTGCGGTGATATGCATGATCCCATGTGGTAGGGGCACTCCCAAAGGTGGGAGGAAAAAACAAAAAAGGTGGAGCTGACTAGGAGCAGGTCCTTAAAGGAGCACGATGACTTCAACAGATAAGAGTTAATATGGAGATTGTTGAGTATGGTGAATCATATCCTAACCTACTAGGACTTGGAGATGTGTTCTACAATGATTCCTATACTAATCCTATTACGATTATGATTTCTACTTCCTTTTGGTGGAAAACTAGAGAGCACTATATAAAACCATGAGGGATAGTTATAGAGAACATAAGTCACAAACCAACTCATCCAAAACAAGAGTTGCACAAGAGGATTTGATGCTAGGTTATTCTTTAGCACTAGATTCTTGCATAGGGCAAGGATCCGAGGGGAGTAACAATCCTTTGTACTCTTTTAAGGTTGTGCTTAAGGAATTTACGATCCGTTTCGCCAAATCTTTCTCCCTCGTCGTGATTATTTCGTCACCGTTCTCTCTACAAGATTCATCTACTTCGTTCTTTATATCGTGCATGCTCGTGTCGTTTCTCATAAACTCTGATCCGATCTGAGGCTGCTACACATAAAAAGGGGCATAAGAGTATAGCACAACAGCTTGCACAACAAAGGAGTCAACAAACTAATTAAATCAGTGTTACACACAACCTAACAAAAATGGTTCTAGTTTTCTCTAGATTCATTTAATGTGCGTCCTGACTTCTCTCTAGATGCAATATGAAACTAGATACATTATGCATGATGCACACTAGACGGTATTATGTTAAGAAATACAATCCAATGATATGTGGGATAAAGAAAGCATTGTAGTAAGCTCGTCTACAATAGCGAACCAATATTAATGAGGTTCGTCTGTATTTCTGATGATAAACACTAAAGCAAGAACCAGAATTACAGTTACCTCTGAAGCAAATCTTTGGTGTCTGGTCCACCGAACTTCTGAAGCCTGCTTCTTACGCTCTTCTCAAACGCGCTGCGAACCGAGCGAATGCTCAGCCTCCCATAAACTATCTGAAGCCTAACCGTCATCCGTATGTCGCGCTCTAGCACATCGTCGATCAGCGCAACATTTTCCTTCAATTCAGAGACACAGAGCTTCTGGTACTTCTCCCTCAGCTGTTTCAGATCGTTGTCATCCGCATACACACCTACACAAAACAACATTTCAAAACTTCTTGTTGCAGCTTTTTTTTCTACGGAAAGATTAAAGATGTGATTTTTAGCGGGTTACCGAACGCATAGACGACGATGGACTTGAGGCCGAGGATGGTGGTCTTGCGGAGGCCGACGCCGAGGAGGCGGCGGCCGCCGGCGGCCTCGTCGGGGAATGCGGCGCCGGTGCGGGGCTCCACGGAGCCGGGAGCGGCGCCGTCGGCCAGGGAGAGCGAGGCCCAGAGGGCGCGGAGGCGGCGGGGTGCGGGAGCGGCCGGCCCGCGGATTTGGCGGTGAGGGTGAGGCTGGCTGCCGCCGCCGCCGCCGCGGCGGCGGCGGCGATTGCGGCGGCGATGGCGGCGCGGTTGGGAGGCGGGGGAGGTGGGAGGCGGGGGAAGGTGGCGATGGGGAAGCGGAGGGAGACCATGGCCGAGGCGAGGCGGAGGCGGAGGCCGGGGAGTGTGGCTTAGTGTGGTGTGGTGTGGTGTGGCCGACTGGCCGTGTGGGGGACGGAGCACGCGATGTGGACGAGCGGCAGTTGGCGCGTGGCGCGTGGGAGGCGGCAGTGCCAATGTACTCTCTTTTGGATTATCGTATTGTGCTGGTTATTTTAAGAGAAAATTTCTTACGGTTATGTTGGTTATATCTTTTAATACGCCATCACTTTTTCTTCCGTCTTTGACATTCGATCTCAACTTTTATTTTTTATTTGCCACTCTTGTTAGCCTTATTAGATCCAACCACCGTTAAACACTGAAAAGTTATCAAAATATCCATCTTACCCTTCTTCCTTCTCACTCTTTCTCTTCTTCATACCCATGTGGTCTGCCTTCACCCCTCTACCCGCCATCCCGGCTGTCTCAACGCCGTCTCTCTCCGACTCGTGCCGCTTCCCCCTGCCCGTGCAACCTCCCTTACCCACGCTGCCTCCCCTGCTTGCTATCGCCTATGTTCTTCGCCTCCATCTGACTCGTTGCCACCGTCTCCACCTCCCAGTTGACGTCGCCAGCACTGGATTCAGCGTCCCTAACCTCGCAGCCATCGGATCCCGATCCTGCCATGCACAACCGTTCACTAACATTCGGGAAGATGTGTCGGCAACGGCGTAACCGAGCTCGCCGGCCTCGATGTGCCGCTGTCGCTCATTAGTGGGGAGAGAGAGGAGAGAGAGGAGGGATGAAGAAAAAGGTGGAAGAGCAAGAATGACAAAATAAGTATTTTTACACATAATTTAACAGTCAAGTCATGGTGTACCGATAAAAGTGGCAAAAAAAAGATGGAAGTGGAGATCCACTAGCAACAAAAGGAGAAACAGTTTCGCGGTGACATTTCAGGATCCCACCAACTTCCAATAGTAGATAAGAAATTTCCTAGCAGCCTAGATTTGTTTGCAGATAGTTAATTTCGCGTGTATTTGTTTAAGATTTTTTGCAGAATGGACTGACGGCAATCTGAACCCACATCACGCAACAGAAAGCCATCAAATTCCATCAGTTCAATTGATTCCCCTCGTTGGTTCGTGCAGAAGCATCGGGGACAACATGGAGAGGCCAACGAAGAGAAGAACACGGCATGGATTGGATCTAGATAGTCCCGCCATCGTCCAGCTCATTTTGTGTCACTACGCTGTAAAAATCGACCGTAACATCGTCACCATCAGAACATTTTTTTAATGATTTAATCTATTTTTTTAACAAAATATTTTAAAGATAATATCTCTATAACTTTATTTCTAATTCTGATCTTGCGAGTGCTATCACGCCGTTTCTCTTAGCGTGACAGGACTTAACCCAAAAAACGGACGCGTGCTGGTTTAGAGGGCTATCGTGACAGATTTGTCCACGCCGTGATACGTGACATTACAAAGTGTTTTTGTCACGTCACAACCGTATCATCGTCACCATCAGAACTTTTTTTTTATGATTTAATCTATTTTAAAAAATATATTTTAAAGATGATATCTCCATAACTTTATTTCTAATTCTGATCCCGCAAGTGCTGTCACACCGTTTCTCTTGGCGTGACAGGACTTAACCCAAAAAACGGACGTGCACTGGTTCAGAGGGCTATCGTGACAGCTTTGTCCACGCCGTGGTACGTGGCGTTATAAAGTATTTTTGTCACGGCGTGGTCAAAGTGGTTAGAATTAGAAATAAAGTTACAGAGAGATTATCTTTAAAATATTATTTAAAAATGGATTAAATCATTGAAAAAAGGTCTCACCATCATGCTTATCTCTATTGCTAGCGCCCTGTGATGATGTGTGTCGTAGCTAAAAGACTAGACAGATGGGTACAGGGACCCTCCGTACAGCGGAGGCCCTCCGTACCCTTCGTCTTGGGTGAGGGACCGGATAGAGAGAGAAGCCAAGGATATGTATGAATATGTGTATTGCTTGTGTAAAAATGAGAGAGAGAGATCCCCTTATTACATGCCCACGGGGCTTTATTTATAGGAGGCAAGAAGGGACATTTACCTTCTTGCCCCTGAGGCGAGAGAGAGAAAGGGCATTTTAGGTACATTTGCCCTAATATACACTATATAGACCGGATTTACGCATGAACAAGATCCCCGACGCCACACCGGTATTCCCGACGATCCGAGGCGGGGCACCCTTGGTGCCTGCACGACAACTCCTCGTCTGCGTGGTCCGAGGTCGCGAGGACAGATCCGTGATCCCGAGGCGGCGAAGCGTGTCGAATCGCCCGCCCCTCGGAGTCGGGATACCCCGAGAAGTTGACGCGGATCGCCTTCACCGAGGCACGGCCTCGAGGCGGGCGACGTGTCGGGCCGCCGCCGAGGCCGTAGCCTCGAGGCGACGGCGAGCGAAGCTGGAGCTGAAGCCGCCCACCGAGGCGTTAGCCTCGAGGCGGGCGTCTGAGAGATGAGCCGCCCACCGAGGCCATAGCCTCGGCGCGGCGGCAGCGGTCAGCAGAAGCCGCCCACCGAGGCATTGGCCTCGAGGTGGGCGGCGGCGGTTGATGAGCCGCCCCACCGAGGCCATAGCCTCGGCGGCGGCAGCAGCGGTCGTGTGAGCCGCCCACCGAGGCATTGGCCTCGAGGTGGGCGGCGGCGGTTGAGCGAGCCGCCCATCGAGGCATTGGCCTCGAGGTGGGCGGCGTGTAGTGGCGGAGCATAGGCGCCATGGCAGTCACTGCGGTCTTCAAATTTCGATTATTTCTCTGGTGTGGCCGCTTGGGATGCTCCTGTTGGGGGCCTAGTACCGTCCCCCCTTTGTCCGCTCCTGGTCAAGCGTCCTCGTGACTTGGAGGGGTGCGAAGGTTCTTTGCCCGATTACCCGAGGGGTTACTGCTGGGTTCGCTCGAGGTCGCCGAGGCTGGCGAGGGGGAGGCGAAGCCTCGCGCCGTCCCCCAGACTTTTTTTAGATAGGGCTCCGGGGAGCCCTAACGCTATGTTGCGAGGGGGAGGCGAAGCCTCGCACCGTCCCCCACACCTTTTTAAATAGGGCTCCGAGGAGCCCTAAGGCTTTGTTGCGAGGGGGAGGCGAAGCCTCGCGCCGCCCCCACACCATTATAGATAGGGCTCCGAGGAGCCCTAACGCTTTGTTGCGAGGGGGAGGCGAAGCCTCGCGCCGTCCCCCACACTTTTTTAGATAGGGCTCCGAGGAGCCCTAACGCTTTGTTGCGAGGGGGAGGCGAAGCCTCGCGCTGTCCTCGTCGAGGCAATCATGCTTGCGGATGATTCATGCCTGCTGTGTCCTCTTCGCAAGCTCCTCGCGTTCCGAGTGTGACCCGATTGCTTGTCGCCGAGGCAAGGTTTTCGGAATGACTAGGTTTCTTTGCGAACGAGCGCGAATGTGTGTAATCTCACCACCGAGGCAGGAGGCTCATTAGTCGCCGAGGCGGGGCCTCGTAGCGACGAGGGGCGCGCGTTTGAGCGCGGTTTGAAATGTCTCCCGCCGGGGCAAGGCCCTCGCGTCGGGGGACTCCCTAGTCGCCGAGGCGAGGCCTCGGAGCGACGAGGGGTGCGCGTTTGAGCGCGGTTTTAAATGTCTCCCGTCGGGGCGAGGCCCTCGCGGCGGGGGACTCCCTAGTCGCCGAGGCGAGGCCTCGTAGCAACGAGGGGCGCGCGTTTGAGCGCGGTTTGAAATGTCTCCCGCCGGGGCGAGACCTCGCGGCGGGGGACTCCCTAGTCGCCGAGGCGAGGCCTCGGAGCGACAAGGGGTGCGCGTTTGAGCGCGGTTTTAAATGTCTCCCGTCGGGGCGAGGCCCTCGGCGGGGACTCCTAGTCGCCGAGGCGAGGCCTCGAGTAACGAGGGCGCGTTTGAGCGCGGTTTGAAATGTCCCCGCCGGGCGAGGCCTCTGGCGGGACTTTAGTCGCCGAGGCGAGGCCTCGGATCGACGAGAGGTGCGCGTTTGAGCGCGGTTTTAAATGTCTCCCGCCGGGGCGAGGCCCTCGCGGCGGGGGACTCCCTAGTCGCCGAGGCGAGGCCTCGGAGCGACGAGGGGTGTGCGTTTGAGCGCGGTTTTAAATGTCTCCCGTCGGGGCGAGGCCCTCGCGGCGGGAGACTCCCTAGTCGCCGAGGCGAGGCCTCGTAGCAACGAGGGGTGCACGTTTGAGCGCGGTTTTAAATGTCTCCCGCCGGGGCGAGGCCCTCGCGGCGGGTGTGTTAGTGTACGCCGGGGCTTGGGGCCGCACGCGGCGTCTTTGTTGCCACGGTGATGGGCTTATTGACGATGCCATCCTTGTGGGCTTATACACCGAGGCCGTAGCCTGCGAGGTATGCGCCGGGGCTCTTCGGCCATGCGCGGCGTCTTTGTTGCCATGGTGATGGGCTTATTGACGATGCCATCCTTGTGGGCTTATACACCGAGGCAGTAGCCTACGAGGTGTGCGCCGGGGCCCTTGGGCCATGCGCGGCGTCTTTGTTGCCACGGTGATGGGCTTATTGACGATGCCATCCTTGTGGGCTTATACACCGAGACCGTAGCCTGCGAGGTGTGCGCCGGGGCTCTTCGGCCATGCGCGGCGTCTTTGTTGCCACGGTGATGGGCTTATTGACGATGCCATCCTTGTGGGCTTATACACCGAGACCGTAACTGCGAGGTGGAGCGCCGGGCTCTTGACCATCTACGGCGTCTTTGTTGCCACGGTGATGGGCTTATTGACGATGCCATCCTTGTGGGATTATACACCGAGACCGTAGCCTGCGAGGTGTGCGCCGGGGCTCGTCGGCCATGCGCGGTGTCTTTGTTGCCACGGTGATGGGCTTATTGACGATGCCATCCTTGTGGGCTTATACACCGAGGCCGTAGCCTGCGAGGTGTGCGCCGGGGCTCTTCGGCCATGCGCGGCGTCTTTGTTGCCACGGTTATGGGCTTATTGACGATGCCATCCTTGTGGGCTTATACACCGAGGCAGTAGCCTGCGAGGTGTGCGCCGGGGCTCTTGGGCCATGCGCGGCGTCTTTGTTGCCACGGTGATGGGCTTATTGACGATGCCATCCTTGTGGGCTTATACACCGAGACCGTAGCCTGCGAGGTGTGCTGCTCACTCCGTAGAGTGAGGTTTTCTCTTTCTTCTTTTTCCCTTCTTTTCTTTTCTTTTTTTTTAAGCCACGGCACAAAGAAAAACCGAGCTCCAGATGGCCACACCCTTCCACTATTACTGACATACTATTATCTAGCGATAGCTTGCGACCTATGGTCCGTAGCCAACGCATCATGTATGAAAGCATTGAATTTTCTTGACTAAGAAAACTAACCTCATGCACCGCTAGCCTGCCGACTCGCGTCCCTGTGGCATAAGAAGAGGCAGGACCTGCCTGGCCGGTCTAGCGCCTAGTGTTGGCCCTGCCCTTTGAAGCCATTGCGGGGGCGCTGTCGAAGGGAAGCAGCCGGATTTGCTTCGGGTTGGAGCCGGAAGCGAAGAGGGCGAGGGGTCCTCGAGGCCGGAGGCGTCGCTTCGAAGGGGGCCCGGGGGATGGGGCGCTCAGTGAGCTGGGTCGACCGGAGGGGGCCGGAGGCGGAGGCGGCAGAAGGGGGCCCGAGGCGTGGCGGCGGCGGGGCCCAAGCATCCCAAGGGTGCTCCGGGACCTCCGTGCTTGGTGTGAAGGCCCGAGGCATCCCGAGGTGCCCCGAGGTGGCGGCTGTGGCGACGAGGAGGTCAGGCTGCCTCATGGCGGCATTTAAAGCGGGGGGCCTCGCCGTCTCGTCGGAGGAGGAGGACCCGAGGAGGGGGGGGCTGCTGCCTGGCTCAGGTGGCCGGAGGCGGCTCAAGGGCGAGGTGGGCCTGAGGCGGCTCGAAGGGGCCGCGCGGGTGATTGGATGTGTGTCCTCCGAGCTGGCGAAGACAGGGGGCTCCTAGTGGGGGGGCCTTCCTCCCGAGGGGTCCAGACCGGAAGCGGAGAAGAGGGGCTCCGGAGGGTGGCGGCCACGATTTGGTGAGGCGGAGGCTGCTGGGTCCTCGGGTACGAGGCGGAGGTGACCCGAGGGGCTCCGGAGGGTGGCGGCCACGCTTTGGTGAGGCGGAGGCTGCTGGGTCCTCGGGTACGAGGCGGAGGCGACCCGAGGGGCTCCGGAGGGTGGCGGCCACGCTTTGGTGAGGCGGAGGCTGCTGGGTCCTCGGGTACGAGGCGGAGGCGACCCGAGGGGCTCCGGAGCCGCGCCGAAGGTGGACAAGGCGGCGCCGAAGTGAACGAGCTTGGTGCTGAGATGTGGCCGGGCTGGTCGTTGATGCGAGGGGGGGGGCTGCGAAGTCCTCCTGGCCGAGGGGATCTGGAGGTGGCGACGAGGCCTTCGGACGCCGAGGGGGCTGGTGGTGGACTGCTCTGGCCGAAGGTTGGTTGGGCTTCTCTTTCTGCGTAGCCTTTTGTTCGGACCCCACGGACGGCGCCAACTGTCGTAGCTAAAAGACTAGACAGATGGGTATGAGGACCCTCCGTCTGTGAGGCCCTCCGCACTTCCGTCTTGGGTGAGGGACCGGATAGAGAGAGAAGCCAAGGATATGTATGAATATGTGTATTGCTTGTGTAAAAATGAGAGAGAGAGAGATCCCCTTATTACATGCCCACAGGGCTTTATTTATAGGAGGCAAGAAGGGACATTTACCTTCTTGCCCCCATAGGCGAGAGAGAGAGAAAGGGCATTTTAGGTACATTTGCCCTAATATACACTATATAGACTGGATTTACGCATGAACAACATCCCTGACGTCACACCGGTATTCCCGACGATCCGAGGGCGCGGGGCACCCCTTGGTGCCCTGCTACAACAATGTGCCAACTAGGGGTGAAAACAGATTGGATAGTTTTCGACCGATCCGAGCGGAAACAAATTCGGATTATCTTGGATAATTTTCGGATCGGAAACGAATTCAGTTTTTTTTGTCGGAAACGAAAACGAATACGGTAAGCACGCTATCCAGCGGATACGGATACAAATACGGATTATCCAGATAAGACGAAGTCCGGATATTGGCCTAAAAGAGGAAAGGAGATTTTAATTGATTTCCGAATTTCAGAAAATGCAACAAATCAAATAGCCTTTTAGAAAATAGCAAATAGAGTTACAAAATTCTAGAAAAAATCACAGAAATTCCTTGAATTATTTTGAACTTAATAAAATTAATTCCAACTTAAAGTTGGTTTTATTTTTTCACATAAATTATTTTTAATTTCTGAAAAATAGGAAAACCTTTTTAAAATCCAGAAAATTCAAGAAATTTATTAAAATTTCCTTTTTCACTTTAAATTCAATAAAATCCCAGAAAACTCAATAAATTTTATTTTTGACATTAAAACTAGGAAATCAAATAATTGACTTTATTTGATTTTTTTTTCTTTTAACCAAGAAAACTCTTTTAAATATTAGAAAATCTAATAAAATAATAACTTTATTAATTTTATTTTTGGTAACATACTTTGGGATGTTACAGTCATTTGCGTATAGATTAACCATCCAGCCTGATCAATGTTAGTGTGAACTAAGTTTTATGTATGTGATGATGAAGTGTAAATGTGTGATAACTTGTGACTTTGTGAGTTATGACTTATGAGCTAAATATGGTAAACTAAGTGTTATGTTTGTGATGAACTAGTTAATGCAGCTTGCTAGTGCCAATATTATATGTGGTTACTGAAAATATGAACAATTCATGAATATTTGCATCAAATAAACTAGTTATATGTTTTCGTTAATTTTTGGCATACAATTAAGGGGTTTTCATGTTCCGAAAAATATCTGCGACCATATTCGTTTCGATTCGTATTCGCTCTGTATTCGTATTCGATATTATTCGTATCCGAATTCAAAAAAAATATGAAAACAAGTATGACAGAGCAATTATTCGTCCGATCCGTTTTCATCCCAGTGCCAACAACGGCACAACGCTGGCGAGCTGGATCTAGGTAATTTCATGGCTTCGCTACCTTTGATCGCATCTCTGCCAGGTGGTCTCACTGAAACCTACCGAGCACTCACTTTAGTTTGCTGCCAAACTTTTAGGTTTGGTTTGGAACGCAGAAAATCACAGGATCCAAACTTTTACTGTTGTGAAAATCAACAATCAAGCTTGATCTCTATTGCTAGTGCAATAGGGCGATGTGCCAACAACGCTGTCGAGCTGGATCTAGGTAAATCCGTGGCTACGCCACCTTCGATCGCATCTCTGATAGGTGGTCTCATTAATGACATTTTATTTCTATCGGTATTCCAGTTCATTTTCTTATTAACTCTTAGCCAATTTGTAGGTGACAAATTTCATGATGAAATTTTGGTACACAAATTTTTTTGCACGTACTGATGGGGTAAATTTTGGCACCCTATAATCTTGGATCATGTCATAACATGTTTCAATTGGAAGCATAACAGAGTCCGATGCTACAATGTATCAACTCTTAACTATAGGTTAGATAATGCATCAACTCTAACAACAAGAAGATAGAATAACAAAAAAAATATGTAAAAATGGTTTTTAAAAAGGTATAACAGTTTGTTCAGAATGTAGAACGATGAATAGGCTGCAATGGATGATTGTATTAAAACTTGAGGGCGGTTTATATAGAGTACGATGGCATGACCACAAGTGCGGGCTCCTAGTGGTGCGACGGCTCGTACTTGCGGACGATGGGCCGACGATGATGATCCGGTGTGATGACGACGATAGATGGGGCGCTCGGAAGGCCGTGGAGGGAGGGCCGTGTCAACGAGCGCGCCGCGTCATGCCACGGCGTCATCGGAGGAGAGGAGGTGTCGGATATAAGCACACTTTTGTGATTGTTATAATTCCTAAAACAATAATTGAATAGGCAACAACATATATACTAGACATATTTGAAACTATGAACAATATCATGATCATTAACTCAAACATATCTAATATATATGCACTAACAAGGCAAATCCTAGAACAAGTATGCTACTAACAGTAGTAGGCATCAAAATCATCATATAACAAATTTCTAGGAAACAAAGCCTAGTCAAAAGAAATGTTATTACCACGACTCACTGAGGATCACACCGACGAAGGTTGTGGTAGAGTCTGATCCGAAGAAGATGACACGCAGAGAAGGAGACAGTGAGCAGTCGCGCGAACGCTTCCCAAAAACCTGATTCGCCCTAACCCGTGCAGAATCGCAAAGGACGCCGGCTTCGGAGACACTGCCCTCCCCACGTCGGTGCACGCCGAGGAAGGGATGTGGTAGCCAAGTAGCACATCAATAAGGAATTGGGTAACAGTGCAAAACTAAGTCCGGCTATTATGAAAGCTTAACTCTATTTTTCATTCTGTCTTACATGATTTGAGAGGAGAGGACTCCTTTATATAGAGCCAGAGCCAGAGTCCTCCCCCTAGTCTAGCCATATGGTACTAAAATTCCACCATGCATGAGTGGGCCTTTGGGATTTTGGTTTATGGGCCAAGCCCAAACTTCTAACAGGAGGCGCCGGAGAGGTCGAAGCCGAGGCGGCGAAGTCCGGAGCCAAGGAACGTCGACGGGTCGGTAGGGCGACACAAACCGATCTATGATTGGAAAAAATAGAGAAAACCCGATCTAAATATGACCGGTGTCGGTGTTTTAGAACCGAACGTACGTAAAGATTGTTTGATTCGGAGGTTCCCATAGGCTCAAAATCACACAGAGAGGGAGAAACGGGGATTTTTATACAGGTTCTGGCATTCTCCTGAGAGAATAACAACCCTACTCCTGTGTGTATGTATTGAGTATGCTGGATTACAAGATCAAGAGAAAGACTAGAGTATAGAGTCTTGAGCTCCTGATTGTGTTTCTCATTGGCTTCTGTCCCCTCCAATTGTCCTAATGATCCCGCCTTTTATATAGTTCTCGAAGTGTATCGTTGTATCTCCAGTCTAAAGGCTGCCTTAATGTTTCAGATCGTGGAGCCGTTACTGGAGGTTATTATGGGAGTACTAACGTTCTCACGTTGCCAGGCAGTTATCACCATAACAGGGAGTTTAAACCGTGCCATTATTCCAGATAATAACAGCATACTTTACTGCCCATATCTTAAATATGGTGCGGAAGATTCCCTGGTCGACTAGGCCCATATGTCTGTAAGCCCTATCGACTAAGAACTAGTCGTAAAAGAGCTTAGAACCACAGACTGATCGTAGTAGAACTTATGATCATGGATAGTCGTAGAATGACTTACGACTATGGGGTAGTCGTAGGAGGACTTACAACTATGGGGTGGTCGTAGAAGAACTTACGACCTCCAGCTTCTCCCTTATGAATATTAAGGGGTATACTCAAGGACTATATGACGTCATTATTATCCATAATATAAATTACAGATAAATAATTAAATGAAGATTATTAGATCCTCGTCATCTAGGCCCCCAGTTTCAAGTGAAAATAACTTACTTGGGAAAGGAGCAGTAGATGGTCTTACGACCAGTAGATGGTCGTAGAGAGGTGGTCGAAGGAAAAAACTCTTCGACTGCTGTTTCATTTGACCAGAAATTGACTTGGTTAAGAAGGTTATAGAGGGACTTACGACTTACAAGGTGTTCGTAGGAGACCTTACGATCACATAGTAGTCGCAGTATAGTAGTCGGAAGCAAATTCTTTCCGACTGTTGTTACTTTTGACCAGAAGTATACTTGGTCAAGAAGGTAATTTCGCTTGAGGTGTGAAGATAGGCTCGGTTTTCTCGAGCAGACAAATTTAAGAATCTGAATCGACTCTCACAGACCTATCTGTTGGAGCAGTTCCCGAAGCGATGGCAACCGTTGGGTCGCCACGTCTTTAACTCAGGCATGCAGTTATAAATATTCACCGTGGATGAAGCTTAGATCTTTTACCTTTCCCCCAAATTGTTCATACTGCTCAAGCTTTTGAGTTCTTTGCTGCTGACTAAATCGAACTTCCTCTCGAAATCTTCTCAAATCCAAATCTCCAATTCTTGAGAGAGATGGTCGGAGCCGCTTCCCAGTGGGCCGAATCGGAAATGGACGCGGTCAAGATCAGAGCTTTGGTCGACTCAAAGAAGATCCCGAAGGAGGAGTTTGTGAAGTGGATCGAGGCTGCCGGGCAGCATTGGCCGTTAGGTGAGATTGGACAAATCCCTATCTTCTAGGCGTTTTATGAGTGTGGCCTCCGATTGCTGTAGGATCAAGGATAACCGACTAGAGGGGGGGGTGAATAGGAGGTTTTTAAAAATTTTAACAATTTAACAATTTAAGCTAATTAATAACTTAGTCTAAACAAGTTACACTTCTAACTAAGCAATTCAATCACAATAAACAAGCTAGAAATATAAATGCGAAAATGTAAAGACTAGAAATAACCACAATGACACAACGATGTTTTTCCCGTGGTATCGAAGACTTGCCGGTCTTCACTAATCCACGTTGAGGAAGCTTGACACCTCAAGCCGGCTCCACGAATTAAGCCTTCCCTCGATCACTATGGTTGTTCTTCCTTCGCTCCAGAGATGGTGAATACCGAACCACTCAATAAACTTGCAGGGCCTCTTCACAATCTTCTTGAAGAGATCACCGTGTTTCTACCACTAAACCGTCTAGGAGTGCAAAGAACACTCCAAGAGTAATAGATCAATGGCCTTCACTTGACGGCACTCAAGTGCAAATGGATCAACTAAGAGTATGAATGCACTTGAATGAATCTCAACAAACTCACAATGAATGCACAAGAGTGTTTTGAGTGTTGAGTGAATGCACAAAGCTCTCAAGGCTCTATAGATGTTAAATGAACTCTAGCTTACCAGCCTTGAGCGGTTAGGGGGTATTTATAACCCACCAACAATTATGACCGTTGGGGACCAAACCCCAACTCTCGGCAAAATCGAACGATCAAGAGCCAAGGAGCCAGACGACCGCTCTTAAGTCAATGCACAGTTAACGGCTAGAACAGTTACTAAAAATACTCAATATAGCCGTTGGAAATCCCAATCGGAACGACCGCCAACTAAAGTGTGGTACATCCGCATGTCCCGGTCGTACCGCATTGATGAGTGGTACAACCGATCGTAGGGTTTCCAAAACTTCGCTGAAAATACATGCGTTCTGGAATTTTCAAACCGCCATATAAAAATCAGTACAACCGCAGCGTGGTTCAACCGCTTCTAAGACGTGGTACGACCGATTTCCAGAACGAGATTTTGAGCCGAAGTGCACTGGTACTGTTTTTATTGAACCGCCTCATAAATTTCGGTACAACCACACATTGGTACGATCGATTCTCATGAGCGGCTCTGAAGCAAAATGCATCGCTTCTGGTTTTCTTGAACTGCCAACTAAACAACGGAATGACCGCAATGCGGTAGTATCGCTCAAAGAGCCGGTTGTACCGCATTTGCACTCAGTTGGCTGTTCCCATCAAAATCCGGTACTACCGCCAAGTAAAGTTCGGTCATACCGCACCAAGCAGTACAACCGCAATTATAACTGCGGTACTACTGATTTTTGGATAGAAGCACTTAAAGCTTTCAAATTCAATTTCAAGTTTAAATTCAAATGCATGCATGATCCTAAATTGATCCATATGGTGCAAGAACATGCTATCAAGCTACTAGCCATGATCTCTCTTAATAGTACGATATTTATCCTATAATCCGGTCTTCCAATCAAATCTCCTAAGACCGGTAAAATAGAAAAAGGAACCTAGATTACTTGTACCTTGTCTTTGAGCCAAAAGATCTTCATGTAGTCCATTTTCATGCAACTTCAAGTCAATAAGTTTACCAATGGGACTTAACCTTGTAAATACTCAATAAACATGTTAATCCCATATTCACATATTATCATTAATTACCAAAATAATTTTTAGGGGCCTAGATGCTTTCAATACTCCTCGTATTCCATCTGCTGCTGCAGATTTCCATGTCGGAATGGTGAGCGATCACCTCTCCGAGGAGCTTGTTGATCATCAGTCGTTCGAAAGATATTTCCCCGAGTAGGAGATCGATGCGACTCGCCGCTGCGTCGATTTCTACGCGGTGATATGTTTGATCGACTAGAAGCTGAAGAAGTCGTATTGCTACGACTTCCTGAATGATGTCGGCGAGGTGCTTCCAGTCTTGCCATCGTGGTCCGAAGCCTTTGTGCGATCTCTTCGACGAAGAGGTCGTAGCTTGGCGCTCAGGCGAGCTCTCGAGTAGGGTTCTCGAGCAAGTCGTTGATGTGCTGGAGCTCTTGAGCTTCCTCTGATTGATATTGGATGCGCCTAGGCAGATTTTTCTGGTCTGCAATCTTCTTCCATCGAATAGCCTCAAGATCTTCCATATCAGATCCTTGAGACTGTCTCAATGGAGTGCAAGTAGTCGAGGATTTCTCTCGCGCTCATCAAAGTGTTGGTTCTATCCGTCACCGGTGGTGCCCTTGCCATTGCCACGAGGGGGCGCAGTGCGTGATCTTCGGGGAGTGTCCCTAGCTCGGTCTCTAGAAGAGTGATCTTGATCTGAGGGAAGGACAAAGACCTCCCGTTGATGATTCTCACTTGCGCTCGAGGCCTCCCCGCTTGAGGAGTAGTCGAGAGACACCATCTGGCGACTTGGAGTAATCCCCTCCAGGAAGGGGAACTCTGGGTTATAACCGTCTCCATTCGCAGGTGTGATCTGCGGAGAGATGGTCGAATTTGCAGGGAAAATATGCTTGATCCTGCTCTCTCTGGAGTTATCCGGAGAGAGAGGATCACCAGATGCTGGTGAAGTCCTGGAATTGTGGCTTCCAGAAATTGTCTCACCAGGTCGGACTGCCTTAGAGGGACTTGAACACTTGGAGGAAAAACTCTCGTCGTGTTGTGAGTCCTTTGGGTGTAGTCTGATTGTGGTCGGATTGACCCTTGTCCTTTGAAGGAATTGATTCCTCTGTTGGACGTCTTGTTGTGGGGATAAGGATCCTCCTCAACTCTATCGATGGCATGGTCTCTGGATCGTGGAAAGATCACGGAGGCAAAGAACACCATTGGATGAGTCGATACTCGGTTCAGAATCGAAACCAAGCATCCATGTCGACGTCTGCGTAATCTGCCAAGTCAAACCAGTTCTCCTCGTTCCATTCTTCTGCCATGAGTGCATGAGATTTGGGAAAAAGAGAGTATGTTGACAAGGGATTACCGGAAGATCCCCATGGCCGGCGCCAACTGTCGGTGTTTTAGAACCGATCTTACGTAAAGATTGTTTGATTCGAGGGGTCTCCTAGAATGGAATCACGCAGAGAGATTGACACGGGTATTTTTATACAGGTTCAGGCCTTCTCCGGAGAGAATAACAACCCTACTCCTGTGTGTGTATGGTATTGAGTGTGTTTCGTACAATCGGGGGAAAAGACTAAGGCTATTACAGAAGATAGTGTCTAACTGTCTTCCTGATTGCTTGTTGTCCCCTCCGATCGCCCTTTTCCCTCTCTGATCGCTGCCTTTATATAGTCGTGAAGGAATAGCCATTTTCCCCTGGTGAAGAGGCGCCTTATCAAATCCAGTAACGGACGTATGTTTGCAGTTTTCATTGGAGTGGTAACCCCTTCACGCCACCTGGCAGTTACTTGTCAGAAATAATAGGGTATTACGTGCTATTACTTCGTAGAGTAACAGCGTATGCTGAATGCTTGGATTCCTTAATCAATTGGACCCACTCGTCTGTGGGTTTTATTGATCATAAGGTAGTCGTGGCTGACCTGGTCGTAGAAGAGCTTACGACTATGAGGTAGTCGTAGAATAACTTATGACTAGATAGTGATCGTAGAAGAACTTACGACCATAAGGTAGTCGTAGCAAGACTTACGACTATGGAGGTGGTCGTAGAAGAACTTGCGACCACCTGGTAGGCTTCTCCCTTGTAAATATAAGTTGTATACCTAGGGAACACATGACATCATATTTACCCATAATAAGAATTATAGATAAAAGATAAAATAAGGATTATTAGATCCTCGTTATTACTATTGTTAGACTTTGAATTAAAATTTGTGGGTACAACTTGGTATTCGGCATGAACGGGTGTTCATGCATGTTTATGTATCCAAGTGGGCTGCCACTTTGATTATTGTTTGATTCATTTGTTTATCATTGTATTACTTTATTACATACTTTACTTCTACTTCAAATCAAATGGCAAATGAAAAACTAGTATGTGTAGGTGGAAAATTGTTGCGTCTTTTCGCAAAACTAAACCCCTATGTGCCGTCCTTTGGAACAACCTCTAGCATAACAAATTTTTATCTGTGTAAGACTTGCGAGTACATTTGTACTTAACCCGGTTGCTGCAAATTCAGGTGAGAAAGACTTTGAGCCCAATGAGCTCGTTGGCGCCGATTTAGGCGACGCTAACGAGTAGTGCTATTATTTAACTCCCAGTCGGTTGCCGATGGGTTATGGGGGCATACTATGATGGACTTTTGGTTTATTTACTTTGCTTTCACTGTTACCTTATGATCTTATTTGAATTTGGCCGGTCGGCCACTTGTAATAGTTGTAGACTTGAAATACTATGATGTATGTATTTTGAACCATTAATGTATGAATGTGGTATGGATGTGATTAATGTTGTATGTGAGTTTAGGCATGTTGGTCGCTGATCTTGGGAGCCAACATGATCTCATGCTCGCTGTTCATGGATTCCAATTTAACTCACTAAGTATGGACTTTGATTGTTTAGAGAACTGATAATCATGCAATACTTGCAGAGGAGCGGTACACATGATCACCGGGACTCTAGTTTCAGTAAAGACCTCTCACTTAGATGGAGTTCACTTAGAATCCATTAACTTGAGGCCCAGAGTTATCTCCATAAGACCGAGAAGGCCTTGGACTTACGGAAATAACCTGGGGGGTCCTCACAAGTGGAGGCCCGAGACGCACACCTTCCACTTTCAGTGGGGTGAGATGATGGTCACTCTACAGAATGTCTCGTTCTTGACCAGTCTCCCTCTCCGGGGTGAGCCGCTTGTTTCGAGGCCTCCGTCGGTGGACTGGAAGGCCAGGCTGGAGCATTGGTTCGGCGCACCTATCTTGGAGCGTGCACGTGGTGTCCCCTGGAATTGGCTGAGGCAGTTCAGTCAATGCCCGCAGGGTGCACCTGATAAGGTCGTTAGGACGCACCTCGTTGCTTACCTTCTCTAGCTCTTTGGTTGGGTCCTGTTTCCAACCACACAGGGCGATTGGTGCTACCCCGGTTTCGTCCATGTCGTCGAGTCTTTAGTTGACGCGGAGACTCGGCCGATGCCTAAGTACAACTAGCGATCAGTCAACCTTTGCGCCACATACCAGGGGTTATGTAACACTTCATGGTGCGGCACCGGTGGTACCCCCCAACCTGGCCATCTGCTACGTGCTCTTGTAGCTGTGAAGTTGGGAGCACTTCCTTGTTAGGCGGCTAGACTTCGAGAGAGTGGTGCACCCGTACACCATTTCGGACAACCAGATAGACAAGCCCACCATGTGCTTACAGTGGACTGTTGTCCGTCTACGCTGGGGCAAGGACAGGCCGGCGATGTGCTACTCATTGTTTCACAACGAGTTCGAGTCGTTGCACGACAGCGACATCATATGACGTCCATGGTATCCAGAGTTCGTGCAAATGGTAGCGCCGCACGGACTGTCCGTGCAATGCATCGAGGACGCATGACTGTGGATGTCTTACATGAGCAGCGTCCGTACGACATTAGCACGTACGGTGAGTACATGGAGTGGTACGTGCCATGGTCTTGCGCAAGACTCACCCTTCCTCCACCGGAGCGCTCGGAGCAGGTCACGCACCAGTAGAGCCTTCGCTGCTCGTTCGATCATCACATGACCGACTCATGTATCCCACGGGAAATGCCCGATGCAAAACATCCACGCGCACGCGGAGGTAGCCACAACAAGCAAAGGGTAGTGGCTCAGACAAGTGAACCATATTGTATCCCATGTTATGCGATTATGTTTTGATACATTTGTATTCATATTTTGTTTAGCTATATTTGTACGCGTTTTTTGGTTATGTGTCTACTCATGCGCCATATTGTATATCGACATCTCGAATGGAGTTGCAATGCAAATTTTTTTCCATACATTCCAAGTCACATGAAATCATGAAATCCTAATTTTCGAAACCTAAAATCCAAATTTTCGCGACCTAAATCCTAAAATTTTGAAACAATTCCAGAACACATATAAAATTGTTGAAATAGTATGCAATCAAGTCCACTGCGTGAGGAGCCTTCAAAACAAAATTCATAATTTTTAGAGCTCATTTTCTACATTTACAAATCTATACAAAACAATACACTTAAATAAAATTGCGAGATAAAATCAGAATGAGCAAAATTATGAAAAAATTACACAAGAAAGTACACCGTGTTAGGAGCATTCACATAAAATTTTATAATTTACTTTAAAATCCTATAAACACAATTAAACCCTAATCGACGATTAAATTTGAACCCTAATCACCATCACACAAGGTGGCCGTCTGACAGCCACCGAGACAAAGGATGTTGTCTTGATGACGAGACACGTATGGCGGGAGGCCTCGCCGCAGACGGTGGCCGTCTTGACTAGGGCCATTTTGCCCAAAAAAAATCCAAAGAGGCCCATTCTCATAAATACAGGACGAAAATGAGCTAAAACAGCAAAAAAATTCCCACCATGCGGCAAGGGGCTATTTTTGCCAAAAAAAAATTCCGAAAAGGGCCATTCTCGTAAATACGAGGCAAAAACGAGCCAAAACAGCAAAAAAATTCCATACCTGGCATCTAGCACATGGAAGCAATGCGGAAACAAAACAAAAGAAGGGGTAGTTACAAACTTTGTTCTTTCTTCTCAAAGAAACCTACTGGTTATTCACAGACAACTTCGTTATTTATTTCAAGGACAAAAGATGGGTTGGACCAAACCGATTTGGTTGCCTACTTGCCTTTTGCCACATATCCATCAATCACAAGAAGATATATATTGAAATCAATGCATCGATTGGTACAACCTCCAAGTTCCAACTACTGGAACACAGGTTACGTCCCAGCGTCACTCCCACCTGCCAAGCCGGCCGGAATGAGGGAAGCGGGGCACCGGCCGGGGGCTAAAGGTGTGGGGACTGGGGTGTGAGTCGGGGAAGAGACGGGTGGTGGTGTTGTTGGCAGCTAAGTAAGAACTGCGGCGACCGACAAGCGGGAGCAGACGAGCAGCTGAAACATGGCCTAAGAGTCGTATCTTTTATTCCCTCCCTCCAGAAATGTACGAAGTACTGGTTAGAAAAGAAGAATTTCAGAGAAACAGTCCTACTTAGATGGGAAGAAATTTGTAGTAAAATGTCTGATAAGATTTACTCTTTGGATAGCTGGAATGGTGGTTTAGCTATTTTGAGATAGTTCCTAAAAGGCTGGGGTGCCAATGATCGTTGGCAATTCAGAAAAGACAAGAAAAATCCTTACAAAGCAGATTAATTTCTATGACAGAAAAGCTGAGAGCTCCTCTCTAAGCACTGAGGACTGGCTGAACAGACATAGGATTGAAGAAGAGCCGGAGAGAATGCATGAGATTGAAGAAAACGTTTGGCATCAGAAAAGTCAGTTGAAATGGATTATTCAAGGTGATGCTAATACTAGATTTTCTCACTGTTGTGCTAATGGTAGAAGAAGGAAAAATTTCATCTACACTCTAGAAGATGAGGGTGTGACTCTTACCGATGTAGGGGTTATCAGAGACCACATTTATAAGTTTTACAAGAACCTCTTTGGTTATGAAACTGGTCAGAATGTGCACTTAAATTCTAACTTTTGGGATTCTGATTCAAAAGTATCAGATGCTGACAATGATAGCTTAGTGCATAATTTTTCTGAAGCTGAGATTTGAGATATTATCAAAAGCCTTCCTAATGATTCGGCACCAGACCCTAATGGCTTCCTCTCTTGCTTCTACAAAACTTTTTTTTTTTTTTTGGGGGGGCTTTGAGACTTAAATTCATGAACATGGCGAAAGATTTTTTTGAGGGGAAGCTGGATCTAAGGAGACTGAATTATGGGGTGGTCACTTTAATCCCTAAGATAAAGGATGCTAATAACATCAAGCAATTCAGACCTATTTATCTAATGAATGTGAGTTTCAAAATCTTTACTAAGTTGTTAGCAGTTCGGCTGGGTAGAGTTGCTAACAATATTATCAATGTTTGTCAGACAGCTTTTATCAAGGGGAGAAATATTTTAGATGGGGTGCTTTCACTACATGAAATTCTGCATGATCTTAGAGCTACTAAAAAACAGGGATTGTGCTCAAATTAGACTTTGAAAAAACTTATGATAAAGTGCAGTGGAGTTTTTTTGAAAGATGTTATGATTGGTAAAGGTTTTTCTCAAAAGTGGATAGACTAGGTTATGAGCTCTGTTCAGGGAGGTAAGATTAGCATTAATGTCAATATTTCTGTAGGACCTTATTTCACTACGCATAGGGGTCTGAGACAGGGGGACCCCCTGTCTCCTTTGCTTTTCAATTTGGTGGCAGATGCTCTGGTTGTTATGATTGAGAAAGCTCAAAAAAAGGGTTTGATAAAAGGGGTGTCTTCTCACTTAATTGATGAAGGGGTTCCTCTTTTACAATATGTTGATGATACAGCTTTGATGTTGGAATGTGATGACTCTTATATTTTGAATCTCAAGTTTCTTTTGTACTGTTTTGAGTGGATGTCAGGCCTGAAAATCAACTATCATAAGAGTGAGGTTTATGTGATTGGGGTGGAAAATCAAGAAGCTGTCAAGATTGCTAATATGTTTAACTACAAACTGGGGAAGTTACCCCTCACCTATCTTGGCATTCAGCTTGATCTGAAGAAGGTGAATAAGGGGGCTGGTGAGAAGATACTCATCAAACTAGGTCACAGGTTGGATAATTGGAAGAACAACCTTCTTTCTTCTGGGGGGAGATTGATCTTGGTTAATAGTTGCTTAAGTAATCAGCCTATGTACAATATGGGGTTTTACAGATTGGGCAATCAGATTCATGGTAAGATCGATGCTATCAGAGCTAGATTCTTTTGGAGAGGCTCTAATGACAAAGCTAGATACCACATGGTTAAATGGGAAACTGTTTGTCGACCTAAAGATTTTGGTGGTTTGGGGCTTTTAAACACCAGGCTAATGAATGTTTGCATGCTTAGCAAATGGTTGTGGAGGATGAGTATGGCAAAAAATGAGTTGTGGTTTCGGTTACTAAAAGCTAAGTACTTCTCTAAGGGTGACTTTAGGGATTCTTTAGATCTCAGGGGTTCTCAATTCTGGAAAGCCTTATGCAGAGTCAAACATTTGTATAACAGGGGTGTCTCCTACCAGGTAGGCAATGGCAAGAGTATTTCTTTTTGGAAGCATGTCTGGATTGGTGATTGTCCTCTTCATATTAGATTTAACAGATTGTACAATATCTGCAATAATCCTGACATTAAGCTTGCTGACTGCCTGGTTCATGATACTTGGAATATCAGGTTTGCTAGGACCTTTGGGGTGATAGAAGAGGGGTTATAGAGAGATTTGAAAGAGCTTATTCAGGGGGTGACTCTCCATAAGGAGAATGATAGAGCTGTTTGGTGTTTGGAAAAATCCAAGCAGTTCACTATCAAATCTCTTTATAGACATCTTATTTTTGGGGGTGTCATTGCTAACAAAATTCATAACATTTGGAATATTAGGATACCTTTGAAGGCTAAGATTTTTCTTTGGTAGAAATACTTGAATAGACTTCCAACTACATACTAGTTGTTGCTAAGGCACTGGAAAGGGAATATCAACTGCTGGTTATGTGGTGTACCAGAAGATACTAACCATGTTTTTTTTCAAATGCTTAATGTCTACTTTTGCTTGGACTTGCTTCAGAGAAATCTTTCGTTGGAGGAGATGTCCGCAGTCCCTTGATGATTTTCATCTAGGTTGGTTAGATTACAGGGGTGCTAATGATTATAATCTTGGATTATTAGGTTTCTGACATATGCCCAGACAATTTGGAAATGCAGGAACAAAGGAGCGATTGAGAAGACTTTTCCTAATCAACCACTTGGAGTTGTTTTCAACATTGTATCATGTTTGCAGCGTTGGCGCACCCTTCTTTGAAAAAATGACCAGAAGAAGCTAGAAGTGTTGGTGGACCTGGTGCTGGACTGGCTGAGAAGATCAAGTGCTCCTGAACCCTGGCGTTTTGTCTTGCTTTTGATCTCTGCTGTGTCTTCGTGGTTGTGCTTATTTTGTGTTTGGATGTATGAGGGGTTGTTACTGGCTGTGTAGCCTTCCTTTTGGTGGTCTTGTTTGTGTTGCTGGAATCCCCAGCCTGTAATCTCGTTAGTTCTCAGTTGAACTCTTGTTGCTTCTATTGGCTTTCTGTAAAAGCCGGGTATATCCTGTATAAAAAAAATGTACGAAGTTTTAGAAAACGTGCAATCAAACTTCTCTAACTTTGACTAACAATACGTTAAAAAACTATTTAGATTGATCACAAGAGAATAATATCATTATATTTGTCATGATAAATAGTTTCATAATATAATAATTTTGTAATTTTTTACTAGCATAATCGCATTAAACGTAATTGTCAAAGTTGGATATTAGAGACCATGCCGATGTCTAAAACGTCATACATTCATGAACAGAGGGAGTGCTAAGTGTTGGAAATGTGGATAACATTTTAATTCCCCAGATTTTATTATGAGGCAAAGATCACAAATAACTAGTGATGCATAAATCGATACTAACAGCAGGCCACTCATTGCACTTCTAAATATACTCAATAAAAGATTTATAATAGAAAAGACTGGTCGTAAGACCAACTTACAGTTGAGCTTGATGAAGAACAGGAAGCAGTGCAGACTCGATGCAGTGCAGATTGTAGACGTGGCAATGCAGCGAGCGGTCGCGCAGATGTGCTATCTAGAAACCTTATTGCTGCTCCGTGCAAGTGAACTCTGCGACAATGGTTCAGAGATACCGCTCACCCTCCTTCCCGGTGCACGCTGAGGAGAAGAGACGACTTGGTTCAAACAGCACACCCTCCAGCACAAGAGAATAGAGAGGAAGTATTTGGATCTTTCGAAGTTGATTCATCAGATCTGGTCTGGACCTCTCTAGATCATTTTAAGGGTCGAGTTAATTACTCTCTAGTAACTGCTTAATAAAGCAAACATTAAAACATTAGTAACTGCTAACTCAAAGCCAATTAATGGTAATTTAAGAAGTGTTCATTGATCCTGATTACACACTGGACTATAGCTTCGACCACTGGTCTACAGCTTCAACCAGATTATTTGGACCACTGTGTTTTGACCACTTTATTTTGACTACTGTGTTTTGATCACTTTATTTTGACTACAGTATTCCGACCACACTGGTATGTAGCTTCGAGATCTTGGAGTGGTCCGAATAACTCTCCAAGGGAGGTCCAAGAGGATCTCCATACTCTCTTGGAGTGGTCCGAAGCAATCTCCAAGGGAGGTCCAAGATGATCTCTCACTCTCTTGGAGTGGTCCGAAGCCATCTCCAAGGGAGGTCCAAGAGGATCTCTTGAGAGGTCTAAGAGAAATCTCCAAGAGAGATCCAAGAGGATCTCCTGAAGAGGTCCAAAAGAAATATCCAAGAGAGGTCCAAAAAAATCATAGTGTTCTGACCACACTCTCTTGGAGTGATCCAAGGGAGGTTCAAAAGATCTCCCAAAGAGGTCCAAGGAGAGGTCTAAGGAAAACTCTCACTGGTCATATGAGTCACTTGTTTTGAGAGAGAGAGAGAAATACACGGTTAGCAAAAGAAAGGTGGACTTGGTTCACAACACGTTCATGGTCGTGCATCGTAAGTCACAAGTCACGCGATTGCCACGCAAATAAACGTGCGTGCGTGCGTACGTGCATGTGTGTGACTTTAGCTATAGTCCTCCAAAAGTCCTCATGTCACCCCATGACATGTATCACATGCATCAAGGGGTGGCAAGGACTCTATCTTATAAATTGTTTTCCCACCACTTGGCTAGGTAGTATGGAACTAAACCATACATGCTTTGGAATTTAGGACTGAATGGGCCTTTACAAATAAGGGCACAATTCTAACACCAAGCAGCAGAGAACAACAATAATGCAATCGATGCAATTTTTTGTTTTTGAAATCGAATCAATGCAATTTTTCAATACTCTAGATCCCTAATTTTGATCACTAGTTTCTGTTATAAATGTAATAAAATTATAATATTACAAAAGTATTTTTTGAGATAAATCTACATAAATTATTTTCATGTCCAACAAAATTTTACAAAATTTGACTGCATGTATCTTAAAAAAGCAGTATATTTTTTACTGAAGGGAGTAGAAAGGGTTTTGCATAGCAATCATGTACATATTTTAATTTAAAAAAAGGGAGGCAAATTCTATGCTCTTAAATGGCTTTGAATTCGTGCAGAACCATAAAAGTACCCTCTAGGGGTTCTCGCACTGGAACAGTTCAGCCGCGCACTACGCCTTCGATGGCTATGGTATCAATGGAAGGCGTCTGAAAAGCAATGGAATGGAATGCCACTGTCGATAACTCAGACAGACCACGATCTTTTTCGGGCATCTACAATGATACACATTGGCAACGGCGGCAAAACGAGTTTTTGGAAGGACAAATGGCTAGGTACAAGGCCGCTAAAAGATCTAGCTCCGGAGCTATTTCACATTGCGACTAGGAAAAATCGTATGGTACAGGATGCAATGCACGGAGAAAAATGGATAGCGGACTTAAGAAGAAAAATCAACGTGCATCTAATACCAGATTTTGTCAAAAATTTTACCATGGTTCGCTAGGTCATGCTATCTCAAAGTGAGGATGACTTATCTTGGAAATGGACGGCCTCAGGCAGTTACTCAGCCAAGTCGGCATATTATGCACAATTCCTAGGGGCAGTTGAGGCCCCATTCCAAAAGTTTATTTGGAATGTTTGGGCACCGCAGAAGTGCAAAATCTTCGCTTGGCTACTCATTCAACACCGATTACCGACAGCGGACGTTCTTGCCCGCTGTCATATGCAAAACGACCATTGGTGTCCATTATGCGCAAGCAATCTGGAATCAGCTATGCACCTCTTCGTGGAGTGTCCCTACGCCCGACATACTTGGTCTCTAATGGCCGCTTGGGTGCAGCGTCCGAATCTACATCCCATAAACTAGACATCTTTCCTAAAAATGGTTGACTGGTGGATCGACGTCTTCCATTCCGGAAGTGGCCTTTGCAGGAAGGGCCAAGCCTCGCTGATAATGCTCACACTTTGGCACATTGGAAAGAGAGAAATAGACGGATTTTCAACACCTTAGAGAGGCTCCGTTGGGGCTAAAGGCAATCATTAAGGAAGAGGCCTGGGCATGGACTCAAAGCGGTGCGACTAAGTTGCAGATCTATCTGCAAGATGGGGAGGGTGCTCTTGTTAGCAGATTGGTCTGATCAGGAAGTCCTGTAAATAGTGTGTGTGTTCCTCTTCCTACTCTGTTTCCTCATTTTTTCTTTCTCCTTTTGTCTGTTGGGTAAATAGTGTGTGTTTCTCTTTCTTTCTCTGTTTTCTTTTTACCTTGTGTTTCATTTGTGACTTGCTTCAATCTTTAATGCTATAATGGCACTCTTACCATTTCCTCCATAAAAGTACCCTCTCTCCCTCATGCCTCCCCGCCCCTTCTCCTGTTCCACCAATTAAATTTTGACTGACTTTTCGGTAGAAATCAGTTGATCAAGTCCCTTTTTGACAATTCAAAAGTGACTAGCATCATGTATTGCTGTATTTGCACACGTGCGCTACTTGAATATTGTTAAAACGTGCATATAAACATCCCAAGCCTAAATTGTTTTGGCAAATTCAATGTTATCTTTTTATTTGAAGTAGTTCACCAATGTAGGGCAGGAAAAAATGCAAATGCACCGCAAATTTCACTTCACAACACGAGGACGCCCAATGCTACAATGCCAACAAGAAATCAGAACTAGTCAAAACTACATTAGTAAGTAGTGGTGGCATTAGCGTGACACTTTAATCCTATTAAAGCTAAACTTTAACCATATGCTTGCTAAATAAGATCGCAGCGGTGTTCTTAATTTTTTTCCAAAGATAAATGAGAATTTCATCCAAATCCAAGGACGTCAAGGACGATTGATTTCACAAGATGATCATGTGGTCAATGTTACAATGTATCAACCCCAACTGAGTTAAAACTGCATCAACTCTAACAAGAAGAAAATAGAATAACTAAAAAGCGTCAAAGATTTTTTTAAGTATAACAACTTGTTCACAAATTTATTAACCTATGGATGAAAGTACAACTTGAGAAAATATTTTGCATATTTTAACACAAATTAAGATGGGAAGGTAGTCATGGCTAGATGGGACGTGCTAGCTGGGCCGGCTCGAAGCATGGCACTGCTGGGCTTGGCTCAGCATGACACGACCAAGATTGTAGATGGGCCAGTGGTGCGACCACGGCGCAGTGTGCGCTTGGGTCCACACTCATTCAACACCCATCTATTCCTCAATCTCTATTTCAAATTTTGATGTGCAAATTTAGATTCCTTGTGAGATAATTTGGCAAAATTCAAAAAAAATTGTGCCAAATTTGAAAAAATTCAAATTTCAGTAGAAAGTCAGCAAAAGAGGTACTATACTATTTTCTTGCATATTTTTATTGTTATTATTTGTTATGCTAAGATGAAAGAAATAATAGTGTAAGTTTCGATTTTGTAGTTTTCGTTATGGAAAATTACGATAGCTCTGCTCTTGGTGAATACATACTTTCATAGGAGGATATTGCATCCATGGAGAATGCCGCTGCCTCAAACCAACTGGGGTTGTTCTTAGAAGGACAAGGAGGAGTACCGTCATCAGGCTTTACGACAGCATCTTCGTCGGTGACCACCAGAGCAAAGAGGTCGAGGTTGAGTACATCGAGAGTCTAGGAGAATGTTGATAGGACAACCAAGGAAGACACACAAGGAGTTTAGGCACCATATGTTGTTTGTAAAATTTATCGTCATGAATTATCTGCAAAGTCTTTAGGTGGAACCAAGCACTTGCTTAGATATGCTTCAAGATGTAAGGCTAAGCAAGGATTGGCAATGAGGTAGACACAGCTATAGTACAACCTCGATGGTACGGTACGTAGCTGGGACTACAATCTTGAGGTAGTTCATTAATCTTTTTGTCATTTAATTGCTTCTAAAGATTTACCTTTAAGCTTTGGGGAGTCTACAACTTTCGAAACATACATTAGGACTACACATAATCCTAGATTTTCTACCATTTCTAGACCAGACAACAACTAGGGATCTAGTTAAATACTATAATGAACGTCATGATAAATTAAATGAACTATTTAGTACGTGCACATTTTCAATGGCCCTGACCTCGGACATATGGAGTGGTCAAGCTAGGAAGGATTATCTTAGTATAGTTGCTCATTATGTTAATGACAACTGGGAAATGGAGAAAATAATTATAAGTTCAAATTAATTGATATATCACACATGGGTGAGAATATTGTGGACTGTATTATCAAAGTCGTGAAAGATTTTGGTTTTACAAACAAAATGTTCTCAATTACTTTAGACAATGCCGCTTCAAACTCTAGGCAATGGATATTCTTACTCTAATGTTGAGTACATACGCCGATTCCTTCTTGCTACATCAGTGAGGCGCTTGTCATATTATTAACTTTATAGTAAAATACGGTTTGAAGAGGTTGACTTCATATATTAAAGCTTTCACGATGCGATATCTTTCTTGAATAATTCTAACGTAAGAATAACAACATATAAGAACTTCTACAGGGCAATGAGTGTATATCCAAGAAATTTTGGTTTGGACATGCCGATAAGATGGAACTTTACTTACTTGATGATTAAGAGTCTTTTACCATATAAAGCACCTTTTCTATTTGTATTCAAACGCACTATCAAAGCCCTGATAGTAGTGTACTATTGACTGAGCAACATTGGTTTGTTGCTGAGATGATACTTCAGTTTTTGGAAAATTTTTTATGAAGCCATCCTTGCTTGCAACGACCTCCACTACCACCCACCTCAAGTAACAAGACAAATTTGTGGGGCATGATTTGGGGTGTAGATTCTTCCTCTAGGTCCAGGGGTTCTACAGCAGTACCTTCTCAACCAAGACTAACCTCTCACTCAAGGAGTGGAGAACTATCCGACTATCTAGACAACGATACAGTGGATTTCAATGCAGAAGGATTCAGAATTTTACAATGATGGCATACCCATACGTTAACATATCTCTTGCTATCCATACTTGCATGTGATGTGTTAACTGTTCCTGTCTCGACGGTTTCCTCCAAGTCTGCTTTCAGTCTTTCTGGAAGAATATTGGTGGAGAGAAGAACACATCTCACGAGTGAGATAGTGAAGATATTTCTAATTGTGAATCTAATTGTGAAGGACTGAGAACAAGCTGATGCACGACAGCAAATCCAGAGTTGGCGAAAGTATTCGAAAATATTTACTTAGACAACGACACTTAGAACATGGATGTATGTAGAGCTATAGGGTATATTATTTTTCCTTTGCAAAAGTTTTTCTCATGTTAAGTTTTTTACTTGGCAAAAGTTTTAACGAGGTAGCCATTTAAACATTAATTAAGCTCAATATTATATTTTCAATATGTTTGTCTCATTTTTTACAATTTCCATATGTATTTCTGAATTCTACACATTTTCTGATTTTTTTTTGTATTTTTTTATTTTTCAGGCCGAAACGGGCTACATGGGCCATGACCATGGCCCGTCGGGCCAACCGTGCTTAGGCCGGCCCGAGGTGTTGGTGTGTCGTGCCCGGGTTGGCACCCGCCCGAGAGGCCAAAGACGAACAACTTGATTAACTGCCAGACTTATCGGTCAGTCTTTAAGACACGTCTTTGTGTCGGCCGGTCCGGACCTTGCTTGGCCACCACTATGGGAAGGTATGTGACATAAGAACTAAATGTGTGAAGAAAAGGGAAGAATTCCTGATTTATTTCATTTCATTCACAGGTATCTGTACAGGAAACACACCTATACCTAAACTAAAGGAAGAAAATGCTATGGGACGGGGCCTCACCGTGAGGCCCCGTCCCATCACCGTTCATCTCAATCCCCCCCCCCCCTATCCAAGAGCTCAGGGGCGGAGCCTCACGTGGGGCGGTGCCCCATAGAATTTCCTTCCTAAACTAAAAGGCTAAATAAGCTCCCTGATAAATGTAATAGTATGGAAACTGTAATGTTCGAAATGCAATTGTATTTGATATACTCGTGCATCTGTCTATGGTCCCATGGAGTCCAAACTCACTGGATTTCGCGGCCCTTTGTTTCCAGAGGGAAGAGAGCACATGCCACTCCTGCAAGAAAGAGCGCCAGGTCCATCACAAATACCGCTTCTTTCTGACGGCAGTTCTCTACCAATGTAACAGTCACGAGCGGCGCAACCATGCTTCCTACACGGCCAAGGGCAGTGGCCACTCCAACTCCGGTGTTGCGACATGATGTAGGGTAGATCTGCACAAAATTGATACGAAATGGGATGAGAAACTGAAACTCCATGTACCCCATTATGCTTACTAGAGTAATCTTTTGAACATAATTTGTGGTTGCACTTGCACCTGTTTCATTATTCATATGTGTTCTTAATTCTTTTTTTTTTCACTGATGAATGAATAGTATTATTCTCCAATCAGCTTACTGCAGCATATAAGATCACCTATGTATATATTATGTAATATAGGGAACATATCAAACGAGAACTCTTAAAGCAGGAAAGAAGAGAACTAGCAGCATATGCAGTGATGTTAATGTTACTGATATTTAGTACTGACCTCAGGGGCATAAACATGTAGAACAGTTAAACTCCCCATGACACAAGTCCGGGCACAGAATAGAAGTGCAGTTGCTAAACCTTCTCCCAGATGTACTGTAAGTGGTGCGAGGAAAGCGCAGCACAGAAAAATCATTCCTCCCATTGACACTCTCCGACCAACCCTGTCGACCAATAGAGCCGCCAAAAGCAGACCGGGAAACTCTGTCATCAAATAAAGCAAGGTTTTAGCTATTGGAGCATTTCTTTTTAGAGGTGCTATTGAAGCATTCTTTTTAGAGATGCTATTGAAGCGTTTCAGTGGGGTTTTTTTTGGTGACTAGCATTTCAGTGGTTTTGAATATAAGAATTTTACATACAATCAGCACTCCTACATTGCATTCTTCTTTTAGAAGTTGTAGAACAAAGTACCGTTCAATTAAATCAGCAGTTTCATCGTTTACTCAAACTTGGTGAATGATCAGCACAAATTGAAAAATCTGAAGAAACAATTTATTGTGAGCACAACATTACCTGCAAAACTGGTCACCAGCACATCTATGTAAAGACTGGAATCCTTCGGTTGCATCAAATGTGCTCCTACTGATGCACACCTCCTCTCTCCATTGCTTAGTTTAGAGGTTAGCAATACTATTCCATAATAACCAATATGAATTGCAAGGAATACAAAGCAAAGAATAAAAGTTGATGTAATCAGGTCACGAGACCAAAGAGCTTGAAATGCATTGATTCCATTGAACTTGGAGCTTGTGTCCTCATCAGTTCCATCATTTTCTTCTGGCCTAACCAGAAGTGTTGTCTCAGAAGCGTCAAGGCTATTGTCAACTCCCCTTTTTGTTTTTGGGTGAGAAGTTAGAATGCCAGGAGGGAGAGCGCTGTTGTTCATTCTTGCTATTTTCTCTAAGATGAGTGCAGCATCCATTGTTTTACCTCTTGAGCAAGGTACCTTGGTGATTCAGGTGCTAAACCAAAGAAAACAAGCAAGACAAAACATGGTGAGGAGGTCAATGCAAGTAACCACCTCCATCCAAGTATTGGCATTACAACCTGCATTTAGCATGCACGACGAAATAAAAAGTTAACACCTAGAGTTGCTAGCTTGCAAGCAACACATTTACACTTTTCTTCCTGAGGAGCATAGGAAAATAGAGTAAGAATATGGAGGCATGCAGGCTGGTAAACATGTTGCACATGGAGTACAATTCATGGAAAAAAATTTCAGCCGATTTTCGTCAGTTACCGCCGGTAACCGGCGTTATCGGTAGGGGCCGGTAAATTTCAAATCATCCCCCGAAATTTCGGTTTTGATGAATTTTGTCCAAAAAAATTCGAATTTGCTTGAATTTTGTTCGAATTTGATTTTATTAAAATTTAAAATCCGAAATTGGCCACAATTTTTTCCGAAAAAACCGGTTACCGCCGGTAACCGGGCCTATCGGTCCCCTCCGAATTTTTTTTTCAGCCAGTAGCAAAAACACTGGTACAATTCGATAACTGAAGTCTAATAGTGGATGAAAGGCAAAGCAGAAAATACCCAAGCAAGTAGAGCCTCCAAGATTGTTCCAAGAGTCCAAGAGCAAACAAAAGCAGCCATCCAGGAACCTCTGTTTGCAGCAGGAACAAACTCCAGGAACCAAGTTGCGAGCACATGGTTAGCACCCAGCCCCAGGCCAACAACGAAGCGGAGGGTGAGCAAGGATGCGTAGTTTGGCGACAAGGCGCCGAGGAAACCAAATATGCCTGTGACAAGTGCAGTGAAGAGAAAACCAACCCTAAAAAATATGAAACAAGAAAAATGGAAACACATCAGAATTCAGAGATACCAATTGGAAAATCAATAGGAAAATCACAAGGAAGCAATAGGAAAAGTGGAGCCAAAGAATCTGCTATACTCGACGTGTACACGTGCTACGAAGATATGTATACCTTCTGCCGTATCTGTCTGAAGCGAGGCCTCCCAAGCACGCGCCTATGAGCATCCCGGCGAAGACGACGCTGGTGATGAGGCCCTCCTCCCCTCCGGAGAGGCCCCACTCCGCCGTCACGGACGGCCCCAAGAACGACAGCAGCATGACCTGCATGGCCTCCGCCATCCAGCCCGCACCCAAGAAAGCGAGGAGGAGGGCCTGGAACCTGCCGAAGCCGAGGCGCGACAGCGCTTCGTCCGTCGTGTATGTCTCGGCGCCACTCCCGCCTGCCATGCCGGCCGAAGTAAGAGAATTGCGAGCACCGGCCGGCCCGGGGGCAAGTGCAGAGTGTGTGGTGATTGATTGGGGACGAAGCGGGTGGGGTGTCGATCGCTGAGGACTGCTTCCGGTTGCTTTGCTTACCATGCAGCATGGGTCAACAGTAATGCAATAATTGGGGCATATTCGTTATTGCTAAACTCACCAAAGTAGATTTGTGCAATTTAGATCCAGTTTGGAACATGAGATTTTTTTATTTTCATACAGGAAATGAACTGACTCGCGTGAAATTCCTCACATATCCCCTACAAAATTTATATATTGCCCATTGAACCTCATGAATAGATACACAATATTCATAACATGGTATCAGAGTTAGGGCACTAACCTAGCTCTTTCCGCTGCCACATCCATTGCCATCGTCGAAGTTGCCGAAGGCCACCGCTGCTCAAATCGGGCCGCTGCTGGCCAAATTAGGCCGCCGCCTCCCGAGGCCGTTGTTGCCCGCCGCTGCTCGACATTGCTAGTGTGCCAACGGCTTGCTGACGCCTCGACATCGTCTGTCCTCGACGCGAGGACACCACCGCCTATCCCCGACGCTGCCCGCTGACGCCGTCCGTCCCTAACGCGAGGACGCCACCACCCCCGACTCGAGGATGATGCGGGCTGAGCGCCGCCCTCAACGCTTCCCTTCGCCGCTTGTCGTCGGAACGCTGTCGTCCCTGACACCGTCTGCACGGGCTGCCACCGCCACCAGGGGGAACTCTAGTCGCCCGCCCCTTGCGCACTCCTTCATGTTTCCTTCGCAGGCGCATGCCATTTTAGTCTAAGATGGCCCAGCCCAAAAGAAAAAAAACAGTGGTACTTTTACCCACACAAGTGACCTAGACGATGATGCCACTGCGCAAAAAAATCCAGAGGTGGTGGCAGCAGTGGCGATGGAGGTAAACGTAGAGGTGATAGAAGCAACTAAAGTGAACGGAAGGTGGAGGCAGTGAAGGATGTAAAGACCCTGACAATCCCTACGGCGCCGGTCAGTCTCAGGTACCGTCTCTGTCTGTCGGTCCTAGATGAAACATGAATGAGAGTCAAAACCAACCCTATAGCCAAGATCGGTAAGCTGACCCGCCGAGAGAAGCTACATGGTAAGATGGGAAACTGCTCGAACAAAAAAATCAGTGGACAAAGGAGTGCCCTAACATCTGAACAGATATAGGAAAAACAAGAAGTCCTACTGAAGTGAGAGATGTGGAGTCTGATGTCATGTGGAAAGAGGCACCAGAATCCAGAACTCAAGAAGTACGTAGAGGAGACGTCTGAGCTAGACTAGCAGAACCTGCTATGCTGTGAGAGAGCTGCTGAAGTAGAGCCAGGCAGAACTGCTGAACAGAGCCACCTTGCTGAGAATGTCCTGATGTGTTGGTCTGTCCTCCCGTCGAGGAAGGGCCCCTCTGCCCCCCTTGGATCATCCACCCCCACGTGTCTTGTTCTACTTTTTTCGCACCGCACAACTCTGGTAGTCGTGCCCAAAATTTTTGCAATAATTGCACTGAACCCTAGTTGGTGCAAAAACGGGAACGAAAATAGACACCTGAGGAGGGACTGCAGTCGAAGCAGAAGCCGTCAGTGTAGTCCAGCTAGATGGAGTCATCGACACTGACCACCAGGATGGCTTGAACACGAGCCTCATCAACACACCAGCGCTCGAAAGCATCAATGGCATACTAAAAAACCTCATCAACAGTGTCAGTAGCAGTAGCAGAAATAACCTCTGCCTCCTTCTTGGCAGCCTCATCTTCTGCAGGAGGTGCAGAAGTAGGCTGCCTGAGAGGAGGCTGAACTAGTGGTGTCGAAGAAGGTCATGCACTAGTGATATGTTCCTAGAAACGGAGACCATGGAGTGTGATCTCCATGAGTGAGGACCACAACCTGTAGTTCGTCATGGTGTTCTTGGATGTGTTACTATTGACATGGGCATGTTTTGTCAGGGTTGTAAGCTGGGCAAGCAGCTACAACTTCCTTATCATTCTAGTGAGTCCTTGTCTTCTTGTCCTTTTGACTTAGTTCATTCAGATGTATGGGGCCTGCGCCTATTATCTCTAAAGGCATGCATAAAGTTTATGTGATCTTCATTGATAATTATTCCCATTTTACATGGATTTCCCCTATATCTAATCGTGGTCAGTTTCTTGTGATCTATCATAGCTTTGCAATGATGGTTCGTACTCAGTTTGATTCTTTCATCTATACTTATCGATATGATTCTGCTAGCGAGTACTGTTCTGGCGCTTTTAGATAGTTTCTTTCTAAGCAGAGCACTCTTTATCAGTCTTCTTGTCCTGGTGCCAATGCTCAGAATGGGATTGTTGAGCGCAAACATCGTCATCTGATTGAGATTGCCCGCACTCTTATCCTTGCCTCTCGTGTTCCACTACAATTCTGGGCTGAGGCTGTTTCTACGGCTGCATATCTCATCAATATTCAGCCTTTCACTGCTCTTAAGAGTGTCAGTCCTATAGAGTGTCTTTACTCTCGAGCTCCCAAGTACACTCATCTTCGTATTTTTTGTTGTACTTGTTTTTTTCTGCTGCAGCCACGTGAGCGTACCAAACTATCGGCTCAGTCAGTTCAATGTGTGTTTCTTGGTTATAGTTCTGAGCATAAGAATTATCGCTGCTATGATCGTTCTGCTCGACAGATCAAGATTTCAAGAGACGTTGTCTTTGACGAATCTCAACTTTTCTTCTATCGAGATTCGGTTCCATGTCCTGTTTCCACCGTTGAGTTGATTTCATGGTTGCCTCTTTCTGGCTCTTCACCCATGTCTCCACTATGACAGTTTTCCCCTGGTCTGTCTCCAGTGGTTCCTTCTGTACCTCTGCCTCCGGTGCTGCCTCTTGTTCCTGCAGCACCACCATCTCGTCTCTCTGGCATTCACTACTCTAGGCATCCTCGTCTTTCACTACTCTCCTCTCCTGGTATCTTGTCGACACCCATATCTGATCCTCCTAATGATGCTCCCCGTTACGTCCTTCGTAATCGGACATCCCTTCGATCTCCTGGTCGTCTTGGATTTGCTCCAATAGCTCATGCTCTCTCTCTCACACTGAGCCTACTTCTTATCGTGAGGCTGCTCCTCGTTCTAAATGGCAACTCGCTATGGCAGAGGAGCTTGATGCTCTTCGACGTACGGAAACTTGGGATATTGTACTGACACTTGTGCATGCTTGTCCTATCACGTGCAAGTGGGTGTACAAGATTAAAACTCGGTCTCATGGTACTATCGAGCGCTCAAGGCTCGTCTTGTGGCTCGCGGCTTTCAGCAGGAGTACAGTTGTAACTACAATGAGTCTTTTGCCCCTGTTACCCATATGATCACTGTTCGCACTCTTGTTGCAGTTGCTTCTGTTCGCCGATGGTCTATCTCTCAGCTGGATGTTAAGAATATCTTTCTTAATGGTGTTTTGCATCAAGACGTCTATATGTAGCTACCATTGGGTATTCTGGTCCTGATGGGTATGTATGTTGTCTTCGTCATGCTCTTTATGGCCTTAAACAGGCTTCTCGTGCTTGGTTTGCGCATTTTACCTCAGTGATTACTGCTGTCAGTTTCACCGTTAGTTCCCACGATCCTGCCCTTTTTGTCCATGTTTCATCTCGGGGTAGGACACTGTTTCTTCTGTATGTTGATGATATGCTCATCAATTGTGATGATTCCTCATTCATCACGTATGTGAAGAAGCATCTCAATGAGTAGTTTTTTTGAGTTAATTCCTTATTTGCCATTGGAAGTTGGCGGGTTCCCCAAAATGCCATCGAAAAATTGTTCATCCCTTGTATGCCACTCGTTCTCAACTTTTCTCCCTTTTTTGCCACTCCCGTGAGTTGACCGAGGACTTGGCCGTTGACTTGGGCGCGAAAAGACGATTTTGCCCCTAAGTATGCTGAGATCTTTAGGGAATTGTTTGACATAGTAATATAGTTCCAAAAATTATGAAATTTTTAGGAAACGTTTTTGACATAGTGTAGAATATTGTGTAATTTTTATAGTGTTTTACTTACAACATGTGTTTCTCTAAAAATCTTTCAAATTTCGGTTGTAACTTGAAAGATTTTTAGAGAAAAACATGTTGAAAATAAAACCCTATAAAAATTACATAATAATCTACATTATGTCAGAAATTTTCCCTAACATTTTTATAATTTTTGGAACTATATTACTATATCAAACAATTCCCTAAAGATCTCAGCATACTTAGGGGCAAAATCGTCTTTTAACGCCTAAGTCAACGGCCAAGTCTTCGGTCAACTCACTGGAGTGGCAAAAAAGGGAGAGAAGTTGAGAACGAGTGGCATACAAGGGATGAGCAATTTTTCGATGGCATTTTGGGGAGCCCGCCAACTTGCAATGGCAAATAAGGAATTAACTCTAGTTTTTTATGATTGATCTTGGTTCTCTTACGTACTTTCTTGGGATTGGGGTTTCTTCCATGCCTGAGGGCTACAACATCTTCCAGCAGAAGTATGCCCAAGATCTTCTTGATCGGTCTGGTCTGGCTAACACTCGCACTGCTGAGACTCCCATGGAGCTATCCCTACAACTTGATGCCACTGATGGCGATCTTCTTGAGGTTCCTAGTCGATATCGCTATTTTGGTGGGAGTTTAGTGTATCTTGTGAGCACTCGTCCTGATATTGCTTATGCTGTTTATATCTTGAGTCAGTTCATGGCTCATCCTACCCATCTTCACTACAATCACTTTCTTCGTGTTATTCGCTACTTGCGTGGGATTATCTCTCGTCGTTTGTTTTTCCCTAGCTCCACCTCACTACAGCTTCAGGCGTACTCCGACACGACCTGAGTTAGTGATCCTTCTAATCGTCGTTCTCTTTCTGCTTATTGTGTTTTTCTTGGCTCCTCACTGATTGCCTGGAAGACACATAAGAAGACTGCAGTTTTCCGTTCGAGTGCATAGGCTGAGTTGAGAGCTATCGCAACAGTGACGGCAGAGGTTACTTGGTTGAGATGGCTACTTGCATATTTTGGAGTGTTTGTGATGGGACCTATGACTCTTTTGTCTGATAGTACATGTGCTATTAGTATTACCTGTGACCCAGTGAAGCATGAGCTCACCAAGCACATTAGTGTGGATGCTTCATACACTCTATCACATATGCATGAGGGAGTACTTATATTACAGTTTGTGTCTTCAAAGTTACAGATTGCTGACTTCTTCACGAAGCCACAAACTAGGATACAACATTTGTATTTTCTCTACAATCTCGGGGTGTGTGATCCACCATGAGTTTGATGGAGTTTTTAGAATAGAAATTCCTTTGTATTTCTTTATATGCTCTTTGTATTTTCTTATTTTTGTATGGCATATTTCTTTATAATGTCCTCTTGTACTCTCGATATATATTGTGCATTGGGTCTCATGAATAGATACATAATATTCATAACAATATCTACATCATATATAGTATTGTAGAAATCGTATTTTTGCGGTAGATCTCAATAACGTGCAGGCCCTCGATATTGTATAAAAAATGCGTTTTACTCTTTTTTAGATCAGCGAGTGCTTTTGACGTTAATGTTCCTAGCTCACACCACTAAATTGTAGTGCCCAATTACCCCCTTTTTTTTTTTTTAATTTGAAGTTCATTCACGTAGGACCCAAAAATGCAATGAACAGCATTGCACATGTTCTGCAAATTTCATTTGAAAGTATGACAGCATCCAGTGCTACAACATATCAACTCTCGCAACAAGCGACTAGAATAAGTAAAAAAAAAATGACTTTTTAAGGGGAAAAGATCACAACCTGCTAAGAAATGTAACCTGTAAATGGAATTACATCTTAAAAAATCATTTCCATTTTTGACAGAAAGGCGCAAAGATATGAGATAGGACTGAATGAGCGAGGATAAGGTGGAATAATTTGCATTTATTTATTTCAAAAGTATTTGTACAACAATCACCCCTATATCTAAAGTAGGGGCAAAATAAACTTCTTTGATAAATCTATTGGTAATTGCCTAATTGATATACAACTGTAATGTAATCTGATGGGTATACATCCATGTGGAGTCTAAAATCTCACTGGATATGGCAACCGTTGGTCTCTAGAGTAGGGGTGCAAACGGAGTAGAGCAGATACAGACATATATCGCTCATTTCATATCTTTTTTCATATTTTTTTCTCGGATTTGGAATCGGACACGAATAGTGCCGGATCCGAATACGAATGCGGATAGTCTCGGTCACGAATACAGAGCGAATATATGCCAAACCGAATACGGATTGTCTCGGTCACAAATAGTTATTTGGATATTGTGCGAAAACAGAAACCATATATGTCGCACAAATAAAGATCAATCAACTATACTACATGTCCAAAATGCAACTAGATTAGTAGTTTAACAAGTAAATTTAAATACATCACACGATAACAAAGGGTAGTTAACTAGTTAAGGAAGTAGTACTAACTATTAACTAGCAAGTAGCAAGTACATGACACTATGACAGTGGCTAGTTAAGCAAGTAGTAAGTCACAACTCTCACACGGTCCAAAATTCAACTTGCCAATAGCTATAGCCAAGTACATCACTAGTTGCACAACAAGTAGCCAAGTAGTAATAGTAAGTGCTAAGTAACTGGCAGATCCTTGGCCGCCTAAAAGATTTGTCTAGAAGCAGCCAGCCGTCTCTATAACTATGACCACGCCTCAATCGATCTCAGCCTTGGTCATCATCTCATCCTAGAAAAATAGATTTGTAGAATATCAGATCATGTCATGAAACCAACTAAAAGTGATTTTTTGCCATCTTAACATCTTAGTAGTATGGCACCACACAACACAGTATAATAGTAAAATCCTTCACAAAATTCGTCTTTCTTTTATAATGCCCCTTTTTGTGCGGTATACCAGTATAATAGTATATGCTGCATGGGAATAGTGAAACTAGATGCATACTCCAGATGATCAAGGCAAAGAACAAGAAGAAAAAATGGCTGGTGAATGAGAAAGATACTGAAACTAGATGCATACACAGTAAACATTCATTAACAATCAGTAAATGTAAGAACTATTCTTGGTCCTTTCCTTAGGTACTGATGGGGACAATAATGGGCTACAGTCTCATTTGTTGCTTACTCTTCAAACTCGCTGTGACTTTTTCACACCCTGCACTTGTGATTGCTATGCTAGCATATGGATTTCCTTGCAGTTTGCATCATTGTATTTCAATGCTTTTTTCAGATTGCAAGTGCCGTCCTCATCATGTATATTGTAATGACATTACAAGTGAAATGGTTCTGAATTGAACTCTCCATTGGTTGATTCAAGTTACATATACAGTGATATACACATTTTAACTAAGTTCTTCTGCTATACAGTTACACCTAGCACTCTTTGATCCTTCTTTTGGATACCTGATCTTATAATCTGGATTTGGATACCTTGTGTCATTGTGTGGAATCTAGAACGGATAAAGCACTACTAGAAAAGGGGTATTTCCCCATGGTTCAAAACCCTCAGAAAAATAGGAAAAACCGTCAGGTTTTATTTTCCTGACGGTTAACGGTCAGAAAAATTCCCTCAGGTCTAGGTGGTCGGGAAAATTCAATTTGTCTGAAGGTTCACCGTCAAGAAAAATTTTGCTGACGGTTTTTCCCTATTTTGCTGAGGGTTTTGCGAACCGTCCATAAAACGCATTTGGTTGACGGGTATTCACCGTCAACAAAACTATATCTGACGGTTTTCGAATTACCATCAAGAAAACTATAAAACGTGATGGTTCTTTGACTGTCAGGTTTACGAATTTAGCTTACAGGGCCATTACCATCAAGAAAACTATAAAACATAACGATTCTTTGACCGTCAGGTTTATGAATTTAGATCACGGGGCCATTACCGTCAAGCAAATAAAACTTGACGGTTCTTGGCGCGTCAGGTTTACAAATTTAGTTCACAGGGCCATTACCGTCAAGCACATAAAACCGGACGGTTCTTTCCCGTCAGCAAAATATTTTTTCCTAAGTGCATTACTATCACCAAAATGACTTTGTGGCTGTCAACAAAATTATTAACAGCCAAGAATGCTAGTAGAAATTGTCAATGATCACATATACATCACACTAATATTTGATTCATACACGTCCATGCATCATATAATCCACAATACACATCCATGCATCATATAATCCACAATACACATCCATACATTAATCCACACAAAATAAGTTTAAGCTTAAACTAGCATCATTTCAAGCCCAATACCATCCATAAGGTTCACTTGCAAAAAACAACATTGTAATCCGCACAAAAGACATCTAAAAGTCCAATACTGCCAAAATACACCTAAAGACCAATATCACATACAAGTCATGTAAGTCCATCTAAAAGTGCAGCAATACCACGTTCAACTATTCAAAAGAGCTAGCAAGACATCATGAAAGTTCATGTAGACAATTAGTTGCATCCATCGTGGTCGATGTTGTTGGTATCATGGTTGTTGTCACCATTAATGTCAGCATTGCAGTTGTCGCCATCAGTGTTAGCATCGTTGCCATCAATGGCACTGTGAACCGGTGCTGAGCCCATATGGGAGGATCCGGTCGATCTGGTCCTTCTGTAAGATGAATAGAGTAGACCAACATTATGAGTCTACCTTAGCACAATTAAAACCATTAGAAGTGCTAACAGAAGAGCTAAAACAACCCACTGAACACTAGCATTATAAGTCTGCCTAAGCACAATTAGAACCATTATAATTGCTAAAAGAAGAGCTGGAGCAATCGAAATCTATGACAAGCCTGTTTTTTAAAAAATTGTTGCACGTGTGGACAAATTTTTTAAACAAGCCTATTGCCACCTTACCATGAATATATAACTAAATGGGATTGAGGTTAAGCCCATGTGATAGAACACTCAACATGAGTCCACTCGCTCCTTCGCCAGACTTTGCTTGTTGTCACTCGACACAATCAAAAGTATTAGTGTCTAGTCCAAATTAGTCCTCCAAATGATAGAGGTTTGGACGACCTTGTAACTTTCATGAGGTATTATTTGTAGCATTGGGAATAATTTTAGTTGCTAAGTATTCTTACATGTGATTGTGCAGATGTTTCACGGCGTAGCATCTCTGGTGGTGATTCTTCACCCATCTTTTGGAAAAGCATCTACATTTGGTAACTTTACAAGGTTAGATTTTTGGCTTTCTAGCTATTTTGATCAACATCAGTATGTCTCCTATCGATTCAATTAATTGACATTAAGAGAAATCATGATACAGATCTAGACTACAATTGGCAGTTTGATATGAATAAATAGATAAGGTAGCAAAAAGCTAACATTATTTGTACTTCTGTTGGAAAGTGCACAATTGGCTGAACAAAAAGTGATGTAAATGGCTAAAGAATTAGCGACCTAATAAGTAAATAGGTAACCAAACTAGCTTAGGAGTAGAAGAACAAAACATGCACAGATCATAGAGCCTAAACACATGCAAGCGAATCATATAAAAGATCAAGAAACCGCCATGCAAATGGCAAGGACAATAGGAGCAACACAAAGAAATTGTGGTGCCATCAGATGATAATGGTGCTTAAGATGTGACCAGCCCAACACATGCATGGACACTCACTCTTACTGTGACCATATCAATATAGGCAATGTTCTCACTAAATAATCAAGCTAACACTTGAAGTATGCAACAATAACATTGGATGTAAATTAATGTGTGTATTAACAATGTTACCACAATCATTTGGCGGTGAACTTCTTGTGTCCGGAGTAGTTCTTGATTATGTCGGAGCACATTACGATATGAGGTGGAATTGGATGGCCCGATATTTCTTGATTTAGTCGCTAGTAGAACTTGACCTTCTTGACAAAGCAACATTCCCTATTGGTACACGGCCATGGGGCAAGCCACCATTGGTGTTGTAAAGTATTGCTCCATCAAGTGGTTGCTGCTCCCACTCACCATCTGGATGTTGAGCAATCGCAGCTGCAGAGTAATTATCCTAGAACAAAAGCAACATTTCATATGACCACTGCAGAGTAGTACACATATATGTAAAGAGAAAGCAACAGAACTGGGTGGATGTATATGTCAATTTGCGCCAACTTACAATGTGTTTCTGTGCTTTTTGGCTGCAAATTGGACCACTACTACTACTACTACTGTCCACATTTTTTTATGCCAGTCTTCATTACGGCATATGTCTTCATGCATGTAGCATTTTCTGATCCAAACTTGTGTTCCTATAACACGGTGAAGAACACAATTAACCCAGTCACAACATGCTACCTTACAATATCCAAAGGCAGAAAAGAGAGAGGGAACATGTATAATATACCAGATATTGTTGGGTTTCCGAGTATGATCGTGAACCTGATCGGTTTTGAGCAACATCTTCAGATTTGAAGCGTGCCTCCTGACCTCTCCTTTGTTTTGTCAAGAATTGGTCGCTGCACCAGTTACGACAAAGATGTGGCCATACTTGCTCATTGCACCACCAAATCCTACCAATCAAGTATTGCTCATAACATGAGTTGACCTTTGGCAAACTTAAGTACTCCTTCTGTCGACAAATGTAAGTATTTATTTTGTAGTGTCAATGTGGATGCTTCTTCACTGCATACACTATAATCATGCATACTGGAATCATAGAGCTAATATGGCCATCATGTATATATATGATGTAGTAGTGGCCCTTCATGCATACTGGAATCATGGAGCTAATATGGCCATTATTTTTTATGCATACTTACAGCAAATAGATTTTAGGAAGCCCTTATTGAAAAGTGGTGGTTACGCTATTTGACAGTGACACAATGTATTGCAATAGGGACCACCAGATTAGTTAGTTGTTACATGAACATAACCACCTATACCAAAGACTCAAAAGACTAAATGAAATGAGTACTAAATGTTTCTTACCCAAAACTCATTTTTCACTTGATCTGCAGCAGTCATTCTAGCATCGTCTTCATCGACAAAGTAATCATCCCATGTCAATGCAGGGCGAGTATTAAAGGTTCTACCCTGCTCATCCTTGTCCTCTACAACACCTGGGTACTCATGTCTAAGAATAACTTCAAGTTGTGCTTGATATGTGTAGTCTTTTTGGGGCTTATAATTGGCATACTTGAATTGCCTACAATACATGAATTAAGCATGACATTTGTATGTATTGCTGGCCATGTTAATCTTATCAAGAAAAAAACAGAACAACACTTCTTTATGGTCAAGTGCACATGTCTATACTTACTTGTCGCCATTAGGTGTCAAGGCAATCTTCCCAGCACGCGAAGGCATCTTCAATTGAGTTCACGACTTCTTCTTCCTTCCCCTTTTTGTAGAACCTCCATTGACTTCACTAGTGGAATGATCACTACTCCTTTAAGAGCCATTGCCATTGCAGCTAGTGCCACCAGCAATAATCCTTTGTGAGGCATTCACATTGCTGCTGGTACCAGCGATACTGCTCCTTTGGGAGGCATTTCCTCCATGCTGCTGACCTCCAAGTCATTTGGAGGGAATATGATTCATATCCTACGCACCAAAAGACCGAGTCAACTGCGAGGGGAGGGATCTGGAGCCTGAAGCAAGCACGCGAAATGTTAGTAGCAAACAACGCTGCCACCAGTAACTAAAGAGTAGCCCAAGAGGGCGAAGGAAGGGAAGGCCTGTTAGCTCCTAGTGGTCGTGGCCGAGCCGGGCGTGGAGGCGGCGCGGCACGAGCCGGGCGTGGAGGCGGGCGTGGTAGGAGCTAGCTTGGAGGTGGCGGGCGCAATGAGTGCACGGCCGAGCCTCGGGAGGCAAGCAACAGGAGAGGAGGCACGGGCCGAGCCCGGCAAGGCGTGGCAAGGCCAGGGAGAGAGAGAGGCCGAGGAGAGAGAGGCGCCAAGGATGTGTGTGGAGCTAGCGCTAGGGATTTTGACAGGAGAAAGCAGCTTTGATCTGCTGGCGGTGTCTTGACTGGTAGCGTTATTTTTTTTTTTCCGTGGTAGCGTTGGAAAAATTTTACGCTATGACGAAGTTTTCCACGCGCAAAAATGCGGGAAAACCCAAACAATTAACCTGACGGGCGTAACGGTTTGTAAACAGAACCGTCTGTGATTTCAGGCGTAACGGTCCTGACGGTCGAAGGTCCTGACGGTCGGATCAACACAAGGGGAGGTCCTGACGGTCGGATCAACTCAAGTGGAGGTCCTGACGGTCATATATAACAAGGGGAGGTCCTGACGGTCAGATCAACTCAAGGGAGGTCTTGACGGTCGGATCAACTCAAGGGGAGGTCCTGACGGTCCGATCTATTGGGTCGCGGGGTAGGCTACGATAGCTACAAATAAAATTTCTACCACGTAAACCAGGAAGCCAAGCAAGTAGATGATCACAGATCGTTACCACCAGACGCGCAGAGCAGCGGAAGAAGGGTTGGAGCAGCCTGGTCCAACAAAGAGCGCGTCGATGTAGTGGTCGTAGTCGATCGTCCAACGTCCAGCAAGTCGTTGCGGTGGTCGTAATCGATCGTCCCCTCCAGCAATCTCTGTAGTTCCTCATGAAGATCGCAGATCGTCCTCAAGCGCAACAATCGTAGTAGCGCCTCTACGGTATCCACACGTCCAGGGCAGGAACAACCATACGCTGGTGTGCTAGCACCAATTCGCACGGCAGAACTCTCAGGAAGATGGCGGCTAGGGTTTCGGTGGTGTTTTCTCGCGCACCTCCTAACAGCCTCATGCATCTCCTTATATAGTGCTCGTGACGGATCCTATCCGAACACGTTTACAAATCGTATTCATACTGGTTTGTTCCAACCCGTTAAGTGTGTGACCCTGTAGGTTCATGCGTAATCGGTTGTGACTCGGAAACCCTTTCCGATCACTAGTCGTAGCGGCTCCTAGCGTAACATAGCGATTCCGAATACACACAAATTATATCGATGAACCTTAATGCAATATGATCTCCGACTGTGTTCTCATCACTTACGACCGGTCTATACTCTATCTGACCGATTCGTTTGTGGTCACGACGATTCGTAACTCCTTACGACTGTGTTACGACCACTCTGTGATTACGTTCGACCAGTCTACGACCAGCTCGTATCTCCATACGACTAGTCTGTAACTGATCAAACTGAGTGACCTACTCGTGTATACTCCCTTTGCCTCACGATGTCTGGTTGAACTCCAGGTGAGATATTGTGTCATCCATGGACTGTTCAATTCTTTCTCGATCGAGTGTCGGATAACTTCACGTGGTCGAACACTTCGACTACTAGTGGCATGGCCATGCACTTTCCTTATCCGATCACAACGAGGGGCCCAGAGACATCTCTCCTGTTATGTTAGGAGGGGCAAATCCCATATCCGACCAGTCACATTCCTCTCCATGTTTCACAGCATACCCGAAAGCTACCTTTATAACTACCCAGTTACGGTGTAGCGTTTGGCAACCCCTAAGAGTGCTATTACACATGTAGGAAACCATGCTGATCTCAGGTCTAAGGATTATACATCATCATTGCTTGAGACCAACTAACGACACATAGAATCATAACAATCTCAATAGTGTCTCAAGGTGGGTCTAATCCAACATCATGTTCTCCAACATGTGTCCATATTATTGGTTTGATATCTCCATATCTATGACTTGTGAAACATAGTCATCAACCAATACATATGCTAGTCTATTCATATGTGTCCTCATATGTTTCCCACCGAGGAATTATAAGAATAACTATCGTAGAAATATATAGTTTCACAACCAAGTCACATACTTGATAATAAATATTAACAATATTATTCTTGGAACAAGATAACACATTATCCAATGTCATGAACATAATGAAATATAATCATCTCTATGATTGCTTCTAGGGCATATTTCCAACACGATCAACACAAGGGGAGGTCCTGACAATCATGTGAACTCAAGGAGAGGTCCTGACGGTCAGATCAACTCAAGGGGAGGTTCTGACGGTCAGATCAACACAAGGGGAGGTCCTGACGGTCAGATCAACACAAGAGGAGGTCCTGACGGTTGGATCAACTCAAGGGGTGGTCCTGACGGTCATATCTAACAAGGGGAGGTCCTAACGGTCGGATCAACTCAAGGGAGGTCCTGACGGTCGGATCAACTCAAGGGGAGGTCCTAACGGTCGGATTAACTCAAGGGGAGGTCCTGACGGTCATATCTAACAAGGGGAGGTCCTGACGGTCGGATCAACACAAGGGGAGGTCCTGACAGTCGGATCAACTCAAGGGGAGGTCCTGACGGTCAGATCAACACAAGGGGAGGTCCTGACGGTCAGATCAACACAAGGGGAGGTCCTGATGGACGGATCAACACAAGGGGAGGTCCTAACAGTTGGATCAACTCAAGGGGTGGTCTTGACGGTCATATCTAACAAGGGGAGGTCCTAACGGTCGGATCAACTCAAGTGAGGTCCTGACGGTCGGATCAACTCAAGGGGAGGTCCTGACGGTCCGAGCAACACAAGGGGAGGTCCTGACGATCAGATGAACTCAAGGAGAGGTCTTAACGGTCGGATCAACTCAAGCGAGGTCCTGACGGTCGGATCAACTCAAGGGGAGGTCCTGATGGTCTGATCTACACAAGGGGAGGTCCTGACGGTCGGATCAACACAAGGGGAGGTCCTGACAGTCGGATCAACTCAAGGGGAGGTCCTGACGGTCGGATCAACACAAGGGGAGGTCCTGACGGTCATATCTAACAAGGGGAGGTCCTGACGGTCGGATGAACTCAAGGGGAGGTCCTGATGGTTCGATCTACACAAGGGGAGGTCCTGACGGTCATATCTAACAAGGGGAGGTCCTGACAGTCGGATCAACACAAGGGGAGGTCTTGACAGTCGGATCAACTCAAGGGGAGGTCCTGACGGTCCGATCAACACAAGGGGAGGTCTTGACAGTCATATCTAACAAGGGGTGGTCCTGACGGTCGGATCAACACAAGGGGAGGTCCTGACGGTCGGATCAACACAAGGGGAGGTCCTGACGGTCGGATCAACTCAAGGGGAGGTCCTGACGGTCGGATCAACTCAAGGGGAGGTCCTGACGATCAGATCAACACATGGGGAGGTCCTGACGGTTGGATCAACTCAAGGGGAGGTCCTGACGGTCCTAATTGACGACATTTGACAATATTTAACTACATTTGACAACATTTGACGATAATTGACGACATTTGATGATAATTGACAACATTTAATGACATTTGACAATAATTGATAACATTTGACGACTATACATGTTGAGACATCCAGAGTTACTTCATAGTCGTTGTAAACTACTTCTGAGCAAGTTTCACTGATCCTCTAGATATGAAGTACACCTTACCAACCTCAATTAGGTCGTAAAACTGATCAAGCACCGAATTGAATCCATGCATGACTTTTTGGAAAATTTTCCATATTTTATTGCACTTGGAAAATCTCAAATAAAGTTTAAACCTACAACTCAATTATAAGTTCCAGAAGAAAACAAGAAGAAAAACTCTTGTTCATCTTCTGGAAATAATTTATTAAAATACTATAATAATTATCATGTATTAATATAATTTTTCCCAAATTTTTGGAACTTAATTTGACCCTCAGAAAATTCAAACTCAAATGAAAGACCTATTCTAAGTTTGAATTTAAATTATTCAAATTAAATCTTGAAGAGTGAAGTTTAAGATTTTAATTGAGTCCTAGGATGTCCTAGGAACCCCTCTAATTTATTTTAGAATTTTAGGAATTTTATTCCTATTTTTAAGCCTTGGTCAAACCCTTTTGTTTCTTGGTCAACTGTTTATCTCAGGGAAGACACGAAACAGCGAGCTCAAACACACGTTGATCGTCTGATAAAAAATGGACGGCTCAGATTGATTGGGACGTTTGAACGGTCCGAACGGCCCAATCGATCTTGATCGTTCAATTGAAATCCAAGGGTCACGATAACGAGCGTGCCTTAAAGCTTTAAAGGTTAAGAGCGGCACCTTTGGATTTTGAATTAAATTTGAGATCAAGGGCACTGCGGTGGTCGAGCGCCCACTCAAGGAGGAGCGTTGGATTAAAATCCAACGGCTACGTTTAACTGCGCGCGATTGAGTTTTAAATCAAAAAGGGTGGCGCGGTTGTATCTAAATCCAACGGTTGAGATCAACGGGCTATTCGGACGGTGCGAACGGCCCAATTGATCTCATCACTTCATTTTAAATCCAACGACTCACAATCATGGCGTGTTCGGACGGTCCGAACGGCCCAATTTATTGTGGCCGTTGATTTTGAATCCAAGGGCTCGCGCACGCGTGGGGTTTTACCACGTGAAAATGACATCGCCTCATAAAATGTGCACCGCCCGATCTGAGATGGACGGTCCAGATTGCATGGCGCGTTCAGACGGTCCGAACGGCCCAATGCATCTGGTCCGTTGAGTTTGAATCCAAGAGTCCAAAGATAAGGCCCACTCAAGGAGGAGCGTTGAATTTAAATCCAACGGCTATGCTTAACTGCGCGCAATTGAGTTTTAAATCAAAAAGGGTGGCGCAGTTGGATCTAAATCCAACGGTTGAGATGAACGGGTTGCTCGGACGGTCCGAACGGCCCAATTGATCTCAGCGCTTCATTTTAAATCCAACGACTCACAATCATGGCGCATTCGGACAGTCCGAACGGCCCAATTGATCGTGGCCGTTGATTTTGAATCAGGACTTCGCAGCGTGGGTTTTACCACATGAAAATGACATCGCCGATAAAATGTGCACCGCCCGTCTGAGATGGGCGGTCCAGTTGCATGGCGCTGTCGACGGTCCGAACGGCCCAATGCATCTGGTCCGTTGAGTTTGAATCCAAGGGTCCAGAGATAAGGACCACTCAAGGAGGAGCGTTGGATTTAAATCCAATGGCTACGCTTAACTACGCACGATTGAGTTTTAAATAAAAAAGGGTGGCGCGGTTGGATCTAAATCCAACGGTTGAGATCAACGGGCTGTTCGGACGGTTCGAACGGCCCAATTGATCTCAGCGCTTCATTTTAAATCCAACGGCTCATAATCATGGTGCGTTCGGACGGTCCGAACGGGTCAATTGATCGTGGCCGTTCATTTTGAATCCAAGGGATCGCGCGCGCATGGGGTTTTACCACGTGAAAATGACATCGCCCGATAAAATGCGCACCGCTTTGATCGAGATGGATCGGCATCGCATGGCGCATCGAGCGCCCAATGCATCCGTCCGTTGAGTTTGAATCAAGGGTCGAAGATAAGGCCCACTCAAGGAGGCGTTGATTTAAATCCAACGGCTACGCTTAATCTCGCGCGATTGAGTTTTAAATCAAAAAGTGTGGCGCGGTTGCATCTAAATCAGCGATTGCCGAGATCAGCGTTGTTTGGACGGTCGAACGGCCCAATTGATCTCAACGCTTCATTTTAAATCCAACGGCTCACAATCATGGTGCGTTCGGACGGTCCGAACAGCCCAATTGATCATGGCCGTTGATTTTGAATCCAAGGGCTCGTGTGCGCATGGGGTTTTACCACGTGAAAATGACATCGCCCGGTAAAATGCGCACCGCCCAATTTGAGATGGACGGTCCAGATTGCATGGCGCGTTCGGATGGTCCGAACGGCCCAATGGATCTGGTCCATTGAGTTTGAATCCAAGGGTCCAGAGATAAGGCCCACTCAAAGAGGAGCGTTGGATTTAAATCCAATGGCTACGCTTAACAGCGCGCGATTGAGTTTTAAATCAAAAAGGGTGGCACGGTTGGATCTAAATCCAACGGTTGAGATCAACGGGCTGTTCGGACGATCCGAACGGCCCAATTGATCTCAGCGCTTCATTTTAAATCCAACGGCTCACAGTCATGGCGCGTTCGGATGGTCCGAATGGCCCAATTGATCGTGGCCGTTGATTTTGAATCCAAGGGCTCGCGCACGCGTGGGATTTTACCATGTGAAAATGACATCGCCCGATAAAATGCGCACCGCCCAATCTGAGATGGACGGTCCAGATTGCATGGCGCGTTCGGATGGTTCGAACGGCCCAATGCATCTGGTCCGTTGAGTTTGAATCCAAGGGTCCAGAGATAAGGCCCACTCAAGGAGGAGCGTTGGATTTAAATCCAACGGCTACACTTAACTGCGCGCGATTGAGTTTTAAATCCAAAAGGGTGGCGCAGTTGGATCTAAATCCAACGGTTGAGATCAACGGGCTGTTTGGACGGTCCGAACGGCCCAATTGATCGTGGCCATTGATTTTGAATCCAAGGGCTCGCGCACGCGTGGGGTTTTACCACGTGAGAATGACATCGCTCGATAGAATGCGCACCGCCCGATCTGAGATGGATGGTCCAGATTACATGGCGCGTTCAGACGGTCCGAACGACCCAATGCATCTGGTCAGTTGAGTTTGAATCCAAGGGTCCAGAGATAAGGCCCACTCAAGGAGGAGCGTTGGATTTAAATCCAACGGCTACGCTTAACTGCGCGTGATTAAGTTTTAAATCAAAAAGGGTGGTGCAGTTGGATCTAAATCCAATGGTTGAGATCAACGGGCTGCTCGGACGGTCCGAAAGGCCCAATTGATCTCAGCGCTTCATTTTAAATCCAACGACTCACAATCATGGCGTGTTCGGACGGTCCGAACGGCCCAATTGATCGTGGCCGTTGATTTTGAATCCAAGGGCTCGCGCGCGCGTGGGGTTTTACCACATGAAAATGACATCGCCCAATAAAATGTGCACCGTCCGATCTGAGATGGACGGTCCAGATTGCATGGCGTGTTCGGACGGTCCGAACGGCCCAATGCATCTGGTCCGTTGAGTTTGAATCCAAGGGTCAAGAGATAAGGACCACTCAAGGAGGAGCGTTGGATTTAAATCCAATGGCTACGCTTAACTGCGCGCGATTGAGTTTTAAATAAAAAAGGGTGGCGCGGTTGGATCTAAATCCAACGGTTGAGATCAACGGGCTGTTCGGACGGTCCGAACGGCCCAACTGATCTCAACGCTTCATTTTAAATCCAACGGCTCATAATCATGGCGTGTTCGGACGGCCCGAACGGGTCAATTGATCGTGGCCGTTGATTTTGAATCCAAGGGATCGCGCGCGCGTGGGGTTTTACCACGTGAAAATGACATCGCCCGATAAAATACGCACCACCCGATCTGAGATGGATGGTCCAGATTGCATGGCGTGTTCGGACGGTCCGAATGGCCCAATGCATCTGGTCCGTTGAGTTTGAATCCAAGGGTCCAGAGATAAGGCACATTTAGGTGTTCAAACTAAAGCAAAGGCGCGGTTGGATTGAAAACGAACGGTGGAGATTGATCTAGGGTTTGGCTGGGTGCGAAATGTGGCAAAGCCGGTTCCAGGGGCACGCGGCTGTGTCACACGAGTTTGCTAGAGGTTGGGTCCAGTCGCTACAGTGCCCAAGAGGCTAGGGCTGGGTTTAAGTTGATTTGAACCCAACTTTAACTTCAAAAGTTTTGACCGGAGGTTTAAAAATATCAAATAAATTTATAAAAATACGAAATTTTGCAAAGAGGCTACTGGGAGGATATATGAGCCAGATAAATTTTGAAAATCACTGTTTCTCGTTTTGAAAAATACAACATTTTGTTAAGATTATCAAAAAGAACTTACCACAAGCTGCACCATACCATGTTGTGCAATTGCTATAGAATGTTGTCAGCAATTGAAATAGTTATATGAAATGCATATAAATGAATAATGTTGCGCATCATCCTAACAGATTTGTAGAATGGACAAAACTTGTCATATCTATTTCGACATATAAAAAGTTCAGCTTTCATAAACAGTCCCTAGTCAATAGATTCATGTTCACTAGCACAAACATACCAATTCATAAACTTCACCTCCAGATTGGTTCATCCATCCAAAAGACATCTAAAGTCAAGTACCGCATACAAAAGTCATAAAAGTCCCCATTTCCATTACATTCAAGTTTAGCTAGTCAAAAGAACTACAAGAGATCACTGAAAGTCACAGAATGGCAGCATGGTTGTTGTCGCAAGAAACAATTCAAGCACAACAACAGGAAATTTAGAAATCATTTGGATCATAAGTTGGAGGTTGAAGCTCCTCATCTTCATCCTCCTCATCTTCATCCTCATCATGTTCATGTTCATGTTCATCTTCATCTTCAACAATTCCTTTTTGAGGATCAACATTTTGGTGTTGCAAAATTTCCAAATCTTTTGGATTTGTTATTTCGTCTGAGATCAATGGAAGTGTAATTTTGAAGTCATTCCCTAAGTCGATGACAAAGGTGCCTTGCAAACCATCCTCTTGATAGAACTCCATTTGTTCTATTGGTCCTTCAGGAGGGTTGAAACCACCATCGGTGCTATTTGGAGGAATATATCCATGTGGAGCTACATGATATGCAACCCACCATTCTAATAGATCCGGTCTAGTCTTACAAGGGTATGGCAGGTAATAGACTTGTGTAACTTGACTTGCCATGACAAATGGATCAAAATTTGAAAGCCTAGATGTGTGATTGACCTCTATCAAGCCCAAATTTTCAGTTCGCCTAACTCCATTTGGTGTTGGATCAAACCAATGGTAATCAAATAAAACCAGCTCAAGATGCATGATGCCTTCCCAAGTAATTTTTATGATGTCTTCAATGACACCATAATACTCCAACACATTGTTGTTCTCATCAACACTACACACACAAACACCACTGTTAGTTGTAGTCAGTCCAGATTTCCCGCTCTCATACTTTGATGAGCGAAATCTGTATCCATTCACATCATGGCATCCATAAGTGGCAACTCTTGTGCGAAAACTGTAAGACATTTGACGTCAGGTATTATGAATGGTAGATAACTTCATGCACTGCAAACAAATAGACAATTAATTGTATTAGCTTTAGGTGATTTCAGATTGCTACAAAGATGTTTCTCAAGTGTTATAAGTTGAAGCGTTGACGATAATTACCTGAGTTTTGAACCAATCAAAAAAATTGGGCCCAGGATGCATAGGGCGGCTCGATTTCCAACCATTTAACCTTAAATCCCGAAGTTGCTTTTCAGTTGGTTTCATTCTGCTCTTCTAATGTTCTTTACAAAATTTACTACATAAAAAGAGTTAGTTACAATTACGTCAATATAATTAAAGAAATGTGAGTTGGGTTGCATAATTTCAGCACATACACGAAGTAATCATCCATCTCTGGCACATTTATCAATATGTACAAGAAAGCAAGCTTGTACTCTTCTGTTGTGAGATCACGACAGCCACGAGGGCTAATGCATCGACCCAGGTATTGAAATATAACAAGGTCACATGAACTTTGAAATGTGGAGGCACCATCATCGTACCGAGCTGTCTTATTTCTAATTGACCAAACTTTAGGGCTAAAATATAGTGATAGAAAATTTGTAGCCAACTCGACTAGGTAAGCCTCAACAATAGAACCCTCAACTTGAGCCTTATTCCGCACTTTCTTCCTAATTTTTTGTATGTACCTACATGGAGTAGACCAATTAATTACATATATCATTAGCATAGAAAGATAAAATAGCGGTATTACTTATTTCACCTCTTATATGGATACATCCAGCGGGCTAGGACAGGGCCTCCTAATCGAGCCTCATAAGGAAGATGTATGATTAGATGTTGCATAGGATTAAAGAACCCAGGAGGAAATATTTTCTCTAGTTTGCATAGAAGCACTGCAACATTCTGTTCTAGTGAGGTTATGTCATCCTTTCTAATCTCTTTATCACACAACTTCCTATAGAAAAAACTGAGCTCAACTAAACATAGCCATATATTTTCAAGAAGGAAGCCACGGAATGCAACTGGTAGCAAACGTTCCATGAATATATGGAAGTCATGACTTTTGAGGCCAAATATCTTCCTTTGTAGAAGGTTAACACCTCGCCTAATATTGGATGCATATCCATCGGGAAACTTCAATGTTTGAAACCACTTAAGGATGGTTGTCTTGTCATTATTATTAATGCAAAAAGGTGCCCTAGGCTAGCTTGTGCCACTTCCCATTGTTCTTTAGCTCCAAGTGCAATGAAGGACGGTGACAAATCTCAGCTAAATCTTGTCTGGCCTTCACATTATCCTTGGTCTTATCGGGTATGTCAAAGCATGTGTTCCATATAGCTTTAGCTATATTTTTTTCATTATACATCACATCAATGTTGTGTCGAAGCTTTAATTTATTGAAGTATGGAAGTTGTCAAAAGCAGCTTTTGTGGGTCCAATGGTGAAGTTCACCAAAGTTTTTCGTATCACCTACAAACTTGTCTATTTGGGCTTCGACTTCCTCTCCCCTTAACTGCCTAGGTGCCTCCTCAAGCACTACTGTGTTCTTTTGAAATGCATTACCCTGGGTTCTGAATTCATGGTCTCTAGGTAGGAAGCGTCTATGACAATCAAACCAGCAAGCCTTGCGACCATTACGGAGTTGAAATGCTTTACCGTCACACAAGCATTCTGGACACGCAAACGAACCATGTGTGCTCCAACCAGCAAACATACCATATGCAGGGAAATCATGAACTAACCATAGATATGCTCCCCGCATTGTAAAGTTTTGCTTAAGTGAAGCATCCCATGTTTGTACCCCCTCCCACAACTTGATAAGTTCGTCAACTAAAGATTGCATTAGAATATTTAATTTTTTTCCAGGATGTTCAGGGCTGGGGATAACAAGACCGAGGAATATGTACTCTGGCTTCAAGAGCATGCCCGTCAAAATATTTAATGGAGCCACAAACACTGGCCAACATGAGTAAGGAGCAGCACCCAAACTAATTAATGTGAAACCATCAGTTGCTATAGCAAGACACACATTTCTAGGAACACTTGCAAAGTTTGGGAAGTCCTTGTCAAATTGTTGCCAAGCTTCCCCATCACATGGGTGCACCATCTTACCAGATGTTGACTGACTATGTGACCGCATTAGCTTTGCTATCTCCTCGTGTCATACAACCTTTGAAGTCTATCTACAATGGGGAGGTACCGTAATACTTTATGTGGAACTTTATTATGGCCTACCTCGTAGCGAGAGGTATCACATAAGTCACACTTGTCTTTATGCTCATTATCTTTCCAGTAAAGCATGCAGTTATTATAGCACACATCAATTTTCACATATGGCATTCCGAGACCCTCTTAACAACTTTTTTTAACGGTAAAAGTCCTCGGACAACTTAGACTCTAGAGGCAAAAGTTCATGAATTATCTGTAATACATCGTCATAGTGTGCAATTGACATATTGTACTATGACTTCATAGCTAGCAAACGAGCGACAGCAGACAGACTTGAGTGTGTTGTGTTCTCATGGACTAGTTCGTTAGTGCTAGTGACCATTCTATAGAAAGTCTGGGCAGAGGCCGTTGGCTCCTCATCAATTCTCGGTGGATGGTCACCGCCTAGGTCAAACAACAGATTGTCCATCTGATTACATTCATGGATTTCCTCCTGATCTATTGAAGTGTCGTGTTCATCATGTGTTGTCCATGTTTGATAGTTCGACCTAAACCCATATTTACTCAAGTGCAACTCTACAATATGCCTGTTGTGCCTAAAATACTTCCTGCACATTGCACATGGACACTTAATGGTGTCACCTTCAACTACCCTAGGATTTGAGAATGCATGATCTAAGAACTGTGTAGTTTGTTCAATCCATTCATTTGAGGGAGCTTTACCACGCTGCCAGCCACTATACATCCATTCATGGTCTACCATGAAATAGTTCTGTGTGCACAGCATGAATATATCAAGTGTAAAATTATATTTATTAAAACTAGGTATGTTGCATCTATACTGTAGGAATATCATATAGTGTTGGGCCCAATTTAAGATTAAATCACCATGGCATATTGCAATTTATTAGACAAGATTCTATACCAATAACAGTTGACTAAGCAATATCAATATATGACCCAGCTGACTAAGCAATATCAATATTATTCTCGTAATTACCAAGATTGGAACATTTGAACATAATTAATAATTTAGCAATCAAAAGAAGAGTAGACGGGAGCTTACCAATAACAGTTGTTAGCAAAATAAGGTAGCCTCGGTATGAAGACCTTGAGACTTCCGTCTTTAGTTCCCAAATATGCTATGGAACGAGGCTTTCTACGTTTGATCAAGCTGTTGGTCGTCTGTTTGCTAATAGTCTGCAGTGAACCAATACTTAACATTAGTCTTCGGAGATGGCGTCGAGGTGGCGGGCGTGACCGGACATGGCGTGGAGATGGCGGGCACGGCTGGAGATGGTGTGGGGGCGGCGGATTGAGGAAGGAGCTAGGGATTTGGCGTGGAGGTGGTGGATTGAGGAGGGAGCTAGGGATTTGGTGTGGAGGTGGCGGGCGCGGCCGGAGGTGGCGTGGAGGTGGCGGGTGCGGTTGAAGGTGGCGTCGACGTGGTGGGCGCGGCTGGAGATGGTGGAGGCAGCGGATTGGGGAGAGGCGCAGCTAGAGATGGTGGAGGCGATGGATTGGGGGATTTCAGCAAGTGACTGGGGACTGAGGAAGTAGTAGTGCCGCACGCCACTTAACCTGACGGTTCTAACCATCACAAAAATATATTGTATTGATAGTTTTTATATAACCATCAGGAAATTTAGAATTTTGTTGAGGGAGTTACTATTCTCGTGATCAAAATAGTATAAATTGACGATCGTTGAGGGCCCGTCAGCATAATTCTAGTAAACTTGACGGTCGTTGCGGGCCCGTCAGCAAAATTCATGGCCGTCAGGTTTGTTCAGTTTTCTAGTAGTGAAGCAACCCAAAATTGAACTAAAAACCATCGAACTTAAGTCCACACAACTCGAGATGAACTAAACTGAATTAAATTAAAAACAAGTGATTCTATATTTCTATCTTTCATGTTAAGTAGCAAATTAACAATTATCAAATCTTCTTGTTCATGTTTGTAGTAGCACATTGTTTATCCTCTAGCTCCAAATCCAACTCATCAACAAGTGATGTTATTTTCTCCTTAGAACCTGAAATTATAAAATGACATGAAATTAGTAAACTAAAGTTAGAAGTGGTATAAACTATGAACTAAATGACTTATTATTACCTTTCCTAGATGAAGTTGTCCAGTCCTTGGTACAAATTAGAGCCTCAACCACCTCGGGCTCTAGTCGACTATGAAATGGATCAACAACACACCCACCAGCACTAAAGGCCAACTTTGAAGTAACGGTTGATACTTGAATAGCTAACACGTCACGAGCTAGTCGTGAGAGAACAGGAAAAGTCCCTTGGTGTGTGTTCCATCATGCCAATATGTTAAACTCTACACCCTTACCAGTAGGATCAACCAAACGAATTGGTTTTTCTTTAAAGTATAGCTCCAATTCATTTATATCACAACTTGTCACAGCTGCATCCTCATACAAGAACTGTTCAATGTCATGAAGACCCAAGTCGGCATCACCATGTGGATGAGAAGGTCCTTCATAATTAGGCTTTAAAACTTCAAGAGTGCTGGACAGGTAAGCTTGGAATAATTTGTTCACAACATCCATGAAGCGATTAACTTTATGGGCAGCTCTCTCATGATAAATCCTCCCCGTAAAATATTCCACCAACTTTTTCTTGTATCTTGGATCAAGAAAGCATGCCATAACAAGAGCTAAGTTGGACTTGTCCCAACATTTATCATATTTGGCTTTTATGGCCTTTGCCATACAAGAAATAGTGTCATCAACACTTTCACACCATTTTGCAAGTGTCATCTTAATCTCACAAAATTTCCACCAAAATAGGTTTGCTGTTGGATATTGATTTACAGAAAATATCACAGTAGCATCATTGAATTTCTGCAAACACTTGCATAGTGCATCCACCATATCCCATTCCTCATTTGTCAGAGAATACTTCTCATATTTACCCTAGTTCAAAAACAATAGCCTTTCAAAAGCCCTCCTGTAGTAAATAGCATGACTCAACATTTCATATGTGGAGTTCCACCTCGTTGGCCCATCCAATGGAAGACCAGATTTATTGTCCAAGTCGCATTCTGCTGCATACTTCTGAAATTCCTCCCATTGCAATGTTGAATTCTTCACAATAACAATAGTAGCTCTAATATTTTGAACTAAAGATGCAATTACTTTCAAACCATCTTGAGCAACAAGGTTTAGTATGTGATATAAACATCTCACAAGGAAAAAACACCATCACATATCAAGAGAGAACACTTATTAAGCTCCACCACAACTTCTTTGATGAACCGCGGAGGTCCTGATTTGGCCCGATCTTTCGATGAGAAGATAAATTTGGTAGTAGTCGCTCAACTCTCACAATCCTGGCTATGAACTCGTAAGGCCCGAAACCACGCAATCGCTGAACTACTCGACAAGTCATTACCAACCGTGCATGAATACTCGAATGACCTGATCACGAAGATCAATTCCTACATACACTGAAGAAGCACGCAAGAACAAGATAAATAACAATGTGAAATTGCAAATAGGATTGAAATATTTGAATTAAGTTGGGATTCCAAATAAGGATCTTGACTGGGTGGTCTAGTCGACACACGTAGAAGATACAAGTTGCAATAAAGGCAAACTAAACATAAACGAAATCCAAAGAAAACTAAAGGGGTGCAGCTTCCTTAAATAGGAGAGGGGAAGCCACACATAGCTAAGAGAGAAGGGTGTGGGACTATTCACGGTACTATTCAGGTGAACAGTGCCCGTGAACAGTACGGCCCAAGGGGGGCAGGCCAAGGAGGTGGCCGACCCAAATAAACTAAAGTGGTAACTGTCCTTTGGGCCTAATGATTGATACGAGGCCCTCGGCCCAAAGTGAGGTGGCGCAACACCAAATATAAATGAAGTAAATTCGTCGGTCCATTTGAGTAGAGTTTGACGCCGCCGAATCGATGGAAGTAGAGTAACCCGGTTGGAGGTGGAGTAGCGGTCGTATCTAGCAGGTTGATGTCCTCATCATCCTCCCCTCTTTGCATTTGAGTCGTCCTCGACTCAAGCTCATCGTCCAGCAGCAACACATGCTCATCCTTCTGCAAATTGTTAGCAACAGTAGAAGGCGAAGCAATAGCGAACACTTTGCAAATTAAAGGTGAGTATGCATGCATCAGATCAGCAAGGATACTTTTTCTCATAGCATTCAGTGTGCAACTCAATTTACAAGTATAAGTGAAGTATATAGTAGAGTTATTCATCGCTCTGTCATGACAAAATGCGGTCCTCAATGTTTGGAAGTTAATGGGGGAGCACAACAATTGATTTCGAAGTGCACAAGTCATTCATATAATCATATTTCAATCGAGCAAGAGCAAATTCATCTAGCAATGGTGAAAAGATTTGTAAGTTTCTCCATACTTCAACATCAATATTCAGATTGTCAATACTAGATGGTGTAATAAGGGATGAACACATAGACATTGGATGAGCAGTAAATTTTATTTTCCTCTCATATTGAACAAGATTCAACACAAAAGAATTGTTGTCTAAAATAGCAAGCTTCGACTCATCCATGTGATCACAAGTTATGCATATTCGATATACAAGAAATTTATTGTCTATACCATAATCTCCAATCAAATTAAACTTACATCAAGGGGTGTAGACACTAAGCAAGGATTTCGAACATGCGATTTTAGAAATTTTCTCCATAGCATGTGACAATTTCATAGGTGGATCCAACATAATGTAACATGAAGAATTAGTAGGAGAAATTATAGTCAAAACTTCTTTATGTCTAACTAATTCTGCATGATCACTATATGCAATTAACTCATCACATGAATCACTCAAAACAGTAGGCAATTCAATTATTTTATCACATGGTGCACTAAAGTCAGTAGGTAAATCAACAATGTTATCACATGGTGCACTCAAGTCAGCAGGCAAATCAATCAAATTATCACAGGATTCATGCAGATTATTAATAATATCAGATTCTGTAGCTAGGGAATTAATATCTGCCTTCTCAACACTAGATTCCTTCACCTCATGTGATTCAATGGTTACTACTACAATCTGATTTTTTTCCTTTGTCCAATGATACTAGGAATAAAATAATGGATATTGATCTTAGATTGAGTGTTCAAATCAGTACCTTTGGTATTACCTTGTAGGCTCGACTCAGATGATGTTGGTACTGGAGGCAGTGAGTAGTCACAAGCTTTTCCTTCTTTTTCTTGCTCCAGCTCAATTGTCAATGAGTGAGCCAATGATGAAAGGAAGGTTGTCATAGATGGAGTGACACTCACAGCAGTAGGGGCGGCAATCATAGTAGGTGCAACACTAGAAAAGGCAACCGAAGATGATCTTGATGCGGAGGTGCGTATCGTACGCTTGTTTGTTTCATGTACACGTGAAGGTGTAGTGGAAGTTAACAAAAGTGCACGACTAGACTTGGATTGTCGTCCATGTACTTCCTTTTCAACTTTGCAAGCAAGACCAAACAAGCGAGTGACAGTTTCACTATGGATTTTCTTAATTTTGAAATCAAATTCATTTTGAACCCTTTTTGCAAAACTTTTGAAAATCCCGGAGGTTTCGGCTTTGTAATCTAGGAAGAATACCCATATATATCTAGAGTAATCATCTACAATAACTAAACAATAGCTATTACCCTGATACTCTTATAGATTGTTGGCCCAAACAAACCCATATGTAAGAGTTCCAATGTCTAGAGATTAACATGATACTTTTGGAAGGATGAGAATTAATGCTTTGTTTACCGACTTGACAAGCACCACAAAGTCTATTTTTCTCAAACTTCACTTCCTTCAAGCCAACAACTAAATCATGTCTGAAAAGCTTTTTAAGTTGAATCATACCAACATGAACTAGCCTTCTATGCCAAAGCCAACCCAAAGAGGTCTTTACAATTAAACAAGTTTTCAAGCATGAATCATTTGAAGAAAAATCAACCAAGTAAAGATTTCTAAATCTAAATCCTTTGAAAACTAAAGAATTATCCTTTTCATTTGAAATTGAAACACCTTCATTAGAGAATGAGCAAATCAAGCCAATATCACATATTTGAGCAACGGATAACAAATTGAAATTTAGGGACTCAACTAAAGATACATTAGAAATAGAAAGGTCATTTGAGATAGCAATTTTACCTAATCATATTACCTTTCCTTTGCTATTTGTCACCAAATGTGATTTTGTCAACTCCTTTTCCATTCTCGAATGTGGTAAATATTTTTCTATCACCGGTCATATGTTGAGTGCATCCACTATCAAGCACCCAATGTTTTTTACCGGTCTTGTAGTTCACCTACAAAACAAGAATTAAGTTCTTTTAGGTATCCAAATTTGTTTGGGTCCTTGGAGGTTAGTGACCAAGGTTTTAGACACCCAAATAGCTTTTTTTTAGCACCTAAAATTGAAGTCCCAATAAATCTTACAATTACTTTACCATCCTTAGTTTTTCTAAGCATGTAACATGAATCATACATACCTAAGGATGGAGTCTTACCAATAGGACAAGTTTGTTGTAAATGTCCTATTTCTCGGCACTTATAGCAATATTTACCATTCTCTTTTACAAACCTTGTGGGTTTGTAAATTGGCTTCTTACCTTTCTTAGACACATACCCAAGTCCTTCTTTGTTAAATGAGCACCTTTGCTCACTTAAAAGCTTGTCAAGGGTGGCCTTACCCTTGAAGCACCGTTCCAAGCTTTTGCTTAGCATGGTTACTTGTTCCTTTAGCTCAAATTTTCAACAACAAGCTTTGCATCAAGAGACTTATCATTATCATGATTAGAGTTAATATTAGAGCTACATGGCATGACAAGTAGATCATTACATGAAGTAGATGTACTAGTTCTTGCAATTTCTACACTAGGCATTTTATTAAAAATATCACATGTGATTCCAACACTAGTACAAGATTTGCTTGAATTTTCTTGGATAAGCAAGTCATGAGCTTCTTTTAGTTCCTCATAAGAGCCTTTAAGAGAGAGATGAGATTTCTTCAAGACCTTAAATTTTGTCCTTTCTTTTCCAAGATATTCATTCAAATCTTCCAACATATACATGATCTCATCATATGAAGGTTTTTCGTTATCAAAGAATTTTACCTTATCTCCTTTTGCCATGAGGCATGTAGGAGACGAGAAGAGTGATGGAGCCTTTTTGATGGCGATGCCGACAAGTCCCTTCTTCTTGGGGGACTAATCCCAATCGAAATCGGAGTCGGTGTACTCCTTATCGGAGTTCCATTCTCTAATGTGAGCTTCATTCTTGCCGTCCTTGTGAAACTTCTTGAAAAGCTTCTTCTTGCCATCGAACTCCTTCTTCTTGGATGACTTGCCCTTGTCATCCTTCTTTGTGGGGGCAATAAGAGGCAATGTGCCCCTTCTCATCGCACTTATAGCAATGGATGTTGCTATAGCGCTTGTTGTCATTGGAGGATTGCCCTTTCTTGCTCTTGTCAAAGTTAAAGCTTCGATATGAGCGTCTTCTCATGAATTTCTTCATTCTCCTAACAAGGAGAGCGAATTCTTCTTCTTCATCTTCTTCATCACTTGATTCCACATTTGCCTTAAAAACGGTAATCTTCTTCTTTGAAGAAGATGACTCCAAAAGCTCTTTCTTGTCCTTCTTGTATAACTCATTGGTAATGAGATTGCCCAAGAGACCGGTTGGCATCATTCTTGGCAATTCGGATGAATTGAGAAATAGAGTCACCAAGGTCTCATACTTCTCCAGCAAGGCCCTAAGCATTTTTCTCAAAATATCAACATCGGTTAGCGACGTGCCTAGGCCTTTGAGTTCATTTACAATGTTGTTGAGGCGAGAGTATATTTCATTTATATCCTCATAAGGCAATATTATAAATGTCTCATACTTAATTTGGAGCCTATACAATTTGGCCTCTTTGACTGTGGATGTTTCCTCATGGATTTTCGAGAGGGTAGTCCAAATATCATGAGTGGTTTTTAAATTGCTCACTCTATTGAACTCATCTGCGTTCAAAGCACCAAAGAGAGCATTCATTGCTTGATCATCTAAATGAGCATTATGCCCCTCAAGCTCCGTAGGATGTAGTGGATTAAGAGGCATAACGTAACCCTCATTTACAATTTTCCATATGCTCGGACTCATGGGTTTTACATAAATAGACATTCTAATTTTCCAATAAATATACTTTAAGCCATCAAATAAAGGAGCCTTTTCTATAGCAATTCCCTCACTAGCCATCTTGTTCTCTCTTAGACGATTAAGTTTAAATCAATGAGAGACCAAGCTCTGATACCACTTGTAGAATCAAGGATAACCGACTAGAGGGGGGGGGGGTGAATAGGAGGTTTTAAAAAAATTTCGACTAATTAACAAATTAAGACAATTATGGACTAAGTTTAAACTAGATACAATTCTATCTAAGCAATTCTACACAAGAAAATTGCTAGAAATGTAAATACGGAAGTAGTAAAGATAAGAATAAACCACAAAGGAGACGATGAAGTTTTTCCCGTGGTATCGAAGACTTGCTAGTCTTCACTAGTCCACGTTGAGGAAGTTTGAACTAATCAAGCCAGCTCCACAAATTAAGCCTTCCCTCTTGATCGCTATCGTTGCTCTTCCTCCGCTCCGGAGATGGTGAGCACGCAACCACTTCACAATCTTGGCACCGGACCTCTTCACAATCTTCTTGAAGAGATCACCGTGCGAACTCCCGTCAAGCCATCTAGGTGTTGGCAAACACCAGGAGTAAAGAACCACAATCTTTGCTTGACGACAATCAAGTGCTAAGGATCAATATAGAATGAATGCACTTGAATTTTGCTCAACCACCTCACAATAAATGCAACAAGTGTATATGAGGTGTAGAGCGAATGCTCTTAGCTCAAGAATGTTAAATGAAGTCTCTCACTTTGTCCTTGAGCTGGTGGAGAGGTATTTATACCCCCCACAAACAAATACGACCGTTGGAGGCAAAACACAGAAGTTTTCAGCACAAGCGGTAGTACCACCGTTCAATGACCGATACTACCGCACCTCCTCCAACTGCACAGTAACGACTAGTGCAAACACATTAACTGCCTCTGAAAGAGCTGTTAGAACATGCAGAGTGGTACTACCGCCGTTGATCATGCGGTAGTTCCGCTATCCGGTCATTCCGATTTCAAGGGGCAGTATGACCACTTCGCTTTGAGGTCCAAAACAGGCACTCACTAGAAATAATGTTCCGCTTACTAAATCTCAGTTACACCGGGTTGCGGTAGTTCCTCTAAGGAAATGCGGTCATACCGTGATGCGGTAGTTTCGCAAAAATAACACCAGTACTACTGCTTCACAAGTGCAACTAGACCAGCTCACTCGATCGGACTGACCACATGGTCGGCTTAGATTTGTTTGAACGTTCAGACAACTCGTCATGATCGCACGATTAGATCATACGTTCGGACGGTCCGAACGTTCACCGGTAGTTCCGCTGAAGGATTTGCGGTAATACCGCGATGCGGTAGTTTCGCCAAGAAGGCTCTGGTACTGCCGCTTTCCATGGGAGCACACAAGCTCCAAAAGGGGTCACTCTATAAAATGTGTACCGCCAACAAGTTTAAGGTACGGCCGGGTTGCGGTAGTACCGCACCATTATCCCGGTCATACCACTGTGCGGTAGTACCGCAAAGAAAACGTCGGTACTACCGACTTTTCTAAGAAAAACAATGTTGGCTTTCAAAACAAATTCTAAGTGCACGCGTGATCCTAGATTGATCCAAAAGACACAAGAACACACTATCAAGCTACTAGTCAAGATCCCTCTTAATAGTACGGCATTTAACCTAAAATCTGGTCTTCCATCCTTTTCTCCTAAGACCGGTAAAATCAAAAGGACCCTAGACTACTTGTACCTTGTCTTTGAACCATATTGATCTTCATGTTGACCTTTAGCATGCATCTCCAGGTTGTTATATTCGTCACCAGGACTAAACCTTGTAAATGCTCAATAAACATGTTAGTCCCATATTCACATACTGCCATTAATTACCAAAACAATTTTTAGGGACCTAGATGCTTTCACCCTGTAGCCTGTATAATTGGTGCCACTAACCATTGATTTCACCTATTTCTTTGTACGATACCACATGGCATCAGCTACTGCCAAAAGATATCAGTGTAGTAGTGTTGACTAGCAAAAAAACTCACTAAACTATCTCAGTGCAGTTGCCACGAGGGAGCAAAGGCTGAGAGGCTACTGCGGCGGTGAGGGAGGAGGGAGGCGGCGGTTGCAGCGGCGAGGGAGGACAAGAGGAGGGACGAGCGAGGAGGGCGGGTGGGGGACTGGGGAGGCAGATATGTGGAGGGAGCCAAGGAGAGGTGACAGGTGAGGGAGGGAGGCGACGGCGAGGGAGGAGGGAGGCGGTGGTGGCGGCGAGGGAGGAGGAGGTGGAGGCCGCAGGTGGGGGGGGGGGGTAGGTGTAGACTATATATGTGACCCTTGAAATCGAATTTGTTTCAAGTTAAGAGATTACACCAGAGGCATAACTTTTAACAGGAAACGAGCCCGATTTCAAGTTCCCGGATAGGTGTCTCGTATTAGCTCCCAAGATCAATGGCTAATGCGCACATATCCTGAACAACATTGTACACAGTTATACAAAAGTCATACATTATTAACAGTAATTTACAAGACTAGGTTTTAAGTTCATAAGTTACACATATGACCAAGTGGTCAACTAAAAGTACACAGCGGAAACAAATATAAAACAACAAAAGTTCAACCAAGTGTGCCCAACACCCGAAGGCAACTGAGTGGAGGGAGAAACAACATCATTCGTTAGCGTCACCATATTCGACGCTAACGGATGGATCTTAAGCATATTCGTCCTCACCTACAACAAGTGGTTAATCTGTTTGAGTACAGAAGGTACTCGCAAGTCTTACACAAACTAATAAAAGAAAGTGTATGATAGCGCCTATTCAAATGATTAGATAATATACATGATAAAGGCTGTCCAAAGGATAGGTTATATTGGCATAAATTTTGCATAAACGCGACAAATTTTATTCCTACACATTCTATTTTGCAAAGGCCATTTAGCAAAATTTGAACTAAAGACATCAAGTAACTTTGATATAATCATAAATCAAAACATATCAAAGTGGCTGTCCACTTTGACAAACTAACACGCATGAACACCCATTCATGCTGATACCAAGTTATAACCATGTCAAGTTTTAATTTGGAGTCCAACAATGACGTAAATCAAAACAAGTGTTGTACGTAACCGTGGACACGACTATTCGAATAATTTTAACCCTGCAGGGGTGTACATCTTTACCCACACGACTTGGTCAGCCCGTAAGCCTCCGGATAATGACGCACTTCCTTAGGTATGCTGGCCGGGGAAACCAAGACTCGGTGTTTTTCAGAAAGACGACCTTATTGAGTTTTATCACCCTTGTGAGATGAGGTCCCGCTTAGTACAAGCTACTGATAGAACCTGCTAAGTGGGGCACGCAAGTTGTGTTGGGAATGCCGATCCAATGAACATAAATTTAAAATTGTGCTCACTCACACATATTAAATTGCAATCGGATCCCTATGAACATATGATCAAACACATATGTCCTCACACCACCTGTTTTCCAACTCAATAAAACCTTCCCCTTACTTAACCAAGCGGCACCCATACACCGCGTGTGGAAGTACGTATGGTACTTGAATTGACAGCCCAAAGTTCGGTCCTTAGTGATCCGGACAAGACTACCACAATACCCAATTCTCGTGCACAAAGGCACCATCACTATCAATCACTTGTCCATATCTAAATCATGTTTTAATAGACAAATTTTAGATTCAAACCTCAGCTTTAAAGATCTGAACAAAGAATACAATATTAAAATTAGTTCAGCGTTTCCCATGATCGACGAGATAATCTTGTCAATCAAACAACCGAACTACTGACTTGAATGGCTAAGCATTCACATAAAGAATAAATATACTAACACATAATATCTAACTTAAGCATAACTGTATGGAATGATTAAAGGTAAGCCACAATGAGTAGGACATAGCTAACTAGACTCACAAATTATTGATATACCAAAATAGCATGCACACACTTATCATTGTATTTCAAAATACTAAATTCCCAAAATTAGGATCAAAATGATGTAAGAGGATGTTTGCCTTGCTGATATTCCACCTTTTCAACCTCAAAATTCTCAGATATATATTCACTCGCGTCGGGCAATTTAGAATCTAGAAAGAGCGATAACAAATGAACACCGAAAAAATATAAAAATTGCCAAAATGCTGAAAAATGCATTATAAATTCACAGTAGTGAGGTTCTGATTTTAAGTGAATTTAGGTGAATATTTTAGTTCTTTTGGAGTTCATTTGAATTTTCTATGAATTTTATAATGTTAAAGTCCTTAATGTACAATTAATTTAAATATCAATTTTTTCTATAATGGAGACATGTTTCAAAGTTATTCTAGATTAAAGTTCAGTAAAAATTAAAACTAAGAAAATTTATTTCACTTGATTTGGAGTTATAATGAATTACTTATGAATTTTTGAAGTTTAAACCATTTTTAGTGTAAAAGTAATTCATTTCGGGATTTTAAAACACAACGAATACTTTTTATACTGGACCGCATCTAACCTCAGTCACTGACGAGCGGGACCCAGGTCAAGGGTTGACCCAGTCATTTTGACCGAGCCCTAGCCGAAAATACACTGAAAGCGTATTCCATCTAATACGTTTTCCAATTATAAAGATGTACTTTCAGCTTTAAACGTATACGAAATACATTTCCTTAATAGAAAACGTACTATTTAACTCTACTCAAATACTTAACCAGTCACATGGGCCCACACGTCAGTGTTTTGGTGTGAAAACCAGGAGTTAAGACTCACGGATTTCTGTGCTCGGGCCCACGTGTAAGCGAAACATTACGCATTAATAAAGCAAAGGCTAATGATTGTTTAACCTAACCGACAATGATTAGCATTAATTGTCACTCTATAGTGTCGGTCGGTAATCCAACAACAGAGTAGCACGTTCCCATGAGCTTGCCCAGCGGCTCGCTTGCGTGGTGGCCCACGGCCGAGCGATCTAAGGCCCAAAATGGGTTCCTAATACCTCACTGAACCTAGTGGTGGCCAGAGCATGGCCAGTGGTGAGCTCTAGCGGCGGTGTGACATGGAAGTGCGATGGTGAGCTTACGGCCAAAGTGGCTACGTCGATCTGGCTATGCTTCAAGCAAATTGACGCATGCTTAAGCATCTACGGAGCATAAAGGACCTACCGGTGGGTCAAAGATGGTCGGAGATGCACGGTGTAGCTCCGGTGACAATGGACCGTCAGCGGTGATGGGAGCTTCCACGTGGAGAGAAAACCCTGGGCAAAATCTAAGGAAGTGAGTGATCAGAATAGGTTAAGTATGCTCCATAGGTGGTGTGACAAGAAATAATTGAAAAGAAACGCACCGTGCCAAAGATGGAGACGAAAGAGGTGTTTTCAGCTGGAAAAAAGGAACTTCAAAATCCGACAATCCTGTTAGACAATTTGTGCAATTAAATGAGGGGTTTTACTCCTAATAGATTAGCACAAGATGTGACGCGCAAAGAAATGGAAAAAACTCACCGAACACAAAGGTGACGCGGAGAAGACACTCGATGCGCGCTTTGAACAACCAAAAGACAAGACCGTAGTCTGAGATCTACAGACAAAACCAAGAGCTCAAATCATCAGGATGAACATGACATATGAAAAGGGGAATAAGGGCACAAGCATGAGGGATAACTCTCAATGTATGAGAAGAATGGTTGAGCTCATTGATTCGTCCAAGACGGAGAGATTGAAGTTTTACGGGCTTTTGTGACAGGAAAGGAGATGTCGTTGTAATATTCCATTTCGCTTTAGAAAGGAGAATTGTTTTAGAGAAATTATTTAACAAAAGTATAAGAGGGGTTTTTTTTTTCTTAAACCGAAAAACCTGGGTCGCGGGCTTTCGGCCCACGGCATTTGGCCCTTTAGGGGGGGCAGCCAACCCTTGTCCCTTTATCTTCCCTTGTGCCCCTTCCCCTCCCTCTCCCTATCCAGCCACCACCCCTAGACCTCTTTCCCTCGTGCCCCTCTTCTTCTTCCCAAAACTGCAGCAGCCCTAGCTCTTCCCCTTGTGCACCCTGCTACCACTCCATTGCCCCTTGTGCTGTCGGTCTGATTCAAGGCAAGGAGAGGAAGGAAGGAAGGAAGGAAGAAATAAAGGAAGTCTTGAAGGAATTTCTGTGGTTTCGTGTTCTTCATATCGATCTCCAAGGTTGATGATCAAATTTCTATTCCTTTCGGTTTAGTGATTCTTCCAATCGGTAGAAATCGGTTGGTTATGTCGGTAATATGTTTGTTCTGTTGCTCTGTAGTTCTGTTGCTCTGTAGTTTTGGATTCTTTTGGTGCAAAATTTAGGGATTGTCTCCTAGAGAATTGGAGAGGATTCCGATAGCTTTATGAAGAATATTTGTTCATGTTGATTGGATGAGTAAATAATAAGTTATGAATTTCGAAAGCTGGTTGTTTGTTTAGTTCATCCGGTTCTGGCAGCGCACTTAAATTGGTAGGTTAAAATTATAAGATGGCTTCATTCAGGGTTTTGATCTCAATGAGCAAGGTAGATAACTTCTTAAGAATTCTAGAGAGTCCAAGAACACAATTTTTGGATGGGTAGAATAGAAGTTATGATTTTTAGAAAACTGTAGTCCCGAACCAAGTTGCTATTGGAAGCAGTCGTGGGAAAACTTTGATTTGACAAATCCAATGGCAGAATAGAATGTTTGGCATAACTAGATTATGGTAGATAATTCCTTGTGGGTTCTGAAAAGTCCAAGATCATTATTTTTGCATGAACAGATTAAAAGATATGGAATTTCTAAGTTAGAATTATCGAAGATGATAGATCTGTCTTCGGAGTTAAAAACAAGGGTTTATACAAAATATTATGATGTTTCGATCACCTGAGAAATTGTGGGTATGTGTGTGCATATTCCAGAAAGTCTGAGTTCATGATTTTTTGAGATAAAAAGCAAAATTTATGATTTTTCTAAGGTGACTGTTCTGTTTGGGACAGAATAGTGTTCGGGAAGAAATGATACCATTTTGGGTTGCGATTAGGAGCGGTTATGTCTATTTAGTTTTATTGCAATGTTGTGTGTTTTTGGATGGTATTCTTAGTATGTTTTACAAATGCCAGGTGGTGGTGTGAAACCGGGGTTAGAGCCCTCTTGTCATCGTCACCCATCGCACGTTTAAGGCAAGTACAATTTAAGAGTGATATTGCGTGGTTGGCAATATTTTTTAGCTGTGGCATGATTTAATTTGATTTATCATGGGAAGATTGTTCAATTCATATTGTTGATATGACGCTCGAGGATTGATATTACTCTTGAGTAATAATGTAAACTATCCATTTCATTGCATATCAAGCATTCATGTGACTTGAAAGACCCACGAGAGTGGGCATTTGAGGTCCCCATATGTAAGATATGGGCATTAAGATCCACGCATGAAAAAGGACGGGCTTGGGTCCCTGCATTTGAGAATGTGGGCATGAGTGAACATCGACGGGTGTTACACTCTGCTATACCGGTATAAGCAGAAGAGAAGTTGTGGCATGTGCATGATTCACATTTCATTCATGAAAAAAAATGAAAAGTGGTTTGAGATGAGTAATGAAAAATGGTTTGAGATGAGAAATGAAAAGTGGTTTGAGATATTGAGAGAGATGGAAATGATTTGATATTATGATGATGCCCCTTTTATTATTCTATTTTTTTTGTACTTGCTAAGTCTTGGACTCACGCTTGTTTATTTAATGTTTTAGGTGAACGTGGATGACGGCTTTCTTTGGGGAGAAAGTAGAACATGGAACTTGTGCACTTGAGAAACACTTCACTCCATTACATGATTCATTCTTTTTGGAATGGTGATTATCGAATAGGTTGTGGTTCTCTTAGTTCCTCGTGGTTGAATTTTTGCTAGTTGTTGCTTTCCCTTAATTGAAATTTATCTATAATGCCTTGAATAATTCTTTAAGATCGAATAATAATTGAATTATGATTAACCAGCTACTGAAATTTTAATACTTCCTCATTGTCGAATGTTTAATCGTGATGCCTAGAAGATAGAAATACTTGAGTTTGTTGTAGAATCTTGTTGTGATAATAGATGAAGGTGACATCTTGGGCTTTTACTAAGCCAAGGTGTTACAGTTGTCACCTTGTGGCATCTCTATACTGGAGGGCATCAATGGTGGCGAGATAACGTGGCACTACATGGACGAAGGAGCGAGATCACGGCGCCACCTCATGCTCGGCCGCGCGAGAATTGGCGCAGGGTTAGGCGGTGAAGCGGTGAAGATAGAACTGACAAGTGGGACCGGGCTATCAACGAGTGAAGCAATCGGTGCACCGGAGTGTGGCTCGACGAACGGGTGCAGTCTGATCAAGTCGGTTGGTTCAAGTTGGACGGTCCGAAGTGGTTCTAACTAGGTCCGGTGAGTTGACCAAATTAAATTCAAACTTCAAAAGTTTGACCGGTGAACTAAAAATAGCAAATAAATTTATAAAAATATGAAAATTTTTAGAGATGATACTGGGATGATATAGATCCCTTATAAATTTTAAAACCTCACTGTTCATGATTTAAATACTTAATTTAAAATCCTTAACCGAATAGGTTTAAATAAAGAGTCTAAATTTTTCTTAAGGTCAAGATGAATTCTAAAAATTTGAAAAAAATTATATTTATTCATGATAATTAATCTAGTATTTGATTAAATTAATTTCCAGAGTTCTTTACAAGCATTAACTGAAATTTTCTTTTGGAGTATCATTTCAAGTTTTAAATTTGACTTGAATTTGAGATTTTCGAATGCAACAATTTGTGCACATGTTCCAAAATGACATGTATGCTCATGAAATGCATATAATTACCATTTATTTAAACTGAGGTTGTTACAATATATGACGATTGAGGAGGGACCGCGGGAGGGGAAAAGAGGGGGCAGCGGCAACGAGAGAGGAGGAACATGGCGATGGCGAGGGTTAGGGTTAGGGGATTTGGGAGATGTGGTGTGGGCATTGTGGTTCTTTGTAGAGCACGGCGAATGGGCTCTGGCCTCTGGCAGAGTGGCAGTCGGGGCATCGGGCGACTCGGGCTGTGTTAGCCAGGAGTTCGGATAGAGCTCGGGTATTTTCCCGGATAGTTCCCTTTTTTCCCAGATAGCTCCGAATCAACTGGATAGCTGCTTCCCGAATTCGAATACGTATTCGACAAAAAAAACGGATCCAAATCTGGGAAAAAAAACCGGATATCCGAAAAAACGTTTCGATTTGGATTTTTTTGTAAATAATATTATTTTAAAAGATAATTAAAAAAATGCTCCCTACACAGTGTACTTACTTGTGTATTTTTTCTAGAATTTATATGTTCTGAAATTGTCTCAAAAATTAGGGTTTTAGGTCTAAAAAATTAGGGCTTTAGGGAAATTATGGTTTTAGGTCTCGAAAATTAGGGTTTCATGATTTCATGTGAACAGTTATCAGGTGTTTTAGTGTTTTGTGAATTAGGATTCAAGTGCAACAAGGGCTACGTGTTTGTCAACATGACAATGGCGACGACGGCGAGTCGGCTCCACGCCTTCCTCTAGGGCACCGCTGGGAGGCTGTGGGATCCAGGGAGATGTGTGATGTCATGCACGCGCGCATCAAAGTACATATGCCACCACCATCTTTGCAACTCCCCTAAAGCTCAAGGTCGTAGATCTTTTAATTAGCGTTCTTGCTTGGAATTCGTAGGGGCTTGACGCCTTCGTGGAGCACTTCTCTAGGTCATAGTTCTCCTGCAACACCAAGGAGTTCCTGTCGATGCACTTTGAGCCGCCACTAAACGGCGTCCGGTAGACAGAGGAGCACATGGTCAGCTGTCTAGCCGGCTCCCGCTGATTGGATTAAACTTTTGTTGTTGCATACTAGCTGTCGATGGTTTAGTATTGATCTTATGAATGAATGCTGGGGACTTTCCTTGAATTAGATCTACACAGAAAAGGACACAAGGAATTTATACAGGTTCAGGCCTTCTCTTGAGAGAATAACAACCCTACTCCTGTGTTGTTGTATTGACTATATTTTACAACAGGGAAGAAATAACTAAAACTAAGACTTAATGACTCCTGTCTGTTGATTGTGTCTCTGATCGATTTGCTTCTCATTCTCCTCTATCCACCGACTTTACCCCTTATATAGCGTATGAAGAGGTGGCGGTTATTCACGCTAAGAGGCACCTTGCTGTTTGATGTAATGTGCACGTTTAAGGGTAGTTATTGTCAGAGAGTAACCCTCCCTTGTCGCCTTCCAGTTATGATAGAGACAAAGGCTTAATACGTGTAATTATCCTAGAGAATAACAGCGCATGTTAACTACTGTGTGTATCAAACACAATGCATAAGTGTCTCTAGTCGATCGGGCCCACATGTCTATAGACTTTGTTGACTGTAGGGTGGTCGTAACTGACATGGTCGTAGTAAAGCTTACGACCATGAGGTGGTCGTAGTAAGGCTTATGACTACTAGGTAGTCGTAGAAAAACTTATGACCACATAGGGAGGTCGTAACATGGTTTACGACTACTCGGCCCACTCGCCCGTGCATCACCTCGTCCGCCGTCAGATCAAAAATGAATGGTTAGATTTTAATGAAACCTTCGGACATCCGAGCATCCCGATCTTTTCTGACCGTTGGATCGCGATCGAACCGTCGTAGCACCACCCGTCACTTTGTTGTTCCTTTCTCTCACTGACTGGTGGGACCGCCGCTATAGTAGCTTCATCTTCGTCTCCTTCGTCTACCTCGTGACGCCGCCATTGCCGCCCTTTCACCAAGCTCTTAAAAGCGCCCGTTACTTTCCCTTTTCACGCGCGGTTGATGCCATTAAACTCCACGACCTTTGATGCACTCAAGGCGCCCGTTTCTTCCTCGTTAAAACTTCTTAATCCCTCCTTCACTCGCCGCCGCGCCGGCATGAAAATGACCGTGCACGTCCTTGCCGCTTCAGTGACCCCCGAGCCCTATAAAAGGGGGCATCACCTTCGCGTTCATCCCCGCGTCTCATTCCCCAACTCCTAGCCCTTCTACTCCTCTCTAGTCGCCGGAATCGCTCGGTGAAGCTCCTCCGCCGCCAACCCTAACTCCATCGAATTCGCCGTCGTCGCTGACGCTCTGCCACCCCCGACCGCACCAACGTGTTCGCCATCGCGTGGGCCACCCGGTGCACGCACTCATTCACCTCGAAGACCTCTGGAGCAACCTCGCCGCTGTGAACCGAACTTCGCTACTGCTTTTCACCTTGCCGCCATCAACTCCTTCATGCCGCATTGTCGAAACCCTGCGCATCAGGTCCACCATCACCTCCTCTTGCCCCTGGTACCACTCACTCGCGTCGCCGTGGCGCAGAGCGCCGATGACCATAGGGACCCGAGCACTACCGGAGCCAGAGCCTACGTGGCAACCACGTAGATGCCATGTCACACCACGCTAGCAGCCCATTCGACGTGGAGCCTACGTGGCGCCACGTCATCTCATGTGCAGCGCACACCCCCCGTTTACTGTTTCATGCACCGGGTTCACCGTGAACCTTTGACGAAGCGTGGACCGGGTCCATTGACCGTAGGCCCACATGTCATAGACCGTTGTTCCAGCTGCTGTGCAATGCTGACGCAATAATCTGATTTTTCTTTAGAAAAATAATTCAATAATTCTAGAAAATTCAGAATTTAGGATTTAATTTAGGTTTAAATTTCCAGGAGCTCGTATTTCTTCATACGAACTCCGATTTAGGTTATTCAAATTTCTAAATTTGTGTAAAATCATAATCTAGCTATCTAAACCAAAAGTATTTCATTTGGAGTTCATTTGAAGTTCTTTTTGAATTTTATTTGAATTTGGCTTATTTTCACGTATAGATTTCGACGAATCCGAAGAACCAGAATTAATCAACGACCAGACTTTTGAGCAAGGCAAGTTACATTCTTGATCATATTTGAATCCCAGTATTTAAAATTACTTAAATTCTATTTTTAAATTATGTACTGCATGCTTATTTAAATATAGCTATTTAAATACCTGTTTTTAAATTCATAGATATTCCTATAATCCTTTGTATGGCCAATGTTGGTATTGAACTGAATATCTTGTCACCTTAGATAAAACCTGGTTGATACATTAGTATGAACTAGGATCATTTGAAAATATTATGCTTAGCGATGCTTAGACCCAAAATTATTCAATTTGGGAACTTTCAGCCAAAAATCAAATGTTGTTTAAAAGTCTATGGCATTGGCTTGTCATGGAAGATTTTACAAATGTTTTTGAAAAATAAAAAGAAAAAGTTGATTTGTACTTGGGCGAAATGGATGGTTGGTGGGTGCAGGTTTATGCACGAGCTCAACCTGGTCAGGGTTGAGGCTCAGGGTTTTTAATTGGAAGTCGTCCAAGTTGGTTAAAGACCGGCCTGAGAGCCGCTTTTGCTAAACTCCACCGTACTACCACATGTCCTGTGTGGGCAGAACTAGGCTTAATAATTTGCAATACTCTACTGTTATTTGTGCCATGTGTTGTGTGGGTGTTGGTTAGACAGTATTCCCACCTGGCGCAAGAGGGGTCTTCCGGAGGATGGTCAGTCCAATGGAAGTGAAACCTTAGCGGGCATAAATACTTTAGGGTAGAGCATTGTAATGGCCTTGTGATAATTGCTTAGTCGCACGCCTTCAGAAAGCGTGTAAAGGCTGACATCAAAAGCAAATTATCTCTTGTGGGTAAAGTTGTACCACCTCTGCAGAGGGTAAACCTATTCCAATAGTTGTGTCCACGGTCATGGACATGTTTAGCATTTGCCACTCAAAGTTAGACTTTGGTTTTGATTTCAAAATGATTTGACACAAATGATTTTGGATTTCTATCCAAATGGGAATTGGGTGGGAAGCCATGAGATAGGAGGGTATCCTTCTCCACATCTTTGTATGGAGGTTATCCAACTATAAAACTTGAGAAATTATAAAATGATTTTTTAGTATAAAATAACTGCCTTGGAACTTAGTATAAATATTTGAAAGAAACATGGCTTTATGCAAAATCAACCCTATAAGCCTTCCTTTGTAATCCTTGCATGCATTAAATTCTGTTATTTGGGTGTAACTTGCGAGCACGGTGGTTGTGCTCACCCTTACTTATTGCAAATAATCTCAGAGAAGGAATACTTCGTGGACGAGGAGGACTTGGAAGGCTAGGCTGCGCCCCCAGACGATTGCCTATGGCGTATCGTTTGGCCTATTATTACCTTTTTCTTTCCGCTGTAATTTTCTTTAGGCCAAGTGCCCTTTTGTAATAAATACTCTAATATTATCAATAAAGTGCGTGATGTGGACTTGTTACCATATTTGTGAACTGTGTACACTAGTTGTTCCTGGACTAATGTAGTAAGCACAGAGAATCTAGGATCCTTCAATCCTGTGTTCGACAACAGTGCCCCAGTGCCGTGCCCGCACGCAGTAGGGAGCTAGGGAGAGGAAGGGAGACCAAGGGCCGGGGCAGCTGGGCAGGCGGCGGGGGAAAGAAGTGACACGCTGGGCAGAGGCGGGGTAGGCCGAGCAGCGGGCTCGTGGGCTGTGCCTGGCATGGCACAGCCCGACCAAAATTCGAACGTTGGGCGTTTTTTATCGTTTGAGTCTTTAAAAATAGCAAAACAATTCAAACAATCCCAAAAATTTTCCTATAAATAGCCACCATACCCCCCCCCTCATTCGGCAACCCTCCATTGCTCATTCTCTCTTTAAAATTTTGTTGTGCAAATTCAAATTCGTATTGAGCTAATTTTGCAACATTCAAAAAATTTCTGCCAAATTTTGGAAAATTTAATTTTTGACAGCAAGTCAGCAAAAGAGGTACAATACTATTTTTTGTATACTTTTATTGTTAGTGCTTGTTATGCTAAGATGAAAGTAATAATAGTATTAGTTTCGATTTTGCAGTTTTTATTATGGATAGTTCTTACGACAGCTTTGCTCATGGTGATTGTGGACTTTCACCGAAGGAAATTTTATCCATGGAGGCGGCTACGGCTCCCTCAAGCCAACCGAAAGGGCAATACGGAGTTCCGTTATCAGGCTCCACAGTAGCATCAGGCTCCATGCCAACCGGTTCAAAGAGGTCGAGGTTGTCTACATCGGGAGTGTGGGAGAATTTTGACAAGACAACCAAGCAAGACGTGCAGGTAAATGAGGTACCATATGCTATTTGCAAAATTTGTCGCAATGAATTGTCTACAAAGTCTACAGGTGGAACGGGGCACTTGCTTAGACATGCTACAAGATGTTGAGCCAAGCAAGGATTAGTGATAAGGCAGACACAACTAAAGTACAACCCCGACGGTACGGTACGTAGTTGGGACTACGATCCTGAGGTAGCCTGTCAATCTCTCTGTCGTTTAATTGCTTCTGAGGATTTACCGTTAGGCTTTGGGGAGTTTGCTTCTTTCCAAACTTACATTAGGACTGCACATAATCCTATATTTTCTTCCGTTTCTAGACAGACAACAACTAGGGATCTAGTAAAATACTACAATGAACAGTGTAATAAAATAAAGGATCTATTTAGCACATGCACATTTTCAGTGGCCCTGACCTTGGATATATGGAGTGATTGGGCTAGGGAGGATTATCTTAGTGTAGTTGCCCAATATGTTAATGACGACTGGGTAATGGAGAAAAGGATTATAGGTTTGAAATTACTTGAGGTAGCACACATGGATGAGAATATTGCGGACTATATTATTAAAGTCGTGGAAACTTTGGTCTTACTGACAAAATATTATCAATTACTTTAGACAATACCGCTTCGAACTCTAGGGCCATGGATATTCTTACTCTAGTGTTGAGTACATACGCTGATTTCTTCTTGCTACATCAACGATGCGCTTATCATATTATCAATCTTATAGTGAAATGTGGTTTAAAGAGGTTGAGTCTGTATACTAAAGCTTTTCGCGATGTGATTTCTTTCCTGAATAATTCTAATGTAAGAATATCACAATATAAGAGCTTTTGCAGGGCGATGGGTGTGCGTCCAAGAAAGTTTGGTTTGGATATGCCGGTAAAGTGGAACTCTATTTACTTGATGCTTAAGAGACTTTTACCATACAAGAGCATTTTTTCTGTTTTTATTCAAACACACTATCAGAGCACTGACGGCGCAACGGCGGCCTTCCATAGCACGCAGAAGCGGTCTTCCACGGCTCGCCGGTGGCGGGCTTGGCTTCGGCGGCGTGGAGCCGACTCGCGGTGTAGCGGCATGGAGGCGGCTCGCGGCGTAGTGGCATGGAGGCGGCTTGCGGCGTAGTGGCATGGAGGTGGTTCGTGGCGCGGCACGGAGACATTGAGCGCATGGCACGGCCGGGCAGTGGCGATGTGGCTTACGAGCATGGTGGCCGACCTCGGGCTGGCGCATAGGCGCGTGGTCATCCTTAGGCAGTGTGGCGGGCGATGTGGCTACGCACGACGACAGCCGGTGGCACACGGCAGCGGCGCACAGAGGTGTCCGGCAGTGCACGGCGGCGGGGCTTTAGGCCAGCAACGGGGTTGGCCATCGCAGATGTAATTTTTTTCTCTTTGCATATGAATAATAATCCCAGTTTTTATCTACCAGATTAAACTTATGCTTAATTGTAGATTGGATGCTAGATCATGCGAGGAAATCACGAAACAATGTGATTAGGATCAAGAATATAAAATTGATCTAATCATCAGTAATATAGAACCGTCTATGTACTATCACAGACGGTTCTTATTGAGAACCGTCTGTGATTGGCTGGATTATCACAGACGGTTTGTGAATAGAACCGTCTGTGATAATTCACAGACGGTTCTATTAGTGAACCGTCTGTGATAATGACTATCACAGACGGTTCTAAATAAGAACCGCTCGTGATAGGCCTCAGAAGGCAAAGGCGATCGGCGGCGCCCGCAAGAAGTTCCGACAGATTTAATACGAGCGGTTCTAAAGGAACCGTCTGTGATGGGGCGTCTACTATAGCCTGTTTTGTAGTAGTGGACATACCCAGATTGAAGTGATGAAGAACAATCGTGTTGATAACGTGTTGAGATATAGCGGTAGTCGTCATGTTGCTAACTCGTAGATCAATCCATACATGAGCAATCAAATGATGAACACGAGAGAGAGAAAATGAACACAAACGTATAGAGGAGGATCTGTAATGTTTATTCATCTGTATATCACTTGTACATGGGGATCCTCGTATTTATGGCCCGCAAGGGGTGAAAGCCCTCCAGGGACGGTTTAGTCTTTTGCCCATACAATTAGGTTTCGTAACAAATACCACGCAAAAGATACTCAATTAAGGCCATTGTTGCTACGTTTCTAGAAATTTTTTATGAGGCCACTATTGCTTTGTCCGCTATGTACTATCCAATATCTCCTATCATTGTGCATAGTATTTTACAGATTGCTACTCAATTAAAAATGTATGAAAATAACTTAGTTTTACGTGATGCTATTGTTTCCATGAAATCTAAATACCTTAAATATTGGAGAGAAATCCCTTACCTATATGCATTTGCATTTCTTTTAGATCCTAGAGGTAAAATTGATGCATTTGGTAGTGTACTTGATCTTCTTAGTGATACTACAGGGCTAGACTATACTAACTATTTTGCAGAAGTTCGTTCTCGATTATACGAGGTTTACCAAAGGTATGAAAATAAGTTCCAGAGAGTTCGCTCGCAACGACCTCAAGTAGCAAGATAAATATATGGGGTAAGATTTTCGGTGGCTCTTCCTCCAGGTCCAGGTCTTCTTCTTCTACACCGTCGCCTACTCATCCAAGACCCATAAGGAGTGGGGAACTATTTACCTATCTGGACAGCGATACGGTGAATTTTAACTTAGAAGGCTTCGACATTTTGCAATGGTGGCAAGCCCATACGTTAACATATCCCGTGCTATCCATACTTGCACGTGATGTGTTAACTGTTCATGTTTCGACGGTTTCCTCCGAGTCTGCTTTCAGTCTTTCTGAAAAAATATTGGAGGAGAGAAGAACAAGTCTCACAAGTGAGATGGTGGAGATACTTCTATCTGTGAAGGACTGGGAACAAGCTGATTCACGAACACAACACTCAGAGGAAAATCTAGAGTTGTCGGAGGTGTTTAAATATCTGTACTTAGATAATGACACGTAGAACAATGATGTATCATGTATGAAGAGCTATAGGTTGTACTCTTTTTCCTTTGCCAAGGTTTTCTCATTTTGAGTTTTTACTTTGCGAAGGTTTTAATGAGGTAGCCAGTTGGATATTAATAAAGCTCTTTATTACATTTTCAATATGATTTGTCTCATTTTTAAAATTTTTATATCTATTTCTGAATTCTACACATTTTTCTTTTTTTTTTGAATTTTTTCTAGCCTAACGAGCTAAAAGGGCCGGCCTTGGCCCACTGAATCAAACGGGCTCATGCCGCCCCGGCACGTCACGAACGGCCGACAGACCGTGCCTGGGCCGCCTCCTCGCCACATGAGCAGGCACGGCATGGCCGATCTAATAGTCGGGCCAGAACGGGCTGTGCCGAGATGGGCCGTGCCATATCGTGTCCGTGTCGTACTGGGATGGACCGCCCATTTGGCCAGCACTAGGCGGGACTAGTGAGCTTTTCTTTTTCCACATGGGGCCACAGGCCGACAGCTAGCCGAGAGTCTCGCTAATCTAGCTTCGTCGTACTACCATGGTATGTAAATCGTCGTGTGTATAGGCAGGGCTCTTGCCGATCAGTGCAAGCAGTATACACTGAGAGTACACAACTATACATCATGGTCACTGTGTGCATGTGCTATGTCAATCAAACCATGCCATTTTTGCTATGCTCGTAACGACATTGTCAATTGGAGCTGCATGTATTTCTGACGAGAAACTTGCCTACATAGTCTGCCTTCTTAAAGCTCATCTCCAGAGTCCAGACTGCAAGAAGCACTCATTTTCACATGCTTGCTTCTGGTTCTGCACTTCTGCTTCGCCTTCATGGTGTTGGCCTGATAAGATTTTTCCTAGACTATCATTGCATCTAGGAACAAGGCCCGGCCTGTCCCAATAGGTTGGCATGGCTGCCGGTTTGGGTCGCTTTCATGAGAAAAGGGAACCAGTTCACTTCATTGATTGCAACACTGCCATGTACCTGCCCTAAACACACGTTCATCAGTTCATGACTTGCATGATGGGCATTTCCCCCGGTTTCGCAAAGATAATGTTGGATCAATTACCCATTAAGTTGATTCTTGCTCGTGCCTATAGAGCGAGCCCTTGGTCAGTCCATCGCCATGGCATCGGTGCGCCACCCTTGGTTCGGCCTCCTGGAGCGGCTCGGCTACGTGCAATGCAGCTTCTGCACCATCTTGCTGGTAAGAACGAAACTAAATTAACCAGCACTTGGCTTTCATGACAACGTTCTTGCCTGCATTTGCACAGTCAGTCACACAGATGCCGCATTGCACGCGTGCATGCAGGTGAGCGTGCCGTGCAGCAGCCTGCTCAAGGTGGTGGCCGTGCAGTGCGGCCACTGCACCGGCCTCCTCTCCGTCAGCCTGGCTTCACCGCGGCGGCGGCGGCGACATCCGTCGAGCTGCTTTTGCAGGTCGATCATCCCCGGCTTCCTTTCCTTGTTTTTCATGGACATTACGTAGGACCTAGCATGGGCGGCGTTAGGGGGTGGCACCAAAAAAAACTGCAAATTTTTTTTACCTAGGTATCATTAGTATCATAGTATGGACTAATGCACATTAATAAGAGTAAAAAACTCATCAAATCTGTTGCTTGGGTTGACCAAATTTCACCCCGCCGCCCCACCAAGAACTAATCCATTTTTCAGCCCACCAACCAATCAGGCCAAGCCTATCCTTGACTTATCCAGTTATCCATCTAGCCTCCAGGCTCCGGCCGACCCTCAACTCTAATCTTTCATCTCACAAAGGTAGGCAGCCAGGCACCGCGCCGCACCAAGCAGGCGTTAGGCGACCTGGGCGCCGCACACCCGCACAGCATAGAGCGAGCAAGAGCAGCAACCCTACCGTCAATTTGGCCATCGGGCGAGCTGGGCGTTGCAGCCGACAGCCGCGCAGGGGAGCTGGAAGCTCAAGTGAAGTCCCATACTCACTCCCATAGTCTCATTTACATTTAAATTTAGGGATTGAATTTGGGCGTTTGGCCAATTAGGGATTAGAAAATTGAATGTTTCCTGTGATTTGTATATATATGATAAGTTGAATCATTGAAATGAAAAGGAATAGAGATATCATTTATTTCTTTCAAGATGGCAAGAGAGTCAAGCCAAAATCTGTTACAGTGGAAACTACTCAAACTCAAGGAGGAGGAGGAACTGAAGCAAGTAGAATTAGAAATGAATTGCCTTTGGTTGTAGCTTCTTCAATTCCATCTGTGAATACACCATCTCAATCTCAACCTCAACCGCAAAGTGAAGCACAAGCAGCCGGCAATGATAGTGGTGAATTGGGTTATGATGTTGAGCTTCTTCCACATGATTCTAGCAAAAGGATACCTATCACGAGCTATGCTATCAGTTATCAAGATGCGGTTCGGAGAGGATTTATTCTTAAAGGCCCATGCCAACCTCGTCAACATGATTTTCCCGTAAGGGAAATATCAGGTAAAAGGCACCGCTTAAATGTTAGTTGGTTTGATAAGTACAATTGGATTGAATGTAGTGTCAAGAAGGATGTTGCATTTTGCTTTGTCTATTATTTGTTCAAGGAGAAAATTGTGGGAGGCAATAATTTTGCTAAAGGATGATTTAGAAATTGGAATAGGTATGACTCAGTTGACAAGCATGTGGGTAGTATAAGAAGTGTTCATAATCGAGCTCAAGAGAAATACAAATTCTTTGTTAAACCTATAACATCAATTGCTCAAGCTCTTAGGAAGCAAACCAAACAGGACAAATTAACATATTTACATTTCTAGGTTGACTTATTTAATTAGATGCTTGAGGTTTATTTTTCGTCAAGGACTAGCATGTCGTGGACATGATGAAAGTGCAAATTCTAGCAATAAGAGGAATTTTCTTAAACTTTTGGAATGGCTTGCAAACAACAATGAGGAAGTTGCTAAGGTTGCCTTAAGAAATGCCCTTGGGAATTGTAAGATGATTGCCCATGAGATATAAACGGACATAATTAATTGTTGTGCCATCCAAACTACCAAGCACATTATTGAAGAAATAGGTGATGATCACTATTCAATTCTAGCTGATGAGTTTAGTGATATACCCCACAAAGAACAACTTGCTCTTTGCTTGCGTTATGTTGATAAAGAAGGACGGGTATGTGAGCGGTTCTTTGGAGTAATTCATGTGGTTGATACCACTTCCTTGTCACTTAAGAATGCAATTGTGTCCTTACTTGTTGATCACAAGTTGACTCTTGCTCAAATCCGTGGGTAAGGATATGATGGGGCTAGCAACATGAAAGGCGAGATTAAAGGGTTGAAAACATTGGTTATGAAAGAGTCTCCTTCTGCTTATTATATCCATTGTTTTGCACATGAACTCTAGTTAGTTCTCATAGCTGTTGCCAAGGGTAATTTTGATTGTATGGTTTTTTTAACAAGTTTCTCACTTGCTGAATATTATTGGAGTTTCTTATAAGCGTCATGACATGCTTCGAGATATTAAAGCTCAAGAAGTTTTGGAAGCACTAGAATTGGGTGAGATAGAAAGTGGATGTGGATTAAATCAAGAGATGGGGTTAGCTAGGCCCGGTGAAACTCGTTGGAGTTCTCATTATAGAACTATTTTGTACATTATGGGTATGTATTCAACAATCCGCAAAGTACTCATAGAGCTAGGGGTGGAAACGAGCCGAGCCGAGCCGAGCCAGGCTCGTTTGGGCTTGGATGAACAGTGAGCTCGGCTTGGCTTGGCTCGTTTCAAAAACGAGCTAGGAGAGGGGTTTGGCTCGGCTCGGCACTAAGCTCGAGCAGGCTCGCGAGCCAAGCTCACCTCCTGGACAAGAAGCATCACATTCACATATTCATATCACAGATTCACCATTCACGCATCAAAATTGCACAAGGAAGCATCACATATTCATATCACAGATTCACGCATCAGAATTGCACAAGCAAAGGCATAAAATTGGACAAGGAAGCATCACAAATTCACAGCCAGGAGGGCCTCCCTTGCTTGGTTGCTCCTCCATCGCCGCCGCCCGCGCTTCAGGTCATGTCTTCCAGATCGGCTGCTGCTGCAAGACCGGAGCGGAGTAGAGACGCCCCACCTCCACCCACAACTCCACACAGCGCGCGAGGCGGAGGCGGTGCTCGAAGTGGTGGACGGGGCGAGGAGGAGGCGGGTGGGGTGAGGCCGTGAGGGGGAGGCTGCGGGAGTTTGGGGGAGGAGGAGATGACTTAGGCGAGGCAGGCGGGCCCTCCCACAGCGGCGACGCGGAGGACCGTGGGGAGGACGGGACGGCGGCTCGGAGGACCGGAGGACCGGAGGGGGGAGGACCATGGGAAGGATGGTGCGGTGGGTGAGGAGGACCGAGCGGTGGCGCGGAGGAACATAGGACGGCGACAGGGTGGAGGCTGGAGAGGACGGGGAGAAGAAGGGGATCTGGGGATTGGGTTTGGCCGTTTGGGGCGGCGGGTGGAGCTGGGGGAGGCGGAGGTGGTGGGTGGAGATGGGGGAGGCGCCGTCGACAGGTGGAGATGGGGGAGGGGGAGGCGACGAGTGGAACTGGAGGAGGTGGACGGAGCCACGGAGGGGAATGAGTCGGGGTTTGGGGAGAAAGCGTATCAGGATGGGGAATCGGTGATTCAAGGGAGCTTTTGAGGTCTGGCAGCAAGCAACGACGCCGAAGGGCCTGAGCCGAGCCAAATGGCTTGCGAGCAGCTCGCGAGCCGGCTCGGGCTCGGCTCGTTTGCTTGGCGAGCTGGACAGGCGGCTCGGCTCGAAAATTCACGAGCCCGAGCCGAACCGTGACGAGCCCGAGTAGGCTTGCGAGCCTCGAGCTTTTTTTTCTAGCCCTACATACAGCTTGGAAAATACCCGTCATAGAAGAATGATTGGCCAAAAATACATGCTATGGTGGGAGCTTTTTAGTCATTTGACTTTGTTTTCAATGCACACTTGATGCTTGTCATACTTGGATACACAGATGAGTTGTCTCGGTCTTTGCAAAAGAGAGACCAAGATATTATTAATGCTATGATACTTGTTAATTTGGCTAAGGATAGAATGATGAATGAGGTGTGATGGGTAGGAAGAATTCCTTCAAGAAAAGGTAACATCATTTTATACTAAATATGGCATCAAAGTTCCTAAGCTGGATAGTAGATATGTGCCTTATGGAAGATCATCACGTTTTTATCCAAAACAAACAAATGATGATCATTTTAGAAGGGAAATGTATCTTGGCTTCATTGATAATGTTCTTCAAGAGCTTGGCAATCGGTTTGACAAGGTTAATATAGAGTTGCTTGTTTGCATGTCCACTTTAAATCCTATAAATTCATTTGTTTCTTATGATAGGGACAAAGTGCTTAGCCTTGCCAACTTTTATCCCAATGATTTTTCAAGCACAAATTTAATGAGACTTTCTTTCCAACTTGATAACTTCATTGATGATATGCGAAGCGATGATAGATTTAAGGGCCTAAAGAATCTCGGTGAGCTTTCTACTAAGCTTGTTGAAACAAGGAAGCATGACATTTACAAGTTGGTGTGCTTGCTTCTCAAACTGGTATTACTCCTACCGGTGGCAACGGCGAGCGTTGAAAGAGCATTTTCGGCGATAAATCTTGTGAAGAACAAGTTGAGAAATAGTATGGGCGATCAAGTATTGAATGATTGTTTAGTCATCTTTATAGAACGAGATATCTTCTCGAAGGTTAATGATGATGATATAATCAAGTGTTTCCAAATAATGAAATTGTGTCATGTGGTATTGTGATTTCCATTAGCTATTTAGGACTCTTTTATTCATGTAAGATTTTTTTTGAACTATTTGTATTGCACTATTAACTAATTTCGAACTCTTTTGTGTAATTGTGTTGGATTTGTGAAATTACCTATGTGTCATACAAGATTTTTTTTCATCCTTAAAGTGTGCACCACCATTACTAAATTTTTAGCTTCGTCACTGCACAGGCATGCTTCTTTCAGCTTCAGTTGTACACTTGGAATGTGTGTAATTTATCTTCGAACCACGCTGTAACAATCAATCTGATGAATGAAACAGGAACTGAGCGTTGATCCGCCGCCGAGGGAGTGCCCCGATAAGAGCAGTGGAGACAACGGGAGGGAGAAGTTGCGGAGAACAATGCCCCTACTGTTAACAAACATAAATTACACGCGGGTTTTTGCTGTTTTTTCGTGCCGTATTCCTGTGCATTGGTAGACAGATGATGCGCTAATTGGGCATGCTTTGGAACATTTTTGCAGCTCCGGTGAGGAGGCAGCGGACGCCGTCAGCCTACAATTGCTTCATCAAGTAATTGTTGATCATAAATAAGTATACAGTGATAGCATTTGCTTGCCACCAATTGGAACAGCACCGAGCACATTACATATGCTTCCGAATTCTGGTATCTAGTGCTGCTCTGCTATTCAAGTGTGAGGCAATGAAAGTTTCAACATTTCTTCTGTTCTCAGGGAAGAGATAAAAGAGGATCAAAGCCATGGAGCCTAACTTCACCCACAAAGAAGCATTCAGCACAGCTGCTAAAAACGTAAGCATCGGTCTGAATAAAACAATCAGCCTGTTTTTGCACTAGTTTCTGGTTCTCTAAATCATAACTACGAAGTGCCCATTTGCATCTTCATTCAAAACTTCCTTCATATCATTAGCAAATTATCATTTGTTGCTATATATAATGCTTGGGCTCACTTACCAAGAATCCAGCAGAAGGGAGACTGAGGGATCTGCTGCTGTAAAACCTACACATGCAAGCTGCAAATGAGAGGAAACAAATTTAATAGTTATGCAAATGAAACAGTGAGGTAGCCACGTTCAGGAAGGAATTTTTTTAAAAAATAATATTATTTTAAAAGATAATTACAAAAATAAATAGACGCTCCAAAAAATTACAAAACCATGTCCCTGTCGCCGTTTGAACTGGCAACAGGAAGTGAACAATGTTCCTATCGCTAGTTCAATCAAGCGACAGAAATCGCGTGAATCATGGCATGACATCCATCTATATAAATCGCCAAAAATCAGCTGAAATGTCATTTTAATTCCAGAAAAAAAAAACAGAAGAGAGGAGAGGGAGAGAAGAAAGGTAACAAAGCTCTACCAGTTCATCGCGTAGGAGAGAGAGATGGAGCATTAGATCCAGTCGACCATCTTGCAGGTACATGTTTTTGCAACTTTGTACATTACATCAAAACCTTATCGGTTAGCAAACAGAAATAGTGACATAGAATTAAGTAGATTAGATAATTGTAGTCAAATTATGTAGTACATCATTTGAGCTGTGTATAGTCTACTTCATCATGCACATATTATGTAGTGCACGATTTAGGATAAATGTGTAGAAATAGGAAGGCGCCTATTACAAATCTGTAAAAATTGTAGTGTAGCAAAGTAGGTTAAGTAGAGCGTAATCAAAATAATGTCAGCTTTATTTAGCTTCCTATTTGTGCGCGGTAATTATATTGTTAATGCCGAAAATTAATTTTAAAGTAGAAAAATAGCATAACACATTTTAAAATTGTAAAGAAAATCAAGAGTTGCTACATAGGCTACGTATAACCAAAATAATCCCAACTTAATTTTTTTTTCTATTTGTGGCTGGTAATTAATTCGTTAATGTCAATTCTTATTACCTTATGTACATGTTTCGTAATCTTTACAATGTGCGTAAGTTAATTTTAGGATAAATGTGCAGAAATAGGAAGACACCTATTACAAATCTGTAAAAATTATAGAGTAGCTAAGTAGGGTAGGTAGATCGTAATCAAAATAATTCCAGCTTTATTTAGCTTCCCTTTTGTGCGCGGTAATTATATTGTTAATGCCGAAATTTAATTTTAAACTAAGAAAATAGCATGACACATTTTAAAATTGTAAAGAAAATCCGAAGTTGCTACATAGGCTACGTATAACCAAACTAATCCCAACTTAAATTTTGTTTCTATTTATGGCTGGTAATTAAATTGTTAATGCCGCATCTTATTACCTTATGTACATATTTCGTAGTCTTTACAATGTATGCACTGAATTTTCAGGTATAGAGGACCCAAGACACGCTGTGCAATGGCCGTACGAGTTGCTTGACCTGATGATTGACGTGTATCACCGTAGCCACCTCAGTACCATCCTCCCCAGGAGGGCGAGGCGGCATGGTACTGAGGCGGCGATTGAGCGTGGCACGTTGCGGCTGCGCACGCCCATCAGGACATGGAGGGTGGACCCACACTGGGTTCCGAGGTACGTGCCATTGTGACCTTCGTGTACTCAATTGCAGTCTGACTACTTTGGGTGGACTCAAGTTTGTTCTTAATCCTTTCGACGCAGGTTGAGAGCAGTAGGCCTCCTTCCACTAGCGAAGATGGTGGATGCGACGTGGGAGGATGACCAGGACCATGCAAGCGGTGGTCGTTCGTCGAGGCACTTTCCGTACGACTAGTGCCTCCTGACGGCACTAGTTGACAGTTGGAGGCCAGAGAGGCACACGTTTCACCTTCTATGCAGGGAGATGGCACCAACTCTTCAGGACGTCACCTTCCTGACTGGGTTGCCTTGCGCTAGCTTCCCTATGGCGACGTACGACATCTCGGCCACATGGCGCACCGATCACCTGGCGAGGTTCCAAGATGTGCTGCCGCCGGGCAGCGGGTACAAGGAGTTCAGCAGCACCCACGGGCTGACGTTGAGGTCGATCTGCCAGTTCTACATAAGTCTTCGTAACTATCATCCTCTCGCATCATTTCATTTGTGAACCTTGCTGACGTGTATATGTCTTCTTACAGCCCGAGCGTATGGCGGAGAATGCAACTGACAACACTGTTAGGAGGCACTTCGAGGCCTACCTGTTGTGGCTATTCGGGTGGGTTATGTTCCTAGGGTCCCACGGTGACAGCGTCGACAAGCACTACATCCCAGCGTGTGTGAGCGGCAAACCGGTCGGTGGAGGAAATCACCTAAGTCGGGCGTCCCAAGATCTTGCGGCGCGACGCACCACCTGATCAGGCGACACGTACATCGGGTGCGTGATAGCTCCATCCTCTCTGGATGCCCACTGCTTCTTCAGTTGTGGTCCTTCAAGCGCTTCTAGATCGGACGACCACAGTTGGACTTGGGAGCGTACACAGTCAGCTTGTATGCCGAGGACGACGTCTTGGACCGGCCGACCATGGGCACAGTGTGGTGCCGCCGATGGGTTAGATCATTTATTATTTTTCGTAATGTAATCACAATTTCGTGTGCTAAGTTTACGTTGTTCTATTCCACATGTCACCTACACGTCGATCACTACGCACGCGTCTTACCCGGACTATGTTGCGATGTTCGATCAGCTGACGGATGACCACGTCATCTGGACACTATACACTCAGGTGAGGGTGGACGCGCGTGCGTCCGGAGGATTGTTGAGCCTGTGCATGCGAAACTACGTCTGCTGGTACACGCAGAGGGCCTTGGTGCACGAAGTCTTCGTAGAGGAGTACCAGGTGCAGTGGGTCATGCGCCGATTCGGTCTCATGACAAGAGGGTCCCATCCCTGGGGCGTAGTGTGGCCAAGACATCCATGGGTTAGTTCACGCTTTACTTCTTTCGTACAATCTGCATTACGTAGCGACTTAGAGCTGTTCAAATGCCGGGCCGGGCCGGGCTTCGGGCCGGGCTTGAAAAGCCCGGTCTAAATTTTGCAGGCCCGAGCCCGGCCCGAAAAGTTGAATTTCGTATTAAAATGTATTATTTTAATATTTTTGGAATAAAAAAGTATTATTTAATTCGTTTTCAGGATTAAAATAATAGATTTCCATTTAATTTTTTTTTTGAATTTCGAGTTAACTTGCGTTTCAAGCCTGCCGGACATAGTTTGCTCGGCCGTCCGCCCGTGAAACAGTCTCATCGACCAAATAATTGTCTTGCCTTCCATAGGTACACTAGGAAGGAAGTACCTACCACTATCTCATGGCCAGATAGGATGTTCTCTTGGGTTGAGGGCTGGCTCAGCACCTACGGTGACATCGTCCAGGAGGATGCTCCCTATGACCCCGGGACGTACGCAGAGTACATGGAGCGGTACACCAATGAGGCTTCGCTTCGTTCGGGTCGTGAACGACCCACCACGACATGAGGCTATGACATCCAACACGTACCCCACCCAGCTGGACTCCGCATTCCACCGCGTGGTACGTATTGAACGGTTCGTACTTCATATTTAATTTGCAAGATTCAGGTTTCCAACTTGTTGATTACGTGTGCAGGTGGATCTACACCGGGAGGTCCTCGAGTTGGCGACCTCCGCGATCGAGGACGCCGGGAGCGCTTCTCGGGCGGTGCAGACATCGAGGGTCCTGGAGCGGATCGTGGAGAAGGCGAGATGAGGGATCTAGATCGTGACTTGTCGCACGCCGAGGGATCCAGTGGATGCACCAGTGCATGGACGAGGGGTCAGCCATGGTGGTTCACGGCCACAGGCTCGTCACCCGGACGTGGTAGGCAGGTCCTCGTGGCACCGTGGTGCGAGCACCTCGGGACAGTTTGTAGGTGAGCATGAGACATTCACTTCCACTTCTTTATTTTGAACTCCACTAGTTACTAATGGCAATATTATCTTGCATGTCCTGAGTTGCACCGGTACACGGGGCAGGAGTACGCAAAGTTGTCTGCGGCTACCTTCGTGCCACCAGGTATGACTACCTTGCTTGCTTGTGTAATGTCCTATTTCATGGTTTTCGCCATGATTACATGCCTAACGTAATGTTTCACAGCTCCTACACCGCTTTGGGACGAGGGGGACTTGTCGCACAACGAGGCACGCTCCGAATACTACGACTTGGACCAGTGTGGCACCTAGGTCTCCGTGTGGGTTTCACAATGCAGACGGGCGCCAGACCGACCTAATCGACACAGACCTCGCGACACCACCTCCGCCACTCTACTGGTCGGGTACTCGGCAACTGAGCCTCGACGATTAAGACTACATACGCAATGCCCTAACAAGGCTGGGCAAGACGCGGGTATGCCCCAAGAGGGGCCACCAGTAGATATCTGTTCCTCTAAATATCAGTCATGCCATGTAAATATTAATTTCTGTATAACTATTATTATTCTAGTCTCGTGTTTCGATATCTCTTTTTTACGTGCACACCGCGACCGCGTGAGGGAGTCTGCAGCGGGACACCCCACACCACCCTCTTTCTATGCCTTGACTCCCCCAAGCCACCTTTACAGACTGATATGACAACACACTGTGACGCTTACTTTTTAGAGTGACACGACCACACTCCGCCATGTGACCTTTTCAGAGTGACAAGACCACACTTTGTACAGTAACAGAAAAATAGGACCGCAATGTCCACAAGTAACAACAATTTGCATACATGAAGGTAGTCCGACCCGTTAGGACGACGTGACCCGACGAGGCAGCTTTGCGCAGCGAGTGACCCAACAAGTCTGCTTCCGAGAGACGGATTTAACACCGCCACAAGATTCCCCCTCGTGGTCCGCCATGAACGCCAGATTTCCTTCAACCGAATTACAATTCAGCCGTGTACACAGGCCCAACTTGGCATATAAGTACTACCCCTTCCACAGCGGGTTCTCCTGCATCAAGACTTCAACACAATCTTGCTCAGATGGAGAACCAATGGGACAAGATCCACGAACTCGCAAGGGGCCGGGACAAAGAAAGGGAGTGTGCCAGGAGGGCACCTCCCCGCAATGACGCCCCCCCGGAGCAGCAACCCCTACCTGAACATTCCAACCGAGCATTCGCCGTAACACCTGCTCGAGGGGGAGACGCCGCCCCTCTGTTGGTGCAGGGACACGTACAAGTTCTTCAAGTCCAAGGAGCGGCTCAGTCTGGGCATGCGTTACTAGGGTTGCACGAACTACTTCTGTGACTATCCCAACCGTCGTTGGGACACGCCGCCGCTCAATTTCTAGGTGGGGCGATTACATGATGTTCCCTACCATTTCTCTTTCAAAGTACGCACTAACAACCTCTCCCGTCTGCCTGTAGTCCCTGGATCCGCTATGTGGCTACCGCAAGTGGTTCGACCAAAGGATCCGCCCACACGACCAGTGGCGTCTCAACTACGAGGAGTGGGATGCCAAGAGGGACCACAAGAAGAGGGAGGAGGAGCGTCGTAACGAAGAGCATAGCGAGCGTATCCAGCGGGAGATGCAAGCTCATCTCGAGGCGTACAGGCGCAGGGAGCGCGAGGCTCGCGAGAGGGAGCACGAGAGAAAGGTGGAAATGGCAGCCAAGTCCAAGACGGTCGGCGAGGAGTACAACGCCGAGCTCGCAAGGAAGGGCAAATGGCGTCAGTCCACGTAGTAGGTCAGGCCATTCCGTAGTAGTCCTCCATCCTGCTCGCCGTGTTTTTTTACTATCCCCTGAAGGCATGTATACTTACATGGTCCGGATGCTTGTGTCGCAGTGTATCGTAGTAGTAGCGAGGATGACTAAAGCAATTAGCCGAACCATCATGCCATGTCACCATGTGTAACGTGCTTCTGTCTGCGGACTCTAATGTATTTCTGGTTCCGTGCCTCGCACTTTACCTTCGGTCGATGGAGCAAAATCATGCATTTCTCTATTGATATGAGCATGTTAGGAATAGGATAAACTCGCTTCAAGAAAAAGAAACGGCCTAGTTAATTTCATGCCAATATGAATGCTATCACAAGAATAAACAAATCAATCTATCAAAGCACTTCACTTGACAGAGTATCGCCGCTTGCATAACATTTCTCATGTACACGCACTACATATTATGTAAGAAAACAAATGTGAATTTGCCATTACTATCACAACTGCGACAAATCACACTGATATTACATAACATTAAGCAAAACTTCATAACACTTAGTTTTTACAAATCAAAGTGATATTTCAAAGCATTGGCAATCACATATTACAAATGTCCATGCTTTCCCGTGGCCACTACCTCAATGTCTCCCATGTGGACAACCTCGAGTCGGGCGGCCGGATGAGGTCCCCGCCGTGACATCCGGAGTGCTGATGTCTCCATCGTCCTGTGGATTTTTCGTGGGGTATTTCTTGAAGGTGTGTCCAGACTCCCTAGAAATGGAGCACTTCTTTGTACGATGTCCGGCTTCTGCTTCGTCCATGTCATTCCTGATGTGTCGTACCTGTCGTCGGCCAACCTTTTTCTTCAGCCTATCAATGTCTGCAGCCCAGATTAGTTGCTCCTAGGTCGAATGGCCAGTGAAATGGCCAACCACGACATAACCATACATCTCTGCACTTTAGGTTTGCATCACCCCCTCCTTGTTGAAATAATCAGAGAGGTACTGCCCAAGATGCTATGCCACCGTCGAACATGCAGCCATGACATGGGAGCAGGGCCTATGCAGAAGAATGAGCTTGTTGCAAGTGCATACGTAACTAGAGCGGCATAGCGTGCACTCGTGGGTGATCCTCTCGCAGATTGGGTCCCATGGCGTCCTTTATCCTCGCAGACATTATCTCGGTTAAGCTCCTTGTGCCCATCTTGAATGCCCGATGCATCTCGCCCTTCTTGCTCTTCTCCTCCATGTACTTGGTGATCATGGCGGAGTAGAGTACTATGTCATTTGCCATGGCGAACAACGCATTGCTGCTTCTGTCAACAAAGTAGTTTGTGGTACCGCGGAGAATTGCCTTCACAATACCAACCAAAGGGAGGCACCTTGCGTCGCGCATGACCCAGTTGTACACCTCGGCTAGATTGGTTGTCATAACACCATATCGAGCACCACCCCTGTCATGGAGCAGCGACCACTTCTCCTTAGGCTCGTGCTCAATCCAGTCTGAGAAGCATTTCACCTGCGTCCCCTCCTCCTCGCCACACTGGGACCATCTGTGGGTAGCTGTGGCAATGCTTCGGGGGCCTAGTCAGCGCTTAGGGTGGCCCTTTTCGCTACCTCCCTTCTGTGCGTATGGATCCACTTATTCAGAATCTTCCAGAGTGCTTCAAACTTTCGCTGCTGGTTCTGGGTGCACAGCCGCTTGAACAGATTTATCAAGTCCTTGTTACGGAACTGCTCGAGAAGTTTGCACCCAAGTGCCTCACGCACCACCTGCTCTACAAATCCGCCCATGGATGTGTTTCGTTCTCTCCTTGTTGTAGCTGAGTTATTGCACTCAACAGGCCCGTATGCCGATCATGTATAACACATACGTTGGGACGGCCCTGTATAACAGAAATCCTCACATTCCTCAGGAACCATAACTAGTTGTTCGTGTTCTCGCTTTCAACGAAAGCGAATGCCACAGGAAGAACTTGATTGTTCCTGTCCGTTGCTATTGTAGTCAATATCTGGCTCTTGTACTTTTCAGTCAGGAATGTGCCATCCACGCACAAGATTGGATGGTAGTGCGGAATGCATTGATGCATAGACCAAAGGCAAAAAATGCTCGCCGCAGTACCCTCTTATTGGCCCACTTTGGATGCGTGCAATCTTGAATGTCAACATGAGTGCCGGGATTCCTGCCTTGTATGACTCATAGTAGCTAGGAGAGGTTGTGGTACGAATCCTCGAACGTTTCGAACATTGATTCCAATGCCTTCTGTTTTGCCCTCCAAATCTTGGCATAGCTGACTATGTATTGCAACCTTGCCTCAACTGCCTGAATGATGGATCGTGGCTCAAAATCTAGATTACCCACGATCTCACCGTACATGAGGTTGGCGATGAAGCCTGATGACATGTTCCCGTGAGACTGCATTGACTCAGCGACGACACATGTGTGAGGGACCACTATAGAGCACTTTCAGTAGGTGTCTCACTTAGGCTGAAATGCATGCACTCGCCAAGGGCATCCCTCTATGCTACACTTCACGTCGTAGAATCTTGGGTTAGACTTGACGATTGTGAATGTGCGCCGCACCGACAAAGCCTAAAATTTGACCGTCTCCTGCACGGCCTCCTTGCATTTGTACATAGCTCCTTGCCTGACCTCGCTCTGGTCGTACTCCCACGACACACGGGAGCCTTCGTTGATGATGAGATTGTCAAACTGGTATGTGTTTCACTCGGATGGAACCGCCTGCTGGTCCACATCATCCTCGTCGTCGAATCCTTCATCTTTTGACAATGCCATATAATTCCGGTCTTCGAGATCCATCCTTTGCACTACAGTTTCTAGCTCCTCACCCTTGTCAGCAAGCCCACTAGTTTGTCTGACTGAAGGAGCTTCTTCCGCAGGGTCTTCATCGACAGCATCAGCAACTCTAGGACCTTCAGCTATTGCATGCGCCGCGCTGTGGCTGGAGTACCCAACTTCTTCTTCGGCATCACCACCCCCTTCTTGTTCAACCGCGGATGCAAGAGTGGGCTTGGCATAAGCCTAGGCCAGAAGGACCAAATCCCACCATCCCTCCTTCGCCATGCATACATATGACTGTCATGACCTTGTTCCCTTGAGCTGCACTAACTCCCAATATGAAAGCTGTGCTGCTCGGAGGGCAAGGTAACTCAATCTCAAATTATACACATCATGGTCCACTTGAAATAAGTGAAACAACCACCGCATCACAACGCCCCATGTACGCCCCTCTGCTCTTGGTAGCCGCACGGTCGCCGATTGAAAATAACACAAATCAATCCCCTCGGGACCCTCCAGAATAGTCCCCTGACCGTAATAAATTTTGAAATTGGTGGCATCCGACATATTTGACATACTGCACACCGTAAAGAACTTTTCCACGATTAACCATATATCTAAAACTAGACTACCCACCGAAAAGTATTATGTATAACATACTGCACTATGTAACCGTACATCTAAAACTATGTAATCCATTCGATTAAAAAAAATGCCTGACAAGTGTGCGACCGGACGAACAGCGCTTCGCTAGCTTCTCTCCTCCCCTCTACTCCTCTCCCTTCCCTTCTTCTCTTTTTTTTCTGAATAAAAGTGAGTCATATGCCGAATTTTAGGGTTTCAAGGGTCTTTTATAAGGGGGCCCTTGTTGCTGGTTGAACTAGCGACAGAAATACTGTTCACTTTCTGTTGCCAGTTCAATCGATGATAGTGAGTAAACAAGGTCCTTATTACTGGTCGTCAGTTCAAACGGCGACAAGGACCTAGTTTTGTAATTTTTTAGGGTGACTATTTTTTTTAATTATCTTTTAAAATAATATTATTTTTTAAAAAATCTTCAGGAAGCATACAAGTTGTAGCTTCACAGATCATTTGTATCCATGGATTTTGGTGCCGCACATCTCAAGCACGTGATACCTGAATTCTCTTACATGTGATAAATGCAGTACGGCGTGACTTTGTTCCACAAATAGCTTACCTCTCAGATCAGTTGCAGCATTGTGTGACAGAACTAGGGCTTCCCAAACCAGACGAATCCAGTATAGTTTGTTGACATCGCTGTTGCACAGAAAAGAATGGTTAGAACGGTTTTGTACTTTTCTGTAATTATTAAGCTGATTTCACAAAACTTCACCCAATGAACTCTAGCAGAACAGATAAAAATAGCTTCTTTAGCAATTTGATTAACAGACACGATTCTTCCGCTGTTTTCTGCATGGATACAAAACGGAAAACAAGAGCAGGAAAAAACTAAGTGTTCATATTACACACAGATCTCAAATTTTCTATTTGTGATCAAAGCTTGTATTAAAGCATCACTCTTTTGATGCTGGCATGAGCCGGAGCCTTTCCTCAGAAAGGGCTTTGCCGGGATCCTTCTCCTCTGATAAAAGGGCCTGCAGGTCACTCCCATTTGCCAGACTGTTGAACTCCACTGATTTGGAAGGCATGGCAGGATAACGCCGCTGGCAAAGGGTCATAAGCCGCTTGATCGACTGAAGGTATTTGCGAGTGGTCTCATCATTCATAATGTGGGCCACACTATTCGTGTAGATCTTTTCTCGGGCAGAACGCTCGTGGATACCAACCATAGTGACTCCAATTGGCCACGGCGCATTGCCAATGGCCAGCTTGATGTATAGGTCCATTGCTGCTAAATAATCACGTTTCATGCAGCATTCAACAATAACCAGCAAAGACCGACGGATGTCATCGGGAAGAACCTAATCACAGATCAAAACAATGAATGGTGTCAGAATTGCCAAGCAATCTGCAGTCAGGAAAGGTTCACATAACATAAGCAGTAAACATTGAACTTAAAATACATAAACAATATTCAGATGTGAGCATTAGAATTTAGCTCGAGCAGGGTGGTATGATGAGAAGCTGAATACATGGGAGGCAATACATAGTTTCATTAAAGCTGAATCCACAACCAAAAACCAGAATTCTGTAGGAAGTTCAGCTAAATTGCAGTACTATATCAGGCCCAGGTAAGTAGCGATATAACAATCAAATTGGGGCCAGAATCAGAATCTACACTAGTAGAGAAGAAGCGCTAATGACAATAGACAACCAAAGCTTTCAATGTGTAAGAAATAATTGTTTGTATTAGAGAAGAAGTGCTAATGACAATAGACAACCAAAGCTTCCAATGTGTAAGAAATAATTGTTTGTATTGAGTCAGGGCTTGAATTTTCACAACAGTCCGCCCCTGCCTCCCAAAATTTCCAAAGAACTTATTTTCATCATTTATACAAGAGCACCAATATTCCATTACTTCTTGTCTCTTGCGACAAGTTAGATCATTAGATGCTAGCCTAAGAATCACAGGAAGATGGCATTATCATCTTGCACTACCAGCTGACCAATCTATCCGTACCTGGCAATGAATTTATCATAACCTTCATTAGATCTCATGCAATAGATTGAACTCAAATGCTCGTTGAAAATTATGCAATGCCATCTTGTCACAAACTGCAGTTACAGAACGTGAAGTCTACGTTACTGCACAAACATTAGTTGATCTCTTATATGTCACAAACTGCAGTTACAGAACGTGAAGTCCATCTTACCGCAAAAAATTAGTTGACCACTTATATGTCACAAACTGCAGTTACAGAATGTGAAGTCCATTGTTATGGTCTAGCTTAGACCATAACGGGTAATCCCCGCTGGGAGGATGGCCAGACGTCGTCGGCGTCGGCGTGGCTGGCGGAGAGGAGAGACTAAGAGTGAGAATGACTTTGTTCTTTCTTACTTAATGCCAATGATTACAATAGGCCTCTTTATATAGAGAGCTCTTCTAACAATTATGGATAAGATCAATCTAATGGATGACCATCCTAACTAACAAATAACCTTCCCAATTAACTAATACCTATACAAGGAAACTAATTAACTATTTAGGAAAATAGATATTCTTATTGAGGAAGATAATCTCTTCCCAATCCTACTGCTACAGTACTCGAGTGTTGTTCACGTACGCTGTTGCTACAGTACACTCATGTCGTCGAGGCAGCTTGTCCTCGAGCTGTCAGGTGGCGGCCACGTGCTAAGACCTTCGCGTCCCCATGTCGACAAAAGGACGCGGGGCGACGTTGTGTCACGTGGACGAGGAGCAACGAACCTCCAATGGACAACAGCCCCTTGGCGTAGCTTGCCGTCGTAGGAGTCGTCAGGGGCATAGCCACCTAGTGCGGGGCGGCAACATCCTTCTAGCCCCTTGATGCAACGTTTGTAGGAGAGATGCGACGACGTCGCTGACCTCCACATGGAAGTCGCCGTACTCCACCGCACCAACGGCACAACATCGGCTGACAACGTGGTAAAAACGCCTGGGAAACGATGACAACATTCTTCTTCCTCGTCAATGGCATTGTAATATCCCAAAATTTGGGGTTTCAAAAATATTTTGTGTAGATTAGGTCCCCGAGAAATCTCGCCAATTTTCTTTGGTTTAATAAAGCTTAAATAAGACTTTCTGAAATTAAAACAATTTAATTTGATTAATGTAAACTTCAATTAAATCAAAACCAGTGTTATTTGGCTTCTTTGTGCTCCAAGGAATTTTCTTGAATTTTTCGGAGTTTGTTTGCTATTTATTTTGCCTCATTTAAATTCCAGCCTTTGTCTTAAGTTCTGAAAACAATTTCCCTTTTCCTTCTCTCGTGGGCCGAGTTCGCTCAGCCCAAGCCCAATCCCTCGACCCAACTATCACCTCGGCCTATCCCCGCCAGCCTTGCCCGCTCCCCACCTCAGCCCAAACCCATTCGCCAACCACCCTAGCACGTCAGTCCCGCTTGCTAGCGCTGCTACGCGTGTGCTTCCTGGACACCGCCGCTCGCGTGCGCGCCCTGGACATGGACGTCGTCGCCGCCACTTGGTGTCCAAGTGAAGCCTGCCTCCCGAGGCTATAAAGCTGACGCCCCGAGCACCCTAGATTTGTCTCGTTCCGCCGCCCCTTGTGCTCTATCTACCGTCGCCCGGAACTTTTGTGCCGCCTCTATCGTCTTCTCTGAAACCGGCGCTGGTCTTCGTCGTCGTTCCTCCGCCGTTGAAGCTCCCCAAGCTGATGTACTCGTTGTTAGATGTTAGTTTGTATAGGGTGCTTGTTGCATATTTACCTACACTACACTGTAACTTGTATATTTAGCCTTTGGCCCATTGGAATAGAGAAGGTCCCATTCCAACATGGTATCCGAGCTAGGGTTAGAATTTCACTGACTTGATCGCCACGCCTCGCGTTAGAACTCCTCTCGCCGCCCGATGCTCACTCGCTTTCACTTGCCACGATCCGGCCTCCACATCGATCCGCGGAGCCCCCACTACCGGATCCAAGCTCTGCCACCAGATCCGGGTTCCACACCGCCGGATCCGAGCCACCCGTCACCGGAATCGAAACCTCCCGCTATCGCGCCCTTCATACTGGTCTTTGCCTGAGGCTGAGGTTCCACGCCCGACCCGGCCCGCCGCCTGCGCTTCGCCGCCATTCGTCGTCTGAGCTTCATATCCACCGACCGCTGCACTGCCCTCCGGATCGCTCCATTGCTCCAGATGGCTACCGTCGGTGGCTCCTTCACCATCCCGCTCCCCTCGGTTCGTTTCGACGGAACGAACTTCCGGGAGTGGGTTGTTCACCTGAGGATTCACCTCAACAGCCAGTGTCTCTGGGGTCATCTCACTGGCAAGCACCCCTATCCGCCTCGCCCTACGCCGCCAGTTCTGCCAGCTCTTCTTGCTAGTGCTGATCAAGCGGCTCAGGAAGCCGCCAATGCTGCACCGGAGGCGGCCTTGGAGCTCTACTAGTCTGAGCTGCACACCTACGAGAGATGGTAGGATGCCGAGGCTCGTGCTACCACCATCCTGGTGGGTAGCATGCCTGTGGCCATCTCCATGGATGTGGCGAAGCTGCCGACAACTCAGCTTATGTGGGAGCGCCTCCGAGCTCATTACCAACCGACGAGTGATGCTATGTATCTCTCAGTTGTGCACAAGGCGTATTCTCTTCAGCAGCTCGATGCCACCGTGGATGACTTCTACCAGCAGATGTCTGAGGTGTGGCGCCAGCTTGATTCTCTGGGGCCGGATGTGTGCCGGACTTGTCCCTGCTATATGCGGCTCCGCACTCACCAGGAGACTCATTGTCTTACGACTTCCTGACGCGTCTCCGGCCTGAGTTCGAGTCTTGCCACCCGCGCCCGAGCTTAGTGGAGGCCCTCACGAGTGTGCGTGCTGAGACTTGTCATCGTGGCGCGGCTCAGATGTAGGCTGTCTTATCTACTTCCGCACCTGCTCCTTCAGCACCGACCAAGGTCCCTCCTGCTCCCGGGGCACTAGTGGTTGCCGCTCTCATCTTGGTCTCATCGCACCCATCATCAACGTGGCGGCCACAGTATCAAGATCGCTACAAGCGGAGGAGGATCGTGGTCGGGGGCGACATCCTCGGCGGCTCAGTGGTCCTCCCACTCAGAGCCTGGCGCCTCGCCAGGCTCTCCGGTGATGCCACGAAGCAGCTCTTCCTACTAAAGCGCCACGGTGTCGGCTCGTCCTCGGACTCCTCGGGTTCTGCTCGTCTAGCTCTTGCTTGTCAGCAGTCTTCCACGCCTCCGCCTCCTCTCTCATCAGGTATCTTGTCTCCGTGGATCTTGGACTCTGGTGCTTCCTTTCACATGACACCAGATTCTACACAGCTCACTTTTGTGAGTTCCACAGCTTTTCCTTCTACTGTTCAGACTACAGATGGTACCTCTCTTCCTGTTGCAGGCCGATGCATTCTTTCCGCTTCTTTTCATGTTCCTGTAGTTTCTCATGTTCCTCAGTTTACCACTGATCACTACTGTCGTGTTGTTCTTGAGTCTGACTCTTGTTGTGTCCAGGACAGCCGCACGAGGACTCTACTTGGTACTGGCCCTCGGCATCGTGATTCGCAACGTCTTTGAGAGCTCGACTGGCTTCATCTCCCTTCCACAGTCTCCACTGACCAAATTACCAAATTACCACCCACTCACGCCTCTGGTTTTGTCTTTGCCTCCACTACTTCCTTCACTCAGTGGCACCATCGTTTGGGTCATCTCTGCGGATCGCGTCTATCGTCACTAGCAGGTTGTGGTGTTCTTGGGTCTATTTCTGGGGACACCTCTTTACATTGTATAGGTTGCAAGCTTGGCAAGCAGTTGCAGCTCCCCTATTCCTCCAGTGATTCTGTTTCTACTTGTCTTTTTGATCTTGTTCACTCCGATATTTAGGGTCCGACTCCCTTCATTTCAAAAGGGAGTCATCGATACTATGTGATCTTTATTGATGATTATTCTCGTCATACTTGGATCTACTTCATGTCCTCTCTCGGTCAGGTTCTCTCTATTTACCAGATGTTCGTCACCATGGTTCACACTCAGTTTGATTTGGTCATTTGTGTGTTTTGTGCTGACTATGCTGGTGAGTACCTATTTGCTGCTTTGCATCGCTTTCTCGCTGAGCAGGATACTCTTCCACAGTACTCTTGTTCTGGTGCTCATACTCAGAACGGTGTCTCTGAGCGTAAGCATCGTCACTTGCTTGAGACAGCTCGCGCTCTCATACTTGCCTCTTCTGTTCCACCTCACTTCTGGGCCAAGGCTGTTTCCACTGCTGCTTTTCTCATCAACATGCTGCCTTCCACTGCTCTTCAGGGTTCTACACCTGTCGAGCGTCTCTATGGTCGAGTTCCAGAGTACAGTCACCTTCGCAGTTTCGGTTGTGTCTGCTCCGTCCTTCTTCCACCTCATTGTTGACTGCTCAGTCATTTGAGTGTATTTTTTTGCTACAGTCTTGAGCATAAGAGTTATTATTACTACGACCCTGTTGCTTGCAGGATGAGGATCTCTCGGGATGTCACTTTCGATAAGTCCTAACCTTACCACCCTCGTTCCCCCACTGTCAGCTCAGATTCTCTTGTTGAGTTGATCTTCTTTCTAACTTTTCCTGACTCTCAGCCTTCCACTGCTGTTTCGTTTCATCCTCCACCTTCTTTGCCTCCTTCTCCGGCTCCACCTGTTCCCTCTTCACCGGAGTGTCATTCCCGCTCTTTTGTTGAGATTCCACTATTTCCTTTACACTACTCTCGTCGTCCTCGGCATACTCCAGTTGAGCCTCCGTCTTTGCTGGGCCCTATTCCCAGCTCTTCTTCTCCGCCCTTGCTGGGTCCTGCTCCACCTTCTCCCAGATACGATATTTGTGATCGTTACACTATCAGCCTCTCGAGCGCCACGGCTGCGGTGTACCGCTCTTCTGAGCCTCACGACCTCACCGTGAGGTCATTGCCACCCTGAGTGGCAGCTCGTGATGTCTAAGGAGATTGCTGCTTTGGACCGTACTGACACTTGGAATCTTATGCTCTTACCTGCGCGTGACACTCCCATCACGTGCAAGTGGGTGTACAAGATCAAGACACGCTCGGATGGTTCCTTTGAGTGCTACAAGGCTCGTCTTGTGGCGCATAGTTTTTAGCAGGAGTATGGTCGTGACTACGCTGAGACCTTCGCTCCTGTAGCTCACATGACCATTGTTCACACTCTCCTTGTTGTGACCCATCTCTCAGCTGGACATCAAGAATGCCTTTCTCAATGGCAAGCTACGTGAGGAGGTCTACATGCAGTCGCCCCTTGGGTATTCTGTCCCTGCTGGTATGATTTGTCACATCCATCGCTCTCTATGGGCTCAAACAAGCCCATCATGCTTGGTTTGACCGCTTCTCCTCTGTCACCTTTGTCGGCCCGCCACTTGAGGATCACGACCCTACCTCTTTATGCGCACCTCTCTACCTGGTCGGCCGCTCCTTCATTATGTGGATGATATGATCATTACCGGAGATGACTCTCGGTACATTTCCTTTGTGAAGGAGCGTCTCAGTGAGCAGTTCTTGATGCCTGATTTGGGTCCTCTTCGTTACTTCCTTGGGATTGAGGTCACTTCTACGCCTGAGGGCTACTACCTCTCCCAGGAGAAGTACATTCAGGATATCCTTGATCGTGCTTGTCTCACTGATCAGCGCATGACGGATACTCCTATGGAACTTGGTGTTCGCCGAAAGAGTTTGGTGTTCACCTTCGGCCAACTGATGGTGAGCCTCTTGAGGACCTCACTCGCTACCACCATCTTGTCGGGAGCCTCGTCTATCTTGGGATCACTCAACCTGACATTTCTCACCTAGTTCACATCTTAAGTCAGTTCGTCTCTGCTCCTACTCAGATACCTTCGTGTTCTGCGATATCTTTGTGGGACCATCACTCGTCGTCTTTTCTTTCCCCGATCCAGTTCTCTGCAGCTTCAGGCATACTCTGATGCGACCTAGACTAGTGATCATTCTGATCACCGGTCTCTTTCTGCCTATTGTGTTTTCCTTGGTTCCTCTTTGATTGTTTGGAAGACCAAAAAGCAAACTGCTGTTTCCCATTCGAGTGCTGAGACTAAGTTGAGAGCCATGGCGTCGTTGATCGCTAAGATCACCTGACTTCGGTGGCTACTTGAGGATTTCGGTGTTTCACGCAGACCGACTCTCTTATCGACAAGATCTTGGTGCGATCAGCATTGCTCGAGATCCCGTGAAGCATGAGCTCACCAAGCACATTGGGGTAGATGCTTCGTACATGAGATCGCAGGTACAAGACCAAGTTATTGCTCTTTAGTATGTGCTTTCAGAGCTTTAGTTAGCAGATTTCTTCACCAAGGCACGGACTAGGGTTCAGCATAGTTTCTACCTCTCCAAAGTCAATGTTGTTGACCCACTAGGAGTTTGAGGAGGGGGTGTTGGATGTTAGTTTGTATAGGGTGCATGTTGCATATTTACCTACACTGTAACTTGTATATTTGACCTTTGGCCCATTGGAATAGAGATCTCATTCCATAAGCCACGTCATCGGCTCTGCCTCGGCCTCCTCCCCCGTTCATGCCCAACCACCGTAGCCCACGTGCGCTACACCGTCGAAGCCGATTTCATCTTCTCCACCTCCAGCGACATCCCGCGACACCGAAATTGTTCTTCCACGTTTCCCGCTACTCCGGTGAGTTTCTCGCCACATCTATCGCATCATCGCATGTTCCTCAACCCGATCTACAATTCCCCTCCCTCGATTTCGAGTTTGGTGCATCATAGCCTGAGTCCCTCCTTCTCTCCATTCCAACCACCACCCTTCGCGGCTGATTGCGTCGTCGCCGGTGGTCCTCCGCCTCCATCTTCGCCATCCTCTTCATCCTCGCACCACGTTCTACGTTGTGCTTCCCTCGCTTTCATCGAAGCATTGGCGCAACCCCATCGTCGCCATAAGCCGAGCTTGTGCCGCCGCCTTTCTTCTCACCGCCGGCTATAGCCGCCGTTCCACTACCGCCACACCAGCGTCATCTTCGTCGTCGTCGCGTGCCGATTCCGTTTTGTCCTCCGTGGCGCCAGTGCGTTCGCTTAGCTCGCGAGGTTCTGTCACACCGACGCCGCCGTGGTTATCGCCGACACCACCTCGCCGCCTCGTCACCTCTTCGTCCTCTGTGGTCGCCACCTCACGACCACTTTGGTGATACCCGAGCGTTGCGTCAGCATCCTCCGCCGCGTCAGTAGTCATGTCACTTGCCACGTCACCCGCCACCTCATCTCCACCTCAACACTCGTGCACACGTGGCATGACATGTGTGCCACACAAGCGACACCAAGCCCAAACCCAAAACCGAACCCGCGTAGACCCAATCCACTGTGGACCAAGTCACTTACCTATGGACCCCACCTTGTCGGTGCATTATTCCATGAACTCGGTTTGTCGTGAACCGTGGACCTGGTCCATAGAACAGTGGCCCCACATGTCAGTCTCTTTCCTCTTTTTCGAGAATTAATTTAATTCTTGAAAATCCATAAATCCTGTTGGCCCCACATGTCATACTCTCAGCCTTTTTCCAAAATTCCCGAAATAAAAGATTCCGGGAATATTCTCTTGGCCCACCTGTCAGTTTCTCTCTCCCTTTTCTTTTTTCACCATTTCCTTCCCTATCAAACTTCCGAGAGCTCGTTCTTCCTCGTACGAACTCTGATTGAAACCATTCAAGTTTCTAAATTAATCTAAAACCAAGCTCCACCTTCTAGTATCATTCAATCTCAATTTGGAGTTTGTTTGATTTGTCTTTTTGAGTTTTGTTTATTTTTGCGCTTTTTCTCTCGTTAGACATTAACGTTCCGGAATCGTTCGAAGGAGCTGAAGGTCAAGGAAGTGGGAGATTGAAGATAAAAGAACATCATTGCTATAGCAAGGCAAGTTATACCGTTGACCATGTTGAACCTAGTTTTCCAAAATTACTTTGATTCAACGTATTGCATGTTATTTCAATTATTAAATTCTTAAATACTTTGGGTTTAGCTATGCAACCTATTTGATTATGCCCACCTTGGTAATTGTATTACCATGATCATTTGTCATCCTAGCTTGGTTAATTACTAGTTGGTATTATCATAGCACCAACGTGGGTCGGTTAAGCACGATTAGTATGCTTAGCCTCGCAATGGGTCATTGATATCATTTTGAAATATTAATCTCATACTTGACTAAGTGATTTTGGAACATATTGTGAAAAGTCGTGTGTTGTATGTTGTCACTGTTGATGGTATGTGATGCACTTAATCAACAGGGTGAGAAAAAGATTTAGACAAAGACGAGTGGGAAGGATTTGTGATATGGTGAAGCTCTGTAATTCGGAAATGTGAATTGTGGTAACTTAGTTAGAAATTGGCAGTCCTATATTGGTCAATTAAGAACTTAACTTTGTGCGTCATTGAACTGGGTCTTACTATACGACCACATGCCTGGTATGAGATAGACCTAGCTCATTAAGTTATGGAATCTCAATATTGACTACCTCAAGTAGTAGGTTAGCTCCGTGACAGGGTGGAGACGTGGACTACTCTGTAGGGTCACATTTATGGGTAGTTCGCCGTCTCCAGGTCCAACGGTGTGCGTCGGCCCAAAGCACTTTGTAAGGGTTGGTGCCGGCGGGTATGCACATCGGGAGGGGTCATTGATGAGATGAAGTTTCTGAAAGGTTTTGTTGTGATCTTCTCTGTACAAGTTGATTGCATCTTGTGAGTAAAGTGTACAACATCTGCAGAGTGTTAACAATCTATTCGAATAGCCGCGTCTGCGGTCATGAACATGCTCAGGGATTTCATATGAGGGGTAGATTTTCATAAAACAATTGGGAGGAACAGCTGTGATTTAATTCATATGGTTGTGTAAAAGAAATTGATTAGGCTTCATGAGCTTTGTGAAAATACTTGTTAAATTACTATTGTTATTTATTTTAAATTATGTTTTCAATCTATTATTTATATTCAACTGCAATTGTTGTTTTTATGCAAAAGAACCATAGATACCATATCCTTTGGAATATGCCATCATCTATAATTGCATTTTGTGGTAAAACTTGTTGAGTACTCTATGTACTGACCTTGCTATAAACAATGTTGTTCAGTTAAAGAATGCTACATCGGTTCATCGTTAGTCAACAAGGCCTACTTCAAGGATCATGGAGAATTAGGTCGCACTACCCCAGTCGATTGCCTGTAGGCATATGGATGGGCTTCACTGAAGTTATTTTATTTCCTTCCGCTGCAGCTTATTTGAGCTATTTGCCTTCTGAGGCATTAACTGTAAGCTTTGACCTTAAGATCGTTACTCTGATAATTATCGCTAATTGTTTATTTCTTAGTTATCTTTGCATATGGAATGATATTGCGTGGTCCTGGACTAGTGCAGTATACACAGAGAGTCAGATTTGCATATTTGGGTCCCGACAGGCACTAAGGTCGTAGGCTTTGGCAGCACCACAGCAGGTGTCGGCAGGACCACGGCATGCTCAGACAGGACCATGGTTGTGGATCGTCTTTTGCAGTGGCGCGGACGGCGATCGCGACGGGCTACGCCAAGCAAGCCATCGCCAGTCTTGCAAGGACGGCTGCGGGGTGCTTGTAGAAACAGCCGTCGCTTGGTGTGACGGTCCTCGGTTTTTCCACCTTGAACGTCTCGCTGAGGATGACAAGCTTCGCCAAGATTTGCTTGACCATGTCATCAATCTCCTTGAGACTGGAACCATCGCTGTCTGCCATGGTGGTCGCTGCAATTGGCTTTGATACCAAGTTGTTATGGTCTAGCTTAGACCATAACGGGTAAACATCGCCGAAAGGATGGTCAGGCGGCGTCGGTGTGGTTGGGGAAGAGGGGAGACTAAGACTGAGAATGACTTTGTTCTTTCTTTCTTACTTAATGCCAACGATTACAATACGTCTCCTTATATAGAGGAATCTTCTAACAATAATGGATAAGGTCAATCTAATAGATGACATTTCTAACTAATAGATGATCTCAATTAACTAATACATGTACAATAAAACTAATCAACTATTTAGAGAAATAGATATGCATATTGAGGAATGTAATCCCTTCCCAATCCTAATGCTACAGTACCCGAGCACTGTTTGCGCACGGTATTGCTACAGTGCCGCGCCGTGACACCCATGGTGCTACACAAAAAAAAGTTACCCGATTATAACCCTCTATCGTAAAATTTGTTTCATTACATTCAACAAGTGACCAGAGGTAAGCAATGTTTCTAGGGTCATTATGTTTCCCCACTCTATAACTTCTTGCTACTAGCTTGTTCTTTAAGCTCCCAACTACCTTCCCAGAACAAACAAAACAATGCGAAGCGCAACAACCAAAAATATTTTGAGCAAGAGAGTTTTCACACACAATACAAACTGTATTGGATGTCCAGTTTTGTCATCTCTTCTTTCTAATCCAACTCAAAGTCCTAACATTGCACTCATCACAGCACAGTAACTAGTTACCCAGGATCCTGAATTTCGCAGGTACATCATGCTGCTAAAATTTTCATTTCAAATCTTAATTCACCCAGTCTATTTATTAGTTAGTAGTTTTTAGCATAATTGCTTTAATTTGCAATGCAATCAAACTAACAACACACGATTCAAGCAACCCACTGATCAAAAACCAAAAGTGTTCTCACCTTCTTCCTGCAGAACTCGAACAGGGTTACAGGGGGCTGAGATACCGCGCACACTAATCAACCTAACAAAACACGATTCAAGCAACCCACTGATCAAAAACCAAAAGTATTCTCACCTTCTTCCTGCAGAACTCGAACAGGGGGCTGAGATACCGCGCACACTGCTGGAACGTTGCAACCATCGACTTCCCCTTCGCCGTCCGCTTCTCCAGCTCGGTCATCTCATCCAGCTCCTGGTTCCACTCGTTGAGCAGCCTCTTGAAGAACACCAAGATCTTGTCTTCATCGCAAAGCTCCTCAAACTTGGCCTTCATTCGCTTCGAGTCCTTGTCATCGGCATCATCCCCACTCCTCCGGGCGTCCCCATCGCCGTCGTCTGCGTTGTCTCCAGCGGCGCCACCCTCGCCGCCATCACCGCCGCCAACACGCTTGCCCTTGCCCTTGCCCTTGACATAGGTGTCCCGGCCCGCCTTCTGCCGCTTGCGGAGCTCGACCATGTCGCGGAGGAAATCGTTGGTCTGCCCCTCGGTCATGTCGAGGTCGTCGATGCCGTCGATCACGCCGGACTTGAGCACGAGCTTGAAGCGCGCGAGGCGGGCGGCGTCGTCCTCCCCGAACAGCGTGACCGGCTCGCGCAGCACGCGCAGGCGACGCGTCACCTCCTGCCGCGGGAGGTCGAGCTCGTCTATGCGGCGCTCCTCGGAGAGGAGCATCTCCTCTGGCGTGAGCTTCTTCGCCGCCAGCGCAGGCGGGACGGACGCGGCGGCGGCGCCGGAAGAGCTAGGGTTAGGGTTCGCGGCCGCGGCCGCGGTCTGGGCGGGGTCGGAGGCAGCGGAGGAGTCGAGGGAGGGCGCGGGCTGGGCCTTGGCGAGGAGCTGGCGGTGCTCGTCGTGGCGGCGCTTCTGGAGCTGCTTCTGCTCCAGCTCCGACCGCCGGACGAAGCTCTTCCCGCCGAAGTCGGCCGTCGCCGCCTTCCGTTTCTTCTCCAGCTCCCGCTTCAGGAGATCCATCGCGCCCGCGATGCAACACAAGCCCTCTCGCCGCTTCCCGGAGACGGCGGAGAGGCGGTGCCGGTGCGGCTTTCTGAATTCTCAATTCTGATATGGCTACGAGTCCGTGTCCGCCTATTTGACGCCGCCAATAGGTTATGAGAATGCGCCAATAAGAGGCCGCGGCGACGAGACTCACTAGAGAGCCGTAAAGCTTTTCCCCTCCCTTTTCCCATCGCGAGAGCGCGTCGTGGACCTCGTGGTGCCGCGCCGAGTATGTCGTCGGGGGCGCAGCAGCAGCCGCCGCCGTACAGGCCGTACCGGCAGGTGCGCGCGGCGACCCCGCACACCCGCGCCGTCTCCTGCGTGCGGTTCTCCCCCTGCGGCCGCCTCCTCGCGACGGCCTCCCTCGACGGCACGGTCGCGCTGCTCTCCCCATCCTCGCTCGCCGTCATCGCCACCCTGCGCGGTCACACCGACGGCGTCTCCGACCTCTCCTGGTCCACGGACTCGTTCTACCTCTGCTCCGCCTCCGACGACCGCACCCTCCGCGTCTGGGACTTCCGGCCCATCCTCTCCGGCCCCAACCCGGGCGGCCAGCCGGCCGACCCCAACGCCGACCGATGCATCCGCGTGCTCAAGGGGCACACCAACTTCGTCTTCAGCGCCAACTTCAACCCGACCAGCTACCAGGTCGCCTCCGGGGGGTTCGACTGCACCGTGCGCATCTGGGACGTCAAGAGCGGCCGCTGCGTCCGCGCCATTGATGCGCATTCCGAGCCCGTCACCTCCGTGCACTTCATCCGGGACGGGTCGATCATTGTGTCGGGGAGCCATGATGGGAGCTGCAAGATTTGGGATGCTGGGACTGGGTCTTGTCTCAAGACGGTCATCGACGACAAGAATCCTGCGGTGTCCTTCTCCATGTTCTCGCCCAACGGCAAGTTCATCCTCGTGGCCACGCTCGATGACTCGCTGGTATGACCAATTGACTTCTATTTCATACCATTAGTGATCGATTCTTTACACTCGAGTCTTCGCGATTAGATCTCGATGACTCACTGGTATGACTAATTGACTGCTGATTCATACCATGTACATGTAGTGATCGATTCTTCAAAGCACTCACGTGTACGCGATTAGATTATCTAGATAACTATCGTCTTGTTCTAATTGAAGTGCAAACGAAGTTCATCGATAGGCCCCTTAGGTATTGTGATGTACAAACCACTCTTAGTCATTGAGGATGAGAAAGCCCGTGCTCTTTTTTTGTATGATATGCAAACCACAATTTTGAAGCAACATTTTCCTTTAAGACTTCACCTAATCATGGAGCACTAAGTGAAACCTTTTCGATGCTCTTGGATATCAAGGTCACCTCGACGTATTTTAACCTGGGTAAAACGATTGCTGACGTTAGCTAGTTTCTGAACCAATTTTCTGTTGCAATTGAATTCCACTTAACAGCGAATGAAAATCGTTCTTAGTTCTGATTTCTAAAATTCATAGCCCACATGGCGTAATAGTAGAGCACAAGGTTATGGTTTTTGAGGCTGTGAGTTTGATGTCCTATTCACCTTAAAAACAAATATACACAGTTTTTCATGTGTATTCTCTATTCTTCTTTCTTTTTTTGGAAATTCAAATGAAACAATAGTGTCACTCTTGACAGTGAATGAAAATCCATCTCAGTTCTGATTTCTGAAATTCAAATGAAACAACAGTGCTCATTGCATAAGCAGACTGTTCGTCCAAGTGCTACTCATCTAATCTACTATTACCGGGGGGTGATTTTAGCACATCTTGTAACTTCCAGAGTCCCACTGGCACATCTGATGTTCCAGAATGTTACATTAATGTTCTTATACTGTAGCTTCTCATGACACTAGCTATTACATTTTACAACTAATAAGGACTGCCAATTTTCTATGGCTATGTCTTTTAAGTATCAGGATGCACCATTACTTACTACTCAGCATTGTTGCATCTAGCTTCTCAAAACTATTACTTTACATTTCTTCTTTAAAGGGTAAAGACTGCTAGAAGATAATGTTAAGAAATTATTGTTTTCTTTAGAGCTCTACATATTGCATCCAGACATATTCCATATGTTGCATCATAAACATCATAACAGAACACATTATATGAAGCTGTTAAAACTTGTATGAAAAAAATCCCGGTGCAATAATGTGACTGTAATCTTGTCTTAGATCCAGTCTTCGTTGTCAGTATGGTGGGTCCATGTGCCAAATATTTTAAATTGATACAATCTGAATCATGCTAATGCACAAAAAAATTCCTTTCGGAGGGAAAAGGTTCTTGGGCCACTAAGTTTTATATTGGTTGGATGAAGGAGGAAGAATGAAGCATCTTGTTGTTATTTCAGATTGTGCAATGTTAAATGTTTTCCTAAATTCGCTGCTGTAATTTATGTAGCCACATCAATTCACAAATTACTGGATCATCTTGTCATACATAGTGTTCGCGAAATCGGCCTAGTCGGCCGCCTAGGCGCTCGGCGCCGGATGGCCACCTAGGCTTGGGCCAAAGTCGGCTGCCTAGGCGGTCCAAGGCGGGCGCTAGGCGGCCAGGCGGAGGTGGGTGCGGTGGTGCTGGGCGACCAACTCGGTAGTTTAGGCGGTCCAAGGCAGCGTGAGGCGGCGACAAGAGGGAGACAGAGAAGGAGGTGCGGGGCAGAGGAGGAGGAACCAACTGGGGAGAACTAGAGGGGGAACTCGACTTGCAAAGCTGCGCATTTAGAGGAGGAGGGAGGGAGGGAGGGAAGGAAGGAGAGGGAGGAGGCATAGTAAGAAGGGAGGAGGACGAGGAAGACGGAAGGAAGCTGGCACCTTAATCGCCATCGCTGCTAGGTCGTAGACTCGTGGTCGTTGTTGCCGCTAGGCTGTCGCCGCCGCTATCACCGCTAGATCTCGTCATCGTCGCATCGTGGTTGTCGTTGCCGCTAGGCTATCGCCGCCGCTATCACTGCTAGATCTTGTCATCGTCGCATCGTGGTCGTCGAGGAGTCAAGCGGCAGTGCGTGTGAGGAGTTGAGGAGGCAGGCGGCGCGTGTGAGGAGTCAAGGAGGAGGCTGCGCATGAGGACTTTAGGGCGGTGGCTAACTTGTGGGCTTGTTGGGCTTGGCCAACTGGTGAGGCCCACGTGAGAGATTGTTGGGATCTTATGTGGCTAAAGCTGTTGGGATCTTTTGTGGCCCGCGTGAGGGAGGCTGACCTGCATTGCGGCCACCTAGGCACCAGGCGCCGCCCGACTAGCGCCTAGCGCTTTCCTGAACATTGGTAGTGTTCAACTAGGCGCTAGGCGGAAGGCGGGCAGAGGGTGGCTGCCTAGCGTCTAGCCCGCCTGGGCGGTTGTTTGTGCAGCCAGTCGTAAAGAGCACCCGGAGGGAGAGGAGAACAAGTGAAGAAGAAAAGAGAAAGAAAAAAGAAAAGAGAAAGAAAAAAAGAAAAGCGGCATCTAGTCCAGCCTAGCCCAAGCCCGCGTCGACCAAGTGGCCTGCGGCCTACCTTATCTGCGTCCCCTTCGCCCCTTCGTTATCCTCTTCGCCATCCTTGCTCTCCCATCTCCCATCCCACCGCCACCTCATCCCTCTCTCCCATCACTCTCACTCTTGCTCTCCTCTCTGCCGAGGAGGAGGCGGCACGCGAAGGAGACCCGGGAAGGAGGCGGCGCGCGAAGGGGATTCGGGGAGGAGGCGGCACGCGAAGGTGGTTCGAGGAAGAGGCGGCACGCGACAGGGAGGCAGGGAGGAAGCAACGCGACGTGGAGCTTGGGAGGAGGCGGCGCAATGTGGATCCGGAGAAGAGGCAGCGTACAACGGGTGAGTTCACTACCTTTTTTCTCCCACCCGACCTGCTTTGGCGCCGCCCGCCTCGCCGCCTCGGTCCGCCTAGGTCGGCCTTGGACCGGCTAGGCGGGCCGAGCGCCTAGGGTGCCGACTAGCACCGAGTCGCGGCGGTGGGGCATCGCTCAGCGCCTAGGCGGCCTAGGCACCTGCCTAGGAGAACACTGAACATTGGTAATACATAGTTCAAGTGATTGGAGGTATACAAAAGAAATATGAAACTTCCAGTGACCTTGATGGTGCCAGACTATCAGTCCTTGATCTTAGGTCGATCCACGGTAATCTTTGCACATAAGTGCCCTTTCGAGCGTCCTAATTTTACCCCTTGAAAATCTTATAGGTCCTAAACCAATAATGCTTCCTATAGGTTGCTTAATAATTTGTTTCATATCAAACAGCATGCTAAGAAAATTTTGGCATTGTTGTGCTTGTTTAGCACAGTTTTATTCATGGTTGTTGAAGTTTCCATTTTACGCAATATCACCACAAATAGTTATATTTTGTTTGGAAATTCCATGGTTATTGGAAATATGCTTCCTAAGTGTATTATTGCCACCTTGCAGAAACTATGCAATTTTGCTACTGGCAAGTTCTTGAAGGTATACAGTGGACATGTGAACAGAGTATACTGCGTCCAGTCTGCCTTTTCTGTTACAAATGGGAAGTACATTGTTAGTGGATCAGAAGACAACTGTGTGTACATATGGGACCTCCAAGGGAGAAATATTCTTCAGAAATTGGAAGGCCACACTGACGCTGTCATCTCAGTGTCCTGCCATCCAACAGAGAACAAAATTGTTTCTGGCGGCCTTGATAATGACAGGACTGTGAGACTATGGTTTCAAGATGGTTGACGAACTTGCAGGGAAATGTACCGGATAGATAACGTGTATGAACTTAGTAGAACCTAGTCAGCAATTGGCATCTCAAAGAGAAATATGTTTAACCTTGCACTGCTTTGTTTTAATTTAGGCTGTTCTCCTAGGTTCTGATTGTCGACAGATGAATTAATGTCCTAATGTTGAAATATGTTGATATGATGCCCAATGGATGTTGTAAATTAAAGATGAACCTCTTCGTTCGTAAAATTGCATTGCTCTTGTAAATTACTGACTGAAAGTTCAGGGAAGCATTGCGATGCCGGCAACATGGGGATACTATGGTGTATCTCTCTGGCTTTGCTTCTTATTTTTCAGCTCCCAACTCTTGATTCTAAGAGGATTAACTCCTTTGAGAATCTGGAATTGGCTGACGTAAGCGTTTGGTAGGAGGATGACTTCTAAAACTCTGAAAGTGGAAATTTAAGACAAAAAGACCATGCTATCCCTTCACGGCCAAGGTGGATAGGCTCCAAGGTCGTTGGCAGGGAAGGATTGTGGGACCGACAGGATGTGCTTTGAGGCCGGCGACAGGGACAGGCTCTGAGGCCAGCGACGGGGAAGGGCTATAGGATTAGCGGGAATGGGCTTCGAGGCCGGCGTAGGAAGGGTTCCGAGGTCGGCGGCAGGGACAGGCTTCGAGGTTTGTGACGAGGGGATCCGGAGGCAAGGTGGGGTGACGACAAGGGAATTGGGGACGAGGGTGTTGATAGCAAGATTTGGCATCTATAATGGTCATTGCAATGATGATTGGTCTAACGATAAAAACTGGAAGCTACCGCTGATTTAGCCAATATTCGGTTTGAATCGGAAGGCAGAAATGGCTTCAAAGACTTCCTGAGAGGTCCTAGACGACCTCTTCAAAGACCTCCTGGGAGGTTCTGGCTTCAAAGACTTCCTAAGAGGTCCTAGACGACCTCTTCAAAGACCTCCTGGGAGGTCCTGGCTTCAAAGACCTCCTGAGAGGTCCTGGACGACCACTTCAAAGACCTCTTGGGAGGTTCTGGCTTCAAAGACCTCCTGAGAGGTCCTAGATGACCTCTACAAAGACCTCCTGGAAGATCCTGGAGGGTGGTTTTTGCAAAACAGGAGGTCCTAGCTCAAAAAGGTGGTCCTGAGCGACATCTACAAATACCTCTTGGGAGGTCTTAGAGGGTTGTCTTTGCAAAGCAGGAGTTCTTGGCCCAAAAGGTGGTCTTTGTAAAGCGGCAGGTCATGAGGACAAGGAAAAGCGCGGCCAGGGCCTCCTCAGGAGCGCTCACGTGGCTTCATCAGAGCCGCCTAAGACCTCCTCAGGAGCGCTCACGCGCCTTCATCAGAGCCGCCCAGGACCTCCTCAAGAGCGCTCTCGTGGCTTTATCAGAGCCGCCCAAGACCTTCTCAAGGGCGCTCACGTGGCTTCATCAGAGCCGCCTATGATCTCTCAGAGGCGCTCTGCGACTTCATCAGGCCGCCAGACCTCCTCAGAGCTTCCAGACGCCTTCATCAGGCCGCCAGACCTCCTCAGAGCGCTTCATGGCGCCTTCATCAGGGTCGCTCAAGACCTCCCCTGGAGTGCTACGCGGTTTCATCAGGGCCGCTCAAGGCCTCCTCCGGATGTCCCGCGCGGCTTCATCAGGACTTTCCGCGAAGACCTCAGGACCTTCCACGAGGACCTCCTCAAAGCCTCCCACGCGGATCTCCCATGAGGACCTCCTCAGGACTTTCCGTGAGGACTTCCTCAAGACCTTCCGCGAGGACCTCCTCAGGACCTGTTATGAAGACTTCCCGCCAAGCATCCAGGACCTCCCTCCAGGAACTCCTCGGCGGAACTTACATGATTGAATAGGAAAGATTTATCAGTTATAGAAAGTTTGGAGATCAGATATTATAACCGAATCATATCTGTGAATCTTGTTCGATTTTAGGAGTCCTAATCTCTTACGGCTAAGACCTACCGCCCTTTAAATAGAAGAGGGTCATGGCCGATTGAAATCATCACCAATCGATCAATACAATTTGCATCTACTATTTTTTCTACCTTAGCTTCCCTATAGTCCTGTTTTCTTTTCGATCTTTTCTGCTTTCCTGGCCAGGTTCAAAGACCTTGTCAGGACACCGCCGCCGCCTCAACACCACGACTAGCTCCGCCTAGGTGTTGTGCGCTGTGGTTCTCGGCCAGGTTGAATCCTAACGTCGCTTGGGTTCAATTTTGCTGATATTCATCAAGTCATGTGTTGGTGCTTCTTCGTGTTGTATCTTTGCGCCAACACAAATTGGCGACTCCACTGGGGACTCGATCTATTCCCTAGCCATGACGAACGGATCCGAAGTCGACACCGACAACGTCATTGTGCCCGCCATTGAGGAGTTGGATGAGGAAGCACAACGAGAATACGAGCATCACAAGATAGAGTTCGACAGGGCACTTGCTTCGCATTACCAAAAGACGAGACAAGGCATTATCTAGAAAGGAGGAGAATTCACACCTGTCTACATCAAGCCTGAGGTAACTCCCACTGTGAGTAATGCGTCTCTTACTGAAGGGCATGATGATTGATCGGCAAGTAGGTGTGTCGGACCCGGGAACGAAAGATCCCGAACCCTCTGTGTTCATACACCAGTCCAGGATTTCCGGTGTACACAGTTACAAAAATGATAACATAACCAAGTCTCGCATTTCATTAATAGTAAATCAGAGTTCGATACAATTGGGCATGAAGCCAAATAAAAGAGTAAATAACACAGCGGAAGTGAGAATAATAGTGGTAGGCCAGAACGATCCGCCACAGGCAATCGTCTGGGGCGTAGCCTAGGCGTCGGTGTCCTCACCGTCCTGATAGTAGTCTTCTCCTGAAATTTTGTTGCATAAAGCAAGCATGAGCACAACTACCGTGCTCGCAAGTTACACCCAATATGGAATTGTAATGCATGCATAAGGTGAACAAAGGACATTGGCAAGGTTATTTTGCATAAAGCAGCAATTTTAGATTAAATAATCATAGTAGATTGCAAGGCCATTTTCATACAATATCTAAAATCATAATTTTAAAAGACAATTGTATAATGTGGATAACCTCCAACAAAGGTGATGGATATCCTTCAATCACAATGGCTAACCGCCCAATTTTTCCCACAGGACTAACCATCCTGAAAACATCTGTTGAAATCATTTTTAAACCAAAAACAAGTCTAACTCAAAGTGGCTTTGCTAGCATGTCCATGACCGCGGACGCGGCTATTCGAATAGTTTTCTACTCTGCAGAGTTTGTACAGCTTTACCCACAAGACACGAATTCTCTAGTTTATCCCAAGCATATATCTATGCCACCGCCACTACCTAAGGTGAAGCAGGTCTAGAGCACGTGACAAGGCCTTTACAATGATCTACCTCAAAGTACTCGTGCGCTAAGGTTTCGCCCCTTTGGACTAACCATCTGCAGGTTCAGGGCCCCCTCTTGCGCCAGGTGGGACTATAGTCTAACCGACACCCACTCATACAAATGGCACGAATATCTACGAGGTATCCCAAATTAATAAGCCAGGTCCTGCCCATACAGGGACGTGTGGTGGTACGGTAAGGCATAACAAAGGAACGCCAAAGGCCGGTCCTTAATTGACTTGGGCGTCTTTCAAATCAAACCACAGGCTTTAATCCTAACCAGATTAAACTGTGCATAAACCCGCACCCACCATTCATCTGTTTACCAAGTCTAAACCCTTTTAATTTTATTTAGTGAAAACCATCTTTACAAACTCTATGGTAAAACAATACCATAGATTTAATTTCAAACAATTTGTAATGGTTTGGCTAAATCCTCCCAAAATCAAAATCATAGTCTAAGAACTTGTTAAGCATTTCCAAACAATTTATCTATGGTGACAAGGGATGACATTTCAATATTAAAAAATTGGCCATACAATAACAATTGGACTAACTAAGCATTTAAACAGGGTATTAAAATAATTGACTAAAATTATGCATGCAATAATAATTTTAAAAACTGAATTAAATAACTTTAAAATAGTAGGTGCAACATGGTCAAAGTGTAACTTGCCTTCACTGAAGTCTTGAAATTCTAAATCTTCGGAAGAATCAAATTCCCCGGAATCGTCGTAGTCTAAACGTGAAAATACGACAAATCAATCGAAATTCAAATAAATCCAACAAGACAAATTAAACTGAAACCAAAATGAAATAATTTTATTTTATATAGCTAGATAATAATTTTCTAGGATTCCAGCATTTTGAATCATTCAATTTGGAATTAGGGTTCAAAAGATATGAATTTTACAATTTTAATCCTAAATTTGTAGTTTAAATTATTTCAAATTCAAACAGACAGTTTAAACCTACTCCAAATCAAATATTTATATTTTATTTAGCTAGGTATTAATTTTATAAGATTTTAGAAATTGGAATCACCTAATTTGGAGTTAAGAATCAAAAGATATGAATTTTATAAACTTAAAACCTAAATCTGCAATTTTAATCCATTTTCTGATTTATTTTTCTAAAGGAAATCTAATTATTGCGCAATGCCGACATCAGCCCGAGTTTAATCGGAAATTAATTTAATTCGACAAGCTGGCCCCACGTGTCATAGACACAGTCTACATAGGCCGGGTCTACATTGACCTGAGCCTGAGGGCTCATACGACGCAGCCATGAGGTGGCGACGTGGCGCGCGCGTGGCGCCGAGGTGGCGCCCACGGTGGCGTGAGGTGGCAAGGCCACGCCGGCGAGGTCGACGCCGCATGGGGACCGATGGTCGCCGGCCTACTGTGGCGGCGACGGCGAGACGCGATTAGCGAAGGAGGCACGGAACACGAGGCGCCACCCACTCGACGAGACGACGAGCAGGCGGCGGCGGCGAGGAAGAAGCGGCGGCGAGGCTCGGGATGACGGCGATTCGGCTCTCCGGTGATCCTTGGCGAAGCGTCTGCGCGCAGCAACCAGCGGTGATGTGGCGATGACGGCGGCGTAGACGACGACGGCAAGTGAGCGGCTCCGACGGGCGCAAGAATCGACGATAGAAGCTGAACTACGGCGTAGACAAAGCTCGATTCCATGAAAGCACAGGCGAGAGAGAAGAGAGAGTGGCGGCGTTAGAGGCGGTGAAGAGGGCTACCCGGGGTGCCTTTTATAGGGCCCGTGGGGACCGAGGCGTGGTGACGTGGAGGATGTGGCGGTGGCGTTGCGGTTTCGTCTGCCATGGCGGCGAAGAGAAGACGGGGCGGCCGTGCGGAGTAGGAGCGGTTGTGTGGTGGGTCGTGTCGCGCTGGCCCATGAGAGAAGAGGGCGAGATGGCGACGGAATCGGAGCTCCAGCTGGCGTGCTGGCGGCGACTTGGTCGCGAGGAAGAAGGGCGCGAGAAGATGATGCGGGCCGTCGGATCTTGATTCGACGGCGGAGAAGAAGTGGCGTGGAAGCGTCTGGCTGCGTCGGACGGGCATCCGACGGTGGAGAGAAAGTGAGAGTGGGCGAGTGAAATTTGGCGGGCCATGGTGGGGTCGACGAAGAAGATGGGTCATGCATAGTGCGCCCATTTCAAAAGGAATTAAAGGATTTTAAATTGTTTTCCTAATTTAAATAAGTCGATTAATTAAAATAAGCTTTAGAATATAGTAATTAAATTACAAAAATTCTAGAAAAATTCACATAAATCCCTAGCATTATTCTCGACTTAAATAAAATAATTCCAACCTAAAGTTGATAATATATTTTGAATTTAAATTTTTTTGGCTTTAAACAATTTAAAGAAAAGCTTTTAAAATTTCAGAAAATTCACAAATTCAAATAAGTTTTAAACTTTAGCCAAATTTGAAATTTTGGGCTGTTACAAGGTGCTTCCGTATCTAATACCTTAGATATGTTGCTATCTAGTCATCTTAAGGCCATGGGTCTTGAAGTGCAAAGTGAAAAAGATTTGAAACAACCTGGTTTTGCCTCATGCTAATGCTTACAATATTAGCAATGATAGCGCTGTTCTCAAAGATCCTTGCTTGTTAACACATCGGCAGCAGGTATACCATCTCAAGTTATACCACAGGGTGTGCCAGTACAACATATACATAGCCGTACTAATGCGTTAAGTTCGGTTGGTCACAGTGCATCATCGCATGCTATTCCAAATATTGCTATACCCGAATCTGCAGCCCCTGTGCCTTCATCATATACAAATGCTAATATGGTCAATTTGGGTGCACCTAATATTGGCAATTACACTAGCATGGGAGAAAATTCAGCAAATTTGTAGGCACCTTTGTACCGCACTGTAGCATATAGTATACCTCCCGTGCCACCTCAAGGTTCTGGCATTCCATATGGTCCACTACCTGCTGGTAATTTCAACAGTTCTCCGCAACATATAACATATTCACAGCAGAACCATACTACACATGCCTATGAGACACCACAACCCAATGTTTTTAGGCCACAACAACCAATTGATGTGACATCCACTCGGCCTACGGCCGGGCCATATATGGGGACTGAAAATGTTAGAGAGCAAGTGGTTAATGTTTTGAGAGAGCAGTTTGGGGTGGAGCCCAAAGGTAGAGCACGTGCGTATCAAAAACCATATCTCGATTTCTATGATAATGTTCAGTATCCCAGAGGATTTAGAGTGCCTGGATTTATTAAGTTCACTGAAGATCATGGTAGAACCACTTTAGAACATGTTGGTCAATTCATCTTGCAGTGTGGTGAAGCTGGTGCTAGTGATGCATTAAAACTGAGGTTGTTTCCTTTATCATTGTCTGGCCCTGTATTTACCTGGTTTACTTCTCTAGCACCTAATTCTATTTATACGTGGTCTCAATTAGAGCAAAAATTCCATGAATATTTTTATACTGGGGACACTAAGCTTAGATTGTCACATTTAACATCGGTTAAATAGAAACACAATGAGCCTATTACTGATTACATTCGAAGGTTTAGAGATACAAGGAACCGATGTTTTAATTTGACAATTTCTGACAGAGAATTGGCTGATCTAGCTTATTCGGATTTACTGTCTCAATTAAAAGAAAAGCTAAAGAATCATGATTTCCTAAATGTTAGTCAAGTATTACAAAAAGCTCTGGCACAAGAGAGCCGAGCTAAAGAGTCTAGAAATTTTCAGAGGTCAAGTGATAAAGTAAAAGTCAATCGTCCTAGTGTTCATATGCTTGAGTATGAATCTGAAAATTCAGACGATGATGATGTTGATGTGTGTGTGGCCAAATGGGATTGGTCCTCAAAATCTAAACCATTCGCTTGTTTCGGCTTTTAAAGGTTCCACAAAAGAATCGGCAAGAAGAAATTAAGTACACTTTTGATACTGCTAAATGCGATAGAATCTTTGATTATTTGCTACAAGAGAAACAAATTAGATTGCCTGACAATCATGTTATACCAACACCTGAAGAATTAAAGAGGCGTGCATATTGTAAATGGCATAATTTTTATTCTCATGTCACTAATGATTGCAATGTTTTTCGTTGACAGGTTCAATCGGCCATTAATGAAGGACGATTGAAATTTGCTGAAAGTCCAAAAATGCAGCTAGACCATAATCCCTTTCCTATCAATGTGATTGATTTTGAGAACAAGAAAGTGCTTGTTCGGCCATCTCAGGCCGAGTCTACAAAAGGCAAGAATGTGATGATAGGAGAGAGAGGCACAGGAACATCGAATTCCAAGGCTATGCAAAGCGTTAGGCCAAAGATGATCAAACTGAAAAGCCCAGAAGTTGAGCGTTGGAAGGTTAATAAAGGTAGGGGCTGGACCATCAACAAGGTTGAAAAGCCGAAGCCCACGTTTAAAGCGCTTCTGGCTAAATATGAGGATGGTAAGGTTGGCCACAAGGTCGCTAGTCGGCCAAGTAAATTCAAGCAACCGAGATCACTTACAAAGCAAGAGTTTGATGGTCAGGATTGTCGTCGAGAGGACTTCCGTGCAGCAGCACCGTATCCTTCTTTTGGGCCACCAATGCCCATCCCATGGGGTCCTCCTCCTGTTGGATTTCCTCTTTGTTCACCATGGTGCTAGTGTGGTCCATGGATGCCGCCTCCAATGCCTTTTGGACCATTTCATCCGGGGTGGACAGCACTAAGAAGGCCTATGTTTGATAGGTTATCACGTCCTGATAATGACCGCTTTGATCAAAGAAATCGGTCTTACAATAGGAGAGATAATAAAGTGGTGAAGAAGGTGTATCATGTCAAGAGTAATGGTAATTTAGGTGAGAGGTCAGATTTGAATTCAAAGGCAGAAAAGCCGATCATCGAAAAGGATGGGTAGCAAAAACAATCGGATATCATTGTTTCAAGTGTTAGCGATGGGAAGTACACGGCAACAGCAGCAGTACATGGTTCGGATACAAGCAGTAGCGCGTCTATAGTAGCCATGAACAGTACCATAGCTACAGTGCCCATGGACACTAGGTTGGCTACAGTAGCAGCCGAACAAACCACGTCGCGTGCTGATGTTGAAGCACCAAAAACAGTGGGGAAAGTTAAAGGAAAAATATCTTTGTTGTCCGGGACAAAGCCACAACCCCGCGGTGTCCTCTCGGTCTTTCTCATTCCCAAAAGAGAAGGTTGCAGCAGCTGCGCATGCAAGAACTTAGAGAGGCCCGCACAGAGAAGGTGAGAGACGAAATATTTAACGAAATAAAGCCTATGGTGCCTGTCCGAAAAGAGTGGAGGGTAAAGTCAGTTGAAACACCAGTTCAGACACCTAATAATGACGAGGATGATTTGCTGGATTATGAGGGATCTCCAATGATTAAAGATGATACTCCGCCTTGTGAAGGTATGGATATTAATATGGTATTTACATTGCCTTCGGAGTTTCGGATTGCTAGTGAGGGGGTTGCCTAGTTATGTCTTGGCCCTAAAGAAGCCATTTTTGAGAAGCCCGAGGAATCGAGCTGACATTTGAAACCATTATATGTTAGGGGACATATCAATAGTAAGCCGATTTCTAGGATGTTAGTTGATGGTGGGGTTGTTGTGAACTTGATGCCATATTCAGTTTTCAAGAAATTGGGGCGAGAAGACAGTGAGCTTATGAAGACTAATTTGATGCTTAATGGTTTCACGGGTGAGTCCACGAAGGCTAAGGGTGTCATCTCTATGGAACTTACTGTTGGGAGCAAAACTATACCTACGGCCTTTTTCGTCGTCGACATGCAAGGTAATTATACTGTTTTATTGGGCTGTGATTGGATACATGCGAATCGCTGCGTCCCTTCTACCCTGCATCAAACTTTAATACAATGGATTGATGATGATATAGAAGTGGTTCAAGCAGACACATCGGCTTATGTTGCTTTGGCCGATGCTTTAGCTGATTGGCAGCATGGTGATGTTCAATGTTTGACGGGTCTAGACCTTTCCAGTTATGATTATCATAGTGTTACTAAAGATGGTTTTGTACCCATGTCTGTACAGCCAGCCTCTGCAGCTCGGCTTAGTAATATGATGTTATAAATGAATAAAGAAAGTAGTTTAGAATGGTTGCAACAACATACAGAGCAATATCAGTCAAACAAGAACGATATTTGTGAAGCTATTGATGATTTTGATGAAGTAGAAAAGTTAGGATAAGGTTTCTCGTCGGCTGACCCATTAGAGGAGGTTGGTATAGGCGATGGAACTATTCCTAGGCCGACGTTTGTAAATAAAAATATGTCTGCTGAATACAAGAGCAAAGTGATAAAATTACTTAGAGAGTATGTTGATTGCTTTGCTTGGGAGTATCATGAGATGCCGGGACTCAGCTGGGAATTAGTTGAGCATCGGTTGCCTATTAAGTCTGGTTTTAGGCCTTATAAGCAGCCACCTAGAAGATTTAATCCTGATATATATGATTGGATCAAAGAAGAAATAGGCCGATTGTTGAAGGCTGGTTTTATTAGGCCATGTAGGTATGCTGAATGGATTTCTAACATTGTCCCGGTTGAGAAGAAAAATACTGGTAAGTTGAGGGTATGCATTGATTTTAGAGATTTAAATAAAGCTACTCCTAAAGATGAATATCCTATGCCTATAGCCGACATGTTAATTAACGATGCTTCAGGACATAGAATAATTAGTTTCTTAGATGGTAATGCTGGTTATAATCAGATTTTTATGGCCGAAGAGGATATGTCTAAAATGGCTTTTCGATGTCCTGGTTTTGTTGGTTTGTTTGAGTGGATTGTTATGACTTTTGGTTTAAAAAATGCTGGTGCTACTTATCAAAGGGCTATGAATTTAATTTTTCATGATCTACTTGGTGTTATCCTAGAGGCATACAATGATGATATAGTTGTTAAATAGGATAGTATAGATCATCACTTAGCCGATTTATGTCTAGCCTTTGAACAAATGCGTCAGTATGGTTTGAAGATGAACCCACTCAAACTTGCTTTTGGTGTGTTGGCTGGTAAATTCTTAGGATTTATAATACATGAGAGAGGCATAGAGATAGATCCTAGTAAAATAGAGGCTATTAAGAAAGTAAAGACGCCACAATGTAAAAGGGATATGCAAAAGTTCCTAGGAAGGGTGAATTATTTGAGGAGGTTTATATCTAATTTGTCCAGTAAAATTAGTGCATTCACTCCTATACTTCGGTTAAAGAAAGAGATCGAATTTACTTGGGGGGGGGGTAGAACAGCAACAGGCATTTGAGGAAATTAAAAGGTATTTGTCTACACCTCCTGTGTTGAGGGCGCCTAAAGCCAGGACGCCGTATCAGCTATATATTGCTGCAGAAGAAAGTGTCGTTGGCGCTGTTTTGACACAAGTAATAGATGGCAAGGAATATATTATTACTTACTTGAGTCAGCGTCTCTTGGGGGCTGAGACGAGGTATGTATTTATTGAAAAATTATGTTTATCCTTGTATTACGCTTGTACCAAGTTGAGGCATTATTTGCTATCTAGTACTTGTGTTGTTGCGTGTCAGACCGATGTTATTAAATATATGTTGCAACAGCCGATTTTAAGTGGTAAAATCGGAAAGTGGGCTTATGCATCAATAGAATATGATTTGGCTTATGAATCTTTGAAGTCTATGAAAGGCCAGATTGTAGCTAATTTCATTGTTGATCATATGATTGATAATGATATAGAGCTGGTTGATTATTTATCTGTACATCCATGGAAATTGTATTTTGATGGCTCGGCTTGTAGAGAAGGACAATGTGTTGGTATTGTTTTAGTTTCGCCTAGAGATGTTGTTTTTGAAACATCGGTTTGCTTAGAATATTTTTGTACCAATAATCAGGTCGAGTATGAAGCCCTTCTGTTAGGATTACAAATTTTAGAGTCCATGGGTGTAAAGAATATAGAAGCATTTGGTGATTCATTGTTAGTTGTACATCAGATTTCTAAGGTTTATCAGTGCTTTGATGGATCACTAAATAGCTATTTAGAAAAATGTTTAGAGGTCATAGCGACTTTGGATGATTTCACTATTAGTCATATATCTTGAGAAGAGAATATTAGAGCAAATGATTTAGCACAACAAGCATTTGGTTATCAAGTTAAAAGAGGTAAATTGTTCATGATAGAAAAACCGATGCTAGAAGGTGCTACAATTTGTATAGCCGAACAACATGATGGCAGTTCAGATGTTTTGGAAACATCAAGTTTTGCCGAACCTAATGACTGGAGAAAGCCTCTAATTCGTTATTTAGAAAACCCTAGTCAATCTATTGATAGAAAGCTTCGGCGACAAGCATTGAAATATACATTGCTTGATGGAGAGTTGTATCGCCGAACTATAGATTTGTTACTTTTAAAATGTTTAGGTTTGGATCAATCTAAAGTTGCTATAGGTGAGGTGCATGAAGGTATATGTGGTACGCATCAGTCGGCTCATAAGATGAAGTGGTTATTAAGAAGAGCTGGTTTCTATTGGCCGACTATGTTGGAGGATTGTTTTAGATATTATAAAGGGTGTAAGTCATGTTAAAAGTTTGGTGATGTGCAATTGGCACCCGCTGCTATGTTGCATCCTATTATTAAACCATGGCCGTTCCATGGTTGGGGTTTAGATTTCATCGGCCAGATATACCCTGCATCTTCCAAAGGTCATCGTTTTGTTTTAGTAGCCACATATTATTTCACTAAGTGGACAGAGGCTGTTCCTCTAAAAAATATGACTCACAAAGAGGTAATTAATTTTATTTTGGAACACATTATTCATAGATTCGTCGTACCGCAGACTTTAACTACTGATCAATGTTCATCTTTTATGTCTCATCAAGTACGAGAATTCGCTGAATCACGTAGAATCAAGCTCCTTAATTCCTCACCTTAGTATACTCGGGCCAACAGTCAGGCCGAGTCAAGTAATAAGACCTTGATTAAGCTCATTAAAAAAAAGATAAAGGAAAATCCCAAGAGGTGGCATAAAGTATTATTTGAGGCATTATGGTCTCACCGTGTAACTAAACATAGTGCTACAAAGGTATGGGCAAGAGGCCGTTTTATCTGTTGAGGTATATCTGAGTGCCCTAAGATTGACCAGGCAAAATGATTTGTCGGCCATAGATTACCATAACTTGATGATGGACAGGATAGATGAAGTTGCAAATGAGAGATTAAAAGCTTTGAGGGAGATTGAAAAGGATAAGTAAGGGTAGCCAAGGCCTACAATAAGAAAGTGAAGGAAAAATCGTTTCAAATAGGAGACTTCGTTTGGAAGACGATTTTACCTGTTGGGTCTAAGGATAATAAGTTTGGGAAGTGGTCTCCGAATTGGGAATGTCCATATAAAGTTGTAGAGATTGTTCCTGAAAATTCTTATATAGTGCAATGTTTACAGGCAGATAGGCTGCCTAAAGCTTTTAATGGCAAGTATTTGAAAAAGTACTATCTGAGTGTTTGGCAAGATGCTTGAGAAGCACACATGGCCGATGGGTTGTTTTATCATCGTCCTGAGGAACATACATATGGCCGGTGTTTAGTCATCGTCCTAAACAACAATTGTAGATATTATTGTTTTGTGGCAAACATGTTTGTTTACCAAAAAAACATGGGGGCATGTGTTGATAGCAAGATTTGACATCTATAATTGTCATTGCAGTACTGATTGGTCTAACGATAATAACTTAAAGCTACCGCTGATTCAGCTAATATTCGGTTTGATTTGGAAGGCAAAAATAGCTTCAAAGACCTCCTAAGAGGTCCTAGACGACCTCTTCAAAGACCTCCTAGGAGGTCCTAGCTTCAAAGGCCTCCTAAGAGGTGCTAAACGACCTCTTTAAAGACCTCCTGGGAGGTCCTGGCTTCAAAGACCTCCTGAAAGGTCCTGGACGGCCTCTTCAAAGACCTCCTTGGAGGTCCTAGTTTCAAAGACCTCCTGAGAGGTCCTGGACGACCTCTCCAAAGACCTCCTGAGAGGTTCTGGACGACATCTACAAAGACCTCCTAGGAGATCCTGGAGGGTGGTTTTTGCAAAACAGGAGGTCCTAGCTCAAAAAGGTGGTCCTGAGCGACATCTACAAAGACCTCGTGGGAGGTCCTAGAGGGTGGTCTTTGCAAAGCAGGAGTTCTTGGCCCAAAAGGTGGTCTTTGCAAAGCGGCAGGTCATGAGGACAAGGAAAAGCACGGCTAGGGCCTCCTCAGGAGCGCTCACGTGGCTTCATCACAGCCGCTCAGGACCTCCTCAGGAGCGCTCACACGCCTTCACCAGAGCCACCCAGGACCTCCTCGTGAGCGCTCACGCGCCTTCACCAGAGCTGCCTAGGATCTCCTCAGGAGCACTACGCGGCTTCATCAGGGCCGCTCAGGATCTCCTCAGGAGCGCTCACGTGGCTTCATCAGAGCCACCCAGGACCTCCTCAGGAGCGCTCACGGCTTCATCAGAGCCACCTAGGATCTCCTCAGGAGCGCTACGCGGCTTCATCAGGGCCGCTCAGGACCTCCTCAGGAGCGCTCGCGCGCCTTCATCAAGGCCGCTCAGGACCTCCTCCGGAGTGCTACGCGGTTTCATCAGGGCCGCTCAGGACCTCCTTCAGAGTGCTACACGGTTTCATCAGGGCCACTCAGGACCTCCTTCAGAGTGCTACGCAGTTTCATCAGGGCCGCTCAAGACCTCCTCTGGAGGTCCCCCGCGGCTTCATCAGGACTTTCCGTGAAGACCTCAAGACCTTCCACGAGGACCTCCTCAAAGCCTCCCACGCGGATCTCCCACGAGGACCTCCTCAGGACTTTCCGTGAGGACTTCCTCAAGACCTTCCGCGAGGACCTCCTCAGGACCTCTCATGAAGACTTCCCACCAAGCATCCAGCACCTCCCTCCAAGAACTCCTCGAGGGAACTTACATGATTGAATAGGAAAGATTTATCAGTTATAGAAATTCTGAAGATCAGATGGTATAACTGAATTATATCTGTGAATCTTGTTCAGTTTTAAGAGTCCTGATCTCTTACGACTAAGACCTGCCGCCCTTTAAATAGAAGAGGGTCATGGCCGATTGAAATCATCACCAATCGATCAATACAATTTGCATCTACTATTTTTTCTACCGTAGCTTCCCGGTAGTATTGTTTTCTTTTTGATCTTTTCTGCTTTCCTGGCCAGGTTCAAGGGCCTTGTCAGGACACCGCCGCCGCCTCAACACCACGACTAGCTCCGCCTAGGTGTTGTGCGCTGTGGTTCTCAGCCAGGTTGAACCCTAATGTCGCTTGGGTTCAATTTTGCTGATATTCATCAAGTCGTGTGTTGGTGCTTCTTCGTGTCGTATCTTTGCGCCAACAGAGGGCCGACAACACTTGGGGTTCAGAGGGGAGGATGCGGGGACGAGAGAGAAGATAGAGGGGAGGGGCTCGATTTGGGAAGACAGAGGGGAGGGGCGAATGGGAGGGGGGAGGGTTGTTCAGTGGCAAAAGCGAGTAATTACTCCCAGCTCGGTGGGTATTTTGGTAAGGGGGTTGTTACTCCATATGGTCAGCGAGTGGAATGTCACTCCGTGGAATTGCACTACGAGCCAGCCTGCTCCTCTCTGGATCCCGTTTCTAAAAAATCAGGAGCAATGATGTTTGGTTAGGCTCCGGTTAAGAATCCAAGAGCAGAAACCCTACCAAATATGTCCTTGTCGAAGCTGGGATGCAGAATGCATACCGGCCTTGAACGCCATAATCGGTCGAGCTCACCACGCATGAGATAACGATATCAAGACGGCGCCTCCTCACGATTAAATAAATCGGCGTTGGGTTCGATTCTTCCATCCAGGAGATGATAGGCGTCGATCTTCTCCCGGGCAGTTTTCTCCACCCAGTACCAGTCGAAGTAGATGGTGTCAGCGCTGATGGACGGGAACACCCGGGCGGGCAACGAGAGCTAGCGGTTCATGCTGATCAGCATGAACACGGCACGCCCGCCGAGCCCACGCGTGGGCACCGTCTTCCCTGCGTCCAAATCCACGATTTTTATTTTTAATTTGGCTCTATGCTGCTACCATAAATGCAAAAATAACCCCCGGTATCGTATTTACGAATCTAGCCTCCTCCCAAGCGCGAAAGCACCGAACACTGACATGTGGTGCATCATGCGATCGGGGAGCGCGGAAAGACAGTGGCCAACGCGGAAGGCCGGCTGAGTGCACAACCAAGCGGCCAACGTGGAAGGTGGTAGGCTCGGTCTCCTTCCACGCCACCGGAGCACAGGAGGTTGTGGCTACCTACCGCGGTGCCAGAATGCATGAAGTTGCCGTGCACATGATGCTAATGCTGCAAAATGCTAATGCATTCACGTGCTAATACAAAAGCTAATGCTTTCCATTGCATGCAATTAATGCTGGCCTTTTTATGCGCTCGGGTGGTGCATTAGCATGCAACCGGCGAGCTCTCGCGGTCTAGCGGCGTGGAAGGAGGCTAGGCCCGCCACCTTCCGCGCTGCACTGCTTGGTCCCGTGCTCGGTCGGCCTCCCGTGCTGGCCACCTTCTTTCTGCGCTCCCCGACCACATAATGCGTCACGTGTCGACGTCCGGTGCTTCCGCGCTTGGGAGAGGGCCAGATTCGCAAATACAATACCAGAGGGCTATTTTTGTATTTACGGTGGTAGTATGAGGCCAAATTAAAAAAATTCCAAATCCACCCGATACACCTCATACTTTCTCCGGTACTGACGATGTACCAGATGTTGAGATACGGGTAACCTATACTAGCATACAATTCAAAATTCTATCATGTTAACCAGGAAGTCATGCGAGTAAGAAATCATAGATCGTTACAAATAGACGTGCAGTGTAGCGGAAGAAGTGTTAGAGAGGTCTGATATTACGTCGCGCACGTCGATGTAGTGAAAGTTGTTGGTCGTCCAACGTCCTTAGCCATTGATAGTCTCCTCCAGCAGCTTCTAGTGTTCCCTATGTACGTCACGGATCGCCCTCGATCAGCGCAACAGCACCTCTAAGATATCTACACATTTATGGGTGGAACATCGTGCGTCGGTGTGCTAGCACCAGCGCGCACGGTAGGACCTTTAAGGAGGTGGTGGCTAGGGTTTCGGTGGGTGGTGCAACCTCTTCAAACGCCTCCACGCCTCCCCTTATAAAGAGCTCTTAATGGATCTAATTCGAACTAGTTTGTTCCAACATATTAAGTGTGTGACTCAGTAGGTTTATGGGTAATCAGTAGTGACTCGGAAACTCCTTTCAGATCCACGAGTCGGTAGCGGTTTCTAGTAGGACATAGCAACTCCTGAATACATATAAAGATTATATTGGACGAATTTTATGCAATATGATCCGTGACCAGGTCTTATCACTCACGACCAGTTTGTAACTCCTTACGACGGGTTCACATCTAGTCACGATCAGTTCGTAGCACTTTACGACCAGTTCGCCGACTAGTTTGTGATCATATACGACCAGCTCACGATCAGTCTGTATCTCCATACGACCAGTTTGTACCTAGTTGGACTAAGCAGACTGCTTACGTATTCTCCTTTTGCCTCACAATATCTGATCGAACTCTAAGTGAGATATATGTCATCCATGGACTGTTCAATCTTTTCTCGATCCAGTGATGGATAACTTCGTGTGGCCAACTCTTTGACCACTTGTGGCACGGTTATGCACTTCCTTTATTCAAGCAAATCAAGCGACCTAGAAATATCTCTCTTGTTATGCTAGAAAGGGGAAATTTCATATCCGATCAATCACATCCCTTCGCATATTTCATAGTATACCCAAAAGCTATCTTTATAACTATCTAGTTACAGAGTAGTGTTTGATATAATAATCTCAATAGTGTCTCAAAGTGGGTCAATCCAACACTATATTCTCTAATATGCGCCCACACTATTGATTCGATATCCTTATATCTATGACTGGTGAAACATTGTCATCAATCAATAGATGTGCTGGACTATAAGTCACTAGTGTCCCAATCAGTGACATCCGACCAGAGATCTTTTAGAATGATATCATACAACATATAAAAAGCTTCACAAACAAGTCACATAGTTGCTAATCTTTATAAATGATAATTTATCCAATAAATATAATAACATTTATTTTATGATTCATAAATATAGACGTGATGCAATCGTCTCTATGACTGATGAAACATTGTCATCAATCAATAGATGTGCTGGACTATAAGTCACTAATGTCCCAATCAGTGACACCCGACCAGAGATCTTTTAGAATGATATCATACAACATATAAAAAACTATGACTGGTGAAACATTATCATCAATCAATAGATGTGCTGGACTATAAGTCACTAGTGTCTCAATCAGTGACATTCAACCAGAGATCTTTTAGAATGATATCATACAACAAAAAAGCTTCACCAACAAGTCACATAGTTGCTAATCTTTATAAATGATAATTTATCCAATAAATATAATAACATTTATTTTATGATTCATAAATATAGCAGTGATGCAATCGTCTCTGTGATTGTCTCTTAGGGCATACCACTTACACCAGAATCAGCTCTCCTTCGTTGTCGACCAAGTGCACCGTGTGTGCCCTCTGGTAAACCCAGCTCTCCAGCTCGGCGGCCACACCAGCTGCGGCCGCTGGTTTGCCGTTGTGTCCACCACCATGATGGCCGTCTTGGTGGTGCAGTAGAAGCGGCCAGCAAATGACAACGATCCAGTGGCTGAGGTCGAACCGCGTCCAACGCTCGTCGCAGGGCTTGGCGACGGCTAGGCAATACCCGTAAAAATGGAGCGCGGCCATGGAGTCGTCGGCAAGGCCGACGCTGAGCAACCGGAAATGCTCAAGTCGTTTGGCCAAACTCCAATGGAGTAGCATCGGATAGAGCATGGGTACCGTCTTCCCTGCGTCCAAATCCACTCCCTACACCTCATACTTTGCTTGGAATTGGGGTCATCTCTCGGGCACGAGCTATGGTGCACCAAAATCAGTTCCCCATCGTTGTCCACTAACTCCAGATCAATGTTTGTCGCCTTAAAAATCCTACTGTCCAGCTCAGCGGCCACCACCAGCCGCGGCTGGTGGTTCGCCGTTGTGTCCACCACCATGATGGCCCTCTCGGTGGAGTAGTAGAAGCGGCCAACAAATGACAAAGCTGGCATGATCCAGATCCAGTGCCTGAGGTCGAACCGCGTCCAACGCTCGTCCCCAAGCTTGGCTACAGCTAGTGAACGCCTGCCAAAATGGAGCACGACCTTGCAGTCGTCGACCGGCGTTGACCAACAGAAACTTGTTGGACCGAAAAGGGTGACTAAGGACGGTAAATAGGAGCACCTATCTTTTTCACCACCATCAGTATTCAACTTCTTAGCTATGAGAGTTATGAAGATCAAAATACAAGAACACAAAACGGAGCGGAAGTCTTACGTTGAATTCGGAAAACCTTGATGACAAATCCTCTTGGCCGGTCTAACTGCCAAAATCTGGCTGGTCTGACCATCATGATCGTTGATGGGTCGGTCTTATTGCTTGGGTGAGCAGTCTGACCGCTGACTGCAGGGACATTAGCCCGACACAATCTCGAATTAACCTAATTTTTTATTCCGAGATTAAAATTCCTTGAGATTTCAAACATATCTCATCAAAAAGGTCAGGAACATATTTCAATCGACGATCGGATGATCAAAGCCAAGGTTATATGAATTTCTTGACCAATGTCAAGAGGTATGAAAACCGAGAAAAATCAAACTTCGATCCAAATACTTGCTTGTAGGTGAAAGATAGTCAAGATGACCCTAAATCAATTCTCACAAGTCCTAGTAAGCTAGATCACAGCAAAAGATCCAATCAAAACCCTAGGAACACAAAAATCTCAAAGGCATCAAAGAGAGAACAAGAATAAGGTAGAACTCATCTTGGGGCAAACTTTGCTTGGATTGATTCAAGATTGTTGGTTTACAGTCATTCCATCATGGAGGACAAAAGCTTAACACTTGAGCACTCAATCAATCTATCTCTCTCAAAATCTAGCCTCCTCTATCTCAACTTTTCTAAAATCACAAATTAGGGTTTCCTAGGCTAGAGTTGGTTGAGTGCAAATCTTGCACTCTCTTTTATAGTAGAGGTTAGGTCTAGAGAGAAAACCTTATTGAGCACCCGTTAAACCCAAGCACAAATGGGTTTACACTCACGCACATTTCTCAAAGCAGACGATGAACTGAATCTCCCGAATCCGTCTCTTCATGCTCTTCATCTTCTCTCGACATAAACCGTCTCTCCTTACGTCGTCTTCCGTCGCGGTTTTTTCAAGATCACTAACCCGGTATTTTGGCGAAGATATCAAAATACCCCTTCTCGATCCTTCTCCAAAGGTTGAGTCCAATCAATGTGAAATAATCTCATGCTTCGCCATGCGTAGGTTCACCAATGACCCTCTTCATGTCGACAAGTCTCTCTCATTTGGCTCTCACCGAAACCACCATAACACTTGCACCGACCCCTAAGCAACTTGATGTAACCCGTTGCATCAAACTTCTCGTTCGATTGTTCTTATCCATCTTGTGCCATGCTTGAGTCCAACCACTTCACCCGACATCCTTGATACTTCTAAACCTCAGCTTTCCTAGCCTAATCCCGATCATCGTCGTCGTTGATCGTAGTTGACTTCAAGCCAAAACATGTATTATACAACACCTATACACTGAAACCTCTCTAACCAGTCAGATCATCGCCCCTCAGCTAGTTTGACCGCCAGCCAACCGAGCATACTGTTGTCTAGCTGGTAAAACCGTAGGCAAATGGCCGGTCAGACCACTTGGGGATTTTTTTTCCAACTCTCAGATTGCACCCTCTTTGAAAATTTCAAACTCTATTTAGTTTTTTTTTTCTCAAAACTCTATTTTCCATGAGACCTAGGACAAACGTCACAAACCCATCACCTCATCTTCCTACACAAGTTATTTTTAGTGATTTCCAAAAAAATCAAACTTTTAAAATCGGTCGGTCAGACCACGTTTGGCTGGTCTGATCGCCGCCCCAAGACCAATCAGACCATTGCCCACTAGCCGATCAGACCGCCTTTGATCTAACAGCCCACAACACTTCTCCAAAACGATGGTCACTTTAAACAGCTCGACACTATTGTCAATTATTCAACACACTAGAATTATAATCATCTACCCTGATCTCCAGGAAACCTTACGTCGTTTGGCCAAACTCCATTTGCTTATTATCGGATAAAGCACTGATTTCGCCTGTGGGGAGGTCGGTGAGCTGCCGCGTGAGCGGGTTGACGAGGCGGACGATGTAGGTGCGCTTGTGATGCAGGACGAGGAGACCCTCGCCGGTGGGACCGAACACGTGGTGGCCGCGTAGCTCCGAGAGGTCCAAATGGAAGCGCTCGCCGGTGGATCGACGTTCAGGAAGCTACGGCGATCACGGGCCGCGATTTTCTCCTGGAGCATGATCCACCGCCGGGGGTGGAACCGACGGTCCAGGACGCCGTGCGCGCGCGGGTCCGCGGAACATCGCCTCCACGCGCTGCATGCCACGCGGAAACCGATGTAGTCGACGACATTCATTGGCAAGAACGCGGTCGGCGATCATCCCCGTCGGATGCACTCGCCGGCGGCGGTGTGGCCGAGCGGCATCACGTTTGTCCCGAAACATGATCAACTGCCGAGGGTGGAGCCAGCGGTCCAGGCCACCGTGCGGGCGGTGTCCGCGGAGCATCGCCGCCACGGGCCGCACACCGCGCGAAAGCAGATGAAGTCGGCGACGTCGTTAGAGAGCGCTCGGCGTCGGCGGTAGCCCGCCGCGCCAAAGCTCGCTTAGTCCCCTGCGGCGCACAACGGATGGCGTCAACTCAGATACAGAAGAAACTACAGAAGCTTATTTTCATAGAAAAATTAGCTCAGCGACATCGCGTTAGAGCGTAATCAGAGGAATGATATTTCGTTCGTGACGCATTGAAAAATAACATCGCGAACACTTAAAAATTAGACGAATGACATCGCCGCCAGTTACTTCCGTTTCCAGAATTTTTTAAATAGAGAAATTAAGCTAAAAAAATTATCCCTTTTTTTTGTGAAGTCTCCTGACACAGTTTAATTGTTTGTGTATTTTTTTCAAAACTTTATATATTCTGATTTTGTCTCTAAAATTCATTTAAGTATACTGTTTGTAGGAATTTTTATATAGACAATGAGGTCCCAACATTATGTAAAAAATTTTATAGGCTCCTTACATAGTGGAATTGATTGTGTAATTTTTCTAGAATTTTTACAAAATTAATTAATACAATTTCATAATATCATTATATTATGAAATATTAAACTCCTCACACAAGGAACATTATAAAAATGCATTAATTAATTTTGTAAAATTCTGAAAAAATTACACAATCAAGTCCACTGTGTAAGGAGCTTGAAAAAAAATTCATAATGTTTGAGCCTCATTTTCTATATTAAAATATTCCTACAAACAGTATACTTAAATGAATTTTAGAGACAAAATTAGAACACATAAAGTTTTGAAAAAAAAATACACAAGCAATTAAACTGTGTCGGGAGACTCCACAAAAAATTGTAATTTTTTGAGCTCAGTTTCTATATTTAAAAAATTCTGGAAACGGAAATAACTAACAGCGATATCATTCGTCTAATTTTTAAGTGATCGCGATGTTATTTTCCAATGCGTCACGAACAAAGTGTCATTCCTCCGATTACGCTCTAACACGATGTCACTGAACTAATTTTCCCTATTTTCACGGGCCTAGAGAGCAACCAGAGGTCGATGAGGGGGGACCTTACCAACTAGAGTGGGCGGTGGTCCGTGGAGGTGGCGCTGGAAAATGGCTGGTCGATGCACCCGCTCTTCGTGCGACACTGGCAATACGTCTTTAGCACTTTGTTGGCGGTAGGGCACTCGATGTGGATGTCATGTCTGGGCCAGCTATCTAGCCAGGATTGGCCAGGTTTGGGCTTTGAGAGTTGTTTAAACTACAGCGTTTCACGTTTTGGTGGGGTGCGGCGAACAGGCAAACAATGCGACAGATAGATGCGGATTTTTAAAAAAATAATACTATTTTTAAAGATAATTACAAAAATAAATAGTCAATTGTTTTTACAAAACTAGGACCCTGTCCCCATTAAGAATGGCAACAGGCTCACTGTCGCCAAAGATAACAGTGGGGAGGTTCCTGTCGCCAGTTGAAATGGCGACTGGAGCATGTCGCTATTTGAATTGGCGACATGAGGGTCCTGTCATTTTTTATGTGTAGTGGAATTTTTAATTTTTTTTAAATATTGTTTTAAAAAATTGGTAATACACTTAAGTGTCTGCGTAGTTCGAAATGCAAAAACGGAGGGCCAAGAATTGAACACTAAAAGAGAACAAGATTTGAAATCGGCTTTACAACGGAATTGCTAATTGAAATAGACTTTATAATAAAGTTGCAGATTACACGGCAAGCAGAGTTTGGTTACGTGCATAAGGAATAACATCATGCACGATACAATAAACCGAATTACACCTACGATACATACGTATCTTTTTGGAATGGAAATAAAGTCGATTGGAACAAAGATCATTAGTTTCGGCGGCCCATCGCTCCCTTCCCCTTGTCTTCTTGCTACCTGCGGCGACGGCGACGACCAGTCTCGAAGTCATCCATGTCCTGCGAGATGGGCCAGACAGTTGAATGATGTTAGGGTAACACAACGTCGAGCCAAATTAATAATTATGACGCATACTGAACATAGCTTACCTCTTGGATCCAGAGTGCGCCCGGGTGATGGGGAGTGGTAGTACGGCCCACGGTCTCACTTACAGGAGCCATCCCCTTGTCTGCTTGCTGCCCACGGCGGCGGCCACCAGTCTCGAAGTCATCTATGTCTTGCGAGACAGGTTAGACGGTTGAATGATGTTAGGATAATGCAACGTCAGGCCAAATTAATAATTATGATGCATACTGGACATAACTTTCCTTGTCCTCATTTGTTCATTCATCTGTAATTCTTATTATAGATATTAATATTATTACACTGATCTTAAGTATACCCCTTAATGTTCATAAGGGAGAAGCTTAGCTATATGGTCGTAAGCCGTTCTACGACCACCTCATGGTCGTAAGCATTTCTACGATTATGACATAGTCGTAAGCTTTTCTACAACTATTCTATGGTCATGCGAACTCTTACGACTAGCTTGGCTACGACAACCCTATATGTAACACCCCAGCTTAACAAAAGCCCGAAATGTCACATATAACTACTATCGCTACTAAAATTATACATTAACCAAGAATCGTTATCAACTAGAATCAAATAATAATCATTCTACCTTATGACAAGTCGTAAATTTCAGCAACATAAAGCCTATAAACCGAATGGAATAATTAACACATAACTACTTATCACTATCAACACTAGCAAAACTATTTCGTTAACAGATAAGTTTAACATCTAATCATTCAAAATAACAATCCCTCAAGATAAAAATCCTAAATTTCAGCAAGCATAATAACCACACAATTGGAAGGAATAATAACCAAATACTGATCAAAACAAGTAACCAAGAATTAAATAGATAATACAATCTCCATAATAAGCAAAACTATGTGAAAATAGGAATTTCACAAGATAAACAATTATTACATTTAACTTTGCTAACTGAACTTTAACTAAGGGAAATAAATATCTAGTGATGTGAAGTGCTCAATATTGCTCTCATTTCATGATCTATTCTGACGAACCACGGAGGTCCTGATCTGGCCCGATCTTTCGATGAGAAGGTAAATTCGGTAGAAGTCGCTCAACTCTCACGATCCTGGCTACGAACTCGCAAGGCCCGAAACCACGCAATCACTGAACTGCTCGACAAGTTGTTATCAACCGTGCACGAATACCCGGATGACCTGATCACGAAGATCAAATCCTGCATACACCGAAGAAGCATGCAAGAACGAGATAAATAGCAATCTAAAATTGCGAATAGGAATTAAGATTGTATTGATAAGTAGGGTTTCAAATACAATGTCGCTATTGATCTCGTCGAACAAGAGGACAAAGTATAAAGTAGCAAAGCTAAAGTTCAATCAACAAAACCCGAATTTTGCTAAAGGGCGGCTGCTCCTATATGAGGAGGATATAGGAGGATGGCCAGGAGGTGGGAACCCTAGGGTCGATGGCACTATTCATGGGCATTGTTCATGTGAACAGTACGGGCTCCCTAGGGTGGCTGGCCAGCATATGGGCCTTATAGGCCAAGTCGGCCCATATATTACATAGCCAGTGGGCCAATAATTGGTGACACAACATGATGGAATGTAGACACAGCTCGGCTCGTAGGAGTAGAAGTAGCTCGGTCCAATTGGGGAATATGGCATTGCAGTGGCCGAAAGTCCAATTGGAGAAGATGTAGTTGAAGTAGAGGATGTAGTGTAGCGGGTCAAAGTAGTGGTTGCATCCTTAGGGTCGATGTCCTCATCATCCTCCCTTTCTTGAATTTGAGTCGTCCTCGACTCAATCGTTTTCGCCAAGTCATCACTCTCCTGCAAAAGGTTACTAGCAACAGGAGGCAAAGAAACACACATTTCTTGTAATGGACACGAAGATTCTTTGCAAATCATAGTATAACATTTAGATTCATGTTTTTCCATGTCAATGCAATTAGATTTTGTAGATAACATAACAGGAGCTTTCAATTTAATTTCACTTGAAGCTATAATTTTATGATCAACTTTTGTCTTCTCCTTACTTGTTCTCTCAGTTCTTTCTAATTCATCCTTTAATATGGCAGCAGGAGACATTGGAAGCAAAGTGATTTTCTTTTCTTTATACGTGAAAGTATAATTATTAGATCTACCATGATGTGCAGTATATCTATCATATTGCCAAGGTCTACCTAATAATAACGAGCATGCTTGCATAGGTACGACATTGCAATCAACATAGTCATGATATGATCCAATAGAAAAATGTACGCGCACAAGTTTAGTCACCTTCAACTTACCACAAGAATTCAGCCATTGAATGTAGTAAGGATGAGAGTGTTGACTTGTGGTCAAGCCAAGATTCTAGACCATGTCGGTGCTAGCAAGGTTGTTACAACTTCTGCCATCGATGATGACTTTGCATGAACGTTCCTTGACGACGAACTTTGATTGAAACAAAGTGTGGTGTTGATTTTGTTCAGCAAGATCCATTTGAGCACTTAGCACACAATGGACAACTAGGCTTTGGTACTTGTCAAATGTCTCATGGCCTAATTGTTCTTCCTCAGTTTCATCACCTGCATTGTTAGGTGCAACCAAAACATGTTCTTCCTCAATATCGCTAGCTGAAGTGTACTCACCATTGTCCTTGATAAGCAAAGTTTGCTGACTTGGAAAATCGCGCATCAAGTGCCCAAATCCTTTGCAACGGTGACATTGTACATCTCTGGATCGCTCTGTAGAAGCAACGGGAGAAACACTTTTGTGGGAACTTGTACCTTTGCTAATTTGTTTGCCTTAGGGACATGTGCAGGAGTGAAAGGAGTAGCAGGGGGCGTACGGCTTGAGGAGGGTGCATCACGGCCAGAAGCAGATGAAGGTGCCATGTGTTATTGCTGAATTGGCCGACCTGCAAAAGATCCTCCAATATTGCCCCTAGAGCGAGATTGTCGACCCTACAAGATGGAACAGACGGGTGATATAATTATATTCTTTATAATCAAGTATGTCTTGAATTTCATGATTTAATCCTCCTAAAAATTTAGCCATCTTAGCATTTTCAGTTTCTTCTAAACCACAACGCAACAAACCAGTTTGCAATTCTTGATAATAGTCCTCTATAGAACTACTACCTTGTCTTAAGCGCTGTAATTTATTAAGCAATTCACGTGAATAATATGAAGGTACAAACATATATCTCATTGCTCTCTTCAAAGCATTCCAGGCTCTAGGTATGTCCTGATGAGTACGACCATATTCACTCCACCAAACAGATGCAAAATCAGAAAACTCACTACTAGCAGCCCTAACTTTCTTATCTTCAGGGAATTCATGACAAGAAATTTTTTTGTTCTACAGTAAGCTCCTATGTGAGATAAGCATCAAAATCATATTTTCCAGCAAAAGGAGGCATAATGAATTTAATTTTACCAAAAGCATCATTATGGCCACGTACCTCACGTTGATTTCTTCCCATACCTTGACGATTGTGACGAAGCCGACGATGGTTGCGATCATTGTGAACATTGACTCCATCGCTTTCTGTATTAGCAGTGTAGTTGTTCACGTCTTCTTCTTCCACCTCACTGTCCAAGAGCAGGCAGCAGGTGGTGTGCGGCGAGCAGGAGGATCCTCCACTCTTGGTTCATGATCATGGGTCCTAGTTTTAGCAAGTGGTTGATGTTCGAGGAGCGCAACGTGTGCGTGGAGCGCTGCGAGGTTGTCATTGATCTTATCCAAGGCATCGCGAACACTCTCACCGAGCGAGTGCTCAATGTGCCGCACGAGCTCTCTCGTGCGAGGTGTGAGAGATCCCTCACCCGTATGCTCCAAAGAGTAGTCGTCGTTGTTTTCACCATGTGTAGATCCATGTGATCCTGCCATTGTTAGTAGAAAACAAAGAACCAATCATAGTGTATATGTCCCTATAAACTACTAGGTTATGGAGTTTCACAAGTCACTCTCTCACAACTCCTTACCAAGTTCTTACAAGCTCTTACGAATGCAACAAGGAGGTGATACAATTGATGGCTGGTTTCGTGATACTCTCACTTGTGAATAGCCCAACGATTGCGAGGAACGGTACCTGCTGAGTTAGTAGGATGTGGAGCTCGAAAGGCTTCAATATGGTAGCAAGGATTAGCAATAATCAAATCAATTAATGCAAGTTGAAAAATTGTTCAAAATACTAGTCAATGTTGCTGATCCTAACCTAATCAAAGCTAGCTAACCAAAACCCTACTAAGAGAAGTGTATGTACGCACCCGCAAAGATCAATGTGACTTGATGTAAGCAATGGAAAATCTCACAACAAGTACTAGGAGAGACACTAACCAACTACTCAAACTTCTTTGTAGGGGCACAAGATTATTCACACAATGTAGAGCACAAAAACAGAATTACGTGAAGTGTAAACAACCCTCTAGTTGAAGCAAAAAACAACAGTTAGTCTTGAGAGATGAAAAAACAAAGTTTTATATGGCTTATATATACTCGTCTAAAATGTTTTGATGAGATCTAAAACTTTGCAGTTGAGACGAACCCCAAATTCCGAAGGGAAGACCGAAAGAAACACAAAAAACAGAAACCGAAAACTTGCAACACGAATTCGGGGCCAAAGATGGCCAATTTTGGGGGTCTTGGAGGGTGACTAGCACAAGTTGGTCATTTTCATTGGATGTGCGTCATCGTTAGCTTTCCAAAAAGTCTGAAAACGTCAAATTCTGACACCGTATGTAAAAGTTATGCCTGTTTTACTGAAAGTGTCTCGGAAACGGACTCGAATTCGTTTCGGCCACAACTTGAAACTGATATATCTTTTGATCCCATGGGCCAAAATTGCTGAATTGTTTTGTGAAATCTTATGGATGTATGCAGAAGGACTCCACCAATTTTCACTAATTTTGGCGAAAGTTAGATGGCTTTTCAATTTTCGGGAAGGAAGGACTCTACTTTTTTTGTCTCTCTATTTTTTTTCTTCTCTATTTTTTTTTTGCATAACTGAAAACAACTCTGCTCTTTTTTTACCTATGAGAACTCTTGGAAGCCAGAAACAATCTTTTCTTCTCCTTCCTCTTGAAACCGAAATCAAACTAGGGCTTCCTTTGCTCAAGTTGCAGCAGTTGTTTTGGGTCAAGTGGCAAAAGAAGGCGGCAAGCAAGCAGACTGCATAAAGAGCTACGGCAAAGACGAGAGGGAAATAGTGGTAGGAGTTTGTTGCCACGGCAATAAGGATGCGTGGCGGGGGCTTTTTGGTTGGCGCGCCAGGAGGAAGCAGCTATATAGTATGATTTGGGTTGTTGCGGCAGCGAATGGTGGTGGCGCGACAGGGAGCAAAAACACACAAATTGATGAAGCTACACAAAGGAATACGAAAATCAAGATGCGAACTAGACAATGATCAACTAGACAAAAATTAGAACTAGGAATCAACAACTAGACACAACGATGCAGCCAAAAATTCAACAAGTAAAATACCAAAAAGAAAATTGCAAAGACTCAGATTGGTTTGGACAATATGAACTAACCCTATTTTTTGTAATTTTCGTGGCTTTGCGGACTGGAGGAAAAAAAAAGAAATTTTCTCACCAATGAACTGTAGCTTTGATACCACTTGACGAACCACGGAGGTCCTGATCTGGCCCGATCTTTCGATGAGAAGGTAAATTCGGTAGAAGTTGCTCAACTCTCACGATCCTGGCTATGAACTCGCAAGGCCCGAAACCATGCAATCGCTGAACTGCTCGACTAGTCGTATCAACCGTGTACGAATACCCGGATGACCTGATCACAGAGATCAATTCCTGTATACACAGAAGAAGCATGCAAGAACGAGATAAATAGCAATATGAAATTGCGAATAGGAAAGATTGTATTGATAAGTGGGGTTTCGAAGACAATGTCGCTGTTGATCTCACTGAACAAGAGGACCAAGTATAAAGTCGCAAAGCTAAACTTCAATAAACAAAACCCAAATTTTGCTAAAGGGTAGCGGCTCCTATATGAGGAGGACGGCCAAGAGGTGGGAACCCTTGTCGGGACCCAAAAATGAAATTCTGGACCCTCTGTGTATAATGCACTAGTCCAGGATCACGGTAGTGCACACAGTGTCAACATAGATAAATATCAATCCACATAAGACGATTAATAGCATAAATGAGTAATTTGATTAACAAATAACCATTTTGACCTTATGGTCGAGTTTACATTTATTAAGCCTCACAGGGCTGGCAATAGAGAAATAAGCAGCAGAACAAAACTAAACTCCAGCGGAATCCCATCAATTCGCCACAGGCAACCAACTGAGATCAAGACCCTAACGATCAGCACTTTCGTAGAACTCCTCCTCAAAGGTAGGCGAAGACTCCTCCACTTCTGTTGATTGATTATAGCAAGCATGAGTACACAACCGTACTCGCAAGTCATACCACAAAATGCAATTTATACATGATGGCTTATTCCAAAGGAATGGCTTGTGTGGTTCTTTTGCAAAAATGCAACATTTGCAATTTGAATATGAATTATAGATTAAAGCATGAAGTAAAATAAATAGACAATATTAATTTCAACAGTTTAATTTCACAAAGAACACAAAGTCTAAACAAGTTATTCACACCACCATATGACTTAGATCACACAGCTCCCTTCCCAAAGGTTTATGAAAACTACCCCTCGTGTGAAATCCCTGAGCATGTCCATGATCGCGGACGCGGCTATTTGAATAGATTAATTAACACTCTGCAGAGGTTATACACTTTACCCACATGATACAACTAGTGTAGCTAGCACTAATTATAACAAAACGTTTCAGAAACTTTATCTCAAGCATTGATACCCCTGATGTGCTTTATCGCTAGACTACCCCACACAGGAAGCTAGTCCGACACACATCGTTGGACAGGGAAGTGGTGAACCGTTTCGCGATGTGATCTACCTGGTAGTACACATCTATACCCTTGCACACAGCCTAACCTACTACCTGAGTAATCAATGTGGCGAATCCATAACTTACTAAGTTAGGCCAGTCCCATACCAGGCATATGGTCGTACAGTAAGGCCCAGTCGATGGCGCACAAAGTTAAGTCCTTAATTGACCAAGGCAAGACTTCCAATTTCTAACTATGTTACACAGATTATTATTCCTATGCAAACAGCTCCACCATATCACTTACTGTCCACCACTTACATCAGTCTAAATCCTTTACCACCTAGTTGGTTAAGTGCAACACATGCCATCAACGAGTAATGGCACACAGTACACACAGTTTTATCACAAAGTTCCATAATCACTTAGTCAGGTTTATATTTGCAACTCACATGAGATGATGACTCGTAGCATGGTAACTTGTAGCATGGCTAAGCAATCTAATCGTATCTAATCAACCCACGTTGGTGCTATGATAATACCACCTAAATAATGAACCAATCTAGGGTGACAAAATATTATGACATAACAATAGACAAGGTGGATATAACAAATTGGATTAATAACTACACCCAAAAGCATTTAAATAAATACTTAAAGTAAATGCAATAATTTGAATCAAAGTATTTTTAAAACTGGGTTCAATATGATCAAAGGCATTACTTGCCTTGGAATAGATCTAGGTACTGATCTTGCTCTTGAGGCACTCCTTCAAAGTTCCCCGTAGTATCAACGTCTACTCGCAAACGAAACAAATAAACAAAACAAATAAATAATAGAGAGAAAACAAACTCAAAAAATTAAATAAAAATCTTAGATAAATAGATCTCGAATTTAGATGAATTCAAAAATTTGAATGGGCTCAAACGGAGTTCGGATGAAAAAGATATGAGCTTTGGAAGTTTAAATCTAAAGAAAAATACCCTAAAAAGGATTTATCAGAATTTCTAAATTATTTTCCAAAGGAAAAATTCATATTAATGACGTAGGCTGATGTCATCCCTGGGATTTTGGGAATTAAAACAATTAAAAGGAAAACTGACATATGAGACCCACATGACAGTGACTCGGCTCACGGTATACCAAGTGCACCGAGCAATTGGATCTAGGGCTAGGGTGAGGTGGCACACGGGTGCTGGCTGGCGGCTGATTCAGCAAACATGTGCACGCCACGTAGATGACACGCATGCACGGAGATGAGGTGGTGGTTGATGCGGACAACGATGAGGCATCGATGCTCGGGTTCCAATGGCCTCTGGCGAACGGCGAATCCTCACCGGCGGTGGGTGGTACTAGGAGGTAGCTGAGGTTATTGTGAACCTGATGGTATACTTCCGGGTGGTCGGGGTTAACTGAGCTGGCCGGCGACGAGCTCGAAGCGGCGAGGAAGGTTCGGCTATTGTCGGGAAGGTCCTTCAGTGATGCTCCGATGACGTGGATGGGCTCTGGAGGTAGCGGCTGCGACGGCGGACTTGGCGATGTGGTCGAAGACGACAGGGCGACCACGATGGCAGCGCAATTTGAAAACGAAAAGCTTCGGCCAAAAACCCTAAAAGCTTGATTCCGACAGCACTAGGGTTTTCGGGGTGATGAGGGTGGGGGCTTTGGGTTGCTGAGGTGCTGGCGAACCTCAGGGTTCCTTTGGCCCGAACGTGCCGATTAGGGAATCCCCAAAATAGTCCAAGATGAGCACGAAATAAATCCCAACTTTGAAGGAGATAGAATCCGTTTTGGGGACGATTAGTTGCAGATTTGGATGCGGGATAGCTAGAGATAAGATTCTATGCGAAAATCTGGGGTGAATTTAGTTGGGATTTCTCCATTGCCATACGAAGCTCGAGCTCCACCATGGATGCTGAACGCTGCAGCAAGTGAGTGAGCAGCGAATCGGCCGAGATGAGGGAAATGGGCCAGACGAAAGGAAATTCGGCCCGAGAACTATTCTGAGGTTCTTAATAGTTTTTCTAATTTAGAAAATACTAAAAATTCAAATAGCCAATAGAAAATAGCAAATGAACTCGGAAAAATTCTAGAAAATATATCCAAGCACATGGAATCCAAATAAAATAGTTTTGACAATTGTTGATGTTGGAATTATTCAAATTAAATTGTTTTGGTACTGAAAGTCCAAGTTAAGCTTTTAAATTAAATTCAAATAAATCCAAATGGTGAATTTTCAACTACTAACTAATCAAAAGATTTTTAAAGCTCAGAAAATTGGGATGTTACAACCCTAGGGTCGGTGGTACTATTCATGTGAACAGTACAGGCTCCCTAGGGTGGCTAGTCAGCATATGGGCCTTATGGGCCAAGTCGGCCCATATATTATATAGCCAATGGGCTAATAATTGGAGATGCAGCACTATGGCATGTAGACGTAGCTCGGCTCGTAGGAGTAGAAGTAGCTCGGTCCAATTGAGGAATATGGCATTGCAGTGGCCAAAAGTCTAATTAGAGAAGTTGTAGTTGAAGTAGAGGATGCAGTGCAGTGGGTTGAAGTAGTGGTTGCATCCTTAGGGTCGATGTCCTCATCATATTCCCACCCGATGCATGCTGTCTTCAACGATCACCTAAAGCGACAAATAACAAGGGTGAGTTCAAGACTCAGCAAGTACAAGTAAGAATAGCCATACACAAGCATCATTTCATCAACGATGCGTTCTCATTATAAAACATACAATTCATTTTTATGAGTGCAATGCAATGCAAATCATGCCCATGCCACATCTTCTCATCTGCATATACCGGTATAGCGGAATGTTACACCCGTCGGTGTTCACTCGTGCCCGCATTATCAAATGTGGGGACCCATTGCCCATCATTTTCAGATGGGGACCCATTGCCCATGCCTTAAATATGGAGATATCGATGCCCACCTCTATAGGTATATCATGCTAACATGCATGCTTGATATGAAATAAAATGAACAATCCACAATATGTCCTCATAAGAATTATCAATTTTCGATCATCATATAACAATGTGAAAATAAATATTTTCATCATGCTTAATCACATTAAGCAAGCATCAAATCAACAATATTTCCAAACACACAATATCTCACTAAAATTGTACTTGCCTCAACCGTGCGATGGGTGATGACGAGTAGAGGGCTGTTTCACACCACCACCTAGTATTCATAAAACATACTAAGAAGACCATGTAAAAGAACACAACATTGCAATAAAACTAAATAGACATATCCACTCCTAATCGCAACCCAAAACGATACCATTCCTTCCCGAATACCATTCTACCTAAAATAGAACAGTCACCTTAGAAAAATCCTAACTTTTGATCTATAGTTCCACAAATTATGAACTCAGACTTTCTGGAATCTACACACATCTACCCATAATTTCTCAGGTGATCAAAAGTTCAGATTATTTCGTCTACACCCTTGCTTTTAACTCCGAAGATAGATCTGTCATCTTCGGTAATATCGACTTAGAAATTCCATAACTTTTAATTGGTTCATCCACAAATAGTGATCTAAGACATTCTAGAATTCACAAAGAATTATGTTTCACAATAAATTTATGCTATTTTTTCTATTTTGCCACTAACTTTGCTAATTTAGCATTTTCCCACGACTATTCCCAACAGAAAGTCAGATCTAGAATGCATACTTCAAAATTACATAACTCCTAATATACTTGTCCAAAAAACATGTTCTTGAACTTTATGGAAATCTTAAAGAATTATATACAATTCTCTAGTTGGTCAGGTTTCCTAATTTGGTCTTTAACTATTTCTAATATACAAGTTACTACAGCTGCTAGAATCTGACAAACATTTTGGACAATAGCATTCTAAAAATCATATCTCAAGATCTACAGATCCAAACAAGGTGAACCAAGATTGTATGGAAAGATAAAGAAATTATCCACAATTCTCTAGGATATGTCTGGACCAAATTTCTCCATTACAGAACCTAAAACTACAGCGCGACCAAATCAACAGAAAATCGATCTACTACGTACCCGAAACTACAGTTCTGTCCCCTTCAGTTATTAACTCAGATCTCACAAACCACAGATAAGTATTGCATGAAAATTGGTAGGAATGTACGTACACGAGTTCTCTATAAGTTGTAAAATTTTCAGCCCAATCTATAATCATTTCACCACTCAAATAGATGATCTACCAAAACTGCTTTGAGCTAAAACGGAAGTAGTCCAAGCTGACAACACTCCTCTCAAAGCAGGTGCTCCTCTCAACTAATCCTCAATACAACCGTAAAAATCAAAGATCAACAAGTCAAGAACACACTGACCAAGTTTGAGCCTGATCAGATGACGTTTGATGCTCCGATCGATGAATTGATGAAGACTACGCAGGAGGGGTGCTGAAGGGGACAGCGGCTAGAAAGGGGGAGGGAGGGGTTGGCGGCTGGAAAATGAGGGAGTGGCGCACCCTCCCTCTTCCTGGGCTGGTTTCCCCTTGCGCCAAGGCTGCAGGCCAGTAGCCCATGGCCTGAGTTCCCAAAATGCAAAAACGCCCTTTAAAACCTTCAAATTCTTTCTCTAATTCAAGTGCTCTCTTCCTCTCTCTCTCTCTCTCTCTCTCTCTCTCTTTCTGTCTCAAAGCAAGTCGGGGTATTACATCCCCCCCTAAACAGAATTCGTCCCCGAATTCTACTCATCGCTCTACTCAAAGGAACAACCTCAACTGAAGTTAACAACAAAGGATGTGAACCCGACGTGAGCAATTTCGGATATTGCTAGCGCATGCAGGACTCCAGGTCCCAAGTGGCTTCTCTCTCGGACTGATGTGGTCAAAGTACCTTGACATAACTCGACCCGACCTTTCCAGAGGCACTCAACAGACAGGACTCGAGGGCATGGTCTTACTCGTTGATCAACGGCTCTAACGAAACCTCGAACTTCAGATATCTCAAGTATTTTCCCAACACCGGGTCATACAAGACGTCGTGTACCACGCGCATGGTCCTGAGACAGTCCTAGCGATACACCAACTTCCAAAAATTCCTGCAACTACCCGAAACAAACTAATATACCTTGGACCAACCTTCCCTTTGGTACCAAACCACGCAACCTGCACATAACACACAAAACTCTTGTTCCATCTCTCTATCGATCTCTTCACTTAAACAAGGAGCACCTCCTTTAATATGGGACGCATAATAGAACTCACTTTAAACAATCCTTTTTTTTTAAACAGAACCCAATTGAAAATAAAGAATTCTCATCGCAACAACACAAAGCCAACTCCCCCACCAAAAGGGCTAAATCCAAAATCGAAAATTCATCACAAAAACCTTTCCACCTTCCAATTAGTCAGTTTGCAAATAAACACCATGTAAGACAAAGGCAAAATCACTCGAATGCCCAAAACAATCATTTCCTCTGTTTTTCTAAACCAGAAAGAACTATCATGTCAACATTAAGCCAACTCAAATTGTAAATAACCTCTGTCATAAACACATAGCTCAAACGAGAATCCATAGAGTATTTCAATACCCGAGAAAATACCATTTTCTCATTCTTTCTTTTAAGAATTTAACTTCCCTTAAACCATGAGATTCAATCATCGCATAACACACTAACTCATTTCTCTTAAATTGGCAACCTTAACGCTATGCTCAAACCGAATACATCATTCACACCTTTGTAGAGAATCTCTACTAACCCCAAGAAATATCCTCTAGCCAACTCCTCTACCAACGGAGTTAGTTTGATAAATAATTTCTATTGCACCTCAGCATGGATTTCACCCACAAACACATCACCTCAGTCCATTAAGGATAATCAACTCAGAATTCACAGCACACATACACTCATTTACTACAAACAAAGGATGCTATCCACGATCATCGCACTATTTGGAACCCACTTTGTTACACTATTTCTACACAACACCATTGGGCCTCCAAGGTTCTAGCATAATAATGCAAAGCCCAAATTCAACCTCCAAGTCTCCTACAATGAATTTTTGGTATAATTGATAGAAAATCCTCAAATTCGATTACTGAAATTCACACAACTCAAACAATAATCTCAGCTATTAATATCAACATTCCTCACTAATCAAGTAACTGCCCAAAGCGATTAACTTCACCAATCTTGGACCCTCACTAAACCACACCATTAAATTTCACCTACTCAACCTTGTAATTTACCCAATCGCGATACCCTAATAAATCGATTAAGCTTCCCATACTTTCGGTAATTATAATGTTCCACCAAAATGAACAAAAGATCTTGAACTACAATTTACTATAAGTTCTACTAGTTGCAACAACGTAATCAATTAGCTCCAAAGACAAATATTCTATTTAAATCAAGTCCTCTAAGGATTATTCCAAGAAATCAATTTATCACTCAATGCATCTTAAACAACTTAACACCTAAAGTCTCATAAAATCACCTACTTGACCACCACTATCCAGTTGCCATTACACATCCTAAAAGACTTTGCGACACAAATCGGTTAATCCTTTCTTAGAAGAAAAGGCAAATAGAGACAAATTTCAGCACACATAAAAACGTTAACACTCGCTGTGAGCACAAGACCCAGAGAAATAGTTAAATAGCAATGATCTCGAAAAAGCACAAAACGTTAACATTGCTTTCTGAAACTGGAGTAACTCTTATGCGGCCAAACATCAAGGCTAAGCACGCTTCAAATAAGCTACGAGTTACAAAATTTAACTCCGACCTCAATTACTTCTACTACACTCTTTCATTAACAAAGGAAACAATTTTCTTTGATTACAATACCATTTTGCCAACTCAGATAAGAAGAGCTTTTAAGTCCAATTCACATAAATCACTTAAGAACCAGTAGAACTTTCCAACACATCACTACGCTCGAACCAATTTTAGCTACCACATAAATTCTGAACTGCAAAAGATCATGAATTCAAAACTCAAAACATTTCATCTAAATGATATCACGGAAGACAATCAAATTACTTTCTCTATAAAAGAATCAACATCACTCCCACATTAATGACAATTTTAATAACCTCAATATCATACATTCTTATCAAGAATCATCAAACCTTATTACCCCATCCTAAAACTTTTCAAAAGAAACACAATATATTACTTCATAATTTTTCTATTCTCTCAACAAAACTTCATCAACTACTTAATCTAGGGAAAACCTATTACACAAGCCACAAGGTTGAAACCTCAATATCATACATTATTATTTGATTCTAGCTGATAATGATTCTTGGTTAATGGCTAATTTTAGTAGCGATAGTAGTTGTATGTGACATTTCGGGCTTTTGTTAAGCCGGGGTGTTACACTATAGTCGATGGAATCTACAAACATGTGGGCCCAGTCGATTAGGGAGTCTTACGCGCCACGTTCAACCTACGGGGCAGTTAACACACGATGTTATTTGAAGGGATATGGGTAGGCTACGCTAGCTGTCAATTCAAAAATTCTACCACGTAAACTAGGATGCCATGCAAGCAAGATATCAGAGATCATTATCACCAGACGCGTAGTGCAGCGGAAGAAGAGTCGGAGCAGCTTGGTCCAACAAAGACCGCATCGATTTAGTGGTCGTAGTCAATCGTCCTACGTCGAGTACGTCGATGTAGTGCTCATAGACGTTTGTCTAGCATCCTCGCAAGTCGATCGTCTCCTCCAGCAACCTCTGTAGTTCCTTGTGAAGATCGCGGATCGTCCTTAAGCGCAACAGCAACCGTAGTAGTGCCTCTATGGTATCCATATGTCCAGGGAAGGAACTCCGTACACTGGTGTGCTAGCACCAAGTCGCACGGGAAGGCTCTCTCAAGAAGATGGCGGCTAGGGTTCTTAAGCAACTCACATAAACTCATATATCGTATATACTCTGTCTCATCTCTTCTCCAACAGCCTCAAGCATCTCCTTATATAGTGCCCATGACGGATCCTATCCGAACACATTTGACGAATCGTATCCGTACCGGTTTGTTCCAGCCCGTTAGGTTCATGCGTAATCGGTTGTGACTCGGAAACTCCTTTCCGATCACGAGTCGTCAACGCCTCCTAGCAAAACATAATGATTCCCGAATACACACGAATTATATCGGACGAACCTTAATGCAATATGATCTACGACCAGGTCCATATCACTAATGACCATTTCAGATCTCTATATGACTGCTCATATTTGGTCTTGACCACCAGAACTCCCACGACCAAGTTTCGACCACTTAGTGATCATGTTCAACCACCCTACGACCAGCTCGTATCTGCATACGACTAGTCCGTATTTGATCGAACTGAACGACCAGTTCGTGTATTCTCCCTTTGCCTCATGATATCTAGTTGAACTCCAGGTGAGATGTTATGTCATCCATGGACTATTCAATACTTTCTTGATCAAGTGTCGGATAACTTTACATGGTCGAACACTTCGACCACTAGTGGCATGGCCATGCACTTTCTTTATCCGACCACATTGAGGGACCAGAGATATCTCTCTTGTTATGTTTAGGAGGGGCAAATCTCATATCCGACCAGTCACATTCCTCCGCAAGTTTCACAGCATACTTGAAAGCTACCTTTATAACAATCCAGTTACGGAGTAGTGTTTGGTAACCCCAAAGTGTACTCTTACACATGTAGGAAACCATGCTGATCTCAGGTCTAAGGATTATACATCATCATTGCTTGAGACCAACTGATGACACATGAAATCATTGCTTGTAGAACTATAAATAGTCCGGCCTATGTGCCTTTGTAACACAGATTCTCATCCAAGCCCTAATCCACGTGTATTCACAGTCTTTTTTCTTGTAATCAGAGCATACTCTTTCCAATATATATCACCATTTTGAGTCCTTTGGTGAATAGATAGTAATCTCCATTTTCTTTTATATTCTTGTTTGTCCGTTCTGTGACAAGAGTCCCAAACGTCGAAAGCTGGTGTCGTCCGTGGGGAGTGCTATCATCATTTTCGCCAACTCAGTTTTGGTAATGTGTTCTTTGCTTTGCTCATGAATCACAACTTGCTTGCGTGGAGAGAAGAATGCATCCTCGACATTTTCTAACTATGATGACGACATGGAGGAAAACTTCGTCCTCATATGCGGCAATGCCCATGGTTCCTCCGGGACCATTGTTGAGGCACCATCGCCCACCAAGTCCACATCCGCTGGCTCCACACCAGCTGTGCCTTCGTCCACAAGTACCGCTGTGGACAAGTACTATCCCGAGCCAATCTCCCTTGGAGGAGATTTGGAAGGTTCCTGGAGCCCAGCAAACCATGATGATCTCACTGGCGGCCTCCACACTGAAGGCCTGCAGAGGGCATCTGGGGGGAATATTCTCTTCACCCTACAATACAACTCGTCCTCTTCCTCAAAGGACGATGGCATGTTCACCCCTTCCGCCTGTTCCGGCGGTCGTCAGGTCACTACCGTCGGTGACAATCAACCTAATCCCGATGATAATCCCGAAGCATCAGGGCAACGCCAGGAGTGGGAAGAACGAGAACGCCTCCAATGAGAGGAAGAGGCCTGACAAGCCGAGATACGTGCCGCCACACAAGTGCACATCTCGCATGCAAGGTAATCAGAGTCGAGATCCTGAGTTGGATCGATATGCCTTCGGTAGGATCAAAATCGTAGTATCGAATCGTAGAATGGGCGATTCTACGAAATTATAAAAATACACATATTTAACATCTATACTATAAGTTCGTATGATTCTTATATGGTTTACCACTTGCATGTTCCTTAAAAGCAACTAGACATACTCCAGGAATAAAAATAGCTTATCATTATCAAGCTCAAGATTGCTCATGCCATAATATAGATATTTGTACTAGCATTGCCACATTGATACAATATTTTACATGCTCCTTGTTTATTTATAGTTTCATTCTCAGAAATTAATATCAACAAATTTTGATCTAAAACAAAATATCAGCAAAGCCTGGCTTCTAAAAAAATTGCCCTAAGTCTCTACGAGTAGGATCGACAGTGCAATTTGGATCGACAGGCTGTCGTGGGTTCATAGAATCATAAGACTCTAAGAGTAGGATCGCAATCCTAACTACCTTGCTTGCAGGTTCGCGACCACTACTACCGAGACACCTCTGGCTCCTCAGCGAGGGTGCCGCCACTGGTGATGCATACGCCACCGCCGCGGGTAATGATGGTAAGAGATCCAAATGCCTTACCAACCCCTATGTAGGAGGATTCCCCTGTAGAGCGTATTCGCTACTTAGCAAGTGCCATCGCACGTCCTCCAGAAGGATTAACTCTGGAACAAAGAGTGCAAGTAATGCGTGCAATTACACAAGAGCTATAGGATGCAGTGGAGAATATTTCTACCCGATCGCCTACTATGCTTTCCTAAACGGACTCACAAATAGAAGGGTTCTTGATTGGACGCCGAAGGTAAAGCCGAAATCATGGAGCTCCTGGCCGTCACGTTCAAGGCCAAGGTGAGCATGACACCCGTTTTTTGGGACGCAGTAGACGTCCCAGATCACCTGCTGGTCATAATAATCATCGTAATACATGACAATGTGTTGGACCTTATGCAGGTTCCAAAGCTTTTTCTCCCGGATTAAGAGATGTTATCTGGTTGGAGAAGTTTAAGCCAGGGAGTATGGAGACTTTTGACGGCACTCAAAACCCATCGGTGTTCCTCCAAGTCTACACTACTGCCATTTAGGCTGCTGGAGGCGATGATAAGGTAATAGCTAATTATATATCCACAGTTTTAAAAGGTTCCGCTAGGACCTGGTTATTCAACTAGCCTGAGGGATCCATATATAACTGGGAGATGCTCTGTAATGCATTGAAAAACAACTTCAAAAGTTGTTATGCAAAGCCGGGGAAGGAGGATGATTTGCATCGACTCTGCCAAAACCCTAAGGAAAATTTACGACAGTTCACTACTACAGAAAAGGCCTTGACAGACGGTTCAAAAACGTCATCACAGACGGTTTCGTGAGTCTGTGATTTTTGACTATCACAGACGATTTCATCTACAAACTGTCTGTGATATTCTTTTGCATTGCTAAATCTATTTCTATTTATTGGCTAGCCTCAGGAAATGCTAGCCATACCCTCTGAAACAAGCACATCCAATTCGCATTCATTTCAGAAGCACATCAAATTTGCATTCATTTCAGAAACAAGCACATCCAATTCACAAATCAATTAACTAAAATTAACCATTAATGTACATTAATTTACACATATGTACCATTAAGTTCAATCTATCCCAATCAAGTTCAATCTACACTGTGGAAACTCCCATCTGGATTTATGACCTGACTGTTCAGGAATGACGCAAGGTGTGATCGAACTTTTATGAGCTCGCTCTGTTCTAATGCAGTTTCAGCGATGGTCATAACCTGTCGATAGGAAGATTAAATTCGTGCTTATATAAATTGGTAAGTATATATGAAATAATTGTTGCAAGGTTGACAAACCTGAGGATCATTGGTGATCGCGGAACCGATGAGTAGTTCCATGTTGTGGCAAATATAGTATCCACAGATGTTATGTCTCGGCGTACGGCCGGTGGCACCGCAAAAATAGAATTGGTTAGTTCGAGAGGCATTACTACGAAGTGTTATATAGGATTAATGTGTGCTAGCTAGCTTAGCACCGGAAAGTTAGATCGTGTTGTTGTACCACCTTCCCCTGCAATTCCATCCTCTAGCATATAACACGTCAAACACCCTACGTGACTCCAAGAAGTTAGCCTTAGCCATTGCAAAGGAAGGAAAGACTACAATTGAGTTTCTATGGAGGAAATGTATTTACCAGTTGATTAAATTCCGGATAACTATGAAGTTGTGAGTGGAACTCATTAGGGAATCTAGGTATATTGCCCATTTTCATTTTGGTATAATTACAATTAGAATCCAATGGAAGCTACATAGGTATGTCAGCATGGTCATTAAACCTAAGTTCGTATTGCTTATAAAGTACAAATCAACAAGTATAGCCAGTAGTGCAACACTTACTCCTGGTTGTAGGGCAAAAGTATGTATTCCTTGTTGCGGCGAGCCAGGAAAAACTCTATAACGTAATTCTCGATGAATATTGCATTTGCCTTGATGGTTTGCTCAAAGACCACGTGTGGGTCGAGAAAACCTACCGGTGAATTCCATCTTTTGGCTTCAAACATCATGTAGCTATATACAAAAGCAAGGAGTTATATATAACATTTATCGGTATTACACGAACATTGACCGTGATTGTACACACTTACAGTGTCCAACATCGTATGAGTGAGACGTCGAGCTCGTTGAGGTTGAAGAGACAGAACAAGTCCTCGAAGGTTACCGTGAAGACACAGTCTTGATGCACGTGGTTAAAATGATCCTCCTTGAACTTGACGGTGACACCCGAGCGTCGTTGTTCAGCTGGCTTATTGGCCTGTTCCATGTACCATGTATGCAATGTTGTGCAAGCCAGTCCTAGGGTAGGGTCGTCTAACCTCTCGACCAACGGCTTGCCTAGCACGAATTTCGGGCCAACAAAGAAGAAGGGATATCGTAGCAGAGTCGACCATCTTCGATTTGCCCTTGCTGCCTCGCTTTGTATAGGTCGACTTCACAAGAGTCGACTGAGCACGAGGTGTAGATGTATTTGATGCACCAGGCCCTTGCCACGTCGGTGCAGGTAGCTTTGGTGCAGTCAGCTCCTGTGGACTTGATACTGTTGCAGGACATTCCCGTGAAGTTGACACCAGAGCAGGTAGCTCCAGGCAGATGTCCCCCTTGGGCCACTAGATGAATGTTCCAATGGCTTGCTCTAGAGTTATGACCTCATCGTTTGGGGAAATATGCAGTGGGACGGCCCCGAAATTGGCACAAACACCGTCCACATTCACTTTTGCGAAACCCGGCGCTAGATTTTCACCGTGCACCAAAGCTCCAACACCGGATGGATACACCTAGCCCCAAGCAGCATCTAGGGCAACAGAGGCATATCTCACTTGGAGCTTGCACTTCATAGCCGCCTACATAACGATACAAAATTAGCTACTCCAACAGGCCTATCAATGGATTGAGCATTCCAGAGATAACAATTATTACCTGGATGTCATCGACAGGAAATCTGTCGTCGCCTATTGGGGTAAGGTTAGACGCGCAGCTACTCGGAGTTTGGGGGCCTGGCTAGCACAGTAGGGGCAGGGACTTGCAACTGATTTGAGATTTGGAATTCCCTAATCCTTTCCTCAAACCATTGCAACACAGCTCTGACGCGATCCTCGATCTCATCTCTGATGGATTCAGTGATCTCATCTTTGAGGGATTCTCGAATCTCCTCTCGTAGCTTTGCATTGCGGTCGGCTTTGGCTCTCTTCCTACTCTGGTACGATCTCGAGTTTGCTTGGAACCATTCTCGCCCATGTAACATAAACACAGCAAATACCACTCGTGTAATCTCGGATGCTCATTGTTTCCTAGGGTCGCAGAGAGTATATCTCTCTCCGTCACTCGAATGAGCCTTGGGAAGATTATGCACTCAGCGTTACCTGCAATAGCCTGACATGTCATTTCACTTTCTATGAAGTTATGGATTAATTACAAACTAGGTAGTTCAATATCTTACGGTATTTGGGACACTTCTCGGTCTCATGGGTTTGGAAAGGAGACTTCCCGAGGCGTGGTACGAACCTCCCAAATAACCACCGTCGGCAGACATTAGTGATCTCGGAAATGGCGAGAGACATTGAATGGCTTGCTCGCTGGTCCCGATCCTCCATATCGATTTTACCCGCATACCCAATGGTGCCGAGTCCGTGGGGTGCTTGTTTTTCGCTCGAGGGCCGTAGCGCCACACTTTCACTCCTAAATTCATCTGTCATCTTCTTCGCCACAAACTCGGCCCAGGACTCTTCCAAGAACGGATACTTGTGGAAGGGCGTCAGATCCTTCTCCATGTAGTTCTTGACAAGCGTGCTCTTGAAGTTTTTCCACACTTTGCATGCCTGTAGCAACGCGTGTCGTCACACGGAGTGCAGGTGTTGTTCCGGGATCTCGAACGATTTGAGAATATCCGTCAGCAGCGCAGCTTTCAGTTCTTTTGGCAACTCCTTCCACGAATCGTAGGTGACATTGAGCTGTTGCCGTGCAACTATTCCGACCATTCTCCGGAATGCGAACGCTGCTCGGCGAGGATTGATAGGGGTCCCAGACTGATCGACCTCCGCGATGGTATATCGACCCGCGGGCCTTTTCGATATTCCTCTTCTTCTACCATGGTTGGATATTCCAGAGGATGGTGCATCATCAGACACATGAGGCAGCGATGACGAAGAATGAGCGAAAGACATCTTCATAAGAAATAGATGTTCTGACACGCATAAACATATTATCATAAGATTCGATCTCTATGTGTATGGGTATACACACCAATTAATAATAATTAGGATAATTGACATAGACATGTAAATCCTCCAAGTCATTTAAAAGGAATAATATGCTCAACACAAACATCATGTGAACAAATGAAATCAAAGATAAAGCTAAGATTTAACATTTTGATATTGCTATCGATGTAGAGTAAGCATTCCAATTAGAGCTCAAGTTCAAATCCGATTATCAAAACAATTTCAGTACAAGACTATTATGACATCACAGAGCATTCATCTCAAGCCCACCACACCACATTGCAATATATTCCAAAGAGATGATCGATCAAAACAAATACCATATGAATAACTGACTAGAACAAATACAAATTCCTAAAACAAAGATGACAGATTATTGATAGAAAGAGTGAGGGAAAGGGCGTCGGGTCGGCAACTCAAGCATTGGTTACCTTTGGGCGTTGAGGAGAAGGACGAGCAGGAGCAAGACGAGCAAGAGGGGGCGGCCGAAGGGGAGGCGCTACTGGAGCTGGGAGGGAGGAGGCGGCGGGCTCGGGGGAGGAGGCGCGGTGGGCTGGGGGGAGGAGGCGCCCCAGGCTGGAGGAGGAGGTGGCGTCGACGGGCTCGGGGGAGGAGTCGTGCTGGGCTCAAGGAGGAGGCGGCGTCGATGGGCTTGGGGGAGGAGTCGCGCCGAGCTCGGGGGAGGAGGGAGCGAGGAGTTGAGAAACTTAATTGTTTCAGTGGGCGCGGGCAAACCCTAGAGTCCGAATATAAATAGGGATGGACATCACAGACGGTTCTAAAGTAGAACCGTCTGTGATACAATATATCACAGACGGTTCTACTTTGAACCGTCTGTGATATGTGATGTATCACAGACGGTTCTGACCAACAATCGTTTGTCATATGTGATGTATCACAGACGGTTCTGACCAACAACCGTCTGTGATATATTGTATCACAGATGGTTTTTACCAAGGAACCATCTATGATATAGAATCATAGACGCGTTTTGATCTACAAACCGTCTGTGATATTATTTTGTATTGGTTAATCTAGTTACATTTATTGGCTAGCCTCAGAAATGCTAGCCATGCCCTCTAAAACAAGCAGAAAACACAAGAAGTACATGTATATACATCCAATTCACATTCATTTCAGAAACAACCACATCCATTTCACAGTACAAATCAATTAACTAAAATTAACCATTCATCAGAACGTACATATACACACATTGTTCAATTAATCTTTAAAAATTAGCCCTTCATGATGATCGACGCGTATGTAGCTAGTTTCGTCACGTTCTTATTCCTCGACCCTTATGCCATTTCTGAAAGGAGGCAACTCATCAAATTGATTGTATTCTTCCTCGTCCACTACATTCTCAACTCCGACAATCCTTCCTTTTCCATGAAGAACTATATGGCGCTTTTTATTCGCCGGGTTGGTTACATAGAAGACTTGAACAACTTGGTTAGCCAGTACGAATGGTTCATCTTTGTATCCGACACGTTCGAGGTCCACTGTAGTGATGTCGTACTTGTCAACCTTCACCTGTGGGAGATGGACCCAGCGACACCGAAATAGGGGGATCTTGAAAAGCACGTAGTCGAGCTCCCATATCTCCTCTATTTGCCCATAGTAGGAGCTCCTCAGCCCATCGGTACTGAATGCATCTATGCGGACACCGCTGTTCTGGTTAGTGCTCTTTATATCCTGAACCTGCGTATAGAATGTGTACCCATTTATGTCGTATCCTCTCCATGTCATAACTATAAATGTTGGCCCTTTTGACAACCATGTCAGCATATCACTTGACGAGCTCCTAGCGAGTCGCTCCTTCAACTATTGGTTGAACCGTTTGTTGTGTTGTCTCGTGATCCAAACATCCGGACGCCCCGGATTCTGTTGCCGAAGCACATCCTTGTGTTGGTCGATATACGGAGACACTTCAGTCATGTGTTGCAAGACCATGAAATGGGCTTGAGCATACGCATCCATATCTGGAGTGATTGCTTTCCTTCCGATGGTCCCGATACCCTCGAGCCTCCCCTCATGGCGAGATCGAGGCACACCTATCGGTTCGACCTAAGCCATGTAATCGACGCAGAACTCAATGACCTCTTCGGTTGCATAACCTTCGACGATGCTACCCTCTAGCTGAGATCAATTCCGTACATAGGACTTGAGAATTCCCATGAACCTCTCGAACGGGTACATGCTACGTAGGAACATGGGCCCGCACATCTTTATCTCCCTCACAATGTGAACAATAAGATGGACCATGATATCGAAAAACGACAGAGGGAAATACATCTCAAGATCACATAGAGTTGTCACCACCTCGTCCTGCAGAGCATCTAGTCCTTCGGGATCGATGACCTTCTGAGCAATTGTGTTAAAGAAATAACACAGCCTCATGATTGTGTCTCGGACCTTGATCGGCAAAATACTTCTAATTGCAACAGGGAGCATTTGTGTCATCAGCACATGACAATCATGAGACTTCATGCCAATTAACTTTAAATCTTCCATCGAAACAAGTTTCTTCATGTTGGCGGAGTAACCGGATGGAACTTTCACACCATGCAAGCACTGGCACAGTTCAGTTCTCTCGGTCTTGGACAGAGTGTAATAAGCAGGGGGAAAGTACGTTCGTCCTTTATTGGTCTTTGATGGTGCTAACTCAGATCTGATGTCCATATCAACCAAGTCAAGCCGTGCGTTGACACCATCTTTTGTTTTGTCATGAATGTTTAGTAAGAGACCAATCAAGCTATCACAGACATTCTTCTCTACGTGCATGACGTCGATGCAGTGGCGAACTTCTAGGTGCTCCCAATAAGGTAAGTCCCAAAATATTGATCTCTTCTTCCACATGTTCTTCTTATGGGTCCTCGATTTACATCCTTTCCGAGCACAACATCTAAATCATTAACCATATCATAGACCTCTTTTCCACTTAAATGCCTTGGAACTAAACTATCTTCCTTCTCTCCGTCGAATTGTTTCTTCATCCTGCGGTATGGGTGAGCCTTCCGAAGGAACCTACGATGACGCATGTACACGGTTTTGCGTGAGTGATTCAGCCACACACTTTCGGTATCATCTAAGCAGTGAGTACAGGCTTTGGCCCCTTTTGTACTCTGGCTTGACAGATTAGCAAGGGCGGGATAATCATTTATGGTGCGTAACAACAAGGAACGTAAAGTGAAGTTCTCTCGCTTGTACGCATCCCATAATTGCATTCTTCAATCCACAAGATTTTTAGATCTTCCATCAATGGTGCTAGTTACACATCAATATCATTCCCTGTGTTGCTTCGCCTTTGGATAAGTATCGACAAGAAAATATACTTTCGCTTCATACACAACCAAGGAGGAAGGTTGTAAATACAGAGCGTCATGGGCCAAGTGCTATGTCACGCTCATGTTACCGAAAGGATTCATTCCATCTCAGACTCAATCCAAACCTTATATTCCTGCTCCGACCAAGTCTCGCAAACCTCCTATCGATGTTTCTCTTCGGGCGGAATCAAGCAGGTTGTCTTAGTTTTCCGTCATTCTTACGCTCCTTTGAGTGCCAATGCGCAGCTTTTGCATTCTTTGGGTTCGCAAAACCGCTCAAACGGGAATTACAGAAGATACCACGCCACTTTAGCAGAGGTCCTTTCTTCACCTCGATTCCTCGTCGTCATCCGATTGATTCTTACGCTTGTATCGGGATGCGTTGCCGCCGGACATACATGCATGTTTGTATACTTGTTACGGTAGAGGATACTGATCGTTGGACATGCATGTATTCTTTCTACTTCCATTCCCAATGGACAAAGAACCTTCTTGGCTTTGTAGGTGGTTTTGGGCAACTCGCTTCCTCCGTATATGTCCGCTAAGAGACCTATGACCCGTGAAACTCTTGTCGGACCAACCGCTGCTTGCCTTCAATTTCAGCTAGTTCAAGCACGGATGACAACCTTGTGTATTCCGGCTTGCAGCCCGGGAATAAAGGTTTCTCCAAGTCCTCCATCAAGCCGCAGAATTGAACATAGTCCCTCTCATCACAGTTCCCTTCTGCATCGCGAAGCATCTAATCTAGATTGTCATCGTGCAGTCTATCCGAATCGGAACCACAATCGACATCATCCGGCGGCATATTGATATCGTTGACTTCCTGTATAATATGCTATTCACCGTGACTGGTCCAACGTGTATAACCCTTTTTGAAACCCCTTCGAATCAAGTGTGCTTTGATCCGCGCTCGGTTCTTAAACATCTTCATATTCTCGCAGTCAATGCATGGACAATACATATATTACGCCCCCTTATTCAACATATCCTCCTCGGCAGCTCTTGTAAAAGCACACACGCCATTAATGTACTCTTCACTCACACGGTTCTCAACGTACATCCAGCTTCGGTCTATCACACGGTTCGTATTAAAAATCCTGGAAATAAATAAAAGGGTGACTTCGAAAGCGTATTTTTCTCTGAACTAAAGGTGGATTTTTTCATTTTTACATTTTTCCGGATTTTATTAACTTACATGTGGACCCTACTTGTCAGTGACTCATTTTTTATTTCATGATTTTATTTATAAAATCTATGGCGGTCCCACATGTCATAGACTCGTTAGTTTATTAACTAAATGATTAAAAACAGTAGGATTTGAAGCTCAAATTGGGCTTAGGGTGACATCGAATTGCTAATAGTTGTGGCTCGGGGCCCTAAGGTCACCTGAGGCGAACCAACGGTGATGTCCCGTGGCGGCGCCATGGGCTTCACTAGCGATTTCGGTGTAAACGCCTAAAACTACTCAAATTAAAGGATGCTTATACTCCAGTAGCTCACCTCGATCACAAGGAAGGTGTCAATGAAGTCGGAAAAGGTCCAAGGCGGCTGGTCGTCGATTGGTGAACAGAGGCGATGGCGGCAAGCTCCTCGGCAACAATAGCTGAAATAGACCACACGAGCGGGCTCAGTGAGGTGAGGCGATACTCAAACCGGGCACAGAGTGGCGATGGACTTACCGGGCTTGGAGATCTCCCGCGGTTACCGTAGCGCCAAAGATGGAGATCAAGAAGACTCTGTTGGGGAGCTATATATGTACACTGCACCATCTGTGATGAGTTAATTATTATGGACGGTTTTCAACAAAAACCGTCTGTGAAGAGGTCATATCACAAATGGTTCATGTTTAAAACCGTCTGTGAAGAGGTCATATCACAGACAGCTCATGTTTAAAACCGTCTGTGAAGTATCATAGACGGTTCTGACAAAAAACCGTCTGTGATATTGGGTAATATCATAGACGGTTTTAAACATGAACCATCTGTGATATGACCTCTTCATAAACGGTTTTTAGCGTGTAGAATAACACAGACGGTGGGTAAACAAAAACCGTCTGTGATCAGGCGTCCAGTATTAGCATTTCTGTAGTAGTGGTTTGTAAAGCATTTCATAGAAGTCCGTAACACTATCCCAAATGTTTCTGATGACTCTGTGATTCGAGCTTCTAAACAGGCGATGAGATATCAAAGGTTCACAGAAGACCTCAACATCAACCCACCCAGGTCCATGTTAGCACTCTTCGACATGGCCGACCGGTACTCTAATGTCAATGAGGCAGTGGAGTGGAACCGAATGGTGGATAAGGGGACCACCCATCCTCAGCCAGGCCTCGAGGATGTCAAAGAAAAGAAATCCAAGAGGTCCGAAGGCTCCACGAGCAGCAGAGGAAAACCTAAGAAGAAGGAGAAGGGGAGGTCCAAACAGTCCACCGGGGAGGTCGCAGCAGGTGACCAGCGACCACTCTACGACAAGAAAAAGGGTCCTTGGACCAACAGGAGGCCACGATGTCGTTTAAACAACCAAACTACCCCACGAGCTGCGAATACGTCTAGGAGCAATGAGCGTTGGTGCCCAATGCATAAAGTGCCTAGTCATGACCTCCGCAACTGCCGTACTTGGCAAAAGCAGATGGAGGATTATTACGATGGAAAAGGTCAAATGTCTGTCCCACCAGAAGATAGCGAACCACCAGTGGTCCAAAGCAATGACAAGGATACGGAAATGCCGTTTCAAAGGACGGATCACTATGTCAATGTCATTTACAGGGGTTCGGCCACTTACACCTCCAAGCGCCAGTACAAGGTGGCATGGAGAGACGTCAACAACGTTGAGGTCCCACCTGGTCGTCCGGAATACCCCAAGTGGTTAGAGACATCCCTGACCTTCACTAAGGAGGACGTCCCTAAAGGTATGTCTACTTCTCGTAAATTACCATTAGTAGTTTCTCCTACCATAAGTAATTACAGAGTAGGGAGAATATTAATAGATAGCGATAGTTCTTTAGACCTGTTACTTATTAATACCTTAGATGAGATGCAAATTTATCGTTCTAAGATTAAACCAATGATAAGGCCCTTCTATGGGATAGTGCCGGGTATGTCTGTTACACCAATAGGCAAGTAGTTTTACCAGTAACCTTCGGTACGGCTACTAATTTTTGAACTGAGTTGATCACTTTCGAAGTAGTTCATTTTGAGTCTGCCTATAATGCTATTTTGGGAAGACCGTCTCTAACAAAGTTTATGGCAGCTACACACCACACCTACCAGAAGATCAAGATTCCTGGGCCAAAAGGTGTGATTGTGGTGCAAGGTGATTAGGCCATCGTGCTTTCATGTAATCGTAAGTCGTTAGAACTTGTCGATCAATTACCTGTGAAAGATCTTACTTTAGAGGATAAAATAGGGAAAGCCGCGAAGATCAAGGCCACTCCTTAGCCCAGTGAGGAGGTAAAGGTAGTACCGCTTAGTCCCGATGACCAATATAAGATAGTCTGGATTGGCACGGGATTAAGTGAGAAATAGGAAGACGAGCTCCTCACCTTCCTCCGAGCCAACTCGTATGTCTTTGCGTGGAAGCCATCTGATATGCCCAGTGTCCCAAGGGAGGTGATTGAGCACAGGCTAGCCATTCAGCCTGAGAAAAAACCAGTCAAACAAAGACTGAGACGTTTCATCCTGGATCATCAAGAAGCCATCAGAGCAGAGCTCGATATGCTCCTTGAAGCTGGCTTCATTCAGGAGGTGGATCACCCCGAATGGCTTGAAAATACGGTCCTGGTCAAGAAATCTAATGGTAAGTGGCGCATGTGCATAGATTTTACCAGTTTGAATATTACTTGCCCAAAAGATGACTTCCCTTTGCCTCGTATTGATCAATTAGTTGATTCTACTATGGGTTGTGAACTGATGAGTTTTCTTGATGCCTATTCCGGATACCATCAGATCAGCATGGCGAAAGAAGATGAAGAAAAGACTGCCTCCATCACACCCTTCGGCGTCAACTTCTATGTCAAGATGCCATTTGAGTTAAAGAATGTTGGAGCCACGTACCAGCATTTGATGCAGAAAACCTTCAACAATCAACTGGGCATAATTTAGAGGCATATGTAGATGACCTCGTTGTAAAAAGTAGTACTAAATATGACCATCTGAAGGATCTCACAGAGACCTTCGAAAATGTAAACAAACATGGAATAAAGCTTAATACTGAAAAGTATACTTTTGGGATTAATTCTGGCAAATTGCTTGGTTTCCTTGTTTGTTCTCGTGGGATTGAAGTTAATCCCGAGAAAATTCGAGCCATTGAGCAATTATGACCACCTTCTACTGTGAAGGAGGTCCAAGCCTTAACTAGTAGAATAGTGGCTCTTAGTCGTTTTATTTATCGATCAGGAGAACGTGGTTTACCTTTCTTTAAGGTGATCCGCAAGAGTAATAAAGAATTTCAATGGTCCGAAGAAGCTGACAAAGCCTCGAAGGCTTAAAGGCATAACTTTCAAATCCTCCAGTATTGATTTCTCCCTTAGAGGGTGAACCTTTACTAGTTTACTTGGCAGCAACACCAAATGTGGTCAGTGCAATACTTATTGCAGAGAGGGAAGGGTCTCAACGACCTATCTACTATGTAAGCGAGGTCTTACATGGACCGAATGAAAGATATCCTGAGGTCCAAAAACTAATTTATGCTCTTCTGATGACTTCCAGAAAACTGAGATATTATTTTCAATCTCATAAAATCATAGTGCCTTCATCCTTTCCTCTTGAAAATATACTTCATAACCAAGAAGCAACAGGTCGTATAGCCAAATGGGCAGTAGAACTTGGAGAGTTTGATCTTCATTTTACTGCCCAAATAGCCATAAAAAGCCAAGTTCTGGTTGACTTTGTGGCTAAATGGATGAACACCGAGGATCGACCTCAAGAACGTCCATGGACAGACGATCATTGGACACTGTATTTTGATGGCTCCCGTGAGCTTAAAGGCTCAGGGGCTGGAATTTTGTTGATAACACCACAGGGTGATCAACATCAGTATGTCATATAGTTTCTGTTCCCTGCCACTAACAACGTGGCAGAGTATGAAGGACTTCTAGCTGGGCTTCGAGCAGCCAAATCCCTCGGTGTCCGTCGGCTTTTAGCGAAGGGAGATTCGCAATTAGTCGTAAACCGGGTATCAAAGGAATACACATGTTCTGATGAGATAATGGCTCAATACCGGATGAAATGAGGAAGTTGGAAAAACATTTCAAGGACTTCGAAGTCCAACATATACCACTCAAGGAAAACTCCTTAGCGGGCCAGTTATCGAAATTGGGTTCCTCACGAATACATGTTCCAACAGGTGTTTTTTCTCGAATACCTTACAAAATCTTCAATAGAAATGGATTCGACCACCTCAGAGGTCGGGGTCATCGAGCAAGATGCGGAGTGGATAAAATCATTGACCACTTATCTCGCATTAGGGACATTGCCCGATGATCCTCAACAGAAGGATAGGTGTAACATCCCAAAGTGCTGTTACTAGGGGTGCAAACGGAGCGGATACGGACGGATATCGCTCATCCCGTATCCTTTTCCATATTTTTCTCGGATTCGGAATCGGACACGGACAGTGCCGGATACGAATACGAATGCGGATAGTCTCGGTCACGAATACAGAGCGAATACATGCCGAGCCGAATACGGATTGTCTCGGTCACGAATACTTATTCGGATATTGCGCGAAAACATAAACCATATATATCGCACAAATAAAGATCAATCAACAATACTATATGTCCAAAATGCAACTAGATTAGTAGTTTAACAAACAAATTTAAATATATCACACAATAACATAGGCTATTTAAGCAAGTAGTAGTAACTACTAATTAGCAAGTAGCAAGTACATGACAGGGGCTAAGTAAACAAGTGTAACTACTAACTAGCAAGTCACAAGTTCACATAGAGATTACATTTAACTAAGTATTAGTGACTTGATTAAGCCCTATAAAAGCACATCAGATTTACCTATAGCCCGTATCAAAGAGATTATATTTAACTAAGTATCGTTGACTTGATTAAGCCCTTCTTTTTTAAAAAAGAAAAGAAAAGATAAAGCTCTATAAAAGCACATTGTATTTACCTATAGCCCATTGATTTGTAATAGAAGCACGGTCAAATCCATTTGCCTATATTGGACCACCTTGATCTGCATTCTTGGTAGGCAACTTTCCTCTGAAACACACTGACTAATTAAGTCACGCATATGACAAAACATGCATTTGTCATTTGTCCAGTAAACATATTTGAGATTCAATTATACATGGCTGTAATATATGGATATACTAATATGTAATGAGAATGTGTTATCTTTAGTATCTCCTGAAATTGGTACATTTTATTGTTATCTTACATAAGTTGAAACAAATGTCATCATAAAATATTTACAAAGACAATGTAAAACTAGTCAAAAAAATATTTGAGATATATGCAATATCTAACAGCAGATGTAAGAATGGACTGATCAAAATTTCATCATAAATCATCTAAAATATTATGTTGTTTAATAATCAATGTGTGAGACTAGAATTAGATGAAAGAAATTTTGCAAAGTTTCGCCGTGCTATGGCATACAATTGACAGGGCAATTTACTCTAGAGTACAATTATATTAGACCGTCAACAAAAAACCGTGAAGGAAAACGTATTGTATTAGACCAAGGCAGCTACTAGAAGGTTGCAAAAGAAAAGAATTAGCAATATTTGTCTCTAAATAAACCAATCAAGGGATCCAGTATTTTCACCTTTAAGACAGATGATACCGATCCATACATGTTATCGCTCTTTCTGACATCCTCAATAAGTATTTCCTCAGTTACTAGATGCCGCATTATTCTTGCTGCCTCACCTTTAGATAGATGCTTCCCAGTCCCAGCTCCATGAAGACTCAAAGTATCATGACGGTGCTTCTTGACCTGTGTAGCAATAGATATACTTTACAATCTAGGTGCGAATATGCAATTTGCCTTGTCACCGTGACTTCCCAAAAGTAAGCTAAGATGCACAACTGACCATGGGCATATTGGTTTGTGGAATCGGCAAGAGCCTACTTGTGGCAAGGTAATCACATTAATGAACTTAATAACATAATAATCATGAGTACTTAGCGAGAATACATACGTTTTGGCTCATCGAACCTCTGAACTTCAAGAATATGAGAAGTTGAACATGTCCGCCTTGTCATCATGACCACTCGACCTAAAGAAGCAACAAGAGAAAGAATTTATATCCACAAACAAAGGCGCGTGCATGTTTTGGAGCACACATTGTCCACTTACCAACCGCCTAGCAATGTTCGTTACATCTTTCTCAATCCACGCCAATTCTTTCAAGCAATTATCACATGTTTTTGCGCAATGTGAAGGATCAAACATCTCTCCAAAGTGGATCAGTTGTAGTAGGCGTCTGCAGTCCACATCATTTTCACAATAACTAACCTATAGAAAGAGAAAATATGACAAGTTATGATGCCTTCCAAACTACAACGCAACAAGCGAAGCATGCATATAGAATCATATATACCATGCTAAGAGATTCTCCTTATGTGTTTCAAGTGCTTGCTCATGTGAAGACGAAGAGCTTCCTCGTGGTACTGATGTTATTTGCTCTACAACTCCTTGTGTAATCATGTGTTTGACACGAATCTACATAGTTTTGCAAGAAAATTACTTGTTTGTGATGAGATATGAAGATAGTAAGAAGCGCATAATATAAGGTACCACTAGACTTACATAGTATTAGTCGAATAATTGTAATACAACACACAAGATGAAAGTTGCCCATCTCGCCAAAGACGTCCACACTCCTAAAAGAATGTTTGATCATCAAACAACTTAAATTATCTTGACTTCTTTGTGCACACATTGTGAAACTTATGTCATTAGAAATACCGATGATATCCTTCAATTGATTTGGGCAGGAGTGATGAATAACAAAACGAACATCGGGTTTATTAATACACTGTAGTTTGTACCATTAGCATGGTGCACAAATAAATAGCATTTATACAGATGTTTGAAAGATCAAGTTACCCATCCCAAATGCAATCAGAAAGTACGATTATGTTTATCTTATCCATACTCCATTGCCTCTGGACATGTGCTCTATCGTTAGGATCCATGCTACCATAATTGAATTAGCATTTGGTGTAAGGATGTAAAACTTTCTACATTCGCAAAAATCGCTAGAATATTGGTTCAACAAACAACAGGTGTTTCGACAGTTCGACAAAAAGAAATATCTATGCATAAATCTGAAAACAAGACGCAAGGACACATTAATAAAAAATCAATGCATGATCGTTCTACATAAAAAAAAGATTCTAGGTTCACATCATCGCATGACAAATTCACAACTCGCATAACATTAAGGCCAATAATCACAAGCATAAAAACTTTATCATAAAGCTTGCCAAGAATATCAAGATAGCGCAATCTTTAGGATTTGGTGCACAATCTTTAGGATTTGGTGCAAAAAACTCGACTAGTGACTAACAGTATACACAAACTCTAGCAATACATTGGCAATCTTAGTCGATCAATGGCCTAGGTGTTTGAAAACAAGCAAAAGCCATCCTCTTAATCTAGGTAACATGATAAGGAACCAAGTGAGCACATGCAGTATTTCTATATACCTGTATCTGATCTTTGTTACCAATGACAATATTCGAAATTGTCCAGCAAGCCTCTTTCTTAATGCTTTCCTTGTAAGTTGTAACCGTACCTCATTTCCTGCTCATACAACCGCAACAACCTGAACACTTGTTCGTGCAAATATCTTGATACGCAAGAAGGGTCCCAACCTTGGAGGCACGGGTGAAGCGATCTCCGCTCTCTCCGACGGAGATGTTGAGCACCAACTTCTACACCTTGATCTCCCTCATCGGGTTTCACTGCTTCTTCTCCGACGCCTGCGAGAGCACGCATGGGCACACCGATGCACACAGAGGTTAGCTTCGTGTGCGCATCAGGGAGCGTAAGTATGGGAGAGGAGGGAAGGTGAGAGAGCCTGACCATGGAAGAGGTGGCAAGGGTGACGGGATCTTCTGCGTCGGCGGCGGGGTAGGGAGGAGAGGATCAGGTGCCGAGGGTGGCGACGGGGGATTAAAAGAGGGAAACCCTAGAGTCTGGCTAGAGATGGGAAGGAGACAAGGTAGGAGGGAGGCGGCGGCGGCGAGGGAGGAGGGAGGCGGAGGTGGAGGCCGCAGGTGGGGGAGGTCATGTAGATGACGATTGAGGGTCCGTGGGAGGGGATGGGAGGCGGCGGCGGCGGCGAGGGAGGAGGAACGCGGCGGCGGCGGTGAGGGGATTTGGGAGATGCGGCATTGGATGGGACGCTCACCTTGTTAGCGGCGATGGGGACGACCTTGAGGGTCCCAGAGGCCTTGTCGAGGATGCCTTGGGCGCGTTCCAGAGAGCAGCTGTGGCTGCCTCGGCCAGAGGCTCCGGCCGACAAAGTCGGGCCTCCACCGAGGCGCCAACCAGCCTTGCTGGGCTTCTCGATAAACAGCTGCATGGGGCTTGGCGGCGGGAGGGAGGAAGGAGGCGACGGTGACTGCAAAGGAGGGAAGGAGGAGGCGGGGAGGAGGAGGGGGAAGGAGGCGGGCGAGGGAGGGAGGAGGCGGCGGGCGTTGGGATTTGGGGTTGGGAGCGCGGATCATGGGAGCGGACGGCCGGGAGCGGGATGAAGACTGAAGAGCGGCGGCGGGGCGTAGGGGATTTTGGAATTGGGAGCCTTGGCCGTGGTGGCATGGCGGTGATCGGCGTGGATGTTTGGCGCCATGATAGTCAACGGATAGTCAATCGGATTATCCGAATTATTTACCGGATAGTTCCGAATTCATCGGATATGGGTTATCCGAATCCGAATCCGAATCCGTGAAAAATATTCAATCCGTATCCGAATCAGGAAAAATTCGAAATCCAAAAATGCTCGAATTTTGCCCACATTTATTCGATTCGATCGATTCGGGAATTATCCGCTCCGTTTGCACCCCTAGCTGTTACCAAAATAAAAATAAATAAAGTTATTATTTTGTTGGATTTTCTGAAATTTGAAAGAGTTTGATTTCCTTATTTGAATTTTTGAAGTTTTAAAATTCAAAAGTAAAATTTATTAAAATTTTTGAAGTTTTATTTGAGTTAAAGTTGAAAAATAAAAATTTAATTAATTTCGGAATTTTCTCGAACTTTCAAAAGTTTTTCCTAATTATTTTAAAACCAAAATAATTTATGTGCCAAAAACTATTATCAAGATTAAGTTGGAAATATTTTATTTAAGTCCAAAATAATTCTAAGAATTTTTGTGAATTTTTCTAGAATTTTTGGACTCTATTTGCTATCTTCTAAAATTGTATTTGATTTATTACTTAATCTTTATTTCAAAAATAAATAAATAAAATAATAATAATAAAATTCTGTTCAGATGGTCCTAACATACACCTTGAATTGTTCGGACCGTCCATGGTGAACAGTGAATCAGAAAAAAATATTAAATTTTTTTTCTTCTTCTACCACGTGGGCACCCATCCAAGTGCTGCCCTGTGCCCAGCATGCTTAACATCAAGTTACAATCCATGGGCTGCCACCTCTTCTCTTTCTATTCTTTGTTTATTACCATTCCTCTTAATTCCTTTATCCCTTCTCCTCTCTCCTATTCAACAGCTTTCTTCCCGAACGGTTCTTCCTGTGTTCTTTACTTCAAACCGAGCCATTCATGGCTTCTTGCCCGGGACGACGGTGCCACCATGGCCGACCTCACGCCACGCCGCCGCCGCCGTCAAGATCCTCCCGACGCCGCCTTCCCTTGCTTCCTCTCCACGCCTGTGACCACACGGTAAAGCAAGGAGCTCCAATCTCCATTAATGGCGACCTCCACTTCTCTCCCTCTTTCTCCTCACTTAATGCGTTAAAATGGAATCCGTTTGAAGGAGAACGTGCGTATTAATGTCATACCCGTTACCACACCATCAATTGGACGTTTCATCCACTACATGCAGTTAATTTAATCGTTCCATTTCGTTTTTCAATTGCAATCAAAGCTGTCACCCGTAGCTCTTCGCCTCCCCAAGCGTTTCAGCTTCGCTCTGCCCCTATAAAAGGGAGCATCGGGTGCACATTCCTTCACTCATGCCCCTCCTCCCACTCACCCCTCCTCTCTCGCTCTCACCTCGCCGGAATCGTCATTTTTTCGACGCCGGCCGAACTCCCTTCCGCCGCCTCTAGTGCCCTCGTTAGTGGAGCTCCTCCATCTTCGATACCACTGCTAGCTTCGCCTCGACGTGTTCTACGCCGTGCTACCCTCGCCTTAGCCGGAGCATCGCCAGAGCACCGTCGCCACCGTGAGCCACGCCGCATCGATGTCGTCGTCCTCGCCTCCGGCCATCCGTACACGTTCCTCCACAACCGAGGTGAGCACCTGCATCCCCGTCATACCCTCTCTCCATTCCACGCCTCGCCAGCTGTCGGAACGCCGTCGTTCGCCTGCAATGTCGCCATCCGAATCTTAGACTGAAGCTTCTTTCTTTGCGAATTGCGTCGCCGTCGAGCTAGCTCCAGCCACGTTGTCTACTTCCCCCGACATCGCGGCTTCGCGTTATACGTGTTGCTCACATCTGTGTCGCCGGGAACTCACCAGAGCACCACCCTCCATGGCCGCCATTACCTTTCTCCATGCTTGCTGTCGGCAGGTTGAAGAAAGGTGAACAGTGAACCAACTAGTTATCCATACTATCCTTTTATACATGTCCATGTTTATTCTTCCAAATATTCTTGCTCTCACATGCAAACTCCAAATCCATCAATTCTTTCTCTTAAATTCATCTACTATTTTTAGTATTTATTTTGTAAATTTTAGATGTTATTTAATTTCCGTTAATCATTTGGTCCATTTTGCGCGTCGTTGCCGTCGCCGGCCAACCGTGCGCTTTCCACCCCAACCAAGGCGAGCGTTGCGTTCCCCACGGTTCCCTCTTCGTTTCGCCACAAAACCCACCAGCTAACTCCTTTCCGTTTGCTCGGAACGTCGACGTCAGGCCGCCGCCAAAGCCAAAGGTCTTCTCCGTCGGACTACGTCGCCATCGAAGATCCTCTCGCCGAGCCATCGACACCGTTGAGTTCGCCTCAACGCGTTCAACGTTGTACTTTCTCGCCATGGCCCTAAAGCTCTTTCTTTGTTTCCAGTCATCCAAAACCACAATTTTCGATGAATAGTATAATTTTCGGAATTATATCATTTCATGTGATTTCCAAACTTCCTGGGGTACGTTCTCCTTCATACGAACTCCGATTCCTTCCATTCAACTTCCTAAACTCATAAAAAGTTGATACCTTCTTAGCAGTATTTTATTTTATAATTATTGGATTTTATTTGGATTTTATTTGAATTGTGTTTGAATTTGGTTTGTTTTCACAGATAGATTTTTAATTTACTTTGAGAGTCTCGATTGACGCCGCTTGAGAACAGCAATTATTTGATCAAGACAAGTTACATTCTTGACCATATTTGCACCCATTATTTAAAATTATTTAAATTCTATTTTAAATTATTATTGCATGCTTATTTATATTCAGTAATTTAGATTCCTGTTTTAAATTCATAGATATGCCTAAATCCTTTGTATGGCCAAAGTTGATGATTGAATCAAATACATTGTCACCCTAGATAAAACCTAGTTGATACAATAGTATGAACTGGGATCACTTGAAAATATTGCAAAGACATGCTTAGATCAAAAATGTTTGATTTGGGGAATTTCAGCCAAAAATCAATTATGATTTAATTTGAATCCATGGCATTGGTGTGTTATGGAAGTTTATAAATGACTTTGCAAAATAAAATAAAATGATGGTTTGTACTTGGGCGAAATGGTTGTCTAGATGGTGCATGTTTATGCACGGGCTCAATCTGGTTAGGGTCGAGGCCCATGGGTTTTGTGGAAAGTCCACCGTGGTTGTTCCCTTCAGATGCAGTGGGTAGTCATGTTACGACCTATGTTAGTCTCACCTGGCGCGGGCCCGAACCCGGCGGTTTTCATTCCAAAGGGGGTGGCGAAACCTTAGCGAGAGGTAACTGCGGTGGAATGGCGCATTGTAAAAGTCTTGGTACGTGCTCTAGACTGCTTACCTAAGGTAGTGAGCGGTAACATAGATATATGCCGGACAAACTAGAGAATTCGTATCATGTGGGTAAAGTTGTACAACCTCTGCAAAGTGTAAAACTATTCGAATAGCCATGTCCACGGTCATGGACATGCTAGCAAAGCCACTCAAAGTTAGACTTTGGTTTTGATTTCAAAATGATTTGACTCAAATGATTTCTATCCAAATGGGAATTGGGTGGGAAACTTTGTGATAGGAGGGTATCCTTCACCACTTGTTGATGAAAGATTATCCAACTATAAAACTGTTTTGGAAAATAAATTTTAGTTATTGTACAACTGCTTTGGAACTTAGCACAAGTATTTAAAGAAAATGCGGCTTTATGCAAATTCAACCAATAAGCCTTCCTTTGAGATACCCTTATATGCATGCATTCAACCTCTTACTTGATGGGTGTAACTTGCGAGCACGGTAGTTGTGCTCATACTTGCTTCATGCAAATAAATTTCAGAGGAGAAGAACTTTGCTATCGGTGTGGATCTCGATGACTAGGCCGCTACCCCAGTTGATTGCCTGTGGCAGATCAGCTGGACTCTACTACTTCTTCGTCTTCCGCTGTGTTCTTTAATGTTGGCTTGTAAGCCTCTTTTGTAATAAACTCTGTTGATTATTAATAAAGTTGTGCGTTTTATGGATGTTACCATATCTGTTTACTGTGTGAACTAGCTACTGATCATGGGACTAGTTCAGAAATGCACAGAGGATTTGGGGTGTTAATCCCAGGTTCGACAATAGGTTAATTCGAAGAGCACGCATGTACAAGCTGGTCGAAGGATCATTATATAGGAAGGGAGCATATGGTGTTCTTATGCATTGCATATCCCAAGACTCTGGGATAAAATTACTAAAAGAAATCCATGGGGGCTTGTGTGGTACACATGCATCTTATAGAACATTGGTTGGCAAAGCTTTTCGGCAAGGCTATTACTGGCCCACCACTCTACAAGATGCCATGCACCTTGTTAAGATCGTGAGCGATGCAGGGCCCATGCCGTGCAAGTGCACCAGCCATCTTATCAATTACAGACCATTCCCTTGTCATGGCCTTTTTCGACTTGGAGCATTGATATAGTTGGACCACTACCGCAAGCACCCAATGGGTATAAATTCTTGTTTGTGGCCATAGATACATTCACTAAGTGGATAGAAGCTGAGCTAGTCATTCGTATAACGGCTGTAACAGCAAAGAAATTCCTTATGCGAAACATTGTTACAAGATTTGGAGTACCCAATCGTCTTACCACAGACAATGGGAGCCAGTTTATTAGTGACATGTTTCAAGATTATTGCGATGAAATTGGTACTAAAATCTGCTTTGCTTCCGTGGCACATCCACAGAGCAATGGAGCAATAGAAAGGGCCAATGATCATATTATGTAAGGTATTAAAACGAGAGTTTTTAATCGCCTTAAGGCATGCGTAAAGAATTAGATGGAAGAGCTCTTCTCTATCCCATGGGCATTGCGTACTTGTCGGTGTTTTAGAATCGATCTTACGTAAAGATTGTTTGATTCGGGGGGTCTCCTAGAATGGAATCACGCAGAGAGATTGACACGGGAATTTTTATATAGGTTCAGGCCTTTTCCGGAGAGAATAACAACCCTACTCCTGTGTGTGTATGGTATTGAGTGTATTATAAACAATTAGGAGAAAAACTAAGACTATTACAGATGATAGTGCTTGCCTTCCTGATGGCCCTTGATAGCGTGTGTCTACGCCTTGATTCGATCGTCCTTTCCTTCTCTGATTGCCGCCTTTATATAGTCCGTGAAGGAGTGGCAGTTTCTCCCGGTGAAGTGGCGCCTCATCACATCTTGTAACGAGTGCATGTTGGCAGTAATCACCGGCGTATTAACTCCTCCACGCCGCCTGACAGCTATATATCAGAGATAATGGAGCATTACGTGCTATTACTTCGCAGAGTAACAGCGTATGATGACTGCTTGAATTCCTTAATCAATTGGACCCACTCGTCTGTAGGTTTAATTGATTATAAGGTGATCGTGGCTGACCTGGTCGTAGAAGAACTTACAACCATAAGGTAGTCGTAGCAAGACTTACGACTATAGGGTAGTCGTAGCATGACTTACGACTATGGAGGTGGTCGTAGAAGAACTTACGATCACCTAGTAGGCTCCTCCCTTATAAAATTAAGGGGTATACTCGGGGACCATATGACGTCATATTTATCTATAATAAGAATTATAGATAAAAGATAAAATGAGGATTATTAGATCCTCGTCATCTAGCCCCCCAGCTTCAAGTGAAAGCAACTTACTTGGTAAAGGAGTTATAGATAGTCTTACGGCCATGAGATGGTCGTAGAAAGATAGTCGAAGGAAAAAATCTTCGACATTGGTGTACTACTTTGACCAAAAATATGCTTGGTCAAGAAGATTGCTTACGACTATCAAATAGTCGTAGAACACTCCTACGATCACGAGGTGGTCGTAGTATGGTGATCGGAAGAAAAACCTTTCCGATTAACATTTCCTTTGGTCAAAAAGATCTAACCAAGGAAGTAATTTCGCTTGAGGTGTAAAAGCAAACCTGATTTTCTTGAACGGACAAGTTAGGGAATTTCAAACGACTCCCGTTAGTCTGTCTGTTGGAGCGGTTCCCGAGGCGGTGGCAACCTATGGAATGCCACGCCTCCGGCCCAAGGTATGCGGTTACAAATACTTACCGGGGGTAATACTTAGATTTATACTTTTCCCCAAATTGTTCCACTGTTCGTCGAGTTCTTGTCTTCTCCGCCACCAACTCAAACAAAAATCTCCCTTTTCTGAGAGAAATGGCCGGGAGAGTGTCCGAGTGGGCCGAGTCGGAGATGGATGCGGTGAAGATTTGTGACGACCCACCCTGTGATGCACCATAGGAGGTCCGGGAGGACCCCTTTTTTTTTTACTACTGCGGAGCCACCACAAGGAGGAGCGATAGCACCGCATGGTGCAATACCGAGGAGGTCTACCAGGACCTCCCAGGAGGTCTTGGCCCGCCACTAACCTCCCAGGAGGTCAAACAGACCTCCTGGAGGTCTTGGCCGCCACCCACTCGGCTGCGCCTCCAAGTACATCACTAGAGAGGTCCGACAGGACCTCCCAGGCTAAGTCCCGTAGGACCTCCTGGTGGTCTGTCCTGTGCAACCGAAGCTAGTCCTGTGACAACAGAGCTAGCTCACACAAGAACACAAGCCAATATCGCAACCACGAGGTCAACAAAGATGAAGCAGCAAAATAAACTTAATATATAACAGACCTTAAGGTCAAGCTTGTTAACAAGAGGTCCGCCATGGGCTTACAAAACCAACGAGGACTTACAACGGCAACAAGGAGCTCTAGGGCTCAAACACCAAAACACGCATAAAAGCCATCCAACAAGCACCACAGTTTGTCGGGTGGAGGACATCCTAGGTAGCTTAGTCGTCAAGAACTCCTCCTCAAGAGGTCTGCCAGACCGCTCAAGACTTGATCATCCTCATAATCTGCTGGACACGGGGCTTAAGCCATGAGTACTTGGAATGTACTCAAGAAGTCACAGAGAGCAAAGATGCAATAATAATCATGCAAGGGCTTACCAATTGAGGGTTGTATGGTTAGTTTGCGCAGCCGATTTGAACAATAATAATAGTAATAGATTGAAAAGCAAAGAAGGTAAAATCATAGTACATAATACTTTTGATGTTTAAAAGGTGGAGTGAGCACCAACTCACGTACCACAACCAAAATGAAGGAGTTCCGGCCACATCCGTGACCGTGTCCTTACCCAAAACCCACCCCAGAGCACCCACTCCAGATGTCCAAACCAACCCTCGACCACTACCCGAGCCAACCTTGACACCTCTCGAGCCGGCCAAGGTCTCTTCGAGGCAAAGCCAAGGCATCTCGCGGAAGTGTCCAATGGCACAAGCTTTTGAAACATCTACCCTTGCACCATTTCATCGAAAGCATGTCCATGACCAAGGACTTGGCTATTCGAATAGATTTTTACACTCGCAGAGGTGTACAACTTTACCCACAATCCACGATCTCTAGCGGATCGGGTTCCGGCCACCCTTGCTCACTTCCTAAGGTGAGCAGATCTAGAGAGCGCAAAGAAGGCCTTTACCAAGCTTTGAACTGTCTCGGGCTGCCCGCTAAGGTTTCGAATCCCTCCAAAGGGTCTAGAAACTACGGGGCTATGGGTGCCCTCTTGCGCCAACTAATCACACGCCAACCACAACAGCCCCAAGCCATCTCATTGCTAATTATTCAGCCTGCACCATTCCCATAAAATGATCTTGCGGTTGCACTGCTTTGGCCCATTCACAGACACAAAGTGAAGTCCTTAATTGTGTTAAGGCAAGACTTCCACAAACCCAACTGTGCATAGCACCCACTACTCACTCCCTACCTTCTTGCCTCAAAGAAACCATTTGTATTAACCCATGCCAAAAGACCACCCAGCCTTGGCACAACAGCTTTTAACCAAGTGATCTCACACCACACCAACACTGACTTAGGCGCCCCGCCATAGTTGCCAACAAAGGGCACCAACCACACATTTCATAAGTCATTAGTCAAGATTATTAGAGATGAAGCATGATATGGTGAACCACGATTCTAAGCAAGGCTATAAAGACCTCACGGTCCCCCATGTTGGCAAATAACAAAGAACACCAACTAAATATCCACCCTAAGGCTCACAAGGTGAACATGACAACATGATGGAGACAAGGTATGAAGGCGGCATAACAGCAAGTAGGCAAGTAACTACAGCCCAAACCATTTTCTTATAAACATAGCCATGCATGATAAAGTAAAATCGAAATACATTTCCAAACTAGGTTCGAGATGATCAAAAGGAGGTCTGTGGCTTGCCTTGGTCAAGTAGTGGAGAGCCTTCAGTAGAGAGAGCTGGGTCCAAGATCTCCTCAATCTCGTGATCTACATGTTCGCAAGAAAACCAAATAAGCAAAACCACACTAAGCCAAAGAACTTCAAAAGAACTAGAAAGGACTCAAACCAACTCAGCCAAAAGGAAACCAAGCGGCTTAACACAGCCTCAAAGAGCTCCTGGGGAAGGTTTTGCGCAAGGAAGAACCGAGCAGAGGAGGTAGTGAAGGAAGGAATGAGCAAAAGGTTACAAAGGCCTGCCCTCCCAGGCTATATATAGCCGGAGTTGGTAGTGCGCACCACAAGGAAAACTCAGTGATGTGTAGGCAATCGGGACAACTAGGGCAGGGCTTGCCCTAAAAGAATTGAAATAAAGTACCTCAGATGTGACTGCATTTAATGTGACCCGACACCTATTAAATGCGCACAGAGTTCTGAGGCAAGAGCAATAATTACAAGGTGGTGAGAGGCTGGTAAGTGGGGCGAATCAAAAGGGTGCACCACTAGTCTAAGAGGTGGCCCCACCGCAAGGGTCATCCTCGCCAAAGACCACGGTGAGGTCCTGGGCGAGAAGCCCAAGACACTCAGAGGGGGAGGTCCTGGACAGGAGGTCCAAGGACTCAAGAGGAGGTCCTGGCACTCAGATCTGCACAAGGGAGGTCTGAGGGTCAAGATCTCAAACGGGAGGACCTCAACGGTCCAGATCAAAGGGTGCAGGGGAGGTCCTGACGAGTAGATCTCCAAAAAGGGAGATCTAACGGTCAAGATCTCAGAGGGGAGGACCTCAACGGTCCAGATCAAAGGGTGCAGGGGAGGTCCTGACCAACAGGAATATTCAAGGTTAGGAGGGTGGTCTTTACAAAAGACCAGCAAGGATCAAGGAGGTGGTCTTTGCAAAACAACCAGGAAGAGGTCCTAGAAACAAAGGAAAACGCGCAGCAAAGCAAAGCCATTCGATTGGAATCGGGCGGCCCAAAATGAAAGGAACGTTCGGACCATCCAAACGTTACCTCGCGATTGAGCCATCGATCAAGATCGAAGGGTGCAAAACAAAGGGCCGTTCGACCGAGCGAATGACCAACGGGACTAGGCCGTCGATTTGAATCGGATGTCTAGGAGCGAAAGGGACGTTTCGACCAAGCTAACGTGTTCTTAGGATCGGGCCATCCGAACAGCATCGGACGGTCCTAAGGTAATGAGGGCAAAGCCTTAAGCGATACAGCCACAAGAATCAAAGATGGGTCCAAGAGCTAAGGAGGTCTTGGACCTAAGGAGATCGGAACCTTTAGATCCAACTAAGGAAGGACCTGGACGGCTAAGATCTCTAGAGAGGAGGTCCTAATGGCCAGATCCTAACAAGGGGAGGTCTGAGCGGCTAGATCTCAACAAGGGGAGGTCTCGCGGCTAGATCTCAAGAAGGGGAGGTCTCGAGCGGCTAGATCTCAACAAGGAGGTCTCGAGCTGCTAGATCTCAACAAGGGAGGTCTCGAGAGGCTAGATCTCAACAAGGGGGAGGTCTGAGCGGCTAGATCTCAACAAGGGGGAGGTCTGAGCGGCTAGATCTCAACAAGGGGGAGGTCTGAGCGGCTAGATCTCAACAAGGGGAGGTCTATTTGAATGCTAGGAAGGTCCAAATAGATCAGAGGAGGTCTCAGGAGGGCACTGGGAGGTCCAGAGAAACGCTAGAGCGCCCAAGAGACCCGAGGGGTTCCAAGAGAGCGTGGAGAGGTCCACGGGAGGTCCAAAAGAAACAAAACCAAGCGTGGCTTGGAGGGACCAAAGAGGTTTTGAAACACAAACCCGAGCTGGGTCCTTAACAGAAAGAAAAGAAAACCCCAAGCAAGGGAGAGGTTCGAACAGAGGAGAGATAAGAGAGAGGTCTGGATCTCAAAGAGATTCAAACCAACAAAGGAAGTTAAGAGAGAAGAGACAAACCAGGGGCACACAGAGAGGCTTTGAGAACCCATGCCTCAAGGGCAAGAAAGACACCACAGAGAGCCACAACCAGCAAGGAACACCCACAAAGAGCTTAGTTAAGGTTTGATTTATTCCAGTTGAACTCTCCAGATTTCAAAATCTCAAGTTAAGCTTTGGATTCTCAATAAAGCCAAATGGTTACTTTTATTTTGAAAACTTGGCAAGAACTTTAAGGAAAACGGGACGTTACAAACCTTCACCCCTTAAGGGAATCTCGACCCCGAGATTCAGGCTGAACTAGGGAATAGGTGGGGGAACTCCTTCCTGAGGTCCTCTTCTCGCTCCCATGTTGCCTCGGCTTCAGAGTGGTTGCTCCATTGCACCTTGCACAACTTGGTGGTCTTGTTCCTTGTAACTCTCTCGGATACGTCCAAGATCTTGATGGGGTGCTCTTTGTAGGTGAGGTCTTCTTGGAGGTCCTGACTTCTAAAGGCATTTGGTCCTCTCGCATCCGCAAATATTTCTTCAACTGTGAAACATGGAAGACATTGTGAACTCCAAAGAAGTTGAGGAGGAGGTCTAACTTGTAAGTTACTTCACCCCTTCTGCAAGAATTGGGAAAGGTCCAATAAATCTTGGAGCAAGCTTCCCACTAACTCGAACATTGCATACCCTTGAGAGGTGACACTTTGAGGTAGACTTGTTCTCCACAGGGCAAAAGCTAGGTCTCGACGCCTAACATCTGCGTAGCTCTTTTGCCGAGTTTGAGCAAATCCTTAACTTCTCCTTATTGACCTTACTTGTTCTTCTGCTTCTTTTAGTAGGTCCTGCCAAGAACTTGGCCTTCACCGATTCTCGCCCAAAGACAAGGAGTCCTACACTTTCTCCCATAAATAGCTTCAAAAGGGACATTTGGAGGCTCGCTTGGTAGTCTGTTATTGTAGGAAAATTCTGCATATGGTAACATCTTGTCCCAACTAGATTGCCTTTCTAGAGCACAAGCTCTCAAAGATGTCCTCAAAGACTTGGTTAACTCTCTCGGTTTGGCCATCTGCTTGTGGGTGGTATGTCAGATCTTGAAGTTGAGGTCGGTGCCCAAGGCATCGTGTAGCTTTTGCCAAAATTTGGAGGTGAATTGGGATCCTCTGTCTGAGACTATCTTTTTGGAACGCCATGAAGGCACACAACTTTTGCCATGTAGATTTCGCCATTTGTCTCCGAATAGGTAGTCTTCACAGAATAAAGTGAGCCATTTTTGTTAGCCTATCCACAATGACCCAAATAGAATCAAAACCGGCTTGGGTACCGTGCAAACCAGTTATAAAATCCATTCCGACCTCTTCCCATTTCCACTCGGGTAGGGGTAAAGGTACTAAAAGTCCTCCGTGTCTTTGGTGTATCGCTTAACTTTTGGCAAGTGTCACATTTGGCTACAAAATCTGCTATTTCTCTCTTCATTTTCGCCACCAAGACAATTCCTTGATATCTTGGTACATTTTTGTAGCTCCCGGTGTATAGAATACAATGTCTCATGTGCTTCTTTAACTATCACGCCCTTGAGCTCTGGTTATTGGGCACACAGAGCCTCTTATCAAACCGCATCGCACCTAGGTCATCTATAGAAAACCTTGCACCTTCCCTTCTCTTATGTTGGCCTTGATTTCTTGGATGTTAGCATCTCCATCTTGGGCTGCCTTGATCTGTTTTTGCAATGTGGGTTGCACTTCAAGTGCTGCTAAGAATCCTTCTTCAACTAACTCAAGTCTAAGCTTTAAGAATTCTTCATACAAAGTAGGCTGGCTCTCCTTGATCGTCAAAGTATTAGCATAAACTTTCCTGCTCAAGGCATCTGCCACCACGTTGGCCTTGCCTGGGTGGTAATGAATTCTCACATTGTAGTCCTTAATAAGCTCTAGCCACCTTCTCTGCCTCAAATTCAGATCTGCTTTAGTAAAAATGTACTTTAGGCTTTTGTGGTCAGTATAGATTTCACACCTATTACCAATGAGGTAATGGCGCCAAATCTTTAAGGCATGAACCACAAAGACCAACTTTAGGTCATGAGTAGGGTAGTTTGCTTCATGAGGCTTCAACTGCCTTGAAGCATAAGCTACCACTTTTCTGCCTCTTGCATTAGAACACGTACCAAGTCCTTGCTTTGATGCATCACAATAGACCTCAAAATCTTTCCTGACATCTGGAAGAACCAAAACTGGGGCAGAGGTCAACTTCTTCTTGAGCTCTTGGAAGCTTTGTTCACAATCAGAGGTCCAAAGAAACTTCTTTTCTTTCTTTAACAGCTGAGTTAGAGGTCTTGCAATACGGGAAAAGCCTTCAATAAATCTTCTGTAGTAACCGGCCATACCAAGAAAACTCCTGACTTGAGGCACTGTCCTAGGGGGTTCCCAATTGAGCACATCTTGCACCTTGGTGGGATTGACAGACACTCCATCTTTTGACAAAACATGCCCCAAAAAGACCACTTCCTTTAGCCAAAATTCACACTTGCTAAACTTGGCAAAGAGCTGATGAGCTCTCAGCTTCTCCAAAACCGAAAAGAGATGTCTTGCATGCTCCTCTTCACTCTTGGAATAAACTAGAATGTCATTAATGAAGACAATGACAAACTTGTCTAGGTACTCCATGAACACTCGGTTCATCAAATTCATGAAATAGGCAGGGGCATTGGTCAGCCCAAAAGACATGACAGTGAACTCAAACAACCCATACCTAGTCGAAAAAGCTGTCTTAGGGATGTCTTCCTTTCGAATCTTGAGTTGGTGATATCCTGTCCTCAAATCTATCTTTGAAAACACAGCAGCTCCCTTCAATTGATCAAACAAATCATCAATTCTTGGCAAAGGATACTTGTTCTTGATAGTGACATCATTGAGAGCCCTGTAGTCCACACACATCCTTTGAGTGCCATCCTTTTTAGGCACAAAATGACTGGGCTCCCAGGTGAGGAGCTAGGTCTAATAAAACCCCTTGCTCAGAAGTCTTCTAACTGTTTTTTAGCTCCACATGATCATCAACATGCAATCTGTAGGGCCTTTTGGAGATGGGGGAGGTCCCTGGAACAAGGTTGATGACGAACTCAAGGTCTCTGTTTGGAGGCATTCCTGGGAGCTCATTAGGGAACACATCCACAAATTCTTTGACCACAGGGACATCTTCCAATGCTTGAACTTGAGAACTACAGGATAGGGCTCCTTGGAGCTTCTCTGAGGTGGCCGAAAACTTCACAGTGGTGCCACTAGGGCTGGTTAAAGAGACACTTTTGTTACCACAATCCAACATGGCATGGTGGTTAGCCAGCCAATCCATGCCCAAGATCACATCTAGGGACCTGGTGTCCAAAAGGATAAGATTGGCTAGAAACTCTACTCCTTCTATGACCAACTTAACTTGTGGACAACCCTGGTTTGTGCTCAATTCCGAGCCGGGATTGAACCAACAAGGTAGACTTAAGAGCAAAGAATCAAACCGGTGCTTTGCAAAGAAAACTCCGAGAAATAAACGAATGGGAAGCTCCAGAGTCAAACAAAACTGCAGCTGGCACTGAATTTACTAGGAACATACCTAGTACCACGTCTGAGGAGGTCTGAGCTTCTTCCACTGCAACATGGTTCACACGTCTCCTCCCAAAGGATTGGGAGGTCCTAGCTTGAGGAGTTCCTACGGCCTGAGAGGTCTTGGCCGAGGGAGGTCCTGAAGTAGAGGTCTTTCTTGGTGGCTCGATCTTGATGGGCATTGATTGGCAAAATGCCCCACTTGGTGGCACTTGAAGTGTAATCCCACTTGTGTGTTGGGATCTGGGTAGGCTACGATAGCAATAATTCAAAATTTCTACCACGCAAAACCAGAAGCCAAGCAAGAAGATGATCACAGATCGTTACCACTAGACGCAGCAGAGCGGCGGAAGAAGTGTCGGCACTGGTCTCGACGAAGAGCGTCGATGTCTCGGGTCGTAGTCGATCGTCCAGCGTCTTCGTGAGTTGATCGTCTCCTCCAAAGACTGCAGCTTCTTTGCGAAGATCGCGGATCGCCCTAAGCGCAACAACGAGAAGCGCTCTATGGTATTCACACGCCTAGGAAGGAACAACTGTGACGCGGTGTGCTAGCACCAAATCACACGGAGGCACTCAAGAAGATGGCGGCTAGGGTTTCGTAGAGGGCAACTTGCGCCAACTCTTTTTGTCCAACAAACCTCATGCATCTCCTTATATAGTGCCCCGTGATGGATCCTATCCAAACACGCTATTTAATCAGATTCAGATCTTGGTTTGTGCTCAATTTCGAGCCGGGATTGAACCAACAAGGTAGACTTAAGAGCAAAGAATCAAACCGGTGCTTTGCAAACAAAACTCCGAGAAATAAACGAATGGGAAGCTCCAGAGTCAAACAAAACTGCACTGCATCAATTTACTAGGAACATACCTAGTACCACGCCCGAGGAGGTCCGAGCTTCTTCCATCGCAACATGGTTCACACGCCCCTCCCAAAGGACTGGAGGTCCTAGCTTGAGGAGGTCCTACTACCGAGAGGTCTTGGCCGAGGAGGTCTCAAGTAGAGGTCTTCTTGGTGGCTTAGTCTTGATGGGCATTGATTGGCAAATGCCCCACTTGGTGGCACTTGAAGTGTAATCCCACCATTGCCGAGGTCGTTAGAAGTTGACTTGGTGTCGCCAAGGATGCGGCGCGGGTCGGCTGGCGGGAGGTCTTGGCAGAGGTCCCGAGAGGTCCAGAGGTCCTTGGCGCTTGGTTGGTCTGCACAAAAGCTTTGTGGCGCTGGGAGGTCTTTGTTGAGCATCGAAGGCGGCACCTTCCTCTTGACAGACTCGAAAGTCTCTTCGACTCCTCAATGAGTATTGCCTTGTTCACCATATGCTAGAAATCGGGATAATCGCTACAACAACTTGAACTTTGAGATCGGGATGGAGGCCTCGCTTAAAACGCTTGCTGTGCATCATCTCAGAGCCACGCCCTCACGAGCGTAACGTGACAACTGAGTAAACTTAGTGAGATACTCACTTACTGACATGCTGCCTTGCTTGAGCTCTCTAAACTCTTCCTTTTTCATCTCTACCTTCCCATCGGGGACATGCGAGTGACGAAAGCAGTGCAGTGGACCCCAAGTGATCCTCTGGGGTCAAGATGTGAGGCACAAAATGTGTCCCACCACTCAGCTGCAGGTCCTTCCAGTTGATGTGAGGCAAACAAAACCTTCTCCCTATCTTCACAACGAGCAATATCCAACTTTTTCTCAGTTGATCTCTGCCAATCATCTGCATCTAAGGGCTCGGGGGAGCTGGAAAATGTAGCTGGGAGTGTCTTTAAGAACTCTGATAGCCTTGATCTGGCTTTGGTGAGGGGGTGGAGGTGGTGGTAATCAAGGTGACTTGACTATTCTCGCTCATCATGGCAAGTAAAGCATTGGTAGTCCGGCTTTCTTTGAGCCATGATTTGGTCTATGTTCGCATCATGGAGCTCATCATTTGGGCTTGTGCTGCCATAAACTGCCCAAAACCCGGGTCTGTGGCTGCCACTGGAGGAGGTGGGGGTGGTGGCAACTGTTCTGGGGGCTCACCCTGACTTGTGGACTGACGAGTCTGCACCATCTGGACAAAACTCTAAAGGTTTAATAGGTAAGAAAGAAAGCATGATAGGTAAGGGGATAAAGCAGCAAGATAGGTGAGAGCAGAGAAAAAGGTAGAGCAGCTATAAGGGGTGACTTGGTTAAACCCAAGAGAAAACCGAAGGCAGGGGGGCCAAAAGAGGCAACAAAACTTCAAAACAGAGGTCTTAAAGACCAAAGCTAAGCGAGACTCAGACTAGGACCACTAACCCTAACCTTACTACGGTCGGCCCTATGGAAATTACAAAGGCAAGGAGGTCATGTTTAGACTTAAAATCGAGGTTCCAGCAGAGACAAGATAACAGAACTAAAGAAGGAGTTAAGTTGGAAGTAGAACAGGGTAAGAAAAGATTTAGACAAGTTAAGCGCAGCATAGAACCAGAACAAAGAAAGAACCTCCAAACCAATTTTAAGTTGTTTTGCTTTAGAAAATAACTTTTTGAATCAGAACTAAATCGACCTTTCTACCTATGGCCACGTCCTACAGCCGACCAAGGCTCTGATACCAACTGTGACGACCCACCCTGTGATGCACCATAGGAGGTCCGGGAGGACCCCCCTTTTTTTTTACTACTGCGGAGCCACCACAAGGAGGAGCGATAGCACCACATGGTGCAATACCGAGGAGGTCTACCAGGACCTCCCAGGAGGTCTGGAGGACCTCCTAGAGGTCTTGGCCGCCACCCACTCGGCTGCGCCTCCAGGAACATCACTAGAGAGGTCCGACAGGACCTCCCAGGCTAAGTCTCGTAGGACCTCCTGGTGGTCCTGTCCCTGTGCAACTAAGCTAGTCCCAGGACAACAGAGCTAGCTCACACAAGAACACAAGCCAATATCGCAACCACGAGGTCAACAAAGATGAAGCAGGCAAAATAAACTTAATATATAACAGACCTTAAGGTCAAGCTTGTTAACAAGAGGTCCGCCACAGGGCTTACAAAACCAACGAGGACTTACATGGCCCGACAACAAGGAGCTCTAGGGCTCAAACACCAAAACACGCAAAAGCCATCCAACAAGCACCACAAGGCTATCGGGTGGAGGACGCCCTAGGTAGCTTAGTCGTCGAAGAACTCCTCCTCGAAGAGGTCAGACCGCCTCGCACTTGATCATCCTCATAATCTGCTTTGACACGGTATTTAAGCCATGAGTACTTGGAATGTACTCAGCAAGTCACAAAGAGCAAAGATACAATAATAATCATGCAAGGGCTTACCAATTGAGGGTTGTATGGTTAGTTTGCGCAAAGCCAGATTTGAACAATAATAATAGTAACAGATTGAAAAGCAGCAAGGTAAAATCATAGTACATAATACTTTTGATGTTTAAAAAGGTGGAGTAAGCACCAACTCACAGCCACAACCAAAATGAAGGAGTTCCGATCACACCCGTGACTGTGTCCTTACCCAAAACCCACCCAAGAGCACCCACTCCAGAGGTCCAAACCAACCCCGACCACTACTCCGAGCCAACCTTGACCCCTCCGAGCCGCCAAGGTCTCTTCGAGGCAAAGCCAAGGCATCTCGCTGAAGTGTCCAAAGGGCACAAGCTTTTGAAACATCTACCCTTGCACCATTTCATCGAAAGCATGTCCATGACCAAGGACTTGGCTATTCGAATAGATTTTACACTCGCAGAGGTGTACAACTTTACCCACAATCCACGATCTCTAGCGGGATCGGGTTCCGGCCACCCTTGCTCACTTCCTAAGGTGAGCAGCCTAGAGAGCGCAGTGAGCGCCTAGAGAGCGCAGCAAGGCCTTTACCAAGCTTTGAATCGACTGGCCGCCCGCTAAGGTTTCGTAATCCCTCCAAAGGGTCTAGAACTATTGTGGTTATGGGGTGCCCCTCTTGCACCAACTAATCACACGCCAACCACAACAAATAGCCAAGCCATCTCATTGCTAATTATTCAGCCTGCACTATTCCCATAAAATGATCTTGTGGTTGCTTTGCTTGGCCCACCGATGAGACACAAAGTGAAGTCCTTAATTGTGCTAAGGCAAGACTTCCACAAACCCAGTGTGCATAGCACCCACTACTCACTCCCTACCTTCTTGCCTCAAAGAAACCATTTGTATTAACCCATGCCAAAAGACCACCCAGCCTTGGCACAACAGCTTTTTAACCAAGTGATCTCACACCACACCAACACAACTTAGGCGCCCCGCCATAGTCGCTCAACAAAGGGCACCAACCACACATTTCATAAGTCATTAGTCAAGATTATTAGAGATGAAGCATGATATGACCGAACCACGATTCTAAGCAAGGCTATAAAGACCTACGGTCCCCCATGTTGGCAAATAACAAAGAACACCAACTAAATATCCACCCTAAGGCTCACAAGGTGAACATGATAACATGATGGAGACAAGGTATGAAGGAGGCATAACAAACAAGTAGGCAAGTAACTACATTTCAAACCATTTTCTTATAAACATAGCCATGCATGATAAAGTAAAACCAAATACATTTGCAAAACTAGGTTCGAGATGATCAAAAGGAGGTCTGTGGCTTGCCTTGGTCAAGTAGTGGAGAGCCTTCAATAGAGAGAGCCGGGTCCAAGATCTCCTCAATCTCGTGATCTACACGTCGCAAGAAAACCAAATAAGCAAAACCACACTAAGCCAAAGAACTTCAAAAGAACCGTAAAGGACTCAAACCAACTCACCAAAAGGAAACCAAGAGGCTTAACACAGCCTCAAAGAGCTCCCCGGGAAGGTTTTATGCAAGGAAGAACCGAGCAGAGGAGGCAAAGAAGGAAGGAATGAGCAAAAGGTTACAAAGGCTCGCCTCCCTGTGCTATATATAGCGGAGTTGGTAGTGTGCACCACAAGGAAAACTCAAGGACGGTAGGCAATTGGGACAACTAGGGCGGGGCTTGCCCTAAAAGAATTGAAATAAAGTACCTCAGATGTGACTGCATGTAATGTGACCCGACACCTATTAAATGCGCACAGAGTTCTGAGGCAAGAGCAATAATTACAAGGTGGTGAGAGGCTGGTAAGTGGGGCCAGTCAAAAAGGTGCACCACTAGTCAAAGAGGTGGCCCCGCCGCAAGGTTCATCCCCGCCAAAGACCACGGTGAGGTCCTGGGCGAGAAGCCCAAGACACTCAGAGGGGGAGGTCCTGGACAGGAGGTCCAAGGACTCAAGAGGAGGTCCTGGCACTCAGATCTGCACAAGGGAGGTCTGAGGGTCAAGATCTCAAACGGGAGGACCTCAACGGTCCAGATCAAAGGGTGTAGGGGAGGTCCTGACGAGTAGATCTCCAAAAAGGGAGATCTAACGGTCAAGATCTCAAAGGGGAGGACCTCAACGGTCCAGATCAAAGGGTGCAGGGGAGGTCCTGACCAACAGGAATATTCAAGGTTAGGAGGGTGGTCTTTACAAAAGACCAAAGAAGGATCAAGGAGGTGGTCTTTGCAAAACAACCAGAAGAGGTCCCGAAATAAAGGAAAACGCTACAAAGAAAGCAAAGCCGCTCGATTGAATCGGGCGCCCAAAGGAAAGGAACGTTCGACCATCCAAACGTTACCTCGCGATTGAGCCATCGATCAAGATTGAAGGGTGCAAAACAAAGGGCCGCTCGACCGAGCGTAATGCATCAACGGGACTAGGCCGCCCGATTTGAATCGGACGGTTAGGAGAGAAAGGGACGTCAACCAAGCTAACGTGTTCTTAGATCGGGCCATCCGAACAAAGATCGGATGGTCCTAAGGTAATGAGGGCAAAGCCTTGCTTATGACCACAAGAATCAAAGATGGGTCCAAACGCTAAGGAGGTCTTGGACCTAAGGAGATCGGAACCTTTGGATCCAACTAAGGAAGGACTCGGACGGCTAAGATCTCCAGAGAGGAGGTCCTAATGGCCGATCCTAACAAGGGAGGTCCGAGCGGCTAGATCTCAACAAGGGGAGGTCTCGAGCGGCTAGATCTCAACAAGGGAGGTCTCGAGCGGCTAGATCTCAACAAGGGGAGGTCTGAGCGGCTAGATCTCAACAAGGGGAGGTCTGAGCGGCTAGATCTCAACAAGGGGAGGTCTGAGCGGCTAGATCTCAACAAGGGGAGGTCTGAGCGGCTAGATCTCAACAAGGGGGAGGTCTGAGCGGCTAGATCTCAACAAGGGGGAGGTCTGAGCGGCTAGATCTCAACAAGGGGAGGTCTATTTGAACGCTAGGAAGGTCCAAATAGATCGAGGAGGTCTCGGGAGGGCTTTGGGAGGTCCAGAGAAACGCTAGAGCGCCCAAGAGAACCTGTGGGGTTCCAAGAGAGCGTGAGAGGTCCACGGAGGTCCAAAGAAACAAAACCAAGCGTGGCTTGAGGGACCAAAGAGGTTTTGAAACACAAACCCGAGCCGGGTCTTAATGAAAAGAAAATAAAACCCCAAGCAAGGGAGAGGTTCAACAGAGGAGAGATAAGAGAGAGGTCTAGATCTCAAAGAGATTCAAACCAACAAAGGAAGTTAAGAGAGAAGAGACAAACCAGGGGCACACAGAGAGGCTTCGAAGAACCCACACCCCAAGGGCAAAGAAAGACACCACAGAGAGCCACAACCAAAGAAGGAACACCCACAAAGAGCTTAGTTAAGGTTTGATTAATTCCAGCTTGAACTCTCCAGATTTCAAAATCTCGTGTTAAGCTTTGGATTCTCAATAAAGCCAAATGGTTACTTTTATTTTGAAAACTTGGCAAGAACTTTAAGGAAAACGGGACGTTACAAGATTCAAGCCCTCGTTGACGCTGGGAAGATTCCAGAGAAGATCCTCGTGAAGTGGTTCACGGCGATAAGCAAAGATTGGCCGTCGGGGAGGATGAGCAAATCCCCGCCTTCCAAAGCGACAGAGTGTGGCCTTCGATTGCTGCTCACCTTTCTCACACTTATACTGAAAGTGCTTTGGGGTGGAATTGGTGAATCTTGGTCCCAATTCCATCACAATGCTAAGTGTATTCGTATTTGTGTGAGGCATACCGGGAATTCCAATGACCTTGAGCTCTTTCAATACTTCGTGGACCTGCTCGACAAACCGGGATTGCCGGAAGTTGTGGTCCAAGCTCCATGATGGGAAGTCAAAGGAATATATTCAGATGTTTACTCGGTCTTCGTGGCCGGATGGAGAAAGAGGTGGTTTTACTGGAAAGTCACCTCAGAAGACAGCCTTACTTTCGAGGGGAAGACCGCCGAAAAGAAGCCTTCGTGGGATTCGACTCCCAGATATCACCAAATTGCCCCATACATTCAAGCCATCAAGGATTTGAAAGAGGGGTTTAATGGATGACATGTGGTGAAGGATTTCATCACATCGCCGAATTAGCCCTTTGAAGAAACGAGTACCTCCTATGTGGAGGTACACGGGCCAAGGGACCCACCTGTGGACTATGAGGAGGGTAAGTAGTTTTACGACTTAACTCTCGTTTGGTCTTCTTCAAAAATTGTCTAATGAATATCTTTATTTGTTTACCTAGATCTTTCGCAGCAGAGATTGACGCTCGAAGTCAAACTCATTTGTGAGAGGTCTCCGCCACTTGGAGTTGCGGTTCTCAAATTCTTGCGGTTTTATCCGCAGAGGAAAAGATGGAGCGCTTAAAGGTAATCGAAAGTTGATTTTTTTCCTTAGGACTTCATAGTTGTAGAAAAAAAACTTACGACTAGGTAGTGATCGTAGAAAATCTTACAATCAAGGAGATGTCGTAGAAAAGCTTACGACTGGATACTGGTCGAGAAAATCTTACGATCGTCGCTGATTCTTCTTCTTCTCGCTTTTCTTACGTATGTAGGTATGGAAAACCGCCAAGACGCATTTAAGAGGTCGAACTGATAACTATCGGCGCAGGGATAACAAAGGACAAGGGCTCAGCTCCTCCAACCAAGAAGCGTCGACTTACAAAAGTCGCCGACAAGGGAGGACCAAGCTCAAGTTCCTTCGTTTGACTGTGTCCTCTCAAAGTCTGCAGACGCACGGCATTATGCATGGCCGAGGTTGAAACAACTGAAGCCGAGGAGGATGAAGAACCTCTTAGGCGCAAGGCCCGCAAGGTCAAGGACATGACTACAGCAGAAGCCGAGGCTGGAGCAGCTGCAGCTGAGGAGGCTGAGGAGGTCGAAGAACCTCTTAGGCGTAAAGCCCACAAGGCCAAGGTACCTTTTTATTATGACAAGAAAACTTTCACAGTTTCTGTCACTCCTATTTTTGTCAAGCAACTAGAAAAGGAGAACTGGAAGGAGTTTATGTCTTTTGTGAAGGACAACGCTGATCCAGTCAAGCCTACTATTGAGGGTAGCGCTGCTCTTGGAGTGGTCGAGACTGATCTGGGCCCTCCGGAAAGTCAGGAGACCAAAGAGATGGTCCCTGTTCAAGATCCACGACCAGACATGGTTGTGGCCGAGTCTATTCTCCAACTTGAGCTACGACCAGACGTGATCGTAGAAAAGAAGTCGAAGAAATCTTCCGTCGGGAAGATAGCTCCCAAGTTTCTGATCAAGTCCAGGATGCAGAGGTATGTGAAATGAGCGAAAGTGTAAGAACAACATTTACCTTTTGCTTTTCACAATTTGACTTGCTTTCCTTTTGTTGGTTTTAGCTTGATTCCTTCATCCCCTGAGGAGGCTTCTATCAAGAAGCCCATTGCCACCTCTCCAGCAAATGGAGAGGTGTCAGCAGAAGTGGTCGAAGGATCGTCCACGTCCCGGGTTGTGGAAGAAGTCGTGGCTCCTGAAGTGGTTACCACAACCGCTGAGGTCGTAGCTACGGCCACTAAGGTAGCGACTACAACCACTGAGGTAGCAGCCACTACCACTGAGGTTACAGCTACGACTACTGAAATGGTTGTGGAACCAAGAGAGGCAACAGCAGAAGCTCTCGCCCAAGGTGGTGATGTACCGACCACCGTGCGGGAAAAGAAATCGCTGCACCTCCTTCCCGGTATCCAAAGAGAAATCGCATTTTAATCAAGATGAGGAATACTTCAACTTCTGTTCTAATTTCTTTGGCCCTGCTTCCATAGTGGGGTCTTCTGCTTTTAGATCTCGCCATCGAGTCTCTCATCCCAAAGACATTCCCAATAGAGGGGAAACTTTTGACAATGAGCGCCTTGAGAAGGTTTGGTGGGATCAAGTCGAGAGAGTGGACATGCTGAAGAATCCAGAGCTGGTTTACTCGATATTTGCTCGATCAACCATGAGTGTAAGTATTTAATGATACTTATGCATGTGGTCTTCCCTTATTTCTTACTATCTTTCTTTCTGCAGAAGGCTCTAGAACAAATTGCCGTTGTTGGTGAATATCACTGACAACTTCTAGAGCTACGACAGGAAAAAGAGGAACTCTGCAAACAGGCAGAGAGGTGATAAGTCACTATTTTTCGTAGTTGTTTTCGACTTGACTACTTATATAGTGCTTACGGGGTTTGTCGTGGAAAAACTCACGAATAGGTACTAGTCGTAAAAGGCTTACGACCAGATGCTTTGTCGTAGGAGAACTTACGACTAGATCCATGGTCGTAGAAGAACTTACGACTGGATCAATGGTTGTAGAAGAACTTACGACCAATTTAATAATGTTCATGCTCACTTTTAACCTTTACAAAGTTAAATAGCTTATTTAAAGACCCTAGCCGACTCACTCGATTATGAAAAAGAGGAGTCGAGAAAGCTATGGAAAAAGTAGAATTCTCTTGAAGAAGCTTAAAGAAGCCAACTCGCAGAATCGAAAAAGTGCGTGAAAGGATAAACAAGAAGTGCCGAACTTAAGATCGCTTATGTTGTTGATTTTATCTCGATTGTTGCCTCTTTTAGAAAAAGAAGATGATATGAGAAAACCTGTAATGAAGTCAAAGATAAAATCGTGGTTATTCACGAGATTTTCAGATTCCAAAGATAAAGATCAAGAAATTACGAGGTTAAAATCCCGACTATCGAAGCAATTTTTACTGTAGTCCTTACGAAGTTCTTTCCTTTTCTTACTCCCATTTTTTTAGAAATGGACCTTGAACTAGGAAGGCTCGAGACCAAGTCGTGGATAAAACCTTGATCTATCACGAGACCGTCGCATTGCTAAGACAAATGCAGAGGACATCAAATCATGGGAGAAGAGGCATGTCGATACCATTGCTTCCCATAATGCAGAAATCGAGAAGTTAGATTCTCAACTAGCAGGTAAGGAAATCTTTTACTTGTGATTATTTTTGTTTTCTCTTCCTCTAGGAGTTTATTTTTGCTTGACCAGTCTTATTCTTTTCAGAGCAAGTGGTCGAAAACAAACAACTCCGTGAGGCTTCGACTCGTACTCAATAGGAGATGGAGGCGATGAAGATTAATCTTCAAGGCAATATCACACTCCTGAACAATGTACTTGGTGAGCTACGCACTGAGGGAAAAGCTCCTCAAGATGATACGATAGCTGCTCACGTAAGTACTATTGGGGAACAAGTCGGGACTTTACAAGAACGGTGACCACTCAATGCCAACCAAGCCGAAGTCGATAAAGGAGGCGGTCGAATCCGCAGTAGTTATGCATTGGCAAAACTTAAAGCCCCAAATTTTAATGTGCAACCCATCGGTTAACTTCGATCGCCTCGAGGCGTATAAGTCGTCTCGATAGAAGAAATGCAATCGCTGGTTCGGAAGGTTTCGGAGGAGATGCGACCGGCTCTCCTCTTCGAGTAGTTTGTAACAAACCTGTGAAAAACAAGCTTTTGTTGATGTATTATATAATCCATCTTGTTTCCTGCATATCATCTTGTCGAGTAGGTAGTAACTCAAAAGATAATTAACGAATGAAAGACTAAGAATTGAAGTCAAATTAATAACTTTATCCTAGCCCCTGACTATTTGCTTAGTTTGTTTAGACAAACTAAGTAAATAGTATTAAAAAGGGTTTCTGAAAACAGAGAGATTTGGTTAACTTGTAGTTTTTGGTCACGACTATCATGCACTGGTCGAAAAAAGTGGGAACGAATTGACACTAGGAAGTTCTTTCTAGTGGGCAGGACCACGTGCAGAGAGGAAAGTCTTCGACTAGGTGATGTTACCATCTCCGACTAAATTATTTTAATCGAGAACAGCAACTTGAGTTAAACAAACATCCAGAGGACTTCAAAAAATTCGTCGCCCTTATTTGGAGGACTCGATAAGTCCATCCCCGTAGCAAGAGTAGGAAATCGAACAATGCTAGGAAGTTCCTTCTAGTGGGCAAGACCACGCAGAGAGGAGAGACTTCGACTAGATGTGTTTCTTCCTCCGACTTAGTGGAGACGAATCGAATACACCAAAGTCAGCTTGAATAAATCTAAAAGTGCACTCGCTAGAATACTTTTCAAAAGAACTCAAGAAATAATCTAAGGTGAAAAAAGTTGGCTTTTTAAAAATATTTCACTAAATAGAACCCGAGATCTTTGTGTTGGCAAAGAAAAGTGAGTAACGAGTCGATACTAGGAAGCTCCTTCTAGTGGGCGTGACCACGCAGAGAGGAGAGACTTCGACTAGATGATGTTACCTTCCTTTCGACCAAAGATAAAGGCAATCGGGTGTTTGGAATGTAGTCGAAAGATTATGAAAGCACTACTCAAAATTAAGACAATAGAGGTAGAAAGAACCCGAGCCTTTATTGTCTCGAACAGTTAGTTACACATAAAACTTATGTGAATCGGGTCGATGTTCCAAGAATTCGAGAGAACTCCGCCGCCTTCCATTGCCAATCGCATGCACTCGCCGAATAACTTTGACTATCGTAAGGACCTTCCCACTTGGAAAAAGTTTGTTCCCATTAGACTTGGATTGGCAGAGCCTCAATACTAAGTCACCTACAAAGAAGGTCTGCGAGGTTGGACCTTATGATCGTAGTATCTGCAAGCAGGCTTGTTGGTAGACCGCGAACGGATTAAGGCCTGGTTTCTCCTTTCTTCGAGTAGATTAATATCATCCGCCAAGTTGTTCCCGGTTGGAGTCTTTGAAAGTTTTGACTCGTGTTGATCGATCTTCGTTCTAGAGGAAGCATGGCTTCATTCAAGACCGTAAAAATGGTGTTTCACCAGAGTCTGACCGGTAGTCGCATTTAACCGCCCATAATATCGAGGGTAACTCTTGTACCCAAGCCCCGAGCGCTTGATGAGCCGGGTCAAGACTCGGTCTTAATTCTCTCATTATTTGGTTGTTTGCACGCTCGATCGCCCCATTACTTTGGGGATGGGCCATGTACATAACACAACTTGGTGCCTGAACTCGTCAGAAAATTTTTGAAATTTTGCGCCGAAAATTGCTTACCATTATCTGTAATTATTCGACTCAGACTCCAAATCGAGTAATTACGATCTCATCATAAACCGCTTTTGCCGCTCGTTGTTATCCCAACCACGTGTTCGGCTTCAATCCATTTTGTGAACGATCAATAGCCACAAAAGGAACTCAAACCTCCGGAGCTTTGGGGAATGGTCCTAGGATATCGAGACCCTGTGTTGCAAAAGGCCAAGATAGAGGTATCGCTTGTAATGCCCGAGCTGGTTGGTGTATTTGCTCGCTATGAAATTGGCATTGGACACACTTTTTAACCAACTCTTTAGCATCGTAAAGGGTGTTGGTACAAGAAAATCTTGTCGAAAGGCCTTACCGACCTACCGCTCAGAGGAAGCATGATTTCCACAGATGCCACCATGTATGTCGTGAAGGAGTGTTAATCCTTCGCTCATGAATGCATCGCATGAGCACCCCTTGAGTACCTCGCTTATAGAGGACTCCTTCAACCAAAGTATACATTTTGGCTTTTCGATAAGCGATCCGCCTCGAGATCATCTTGGCATGTAACCCTTCGAAGATACTCATAGATGGGCGCCATCTATGTATCCTCGTATTCTAGAGAGGCCGCCTCAATAGGAGGTGTCTCGGTTCGTCGACCGCTGACGCGCTCGAGTTGTTCCAACAAGACTCCTTTTGGTACTACAGATCGAAGAAGCTATTTGAGCAAGCCGGTCTCATGAGGAAATTATCCTTTCGAGGGATGAATTGTGCCTCAAACCTAAAAAATGTTTTTCTAGCTTACGACTTCCGATAAATACCGAGACATTGCTCAAGTTAGAGCACCGTACACTTTTCCGACTTGATTCACGACTAGTTGAGAGTCTCCTCTCACGAGTAGTCGACGAATCGAGAGCGCCACGCTCAGATGCCGCCTAGCAAACCTTCAGATTCTCGCCACGCTGTTAGTGGCCCGAAAGTTTAATTGTATGGCATACTTTAAGGTCTCTCCTAGGAGATACCAGACCACCCCACTTTCGAGCCACTTAAAGTAAGCGACCGTCAGTACATCGCCCATCGGGTCGTGGGAATCAGATCGGGATCCCAATGTGTTCAGATTTGTCCATTCGGCGACAAAGTCCGCCAAGATCTGGGATTTAACAAACTGCTCGACACGAATAGATGTCGAACTCCCCACGTTCGACCGACCATTTTGCCATGCGCCCCGCTGCTTCCTATTCTCGAGGATCGCTCCCAAGGGAAACTCGACGCAGACAACTATTTTGTGCGCTTGAAAATAATGTCGCATTTTCTCGAAGACATGAGGAGGGCATATAGAAGCTTTTGGACCCGAGGGTAACGCCCTAGGCCTATGTAAAACTTCACTTACGAGTAAACCGGTCGCTGTACGCTTTCATGTTCTATGACTAGTATCGCGCCATCGCCTGCGTGGCGTGGCTAGGTAAATTAAGAGTGTTTCTTCCGCCTTGAGAGACCGTAATAGGAGCACTCAGAAGGTACCTCTTGACATCCTCAAAGGCAGCTTTTGCCCTTTCGACCACTCAAAACCTTCATGTTTCCTTAGAAGTTTAAAGAAAGGTAGTCCTTTTCTCCTAGTCGTGCGATGAAACGACTTAAATCCGCCATGCACCCCGTGAGTTTCTCGGACTTCTTTCCTTGTGGTTGAGGGTGCATTTGGAGAATGGCATTTATCTTTTTGATTTGCTTCGATTTCTGATAGATACTAGGAATCCAAGCAATTTTCTCAAGAGATTCCAACACACACTTCTCGTGATTGAGTTTTAAGCGATGTTTTTCGAGATTGTCGAATGTTTCTTGTAGGTCAAGAATATGATTAAGTCTCTTGATGCTTTTAACGACTAAATCATCAACATAGGCCTCTAGATTTTGGCCTAATTGAGATGAAAAGTCGCTTGCATCAAGCGCTGAAAAGAAGCCGCATTTTTAGACCAAATGACATTTTGACATAGCAAAATATACCAAATGGTGTAATAAATGCGGTCTTTTCTTCATCGCCTAGACACATATTGATCTGGTGGTATCCGCATTATGCATCTAAAAACTTAACATTTCACAACTTGCAGAGAATCAACCAACCGATCGATGCGAGGTAAAGGAAAATCGCCTTTTGGACAAGCTTTATTAAGATCAAGAAAGTTCACGCACATACGCCCATTTGCCGCTTGACTTTCTAACCATTACAAGATTAGCCAACCATTCTCGGTGGTTGACCTCTTATAAAGCCTACTTTAAGTAGCTTATCCAACTCGATTTGATAGCATCTCGCCGATCAGGGTAAATCTCCGTAATTTTTGTTTTACGGTACTTTGTCGCCGTAGCTAGCTCGTGCTCGATCACCTCCCCGGGACTCCGGCATGTCGGATGCTTGCCACGCCAAGACATCTGCAAGTTAGCTCTGAGGAAGGTGATGAGGGCGCCTTCCTACTTGGGGTCGGAAGTATCCCGATGCGAACGATCTTCGAGGGCTCCTCAGGCCCAAAGGAACCTCTTTGACCTTGTCGCTCGGCTTTGGTGTAGTTTTTAGGCTTCACTTGCTAGTCGAAGGTCGATTTTCTTCTCGAGTTGGTATTTGTCCAACCATCTCGAGGGATCAACGGCCGCAGTATGCGCCATCTTCTTGTCACAATGAATTGTGATTACTCCTTTGGGACCTCGCATCTTAATACATTGATATCCATAATGAGTAGCCATTAGAATTTTGCCAAAGTTGGTCGTCCGAGTATGGCGTTATATGCCGATCAAAATCGACCACATCAAAGGAGATTTTCTCTGTCCTGAAATTACTTGGTGAACCAAATGTTAAAGGAAGAGAAACTTGGCCAATTGGTTTGGCCGATGATCCCGGTACGATCAAATGGAAAGAGTATCACACCGGTCTTACCTTAGTCCTCGGTACTTGCATCTCGCCCAGGCACTCGTGAATAAAATATTTAACGAGTCGCCACCATCAACCAAAACTCGATTGACCCGACAATTGTTGATGGTGGGTTCGACCACGATCGGATACCGACTGTCGAAGTCGAAGGAATCGGCGAACACCCTTCTCAAAGGAGATGGTGACTTCCACCACTTCGTAATTTATTGACAAGAGGAGGATCTATGGAGTTTACCTCACGCTCAGCAGACCTTTAAGTCGTTGTTTTGATTCATATGCCGATGATCCCGTAGATGTGCTCGACGGTGTGTTGCGGATCCTAGAACGGCATCTCCTCCTCGTCATCCGAGGACTTATGACCACTTGTTTGTCCCACCGCCGAGAGTGGGAAGTGGTCCTTGTCGCTGTAGTAGTCTTCAAGCTTTCGCTGAAAGACCCTATAGCTATGGAAGGTCATGTCCTTCCTTTTATGGAAAGGACACCACCTAGGCTTATCATTTTTTGATCGGGCGCTTACCTTTGCCTCGGTCGAAGCGCGGCTTGGAGGTGCGTGGTCTTTATCATTCACACCAAAACCTCCTTAGAACCGCGGCTTGGAGTTTTTGACCCTTCGCTTTGTTCTTGGACTTTTTGCTTTCTTATCTTTCTTCTTACCAATGTCGCCTCGCTCTCGAGAGGTATTGTCTTCGATCGATTGTGTTGTTCCACTCGACCGCCTCAAAGGTAGTCGCATACCGATCAGCCATCTCAAAGAGTTTGGTGACAGTGGTAGGTAGATTTAAAGCAATATCTTCTGTTATCCTTCTACTACGGACTCCTTGCTTGAAAGCCCCGATGACGATGAGTCGAAACTTCCTAATTGAATTACGAACCCGACTAAAGCGCTTGATGAATTGGCGCAAGGTCTCGTTGTCGCTCGTCTTATCCGTGCAAGTCGCCCTCCTTCCTGTATGATTGTAAGTGCTTGAAATTCGCCAAGAGAAGGTCGCAGAGGTGTTGCCAAGAATAGATCGACTCGAGTGGTTGGTTCAATAACCACGATCGAAAGCGCACTCTTCGAGTACAGCTTGGAAGGTAATTTGCCATCACATGTTCTCCTCCTTCGCCGCTTCTGGACAAATTGCTAGTAGATTTGAAGGAATTCGATGGGATTTTGGGATCCATCAAATTTTTCCATGTTCACCGGTCGAAAAGCGGCGGCCAAATAAATTTCTGAGATCAAAGTAGACCGCCCGACATCCAATAATAACTTCTTGATGCCTCCTTTGCGTGAAAGAATGGTTGATATCATCGTGGTCGCATCGACGATACCCAAGAAAAAGTTGACTCGACCTATGATAGGTCTCACCCCACGAGGGAATACTCCTTGTAGTTCATCCGCCGTGCAGATTTCCATGCTGAATGGTGAGCGATCATCTCCGAGGGGTTTGTTGATCATCGCCGCTCGAAAGACATTTCTCGAGTAGGAGATCGATGCGACTTCATCGCTAAGCGCCGATTCCTCCGTGGTGATATGTTCGATCGACCGGTAGTCAAGAAGTAGTGTTGCTACGACTTCTGAATGATGTCGGCGAGGTGCTTCCACTTTGCCATCGTGGGACCGGTTTTGTGCGATCTCCTTGACGAAGAGATCGCATCTGGCGCCAGCGAAGTTCTCGAGTTGGATTCTCGAGCAAGTCATTGATGTGCTGGAGTTCTTGAGCTTCTTCTGACTGATATTGAATGTGCCCAAGCAAATTCTTCTGGGCTGCAATCTTCTTTCGTCGAGTAGCCGCAAGATCTTCCATGTCAGACTCTTGAGACTGTCTCAATGAAGTGCGAGTATGTCGAGGATTTTCCTCACGTTCATGAAGGTGTTGGTCGTGTCCGCCATCGGTGGTGCCCTTGCCACTACCACGAGGGGGCGCAGTGCGTGATCTTCGGGGAGAGTCCCTAGCTCGGTCTCTAGGAGAGTGATCTTGATCCGAGGGAAGGACGAAGACCTCTCGTTGACGATTCTCACTTGCGCTCGAGGCCTCCCCGCTTGAGGAGTAGTCGAGAGACACCATCTGGCGACTTGGGGCAATCCTCCGTAGGGAACTCGGGTTATAACTGCCTCCGCCCGCAGTGTGATCTGCGAAGAGATGGTCGAATTTGCAGAAAAGCATGCTTGATCCCGCCTCTCTCAAGGCCATCCAGAGAGAGGATCACCAGATGTCGGTGAAGTCCTAGAATTGTAGCTTCCAGAACTTGCCTCACCAAGTCGGGATCGCCTTTAGGGGGACTCTTGACACTTCGAGGAAAAACTCTCATCGTGTTGTGAGTCCACTGGTGTAGTCCCGGTCGATTGACCCTTGTCCTTTGAGAGGGTAGATTCCTCCCTTGACGCATCGTTGTGGGGATAAGGTTCCTCCTCAACTCCATCACGCATTGTCTCTCGGATCTCATGAAGATCCCTGAGGCAAGAAGCATTCATTGATGAGTCAATACTGCTCAGAATAGAAACCGCATCCATGTCGACGCTCACAGACCGCCAAATCGAACCAGCCTTCCTCGCTCCATTCTCCTGCCATGAGTGCATGAGATTTAGGAAAAAGAGAGTATGTTGACAAGAAATTACCGGAAGATCCCCACGGTCGGCACCAACTGTCGGTGTTTTAGAACCGATCTTACGTAAAGATTGTTTGATTCGGGGGGTCTCCTAGAATGGAATCACACAAAGAGATTGACACGGGAATTTTTATATGTGTTCAGCCTTCTCAGGAGAGAATAACAACCCTACTCTGTGTGTGTATGGTATTGAGTGTATTCTCAACAATCAGAGAAAAACTAAGACTATTACGATGATAGTGCTTGTCTTCCGATGGCCCTTGATAGCGTGTGTCACGCCTTTGATTCGATCGTCCTTTCCTTCTCTCGATTGCCGCTTTTATATAGTCCGTGAAGGAGTGGCGCTTCCCGTGAAGTGGCGCCGATCACATCCTCGTAACGGGTGCATGTTGGCAAGAATCACCGCATATTAACTCCTCCACGCCTACCGATAGCTATATATCGAGATAATGGAGCATTACATGCTATTACTTCGCAGAGTAACAACAGATGATGATCGCTTGAATTCCTTAATCAATTGGACCCACTCGCCTCAGAGGTTTAATTGATTATAAGGTGATCGTATTTGATTCGGTCGAGAAGAACTTATTTATCATAAGGTAGTCGAGCAAGACTTACGACTATGGGGTAGTCGTAGCATGACTTACGACTATGGAGGTGGTCGTAGAAGAACTTACGATCACCTAGTAGGCTCCTCCCTTATAAAATTAAGGGGTATACTCGGGGACCATATGACGTCATATTTATCTATAATAAGAATTATAGATAAAAGATAAAATGAGGATTATTAGATCCTCGTCAGTACTACTACAAGTAGAGCAATCGGTGAAACACCATTCGCACTAGTCTACGGTGCAGAAGTTGTGCTACCTAGTGAGATTCAGCTAGGGTCCACACGTATAGACCTCCTAGATCAAATAAATCAGGGAAATTTGCATGAAGATGATGTCAATATGCTAGAACAAAGACGTGATCGCACACTATTGAAATCGGTTACCTATCTGCAAGGGCTGAAACGCTACTATAATAGAAGGGTTCGTCCAAGAACACTTCATGTGGGTAACCTGGTCCTGAGATGCATCTAGAACCAAGCCAACTTGAACAAGTTGTCCTCTAGATGGGAGGGTCCATATACTGTAGTCTCTGTCACTAGGCCAGGATCAGTTAGATTAGCCATGGAGGATGGCCGTGTTTTATCTAACACATGGAACATTGAACATCTTCAAAAATTCTATGTATAAGTATCTTTTTTCTATATTATATAAGTTCAGTTGTCATTTTACTGACAATATTATATTAATTTTTTTCGTATCATTTCGCATACATGATCACCATCTTTTATAAGTGTCTACGGTTGATCAATTTCGCTCATGGGTCATAGTGTCTTTACTTATCAAATGGCCATCAGTATACATTTGGGAAATGACGACTGTTTGAGACCTCTTCTATAAGCCAATTCTCATTGCATAAGAGTCCAACAGTTTGACTTCATCTTTCTGAATATACACTGGTCCAGATAATTGATTTTGTAACAGATATCCTGATCCTAACACATTTGTTCACCCAAAACACTTCTCCCATTGCCGGACACAGTGTTCCAGGCGGGGGGTTACACATAGCAAAATATACGGAATTCAACTTGCAAAAATAATTTAATTTGCAAACACATGTCAGTCAACTTCTAACAAATAATTACTATTATCATACACCAAATCTTTTCATTATCCCAAACAATTTTAAAAAAAGCATGTGTATCATTACAATATCATTTTTGTACGCTTGACCTAGGAGTACATGAGGAAATGGCAGGAGCACTAGCTTCAATATTCCTGATGATCTCCGCCACCACTGGTGTGATCTTGGCTTGAGCCGCAATACCTGCCTCTTTTGTCTTGAAGTTGGGCACAGGGACAAGCTTCCGAAGATCGACATAATCCCCATAAATGACATCAATCTTTAACAAGACTCAGTTTAAAGCTTGACCCATTGCTCTCGTCAAAGATTGATATATGGTAGTCTTCAGAGCAGGTATGTGTTTTTTTAATATATGTAATTTGAGTATAAATGTCATTCCTAAGGTCGTCCAAGGTCATCTTGGTTAAGTAGAGGAGTTACGGAGCCTTCGTTGTTTTTTGCGATTTCTCGAGAGAAGCCAAATCCGAGAAAAGCTATTTTCAGAATCGTAGTAATTTCCTTGCCACCTTCATCAAAGTATCCACCTTCTTTTTAAGTTCTTGTACTGCAAAGACGACTGCTTTTTTCACTTCCTTCAAGTCTTGAATCAAGATCTTTGTTAGAAGAGGTCTTCAAGATCCTCTTTGCCTTTTCTAGTTCTAAGAAAGAACGAAAAAGAGAATAAAATTTATGATTGCAAATAATAGGTCAAATGCTCTGTAAGAAATAAAGAGAGGTTCTTTACCTTCTTTCTCCTTAATGAGCATCTTGTTCTGCTCAAAGAGATCATGATTTTCTTTAGATTGTCTGCCTAGGATCTCTTGTAACTTTTCATTCTTCTGAGTCGAGCGGCAGATCTCTTCCATTTTTTTTGCCATGACCACTGCACTCTTCTCAGAGATTTTCTCCGCCTCAGACAATTTTAATCTGAGAGCGTGAAGTGCATATTTAGCATTTTCTTGTCTGGCCTTCACAAGTAAATACTCCCTATGAAGTAAACAAAGGCATTAGTTAATTATTTAATTAGAATCTTACGATTGAATAATAATTTTCTATGCTTACATCTCTTTCTCCTCTACAAAAGTTTTAATCTCCTCTACCAGGTCAATATTGACTCTCCAGTACCTTTTGACAAATGTCATGAGGTCCTAGAGGTCCTTCTTTTTAGCTCTGGGAGGGGAACTTTCTAGAGGAATTTCATCCTCAGGTTGATCCAATTGAACTGCATTTAAAAACTCCTCCGTTGATCAAGATCGTATCTTGCGGCTCCTAAAGACATTCTATGAGTCAGGTCTATACTAGTAAATTCAAAATAAAATTACCAAGATAAAAAAGCTTACCAAGATATGGTCATCTTCATCTTGAGCTTTAGTGGTCTCTTGGACCACCTCTTCTGTCTGATCCTCTAGGGATGTCCTTTCAGTTTACACCTCTATGTCATGTGGCATCTCCTTGGATGTCCTAGTAGTCATTGTCAGGACGTCCTGGACCACTTCCTCAGTGGTCCGAGGAGGTATTTCCGTTGGCAGAATCTTTTCTGCCGGGGATTCCTCCATTGCCAATACAAAAAGAGGTTTGGTTATTTCAAAAGTCAAAATTATAAAGTTATAATAAAAGAACTTATTCGATCTCGAAGCTACTTTCGCTAAAAAGCGACATAAAGTCCTCATTCACACTGAAAGTAGGTTCTCTCCTTTGCTCTGATGAGGAGGGAACCAAGGCCAGGGAGGTCCTTGGCCTTGGAACTCTCTGAAGAGGGACCTCCTCTTCGGACTCTTCTGACGATCCTTCACCTTGGACCATCCCAGCTAAGAAAGTTGATATAGAAGACATTGGCTGGGGGTTAGAGACATGTCGGGAAATAGAAGTCTTTACTCTTGTTTTCAATACCTCGCGGGTAGAAGGTCTCGAAGGAGTTGGGATTGAAGCAAGAGGCCTTGGGGGAACTAAAACTGGAGCAGGTGCAGGTTTCATCTTCTTTGGCGCAATAGGAGGTCTGGAAGTAATCCTTGCACTCTTTGCCAAAGAAGGAGAAGAGCTCGCACCGACATCTGAGATGGGACGTTTCTTTGATGTCATCTGTCCAGAAATATACAAATTAGGAAAGAGCAAATTTACTTCTTGTGTCTATTTAATTTCTATGAATACTTGCCACTGAGCGATCTTTCCTAAGTGATAAAGTCTCCCCAATCAAGCTTGAGGGCTGTGCTTCTGTATCGATCGGTTCCTTTTCTAGAACCCGATCCTTTAACAGGACTGAGGTCCTAGCTAGGACCTCATCATTTCAAAGAGTTGCAGTATAATGAACAATTACTTTACTTAAACTATGAAAATTCAGTTTGAGTAAAAAGATAAATAAGTTGTTACCATTTTCAGGGATATCATAATTGCTGGATAGTATTTCCCTCTTCTGTAGGGGGGAAGATCTTGTTCTTGAGGAAGTCATGGACAACCTTTCGTCTAGTTAGACATCCCTCTACCAAGTTGCTGATCACCAAGGCTACCCTTTTCTCATCATCTGAGAGCTTGATCTCCTTGTCAGCAGCTCGGCTTTTTGAGGACCACTCCGGTGGTGCATTACGATTGTAAGTAATCCTACTCTCTTTCGGAACTTTGGAATAAAACCATTCCTTGCTCCATATTTGGCTAGCATCTTTTGTAGCCAAGAAGGGAAACATCCTCTTGCTGGCATCTTGAAATTTGAAATAAAAAGAGCCCAAAGCACCAGCACCTTTCTTGTTGCGAATGATTTGATAATAAAATCTAAACAGACGCAGACTAGGGGCTATCCATAAAAATGCCTCAAACATGTGGGCGAAAATGCTAAGTACCAGAACTGAATTTGGTACAAGATGAACTAACTCAATTTCATAATGATTAAGAACTTCAATAAGGAAATCAATCTCAGGCAAGCGAAGGCCTGTCGGGAGATAGGGCACGAAGAGTACCGTGAAACCGGCCAGAGGGTTTGGTTCAATCTACCTCCCCGATGCACACCACTCGATGAGAGCTTTCTCTGGTAGATGCCCGTCCTACTCTAGTCCTTTGAGCTCCTCCACGGACAACATTGATGATTTCCATCCCGCCATTGTCTCAGTTCAATGGCGGACTCAGGGATCCTTCTCTTCGAAGGTTCGTGAAGGACGAAAGGCTCTCGATGAAAAGGAAAAGTAAAAGCGACTGGGTAAAAATGTGCCTAAGGAGAGGTAAAACATCGATACATATATACCCTTGGTGCATTTAAAACCCACTACTTCTACAGCACAACTAATGCGCCTTGATTAGCGGTGACATGACAACTCATGTCTAGTCAAGGAAGTTGTTCCGCGCGTTAGAGATGTGTAAGAAAAAGTAGTTAAAAAGTTTTTTTTCTATTTTTTCAAAGTTATCTTCATCCCATAACCATCGCGGGTGGAGAGGAACAAAACTGCTTAACATAGAAGTTACCTCGATATACGTTTCGAGAGAAGTTTGCTTGATCATCGGGATTTCCTTCCATCAATACCTTGAAGACTTTAATCCATAGAGCAAACTGACTGTCCGACCACCTTAAAATAAAGGTGATCGAAAAGTCAATTTGGTCCGTGGATACTGTATGTTGTATGCTCTAACCATAGGAAGAGAAATACCAAAGCAATATGAGTTCGTACTCATGAGAAACTTTGAGAACAGAGATCTGATGGAAGTTTCTAAAGGAATGTTTCTTATTCTTGCCCTTTTTGTGGTTATTTATAAGACCAGTAACCTATGGTAGAATTGAATAAACCAAAGTGAAGTCCAATGATAAGATTCTATTAGAGTTTGTTCCTAATAAATCGTCAAGACTAAAACGATTTGAAACCTTCTGGAATTACTCTCATAAGTATATACTACCGACGCCCCGCTTCAGAAGGAAAATAGTTATTTACAACTCAAGTAAAACTATCTTCTTGACCAAGTCTAGTTCTAGTCAAAAACCTTTTCAAGTAAGTTATTTTCACTTGAAGTTGAGGGGCTAGCTGACGAGGATTGTTGACTAGTCAATTATTCGAGTATATCTTTATTTGCTTATTTATGAATAAGCCGGGTTTTTACTGATCCCAAATTAGCTTTCTAGGCCCAAGAATAATTAAGCAGTCAGAAGGTAGGCCTAAAAGTCTTTTTCTTTGACTGTTCTCAAAACCTCTTCCAGAGGTCCGATTGGACCTCCTCTATAGATTCCTTCGGACCACTCTAGGACCTCTCCCCCACAGAGGATGTCCTAGAAAGTGGTTACCCACGTGTGGTTAATTACAGCTACACGTGGAGATGTTGGCTATAATGGTCACCACGAAGAGACGCAACTATTGGCTCGAAGAGACGCAACCATTGGCGCAAAGAGGCACCACTGCGACAAACTGCCAATGCTTGTAGAACTATAAATAGTCCGATCTATGTGCCTTTGTAACACAGATTCTCATCCAAGCCCTAATCCACATGCATTCACAGTCTTTTTCCCTGTAATCAGAGCATACTCTTTCCAATATATATCACCATTTTGAGTCCTTTAGCGAATAGATAGTAATTTCCATTTTCTTTTATATTCTTGTTTGTCCGTTCTATGATGACAGTCCCGGACGTCGACAGTGCCCTTTCCATAAAAAGGAAGGACATGACCTTCGCAACTACTGAGTTTTACAACGAAAACTCGAGGACTACTACAACGGCAAATGATCGCTTCCTACACTCGAGGAGGTAGGGCAAGCGAGTGGTCGTAAGCAGTCAGACGATGACGAGGAGATGCCATTCCAAGATCCTGAGCATACCATCGAGCATATCTATGGGGGATCATCGGCATACGAGTCAAAATGACAGCTTAAGTCTGCCGAACGCGAGGTAAACTCCATTGACCCCCCCTCTTATCAATAAACTGCTGAAGTGGTCGGAAGTCACCATCTCTTTCGAGAAGAGTGACTGCCCGTTCCCTTCTACTCGACCAGGTCGGTTTTCGACCATGGTCGAGCCCACCATCAACAACTGTCAGGTAAATTGTGTGTTGGTTGACAGTGGCAGCTCGTTAAACATCTTGTTTACGAGTACCCTAGATGAGATGCAAGTACCTAGGACCAATGTAAGACCAGTACGATACTCTTTTCATGGGATTGTACCAGGGTCTTCAACCAAACCTATTGGTCAAGTTTCTCTTCCTTTAACATTTGGTTCGCCCAGCAATTTCAGGACAGATAAAATCTCCTTTGATATGGTCGATTTCGATACGGCATATAATGCCATACTCGGACGACTAACTTTGGCACAATTCTTAATGGCTACTTATTATGGGTATCAATGTCTTAAGATGCTAGGTCCCAAAGGAGTAATCACAATTAACTGTGATAAAAGATGCTGCATACGTGTGACCGTTGATCCGTCGAGATGGTTGGCCAGATACCAACTCGAGAAGAAAGCAAGGAGCAACCTTTGACCAAGCAGTCGAAGCCTAAAGCTGCACCTAAGCCGAACAACCAGGTCAAAGAGGTTCCTCTGGATCCAGAGGAGCCCTCGAAGACTGTTCGCATCAGGGATACTTTCAACCCCAAATAGGAAGACACCCTCGTCACTTTCCTCTGAGCTAACGTAAATGTCTTCGTGTGGCAAGCATCCGACATGCCCAGAGTCCCTAGGGAGGTGATCAAGCACAAGCTAGCTTTATGGCCTAACAAGATACCTGTAAAACAAAAATTACGGAGATTTGCACCTGATCGACGAGATGCTATCAAATCAGAATTGGACAAGCTACTTAAAGCAGGCTTTATAAGATAAGTTGACCACCCAGAGTGGTTGGCCAACCCTATAATGGTTAGGAAGTCTAATGGCAAGTGGCGAATGTGTGTAGACTTCACTGATCTCAATAAAGCTTGTCCAAAAGATGATTTATCTTTACCTCGTATCGATCAGTTGGTTGATTCTACTACTGGTTGTGAAACATTAAGTTTTCTAAATGTATATTCGGGTTCCCAAGGCTTCATGCAAGCTCTTCCAAAATCTAGATGTGAACTGCAATCCTCTATCAGACACTATCCTTTTGGGCACTCCATGTAAACAGACGATCCTGGCTATATATAACTCTGCCAATTTACTGCTTCTGTAAGTGGCCTTTATAGGTATGAAGTAGGCCACTTTAGTTAAACGGTCAATGACAACCTGGATGGAATCATATCCCGATTGGGTCCTAGGCAATCCAGTGATAAAATCCATGCCTACTTGTTCCCACTTCCACTCGAGAATAGGTAAAGGTTGTAACAGTCTAGCGGCTCTTTGATGTTCTACTTTGACTCTTTGGCATACATCACATTGTGCAACAAATTCAGCAATCTCTCGCTTCATACTGACCCACCAATACTTTTCCTTTAGATTATGGTACATCTTGGTACTGCTCGGATGAATGGAGTAAGGCGATTCATGGGCTTCTTTCAGAATCAACTGTTTTATCTCTTGGTGATCTGGCGCACAGATGCGCCTACCGAACCAAATTGTACCTTGCTTATCTTCGGAAAATCCTAGGGCTTTGCCTCTTCTCATATTCTTCTTGATTTCTTTGATGTCTTCATCTTCTTTCTGCTTCTCTCTGATTTGATTCTAAACAATCGGTTGCACTTCTAAGGTGTTTACACAACCCTGGTTAACAATCTCCAAGTTCAGATGCCTCAACTCTTCATACAATCTTGGCTGACTTTTCTGAGCCAACGCAATGTTGCAACACCCTTTTCGACTCAGGGCATCTGCCACTACGTTTGTCTTGCCTGGATGGTAATGGATTCCAAGGTCATAATCCTTTATCAGTTCTATCCATCTCCTCTACCTGAGATTGAGTTCCGACAGGGTGAATATGTACTTCAAACTTTTGTGATCCGTGAAAATCTCACAACGATTACCGATGAGGTAATGCCGCCAAATTTTCAAGACATGCACAATTGCAGTTAATTCCAAGTCATGCGTTGGGTAATTTCCTTCATGAGGCTTCAACTCGTGAGATGCATAATCCATGACTCTTCCTTTCTGCATTAGCACACATCCAAGGCACTAACGAGAGGCGTCACAGAAAACTTCAACACTACTACAAAACAGGCTATAGTAGACGCCCATCACAAAGGAACCGCTCGTGTTGGGTATTGCCGACCTCGCGAGTGGCGCGTGAAGCCTATCACGCACGGTATTTTTAGAACCGCTCGCGGATAGTCATCTCATCACGACGGTTTGTAAATAGAACCGCTCAGGATATATACGCATTTCGCTCTATTCACAAACCGCTCGTGGTATATCTCAATCACGCAGGCGGTTCTAGTTTGGAACCGCTCGTAATATCACGCATTCGTTCTTAATAAAGACCGCTCGTGATTGGGGATTATCACTGCACGGTTTTTAGTGAGAACCGCTCAGGATATTATACGCACGGTTCAACTAGAACCGCTCGGAAAATTATTATCACTGCATTTGCTTCTATTAAAAACCGCTCGTGATATCCTCGCTGGGTATAAATTGAGCGCGACACTCTCGCCAAGACCGCCGCTATGTCCATCGCAGATCGCCGGTGCCGGTGTGCCTCGCCATCGCCACGCGCTGTTTGATAACAACCACCGTCACTGGGCTCCACTTAGATCTCGCTAGCTAGCTTCTCCCAGTGCCGTGCCACTTTCCCGCCTCTAGCTCCTCCCTAATTAAACAGATGAAGTAATACTAATTATCCTTTATCCACTCTATTGATTATTGAATTTCCTTATTTTGCTACTCTGCACATAGATCCTAATGTTTTGTTTTTTTGTTGTATTCCTTAATCTAAGCATAGGGTTTAAGTTTCAATTAATACACTACTTGATGGGAAAAGGCAAAACGCACATCTAGCTCTCAATTTGATGGACCCTAATTCCAAAAAATGAAAAGCAAAACATGTAGCCTTTAATTAATCTCGTGTAATTCTTTGTGCAACGATGAGACAAAACGAGTAAGTACGCAAAGAAGTGAAAGTCTTAATCGTAACTAATTTCATGAGTAGTTTTCAGAACAGATTAAAAAGAAGAATTTATGACACACCAAGATAAGTCACATGTGCAATGATCTATTTTATATTTCCTCCATTTATATCCATGAAGAAACGCCATCACAAAGGGTTTATTGTTTCAATTATATCAAACGGATATATGCGCTAATCGCTGACCAACTTGCTAGTTATTAGGATCTTCCTCTTGTCTTTTGTCTCAGATCTAATCAACAATCATGCAGATAATCAATAATTATCCGCTGCGCCACTTAGAGAGGAGAAGGTTGGACCTTGCCCTAGCGCCCAACACCCGCCGCCTCCTCCCCATTGCGCCACCTTAGAGAGGAGAAGGAAAGGAGAGGAATCGATTTTCTTCGTGAGCTCCGAGGGTAACGATCTATAACCCTTTATGTTTGCTATAAATTAATCGCTAATCAATTTTGACACTAATTTGTTACATGCGTAGTGTAGATGGATCAAACCGATGTACAAGCAGAACCGTGTGAGTCAAGAGTACATTAATGGCGTGGTTGCTTTTAGAAGAGCCACGAAAGGTGATATGTTGAAGAAGATGATAAATTTTATGTATCGTCCATGCATTGATTATGTAATCAAGATGTTTAACAACGCGCAAATAGAAGCGCACTTGATTCAAGGGTTTCAAAAAGGGTATACATGTTGGACCACCACGGTGAAGAGTAGATTATTACACATGAAGTTAGTAATGACGGCATCGCCGAGGAAGTCAACGATATGCCGATGTGGACAGATCGCTTTTGATGAGGATAGGTCACACGATGACAACTGGATCGATGCTACGGATGCGTAAGAGAACTACAAGGAGAGAGAGTTTTGTAAATTCGAGGGCTTAAGGGAGGACTCGGTGAGACCTTTGTTCCTCGGTTGCAAGCCGAATATACAAGGTTGTCAACCGTGCTTGAACCGCTGAAATTGAAGGCAAGCAATGGTTGGTCCGATAAGAGTTTCACGGCGTTGTTAGGTCTCCTAGCTGACATCCTTCCGAGGGAAACGTGTTGCCAAAGCACCACCTATCAAGCAAAGAAGGTTATTTGTCCATTGGGAATGGAAGTAGAAAGAATACATGCATGTCCGAACGATTGTATCCTCTATCAGAAAGAGTATGCAGACATGCATGTATGTCCTGTGCAAAGCATCCCGATACAAGCGCCGTATCATCGCTAAGGTGAAGCAAGGACCTCTCGCTAAGATGTTGTGGTATCTCGCCGTGATCCCACGCTTGAAGCGCTTATTTGCGAATCCAAAGGAGGCAAGATTGTCTGCTGGCACTCAGAGGAGCGAAGAGAGATGGAAAGCTAAGACACCTCGCCGATTCTACCAAAGGAGAAACTTCGATCGAGCTTCCAAGAGTTCAAATGAACCGAGGAACATAAGGTTAGGGTTGAGTACAGATGGAATGAATCCTTTCGTAACATGAGCAAATGACATAGCACCGCCCGTGAATCTATGTATGTACAACCTTCCTCCTTGGTCGTGTATGAAGCGGAAGTACATTTTGATGTCACTACTTATCCAAGGGCCAAGCAACCGGGAATGATATTGATGTGTACCTAGCACCATTGCCGGAAGATCTTGTGACACTGTGGAACTAAGGGTACAGTATGGGATGCGCATAAACGAGAGAACTTCACTTTACGCGCCATGTTGTTCTCGCACCATCAATGATTTTTCGCCTTGGTAACTGTAAGCCTCAAGACAAAAGGAGCCAAAGTCCATTCAAGACCGCTTAGATGCTACAGAGAGTGTATGGTCGAACAACTCAAGAAATCGTATATAAGGCCACCGTAGGTTCCTTCCTCAGAGTCACCCATACCGCAAGATGAAAAAACAATTCGACGGAAATAAGGAGAACGATTCAGCTCCAAGGGCTTTTAGAGGAAAGAGGTCTATGATATGGTTAAGGATATCGATGTTGTGCTTGGGAAGGGACGAAATTAAGAACCCGTGAGAAGAACATCCGAAGAAGCGGCCAATTTTTGGGACTTGCCTTATTGGGAGCACTTAGAAGTTCGCCATCGCATCGACGCCATGCACGAGAGAAGAATGTATGTGATAGCTTGATTGGTCTCTTTGTCAACATTAGTGGCAAAACAAAGGATGGTGTTAACGCACGGCGTGACTTGGTTGATATGAACATAAGGACCGAGTTAGCACCTAAGAGACCGATACAGATTTAACGTATCTTCCCCAAATTTTGCTACACTCTATCCAAGGCCGAGAGAAATGAATCGTGCTGTGAGCTTGCATGGAGTGAAAGTCCCATCCGTTACTCCGCTAACATTAAGAACCTTGTTTCTATGCAAGATTTGAAATTAATTGGTATGAAGTCTCATGATTGTCATGTGCCGATGACACAAATGCTTCCTGTTGTAATTAGAAGTATCTTGCCAACAAGGTCCGAGTGGCAATCTTGAGGCTATGTTATTTTTTCAACTCAATTGCTCAAGATCATTGATCCCCAAGGACTAGATGCTCGCAGGCGAGGTGGTGACCACTCTATGTCATCTTGAGATGTATTTCCTCCGCCATTTTTGATATCATGGTCCATCTCATTGTTCACCTTGTGAGAGAGATAAAGATATGCGACCTGTGTTCTTACGCCATATGTACCCGCTCGAGAGGTACATGGGAATTCTCAAGTCCTACACGACGGAATCGATCTCGACCGGAGGGCAAGATCATCGAAGGTTATGCAATCGAAGAGGTCATTGAGTTCTGCGTCGACTACATGGCTCGTGGAACCGATAGGTGTGCCTCTATCTCGCCATGAGGGGAGACCGGATGGTATCGGACCATCTAAGGAAATCAATAACTCCCGATCCGATACGTGACGCCAAGCCCATTTCATGGTCTTGCAACACATGACCCAAGTGTCCCCTGCAGACATCGACGAGCACAAAGACATGGTGCGCCAATGTAATCCGCACCGATCGGAGGTTTGGATCACGAGAGAGCACAACCGCTTGCTCAACGAATGGTTAAAGGTGCGAATCATCGGAGGTCATCAAGTGATGATACGCCGCTATGGTTGGCACGAGGGCCACAATTTACAATTGTCGCATGGCAAGGATACGACATAAATGGGTACACATTTTATACGGCACTCAGATAGGAAGAGCATACCCGTAACAGCGGTGTCCACATAGATGCATTCAAGATCGATGGGATGAGGAGCTCCTACTATGGGCAAATAGAGGAGATATGGGAGCTCGACTACGTGCTTTTCAAGATCCCCTATTTCGGTGTCATGGGTCCATCTCCCACAGTGAAGGTCGATAAGTACGGTGTCACTACCGTGGACCTCGAACGGTTTCGGATACAAAGATGAACCATTCAGATCAAGCAACCAAGTTGTTCAAGTCTTCTATGTAACCGATTCAGGCAAATAAGAAGCGCCACGTAGTTCTTCATGGAAAAGGAGGATTGTCTGAGTTGAGAATGTAGTGGACGAGGAAGAATACAATCAATTTGACGAGTTGCTCCTTTCGAAACGGCATTATGCTCGAGGAAGAACCCAAGGAGGAAGCTAGCTATATGCGCTACGATCATCACGAAGGCCTATATCTTAATTAAGAATTTACTCCAATGTAATTAATTTATTCCATAACATCATGTGTTATGGACTTGTAATCTCTCATATATTTTGATGTCAACGTGAAATTGTCATGTGTTGATGTGTTATGGACTTGTCATATTTGATATTGATGTCAATGTGGACGACATTGTAATGTGGAGTATCAAAATTGGTTTCACTTGATTTGGAGTTGAGTTGAATTAGATATGAAATTTTGAAGTCAAATGTGTTATGAACTTGTTATGGACTTGTCATATTTGATATTGATGTCAATGTGTGGACGACATTGTAATGTGGAGTATCAAAATTGGTTTCACTTGATTTGGAGTTGAGTTGAATTAGATATGAAATTATGAAGTCAAATGTGTTATGAACTTGTTATGGACTTGTCATCATACTTGTCACCATGTTAGAATTCATATATATGGACTTGTCATAATTGTCATCATATATACTTGTCTCACCAGGTTCACTATGTTTTGTTAGGATATTTATGTCTCACCAGGTTCACTATGTTTTGTCAGGATATCATAAATTGTCAACAGGTTTTCGGCTATCACAAACGGTTTGTAATTCAACCGCAGGATATCATATCACGCACGGTTTGTATTTGAACCGCTCAGGATAATAATATCACGCACGGTTGTAGAACGTAACCGCTCAGGATATAATATCACGCATTTCGCTGCTCTACAACCGCTCAGTGATATATTATCACGAGACGGTTCAATTACAAACCGCTCTATGATATACTTTTTATAAGGCGAAACGCTAGGGTTTTCTCTCACTTTCACTTCCTCTCCGCGCCTTACGCCTCGCTACCGGTTCGCCTCTAGGTTTAGGGCTCGCTTCACCGCCGACCACGACCTCGGCGCCACCGCCTCGACATTGGCGCCGACGACCTGGGCTGCCGCCCGACCTCGCGACGGCGCCTCGACTCGCGCCGACCTCGGCGCCGACCTGTCGCCGCCGACCTCGGCGCCTGCTCACCTCCCGGCCAGAAGCCCCGACATCGCCGCGCTCGACCTCGACGCCTGCCCTCCTCCCCTGTCGCCGCCTCAAATTGGCGCCCAACCTCGACGCCGACGCCCTCCTCCTCTCAGACCAGCCTTCTCCCGCGCCATCCTCCTCCCCCGTGTCGACCTCCTCCCACCTCCTCCTCCTCAAGATCGGCCTCCTCCCAGACCGGCCTCCTCCTTGCACCGTGAGTTCTTGTGCGGCATCCTCTCGTGAGTATTGCTCCTCTGGGCGATTCAGTTGATTGCATATATATATATATATATATATATATATATATATATATATATATATATATATATATATATATATATATATATATATATATATTTATATTTGCAAGCTAGTTGCAAATTGATCAATGGGCTTTGTTGACATGCTCGTGATGAACTCTGCCTTATAATGAGATTGAATGTGATAGTTAGTTCATACTTGAGCTCTATTGTATTACTTGCTACCGTCAATATGTAACCGTTAATTGGTTAATTTCGGTTGAGCTCATAGTTCTGCTGTAAATTGATCGCTGGTCTTTGTTGACATGCTCGTGATGAACTCGCCTTATACCGAGATTGAATGTGATAGTTAGTTCATACTTGAGCTCTATTGTATTACTTGCTACCGCCAATATGTTGTATCGTTAATTGGTTACTTTTTGCTGAGCTCATAGTTCTATTGCAAATTGATCGCTTGTATTGACTAGTTTGTGATTCTTCTAGTAATCAGATGAGCTCATTCAACTTTTCATTTGCCATCTTGATCTCTGTAGTCAACCTCTATTTGATCGAAGTTTAATCTGTTGCTAATAGCGATTGAGATCATTTGATGCTACAAAGTATTGTTTAGAGCTCATAGTTTGAATTTATATTATCATATTCATTTAATGAAGAGTATAGACAATAGGATTGAGATGGCAAAGACTTGTTCTTTAGCTACTCTCCTTCCGAGAGCACATAATATCATCAATTAATATGTTGGAATAGTGTCTGGCACCGTGAGTTCTTGTGCGGCATCCTCTCGTGAGTATTGCTCCTTTGTGGCGCTTCGGTTGATCTTTGCATATATATATATATATATATATATATATATATATATATATATATATATATTTGCAAAGCTAGTTGATACCTTGATCCGCATTAGTTCTCGATTTCGAGTCTAATATCAAGATATTGCAAATTGATCTGGGCTTTGTTGACATGCTCGTGATGAACTCTCTCTTTATAATCGAGATTGAATGTGATAGTTAGTTCATACTTGAGCTCTATTGTATTACTTGCTACCGCCAATATGATGTACCGTTAATTGGTTACTTTCGTTGAGCTCATAGTTCTATTGCAAATTGATCGCTTGTATTGACTAGTTTGTGATTCTTCTAGTAGTCAGATGAGCTCATTCAACTTTTCATTTGCCATCTTGATCTCTCGTAGTCAACCTCTGCTTGATCGAAGTTTAACTGTTGCTAATGCTTGAGATCATTTGACAGCTTACAAAGTATTGTTTAGAGCTCATAGTTTGAATTTATATTATCATATTCATTTAATGAAGAGTATAGACAATAGGATTGAGATGGCAAAGACTTGTTCTTTAGCTACTCTCCTTCGAGAGCACATAATATCATCAATCAATATGTTGGAATAGTGTCAGTGCATAGTTAATCTCTAGACCTTTTATTGGTGAGAGCGATCCGCATTTGTTCTTATTAAGAACCGCTCTGTGATTCCTTCGCATTTCTTAGAGAAGCTGGTGGATTAATGAGTGTTAAATTCTTTACGAATTATGCTTTAATGCTAATTAATTTTGTTGGGATTAATTCTGAAATTTTGCTAAAACTGCATTTTTTACAACAATCCAAAAAGAAAGTTTTACTTGATTCTATTTTGTTTCTATGTCGGGATTAAACCTTTGCTTAGTATTTCCTTCATCAATCATTTTACTTGATTCTAGTTCTATGTCTTCATTAAAGGCTAGTCTTCTATACATGAAGCATTAAACCTTTGCTTAGCATTTTCTTCGTCGATCTCGACACACTTGAGTGTACCTTTGCTTCATGCCAATCCTCCACCAAGATGAAGTGATGGTACACCCAAAGGTGTCTGCTCGATGAAGTAGGCTCGAGCAAAGATAGGCTCGAGCAAAAGATTTATATCACTAGTTTCTATCTATACAAAGATCACAAGAGAAGCCGTGGATTAAGGAGTGTTAGGAGTGTTAGAATAGAAACTCGTGGATTAAGGAATGTTAGTAGTCCTGTATGAGCTCATTCAACTTTTCATTTGCCATCTTGATCTCTATAGTCAACCTCTCAGATTTCTTCCCGAGATTAATTGTTTCATATTTATGCCGAATGTTAGTAGTCCAGATGAGCTCATTCAACTTTTCATTTGCCATCTTGATCTCTATAGTCAACCTCTGTGATTTCTTCCCGAGAGCAAGTAAGCGAGATGGCAGAGGCACCGCTTTTCGCCACGGCCACCGACGCCGCAGATGGAAGAGGCGCCGACGAGGCCGCCAACACCGACCCGCAGATGGAAGAGGCGCCGACGAGGTCGCCGCCACCGCCGATTTATAATGACACGGAAGCGAGATGGCAGAGGACAATCGAAAATGCCTAAGGGCCGATCGGGTCATCACAGAGGTCAAGTGACTTTGGGGTCCCTCTCGAGTCCCAAGAGATCGTGGCGAGATTCCTGACCATCTGCGGGATACTTGAAGGAACGGGTCCTCATCACCACACCAAGGTGGAAGGACCTAACGAAGAAGCGAAAGGCGCTGTGGGATGTAACTTTCAGAGAAGTTCACTATTCCGTAGCATATGTGGCACGCGGCGACGGACGGCGATGCTCACGATGGGTAAATCGTGGAGGACCTTCAAGAGCATTCTTGTCACGGCACGTGAACACGGGTCGACGCCTTCGCGTAGTATAGATTCTTGACGCGGAAGCATGGGACACCTTTGTGGCTATGAAAACGACGGCCGAATTTATGAGCAAAGTGCGGCGCACAAAGCTCTCTCAGACATCTAAACACTCACCAAGACAGACTTCGGGCACTGGGTACGCGGGTAAATACGAGGAATGGGCGGCGAGAAGGAGAACCCGTTTCGATGTCACGCGGACCTGCTCCCTAAGCCGGTTAAAAGCGAGGGCACAAGTCTCGCCTTCGGCAAAGATCTCCTTCACAAACCCGCAGCATCAGAAGTGTCCCAACGTGGTAAATATGTCGAACTACTAAGTTGTTAATAAGTCCATAACTTCATAGTGCCTATAATAACGTGATGACCTCTTGCGCGTGACTTGATCGCCCAAGCTTCCCAAGGCTCCTTCCATGCGCATGGAGAAGGATATACTATCTACGGCCTTGGGAAACAAGGAGCACCTTGTCGCACGCGAGGCCTTGGGGTTAACGTACCTTGGAGTCATGGATTCGCGGACGACTCATCGCACGATAGGACTAGGAAGAGATCCAAGGTCGAGCACGACAACCGGTTGGTACAGATGATTACTAACCAATTTCAAGTACAGATGGCAAGATTGCAGAGTCAAATGGATATACTCATGAGCCACGGTCGCAAGCCGCCTCGCTAATTCGGGAGGCGCCTCCTCGACGTCGGAGTAGCGTCGCGTCCAAGATAATTGTGAACATGACGACGTCCGACACCGATAGACGACATCAAGGTAACGTACATCTATGGAATGCACCAAAGATAGACCTATAGGACGCCTTAGCTAATTGCGATCGCTTTGTAGGAGCCGACGCCAGAAGCTCCAAGTGAGGATGGATGGGTCCTTTGTATTGAGGTCACAGCAGGGATGGTGTATCCATACGAGGAAGGGCAAGGCAAAGACGGTGCCCAACCGCACACGATTACGCCAGGTCCGTGGATATGGTACATGTCAATTTCCGAGCCATCCCGCCAAGATTTGCTCGAACGAAGAGATCACAACACTAGGGGATGCCGCCCTCTTTTATCCAAAGGCCCAAGAAGGACATCGCCGACCCAAAGAAGGCCGCGATCCGACACGACCATTCCTCTCCAACGGACCTCGATGACTCCACCTCATGTTTCGCCTTAGAAGGCCACCTCTTCGATTCCCGTGGAGAAGACGCCAAGGAACAAAGAAAAGCGTGCGACGATCGATTCCCGAGTCGTCTCACAAAAGACGCCGCCAATCGCTAAGGCCAAATCAAATCAATGAACGTTATAGCGCCTCCCAAGTCCGGAAGTCCGGAAGTCCGGAAGTCCGCGATACCGGAACTACATCATCGAAAACCGCAGTTCGACGCAGATAATGCACGCCGATTTGCTTGTCGCTTTGCATGCCCGGTACTTGGACAAGACCCAAAAGAAGGGTTGCGACATCGAATCACCGCCGATACGAGGACAAGCATTTCTTCAATGGGACGAGGTACTTCGTGGGCTTCAACGACTTATATGAACTATTCAACCTCGCTGGCCTCGACGCCTCGCTTCTACGATGTTGGACATCGTAAGCGCGCATAATCAAGTTCTACATTCATGTAATACCGATAAATATCACAACTCATTGCTTATGTATAGATACATGCCAAAAATGTCCGGAATGGAAAGAACAGTGGGTTTCTCGACCCACATGTGGTATCGCTGCAAACCATCCAACAAGACTCGCCCTTCATCGAGAAATACATAACGAGGTCATTGCTTCACGATTTAACATGAAGTACATAGTGGTGCCCTACAACCGTGGGGTAAGTGTCACTACTTGCTATACAAATTTCATTTGTACTTTATACGCAAAGCACTAACTTAGGTTTAATGACTATAGCGACATACATGAGTAGGTACCATCGATCCTTTTAGTTATTATACCCAAGAGGAACCATGTGATATACCTTGATTCCCTAAACCGCAACAAGCACGACTTCAAAGATTCTAAGAGGAATACTGAGAGGTATGCTCATTTCCTCCTTACATAACTCTATTGTAGTCTTCATTCGCTTGAAATGGCCAAGGATAACTTTTTCAATCATGTAGGTCGCTCATCAATTATGTTGCCAACAAAGGAATATACGATGGAAAGAGCGCCTAACTAACACATAGGATGGATTTTCCCAAGACGCGCTACAACACGATAATCCTATATCATACTTCATAATAACGCGTCTCGAACCGACTATACCTATATATGTAATTCTATTTTTGCAAAGGCCGCCAAAGAAAAAGATGATGAGTTATGTGCAATCTACGCTCGCTATCATATGCGCCTAATCCTTAGAGCTAGGAAGAAGGATCCCGAGGTTTGTCAATCTCAAATAATTATTTCCTAATTATAAATTTAAATATATATAGCTTACCACTTTACTCTTAATTGGTAGCGATGTGTCTTGGATTTACAATGTGATTCACTGCTATGAAGAGATCAAGGACATTCGAGGAAGCTCGCGACCTTTATCAACACGTAAATCATTAACGACAATGGAGAGTTTCACTCGTCGCCAACCGAGAGCATCACCCCACCGACACCTCTCAACGTAAACAATTGTAATCCAGCTTGTAACTATAGCGACAATACTTGAACAAATGCGATCTTTTGTAATTTATTTTGAGTAATGATCACTTTGAGTTGTCAACAATTGATTATCTCTAATGAATCTGCTTTTGTGCATGCTTGAATTTGTTTTTGTGCATGCTTGTTTTCAGAGGGCATGGCTAGCAACTCCCGAGGCTAGCCAGAAAACAAAGAAAATTGTGGTCGTGGGTATGAGCTATCACAGACGGTTTTTGTTAAAACCGCTCAGGAAGGCAGTATCACGACGGTTTCTCTGAAAACCGTCAGTGATACGAGAATATCACTGACGGTTCTAAAAAGCCGCCTCGTGATATTCACAAATCACTGATGGTTTTATTTAGAACCGCTCGTGATATTCTCCGATCACGACGGTTTTTATTTAGAACCGCTCGTGATATTCTCGATCACGAGCGGTTTTTATCCAAACCGCTCGTGATACTAGCCTTCACAGATGGTTTTTAGTAAAACCGAAATGATATCGCCTTCACTGACGGTTTTACCGCTGCGTGATAATATCTCGTTATCACAGCATCAACAAACATAGACGGTTCGAAACAAATCGTGATGACGATTCCAACCGCTCTGTGATGTGGCTTCTGTAGTAGTGCAAAGTCCTTACGGATGTCTGGTAAGACTAGCACAGGAGCAGAAAATAGTCTCTTCTTCAATTCTTGGAAACTTTGCTCACAGGCTTTAGTTCATTCAAACTTCCTTTCTTTCTTCAAAAGCTAAGTCATAGGTCTAGTAGTACTGGAGAAACCTTCGATGAATCTTCGGTAGTAACCAGCTAGACCAAGGAAACTCCTGACTTCGTTGACAATCTTGGGTTGCCTCCACTCCAACACAGCTTCAACCTTTGTGGGATCTACTACAACTCCTCCTGCTGACACGATATGTCCGAGAAAAGCTACTTGGCTTAGCCAAAATTCACTTTTACTGAATTTGGCATAGAGCTGGTGCTCCCTGAGTCTTTCAAAAACTGTCCTAAGATGCTTCTCATGCGCTTCTTCATCCTTCGAGTAGATGAGAATGTCGTCAATGAATACGACCACAAACTTATCCAAGAACTTCATGAATACTTTATTCATCATATTCATGAAATAAGCTGGTGCATTTATCAAACCGAATGACATTATTGTAAACTCGTACAGTCCATATCTTGTGGTGAAAGCGGTCTTGGGAATGTCTTCTGGTCTGATTTTCAACTTATGGTAACCAGATCTTAAGTCAATCTTGGAGAAAACACTTGCTCCTTTCAATTGATCAAAGAGATCGTCGATCCTGAGTAACAGATACTTGTTCTTGATTGTGACTTCATTGAGTGATTTGTAATCCACACATATCCTCATGCTGTTATCTTTCTTCTTAACAAACAGTACCGGTGCTCCCTATGGTGATGAGCTTGGTTGAATAAAACCCTTGTCTTGCAATTCTTCGATTTGTTTCTTCAATTCTGCAAACCCATTTGCTGGCATTCTGTAAGGTCACTTCGAAATTGGAGCTGTCCCTGGGACTAGGTCAATTAGGAACATAATGTCCCTATCTGGTGGCATACCAGGTAATTCTTTAGGAAATACATCCGGGTATTCTTTGACCACTAGGATGTCTTCTAACTTTACTTCCTTCAGACTGGTCAAGATAGGACTTGCTCTAACAGAGGTCTCGGGTCTGAACTCTACCTAGATTCCTTAATCATTGGTGAGGGTGCCCTAAGCCAATCATCAGCCTCCATTGGCTCAGCGCTATTGGAGAAAGTCGGTGGATGTATCCTCATAAACTCTGATATATTGGCCCTTGGGGAAGGTGGAGCGAAAGCTTGAGGTTGAGCTGCTATTGCCGCTTGCAAGTTCTGGGTGTTGCAGATGGATTGCGCGAGCAGATTAACCAGCTGAGCTTGGTTGGCCATCATCTGGTTCCAGTCGGGTCCTTCAGCTGGAGGGGGTGGTGGCGGTGGAATTGGGTTCTCTTGCACATTCTCTCTGTTCTGATTGTTGGTGATGCCACTGCCGTTGTGAGTAGTCACCATCTGGTAGAACTCTACAAACTAAGGAAAGAAGAGGAGAAACTAAGGGAGACAGGGCGAAACAACCCACCCAAGCAAAACAACCAACACAAAAAGCTTTTCCAAATACTTTAATAGTTTTATACAATGTTCTACTCGACGCTCGCGGGCCTCAGTAGTTCCTACGCGACGATGCTCTTTTGACAACTTCAAGTCTTGAGGTCTTGAACACCAGGTTAGCTAATCGTGAGACCGCCTACAGATATTTCAAGGGAAAGAGGATCCATTTGACATTGTAAAATGGTGAGGAGAGAGTAAGGTAAGGAAGAATACCAAGGAGGTAAAGATAGAAAGATGACCAAGATGAGGAGAGAACAAATTATTTTACTTATTATATAAAATAAGTTTTGAAATTTTCAACTAACGGCCATTCTACTAGGTTACGACCTGCAGTCGAGATGGCTCTGATACCACTTTTGTCGCGGTCGAACCTGGGATTACGCCAAATCCTCTTTGCAAACCGAACTATTCCCAAGATCAGCGGCTAGCTCACACAGTAAACAAATGTGGTAACAACCATAAACGCAAACTTTATTAATAAACAACAGAGTTGATTACAAGAAAGGCTTATGGGCCAACAAAACCAAACACAGCGGAAGACAAAAGTAAGTAGACCACAGGGCGTAGCCTAGTTGTCCTAGTCCTCAGGCTCCTCGTAGACCTCTTCTCCTGCTCAATTATTGAATTAAGCAAGAGTGAGCACAACAACCGTGCTCGCAAGTCACACCCGTCAAGTAACAAATTGTTATGCATGCAAGGATATCTCAAAGGAAGGCTTATAGAGTTAATTTGCATGAAGCCATGTTTCTTTCCAAATACTTATACTAAGTTCCAAAGCAGTTATACAATAACTAAAATTCATTTTCTAAATCTCAGTTTTATAGTCGAATAACATTCATCAACAAGTGGTGAAGGATACCCTCCTATCACAGGGCTTCCCGCCCAAAAGCCATTTGGATAGACATCCAAAACCATTTCATAAAGTCTTTTGAAAACAAAACTGAAATCTAACTTTGAGTGGCTTTGCTAGCATGTCTATGGCCGTGGACACGGCTATTCGAATAGTTTTACACTCTACAGAGGTGTACAGCTTTACCCAAATGACACGACTTCTCTAGTTTGTTTGGCATCCGTCAGTACCACCACTCAGTACTGTAGGTAAGCGGTCTAGAGCACGTGACAAGGTCTTTACAGTGCGCCATTCCACCGCAGTCCCCCCCCTCGCTAAGGTTTCGCCCCCTTTGGACTAACCATCCGCTGGGTTCAGGCCCCCTCTTGCGCCAAGTGGGAATACATAAAAGCAGGTCATCAAGACACCCACACAACCGGATTGAACGACCACGGTGAAACGTTGTAAATTAGTTAGCTAGGTTCTGCCCATCCAGAACATGTGGTAGTACGATGGGGCTTGGCAAGATGCGGCTCGAAGACCGGTCCTTAACTGACTTAGGCTACTTTCCACAAAACCATGGGCCTCAACCCTACCCGAATTGAGCCCCTGCATGAATATGCACCCCTCCAAACATCCATTTCGCCCAAGTCCAAACCAATTTTCATTTTGCTTTGCTTTTCAAAAACATTTGCAAACTTCCACAACAACCCAATGTCATGGTTAAAATATTTCGACAACATTGGTCTTTGGCAGTAAATTCCCAAAATCAAGATTTTTTGGTCTAAGCTTTGACTAAGCATAGAGTTTTGCAACATGTGCTAGTTGATACTAATGTACCAACTAGCTTTTTACTATGATAACAAGGGGTGGTTGAATCAATAATCAAGTTTGCATGTACAAATGAATTAGGAATAACTATAAAGTTAAAACAGGGATTTGAATTACTTGAATTTAAATAAGCATACAATAATAATTTGAAACAGAACTTAAATAATTTGAGATATTGGGATTCAATATGATCAAGAGTGTAACTTACCTTGCTCGAAAGCTTGAGGGTCTACTTCTTCAGAGTACTCGGGCTCTCCGAAGTTGTCGAAATCTACACGTGAGAACGAAACAAATTCAAATAAAGACCAAATAAAATCCAAAACAAACCGAACTAGAACCAACAACAAGGTACTGAATTGGATGAATTAGGAACGGGCTCTCGGGAGGAGGCTCGACTTGTTGGGAGGAGGTCCAATGGGTCAGGAGGAGGTCCAACGACCTAGTCGAAAGAGGTTCGACTGGTCGGGAGGAGGTCCAATTGAGAGGGTGGTCGAGAGTCCTGAGGAGGTCAAGGGAGGTCCTGAGGAGATCCTGAGGATTAGGTCCTGAGGAGGAGATCCTGGAGGTCCAATGAAGGATACGGCTACTCAACGTGGTTGTGCGAAGAATACAGAAGGGGTACGACTACTCAACATGGTCGTACGAAGAATACAAGAAGGATACGACTACTCAACATGGTCGTACGAAGAATACAAAAGAGATACGACTACTCAACGTGGTCGTAAGGGGGATACAACTACGCAACGTGGTCATAAGAACAAGGGAAGAGAACAGGGCATGGAGAAAACTCAGCAGGGCTGAGAGAGAGACTAAAGGGGGAAGGGGAGTCGGTCGACAGCGGGTGGCAGTCGGCGGTCGAAGACGGTGCGGGCTCTCCAGTGAATCCTTCGGCAGCGAGGTGGTTGAACACGGAGCAGGCTCCAACGGACTCCTTGGCGATGAGGAGGCGACGGCGCAGGCTTCAGCAGACTCCTTGGCGACGGGGAGGCGACAACGCAGGTTTCAGCGGACTCCTTGGTGATGAGGAGGCGACACAACAGTTCCAGTGGCGGTGGCTAAACTCAAGCACCGGAGGCTCAGGCGAGAGCAAGAGAGTCTCAAAAGGAAAAAGGCGATGAAAGAGAGCTGCTTAGGATTTTATAGCCAAGGGAGACGGGGAGAGTCACTGAAAGACTCGGAGGCACACACGTTCAAGGGTAGGTGAAGGAGGAGATGGGGCAGGTAGGGGAGACAAAAGGAGGAACGGGTACTACAGAAGCGACAGCATTTAATGCGACACAACAACATTTAATGCGCGAAGACTTTTGCGTAAGCAGTGATGCGACAGGAGGAAAAAGAAGGTGAGCAAGGCTGACAGGTGGGGCTAGTCAAAACTCAAGAGGGTGGTCCAACCAATGGGGTGGTCGTGACCAAAGGGGAGGTTGTGACCAAAGAGGTGGTCGTGACCGGTCTCTAGGACTAACCGGAGGTCTTCCAGGACCACCCGGGAGGGCTTGGACCGAGAGGGAGGTCCAGACGAGAGGGAGGTCTGGACCGAGGGGGAGGTCCAAACGAGAGGGAGGTCTAGACTGAGGAGGGGTCCAAATGGGAGGGAGGTCTGGACTGAGGGGGGGTCCAAACAAGAGGGAGGTCTGGACTGAAGGGGAGGTCCAAACGAGAGGGAGGTCTGGACTGAGGGGGAAACGGAATCAACAGAGAAAGGGAATTTCAACACCAGAGAACTCCAACATACTCAAAATAAATCAAACTTTTGGATTAGTTGAAGTTCAATTTAGTCATTTAAATCACTTTTAATTCCAAAATTTCAAGTTAAGCTTTAGAACTTCAACAAAACCAAATAGTTATTTTTATTTTGGAAATTTTCAAAAAGGCCTGAAAATTGGGATATTACAGAGGTCCTAGCTAGGGCCTCATCATCTGAGAGAGCTGCAATGTAATAAAAGTTACTTACTTTTTACTATGAAATTCAGTTCAAGTAAAAACATGAGTAAAATATTACCATTCTCAGGGACGTCACAGTTACAAGATAATATCTCTTTCTTCTGAAGAGGGAAGATCTTGTTCTTGAGGAAGTCGTGAACGATCTTTCGTTCAGATAGACCTCCTTTTACCAGGTTACTGATCACCAAGACCACTTTCTTCTCATCTTCTGTAAGCTTAATGTCCTTATCAGTAGCCCGGTTCTGGGTGGACCACTCCGGTGGTGCACTACGATTGTAAGTAATTCTACTTTCTTTCGGAGCTTCGGAATAAAACTATTCCTTATTCCATGACTAGTTGGCGTCTTTGGTAGCCAAGAAAGGGAACACTCTCTTATTGACATCTTGAAATTAAAAATAAAAGGAGCCCAAAGCACCAGCATCTTCTACATGGTTTCCTATATGTGTAATAGCACTCTTAGGGGTTGCCAAACGCTACACCGTAACTGGGTAGTTATAAAGGTAGCTTTCGGGTATGCTATGAAACATATAGAGGAATGTGACTGATTGGATATGGGATTTGCCCCTCCTAACATAACAGGAGAGATGTCTCTAGGCCCCTCGTTGTGGTCGGATAAAGAAAGTGCATGGCCATGCCACTAGTAGTCGAAGTGTTCGACCACGTAAAGTTATCTAACACTCGATCGAGAAAGTATTGAACAGTCCATGGATGACACAACATCTCACCTGGAGTTCAACAAGACATCGTGAGGCAAAGGAGTATACACAGTAGGTCGCTTAGTTCAACGATTCTGGATCGTCGTATAGAGATACGAGCTGGTCGTAGCCTGGTCAAACGTAATCACAGAGTGGTCGTAACCTGGTCGTAAGGAGTTACGAACTGGTCGTGACCAAATATGAACTGGTCGTATAGAGATAAGACCTGGTCGTAAGTGATGAGGACATGGTCGTAGACTGGTCGAACGTAATCACAGAGTGGTCGTAACCTGGTTGTAAGGAGTTACGAACTGGTCGTTACCAAATACGAACTGGTCGTATAGATATAAGACCTGGTCGTAAGTGATGAGGACCTGGTCGTAGATCATATTGCATCAAGGTTCGTCCGATAAAATTTATGTGTATTCGGGAATCGCTATATTCTGCTAAGAACCGCTACGACTCGTGGTCGGAAAGGGTTTCCGAGTCACAACCGATTACGCATGAACCTACAGGGTCACACACTTAACGGGTTGGAACAAACCAGTATGGATACGATTCGTCAAATGTGTTCGGATAGGATCCGTCACGAGCACTATATAAGGAGATGCATGAGGCTGTTGGGCGACACAAGTTTTTACACCACCGAAACCCTAGCCGCCATCTTCCTGAGAGCTCTGCCGTGCGACTTGGTGCTAGTACACCGACGTATGGTTGTTCCTTCCCTGGACGTGTAGATACCATAGATGCGCTACTACGACTGTTGCGTTTGAGGAAGATCCGCGATCTTCACAAGGAACTGCAGACATTGCTAGAGGAGACGATCGACTCGCGAGGACGCTAGACGATTGTAACATCCCAATTTTCTGAGCTTTAAAAATCCTTTAAATAGTTGGTAGAGAGAAAATTCACCATTTAGATTTATTTGAATTTAATTCAAAAGCTTAAATATGGACTTTTAGTAACAAACAATTTAATATGACTAAAGTCAACATGAACAATGGCCAAAACTATTTTATTTGGATTCTATGTGCTTGGATATATTTTCTAGAATTTTTCCAAGTTCATTTGCTAATTTCTATTGCTTATTTGAATTCTCAGTATTTTCTAAAATGGAAAAGCTGTTTAAAATCTCCCAACAGCTTCGGGCCAAATTCCATCCGGCCCACTTCCCTGTCCGTGGTCGTCCGATTGGTTTGGACGCTCAGGATCACCGCCATCGCTCGCGCGCGCTCTCGCGTCCGCTGACATGTGGGCCCGCCCGAGGTCGTCATCCCCGAGCCGATCTCTTCCTCGCAACGCGGCGCCCGCGTCCACCATTTTCGGACCTCCAAGCTCCATCCGACAACGGCGCTAACAACCCCGATTTCGTGGGCGGACGAGCCCTTCTAGAAGCTCTATCCTTCCCGCACTCGATTCAAATGAATTTGAATTTCAAATCCGCCTCAATCTCCTATTCCGTCGCGTTTTCGTTTTCAGGTTGATTCGATCTCCGCCACCGTTACGCCGCCCTGGCCATCCCCGATGCCTATAAATAGCCCCCGAGCATCGCCATGCCACCCTTTCCAAAACCCCTCACCCAATTGCCTCTCCCGAGCCCTAGCGCCGCCGTAATTCATCATCTAGGGTTTTCGGCCGCGCTTCGTCTTCATCGAATTGCGCCGCCGTCATCACCACCGCGTCGTCGTGGAGCACACCGCCGAGTCCGTCATCGCAGCCTCTGCCTCCAGAGCCCCTTCGCATCGCAGGAGCACCACCAGAACCCTCGTCCGACAACAACCAAAGCTCACCGCCACCTCAAGCTCGCCTCCAGCCGCCACGGACGTCCTTGACCACCCGGGAGCGCATCACCAGGTGCACAATAACCCGGGCTACACGCCTGTACCACCCACTGCCGGTGAGACCCCGCTGCTCGCTGTTGCCATTGGGATCCGAGCGCCGCTGCCCTCGCCGTCATCCACGTCAACTGCCACCTCAACACCATGCATGCGTGTCGTCCTATGTGGCGCCGTGTCAGTGCCACGCATGCGCGTGTGTGCCACCTCACCTGAGCCAGATCTAGATCGGTTCGGTGAACCAAGTTCACCGTGAACCTAGTCGCTGACGTGTGGGCCCCACACGTCAGATTTTCCTTTTTATTTATCTTATTCTGAAATCCCTTCGCTAACATCAGCGTTGCGCAATATTCCAATTTTTCTATTAAGAAATAATTCAGATTATTCTGAAAATAGGATTTTCTTTAGATTCAAACTTCCAAAGCCCATATCTTTTGCATCCGAACTCCAAATCAGTCCATTCAAATTTCTAAATTCATGATCTATTTATTGGAGATTTTTATTTAACTTTTGGAGTTTGTTTTGCCTCTGTTATTTATTTAGTTTGTTTGTTTGCTTCGTTTGCGAGTAGACTTCGACACTTCTGGAAGATTTGAAGAAGAAGGAGCATTTCAAGACCAAGATCAATTTCTAGACCTTTTCCAAGGCAAGTCATACCTTTGACCATGATTGAATCCCAGTTTTCTAATTGTTATTTTATTTCAAATTATTGCATCTAATTCAAGTAATTATTTAAATGCTTTTGGGTATAGTTAATGATCCAAATTGTTATACCTTCCGTGTATAATTGATATGTCTTAATCCTTTGTCACCCTAGTTGGTATTTTAGTTGGTAATATTGTAGCACCAACGTTGGTTGGTTAAAAGCGATTAGATTACTTAGCCATGCCATGAATCATCTGTTCATGTAAAGTTGCAATTATCAACTTGACTAAGTGACTATGGAACTTGTGATAATCTGTGTGTACTATGTGCTATTATGGCATGTGTTGCACTTAACCAACTGGGTGGTAAAAGGTTTAGACTGAGGCAAGTGGTGGAAACTGTGTGACATGGTGGCTATGTGATATGGGAATATGAATCTATGTGTCAAAATAATATGTGTGCCTTAGTTAGAATTTGGAAGTCTTGCCTTGGTCAATTAAGGACTGAACTTTGTGCGCCATTGAACTGAGCCCTTCTGTACAGACCACATGCTCGTTATGGGATGGGCCTAGCTTAGTAAGATACGAATTCTTGACATTAATTGCTCAGGCAGTAGGTTAGGCTATGTGAAAAGGGTGGAGGTGTGTGCTACCATATAGTCGCATCGCGGGACGGTTCGCCCTTCCTTGTCCAACGATGTGTGTCATACCATCCACTGTGTATAGTTTGGTATAACGTAAGCACATCGGGAGTGTCAATGTTAAGATGAAGTTTCTGAACCGTTTTGTTATGACTAGTGATTGCTACACTAGTTGTATCTTGTGGGTAAAGTGTACAACCTCTGCAGAGTGTTAAACAATCTATTCGAATAGCCGCGTCCGCGGTCATGGACATGCTCAGGGATTTCACACGAGGGGTAGATCTTCCTAAAATGTGTGGTAAGGGAGCTATGTGATCTAAATCATATGGCTATGTGAATAATCTGTTTAGGCTATGTGTCTTTGTGAAATCAAATTATTAAATTATTATTGTCTATTCGTTTTAAATTATGCTTTCAATCTATTATTTGTATTCAATTGCAAATGTTGCATTTCTGCAAAAGAACCACAGATTGCCATTCCTTTGGAATAAGCTTGCATGTATAATTGCATTTCTGTGGTGTGACTTGCGAGTACGGTTGTGTACTCATGCTTGCTTTAATAAAAATCAAGCAGAAGAGGAGGAGTCTTCGCCTGCATTCGAGGAGGAGTTCATCGAAGGTGCTTGATCGTAAGTCTTGATCCCAGTCGGTTGCTTGTGGTGAATTGACGGGATGCCACTGCCGTTTCTGTTTCCACTACTTTATTTCTCTGTTAGCCCTGCGTGGCTTAATAAATGTAAACTCGACCGTAAGGTCAAACCCTTATTTATTAATCAAATTATTCGTTTATGTTATTATTCGTTTGTGTGGATCGATATCCATCTTTGTTGATACTGTGTGCACTAGCGTGATCCTGGACTAGTGCATTATACACAGAGGGTCTAGAATTGTATTTTTGGGTCCCGGCAACGATCGACTACGACCACTACATCGACGCTCTCTATGTTGGACCAGGCTGCTCCAACCCTTCTTCCGCTGCTCTGCGCGTCTGGTGGTAACGATCTATGATCATCTACTTGCTTGGCTTCCTGGATTGCGTGGTAGAAAATTTTTGTTTGTTACTATCGTAGCCTACCTGTGGCCCAACATTTTGTTCACTGTGTGAGATAGCTGTTGGTCCTTGGGACTAGCTCGGTTGTGCACAGAGGGTTCGGAACCTCCCAGGTCCGACCGTGTGGTCGTGCCTTTCGGAGATCCTGGGTCCGGTCGCGACTTTGGGACCTCTCTGAGGTCCAGGCCATCACAAGACCTCCCTTCGGGGTGCTCCTGGGACTGGCTGTGACCTCCCTGAGGTCCAGGTCGTGACACTTGAGGAATAGTTGAGGCAAATGGGAAAACGTAAAAACCCTAAGGTCATGCCTGCAGTAAGTTTTTATAGCCGCACGCTTGAGTTAGAGATCGTGGGAACTCAATAGTTACCACTTCTTCGGGAACTGCATCAACAGACAGGTATGTGAGAGTCGATTGAAATTCTTTAATGTGTCTGTTCGAAAAAAACCGATTATGTCTTTACACCTCAAGTGAAAATACCTTCTTGACCAAGTGAATTTCTAGTCAAATGAGATAACAATCGAAAATGCTCTACTTCCGACCACCATTCTATAACTCCTATGCCAAGTAAGTTATTTTCACTTGAAGATGGGGGGCTAGATAACGAGGATCTAATAATCCTCATTTGTTCATTCATCTGTGATTCTTATTATAGATATTAATATTGTTACACTGATCTTAAGTATACCCCTTAATGTTCATAAGGGAGAAGCTTAGCTATATTGTCGTAAGCCGTTCTACGACTACCTCATGGTCGTAAGCATTTCTACGATCATCACATAGTCTTAAGCCTTTCTACGACTATCCTATGGTCGTGCAAACTCTTACGACCAGCTTGGCTATGACAACCCTATAGTCGATGGAATCTACAGACATGTGGGCCCAGTCGATTAGGGAGTTTTATATGCCATGTTCAACCTACGGGGCAGTTAACAAACGCTATTATTCTCAATGAATAACTGCACGTTTATACATCTGTCTCTGACAATAACTATCTGGCAATGTGGGGAAGTTATCTTCCTGGCAATAACCTCCACCGGCGGTTCATCATTTGGAATGTTGGAACGTCTCTTGGCTTAAAAGAACTGCCAACCTCTACACTGGCTATATAAAGGGTAAAGTCAGAAGGCAGAAGGGACGGATCGAGAGGCAAGGCAACCTAGAGCACAAGACATGTCTTTCTCTTGATTGTAAACAACACACTCAATACAGTACAACAGGATTAGGGTTGTTATCCTCTCCGGAGAAGGCCTAAACCTGTATAAAATCTCTGTGTTATTTTCTGTGTGGTTCTAATTCTAGGAGTCCCCCGAAACAAACAATCATACGTAAGATTGATACTACATCACCGACAATCGGCATTAACACAGTAATTACCGCGCACAAATGGAAACAAAAATTAAGCAAATATTATTTTCATTAAGCTCTACCTACCCTACTAAGCTACTTTGCAATTTTTATAGATTTTTAATACGTATCTTGCTACTTTTGTTGTTTAAAAAGTGCCTCTAACATTTTTAAAATATTTACTGTGTGCAAATAAAAACAATAAATAAAGTTCATATTATTTTAATTCAGCTCTACGTAACCTATGTAGCAACTCCGGATTTTCTTTACAATTTTAAAATGTGTCATGCTATTTTCCCAGTTTAAAAAGTATTTTTAGAAATTTTTATAGATGTTTAATATGTGTCTTCCTATTTTTGCAAATTTATTCTAATTCATTTGTATACTAGAACAAAAATAATATCTGCACAATTAACTAAACTATACACGGTTCAAATGATGTACTACATAAAACAGCTAAAATTATCTAATCTTATGAATCTATGTCGCTATTTTTATTTGCTAACCAACAAGGTTTCCAAATAATGTACAAAGTTTCAAAAATATGTACCTGCTAAAATAGCCGACCAAATCTAAACCTCCGTCTCTCTCTCTGCTACGAACTGGCAGGGCTTCGCTACGTCTTTTCTCTCCCCCTCCTCTCTCCTTTTTATTTTTCCTAAAATTAAAATGATATTTTTCACCGATTTTAGGATTTTTATAACTAGACCCTATCGCCAGTTGAACTGCCGACAGGAAAACGTGGTTTCCTATCGCCAGTTGAAATGGCGACAAGAACAGGAAGTCGGACTGACGACAGCAGGTCAACAAGGTCTCTGTCGCCAATTGAAATGGCAACACTCCTATCGCCATTCCAAAGGGCGACAGGGACCTAGTTTTGTAAATAAAAAATCGACTATTTATTTTATAATTATCTTTAAAATAGTATAATTTTTTTTAAAAAAAAATCAGATAGATGCGGCTTGTTTTATGCTCCGGAAATCCGATGTGAAACCTCTCCAATACAGTGTACTAGTAGAAAGGGAGAAAGAAGTAGAGAGGAAGTATGTAGATGAGACCGTATCGAATAAGTCTAGTATAATTCTCTCTAAAAAAAGCCATAGTGGATAGGTCACTGGAATTTATGTTGACAAGAAGCCTACACGCGCCTTGGCACGCGGGAAAGGTACGGGGTGGTGATCAGGGGAAATAGAATTGTAGAGATACAGTATATGGTACGAATTTAGTGAAGAATCTAAGTATCTGCATGTTGCAAGAACTTGTATGTGGTATATGGATAGCAATATATGGCAAAGAACGGTTTCTTTTGAGTTGAGTGCATTAGAGGAAAGATACAGAGGTATGAGTGGCTTGCAATCTTATCATGTAATTGTTTTGTCTTTCTTCAAAAGAATCGCACCAAATAATCGATGTAATCACGAGAGCAAGATCGCACCATTTTTGCAATCAATTTTCTATACCTTGCACACGTGCGTGCATGCACAATCACCCGCATAAAGGTACATAATGTATCATAATAAAAACAAAAACAATCCAAAGAAGGTGATCCAATACAAAGATACCTATTCAGAAGGATGTGAACCATCGAACCATCAGAGCAAGGCTCAAAATCACCCAAAAAATTCAAAATTATACAGATTAGCCTACAAAACTCCCGTGGAATCGAGCCTTACTAAGTTACTATTATAGTGTTATATATACATTATGATCTTGCAAGTAATTTTAGAATAAAAAATACAAGAAAATAAAGTTAATGATACAACTCTACAAGATTGGTCACCAAACAAGTGGGCATTGGTTTTTCCCCAATTCTTCTATCTAATATAATAATTACAAATCTCGAGAGAATATAGTGCCTAAAACCTCAAATTGAGTACTCACAAAATTCATATCATATTCATCGCGGGCAAGGAAAGGGTACAGGATAAAACAAAACACCAGATTCAGATCTGTAATCACAAAGACTGCATTTGTCCGAAACAAGAATGTGAAAGTTGAGTGGGGTAGCCAATAGGGCCACGCTGTCAATTACCAGAATGACTAAGAATCTAAGATGAATTACATATAGTTCAAGCAATCGGACTTTCCTATGATCCTATTTGCTTTTTATTTCATCAACATAGCATGTCTACTACTAAGCAGTTACAAGTAAAAAAATCATGTGCACTTTGTGTTGAATGTGAAGCGACGACAATTGGGTATGATGAGTTACCTGAAACATGATCTGGAACATGTAACCCCAAAATCCTGCAATTTCTTTGCCACCATGGGTTTTACTGCAACAAGGACTTTTAACGGGATGGTCATATGTGCTTTTCCCTATTGGAGCAATGATATATGAGGCATGATCTGCATCAGATATATCCCCACCGGTCTTGTAAGCATACTGATAGCATCTGTAAATTGAAAGGAATGAGCCAAGCTAAAGATGAAGAAGGTGTTAGAGGTATCCACTAATACGTACCGGCCAAATAGGCAATGAGAAAACATGTACAATATAGTATATTTCATATTATTCGCTCAAAAAATATATTTCATATTAGCATGTTCCAATTTTGACAGGCGATAAAATAGCACATGGTGTCAGTCTCAGATGCAGATAATCATAATAAATGATGAATTAGTCAACAACGAATAGTACAGAATAATTCTCTAATAGCAAACTACATAGCCCAAAATATAAGGTGACAAGCAAGAATGTCCGCTTGTCAAATGTACAAAACAACCCAAATCAAACAATTTTCTAAATATTACTCCAGTAAGAAATGCACACTTGTGCAAGGATGATATCTTTTCTTTGAATGGTGATTAGAGACAGAGGTGCCAGGAATTATGATGAGGAAGGATGGAGAGTGTCTCACTGAGTGTAGTATAGGAATATGCTCCATCCATCAACGACAACATCAAAGGCAAGCAGCGAAGCCAACATGAAGAATGACACAAGGCGAGAAACCAGCAGCCAACTAGGGTGGATCTGCTCAAGGCACGGCTTCCAGCAATCTTCAAGGTACAAAATTCCAGGCCCAATCCGGGGTCGCACTTCCTCTCTATCTCCACCATCGTCATTGGCGTCCCGTGAATAGGGCCCCTCATACTTCCATTCCAAATCAAGAAGCACACAATGGCCATGCAGGAGTAGACCCAGATCGCACAAAGCAAGAACCCCCAGTTGAGCCAGTACTCCAGTTCAATGGTGTCCACGGCCATGGCTGATGGCAATGACGCAGTGATCAACCCTGCCACCGGATTCACAACACGTTTTATTAGCCTACCACTCGATCTTCTCCTGTAAATTCGATACCATACTAGTGCTAAAAAATAACCATTTTTCTCCTTTCCTTGTCGACAAAGGGAGAGATGGATTCTCAATTTCCTAATTGAAAAACAGAGAAAGGAAAGGCAAAAGAAGACAAGAAAGAATGGGAAAGAAACCAATAATACTCAGGTAGTGTCCTGCAACCTGGTACCCCATGCAAAAGATAAAGGTACAACCATTCTTCCATGATTCCATCCACACGAACACAAGGGACAAGAACGATAAAGCTTGTGCAGAGGAAGAGGGCGAGAAAGCTAATTACCAGAGATTCATCAAATAGAACCGCACACAAAAAGATCAAACGCCGCGGGTGGGGCGCCTCCTCCCGAACAAGAAGAGGAATACAAGGGAGCAAGAAGCCAAGAACCACACCCCTCCTTCTCTAAGGCGCTTGCGTTGCTGCCGTCCCTTCTCCAAACTTCCACCTCTTTATGTCTCTTCCTCTACCGATTGTTACTGTTACAGCCTTAGATTAGAGAGGCATGTGCACATTAGTATATTTTACAACAAATAAAGAGGCAAGATTCATAGATGTTGATGACAGGATCAGGGGCATGAATAATACTATACTCACTAGATCAGCAATATATCCTCAAGTCAAGGCGCCGACGCCGATGAGTTCCTACTTATCCATATGGGTTGGGAAGCCTCGTGCCCCCTCCTCCCTCACTCTCTCGCAGCCACAGGAGTCGGCGGCGGGGAGGGGAGGAAGAAGAAGTGAACAAACCAAGAAACAAACCGCGAATGGAGCAACATATTGGTGCCTGATTGCGGAGTGCTCCACCGGCAGACCGCAGGTGATCTGGAGATGTGATGAGATGGATCCAATTTCTCCGACTCCGACTTGGACAGCTCGATGACAACCGATCGCTTGATCTTGCTTATATTGTTTGGCCTCTACGACCCTGCGAAATCACCAAATCGGTGGTACGTACGTATGAGCGTGTGTGGTTTGCGTTTGGAGCAGCCTAGCCTGGCGGGGAGACTGCCGGAAGTGTGCCGGGGAAGTGTTTGGTTGGTGTCCTGGTTAGCTCCCTGGTCCAAGCACCCCCCACAAGGTATAAAGGGTACGAAATCGAGCACCTGGGCACCAGACGTCATCTTGTTTGCTAATCCTCCCTCCGCCGCCTCCTCCTCGCCCAATTCCATCGCCGTCGCCTCCTTGCTCTCCACCACTGCCACCTCGCCTGGCTCCGCCGCCTTGCGCGACGACTCTACCGCCCGCCACCTCGCCCGGATCTCACGGTCGCGGTCACTACCCTGGCTCCGCCGCCACCACCACCTCGCACGCCGTCACCATCTTCCGCCGCCGCCGTGCTCGACTCCCATCACCGGCGAGGAGCGGGCGAGACGAGTGAGAGGAGGAAGAAACAAAATAGGCCAAACAGATGAGGTGATGAAGACGAGGGACAAGCGACGGGAGTGAGGAGGAAGGAACATACAAGGCGTAATGGAGAGTGCACCAGACACGAGGCAGCAAAAACGCCAGCTAACCACCACGCACACCTCTCCTTGAGCGAGACGAGGACACGCGGAGAGCAAGCGTGCCGACCCAGCAACCAAGCCGATCGAACGGCACAGGAACGAGCGCAGTGTATCAGATAGACAAGAAAAGAAAGAACACGTGGCCACCCTATCTAAGCCTCAAATGAGCCCGCTTTTATATAGAAAGATGTCGAGAATGAGATCGAGAGCAAGCATCTTTTACTGCTGATAAGTGATTGATTAGTGGTGACTGGTGACTAAGGGTCTGTTTGGTTCTTGACCCTAACTAGCCATACCAAAATTTTGGTAATGCCAAAACTCAGGTAATACCAAAACCTGGGTAAAAAATATTGTTTGGATCGTAGCCATACCAATTCACAAGCAACACCAAAATTGATGTGTTTGGATTGTAACCATGCCAAAATTATCTAAAAATGTAAGTATGACATGTGGGGCCGTACGACTTTTTTTTGCACCAAAATATGTCAACAGTGGTCTTGTTGTGTTAATTAAATGACAAAGAACACAACGGTTCAATCGAATCGCAAATCGGATACTCGGTTTAGGAAATATAATTATTTTAAACTGATTAATTAAACTAAGCATACCATTAATACAGTCAAAGGAGCCAAACAAAACCTGCCACGTGGCACCTCAAGTCTCTTTGCTACCCAGCCAAATAATTGGCGACTGATTTGGGCACCCGTTGATCAGCCAAAGAATTGGTAAGCAAGCAATACCAAAATTTCCAGGGGCATGCCAAAATTTTGGAACTCAATCAAATACTAAGGTCTTAAGGTATCACCAAAATTTTGATAAAACTACTTAGGGTAAACCAAATAGACCCTAATTCTCAGTCCCAGTACAGAACGTCTACGGTAGCGCGGAACGCGCAGCTCAGCTATATCCGTGATCCGTCACACACACCATTCATCGTATCATTCCACCCTTGGGCCTTGACCCTCCCCTCGCGACGACTGATCGTCCAAAGGCCACTCCTCGCGATGCTTCCCCTCCTCCTCGCCCTCCTCTCCGTCTCCACCGCAGCAGCCTCCTCCTCCCATCACCACCCGCTCGATCCGCTCTCCGCCGCGGAGCTCACCGCCGTCCGCGGAGCCATCCTCGCCTCCCCGCTCGTCCCCGCCCGCCCGCTCACCTTCCACTACGTCGGCCTTGACGAGCCCGACAAGCCCGACGTCCTCGCCTACGCCTACGCCCACGCCGCTGCCTCCTCCTGCCCCTCCCTCCCCCGGCGCGTCCTCGTCATCGCCCGCGCCGGCGGCCAATCCCACGAGCTCCGCGTCGACATCACCAACGCCTCCGCCCCAACCGTCCTTTCTCATAGAATCCACCACGGCGCCGGCTTCCCGACGCTCACGCTGGAGGAGCAGTTCGCGGCGGTGGCGCTGCCGCCCAAGCACCCGCCGTTCGTGGAGTCCGTGCGGCGGCGCGGGGTGGACATGGACGACGTCCTCTGCGCCGTGTTCCCCGTCGGGTGGTTCGGCGACGGCGGCAAGCCCACGGCGGAGGCGCGGCGCAGGGTGGTGAAGCTGCTGTGCTTCGTGGCCGGCGCGACGGCCAACTTCTACGCGCGGCCGCTGGAGGGCGTGACGCTGGTGGTGGACCTCGACCGGATGGCCATCGTCGGTTACAGGGACAGGGTGGCGTACCCGGTGCCCACGGCCGAGGGGACGGACTACCGCGCCGGCAAGGTCGGGCCGCCGTTCACCGGGCCGGCGGCGGCGCCCGGCGTGGTGGTGCAGCCAGAGGGCAGGGGCTTCCACATAGACGGCCACGTCGTCAGGTACTTAAGAAACCAACTTTTTTAAGCTAAACCTAAGCACAAAACAACGCAGCTTATTTGTGTGCGTGTGTCATGTGAAGCGGGGTTCACAATTTCGGCGAAATTACCAAAATTTCGGTCAATTCGTCGCAGGCCGAAAGAAATGCCATTCGTTCAAAAAAAATCGCCAGCGTTTGAATTTGGCCGACAGGCCGAACGAACCCCAGTCCCCAACTCCCCGGCCGGCCCAAGCCCAATAGCCTCCTCTTTAACCCTAACCTCCCGTAAGTCCCCAGACTTCTTTAGTCGGCAACTCGGCAGTGGCGGCCGCGGCCTGAATCCCCAAATCCTCCTCGATCCACTAGCGCTGTCGCGCGAGTACGCGACGCCTCCAGCTCCGGCGTCCCACTCCCACTCTCCCCTTTCGCCTCCGGCGGTCTCAGGACTTACAAGAGCCTTGAAGGTCGGCACGTACGGGCGCGTGCTCGTCTTTCTTGTCGAGGATGGCGCGGATCTTGGCGATCCCCACGACCTCCTCCTTGCAGACCGGCGCGGCACCTCCTTTTGTGGCGATCGCCGCTGGGGAAGCTGTAGGTGGCGCCAAGAGCAGCTCTATGATGTGGAAAGCGACGGCGGTGTCGAGGGCCTCGAAGACAACAGCTCCCTCCACTGGCCGAGCGAGAGCGGCGGTGGGCCTCGGCAACCATGACGCTTCCTCCCTCTTTCTGCAATGACTGTGAGTTCATAGTGTCATTGCTATTGATTGCCTTTTAAGAATTTCATCCAAAATCAAGCCAAATTTTGTCCAAATTTGGTCAAATTTCGTTCAAATTTTAAACGTTGGTTTGAACATTATCAAAATTTCCGACCGAAATTCTGAAATTTCGGTGATTTCGATGGTTTTGCCCCTAGTGAATTTTTTTCAGAAACGAAAAGGTTTTCCCTCGTGTGAAGCTTGCACATAGGATACCCTCGTTTTTTCAACTCTGCGAAGCACGTGGGCCACGCAGACGCAGATGTTCCTTATGTAGATGATAAATCCAAGGAGAAAGTCTCCATCAAAGAAATTTCGGTGATTTCAGTGGTTTCGCAATTTTTTTCAGAAACAAAAAAGTTTTCCTCGTGTGAAGCATGCTTCACATGCACATAGGATACCCTCGTTTTTTCAACTCTGCGAAGCACGTGGGCCACGCAGACGCAGATATTCCTTATGTAGATGATAAATCCAAGGAGAAAGTCTCCATCAAAGGACGGCCATGCATAGTTTCACATAAAATTTACTTCATAATTTGTACTCCCTCTATATTTTTTTACTTGACGTTCAGCGGTAAAAAAAAATTTTGTGGGCTAACATCATGCTTTCAAAAACGGAGTACTAACGTATGCTTCTTCCTTTCAAAGTAGAAAATGGAGTGCTTGGTATGGTCGCAGTCCGCGTTACAGGCCCCACGATTCACGGTTGATTTTTTTTTCAGTTTCATCATCTAAAGACAAATTCAGGGGAAAACAAGCTAAAGATGATGTCGAGCATTTGTGCACGTCTTTGATAAATTAGTACTCGATTGACGGGTTGAGCTAAGAGTATCTACAATAGTTTGTTTCTTAGCTTGTTACTAAGAGAAAAGAGAGTACTCAATCTAATAAAAAGAAACAATCATTCTAATAGATTATTTCTTAAGCTTGTATCTAAGACATTAATTGCCATAAGCTTGTTGGTAGGCAGTGGGACCCACAAAATGAGTATTTAGGTAACAACTAAGCTTTCAATAGAGTTTTTTGTTGTTTCTTATATCTTGATATTAACAATTTCATAGTTTTTTCATGTAGAAATAGTTTCACCTTCTCTCATCATCTTCTCTCTTTCACATCATCTAAAAGTTGATGTGACAACCTCTTAATAACAGCTGAGGTAGATTGTTGTAGATGTTCTAATGATAATAGACCTGAAAAGGCTGCTGCTTGTGTGGCTGCACCACTGCCGTTGGCGTGTCGGATCAGCATCGGTGCAGAGAATCACTGTTTAAATAGTGATTTTTAGTTTGAATAAACAGTACTTGGCAATAGCACTGCATTAAATACTATAGAAACAGTGAAATATATATTATAGCGAAATACACTGTAATGATTTTATTTTTAGTACTCTAGCATTTGATCTAGACCGTTCGTTTTGGATCGAACGGTGAATAGGAGGACCTAATGTATGTTACTGTGCCCCTATGCATTAGATACACTTCCGTTCACTTCGGGCTAGCTCAGCACGTATGTAACCAGCTAGCACCACAAAAGTAGTCGTGAAACGTGTTTCAAGTAAAGCTGTCGTACTTGGTTTGGTTCTTTGATTTAGGGCTATCTTAAGTGATAGGCTAAGCTGATATATATATCTACAAACAACTTGTGATATTGGAGGTATCTCTTTCATTTTAGATGTCTATAATATCCCACAATAAACCTTAAATCAAAAAGAAGAAGAAAATTTCTAGAAGATCTCTTATTAATCGAGAGAAAAAGAGAAGATATGTATCACTTATTTTGGCAAGGCTATATTATAATATTGCAGATTAATTATATATAAATATTGCAATAGTTAAAGTCGTATAACAAACAGCTATATTGTTCAAATGTATTAGTGATATATAACAAATATAATATATTACGATATCTAGCTGTGCAATCGCGTCGGAGAATCAGCTAGTTTTCTTAGGATAAAAAACCAGTCAGATTTTAGACCACTTGAGTTTGCACTATATGTTTTTAAAAAGTCCACAAAAGATTGATAAAGCCAACTCGCCAGTTTAGACCAGTATCCTGACATTTGATAATGAGATTCCGTAGGTACATGCACAACCATTAACCTGGATTTCTGAATCACTTACGCTCAATCTGTACTTCAACAACTTGTTGCGGACGATTATTGTGCCATGTCAAGAGCAACTTGTCCAAGTGTAGTAACATTGTTTTTGCGTATGATCTCGGGAAATTGATTCGTTGCTGAATCGAATCTCAGAACAGAACCTCTAACACACACACACAAGAAAAGAAAGAAACCGTCGTGTTTGGATTGCACGTCGTCCATGAGATTAATGCTCTCATTGTGATGGCGAGGACTTCCACCAATCAATAAATCGTTAGCTCGATTGATTCAGGGTATGTTTGCTACAGCTATAGCTTTTGGCTGGTCTGCAAGGCTGAACGATTGCAGGGGCTGAATGGTTGTGCTGAAAAGGTTTGATATTTGACTGTCTGTCTTTTAGATAGACTGGTTGCAACTTCGCACATGAAAAATATCTGAAATACCTTGTCGATGTTTTAATATCGAACTTATGAAATAAATACTAAAAGGGAGGTCTCCTTGCTCGATACTACACATGGTCCTGTCTGTTCTGTTGCTTGTGTCCTGTCTCTGTCCACCAACGTTATCCCTTATATAGCGTCTGAGAGGGTGGCAGTTGTCTATACCAAGAGGCGTCCCAACGGTTGATAAATTGCGCATGTTGATGACAGTTATTGTCGGAGAGATTATTCCCCACGTTCGCCTTGCAGTTATGTCAGAGACAGAGATCAATACGTACAGTCATACTAGAGAATAACAGCACATATTTACTATTGTGTGTACTTAAACAGAATGTATAAGGCCTATAGTCGATTGGGTCCACATGTAGGTGGTCCTTATCGAACATAGGGTGGTAGTAGTTGACTTGGTCATAGTAAAACTTACGACCATAAGGTGGTCGTAGTAGAACTTACGATCAATAGTTGGTCGTAGAAAAATTTACGACAATAAAGTGGCAGTAGGATGACCTACGACCGTATAGGGTGGTCGTAGAATAGCTTATGACCACTAGGTAATTATAACCTCCCTCGTTATTGATAATGAGGGGAACCTTTAAAGGTTGTATAAAGACATTATTATATATAATGAATATTACAGATAAACAATTTAATTAAATGAGGATTATTAGATCCTCGCCATCTCCTCCTCCCCATTGCCCCAACTTCAAGTGAAAATGACATACTTGAAAAAAGAGGGCGTAGGATCATGGTCAAAGATTGGGTGTCTTCGACTAGTATTTCTTTCGGCTAGGAATTGACTTGGTCAAGAAACTATTTTTACTTGAGTTGTAAAATAAATTTTTCCCAAAACGCATGTAATAAAGAATGCCAATCGTCTCTTACATTTTTTGTCCGTTGGGATCGGTTCCCAAAGAGGATTGCAACTGTTGGGATCCCACGATCTTTTACTTAGATCGGCGGCTATAAATAGCTCTTGGATAGTAGACTTAGGGTTTTTACTTTCCCTCAATAGTTTCAATCTCTTGAGTTCTTGCTTCCTCTGTTTTCGCTCGAATCGTATTCTCCCCCAAATCTCTTCGAATTCAAACTCGATCTCCTCAAATCTTAATCAAATCCTTGAATAAATGTCTGGAGTTGCTTCAAAGTGGGAGATACCAGAGATGGATGTTGTGATGATGGTGGCGCTCGTTGCTTGCGTAGGAGATTCTGCAGCGCGCCCTGGTGAAGTGGACCAATGCTGAGGGGCAGCATTGGCCATCGGAGAATAAGGGGACGATCCTGGTTTTCTAAGTGTACCGCGAGTGCGGCCTTCAACTGCCTGGTCACCAATTCCTAACGACTGTGCTCGTGCACTTTGGGGTGGCGTTGGTGAATTTGGTTCCCAACTTCATCACGATGCTGAGCATATTCATGTACCTGTGTGAGGCCTATCTGGTAATCATTCTAGATTTGGACCTCTTCAGGTACTATTATGGAATGGGTAAGCACCGGTCGATTGCCGGCAGCTGTGGTTTCCAACTCCACAACGGGATGTCGAGGAAGTACATCCTTATGTTCACCAAATCGTTGTAGCCGAGATGGAGGAAGAAGTAGTTCTACTGAACCTTGACCAAGGACGATAGTCTCTTCTTTGAAGGCAAGCCTACAGAGAAAACGAAGACTGGAAGTCGGGCCCAAAGAACCTCGACAGCTTAGCCCCTTTCATTCGAGTCATCAAGGACCTGAGATAAGGAGGGCTAACCGGATGGCATGAGATCAAGGTTGCTAACTCCTGTCAGATGATCAAACCAAATGTACCCCAAATGCCTATGCTAAAGCCCGAACTCAGAAGAGGAATAAAGTAAACACTTCAGAGAATCGGCAAGAAACTCATAAAAGTCACCTCTAAAGATTATACCAACTCGAGAAATCCCAAACACGATCTCACCAAAATAGTCAAGCACACGACGAGCATTCTTCTTAAATTTAGTCTCATAACCATCATCAAGAAGTTGAGAGACTGAGAGCAAGTTATATCTTAGCTTGTCCACAAGGGCAACGTCCTTGAGGATGAATTTGTCATTCAACCTGATTGAGCTAGTTCCTTCAATCCACCCTTGTATATCGTCTCCAAAGGTGATGAAGTTATCACTAGAAGCATGCGTGAAGGAGGTGAACCATCTTAAATCATCGGTCATGTGGTGTGAACACCTAGAGTCGACGAGTCACGTGTTCTTCCCCCTTCCGCGGTGAACCTAAAAATCAAGGCATAAAATATTTATGTGTCTCAATACTGGGGTTAGTTAAGCGTGACTTAGGAATCCAGTACTGAGACACACGTCTTCCAAAAGCGTACAGATCAAGATTGTTAGCCTTCAATCTATTTGCGGTTCTAGCATGAAAAACATTCATAAAAGCATGAGATGCGACATGTCTAGGAATATGACACTGAGCATGTCTAGGATGAGAATAAAATCCTAGACCAGGTCATTTCTTTTCTACATGAACATTTCTCATAAAAGCTCTAAGCTGATGTGAAGTGATTGTAGCAAGATTCTTTCTAGAATTCTTAGCCTACGCCAAAAGAACTCAAGCAAATGCACATCTCTCTTGCAATAGGTGCAATGGTACTTGGTACCATTGAGAGAAGCGCCCTACAAATATGAGTTCATTTGAGAAAAGCCTCCAGACCTGAAAAGGACATTTGCAGGTTGGGTTTTGAATTCAACTAGCCCTCTTCTAGCACTTGAATGACATTTGGCTTAGTTTTATCATTAGCAAAGCTATACCCTAATTCTTGCTTCCCAAAAGGAGTCTTAGACTTGTCCATAATCATATTAAGTTGTTTCTTACCCTTAGAGAATCTTTCTAGAGTATCCTTAAGGTAAGTGTTCTCAACAGAAAGCTTAAGATATGATTCAAAAGTTTTACCCATGACAGCTCCAGCAAATTTTTCTTTATGCACAACTACTTCAAGCTTTAGAGCTTCAACTGATGCGCAAGATGCATAATCAAGTTTGTTCTTAAGTTTTTGGGTAAAGTCTATTTTACAACCTTGAAGTCGAAACCAGACAGCACAAGACCTCGATGTTTACCATGGGACAAAAACCCCCACGTGGATTCACTTTGGTTTTTGTCTTGATGGGGCCCACATGTCGATCCTACTTTTCCTTTCTTCCTCTCTCTCTCTCTCCTCCCTCCTCCTCCCTCTCCGCTCCTTCATAGCACCGCCCTCCCTCCCTGTCTCCTCTCTCGCCGCCTCCCTCCCTCGAGCCGCCCGCCTCCTCCGCCACGTCCTCCCCCCGCCGCCTCATCGCCACCTTCCCGACTCCACACTCACATGCCGCCTCGTCCCTCACTCCTCGGCAGCCAGCGCCACCTCCCAACCTCGCACACGGCCACCTCCTCCTCGCCTCCTCCCGTCGCCACCTCCACTACCCACATCCTCCCCGCCGCCACCTCGTCCCTCCTCCTCGTGACGGCCACGCCTCCCCCCCTCGCATCACGGCTCGCCTCCTCCTCCTCACCACCTCCTCGCCGCCACCTCCTCACCCACCCCCTCCCCTCCGCCTCGGTGCCTCCCCGACCGCCTCACCGCCTCCTCCTCCCCACGCCTCCTCCTCCTCCTCCCTCCTCCTCCTCCTCGCGGCGCCATCTACCTCTCACCAAGGCCCCTTCCGCCTCATTTGCCACCTCCAGGCTCAGCTCGAGGACTTCGTCGACTCACCGCTTCGCCGAGGTCGAGGAGGGAGGACCGGGATGGATTGCGTGCTTCGGGAGCACATCGACATCCGCACATCGACATCACCGCCAACCAATTCACCTCCGTACTCCTCACCACGCGCCGCGACTCCGTCGACGACCTCCTCAGCACCAGTGAGTTCGCAGTGAGCCTCGATTACTTAAGGGAATTGCTCCAGTTATTTAGTCCAATTCTTGATCTGCTGCGTGAATTCAATTAGGCACAATTGGAATGGCAACCACGAGGGAGGGTGCGAGGCTCTCGCGCCTTGGGCTCGGCTATAGTGCGGCGAAGGTGGAGGAGGGTCGGTCATTGATGGAGTCATTTATAGCCTTTCAAGGTCAGGTTCGCCCCGAAAAGCCGATGATTGTCATCCAAAGACAAGGCGAGGAGAAGCATTCACGCGGAGGAGATATCCTCTATGGTGCTGATCAAGATGAAGGAGATCGCCGAGGCCTACATCGGCTCCACCATCAAGAACGCCATGGTCACTATCCCCGCCTACTTCAACGACTCCCAGAGGCATGCCACTAAGGACGCCGACGTCATTTCTGGCCTCAACGTGATGTGTATCATCAACGAGCCTACCACCGCCGCCATCGCCTACGGTCTTGACAAGAAGGCGGGAAGCACCGGTGAGAAGAACGTGCTCATCTTCGACCTTGGCGGTGGCACCTTCGATGTCTCGCTGCTTACCATTGAGGAGGCTCCACCAGATCCCCAAGGCGCATTGCCGCTCGAGACTTCTTCAGCGGCAAGGAGCTCTGCAGAGCATCAACCCCGACGAGGCCAAGCGATAGGCGGGCCAAAGCGATGGCCGGGGCCGGTGGGTCGAGGCGGCGTCGGGACCAAGCTTGGCTATTCGGCCGTGAGTGGAAAGAAAGGAATGAGAGGATGACATGTGGGCCCCCGTAAATAGATTTTTTTGTTTTATTTGCTAAGTGGCTGCCATGTCATCGAAAATAATCTCACATGTCAAAACCATTGACACGTCAGCGCCACATCACCCAAAACCACCCCTGTTTGGGTTGAGGGGGGTAAAATGAATGGTTTTGATAGTTGGAGGTTGGGTTGTACCTGGTTTTGTAGTTTAGGGTTGAAATCCAGACTTTTCGAATAGTTCAAGATTGTAAAATAGACTTTACCCTAAGTTTTTCATACTTGACTCTAAATGCTTCATGCATGTCTTTCATCTCACGTTCTCGTTCAACACAAAATGCACAAGTGATAGAATCAAGTTTCTTGTCATCATGCTCAAGGGCTACCAACTTACTAGTTTATAAGCATTGTTCACAATGATTGGATTTATGCTCAAATTATTCCTAGCATTTTCAAGTTGGGGTAAAGCAATGTCACAAGCATTTTGCAATTTTCTAAACTCAGGATGTAAAACATGGCAAGAGGCACATTCATCACTATCAAGGTCCTTAGCATTCGCAAGTTTAAGAGTTAAACTATCAACTTGAGATTCTAAGTCCTTCGCTTTGGCCATGATTTTTTTTAAGTGCCTTATCCTGACTAAGCGTACGTGGTCATATAGCCCACTATATCGCATCGAGAGAACTTCATAGGAAGGTGGTAACTCATCGGATGTGTCGACGTCGTCGTCGTTGTGTGCCATAAAGTACATGTCGGTGAAGTCCTTGCCCTTACCTTTACCCTTGTTCTTCTCGTGAGGAGTCTTCACCTCCTTGTCGTCCTCGCTTCCGGAGTCCACATCACTCATGGAATGATCTCCAAAAGCAGTGAGAACCCGATGAGTGGCCTTCAAGAGCTTGAGAGGATCAAACTTGGGCTTGTTGCCTTGAGGCTTCTTCCGCGAACCCTTCTCCTCCTTATAGTTGCCCTTGCCTCTCAGCTTGGGACAATTAACCCGAATATGGTAGAGATCACCACACTCATAGCAAGTCACCGGACCACCCCGGGTGGATTTTCTGGCTAAGAGGGCTTACTTTGGTTCAAGAGTGGACTCAAGCTCCTCCTCATTGATCGCAAAAAAACAAACAAAAGAGAAACTCGACGAGTTAGAAGAACTACCATCATGAGATATCTTAGCGGGATCAGCTACCAAAGCCATATTTTTCCTTCTTGGAATGATCAACTCTTTTGATCTCATGGGTCTTGAGTTAGCTATACAACAACTCCAAGGTGAGATCACTCAAGTTGACGTTCTCCTCAATGGTGGTAGCTTTCATCTCTCCCTCCTTGGTGTTAATAGCAGTAAAGAGATGGGTAGGATTCTCATATTCAAAATACTCAATGTCAACTGCTCTTAGATGGTTGAGCACCTTGTTAAAGTGACTGAACACGTCATCGATGCTCTCTCTAGGAAGTATCTCGAATTTGTTGTACGCTTGAAGATCGTTTGGCGCACTTAGTTGATTTGGGAAGAGCCTGCATGATAGGTCTCAATAGGGTGCCAAATCTCATGCTCAGTCTCAAGGTGAAAAATCATATCGTACTCCTGCGTACCAAGCCCAGTATATAGGATGTCGTTTGTTTTATGGTTGTTAGCCAAAGTGGTTGTTGAAGCAGACGTAGTAACCTCGGGCAGAACGAGAGGAGTCCGAACGACCTCCCATATAGCTTACCCTTCGCTCTGAAGGTAGACACGCGTTCGGTTCTTCCAATAGGCATAGTCGAGCTTATCGAAGGCATGCGCTATGATGGAGTATTTTTCAGTCACCATGTTCATCGATCGGTTAAGATCAAGTATGAACTAACGAGCTCTAATACAGCTTGTTGGGCCAAATAAGCAACTAGAGGGGGTAAATAGGAACACCTATCATTTTCACCACCTATAGTATTCAACTTCTCTATCACCCCAATAGCTATGAAAGTTGTAAAGATCTAAAGCACAAAAACACATCGAAACTATTGTGTTGAAAATGAAAAACCCCGAGGTCAAAACCACTCAACCGGTCTGAGCGTTGTTGCTTGACCGGTCTGTGCAAGAACAACAGTCCAAAAGATCTCCAAAATGACCTAACTTTTCATTTCGAAATCCAAATCCCTTGAAATTTCATATATAGCTCATCAAGAAGGTCATTTCGGCAAGACCGCTCCCAAAATTTTATCAAGTCCCGGAAAACACACTCTCTAGATATTTCGGCAAAACTCTATCTAGTTTTGTCTTGAAATTCCATTTTCCATGAGACCAGGTGCAAACATACCTTCAAACACTCCCACATAAGTGTTTGATCACATTCCCTAAAATTCAACATTTTCATCCCTACGGCTTGATCACCACCCCGAAGTGGTAAGGTAAGACCTTCTTAGTCTTTATCGTCACAGCGCCATTGTAACAATCGCATCAGAGGTTTGCGACAATAAATCCAATAATTTGCGCAAACCGGGAGTTTGATCCCTAAACACCTCGACGTCAATGCCAATTGTTCATCACAAATATTAGGATCGTACACATGATCTCCACAACAGACAAGCAAATAGTGGCCAAATTAAGCTACTTACAAATTTTCTTGACGTGGCAGAAGAAGGATCAAAGCTTATATGATCCAAAAAAAAGTGTGTGTGTGCACATTTTATGCTGCCGGTTTTGAAACATTTCCATGCAATCAAGTGATCCAGCACTGAGTAATTGATAGTATTATCAAGTTTTCGTCGCGTATTTACGGATTTGGCGGGTACTTTCTTTTTTGCAAAAATAGCCTCTGTTACGCCTGTGCGCAATGACCTCTTCCTCACCGCCACATCGTCGCTGCCAAGACGCCGTGGCCGTCTTGATGGCCAAGACACGTAGCCATGCGGCAAAGGACGCCACTGAGCCACCACGTGTTTTTTCCTTTAAAAAAACACTTGCCGTTGTTTTTTATTTTTTTTTAAAAAAAAATACTCACCGCACGGCCACCGTGCGGCAGCGTACTGTAGCAATTTGTTTTTCCTTTTTCCTTTTTTTAAAAAAAAATCATTTAAATATATTTTTTGTATGAATTTTTAAATATAGAAAATGAGCTCCAACAATTATGAAATTTGTTGTGGACCCTCCTGACATAGTGTACCTTGTGTAATCTTTTCAAAATTTTATCTGTTCTGAATTATTCTTAAAAACTCATTTAATTATACTGTTCGTAGGAATTTTCAAGAAAAATTCGGAACGGATAAAATTTTGAAAAAATTATACAGGTAAACTGTGTCAGGAGGTTCCACAAAAATCATAATTTTTTGAGCTCATTTGCTATATGTGAAAATTCATTAAAATTTATATTTAAATGATTTTCTAAAAAGAGAAAAAGTATACCATGATGGTCGTGCGGCGTAATATTGCATAAGATGTGCTACCGCATGGGCGGGGCCACAAGGCGGCTTCAAGACGGTTGCCGCATCGACCGCCGTCTTGATCACGCCATCAAGACGCGGCGACCATGCGCGGCACGTCATGGGCCAGGGCGCTAATTTTGCCAATAATTTTCTGCTCCAACTATTTTTGTAATTACCAAACGAAGCCACGCTAATACGGCAAAAAGATTCACCGGTACTCGAACCGAATCAAATTTATTGGATACTTGACCAGTAGAGCTGACACGCATCGTGCCGCTCATTCCGCTAGGTGGGCCAACTGGGAGTTCCACGTGGGTTTCGACGTGCGCGCGGGCACGGTCATCTCGCTGGCCTCGATCCACGACGCAGAGTCCGGCGCGCGGCGGCCGGTGCTCTACCGCGGCTTCGTGTCGGAGGTCTTCGTGCCGTACATGGACCCGGTGGAAGAGTGGTACTACCGCGACGTTCTCGACGCCGCGAAGTACGGCAGGGCTCTGGCGTTTCGCCCGGCCCGGCTGGCGATCGCCGACCAACACAGATTTTGACGGCTACTACGCCGGCCAGGACGGCAAGCCCGTCGAGCGTAAGAACATGATCTGCGTGTTCGAGCGGTACGCCGGCGACGTCGCGTGGCGCCACACCGAGGCCGGGTTCCCGGACCAGCTGGTAAAGTGGAAAGCCTTCGTGTCTTAGTGTCTATTAGACTTTCAGGTGCGCATTGTTTGATGTGATTTTTGACGCAGATCACGGAGGTCCGGCCGGACGTGAGCTTGGTGGTGAGGATGGTGGTGTCGGTCGGGAACTATGACTACATTTTGGACTGGGAGTTCAAGACGAGCGGTTCCATCAAGTTTGTGGTAATCATTTCTGGTCTTCCCGATCGAAGCAAATCAAATCAAAAGAACACAGAACTAAGTGAAGCAATGTGCTTTTCCCGCTCAAATTGATTGATGCGTGGGCTGCAGGTGTCTCTCACCGGCCTCCTCGAGGTGAAGGGGACGCCCTACACGCACGCCGACCAGATCGCGCAGGACGCGCACGGCACGTTGGTGGCGGAGAACACCCTCGCCATCTACCACGACCACTACGTCACGTATCACCTGGACCTCGACGTCGACGGCACCAACAACTCCTTCGTCAAGAACACAATCACCACCAGGCGCAACACTGGATCCGTCGCCACCGGCGGCGCCGACACGCCGAGGAGGAGCTACTGGACGGTGCGCCGCGAGGTGGCAGAGACCGAGGCCGACGTCCAGGTGGACGTCGACGCTAGGCCGGCCGACCTGCTGGTCGTCAACCCGAACAAGAAGACCAGGATGGGCAACGAGGTCGGGTACCGGGTCGTCCCGGCTGGCGCGACCGCGGCGTCGGTGCTGGCCGACGACGACTTCCCGCAGAGGCGCACGAGCTACTGCAAGAAGCAGGTGTGGGTGACGCCGTACAACAAGTCGGAGAAGTGGGCGTCCGGGCTGTACGCCGACCAGAGCACCGGCGACGACAACCTGGCCGCCTGGAGCAAGCGGTACGTGCCATGCACGCACTGATGCACGTAGGAAACCATGTGTTTCGTGTGTCGCCGAGCACAGCTCTCACCGTACACTGCGTGGTGTAAATGTGCAGGAACAGAGTGATAAGGAACCAGGACATCGTGCTGTGGTATACGCTGGGGCTGCACCACATACCGTACCAGGAGGATTTCCCGGTGATGCCGACGCTGAGCGGCGCGTTCGAGCTCCGGCCGTCCAACTTCTTCGAGAGGAACCCGCTGCTCAGAACGAGGCCACCTAGGCATGACCAGCTTTTCGTGAACTGCTCGTGCACCGGTAACTCCAGCTGATGCGCGCGGGACGTACAGTTGAGTCAGATTGACATGCGTTGTGTGAGTTGGTGAATTGATAATAGATCATTCAATCGATTTGCTTGCTTGAACCTTGTATGAAAATTTTCAGTCGATTCGGGCGAGAACAATTTTTTGATTTCCTCATCTGCTAAACATGTTTCAGTATCAGCAACCGGTGTGAATCACCTCTCAGTTAGGTGGAGTTACGAGGGTACAACTCTATCTACCAGGTTCAAATCCTAGTCTCACGTTTACACACGCGGGTGTTTCCAGTAAGAATTTTGTGAGTTTGCGAATATCTTCAGCCTCCTCCTATGATGTGCGTGTGTGTATGTATGTCTTCCTTGTAATCTAAAAAAATCCACAACTGTTGGCAAAAGCATGGTCAAGTTTCACATCCAACAAATTTGCACCATCGATTGAGTGCATCATGCATGACGCATCTACAGCCACAGGTACGAACAAACACAAAATGGTTGGTAAATAAGCATCTATCATGGTGGTGGTAGACCTGACCAAACGGGCACGGGTTGTGCTAGGCCAAATTTGTTTGGTTAGGCCCAATACAACTACAAGAGAAACAGAAGAGGTGGTGATTTTGTAGACCGTTTTGTTTTTTGAAACAACCCCATAGTGATTGCTAAATTTATACAGCACACAGGATTGGACCTTTCTCAAACCCATCTCATTCCAGTGTGTTCTCATTTTGCAGTTTATGCATATTTCACTCTAAGGGCATCCTCAATGTTTATTTTATGCATGTTTCACTCTAAGGGCATCTCAATGTTTATTCCAGTGTATCCACATTTTCCTGTTTGAAACATAGCAATGTTACATAATTTTTGTAAGAAAATATGATAAAACATCCCCACATTCCGAACGAGACCTAGGATGTAACCAGAACAACTAGTTGGTTTTAGCCCGACTTAACCTTAAGTATAAGATAGTGTTAGACTGCAAAAATTATTCTATCGAAACGAAGAAATGCCAGCTGGTGCTAGCTTAATCTAATCTCAATCAGTGCGGCCGTGGAAATCGTGTATTCTTGTTCGGGAACAACTAGAGCTCGGTTTCCTACCGTACGCCCCTTTCCACCTAGATCTGATTTAAAATGGTCGTTCTCAGCCATTCGATCGGACACAACAAAAATCGATGGGACGTAACAATTATTTAGTAAGCCTACAACAAAATCAACACCCGATGCAACAAAAATACAATAAATTCCCAACTCGAAACAACAAGCATGAATTCCTCGGTGTAATAAATAGACATCTCTACCGTAATAAAAGTTTACTCTTGTGCAACAATAAAAAAACACAATTGCAACAAAAACCTCTTGTCGTAATATTTGATGCAATAACATCACAACAATAAAAAAAACCTCAATGCAACATTTCAAACCAACTGTTGCAACAAATTGAGCAAACGCCTGCAACAAATCATACCCGGATGGCGACGAGTAGCAACAACACTTCATCGAGGGTGTTGCTGCGGCACCAGCAAGGAGCCCATGACGGTGGAGCTCGGGCGCTGCCCATGGAGGCTTATCCGTGGACGCCCTCAGAGCGACCGTGGCCGAGGTGGTCGACGCAGAAGACGGTGTACCCCCACTTCACGTACTGATGGCGATGGCCTGGAAGAACCAGGAGGAGTCGAAGCAATAGCCGTGGGTCATGAATACAGCGCCCTTGACGTCGTCATCTGTAACATCCCAAAGTTCTGTTACCAAAAAAATTTGATAAAGTTAATGTTTTATTGGATTTTCTGAGTTTAAAAAGAGTTTTCTTGGTATTCTTGAATTTCTTAGATTTTAAAAGTCAAAAATAAAATTTATTGAGTTTGTTTTGGGATTTCCTTTGATTTAAAGTTAAAAAGAAAATTTAATTAATTTCTTAAATTTTCGAAATTTAAAAAGGTTTTCCTATTTTCTAGAAATTAAAAATAATTTATGTGGAAAAATAAAAGCTAACTTTAAGTTGGAAATAATTTTATTAAGATCAAAATAATTTAAGGAATTTTTGTGAATTTTTTTATAATTTTTGAACTCTATTTGCTATTTTCTAAAAGCCTAATTAATTTATTGCCATTTCTAAAATTTAGAAATCATTTTTAAAAAATCCCTTTTTGGCTTTTGGGCTGAACCCTACCCTTCCTAGCCCATTTCCCTTTTCCCTCGGCCCAATCCATCTCGCTGACCCCCCCCCCCCCACTACACCTTCTCTCCCTCTCTCTTACCGTGCGGGCCCGCCCGTCAGCCTCACCTCCCTCCTTTTTTCTTTCTTCTTCCTCTCGGCACGAGACACACCACCACCATTAGCACCTCACCGAACTCCTCATTTTCACCGTGATTTCCTCCCCTTTCTCTCGCGAAATCGTGCGCATTAAATTCCTTGTATCCCGCCGCGTTCATTCCACCCGTTTTCCTCCTCCAATCACGCGTGCTTTCTCCGAAACACGCAAAAGCCGCCCTGATCTCCTTCCTCGCTCCACCTCCACCCCTATAAATTGAAGCACCATGTGCCCCTCTCCTCCCTCATCCCATCCACGAAGACCTCCCCTCTTCCCCTCGCCGCATTTTGCTTTTCCCCACCGTCGGCCGAAGCTCCTTTCTCTATCATTCCCAACGTCGTCGGCCAGCCCCGTCTCCTTTTTCCTCACCATCAGCATCGCAACCTCACATTCTACTCGACGCTTTCCTCACCTTCTTCGGAAGCTCATGAAACCTCTTATTGCCGCCATCCGCCGCCGCCGTTGCCTCACGCCTAGTCCTTTGTCGAGGTGAGCGCCATCTTTGTCGTGTTTCCCTCTCTCCGCTGGTGCCCTCGCCGACCATTGCTTCGTTGCCGCTTGCCATAACCACCAGTTCCCGAGCCGCCGCCGGATTGATGCTTACTTGGCATGCCACCGCAATGCCACCTCATCATCCTCGCCCATGTGGCAGCCACTTGTCGCCCAATCAAGCCCACATGGTTTTTTCCTCTTTTTATTTAAGAAAATATTTCGGTTGAAATCCATGCACCAGTCGCTGACGTCATGTTGATGCAATAAAGGGATTTTTTTCTTTAGAAAAACAAATCCAGATATTCCAAAAATTCTAATTTCATCATTTCATGTGAAATTGAAACTTCCGGATGTTCATTCTCCTTCATACGAATTCTGATTCTGTCGATTCTTGTTTCCAAATTCATATAAAATAAGGATATAGATATCTATACTGAAATTATTTAATTTTGAGTTCATTTTATTTGTATTTGAATTTGGCTTATTTTCACGTATAGATTTCGACGACTTCAGAGAACCAATTTTCGACGTTGTTTTAGAACAACAATTATTTAAGCAAGGCAAGTCACATCCTTTGATCATATTTGATCCTAGTATTTTAAATTATTTTAATTCTGTTTTAAATTATTATTACATGCTTACTTTTATTCAAAGTAATTTAAATTCCTATCTTTAAATTGTAGCTAAATTTCAAACACTTGTATAGCCAATTATTGTCAAGATAGATAGTATGGAGAATCATTCCGAGTGTGATATATTTTGGAGTTAAAAATTGAAAAGATTGGATAATACTTTCGTGAATTGAAGGAAACAAAGGTATATGTGTAGATACCCATTGATCGTGAAAAATTATAGGAATACATTATTGTTGGATATTGAGTTATAGGAATACATTATTGTTGGATATTGGGTTATAGGAATATATTATTATTGTATATTGGATTATAGGAATACATTATTGTTGGATATTGGATTATAGGAATATATTATTATTGGTGATGAAGATTGTTGAATTATCTAAATATACCTTTATTTGAAAGTAATCAAGATCCTCTATTGGGCTTAAATTAGCTTGCTGGGCCCAGGATTAATTACGCAGCCAGAAGGTGGGCCCAAGAACCTTCCCTTCAGACTATTCTAGGACCTCTCCCTTGGAGGTCTTTTTGGACCACTCCAAGACCTCTCTCCTGGAAAGATCTCTTCAAACCATCTAGGATCTCTCCCCAACAGAGGAGGTCCTCAAAGGCGGTTACCTACATGTGGTTAATTACAACTCATGTGGAGAAGATAATGGCCATTACATCTGGAGACACAATGGTCACCATGAAGAGACGCGATGATTGGCTTAAAGGGACGCGGCCATTAACGTGAAGAGGTGCTACTACAATTAATTGCCGACGCTTGTAGAACTATAAAAGCCTGACCTATGTGCCTTTGTAAGATAGATTCAGATCTAAGCCCTAATCCACGTGTATTCATAGTCATTTTTTCTGTAATCAAAGCATACTCTTTGCAAACATCACCGTTTCGAGTCCTTTGGCGAATAAATAGCAATCTCCATTTTTTTTATTCTTGTTTGTCCGTTCTGTGACGAGAGTCCCAAACGTCGACATTTGGACATTGGATTATAGGATTACATTACTTTTGAATTAAACAAATAAGGAAATCTTGGCGGATTTAAATAGATTTTAGTAATTGTTGGAGAATAAGTATTGAGAAATTGATTCAGTAAAGACGGTGATTGAAATACAAAAAGGATGGATTTTCATAACAATTCATGATGTTGATTTTGGTGGATTGGTTGAATCAAGAAATATGTGTAAACTTTGTGGAATTAATTGGGTATTTTGGTTATATTGGATTTATTGGATATGATTGAAAAGAAAAATTGGATTTAGAAAGAATCTTAGTGAAAATAAATGTATTATTAGTGATTGTTGGAAATTTAGTATTGACAAACTAATCAGGTATTGGTAATGAATAAATAATAAAGTTGGATTATTATAGTAAGTTATGAATAGAATTCAGGTGCGTTGGTTGAATTATAGAGAATTGATAAAATTGGTGGAGTTATTTGAGTAGTGGTGTTTGGTTGATTTATAGTTGTTGGTGGACTAATGTAAACAATGATGTGGTGGATCAACAGGCATAATAGATTGATTTGGAGATTATGATTCTAATATTGATGATTGACTTACTGATCATGGAGTTGGCAATTCTTGGACATCAATCCTTCACACCTTGTCGTCCTAGATAAAACTCTAGTCAATACAATAGTATTGACAAGATGCTTTTGTGGACAAATACGCTTAGTTATGCTTAGACCTGAAATATTTGATGTGAGAATTTACAGCAAAATATCAAATGTTGTGTAAATTGTATCCATGGCATTGGTGTGTCATGGAAGTTTACAAATGATTTGAAAAGCAAAATAAATTGGTTTAGACTTGGGCGAAATGGATGTTTGGATGGTGCAAGTTGATGCACGGGGTCAATTCATTTATATGATCGAGACCAGAGTTTTATTGGAAGTCGCCCAAGTTGGTTAAGGACCGGTCTTTAAGCCGTATCTTGCAAAGCTCCACCGTACTACCACAAGTCTGGAATGGGACAGACCAGGCTAAATAATTTGCAATGTTCCACTGTTAGCTGTGCCATGTTGATGTGCAGGTGTCAGTTAGACAGTATTCCCACTTGGTGCAAGAGGGGGCTTCCGGCGGATGGTTTAATCCAAAGGAAGCAAAACCTTAGCGGACATAACTACTTTAGAATGACGCGTTGTAAAGGCCCTGTGATAATCATTTAGTCACACACCCACGAAAGTGTGTTAGACAAACATTAAAAGTTAATTATCTCTTGTGGGTAAAGTTATATAATCTCTGCAGAGTGTAAAACTATTCGAATAGCCATGTCCACGGTCATGGACATGCTAAGCAAAGTCACTCAAAGTTAGACTTTGGTTTTGATTTTAAAAGATTTTATCAAATGATTATGGATAGTTTATCCAATTGGAAAATTGGGCAGTTAGCCAAGTGATAGGAGGGTATCCTTCACCAGAATTGTATGGAGGTTATCCTGCTATTAAACTTGATAATTTAAAATCAAAAACTAGTTTTTGATATAGAATAACTGCTTTGGAACTTACTACATATATTTAAAAAGAAAACATTGCCTTACGCAAATTCAACCACATAAACCTTCCTTTGATATATCCCTACATGCATTATAACTCTACTTGCGAAGTATATTTTTGTGCTCACCCTTGCTTAATAAAAAATTGTTCAGAGGAAAAGGACTTTACCACTAGTGCGGATCTCGGCGGCTAGGCTGCTACCCCAATCGATTGCCTGTGGTAAATTTGCTGGGCTCTACTACTTCTTCTTCGTCTTCCACTGTGTTCTTCATTGTTGGCTCGTAAGCCTTTATTGTATTAAACTCTGATATTTAATAATAAAGTTGTGCGAATTATAGATGTTACCATATTTATTTACTGTGTACACTAACTACTGTTCCAGGGACTAGTGTAGAATACACAAGGATTTAGGGGTGTTACTCCCGGGTCCGACACCACCGTGTGCGGCGGAGAGCGGGTGGAAGGAGTGGGTGAAGATACGGTCGCAGGGGACTGGAAGTAGGACTCTACATGGCGGAGCCCCAACAAGGCGTAGTACTTGTCAGGCTCCGCGAAGTCGCCCCAGAAGTACTTGGTCGCCGGATTAGCATAGAGCGAGGGGGGAGATTAGCATAGAGGGGAAGAAGACATGGAGTTAGGAAGCATGTGTGAGAGAGATATTGGAATGAGTCGTTGGTGTTTGGACCTTGGGGTGATGTGGATGGGTAAGGGTTAGACAGGAGTAATTATGGGAGTGGAGCATCCGATGGGATCAGTGAGAAACAGACGCACAACCGGTAGTGATTCCCTTCTTGTGTTTGCCGATCCATGTAACATCCCAAGGTTCTGTTATCAATTTTAAATTAATAAAATATTATTTTATTGGATTTTATGAGTTTTAAAAGAGTTTCTAATGCTTTTTTTGAATTTCCTATATATTTAAATGAAAAAATAATAATTTATTGAGCTTTTGGGTTTTTTATTGGATTTAAAGTTAAAAAAGATTTAATTATTTTTCTTGAGTTCTTGAATTTTTGGAATTTTAAAAGCTTTTTCCTATTTATTTTAAATCCAAAATAAGTTATTTTCAAAGTTAAGTCCCAATGTTAAGTTAGAAATATGTTATCAAAACCCAAAATACATAAACCCTAATTTACTAAAACTCTAATTATGAAAACCCTAGAAACATAAATAGCAAAAACAAAATAAACTTAAGGAATTGCCCATTTAATTATTGCACAATACATAAACCCTAAAGGATCAAAGCATAAAAAAAATTTAAAACCTAAATACTCCAAATGTCCAAGAACCCAATTCAAATCCCTTAGGGATTATCTGATTTTATCCCTAGCACATGAGAATTTTCCTGGTTAAAATCCCCACATTTTCCCCAAGCTTTTTCCTATTTTCTTTCTCCTTTTCTTGAAATTCTACTATTCCTCGGGCTCAACCACATACTATTCCTCAGGCTCAACCGAGTCGATCCAGCTGAATTAGACTCAAACGACCGTGCCACCCCCTACTCATCTTCTCGCTCGGTCCATTCCTTGCCCAGCCAGCCAGCCACGCCAAGACCTGCTGCCCTTGACCACCATGCATGTCCACGTCGTGCGCACAAGACATGCCGCCAAGAGCCACCCCGGTTTGGCTCACACCATGGTTTTTCCATGCCCATGCCTTGCCCATCCTCTACCGGCCGCACGCCAGTGTCCCGTGACCCCTCTCTCCCTCGGCGTCTCCGATGCCCATGACGTGCGCCACACCGAAAGCTCCATCCTCTTTGCCTATATAGCCGAGCATGGGATGCCTCTCCTGCTCCTTTCCATCTACTCCAAACCCCATCTCCATTCCCCTCTTCCCTAGGCTCAAAACCGAGAGTTTCCTCTCGCCGCTCCGAATGCCACGGGCGCCCCGCCATCACGCCGCCACCGCACCGGCGAGCTCCTCTCTCCGTCGACCACATCATAGCGCGTCCCACATCTCCAGGTGCCAAACCCCTTTGTCAATTTGAAGGATTCCCCACTAGAGAGCCGCGTGCACGCCATCTTCTCTAGTTCTGGCCTAAGACCGCCGCCATCTTCGCCGACCGCGAATCATTGCACTTCCCTCCAATTCCTCCCTGTGTAACCATCTCCTAGACTTTCTCTACCATCCCCTACCTCTCACCTGCTCTCTTTTACTCTCCAGAGTCACTGCCACGGAGGACCTCCCCACACCGCCATCGGTTCATGTCGTCGGATAGCCTCGGCCACTCCCTACCACCACAAAGCACTCCGGTGAGTTCACCTCGCCTACCTTATGCTCATGCTCACACTAATTTGACCCCTAACACTCTTCGGTGCCGCCGCGCCTTGTCACCCCCACGGTCGACCGCCCCGTGCCCTTGTCGCGCCGCCACCATGCCGCCTGAGCTCCAAGACCGCCACCCCTAGTCCCCTTGTTCCCCCATGCATTCCATTTTTGTTGTTGCTCCCGCCTCGCCGCCACTTCCCCGCTGGCGACGAGCTGTGCTCCAAGCCGGCCACCACCTCTGTCTCTGCCCATTCTGCTCTCAGTGTGCATCCCTCTCTAGCTCTCTCTGTGTGTATGTATTCCTTTGGTAGATATGTATGAAGGCTTAGAGTTCAGCAGCAAAAAAAAAAACAGGATTAAGGTTAGTTAGGTGATTGGTTTAGATAGTAACCTGTCAGTTAATTTTCTTTGACAATGAGTCTGAAAGAACTAAGCTTAGCTATAAGTTGCATGATCAGCACAATGGTCACATTGGCACACCTATGGTGCTGATATCAGTGATTGCTTAAAAAGGTTGATCAGAATTCATGAGTGAGGTGTTACCATATAAGCTGCCAAGATAAACACTAAGTTTAGTTAGATGGTTAATTAAATTCAATTGTTAGGGTTATTGTTTAACTTGCATTTCAAGTTGCGCTTATGTTTTGTTAAGATAACTAGTGATTAGTTTAGATAATTAACTGTCAGTTAGTAAACCACTTGTGCATTTGGTGTTAACTAATGATTATGACCACTGATTAGGAGAATGATATAAATGGCTAATGTTTAACAATTTAGTAAGAGGCCCTGTTAAAACAACAGTAAAAAAAAAATTGGTTAGAAAACTAATTAAGAGTTGTTAATTAGATAATTAGTTTGGTAATTAGATAGTAACTTTCCAACTAGCAGTAGCTTGTAAATTGTTTAGACATACACACACTCATGACCCCACATTAGTGTGCCCTAGGCTATTGTTGTAATAATACGAATAATAAGTAATCAAATAGTTAAACTGAGTTAGGGGAGTAGTTAGATAATAGTCGAGCCCCACTAACCTAGAGCCCTATGTCTAGGAGTACCCCAGATGAACTTAGGGTAGTTCATTAGTAAATAGCAGGTGGGCCCTATAGCCAGACCTGAATGGCTAAATTATTAAAGACCCAAATGAATAGTAAATCATACCAAATGTTAAGCCAACAACTTTAGTTAAAAAATAAACCTATGATAATTACTAGGCAGCCCTGAAGATTAGTAGTAACTATGTCACAACCTTATATTAGTGAGTTCGAGCCACACAAGTAATAAAGCTAACCAAAGATGATAATAGATGTGCACACAATCACCATTAAAGTCTGCCGAAAGAGAACATATAAGAGGATTAATTTTGATTGTATGTTCATTGTGGTTCTATACATAGAATACCTGGAGAGAGTATTTGTGAGTACTAGGTGGCCTATTAAGGAAAACAATAGCACCTAGACTCTAAGCACTACTACAGAAAAGGCTTTCACAGACGGTTCAAAAACGTCATCACAGACGGTTTCGTGAGCCGTCTGAGTTTATGGGTCAGTGATGACATGAGGTCATCACAGACGGTTTTGAACCGTCTGTGATGTACACTTTCCTGAGCGGTTTGTGGTTCAAACCGTCTGCGATAATAATATCACGAGCGGTTTGACCACAAAAATGCATGATATATACTATCCTGAGCGGTTTGTGGTGGCAAACCGTCTGTGATGATTTCTCTATAAAGCTAGCGTTGGTGCTTGTACCATTAAATCGGCATCATATATATATATATATATATATATATATATATATATATATATATATATATATATATATATATTGTTCGTAGTCTCGGCCACTTTGGGATCGTCCACTTGACATGAGAAGGATAAGGCGGTAGCCACGGACAACCTCATTGAGCCCTGCAAGTTTAAAAAGTATGGATGCAAGGAGGCCGTCGGGACATCCAATTACAGATTGGACGTCGTTATGTTTAGAAAGTGTAATAGTTGATCTTGTGGTACTCCATGGGAAGTGGCACCATGTATTAGCAAACTAACCATTCTTGAGCATGTAATCGTCTTTAAACCCAACAAGAACACCAAGCAATCATTCTCATATTTCAAAAGAATTCTCAACTTGTTGTTGGGTGTTCTTGTTGGCTTTAAAGACAATTACATGCTCAAGAATTGTTGGTTGTCGATAGATGATGCCACTTCTCACGGAGTAGTTAAGATCAACGCCACTTTCAACATAGCGACGCCCAATTCTGTAATTGGATGTCCCGACGCCTCCTTGCATCCATACTTTTTAAACTTACAGGCTCAATGAGGTTACCCATGGATACCGCCTCATCCTTCTCATGTCAATGGATCTAATTCTCTAAAGTGGTCAGATCATTTAATAATATATATATAATATATATATATGATGCCGGTTTAATGGCACAAGCAAACCACCGCTTGGAGACTTTATAGAGAAGAGATTATGAATGGAATGGTAGGACGACCGTCCGCAAGAGGTAGGAGAACTTGACCGCATGAACAAGGGGACTATTAATATGAACTAATTATCAATTCAATTTCAGCATAAGACTATTGACACCATTACATCACGAGCAAGGGGACTATTAATATGAACTAATTATCAATTCAATTTGACATAAGACTATTGACATCATTACATCACGAGCAAGGGACTATTAATATGAACTAATTATCAATTCAATTTCAGCATCCATCGCGAGCACTAGCTAGCCATTTTCATCACAGAGCAAGGGGTAGAGATAGAGAGGGACCTTAGTACAACAAGTAACCACGGTGGCGACCCCACCACCACCAAAGACAACCCTCATCCATTTCCTTTACCTTGCATAAATCACACAAACATCGAGGACACAACTTAAGGCTCATACATAAAAATCAAACTCAACAAAAGACATTAAGCTAACAGATCTAGAGGAGAATAGAGGAGGATGGGAAAGCAAAGCTGGCTAGGGGCCTAGCGGGCGCAACGGGTCGGGCGGCAATGATGACGTGGTCGGCGGCGTCGAGGTGGGGAGGAACGGAGTTAGAGGCGGGCGCAAACCCTAGCGAGCTGAGGAGTGTGACGAGTTAGAGCGCGTCAGAGTGGTTGTGGCTGGTGTGGCCTACAAAAGACACTCTTATCGTCTGAGTGTCTTTTGCAAGGCCACCAGATGCTACAACCGGCGGCGACGGAAGAATAAGCGCGTCGAAGTTTACGGGAGGAATGGGCGAGAGTAAGGTCATTGAGGAGTGGCGAGTTAGGCGCAAACCCTAGCGGCCGGTGCTCCTACTTATAAAGAGACTTATCACGAGACGGTTCTATTATGGAACTGTCCGTGATAATTATCACAGATGGTTCCATAATAGAACCGTCCGTGATATGGGACATATCACATACGGTTCCCGGTTCCATAATGGAACTGTCTGTGAAATGGTTTTTTCTCAAGTATATTTATCTTGTATATACACTTACATGACATGAAGAAATTACAAGTTTATATTACAAAAAAAAGCAGAAACCTATAATTAAACAACGTTTTTCTAGTGGCGGAGGTAGGCTGCTATCTCCATCTGCAATACTTCATAGGCGACGGTGTCGGCATCGGACGGATTCGATCATCGTGAACGAAGCTCGAAATCGTCCACCCGTTGACGTGCTTTCGTTCGAGTGTCTCGAAGATCCTCGATTGTTGAACCAAGAAGAATTGAGCCCATAGGCTCTCTTCCTTGCTTGAGGGTCTCGGCACCGTCGACTCGGCCGCTTGCCTCGATTACAGTCCAAGTGGCGGCAAGCCTCACAGGAGCGTGCAACGTCGTTTTGGAGGATTACGTCGATGACGTGATAAACTCGCCGAAAGTGGGAGATCACCGGAAGACACGGCGGAGGAGGATGTCAAGGCGGCGGAAGGTGGTCATCACTTGCTCGGCAAATTCTCCGCCGTAGAGGAGTGAAGACACCGTTGATCAAGCAGTGTTCTTCCGCAAAGACAGTTCAACTTACACCGAGAGAGGTGCTTATGCAGTCTTGGCGGGAAGGCCATCAATGCGGCGACAAGGAAGAGGCGACCATTTACGTTTTTATAAGTATGTGGGGATGATCATCTTGGATGGCGGATGATCCTTTTATAAAACAAGGAATAAATTCGGGCGTGAGGCGAAGAGACGATCGGGAGGCGAAGCGGATCGATGCGATGAAGAGACGCGTCGGGAGCCGGCGGATGGCGATTTAACGAGCGATCGGCGATGAAGAAACTCACCGTGGAGTCAGAAGCGATATTATCCTGAGCGGTTATTGTTAAGAACCATCGTGATACTAATTAATATCACGAGCGGTTCTTGTTGAGTAAATGCTCAGGTACTTCACGAGCGGTTGTGTTTTAAAACCGCTCGTGATACTAATAAATATCACGAGCGGTTCTTGTTCGTAACCGTCGTGATACTTCCTGACGGTTTTCAACATCAACCGTATGTGATATTACCTCTTCACAGACGGTTTTTAGCACAGCCAGTAGCACAAACGGTCTCTAAACCAAAACCATCTGTGATTGAATGTAATACAAACGGTTTTGGTCAACCGTCTGTGATGAGGCGTCCAGTATTAGCCTTTTTGTAGTAGTGAAGTATTGTCCGTCATCATCCGTTCCCAGTAGCAAAACTATTCGTGATCCGAGAGCAAATCTGAGAGTATTACTTAACCAGGTAGCCTCTCCCATATCGGTAACCATTGAGAAATGTTCCTACGGATATTCTCTCTCTCTGTTAGATTTATCTACTTTTGTCTGTAGTATTTCCTTCATCAACTTCTTTTGATTATACCTTCGTTTGCAGTATTTCTTTCATCAATTCCCTTTGGCTATACTTCGTCTGAAGAATTTCCTTCATCAGCTCCACTAGGTACGATTAGTTTCATCTAGAATACTTCTGTCCTACAATATGTTGTTATATATGTTTATTTTCATCTAAAGTGTTTTCTTTATTTGAATGTATTTGAATTTAGTTTGTTTTCGCGTATAGATTTCGATGACTCTGAGAAAACCTGAATTATTTGAAGAATTAGATTCCGACGCCATTTAAGAACGACAACTAAATAAGCAAGGCAAGTTACATCCTTTGATCATGTTTGAATCCCAGTATTTTACATTATTTAAATTTTGTTTTAAATTATTATTGCATGCGTATTTCTATTCAATGTCATTTAAATACTTGTTTTTTTAAAATTATAGTTATGCCTAAATCCTTTGTACTGCCAATCTCGACATTGAAATAAACCTACCTTGACGTCTTAGATGAAAATCTAGTTGATACAATAGTATGAGCTAGAACATGTTGAAAAACTTTATGCTTAGACCAAAGATATTGAATTTAGGGGAATTTAGCCAAATGTTCAAATATGATTTAATTGAGCCTATGGTATTGTTTTACCATAGGACTTTTGCAAATGATTTTTGAAAAGCAAAACAAAATGAAAATTGGTTTGGACTTGGGCGAATGGATGTTTGGTGGGTGCATGTTTATGCACGGGATCGATTCATTTCAATGATCGAGGCCCAAGGGTTCTTTTAGAAAGTCGCCCAAGTCAATTAAGGACCAAACTTCAAGCCGTATCTTGCCAAGCCTTACCGTACAACCACATGTCCAGAGTGGGGAGGACTTGGCTAACTAATTTGTAATATTTTGCTGTGGTCGTGCCATCCAGTTGCGTGTGTGTCTTTTATGACCTACTTTTATATATTCCCACATGGCGCAAGAGAGGGCTTGATCCGGCAGATGGTTCAATCCAAAGGAGGCGAAACCTTAGCAAGGCGGGACTACGGTGGAATGACGCATTGTAAAGGCCTTGTCATGTGCTCTAGACTGCTTACATAAGTTAGTGAGCGGTGGTACCGATGGGTGCCAAACAAACTAGAGAAGTCGTGTCTTGTAGGTAAAGCTGTACAACCTCTGCAGAGTGTAAAACTATTCGAATAGTCGTGTCCACGGTCATGGACATGCTGAAGCAAAGCCAATGCAAAGTATAGATTTTGGTTTCGATTTCAAAAGATTTTATCAAATAATTCTGGATATCTTATCCAATCGGGAAATTAGGTGGGTAGCCATGTGATAGAAGGGTATCCTTCACCACTCTTGTATGAAGATTATTTTACTATAAAACTTGAGAATTTACAAAATGAATTTTAATTGTAGAATAACTACTTTAGAACTTAGTACAAGTATTTAAAGAAAATATCGCTTTATGTAAAATAAACCCTATAAGCCATCCTTTGTTATACCCTAATGTATTATAATATGTTATTGGGTGTAACTTGTAGAGTACATTCATTTGTACTCACCTTGCTTAATAAAATGTTGATCAGAGTAGAAGAACTTCGCAATTGCTGAAGACCTCGACGACTAGGCCGCTACCCCAGTCGATTGCCTGTGGCAGATTAGTTGGGCTCTACTATTTTTTTCGTCTTCTGCTGTGTTCATCATTGTTGGCTCGTAAGCCTTTCTGGTAATAAAACTCTAATTATTATTCAATAATTGTGTGGTATGGATTGTTATCATTTTGTTTAACTGTGTATACTAACTACTGATCATGGGACTAGTGTGGAATACACGGAGGATTTGGAGGTGTTAATCCCGAGTCCTTACAATCCAACCTTACATTTGCTCAGGTTTTGTGCTTCACCCTTCTTCCTATAGCTGTGCCTTTAACCCGTATCTCTACGTGACATTTTTGCGGAGTTTTTTTTTTTGCTATATTGGCACTATTTGATATCGTATTAGTAAAAATATCACTCATCGTATGGAATTTATAGAAATAGCACATTCACTCAAGACGCTTGTGAGAGAGGCAGGTTAAAGATGAGACAAGAGAGGAGAGAGTTGGGCGCCGAGCACGAGTTCCAAGAAGTTTGGTCTCCTCTGAAATTTTCTTTAATTCTTTGTAAGTTCGGTTGTTGGGCATGCTAATTTTACTCGACCCCAATGGAAGCCATTGACATCCGCTAGTGAATTTACTCCGTGTGGTTCTATTAGCACCAAGGGCACAAAAAAAAGAGGGAAAAAAGAAAAATATATTCGTAAAAAAAACACAGAGAAAAAAAAAAAAAAGAACAGGTTCTCTCGGGTGATTTTTTTAAGAGGAGAATAATTCACTCGGTAGTTTCCCTGTTCGCAGTTATCACTTGTTGCAGAACGCAGCCATGTGCGGAAATTAATTAGGACTAATTAGTATAATTAAATTAGTTGTGACCAAATTAATACGAGTATTTCTAACCTCTTAATTAATTCAGACTAATTAATTACAGCAAATGAATTAGGAAAAAAGTTTCAACTTCATAAAGCAGCCAAATTGATTGTGGCTACTAAAGTACGACTAATTAACTACAACCGATTAATTGCAACTAATTAATTATGAGTAATTAACTAATTAATTAAAATATGTACGATTAATCGTGACATCCAGACAACACGATGTTACTGATAATATGCCCATTATTCCCTTTCCTTTCTATCCCCTCACTGTCTTTCAATCGCATCCGTGCGCCCACGCAAAATTTTCCTCCCGTAGTTAGTCGAACGTAATTAATTTAGTTAGCGGGCGCATAGATATGATTGAAAGACAGTGAGGGGATAGAAAGAAAAGGGAATAAAGGGGGATTCTTGGTTACATCGCGATGTCTGGATGTCACGGTTAAATGTACGTGTTTTAATCAGTTAGTTAATTACTCGTAATTCATTAGTTGCAATTAATCGGTTGTAGTTAATTAGTCGTACTTTAGTAGCCACAATTAATTTGGCTGCTTTATGAAGTTGTAACTTTTTTCCTAATTCATTTGTTGTAATTAATTAGTTTGAATTAATTAGGAGGTTAGAAATACTCGTATTAATTTGGTCACAACTAATTTAATCCTAGAATTAATTAGGAGGTTAGAAATACTCATATTAATTTGGTCACAACTAATTTAATCCTACTAATTAGTTGTAACATCCCAAACAATGGTTTGTGTTTCAAATGTATAAAAATGAGGAGAATTTAAAACTTTGATGCATCATGTTGTTATTTGTATTTTCTGGAAACTCTTTCTTAGGATTTGTTGATTTCAAAAACCTAATACTTCAATTGACTAAAAGCATAACCCTTGAAAACTTCTTAAGTAAATCTTTTGATCATCCTCTGGAATTATTTTTCCTAGGTTCTAATTCATCTTAGTGACTCCTCTAAATTTTTTTATAATTTTTAAATTTTATTTGCTATTTTCTAGGGGCTAGTCAAACCAGTTAGACCCCTGGTCAAACCCCTAGGGCAGCAACTTGTAATTTTGCTAGAGAGAAATACATTGCATGAAAAATTCTAGAAAAATTACACAAGGTTTCTCTTAGATCCAGTAACCTTCCATAGAAATTTCAGAATTTTTGGAGCTAATATTCTAGGTCAACAAAATCTCTAATCTTCTCAGCCTTTTAGATCCAATCAGATTCTACTGTTCCTCCGACCAGACCCAACTCTGTTCCGACTAAGCCGGACCCGACCAACTCAGTCTGGCCTAACCTGCACCTCACTGCACCACTTACCCCTTCATTATAGACCGTCCGATTAGATCTCAACGGTCTAGGTTGAGTGGGCCGATCGGACCGTCCGGACGTCCCCATCACGTGGACCGTTCGATTTAAGATCAGCGGTTCAGCCTAACCCTTTCACCGTGTCACTCTCACTCATTCGCTGGCAATTGGGGCTCGCTCGCAGGGCTTCTTCTCCACGCGGACGTCGTACCTCGCCAGCCCGCCCGCGCTTGCCATGGCCTTTGCTCACGCCCGCGTCAGCTCAACTGCCCACCCCCAGTTTTTTACGGCGCCCACTGTTTCGTCGCCTCGCCCGCATCTCCCGGACGTCCCATCCCTGCCCGGCCTCGTCACCCTTTTGCCCGTACGACGTGAGCATCGTCCTGGTGCCTACGGAGCTCCCTTTCGCACCCTCCGCCCTCCTCCCTATTTAAGGACGCTTGAAGCTTTCTCTACCTCCTTTAGACACCACCGAACCCTTCTCACCTCTGAATTGCCTCCTCACTGGACGAGAGAGCAAGGGAGACTCGGCTCCATTTCCGGCCAAGGCGCCGCCGAGGTGTTCCGGCGCAACCGTGGACCTCTTTCTCCCCTCATCGGATCATATCGTGCCACAGGAGCCTAGAAGAGTTTCCCCTAACTTAATTTCTCCTGTCATCTTGAGGGAGTGCCGAATTTTGGTTTCTATCTTCTTCGGTCAAAAATCGTCGTTTCTTCCCCGACTGCGGCAACGATGAGCCATTTTCTAATTCATCGCGTAAGCACCATCTCATGCACTCACTTAAGTTTCCCTACCCTCCTTGTTCATTTTTTTTTGCCCAGATCGAGCTCCCCTCGGTGAAGCCATCGCTCCGCCACCGTCCATCGCCGCCAGCCTTCCTTCGGCAACCTCCCCACCTCCGGGGTCATCACAGTGAGTTCCTAGAGCCCTTGGGTCGCCCGTGCGCGCGCTATTTTGCCACGGGCATCGTTGTCTCACACTATGACATGTTGGCTGGGGCTCTCCTTCGCCTCTCCTCGCGGCGCCGCCATTTCGGTTCACCGCTAGCGCCGCTCCGGCCACCCATAGGATCGTCTAGGGCTCAGGTTCCGTTTTGGGCTTTTGTAGGCACCGCCATGCAAGGGACCGCCGATGATTCACCGGCGAAGTTCATAGCCATAGCACCTCTGCGTGTGTCCGTTTTGGACAGGAACTATAGTGAGGCGATTAGGAACTAAATCCCGATTTTAAATGCTAATCATTGAGAAAATTCTTGTCTAAACGCTGAATTATGTCGCTTGGTCTCTATGGCATGTGGGCCCCGCACACAGAAATCCCAGCGTTTACGTGCACAACGCTGAGGTGGTCCATGGACCCCTTTTCGCTATGCCATGAACTTGTAGTCTACGCACTGTGCTTATGAGCCGAGAGTATGACAGACGAACCCCACTTGTCAGTAGCCATTTTCTTTAGGATTTTATTCAGAAATAGAAAAGAAATCATGGGGCCCTTCGGTCAGTGTATGTGTCTAGAATAGGCTGAGTACCGAAAGTATTAATGCTTTTATATTTTCCAAATTGAATTATTTATGTACTGTTAATTGTGTTAAACTTCAAAATGGCATAAGTATTTCATTTTAACTCCTTTTTGGATGATTCAAATTTTGTTGGGTTATATTTTTAGTGTGATTTATTTTGGTATGGTTTTTAGGCTTATTATTATTCCATAATTATTGTTAGTATAATTATTTTCGTTATAGCTTTATTCTTGCACTAAAATTCATCTAACTTGAAAAATGCGAAGTATTTATCTGTAACTCCAAATTGAGTGAAATCAATTTTGTTGGGTTCCTATATTAGTCCACTTTATTGTAGAATAGTTTTTGAGTATGTTACTACCTCTGAAAATCTTATTTTACATATGATTTGTGCACTACTTTCATGACTTTGAAAAATCATAAGAAATTCATTTTAACTCCAAATGAGGTGAATCAAATTTCATTGTTCATATCATATGGTGCTTTGTCTACCATACAATTGTCATGTTCACCACCTCTCTGAAAATGTTTGGTCAAAATTTTTAATTCGGATGAACAGTAACCGAGTTGGATTTTTCAGCATTTTATCAAAAGCTGATTTTGTTTTGGCAATAACTTTTGCATACAACATTCAAATCGGTTGATTTTTATTGCTAAATTCATTTAAAATCTTGCTCTACCTTCTGTGTAAATTTATTGATTTTTTTTATGATTATGATTTTTTAGTATTTTCGGTGTTATTCGTTCTTATTGTTTCTTCTCGAATCTTTCGATAGGTTCCGACGAATTCGTTGAGTATGAGAGTGATCCTCTGCAGCAAGAGAGTTATCTCCAGCAAGACAAGCAGTTTTCCTTTGATTATGTTGATCCTATTACTTTCAAATTCTATTATCTTGTTTGCAAAGTGTATGTATGCATGCTCTATTTTGATGTTTAAATTATCGTTTGAGTAGTTGATCCCAAATAGTTGCATAAACTGTAGGTAAATATTCATCCTTTACCACTGACCCTACGTTTATATCCGCTGTGATGTAGAGCTCGATGGATGGGCTCTAGTCACTTTACATGTAGTATATTAGTTGATGTCGCTTAGCAATGCTTAGAACGGTAGAATGGGGATCATCGCTTCAGCGATGGTTATTATATCATCACTATAATTACTTGGGTCAGGATACCTATGTATGTATTGTATTTGAGAAACTAAAACTGAAAATAAAATATTTTAGACTTGGGCACATTGGCTGATAGTGTGGTTATCAGGTGTGTGAATAGTGCCTAAGTCAACAAGGAGAGAATTATTGTGTCACTGATCCAAGCGTTATTGCGTGTATTCCACATAAGGGTATTGGGAACCCCTCTTGACTTAGTACTTTGGCGTGCGTTAGCTCCGAGTCGCAAGAGGTTGTGTGTGTTGTGTATAAAAAGGAATGTGTTATTGTTGTTGGGTGTACGGGGGTGGGTTCTTGTCTAGGTTCTCCACACCGAGGAGCATCGGTGCTTTTCTAAGGCCGATAACTTCGACACAACGTATGTGTTTCTATCCATACGGGCGACTCGTAGTTAATACATAATATTAGAAATATCTCGTAAGACTTAGCCTTGCCGGCATACCTAAGGAAGTGTGCTCTATTGCATGGCGAAAAGGCGGTCTAGAGTATGGGTACAGTCGTACACCCCTGCAAAGTATAATCTATTCGAATAGCCTCGTTCTAGGTTATTGACATGTTTGGTTAGGTCGTGCAAGAATTAGACTTTAACTTTTTCATTAAAATTTGAATTCGAATGGTACGAATGGGTAATTCGTGCAATGTTGTGGTGCCTGTTGGGAAGTCACCTGTAGATGTTATTTATGCTTATAATTGCTGTCTCACTGTTATTTAAACAAATAAAAACAGATTTGTTAAATTGCATTCAATCTATTACATTATTGCACATGAAATATTGCTTTGCGTTTAAAATAAAACCTATGGCTTCTCCTTTAATTCAGCTTGCATGTAACTATGTATAGGTTTGTTATTTGTAAGTCTTGCGAGTACGTTTTTGTACTCAACTGCATTGTCTAATTGCTGCAGAGGAGGTTAATCCCTAAAGGATCAACTATTATGAGACCGACTTCGTGCAAGACGACTAGCTTGACAGCCCGGTCGGTTACCTTGTGGGTAAGGGCAAACCGGTTGGCTTTTGTTTATCGCTATCTTATGGCTTTTGTTTCCGCTGCTACTTTAGTTCTTACTCTTGACATTTGACCGGTCGGCCCTACTTTTGTAATATGAACTTGTATGTCTTTTGTGATGTAAACTTATAGACTCGGTATTGTAACAACTTTTGTATGGAATAGATGCTACATTTTGTGAAGGAGTACATGTACTGCTCCTGAGAGGTACATACTACTCCGAGAGTCGGGTTATTTGATTTGTAATGCTAGAACCAATTGGATTGTTAAGTATTACAAGTTAAATACTTCAAATTCTCACATTAGTCCTAATTAATTTCTGCGCATGTTGTTTGGTAGTAATGTAACACGTAAGGCCTAAATATGTGCAATACTATTGTATTTTTGCATGCTGTAACAAATGATAACTGCGAACTCGGAAATTACCGACCGAATTATTCTCCCTCTTGAAAAAAAAAATCACCCGAGAGCACCTGTTCTTTAAAAAAAAATTCTCTGTGTTTTTTCCGAATATCTTTTTCTTATGTTTTTCCCTCTCATTTTTTTGTGCCCTCATTAAGCAGATGTGCAGCCGCTTTGATTAGGGTCGCAGCAAAATTAGCATGCACGGGCAACCGAACTTACAGCAATTAAAGAAAATTTCTGCAGGAGACAAAAACTTCTTGGAACCTGTGCCTGAAGCCCTACTCTCTCTCTCTCTCTTGTCTGTGCCGAACCCGGGCCTCTGCCAGTGCTGAACCCGGGCCTCTGCCAGTGCTGGACCGCTGGCCGAATGGCGGTGGGTAAGTGTTCCGCGCGGTGATCGTGCGAGGTCTTATTTATGTAAATTCCACACGACATGACCAGGAGCGAATTCAGCGGAGCCTTCACGAGGCTTCAGCTTATCCTCGGCGCCGGCGTTGAACCCCCCACCCCGACAGGCGACGACCATGGCTAAGGGCCCAAGCAGAGCAGCCACCGATTTGAAGAAGGAGAGGGTGAAAGGATTTGTGTGAGGAGACGCACCCGGGGGCAACGACTGGCGCCTGGCAGCGTCGCAGCGACGAGGAGCCGAGGTGGGGGAGGTGCCAGCGCAGTTTGTTTGGGCGTAGAGGCGGCACACAGCACCGGCAGCTGATGCACTGAGGCTGGAGGAAGAAGATGAGCTCCGGGAGTGGCCTGTGCTTCCTGGGCCGTTGGCGCCTTGGCAGACCGCTGAGTGCGCGCTGGTAGTTGGAGCCGGCCCATCCAATTAGTGACTTAGCCTGCTCGTGGAGCGGTGGACCCAGTGCCTAGTAGGCGGCGGCTGGCTCGAACCCTAAACATGCGAGGCACGGAGGCAGAGAGGGTGCGGCGGCTACTCGGGTGCTCGATGAGGGCGCGTTGGCTGCTGGGCGGGCGGGAGTGCGACCGCGTGAGGCGTTGCAACCGAGCCGGTGGCATGGCATGGGCGTCTCGAAAAGCCGACCGTCGGCGAGGCCGCGAGAACGGAGGGCATGACTCAGTGACCGCCTAACACAGAGGCAGACAGCTGAGCCTGGCCACTGCCAACAGGTAACCGCCGGCAAGCCAATTTGGCAATTTTTGCTTTGTTTCCCTTCTATTCAAGTATAAATTTGGATTGCACAGAAGTACAAAATTATGTTTGTCTTAATTAAGCCTGAGCCCACCCTTTATTTTCCTCCTAGTTTCGCCACTGGACATGATATATGCTATTTTTACTAATACGATGTTAAATAGTGTTAATATGGCTAAAATCTCTTTTTTTTTTTTGTTCCTGTGACGAAAAATGAAACTTTTCCGTATTTATACGGGATACATGGTGCCGGTGTCATCATCTCCACCGCGGAAGACGCGGATCAGGTGGAGCTCACATGTCCGCAAAGAGGGCGACCTTTCACTGTGATTGGACCGGGCAGCTGCCGCAGCTCACAGCTCGCAGCCCAGCCCCTCCCCTCCCCAAACCCAAGACCTGTCTGTCTCGGACTCGGCAGCTTGCTGCCTGTCTCCCCGTCTTTTCTGCTGCCCACATTCCCCAACGCCACACTGGTGGTGGTCGCGCTGGCGCTGGCGCTGGCGCTGGGCTCATCGCCCTCCCTCCTAGCTTGTCCTTGTCCTCTTCTTTCCACTCGCTTGCTTTTGGTTACTCCGATACTAGTACGAGCTTAAACCAATGGAAAGGGAAAGGGAAAGGGAAAGGAGGAAATGGTACTACTAGTAATATTTTACTGCTCCTGAGGGAACACATTGTTGTGGAGCGGTTGAGTTTTTGGTCCGGTTCAGGTGAAAACGGCCGCTCACCGGATTGCTCTGTCCGGTGTTTTGGCTCCAGGGCTTTCCTTTTCTTGGTGTTGTTCTTTGGTATCTCCAGCGACTCCATTCTCCATCGGGGTTGAGCCGGTGGTTCTTGATTCCGTACTAGAAGGTATCTTTTTTTTCTTCCTTTGGTTGATCTTTGAAGGTTGTGCATTTTTGGTCCGAGTTCTTGATTTATAGTTGTTTCAGATTTCAGGTCGAACGACTGTGTATTTGGTAGGGGTAATCTTGGGCTATCGAATGCAAATATGCCATTTTGATTGAGCAGTTCCACCTCTGTTTCAGTCTTCGGAGTAAGCAGATGTTCTGAATCCAAATGCGGAAAGTAGTCTCCTGCCTGCGCGGCGTCGTGTGTGTGTGTGATAAATAGGGCAGCTGCGCACGTAATGTTCGTCAAAAAGCCGCAAAGGGGGGGTTGCAACTTGCAACCATCCATCATGAGGGATTTTGCATCTTGCCTCAGTCAAAGTGGCGTCCAAGTTGCCCATTCCTCTTCTTCAGGTGGCCAGAACATGGTGCAGTGCGCCTACTTAGCCCATCTGCACGGTAAATCATGTAGGGTCACCGTCACCTGGAGCAAGATGACCATGGGGCCGGCCCTGGCTATTGCAATCGATGATTCCTCGAACCGTTGCCTTTGCAAGACAGAGATAAAGCCATGGCTGTTCTCCAAGAGGAAAGGCTCCAAGGCCATGGAGGTGGATGGTGGCAGTCTGGAAATCGTCTGGGACCTGTACTCCGCGAAGTTTGCAGCTGGGCCAGAACCCCTCGAAGGTTTCTATGTTGCTCTGGTCTTTGATCTTGAAGCTATTCTTGTGCTCGGTGACATGCGCAAGGAGGGGGATCACAGGGTTTCTTCGGATGCTTTACCTTCTAATGCAGTCATGATAGCCAGGAAGGAGCACATGTACGGGAAGAAAGTATATTCAGCAAAGGCTCGGTTTTTGGACATTGGTCAGCTTCATCATATCACCATAGAGTGTGACACGTCAGGGTTGAAGGATCCAAGCCTAGAAATCAGGATTGGCAAGAAGAGAGTACTGCAGGTGAAGAGACTTCCATGGAAGTTCAGAGGAAACCAGACTATCTATGTTGATGGACTTCCAGTAGAGGTGCTCTGGGATGTGCACGACTGGCTATTTGGTTCGTCAAATGGATGTGCTGTTTTCTTGTTTCAGTCAGGGCAATCTATGGAAAAAATGTTATTGAGGTCATGCTCACAGAATGAAAAGGAGCCTCAAGCATATCGTTTCGGTTTCACTTTGATACTTCATGCATGGAAGATTGAGTAGGCAGAAACATCATGACAGGTTTCTTCAACTACTCTAAACTGAATGAATGAATCCTAACAGTAGGAATGTAGAATCTAGCAAGTAACAAAACCTTGCGCAAGGATTTAATGTTTCTCAACTATCATGTTCTAGTGGTGATTAGCAAGTTGGGGTTTTTAGTATCCGTATAATTTTTGGTATATCAAGAGAGGTATTTAGATAGGCTGGCGGATTCTAATGCTCCAGTTATGTCTTTCATATTTTTAACGTATACATTTTGATCAGAAATCCAAGAAAGAATTCCAAAAATGATGTTTACAATTCTGCAATCTTTGCAATTCTTATGCTATGTATATTTACAGTGAGGCTAAGCAGAAAGTATTGAATTGGGCAAGTCTGCTGCCATATGTTGTGCCATGTTAACAGTCTTAGCTAAGATAATGGTGATAATCAGCAAGTTTCATTTCACAAGCGCACAGCTCTGAACATGCTGCACTTCCCCTCCCAGTGTGATACATCATTGGATAAATATTTTGATGATCCTCAATAACCAAAGAATTGGCTAAAATTGAGGTAGGTGGAAGATGAAATGTACAAAACCAAGAAATTAGATTTTAACAAGGACAGGACGTCCTTGTTAAAATTGAGCCTGTATTTTTTTTGTCAATGTCCTATGTTATTCTCAGCAACTAAAATTTACAGGATTGGTCCCCAAATGTTGTCAAAATATTGAGTTTGGTTGCTGAAATTTTTTCCTTTTGTTGATGTCCCCCTGAGCTCCACCACTTTGGGTGTATTGGTCCAAATTCCTTAATTTAGTTGAATTTGATACTTACTGCCGGTTTCTTTAGCTGAACACCATGCATTGAAAAAGTGCGAAGTTGCATCGTACACGTACTACTGCAGCATAGGTAATGTTACTATATTTATCCTGACTACAATAGATGCAGAAAATATAGTCAACAAAGTCATGACTACCACATCTGATTCTGCAAATACAATAATCCCTCTGTTTCACTATATTTGTCTGTAGTCTCGAGAGTATCTGTTTCAATAGGTGACTCATATCCTAATCTAATAGGATTAGGATTCCTACTCTCTTTTTTTAGGAGAATTAGGGGGCACTATATAAAGCCATGGAGGGTGGTCATGGAAAGCACAAGCTGCAAATCAACTCATCCAAAGCAAGAAGTGCACGAGAGGACTAAAGACTAGGTTATTCTTTAGCACTTGATTCTTGTATAGAGCAAACGTCCGATGGTCCTAAATGCTTCGAGAGGGCTGTGAGAAAGCGACAATCCTATGTACTTTTTTGAGATTGTGTTTAAGGAATTTACGGTTGGCTTCGCTAAATTTCTCTCTCTCGTCATGATAATTTTGTTGTGGTTATTTGGTTCTCTCTATGGGATTCATCAACTTTGTTGTTGGTACTGTGCACACGTGCCATATCCCGCAACTCTGACTCAATCTGGAGGCTACTGCACATAAGAAGGGGTATCAGAGTATAACAAGTGGTATCAGAGCTAAGGCTAGATTAATCTGATTTGCAAGAAGGTCGACAAAACGTTAGGTGGCACAAAATCAAGATTGGCGTTGGCGATGTGTAATCTAGTGGAAAATTTTGACGAGGGAGGAAATTTCTGCATGTGGCAATGTGTGGTGAAGTATATCCTTGATGTGGCCAAGAGTGCAATTACTACTTTGCTTTGTGCTGCACCAATAGAATATGAAATTACAAGGTCATGTGATGATGCTTTGAACAATGCAAAGAAGAAAGCGTGTGTGGTCGAAAGGGATGCTAGGGTACATGGAGACAAGCTGAGTGCATGGCCACATGAAAGGGATGCTCGGGTACATGGGTGCGTGATCCAAGAGAAGCCGCGTGGTGCAAGCCAAGCTATGCCAAACCAAGTGTGGATCAAGCCAGGTGCAAGTCGAGCCAGATCCACGACCAGTTCCACAAGGTCTAAGATCAATTTCATGATCAGGTCTACGAACAGTACTCGGCAGAAGGAGTACTCATCGGGAACAGTACTTGGCGGAAGTAGTACTCGTCAGGAACAACACTCGACGGGAATAATACTCGGCAGGAGTAATACTCGACGGGAACAGTACTCGGTGGGAATAGTACTAAGTGGGAACAGTCTACGACCAGACGATCCAAACTAAATCATGAAACAGATTCTTTGGGTTGAGATAATTCGGTTTTAGATAAGTTATAGTATATCTCTTAGTTGGAGCGGTTGTAATCTTTCCATTATCGTGTTAGGTAAAGAATTTGAGTAGGATACGTGAGTTAGAGATAGAATTGGTCTTAGACCGTGCGTGTTTGGCCGCACCCTTAAGTGCCAATATAAGGCCAAGGCATGGCCCATTATAGAGGAGGAAGGGGATGATTTTTGGAGAAGAAATACAGAAAAGTCACGATGGTTGTGTGGCGCAATATCGTGCGTGTTGATTGAGAGTTTCCCATAGGGTTTGCAGCGATCCCGTGGATTGAGAAGCTCCATTGCTGATCTTGAGTCACCGATCGAATCTTTACGGTTCCTCTTTTCAATTCGTGAGTAGTACTCATGGTTTGGGAAGTTCTTGGTTGGATTGCTTCTAATCAGCAACCTTGCTGATTAGTGCATTGCAACGTGAACCACTACCCTAGGCGCAAGAAGGAAAACTTCGTTGTTTGTACCGTGAAAGATCAGGCCACCCCTACGCATCAGCTAGTTTACTAGTTGGTCTGTATCATCGTGGTATGAGAGCGTTGTTGATCGCAGTACGAAAAAAAAAATTCTTGCTGATTTTAGGATGTCAGGGGGCGAGCATAAGGGGTTCGAGTGGCTACCGCAGCGACGACTTGGGAGCACCGATCGATGATGACTTGGCACCTGCTCTACGTGCACGATTCAAGGCGATCCCCGGCCACATCATGCGCCGAGAGGACGTCATCCGTGCTGATTTCGATGGGAGCATCAATGGGGTGAATGCGAGAATCACGGAGGTACAAGATACGTTGAACGCTCGCCTCACGGAGGGCTTCAACAATCTGGCACATACTCTTCGTCGCTTGGAGGAGAGGTTATCGTCGCCGGGACGGGTCGACGCACAGCAACAAGCACCAGACTTGGTGCAACGTGCGCATTCGCATGCCGGCGCTCATTACTATGGAGCTGATGATGATGACATGTCCAATGGCCGTGGAGGCTATCCACAACCACCACGGCGTGATTTTTTTTGATCGCCGAGTTGTTGCACATGGAGGACATCGCGAAGGTGGTGTGGAACGCAAGGACGATGGTATTGGCCGAATCAAAATAAACATACCAGCGTTCAAAGGCAAAGCTGAACCTGAAGTTTATTTGGAGTGGGATATGCGTGTCAATCAAATCTTCGACAACCATAACTACTCCGAAGAAAAGAATGTCCAACAAGGGTTAATCGATGCTCTTGAAGGGAATAAACCGGCAAAGATGTTCGTTGAAGAATGGAAGGTGATGAAGCAGAAGGCTAACAATACAATCCATCTATGTTTCTTCGATGAGATAAAGTACTCGATGATTAAGGAAAATTCGTCGAAAAAATTATAGAGTGACTTAGAAGAATTGTATATGGCAAAGTCGCTGATAAACCGATGGGTGTTGAAGTGGCAACTATTCAGGTTGCACATAGAGGAAGGCACACGGTCGTTGACCATCTCAATGTCTTCAACAAGCTTATCACAAAACTAACAAGTGTGGATTAGAAAATTGAGAAGAATGACAAGATCGTCATATTGGCGTAATCTCTACCACCATCAAGGGAGTAATTGGTGATGAGTATTCTTGTCAGGAAAAGCACTCTCAACTTTAATGAGACAATGACATCTATTGGAGATGGAATCCTTGAAGAAGTCATCGAATTCTTCATCGTCGTGTGATCAAGCATTGGCTGCCGTAGGTGTTACAAGCAAAAGCAAAAGTCGCAGAAGAAAAAGGGCAAGAGCAAGTACACACGTATATGCTATCTATGTAACGAGGAAGGTCATATGATAAAGTATTGTCCAACTTTGAAGCAAACGAGTGGAGCATGCTCAGTGGCGATAGTGAAAGATGATTTGGATGTACTAATCGTCAGTCAATCATGTACTTCTCATAGATGGTTATTAGATTCGGATTATTGCTTTCATATATGTTCGGCAAGGGAGATGTTTAACGAAGGATCTCTACGCCGGCGTATGGAACTGTTCACTTTGCGTATTGTAAGAGTATGCAACTATTGAGGTGAGAACGGTTACATTGGAAATGTATCTCTACGCTCAGCTCATGGAACTGTTCACTTGGCGGATTGCAAGGAGTATACAACTACCGAGGTGAGAACAATTACATTGGAAAAGTATGTTGGAGCACATCGCACATTGACGGGAGTTCGGTATTTTCCTGGTTTAAAGAAGAATATAATATCTGTGAGGTCGCTTGAACTTGAAGATTGTGAGGTATCACTTCGAGGTCTAGTCATACGAGTTACTTGCAAAGGACAAGTAATCATCAAAAGTATCTTGAGCAATGTAGGATACCGATTGATGGGTAATCATCAGGGAAGAGTAACTAATGGGAGGTTTGATAAAAATCTTGATCTCGAGAAGAAAACCGTGTCGTCAGTGGTAAGTACTCATATTTCATCTACAGCTATGTGTAGAAGTGCAAATATGGTTGCAAAATCTAGCAAGCGCAAAGGCGAATGTGCGAGCTATCGGAAGAAGAAAGACGTGGTGGGACCAACCACGTGGTACCGACGAGTAGGTGGAGCTCGGAGGCGGTACAAACATATGGCATAGAGGGCTATAGGAACACGAGGTGCCGTTAACTAAACTACGCAGCTAGTGAGCTCTCAGGTAGGGTGTTCGAGCGGCCAAGCCCGGATATCGACATGCACATTGCGGTGATGTGCATGAGCCCCTATGGTGGGGGCACTCCCAAAGGTGAAAAAAAAGATATTTTTTTTTGGAAAAACAAAAATAGCGGAGCCGACTTGGAGCGAATTCTTGGAGATTCACAGTGGCTTCAATGGATAAGAGTTCAGGTGGAGATTGTTGAATATGAGTGACTTATGTCCTAACTTACTGGGACTTGAAGATGTGTTCTATAAGGATTAATAGGATTAGGATTTCTACTTTTTTTTTGGAAGAGAACTAGAGGGCACTATATAAAGCCATGAGGGGTGGTCATGGAGTACATAAGCTACAAAACAACTACAAAGCAAGAGGTGCACGAGAGGATTAGAGGCTAGGTTATTCTTTAGCACTAGATTCTTGTATAGGATAAGGATCTGATGGTTGTGAGAGAGTGATAATCTCTTGTACTCTTTTGAGGTTATGCTTAAAGAATTTGCAGTCGGTTTCGTCAAATCTTTCTCTCTCGTCGTGATTATTTCGTTGTTGTTATTTGGCTATCTCTACGGGATTCATTTACTTCGTTCTTGGTACCGTGCACGTTCGTGCAGTATCTCGTAACCTTGATCCAATTTAAGGGTTGTTGGGCATAAGGAGTATCATAGTGTAACAATATATTTGTCCATTGAGGGAATCTAGAGTGTAGTTGTATTCTTTTCACTCTTTACTCCTACTTAAATACTTTGAAAAAAGTTAAGTGGTTGTGTTATGTCATTTAACATGGGTATGTATAGTCATTTATCATTAACTATTTTCTGGGTATGTATAGTCATTTATCATTAACTATTTTCTTAGATTTAGTGTGTATTTTGTCTGTGCGCATGGTAGACTGTGGACAAATATAACGAAATGGAGGAAGTATTTAGTATCATTTTGTAAGCAAATGTCCACTAAAATATATCCAATCTTCCTTATGTCACGGTATGTAAAATGCATGACAGGTGCAAAGCCCAGGAACACTTGCTTTAATGCTGTCATACACAAGACTTTTGGATTTTTTTTTTAAAATAATATTAATTTAAAAGATAATTACAAGAAAATAGTTGATTTTTTTTATTTTAAAAAAATAGGTGCCTGGAATGGCGACAGGCTCCTGTCGCTATTTCAACTGGCGACAGAAACCTATTTACTGTCAGTCGCTATTCCAATTGTCTGTCGCTATTTCAACTGACGATTTGCATCGAAGAGTGTGCAAATCGTCCATTCAACTGGCGACAGGAACTGTCTATATAAACCTCAAAAATTCGGTGAAAAAGTCATTTTAATTCTAAAAAAAGAGAAAAGAGCGGAGAAGGGAGAAAAGACGTAGCGAAACTCCGCTAGTTTCTAGCGGAGGAGAGAGAGACTGAGTGCGCTTGAGAATGATGTGTGCCGATCACTAGACATAAACTAAAAAACATTAAATATAGGGTCCTATCGTCAGTTCAATTGACGACAGGAATATCTCTGCACTGTTCCAATTGGCGATAGGGATATTGTCGCCAATTGGAATGACGATAGGAGGATTTCGTCATTCTAAATGACGATAGGTATATATTTTTGTTAAAAAAATCGACAATTTTTTTGTAATTATCTTTTAAATTAATATTATTATTTTTTTAAAAAATCAGGACTTTTGCACTAACTCATTTTCTGGAAGCACTCGTTGGCTGTTAGCATGGAGGAGCTCATTTGCTCAAGCAAAGAATATCCCATCTGATGAGAGCAAAAGAGGAACAAAAACATTGACTTGGCATTCCACTGATTCCCACCATGGGGGTCCATAAGATCTGGCAAATTGCTGATACGGCAAAAGCTTCTCCACGGGAGAAAGTGAAGAGGCAACCACTGGAACAGGTCAGTCTGTGACTCTGCTCAATTTCCTTCCCATGATCTCCTAAGATACTTAAACCATCCTATTCACGGGCACACGGCACACGGCACGCGTCATTTCTCCTCTTTTTTTTTTCTGTTCAATCGGCTCGCGGTACAATTGTGATGCCCTAACTGACACCCTGTTAATTTCACGACATTGGATGGACCTGCACGGCTGCACCAGTCCATGTAGGCACATTTTCATGGCTGACCACCGACGGAAAATGTCATAACATGTAGTAGTTAACAGGAGCTGATCTCGACCGCAGGATCATATTTGAGCGTTCGGATCAGAACGGATTGTCCTATATCGCATGCCGACGGTAATGGATTAACCGACAGTTATCACCAGTCATCTTCTCTCCAAATTAAAAAAAGAAACCATCGACGAATAGACTCGTGGCTTGTTTTTGTTGGCACGGTAGGCCATGGCCTGTCCATAAAGCTTAAATAAGACCTAACAGACGCATGCATTTTTCCTTCGTTTCTCTTCGATTATAAGAAACTTTTGCGAGGGAACGAGCGCAATGCGAAATGCTTCTGCGTTGTTGTTTATTCGTCGAGAGATATGGATGGACAGTGACGCTGCACCAAGATTTTTAAAGCCTATGATTAATATGCAAGGGAGCGCAACGTGATGGTAGTAGTAAAGCAGAGACTTGACCAAGCCTCAAAGCAACTCTCCCCTCCCTCTTTCTCACCCCTCTGCAAGCTAGGCATTGCTCTTTGCTTTCCCTATTTCAGCTTAGTTGATCGGTGCATGGAGAGGTGGTAACAGAGTAGCAGGCGAGTTGGGATCATGGGTTGGCTGCAATCGCTCTTCTCGCCGCTCAAGAAGCTCTGGATTCGCATGCATTCCGCACAGAAGAAGAGTATGCGCCACTCTCTACTGTTCTTGTTCATGTTGTTGTTCTTCCGTTGCTTCTGTTCTTACTCTTGCGATCCATGTTGCATGTTCTGATTGTTGTTGTTCTATTGTTGTTACTCTCATTTGTCAATTTGCTTTTGCTTGCCAAGATGAGTACTCACTCTGTATGGATCGCGTTTCCGTTGTGTGATTACAGAGAGAGGGATCTATATCCTGTACGAGGACGTCAAGTCGTGCCCGTGCGAGGACGTGCAGATCCTCTGGTCCATCCTCGTCGACTCCCACCCGCCGCCGCTACGGCTGAAGCAGTGACCGACCGGGACTCCGGCCGACTCCCGTCGAGCACGGCGCACCGACGTACCGACGGCGGCGAGAGCAAGCTAGCGACTGATCCGACCGACACGACGAACTGTCGGTGTACATAAAGATGATGAGTGGTAGTTCACTTCACCATGATACGAGTCTCACACCCTTTTGAGCCACGGAGATGGTGTGCATAGCCGATGAGCTCCTCCTTCCCGTCCTCTCGCATGTATTCCCTCACCGACACTGCGAAGCAAGTTTTTTTTCTCTGCCTTTCTCCTTTCCTTTTTCTTTTTGAAAAAGGAACGGCACATGTAACACTCGGTTGGTGATCCGGGTCAACGGGCCACGCGTGCCTGTTTCTTGTAAATACAAAAGCAAAGTAGAGCAAAGCAAAAAAAAAAGCTATGTACATACTGTATAAATGGTGACACGGTGATTGATGATTAGTGATGATGAGAAGAGAAGAACACGTGCGATGGTGTTACTCCTCTATTCAGAAATATACGACGTTTTAGGGAGCGTGTAGTCAAACTATTTATCTAACTTTGACTAATAATATATGAAAAGCTATTTAGATTGGTCATGAGTGAATACTATTATTAGATTTGTCATGGTAAATATTTTCATAATATAATAATTTTATTATTTTTTACTAACATAATCATATAAAAAATAATGATTAAAGTTAGGTATTAGAGACCATATCGATATCCAAAATATCGTACATTCTTGAACAGATTGAGTATTAAAGATGGCTAATAGGTTTTATGTGGTTCGCGTGCAATGGAGCAAGGGTGGTTGACCACCGCACCGCACGTGTGGGTGGTGAGTGGGTGAGCCGGCCGGGGAGCCCGGGAGGGAGGTCGCGCGCGCACGGCCGGCATGGTTAATGCCGTGATCCGGTGGGGGGTGGTTTTCGGCCGCGCCATCGCATGGTTTGTTTGTCAACTTCGGGGTGGTTGGAGGGCTGGTTGCCGCCACTTCGCCATCCGCGTGATGGGTGCGTCGTGTCCGCTGCCGCTACGACTTGAGAGAAACAGGGCGATCTCGTCCAGGGGTGAGTCGCTACTGAATGGAGTACGTGTGCCGGCAAAGTGAGAGCATGGATGCTACTAATTTTCGACTCACCCTAACTCCATTAGTAAAAAGTGATTTTGCGCCTCTTAAGCCGCTTAAGCATCTCTCTTAGGGCGGAAACAGGGCATTTTGACATTCGGATGCCAGAACAGGGCACGCCAAAATGCATTAATACCTCATCGGAGAGTAACATTATTTCTGCTTGCGATTTTCCGAAAACATTAATGTTTTCTGCTTGATGCCTTGATCAGCAGAACAGGGCTACTGCTGCTTTGCTTAACCAGGTCACATCAGCTAGTTTTCCACTTCTAATCTCTCTCTCTCTCTAAAACGAGCATCAGGCCGGGAGTCTCAGACTCTCAGTCCTCGTGTAGCTCGGACTAATAGTGCCATCAGAAACGCCTGGTGCTCTAGCCGCATCCACTACTTTAGGCTTGGACGCGCACAAACTCGACCAGTCCCCAGACCCAGCCCGTGTTAGAGACGAGAAGGGAACACATACCCTGTCGCTGCCGCCACGGCTGATCTGCCCTCCAATTCGGACGCGCCGTGCGAAAGAAAGTATTGTTGTTGAAAATGCGGTTTTAGCAAATAATTATAATTAATTTAAGCAAAATCATATGACAATAAAGCAATAATCCACCAGCATTTAATTGACCAAATTAGCATATACATCTGTAAATCCTCAAAGTCATTTAAAATGAATGATATGCTAAATATATACCACGTGTATATAAAAGAAATCAACATAGAGCTCAGATATTTAGATTGGTCAATTGCTCTCAGAAGCTTAGTTGCATATGAATTAATATTTGCCATCTAAGCCTTTTAGTCTATACTCTTCACAAATTGGATAAGACAACTAGAATTCAGATTTTCACATCTAATCAATACTTTACTAGTCTGACAGATTAATCACATGCATAAGAAGTTCAGACTATTACTTTTTGTCAGCCAAAGATCATCAAGAATCACAAAATCTACTACTGCATTTTAGAAAAGACTATAAACAAGGATCACTGAATTCAATACTTCAAGATATAAACCAACAGACTTTTAATGAATTCACAGAAAACTCAGGTTCAGCTAAAAGCTTTCGGCTGATAGGAGAATTAGCAAGATAATAGTTCAAGAGATCATTTTAAGCACTACAGAAGTACAAGAACTTATTGATATAAAATGACAGCAGTAAGCAAACCTCTTTTAGAGCTCAAAACTGAATTATAGATCCTATCAATTTCAGTATTAGACCATCAACATCACAGAGCATTAAATTAAGCCCACATAATTCACTTTGCTATATCTTTCAGTGTATGAGTCAAACCAAATTTAGAATTTGAAGCCAATCCAACACACACATATATAATCAAAGTGAACCGCAATTGGAAATACTCACAGAGCCGATGATATTCAAAACCACCGTGATGAACAAGGCAAGGCACGTCTAACAGACGTTGTCCCAGAAAACCTATCACTGAGGTATTCGGAGATACAATGCCCTTCTCCTTCCTTTGGAATACACCAAAGAATGAAGTTGAGGAACAGGGTGTGCCACACAAGTCCACAAGGAGCACTTGGCCGAAATGCCCCCCTTCACAGGGCACCACAAGAACAAGACCCGACAGCTCCTCCCTTCTTAGATCAAGACAAAGGACCACATGAACTCCAATTGAACCCACCAATGTTCCTTCGAGTACCCACACGGAGTATGGCATAAGAAGGAATCCAGCTGGATGAGCACAACCGAAGAAGATCAAGAGTTCACTGACGGAGTAAAGGAATCACCGCATCGAAAGAACTCAAAAAATCCTCTCAAATCTGAAGGCAAGCACCGAGGAGAAGCAACCGAAATCAATGGGAAATTTTTCGTTGTTTTTGGTACCCAGAAAAGAGGTTCCGTAGCTGCATACGAAGAGAGGAGATGGAGATGCGATAGTAGCAAAACCGTCGGCGTCTTAAAAGACCTTGATTGTTCACGAGATTTCTCGTATCGCCAAAGAGAAAGATCAAGAGATAAAATCGTGGGAAGAGCGATATGCAAAGAGCACTGCTTCCCATGACGATGAAGTCAAGAAGTTGGACTCTCAACTAGCAAGTAAGCAACTCTTTAACTGCGACCAGTTTTCCAGTCCTTTAAGGGTTATTTTTTCTGACTAATCTTACTCTTTTTAGAGCAAGCAGTCGAAGTAAAACAACTCCGTGAGGCTTCGACTCGTAACCAGGAGGAGATGAAGTCGATGAAGATTAACCTTTAGGACAACATTTCCCTCTTGAACAATGTACTTAGTGGGCTACGTGTTGAGGAGGTCACTACTTGTGAAGACACGATAATTGCTCACACGAGTACCATTGGAGAACAAGTCGGGACTTTGCAAGAGTTGGTGACCACTCTGAAGACCAACCAAGCTGATTCGATAAAAGAGGCGGTCTAAGGTGCAGTAAGTTATGTTCTGGTAAAACTTTAAGCTCATGACCCCAATCTTAGTCTGCAGCCAATCGAAGCCGACTTTGACTGCTCTGAAGCAGAAGCGGAGCGGTTGATTAAAGAAATGCAGTCGGTCAGCAAGAAGGTCATGGAGGAGATGCAAATAGGATCTCCCTCGTCATAGTAGTTTGTAATAGAAACATGTTAAGACAAGTTTTTATTGATTTATATAATTCTTTCTTTTTCCTGCAAATTGTCTCATCGAGTAGTTAGTAACTCATAAGACAAAAAAAAGAAAATTGGAATTAAGATTAAGAATTGAAGTCATATTAATGACTTTATCCTAGCCCCCGACTATTTACTTAGTTTATTTAGATAAACTAAGTAAATAGTGTTTAAAAGGGTTTTCTTAAAAAAAGAAGAGAGGTTTGGCTAACTTATAGTTTTCGATCACGATTATCATGCGCTGGTTGTAAGAGTAGGAACGAGTCAACACTAGGAAGTTCCTTCTAGTGGGCGGAACCATGTGCAGAAAGGAAAGGCTTCGACTAGGTGATGTTACCCTCTCCGACCAGATAAATCAAATCAAGAGCGGCAACTTGAGTTAGACAAACGTCTGAGTACCTTACAAATTCGTTCGACCGTTTTCAGTGGACTCGGTAGGTCTGTTTTGGTAGTAAGAGTTACAAACAAGACGATGCAAGGAAGTTCCTTCTAGTGGACAGGACCACGTGTAGAGAGGAAAGACTTCGACTAGGTGCTATGTCTTTCTCCAACCAGTTGTAATGAAGCGAGTTTACCAAAAGTAGTCGAACAAATTACAAAAGTGTACTATGTTTAGAGTATTTTTCAAAATGAATGAAGAAATAAACTAAGGTGAAAAGAGTTGGCTTGAAAATATTTCGACCATGTTTGTTGAACCCGAACTCTTTGTGTTGGCAGCAAAAGTGAGGAACGAGTCGATACTAGGAAGTTCCTTCTAGTGGGCAAGACCACGTGCAGAGAGGAAAGACTTCGACTGGGTGATGTTACCGTCCTTCGACCAGTATGAAGAAAGACTGGGTGTTTAATAAAAATGATCAAAAAAATATCAAGACGCTACTCAAAATAAGACAATAAAGATAAAAAGAATATGTTATTTTATTGTCGAGATGGTTGGTTACACATAAAATTTGCTTAACTTCTCAATATTCCAAGAATTAGAGAAAACTCGGACATCTTCCATTTCTAGTCGTACCGAACCTGGTCGCGTAACTTTGACCACTTTGTAAGGACCTTCCCACTTGGGGAAAAGTTTATTCCGATTAGACTGGGATTGAATCTTCTTCAATACCAAGTCACCTACAGCAAGGCTGTGAGGTTGGACCTTACGATCGTAGTATTTACGCAGGGCTTGTTGGTAGACTGCTGAACGGATTAAGGTTTGGTTTCTGTTCTCTCCGAGTGGGTTGATGTCATCTGCTCAAAGTTATTCTTGGTTAGAGTCGTTGAAAGTTTCGATCCTTGTCAACCTGATCTTTAGTTCTGGTGGAAGCATGGCTTCGGCACCAAAAACTAGGAAAAAAGTGTTTCACCAGTGCTCGACTAGCGATCGTCTAACCGCCCATATCTTGAGGGTAATACTTGTACCCAAGCCCCCGAGCGCTTGATAAGCTGGTCGAAAACTCAGGTTTTGATGCCCTGCATTATTTGGCCATTCGCTATTTCGACCGCCTAGGAAGCTAAGCAAGTAGATGATCACAGATCGTTACCACCAGACGAACAGAGCAGCGGAAGAAGAGTTGAAGAAGCCTGGTCCAACGAAGAGCACGTCGATGTAGTGGTCGTAGTCGATCGTCTCCTCTAGCGACCTCTGCAGTTCCTTGTGAAGATCGTAGATCGTCCTCAAACGCATCAGCAACCGCAGTAGCACCTCTACGGTATCCACACGTCCAGGGAAGGAACAACCGTACGTCGGTGTGCTATCACCAAGTCGCACGGTAGAGCTCTCAGGAAGATAGTGGCTAGGGTTTCGGTAGAACAACTCAACTCACGACTTTTGTGTGTCTTGTCTGTTACCTTAACTCACTCTCCCAACAGCCTCATGCACCTCCTTATATAGTGCCCATGACGGATCCTTTCCGAACACGTTTTATTCTAACCCGTTAAGTGTGTGACCCTGTAGGTTCATGCGTAATCGGTTGTGACTTGGAAACCCTTTCCGATCAAGAGTCATTAGCGGTTCCTAGTAGGACATAACGATTCCTGAATACACACAAATTATATCGGACGAACCTTAATGCAATATGATCTATGACCAGGTCCTCATCACTTACGACTAGGTCCTATCTCTATACGACCAGTTCATAACTCCTTACGACCAGGTTACGACCACTCTGTGATTATGTTCGACTAGTCTACGACTAGCTCGTATCTCCATACGACTAGTCCGTAACTGATCGAACTAAACGACCTACTCGTGTATTCTCCCTTTGCCTCACGATATCTGGTTGAACTCCAGGTGAGATGTTGTGTCATCCATGAACTGTTCAATACTTTCTCGATCGAGTGTCAGATAACTTCACGTGGTCAAACACTTCGACCACTAGTAGCATGGCCATGCACTTACTTTATCCGACCACAACGAGGGGCCCAGAGACATCTCTCCTGTTATGTTAGGAGGGGCAAATCCCATATCCGACCAGTCACATTTCTCTGCATGTTTCATAGCATACAGGAAAGTTACCTTTATAACTACCCAGTTACGAGTAGCGATTGACAACCCCTAAGAGTGCTATTACACATGTAGGAAACCATGCTGATCTCAGGTCTAAGTATTATACATCATCATTGCTTAAGACCAACTAACGACACATAGAATCATAACAATCTCAATAGTGTCTCAAGGTGGGTCAATCCAACCCCATGTTCTCTAACATGTGTTCACATTATTGATTCGATATCCCTATACCCATGACCGGTGAAACATGGTCATCAATCAATACAATGTGTTGGTCAATAGAGTCACTGGTGTTCCGACCATTGACATCCGACCAGTGATTCATTTAGAATGACATCATATAAGTTAAAAGAGTTTCACCAACAATTCACATACTTGTTAATCTCCATAACCAATGATTCATTCAAGGAACAGGATAACATATTATCCAATATTATGAATATAATGAAATATAATCATCTCTATGATTGCCTCTAGGGCATATTTCCAACATATTCGACTTGGGACTCCAAACCAAGTAATCACGCTTCTCAACATGAACCTTTTTGTTGCTTCCATTGTTATCCTAGTCATAGGTTCAGTTTCAATCCACTTTGTGAATGTATTAATAGCCACACAAAGGAACTCGAAGCCACCCGGAGCTTTTGGGAACAGTCCTAGGATATCGAGACCCCAGGTCACAAAAGGCCATGATAAAGAGATTGTTTGTAATGCCTATGCCGGTTGGTGTATTTGCCTACTATGAAATCGACATTGTACACACTTCTTAACCAGCTCTTTGGCATCATAAAGGGTTGTTGGCCAGTAGGAACCTTGTCGAAAGGCCTTTCCGGCCAGCGTTCTGTAGGAAGCATGAGTTCCACAGATGCCCCCGTGTATGTCGTGAAGGAGGTTTAATCCTTCTATCTGCGATATGCATTGTATGAGTACTCCTTGAGTGCCTCGTTTATAGAGGACTCCTTCGACTAAAATATACATTTTGGCCTTTCGGGATAAGCGATCTGCTTCGAGATCATCATCAGGTATTGTACCCCATCTAAAGATACTCGTAGATGGAATTCATCCAGGTATCCTTGTATTCTAGAGAGACTGTCTCAATAGGAGTTGTCTCTAGTGTACCAGAGACACCTTCTGGAGCTGCTCCAAGAAGACTCTTTTTGGTACTTGTGATCGAAAAGAAGCCATATGAGCAAACTGATCTACGAGGAAATTTTCCTTTTGAGGGATAAATTATACCTCAAAATCGAAAAAAAAATACTTTTCAAGCTTTCAAACTTCCGATAAGTACCGAGACATGGTCGGGTTAGAGCACAGGTACTCTTTTCCGACCTGATTCACGACTAGTTGAGAGTCTCCTCTCACAAGTAGTCGTCGAATCCCAGCGCTTCATGACTTGTATACCGACCAACAAGCGTTAGATGATACGCTACATTATTAGTGGCAGGAAAGTCGAATTGAATGGCATACTTTAAGGTCTCTCTTGTAGGAGATTCCAAGACCACCCCAGCCCCCGAGCCACTTAACATAAGTGACCCATCAAAGTACATCGTCCACTGGTCATAGGTATCGTACTCGGGATCCTGAACAGATTCAGGATTTGTCCATTTAGCGACAAAGTCTGCCAAGATCTGGGATTTAATGGCCGTTCGGGACACGAAATGGAGGTCGAACTCTCCAAGTTCCACTGCCACTGACTATTTTGCCATGCGTCCCGCTGTATCCCTGTTCTGGAGGACCACTTCTAAGGGAAACTCAGACGAGACAATTATCTTGTGCGCCTGAAAATAATACCGCAGTTTCCTCGAAGACATTAGGAGGGCGTACAGAAGTTTTTGAACCTGAGGGTATCGCTTCTTAGGTCCATATAAAACTTCACTTTCGTAGTAAACTGGTCGTTGAACGTTTTCACGTTCTGCGACTAGTACTGCGCTCACAGCCTATGGCGTGACAGCTAGATATATTTTGAGTGTCTCTTCTGGCTTTGGAGAAACCAAAACAGGAGCACTCGTAAGATATCTCTTGACATCCTCAAAGTCAGTGTTTGCCTCTTCGGACCACTCGAAACTCTCATGTTTCCTTAGAAGTTTGAAGAAAAGTAATCCTTTTTCTCCCAATCGTGCGATGAAATGACCGAGAGCCGCCATGCATCCTGTGAGTTTCTGAACCCTCTTTCTTCATATTAGGAGGGCGCATTTGCACAATGGCCTTTATTTTTCAGGATTTGCTTCGATTCCTCGTACAGAGACAAGGAATCCGAGCAACTTTCCTGAAGAGACTCCAAACACACACTTCTCAGGATTTAGTTTTAGGCGATGTTTTCTGAGGTTGTCGAATGTTTCTTTCAAGTCGTAAATATGATTAAGTCGCTTGATACTTTTTATGACTAGATCGTCAACATAGGCTTCCAAATTTCGGCCCACTTGAGGTGAAAAAATTGATTGCATCAAGCGTTGAAAAGAAACGCTAGCATTTTTTAGACCAAATAGTATTTTGACATAGCAAAATATTCCAAACGGTGTAATAAATGCAGTCTTTTCTTCATCTTATAAACACATACTAATCTGATGGTAACTAAAATATGCATCTAGAAAACTTAATATTTCACAACCGGCAGTAGAATCAACCAACTGATCGATACGAGGTAAAGGAAAATCATCTTTTGGACAAACTTTATTGAGATCAGTGAAGTCCACACACATACGCCACTTGCCATTAGACTTGCTAACCATTACAAGGTTGGCCAACCACTATGGGTGGTCGACTTATCTTATAAAGCCTGCTTTAAGTAGCTTGTCCAATTCTGATCTAATAGCATCTCATCGATCAGGTGCAAATCTCCGTAATTTTTGTTTTACGGGTTTCTTGTTAAGCCGTAAAGCTAGCATATGCTCGATCACCTCCTTGGGGACTCTGATCATGTCAGTGCTTGCCACGTAAAGACATCTGCGTTAGCTCGGAGAAAAGTGACGAGGGTGTCTTCCTATTTGGGGTCAGAAGTATCTCCAATACGAACAGTCTTCGAGGGCACCTATGGATCCAGAGTGTAACAGCCTCAGCCTTAATGTACAGTAATAAAGCACTGTTCATGTCATTACTGTTCATTTTGGCAATTTAGGCACTTTGTTACAACCTAAGTTCCCAAATTTCTATTACAAACTTCAACTTGATCAAAATATCAAAGGGAAATACCATCCAATGTTGGTATTATGACTGGGATATATTTTAATTGAAAATCAGATAAATTATTATGGCCAAAAATAATTTTTGTTGAATTTTCGAAATTATTTTGATTTTTAGAAAAATATTTGTCTTTAACTAAGCCCTATTTGGTTTAAATGAATTATTTATGTATTTATAAAGAAGAAACAGTGATTTTAAAATTTATTTGGGGAATATATCATCGGCAGTGATTACGCAAAATTTCAAGATTTTACAAATTTATTTGCTATATTTAAAGGCTTGGTCAAACCTTTTTCAAATTTAAATAAATTTGGTCAAACCTCCGGCCTAACCAGGTCTATAAGATCAGATGTGACTCGCCCCGTCGAGTCGAGTTCAACCAGTCGTCCGTCCGCTCGGGCACATCCCACCCGCGACGCGTCAAAACCCTAGCCCATCCCGTAGTCCATTGTCGCGTGAGCAATTTGGATTCAATGTGCACTTTGACCGTCTCCATCCCACCGCCGTTATTGACCGTTGGATCCTTAGCGTGCGGCCGGATCCTAGGTGACGTTGGACCAACTTTAACACCCACGTGACTTCAACCGTTGGATGCGCATTGGACCACCCAGATTCAATGGGAGGTTCGGACCACCGGGGCCGCCTTGATCCTGAGCGTTGGCTTGGAAATCAACGGCGTTGGAGACTTTGGGCCGAAGAACTCCCGCACGCGCCTCTTCGTGGGCCGTTGATTCGCGATCGCACGGCTCCTGTTGAGTGGGCCGATCGGACCACTTTTCGCGCCCGCTGAATCTCAGCCTTTAACGCGTGATCGAGCGGCTCTGGTGAATTGAGCCGTTCGGACCACTTCGCCGCCGCGATCGCCGTTATTTGGAGATCGTGTGGTCCCGTTTCACAGTGCATCGCGCAACTTGTTTTAACCCCGCATCACCACCGCTCAATTCCAATCGGACGGTGGGTATGCGTTCCGTTCTTTGCATCGCGCGCATGGCGGGTTAGCTCTGGGCCCGATTATCGTGTCGGTTTCTTTGAGTGCGTGCGGTCTGTTGCATGGCACGATTTCCTCTGGACCCCGGTGTTAGTGGTCGGTTTTACTCCCGCGTGCGATCTTGGCTCTGGGTTATCTCTAGGGCCCGCACGTCAGGGAAGGTTTTTGCGCTGTTGTGTGCGTTGCATGGCTCGGTTAGCCTGGGACCCACGCGTCAGTGAGGTAAAATTTTGTTTTCTCTCTGGTGTTCCACCGTAGGCCCTGTTGCAGCCGAAATGGTGGTGATGAACAGTATTTTGGAGGATATTTTCTCCTAATCTCTATCCTAAGTGCCACCTCTTGATCTCTAGACCCTTCTCGGTTGCTCTACACATTTTGTACACTATATAAACCCTAGAGTTGGAGTTTGCAGCCATTTGTTGACCCAGGGAGGAGCTCCTTATCCTTATCTCCTTTTCCCAGTGAAGCTCTCTGGTCTTTCTTCCTTTGGTTCAACTTCAAGAAGGCCTAACCCTCATGTTAATGTGATATGGACCTTCCTTGTAGGTTGAACTTGTGTTTTTCCTCTCTGTCACCTTGGACCAGTGAAACTTCATCTTGAGGAAACTTCATCCTGGTGAGTTGGAGTTCATCTTTCTCACCAAGATTATACCTAATGATCTTTAGAGTTAAGTTCTATCATTTTCTTTTGGTCAGCACAAGGGAAAGGTTACTGGATCTTTTCTTGTTTGACCAAGAAATTGACTTCATCTTCTTTTACCCTAGCTGGTGAGTAACCTTCATACATTAGCTTAAGCTCTATAAGAACTTTAGTTATCCTCATATAGCACTCATTAATTCATATGATATTTCAAACTTCTTTTAACTGAAAAGTTATTTTTATAACTTTTCGGTCTTTCATATCGTTTTAAAACTTAGAGTTTCTTTGTCAAGGTACTAGTCTAATTAGGTTACAAATAAACTCTAGTATCAGCTTAGACCCTTTTTGGCTAATATGATCACTAAAATATCTTTTTAGTGTAAACCTCCTTATTGTTAGTTTGTCGGCTAAAACCAACAAATAATGAAATTTCTATTTTTCTTCTGTAATCTAGCCGGTTAGGATTAGCATTAATAGATAATGATATTTATGACTGTCTAGTTAGTTCTAACTCCTAATTACGTTTATCATTATATGTATTTCCTGTACATCACCGAAACCTGGACAGGAATCCTTTACTGTTTTAAGTAAACCGACAAATCACCCTTTTGTGTTTTTCTTCTTTTAAATTCGGGTGCTTAGGTTTAATGCTAGAGAGTTATGACATTAATTACCTATTGGTAGTATTAACTTCACTTTAGAATCCTAGTGTTCTGTAGCTTTGCTAAGCAACCGAATATGGTAAAGTGCCTGTTGCTGTTTTGATTTTTAGTCAAGCCGACCCAAGCAAACAACAAGAATCCAAAGTCATAAGTTGCTATTAATGTCACTAATTGATTAGCTAGTTCACTGCACTGGTTTTGTACACTTAGCTATCCTGTAGTAATTCATTTGTATGGAGTTGAGCTAGATAATTAATTTAGTTATAAGCCGCCCTGTTCCAGTATACAAAATCTGTTACTGTAGCTATTTTCTAATCATAAAATCTGGGTAATAATTGTCAGTAGATGGTATATATATGGGTTATTACCCTTACTAAAATTAACTATAGCTTAAGCATATTATTACCCATGCATTACCATTTTGATCATGCATTTTGCTCTCTGTTTTTCTTGTGTTCATTGGAATTCTTTTATCTTCTTTTAGATCTTGGTTCCTCTGAGTTTGTTGAACCTTTTGTTGACCCACAAGCATCTGAACAAGAGGTTATATACTACTATCAAGGCAAGCTTCCTCTCTGCACCATGTTGAGCCTAATCTTTTGAACTGTAGATTTACAAAATACAGTGACACTGTGCATGCAACTTTCTAAAAATTTATTTGTGCCCTGTTCCTAGGTAGTTATACCCTGAACTTGTGGCTTATCTTTAATTTAATCATACACTTAACCTAAGGTAGTTTGTGATGTTATTATATTTAATTTTAACTTTTGCTTAGCCTTGCAATCCATAGAGCGGTAGTGTTTGACAAGATTATCTTGTCAAACACAGGAACAACCAATAAATTGTATTTATCTTTGATCCTTGTTCAGTTTATTTGATTTGGAAATGCTTCTAAATCTCTGTTAACATTAATTCAAATCGGACAAGTGGATGCTAGTGATGGTGCCTTGTGCACGAGAATTGGGAAATGTGGATGTCTTATGCAGGTTAATTAAGGACCTGAACTCGACTATTTAATTCAAGTCCCAACGCACTTCCACACGCAAAGATGTATGGGTATTGTTTGGTTAAGTAAAGGGTTAGTCTTATTGAGTTGGATCTGAGGAGAGTAAGGACATGTGTATTGATTTCATATGGCATAGATGCTTAAGTCTTGGCCGTGTCGTATGCCATGTGGAGCTTATATTGATATCGATGTTCTTAGAAGGGTAAGGGCGTAGATGTGTTACATCGCATATACGTTCCTTGAGGCCCCGATCATGTGTAAAATGTGTGGCTAACACGAGTTTGCATTTAATTGACTGGGTCGGCATTCCCGGTACAACATGTGAGCCCCGGTTGAATGTATGCTATCAGTCTGGTTTAAGCGGGATTAATCTCACATGGGTCATCCAACTCAATAGTGTTAACTTGTTGAAAAATACCAAATCTTAGTTTACCTACCAAGATACCAAAGGCAGTGTGCTATTATCCTGGGGGCTACGGGCTAACTAAGTCGTGTGGGTAAAGATGTACACCCCTGCAGGGTTAAAACTATTCGAATAGCCGTGTCCACGGTTACGGACGACACTTGGATTAATGTCACCTGTATAGATTTTGCTCTCATTTTGGTTTGGGAATCGGTTCGGCATGATGATAGTCATGTACAGTTAATTGTGAGATGTTATTTACTTTTGTTACTTTTTATGCTTCTGATTCCACTTACTCACTGTTTTAGTCCAAATCAATTTATTAAAATTGCTTTATCCAAAACATAGCAATTGTAGGTTAAGATGTATCAATTTATGCAAAATTGAACCCTTTAAACCTTCTGTTGTCAACCTTATGCATATACATTCCTTATTCCTTTGTATAGGTTCTATCAACCACTTTCTTTTATTAGTTTGTGTAAGACTTCTTTGAGTACCTTTCGTACTCGGGGTTTTATAAACCCCTTGTTGCGGTGAGGATGCATATCTTTATGAGATGCCCGTTAGTGCCGTCGAGGTGACGCTAACGAGTGATGCTAGTTCTTTCCTCCACGCAATAGCTGCATGGGATGATGGGGCCATTGGTGGTTTTGCTTTTATATTTGTTTCATTCTTTGTTCTTTTTGTTAATGACCCAAGGTCACTGTTCTGTTGCTCATTCAGTTCAGAGCAGACTGCATCTGTAGCAACCGAATTTGAGATGTAATTATTATTGTATAATTATGTGAATGTACGACTTGTATGTGATTGATGCAATGTTGGTTAAGGATATATGCTAATAGTCACTAATCACAGGAACTATTGCATGGCATATATCAGGAACCTAATTGTTGGATTGTTACTTGTTATGATTATGCTTCTAGTATGATCTTTATTAAGAACGATACTTTGTTCCTTAATTAAGAATTATACTACCGATATAATTATAATTGGCACAATTCGAAGAATTGGGGTCCCACAGAGGAACCTCTTTGACCTGGTCGTTCGGTTTTGGTGCAGCTTTAGGCTTCAACTACTTGGTCGAAGGTTGCTCCTTATTTTCTTCTCGAGTTGGTATCTGTCCAACCATCTCGAGGGATCGACAGTCACACGTATGTGCCATCTCTTTATCATAGTGAATTGTTGTTGACGATCGAGTCACCGATCTTACAAAATAAACAGAGGAAAATGGCAAAGAGTTCTTAGGAGAGAATGGGACTGCTCTTTATTTCTAGGAACTGACTATTACAGGGGGTGCCCTCAATAAGGCAGTGGACTAATCCTAATTATACTAAGTGTAATGCTTGCTTTGCTGTTAAATCAGACTTGAAACATGAATCTAATGCCGATTGTCGTGCTTCAATCTGATGCAATCCGATCTCCTTGTTCCTCTGTGCTCCATCTTTAAATAACCGTCAAAGAGGTGGCAGTTGTTTCTGGAGAAGGTGCCTGTTGGAAGTGACGCGATTGGTCGGAGCGAGGCGTTGGTTGATGAAGTATCAACTGTTAAGCGGTTGCGTTTCTGTGAGACACTCCAACCGTATAGTGGTTGTTGTCAGTGTCTTAGGACCACGAAACGTCGCGTGGTATGGAGCAAATATAGCATGTGTTCCATTCATCACATGGTAAGAAATATACTTGGAGTTAGATCCGGATGCCAATTCATTAATTCTACAAGCAGTCATCTGGTCGGGGACTGGGTACAGGACCTCATCCGACCAGGATACCTATTATGTAACCTCTGGAATCCTTATGACCACATGGGTCATTAGCGTTAGGGGTTACGACCATGAAGACATATGGTCTTTTATTATGTATTAAAGTAATACATAGAGATTTTCAATTCTCGTCAGATTGCCCCCGAACTTTAAATGAATTGGTCATGTGAACACTTTCTTCTTGATGAAGTCGTATCGGGTAGACCCTTATTTAATCCCATGATATACGAGATCGTATGTATTCACTTTAAAGTTGAGAAAACTGCCTTGGGACCCAAAGAGTTTTTCTATCCGTTGGACTTTGGTTTGTGTCCGTTGACTTTGGGTAACTCCTTAATGTGGTTAAAGAATTGCGGCCATAAAATCCCTTCAGCGCAAGGCTTTAGGGTTTTTACGCCTCCCGCTTTCCCTTTTCATCTCCTGAGAGAAAAATTGCCTCCGACCTCCTCTTGTCTACAACCTTCTACAACCTCCTTTCTTCCTTCATCCAAAACTCAACCATGTTGGACTCTATCACCAACTGGTCGGTTTCTTATTTGAGCGAAAAGAAACTTGAGAGCTTGGAGAAGGTCGGGTTACTTCCCAACAAGGACTTGATTTCTTGGAGATCAGCAGCTAGAGAGCATTCTCCGAGCAACAAAGATGGGGAAATCCCTGTTTTCCTCGCATATATTGAATGTAGATTTAGTTTGTCAGTTCACTCCTTCCTCCCTAAGATCTTGGAGCACTATGGAGTCGAATTGGTGAACCTTGCCTCCAATGCCATTGCCAACCTCATCGTCTTCGTCTATCTCTGTGAAGTGTACTTAGGGATTGCCACAGATCTAGAGCTCTTCAAGTACTTCTATAGGACTTGGAGATTGCCACAGATCTAGAGCTCTTCAAGTACTTCTATAGGATGGTGAAGTCAGGGAAGACGATGGGGACGCCTAGAGAGTGAACCTTGTGCCTCCACGATGGAAAAGCTGACGAGTACATTTGTATGTACTCAAAGTCTTCGTGGTCGTCATAGAAGAAAAGCCAGTTTTACGTGACGGTCACTCAAAAAGACAATGTTTACTATACTAGTAAGAAGGCGGTCGAGAATCCAGAGTGGCGCTCCTCCGTGAAGAAGGAGGGAAAAGTGGGGAGATGGGTTGAAGCCATCCAATATCTTAGTGTCAGGGGTTTAACCTCCTGGCACGTAGTAAGGGATTTCTTCATGCGCCGGATTAGCCCTCTGAAGTCCTGAGCACATTCGATGCTCTCGTATATTGGTCGAGATAACGCGACAAAAGATTCCAATGAGGGTAAGTCCTAAAAGAATCTGACTGGTTTGTTTGTCTTGGCCGATTACTTTTGTAAACCTAAAGTCTCTCGTTTATTCTAGCAGCTCTTTTTCCTGATGAGATTAGAAGCCGGATCAAAATGAGAGAGCTGAGAGGCTTAAGGTAAAAATATCAACTACCTTTCATCTTTTGTATGTTTTCCATTCGGTTTACCGTAAATCCTCTTTGATGTGTAGTCGGTCGGATTGAGGATCAATGAGGCCACCGAGAGTTGTGAGCCGATTGACGCTTCGATCACTCCTACGATCATTCTAGATGGTGGCCTCGTAGAGGTAGGTAATTGAACAGAATTGTATATTCTACATGAAGGATTTTTCGTCACCTAACTAACTTTGATTGTTAATTAGGCGGTTGTCGTGGACTCCAATGTGGTTGCTGACGGCCTGTCAGTTGCTAGTGGAGTAACTGTTTTGGAGGCCGACGAATCCACACCTTCCAACCCGATGGTCAGGGATCTTGTTCTCGATCAACTAGTCGAGAATATTTCTTCTGACCTCCAGTCAGAGGACGTGAGGGGTCTAACCAGCCCTACCAGTTCAGGATCGGTGAAGTTGGTCGAACAGAAGAAAAAGAAGGCGAGCGCGACGGACTTTGCTTCAACGCGCTTCAAACTAAAGACCAAGAAAACGACCAAGTATGTATACATGAAAGAAGGACTTATGTAAGTACTTACCTTTGGTATTTTGGAGTCTTAAGCTTACTTTCTTCTTTCTCTGTAGATCCTCTAGAACAGGTGGTAGTGCCTGCGCCTGCTCAGGAACCTGTGGTGGCTCCAACGCCACGTGCGGAGGTGGAGGTTCCTGAGGAATCTCAGCAGGTTCCGACCCCTGCTGGGAATTCTCCTCTCCGTGTTGCCTTTCCTCATTGCCCCTGGATCTTCAATGATGAAGATCTTGATGAGGCTTGGGGAAGGATTTCAGACCATTAAGCAAAGACGAGTCCCGACTCTATTTTTACCGAATATAACAATATGTTAATTCAGGTAAGCTTCCACGACCGCTTTTAATAGACTTTCCCTTTAACTTTACCAAAAACTTAAAGGAGTGTTATTTTTGTAGCATCTGGTGGAGAACTTTGCTGTGGTCAGAGGACTGAAAGCAAATAAAGCTCTTGTAGGAAAAAGAAATCTGAATTAGAAAGTAAGTACTCTCTTAGTGTCTTCTTCTCTCCTTCTTTACCATTTGGCTTTTTTTCTGTTAACAAATTTCTCCCTTTATCGTGTTTGGTAGATTTGGAGAAACTTAAAGAAGAAATTATGGCTAAAAAAGCCATAATAGTCAAGCTTAAAAAGGAATGCCAAAATAAGGATCAGTCGATTGAATACGTGACGATTAGGCATAAAGAAGTCCTTAAGACTATCGAGAAGAAGAGCGAAGATAACCAGTTGTAGACTTAACCAGTGTACTACCTTTTTCTAGTTGTATGTTTTCATTCTTTGGTCTACTCGTGCAGAGCAAACTCAAGCATTGAAGAGAACAGAAAAAGCTCTTGAGTTTGAGCATGGTAAGGAGGCAGCCTTTGGACAAAATCTTGAAGAGAAGGTCAAAGCTTTCAACAAGATACTCTTCGATATGGGAATAAGAATGCAACTACGCAACTTAGGAGATCCCATGGAAAAGGTCAACTTCCTTGGCCAACAACTCGAGGACCTCAGGAGCGTGTTCAAGACTACTCGGGAGAACCATGCATAGACTTTGTTTGAAGCTGTCAAAAATGGAGTCAGTTTTGCTTTGGCAAAGCTGAAGGCCTCCAACCCTACCATAAATCTTCAAACTATTGAGGAAGACTTCAACTGCTCGGGAGATGAAGCAACCAATTTTTTTTTGACAAAATGACATCTCTCGAAAACAAGGCTGCAGAAGAAATGGATGTCGGATCTCCGACACGCAACGATCAGTCTGGTGATCATAAGGAGTAGGCTATTGTAATATAAGAATTATGAATGTAAAAACTTACCTTTCTTTCATCAATAAAGTCTTTTGTTTATCCTTTTGACTTATGAAGTACTCATATATTTCCTAACCCTCAACTGCTTTATAGTTAAAGATCTTTACTAAAGAAGTAGTAAGCCAAGAGTAAGAGTAAAAGCCACGACCACTTATAAAGTATATGCTGATTATGTGTGAAAACTGATCGTAGTAATACTAGGAAATCAATGTTGGTCGGGACCAATGTATGACTTCAATTAGTTGTAGATCTATTTTCCATCATTGAAATACTAAACAATACATTGTATGGTTAGAAGATAAGACTTGGCTTGATGAGAAAGAAATTATGTAAGGATGTATGCAAAAAAACGATAAGTGGCGTTATTTATATATAGTATCCAAACTGGTCGTAATGATTGCTAAGAACTAAAGACATAAAAAAACTTCACGAAACGTGCTCATGCTTAAGTCTGACTGGCAGCGAAGATCGTAGGAAAATGACCGTCGCTAGAAAGCTCATTCCAGTGCGTAGGACCACTTGCAGAGAAGGAGAGACTTCAACTAGGAGGTTTTCCGTGTCCCGACTAGTAGCGAAACAAGAGTAGAATAGAATGTTGAAGTGAAGAAATGTAGTCTCTAAAATCTTAAGCATGTAAAGTACTATATGTAGTTGCTTGTATTATACTCCTTTTAGTCGTATATTTCTTTACGAAAAGAGTGTTGGTCGCACATGAGAACCATTGACTGAAATGGTCATGACTAGAACCCTTACGGCGTTTCACTTATATGTCGTAGCTGGAGAGTAATAGAGATCCTTTAAAAGGATATCAGAGAAAATTTGGTCTTCTCCGACCAATTATACAACAATAGTATGCAAACCGGATTATGAGTACAGTTATATAAATAATATCACTCATCGGATAGTAAAAGGAAATGCATCTTTATTAAAAATGAAAAAAAATGTAAAATACAATTATACAAAGAACTTACGCAGTTGGTCAATATTCTAAGAATTTGACAAAACACGTCCGTCGGACATAGCTAGTCGTATCGAACCATGTCTAGTGACTTCGATCACAGTGTATGGACCTTCCCATTTGGGAGAAATTTTATTGCGATTAGTCTGGTTCTGAATCTTTCGTAGAGCCAGATCACCTACAGGTAGACTACGAGGTTACACCTTACGACTGTGGTACCTTCGCATGGCTTGTTGGTAAACCGCCGACCGTATAAGGGCTTAGTTTCGTCGTTCTTCAAGGAAATTGATGTCATCGAATCTTCGTTGTATCTGATCGTTCTCATTGAAATAATTAGTTCGAGCAGAGTCTATTTTCAGTTCTGGAGGAAGCATGACTTTAGCACTGTAAACTGGAAAAAATGGCGTCTCACCGGTTGCACGACTAGTTGTGATCCGAACGGCTCATAATACTGAAGGAAGTTCTTGAACCCAAGCTCCTGACCATTTGGTTAACTGGTCGAACACTCGGCGTTTCACCCCTTGCATTATGATACCAATGGCTCGCTCGACTGCTCCATTGCTCTGCAGATGAGTAATAGAAGTGAAATATATCTTGATACCTAGATTCTCGCAGAATTCTTGAAAATTTCCGCTAGAGGATTGGGTACCGTTATCTGTGATTGTACAACTAGGTACACCAAATCGTGTGATCATATTTTTTGTGAGGAACCTCTTAGCTGCATCAGTTGTGGTTTTAATAACTGGCTTGGCTTCTATCCATTTTGTAAATGTGTCAATCACGACGAAAATAAATTCGAAGCCCCCGAGTGCTCTTGGGAAAGGTCCCAGAATATCTAGTCCCCAGGTTGCAAAACACCAAGAAAGAGGCATGGTTTGCAAAGCTTGCGCCGGCTGATGTACTTGTCGACTATGAAATTGACACTGTACGCACTTCGTCACGAGCTCTTTTGCATCATGAAGGGCAGTTGGCCAGTAATATCCTTACCTGAAAGCTTTACCGACCAGTGTTCTATAGGAATGATGTGCTCCACAAACTCCTCCATAAATGTCAAATAGCAGCTTAATGCCATCCGTTTGAGACATGCATCTCATCAACACTCCGTGAGATCATCGTTTATACAAGGTACTTTCGATCAGAGTGTATGATTTAGCTTTTCGAGCTATCCAATCTCTACCGTGATCGTGCTGTACAACCTGTGGAGTATCCATGTTCTTAGGATCGATTTGTGTGACCTCCATTGGAACATCTATGTCCTCAGAATGCTCGAATACCGAGGGTGAATCGAGTTGCTCGAGAAAAACTCCGATCGGGACAGGTGACCTTGTGTAGGCCATCCGTGCCAACTGGTTTGCCAGAAAGTTTTCCTTTCTTGGAATGTGTTGGATCTGGAAACGAAAGAAGTACTTTTTGAGTTTTTGTACTTCCGCCAGATAGGATGACATCTTGGTACTTGAGCATTGATACTCTTTCCCGACTTGATTCACTACTAGTTGAGAATTGTTTTTCACTAGTAATGTGTGAATCCCGAGCGCACGTGCTGCTTGCAGTCCTGCTAGTAAACCTTTGTATTCTGCCATATTGTTTGTAGCAGGAAAGTTTAGCTGGATGGCGTATTTGATGTGTTCGCTAGTAGGGGATATCAAGATAACTCCAGCCTCCGAGCCTTTGAGCATCAAAGAACCGTCAACGTACATTGTCCACTCGTTGTGGTGTTCGTACTAGGGCCCTTGGGTGGGTTCAGGGTTTGTCCATTCGGCAATGAATTCTGCTATTGCCTGGGACTTGATTGCTGTTTGTGAGATGAAATAGAGGTCGAGCGCCCCAAGCTCGACCGTCTATTTTGCTATTCGTCCTGATGATTCCCTGTTTCCAAGGACTTGACCTAGGGGATAAACGGTTGGTATGACCACTTTGTAGGCCTAAAAGCAATGCCTTAGTTTCCTTGAAGCCATAAAGAGACTATAGAGCAAATTTTGTACCAGTGGATATCTTTCCTTTGGTCCATGCTTCAATCCCTCTAGCCGAAACTAGGAACTCATGAAGCTTTCGAGAAGAAACTCCGAACACACACTTCTCTGGATTTAACTTAAGGTTATGCCTTCTTAAGTTGTTGAAAGTCTCGTAGGCTTCTAGATTTCGACCTATCTGAGAATTAATGGTTTTCTGCATCAACCTTTGAATGGTTGCACCAGCGTTTTTGAGACCAAATAGCATCTTAACTTAGCAGTAAGTGTCATATGGAGTGATGAAGGAAGTTTTCTCTTCATTGTCTTTACTCACATTAATTTGGTGGTACCCTGAGTACGCATCTAAAAAACTTAACAACTCACACCCGGAAGTAGAGTCTACAAGTTGATCAATGCGTGGAAGTGGAAAGTCATCCTTCGAACAAGCTTTATTAAGATCTGTGAAGTCAATACACATTCGCCATTTCCCATTGCTTTTTTCTAACCATTACAAGGTTGGCAAGCCACTCTGGGTGGTCGACTCCATGAATAAATCTAGCCTTGAGGAGCTTGTCGATCTCCGACTGGATTGCCTCCTTCCGATCAGGTGCGAAACGTCTTAGTTTCTACTTGACTAGTTTTTTTGTCAGGCTGGAGTGCTAGCCTGTGCTCGATCACCTCCCTAGGGACTCCAGGCATGTCGGATGCCTGCTAGGTAAATACGTCATGATTTGCTCGGAGGAAGGAAACGAGTGACTCTTCCTATTTGAAGTCGAGCCCTGCTAATTGAACATCGGTTCTTATGTGGTTAATCGCAATATCACCTTGGCTTACATGATCTTTAAGAAAATGATGGCAAATATCTATGTGTTTATTTTAAGAGTGTTGAACCAAATTATTTGCTATCTTCATGGCACTATCATTGTCACACAAAAAAGGCATTTTTGGAGAAGTTTATTCTATAATCCATCAAGGTTTGCCTCATCCATAGCAATTGAGTACAACAACTACCCGTGGAGACATACTCCGCTTCGGCGGTGGATAGGGCTACGAAATTTTGTTTCTTTGAGGACCAAGATACTAAAGATCTCCATAAGAATTGACAACTTCTGGAGGTGCTTTTTTTATCCACTTTGCAACCCGCATAATCGGAATCGGAATATCCAATTAGATCAAATTTAGGACCTTTAGAATACCATAAGTCTTTGTAAGAGGAATGCTTTAAATATATAAGAATCCTTTTAACGGCCATAAGATGACAATCTTTTGGAGAAGCTTGAAAACGTGCGCATATGCAAACACTAAACATGATATCGGGTCTAGATGCGGTAAGATAAAGCAAGCTATGAATCATGGATCTATAAAGTTTTAAATCTACTGGTTTACCTCCACCGTTTAAATCGAGATGATCATTTGTAGCCATGGGAGTCTTGATAAGTTTTGTATCTTCTTTGCCAAATCTCTTGAGTAGATCCTTTACATACATGGATTGACTTATGAATGTTCCATCTTTGAGTTGATTGATTTGAAGTCCAAGGAAGAAGCTAAATTCTCCAATCATAGATATCTCAAATTCCCTAGACATCATATCACCAAACTCTTTGCTTTGGTCTTACAAACAAAACATTCGCAATTACTTTAGACAACGCCGCTTCAAACTCTAGGGCCATGGACATTCTTACTCCAGTGTTGAGTACATATGCCGATTCTTTCTTGCTACATCAATGATGCGTTTATCATATTATCAACCTTATAATCAAATGTGGTTTGAAGGGGTTGAGTCCATATATTAAAGCTTTTCGCGATGCGATTTCTTTCTTGAATAATTCTAACGTAAGAATAGCACAATATAAGAACTTCTGCAGGGCGATGGGTATACGTCCAAGAAAGTTCGGTTTGGACATGGAGGTAAGGTGGAACTCTACTTACCTCATGTTTAAGAATCTTTTACCATACAAGAGCACTTTTTCTGTATTTATTCAAACACACTATCCTAGCACTGACGGTACTATGCTATTAACTGAGCAACATTGGTTCGTTGCTGAGAAGATACTGTCGTTTTTAGAAATTTTTTATGAGGCACTATTGCTTTGTTCGCTGTCTACTATCCAACATCTCCTATCATTGTGCATACTATTTTACAGATTGCTACTCAATTGAAAATGTTTGAAAATGACATAGTTTTACGCGATGTTGTTGTTTCCATGAAATCTAAATACCTTAATTGGAGAGAAATCCCTTACCTATATGCATTTACATTTCTTTTAGATCTTAGGACTAAAATTGATGCATTTGGTACTGTACTTGATCTTCTTAGTGATGCTACGGGGCTAGACTATACTGACTATTTTATAGAAGTTCATTCTCGGTTATATGAGGTTTACTAAAGGTATGAAAATAGGTTCCAGGAAGTCTGTTCGCAACGACCTCCAATAGCCCCCACCTAAAGTGGGAAGACAAATATGTGGGGCGCGATCTTCGGTGCCCCTTTCTCCAGGTCCAAGTCTAGGGCTTCTTCTTCTTTTTCTACACCAACACCTGCTTAGCCATGACCCACAAGGAGCGGAGAACTATCCACCTATCTGAACAGCGATACGGTGGATTTCAACTCAGAAGGCTTCGACATCTTGCAATGGTGGAAAGCCCATAAGGTAACATATCCCGTGCTATCCATACTTGCACGTGATGTGTTAACTGTTCCTGTCTCTGCGGTTTCCTCCGAGTATCCTTTCAGTCTTTCTGGAAGCATATTGGAGGAGAGAAGAACAAGTCTCACAAGTGAGATAGTGGAGATCCTTTTAACTGTGAAGGACTGGGAACAAGCTGATTCATGAACACAACACTCTGTGAAAAATTCAGAATTGTCGGAGGTGTTCGAAAATCTGTACTTAAACAATGACACCGACACATAGAACAAAAATGTATCATGTATGTAGAATTGTAGAGCTATAGGCTGTACTCTTTTTTCTTTGCCAATGTTTTCTCATTTTGAGTTTTTACTTGGCGAAAGTTTTAATGAGGCAGCTAGTTGAACATTAATAAAGCTCTTTATTATATTTTCAATATGATTGTCTCATTTTTTTAAATTTTTATGTCTACTTTTGAATTCTACACATTTTTCTAATTTTTCTGATTTTTTTAATTTTTTTTGTTTTGATGGGCCAAACGGGTCACATCTGGCCCGACGCGCCAAACAAACTCGGGTTGACCCGGCACGGCAGGAATACCCGACGGGTCGTACCTAGGCCGCCACCCCGACCAGTAAGCCAGCCCAGCACGACACAAATAGTATACGGACCGAAACGGATTGTACCTAACCGGACCTGTACCGTGCCGGACTGGGCGAACCGTTTGGCCAGCCCTGCGAGCAAGGACTCTACGCGATCCACCGCGCCGCTGCTCCCCCGCACAGACCCGACCTCGGACTCGGAGGGCGAAGCGAGCAATGACACCCCGGCGACCGCGTACGCTCCCGGTCCTCCGCAGCGCGCGCGCACGCGGCGCACAGGTCCCTTCTCGAGGAGGAACTGGGCGAACCTGACGTCCGGGCCGCGCGTGGGCGCGTCCTCGCCCACGCATGCTAGCCGTCGCCAAGCACGGCGATGAGCAATGGACGCTGGTCGGATGGTAATGGGTCTATTTGCCACCACCGACACCAATTTTCGAAAACTGCATAGATTGCGGAACACGCATCTCACTGTTGGACAGTCGCCAACTCGCCATCACCCACCCTCCATCTTTCCCACCCTTCTTCCCACTACGTCACTCCACCCCTCCCGCAGTCCCACCTCGTCACTCCCACCCCACACCGACACCCCCCTCCGCCGCCATGGACCGCGGCCCCTCCGTCTCCGACGAGGACGACGACCTCGAGACTCTCGTCCCCCAGAACCACACAAAGCCCCCGTCCCCCTCGTCCCGCTCCCTCTCGCCGGCCTCCTTCCGCATCTCCGGCCTCCGCCCCGCGCTCCCCTCCTCCGCCGCTTCCCTCGGCCGCCTCCTCTGGTCCCGCCGCTTCCTCCTCCTCTTCGTCGCCCTCCCCCTCCTCTTCTTCATCCTCTTCGTCTCCCTCGGCGGCGCCTCCTCCATCCACCTCCCCGCCTCCATCCGCCTACCCTCCGCCGCACCCGCCGCCGACCCCGCCGCCTCCCGCATGCGCGAAGCCGAGCTCCACGCCCTCTACCTACTCCGGTCCCAGCGCTCGGGCCTCCTCAGCATCTTCAACCGTACCGCCGCTTCCGCCTCCGCCAACACCTCCACCCCCATATCGCTTTCTGATCTCCAGTCCGCACTCCTGAGCCAGATCAAGATCAACCGCGAGATCCAGGCGGCGCTCCTCTCCACGCACCGCTTCGGGGCCAGCAATGCGACGGAGGATGGTTTGGATCTTGATCTGCCGGGTGCCGGGTGCAGGAGGAGGGAATTGCCGCCCAACCGGCGGACGATCGAGTGGAACCCCAAGAAAGATCGGTTCCTGTTCGCCATCTGCCTCTCAGGGCAAATGTCGAACCACTTGATTTGCTTGGAGAAGCACATGTTCTTCGCGGCACTTCTTGGCCGGATCTTGGTGGTGCCCAGCCAGAAGGTAGATTATCAGTACGACCGGGTGCTTGATATCAACCACATTAATGATTGCATTGGGCGGAAGGTTGTAATTTCCTATGAGGAATTTGCGGAGAAGAGGAAGAAAGTGAGCATTGATCAGTTCATATGTTACATGGCATCACCCCCATGTTTCCTAGATGAGGAGCATATTAAGAAGTTGAAGGGATTGGGGATTTCAGTGGGCAAGATTGAGGCGGCTTGGCCAGAGGATGCCAAGCTGAAGGAGCCAAAGAGGAGATATGTGGGGGATATTACGCTGAAGTTTACAACAGATGCCGCGATGCTTGCCATCGGTGACATGTTCTATGCTGATGTCGAGGAAGAGTGGGTGATGCAGCCTAGCGGTCCATTGGCTCACAAATGCAAGACTTTGATCCAGCCAAGCAGGCTCATAATGCTCACCGCACAGCGTTTTGTGCAGACTTTCTTGGGTGGGAACTACATTGCTTTGCATTTTCGGCGACATGGCTTTCTTAAGTTCTGGTAAGATATCAGTTCGTTGGTAACCAGTCACCTCCATCTTTTAGCAACATACATATTTTAATCTGTGAACTATAAGCTGTTTGTGGAACTTGTGAACAAACTTGTTGACAGGGCCGCATTTTGTTTTATGAGGCTGTGTTTGTTAGGCTCTAGTAGTAGCTGGCTTTACCTCTTTTGTTTGAACATCTCAGGAAATCTAGGGTTGCAAATACATTATCCTCTTTAGTTATTCCATGATTACTGATGCTTTGGAAAATGCAATTTTTGAAAGTGCAACTTATAATATGATTTTTGTCCCCTTAAATAACTCACATACAAAACCAGGCACTTGTTTTTATAAAGAATGGCTGACTTGGCCCTAGATGCTTCACTTAGATCTAGGCAGATAAATTTTATACAAGTCAACGTATGACTACTACCCAGTTGATCAAATTGACTAGGACCATCTTACACAGTCTTGGTGGAGTTAATGAAATGTCTGCCTAGCATGATAAAATAACAATATCTTTTGTATGAAAGTATAAGCCTCCTACAGCATATAGTTTCTCTTCTGGGAACCAACTTAGTTATTCTCCGTAACGTTGAGTGATCAGTGATGCCATTTGCTCTAACATCGAGTAATGTACTGAATGTCATTGTCACTTTTGTAGGGTGACTTTATTTCTTGGATAATTTTTATATAATATTTATCTTAGAATTGTGTCTGGTGTCCTGATACCTAAATTACTAACTCAGCATTTTGGTTCTTACCAAAAAAAAAAATCAAATGGTCATGCTGTGGTTGAAGATTATCTACCTGTTTATCTTTCTGCTTAAAGGCTGTTCCTGATAACAGTATTGTCAGCTTCAGTAATTTATAATAAAATTTCGAACCCCACTGAGGGTGGACCAAAGCTCACAAGCAGTTCTGGCTTGGGTGAAAATTAACTCATGTCAAGCTCAACTAAAAAATTTAACTTGATAGCTTCATTGCCCAATTTTGAGCTGATTGCTGCACTTGGTTTCCTCACGTTGTGGAGCAGTACTCATTTAATATATGTCATAGGCAGTTATCATACTAATACATCCACAATACACTTGTGCAGTTGTGCTAGAGCACTTGGTTGTCGATGCTTACCAGTCAGCACCTTTCAGTGACTCAGGAAGAGATAACCTTTTATAGTGGTTAAAGAAACCTATTTTAGTTAAACATAATAGTAATTTAATGTTTGATATTTTTCTATGTTTATGTCCAAACTCCAAAGAGTCCCAACAAAGTATGTTACCCCAATTAAGGATATGTATCAAGATGTTGTGACTAATGTCAGAACATGTGGTGGTGATAGTAGTGACTTCCCTATTAAGATAGGACTACACCAAGGGTCAGCGTTGTGCCTATACATTTTTGCCCTAGTGATGGACGAGGTCACGCGGGACATATAAGGAGATATCCCTTAGTGTATGCTTTTCGCTGATGATGTAGTGTTAGTTGATGAGAGTAGGATAGGTGTCGATAGGAATCTGGAGATGTGGAGGAAGACCTTAGAATCAAAGGGCTTTAGACTTAGTAGGACTGAAACTGAATATATGAAGTGTGATTTCAGCGGGGCCAGGGCGGATGATGAAGATGTTAGTCTAGACGGACAAGTAGTGCCTAGGAAGGACACATTTCGATATTTGGGATCGATGCTGCAGTGGGATAGCGAGATTGATGAAGACGTGAGCCGCAGGATTAGAGCGGGGTGGGTGAAATGACGCCAAGCATCGGATGTCCTGCGTGACAAAAAAAAGTCCATCGAAAGTTAAAAGGTAAGTTCTATAGGACGGCAATCAGACCTGCGATGTTATATGGAGCAAAATGCTGGGCGACTAGAAGACAACATATACAGAAGATGAGTGTAGCGGAGATGAGGATGTTGCGTTGGATATGTGGCCACACAAGGCGGGATCGAATCCGTAATGATGATATACGTGATAGGGTGGGGGTAACACCAATTGAAGAGAAGCTTGTCCAACATCGCTTGAGATGGTTTGGACATCTCCAACGGAGGTCTTCTGAGGCACCGGTACGTAGTGGAATTTTAAGATATACTGAAAACGTAAGAAGAGGCAGAAGTCGACTAAGACTGACGTGGGAGGAAGCAGTTAAAAGAGATTTGATGGATTGGAATGTAGCTAAGCGCATGGAAGTTAGCGATCCATGTACTAAAACTATAAGAAAGTTTAGGGTTGGTGTTTTAGGCTCTCGGCTCAAATAGGAGGATGTACGGCTTAGGGTTTTAGTCTTGTAAGTTTTTTTTTACAAGGCTCTCGTCTCTTTGACCTTGAGGATGTTTCATTCCTAGTCTACCCTGACTCGTTTGGGACCAAAGGCTTTGTTGTTGTTGTTGTATGTCCAAATTCCAAAGAAAATTCAATGGATATGAGCAAGTATAGTATGGAATTTATTGTTTTCAACAGTTTCTGATTGCACCACAAATTGCTTCATATCAATTTTTTGGCCGACCTCATGAGCTTCTCAAGCTCATCTGCGAACTGAATTAAGCCATCCTCTCTAGCTCGTAGTTTCATCATCTATTTATATCAACTCCTCTACAAGCCAAGGCTGAGACAGGCTTAGTTCCACTCTGCTTTGGCATTTCCTGTTTCCAGTTCAGTTGGATTATTGCAATCAGATGAAGTGCTTATGTGGATTGAATGTGCAGTGACTTTTCCATCTATTGATATGTATGCAGAGTCGCAGATATATGATCTATGCCATTAAGTTTTTTCTTGATGAAATACTGAAATACACAATATCCATTATGTTATTTGCTACTGCTTATGATGACATGGTTGTTATCTGCTTTGAGTTCATGCTATAATCCGTCAGCTGGGTTTAAAGTTCACAAGCTGTAGGAAACTAGTACCTGGTACTTTGTCACTACAAAGAAATCTTGCTGAATGTTGACATTTCGATAGAGCTTGGCTTGGACATGAAATCTAGCACATACTCAGGGAAGTTACTTCTGGTGGTTCAAGTCTTTGTAGTTACGCCACTCATATGGTTCGGATTTAGGACCATATACTTGAGGTTCTTTGGAACCTGCTCCTTGTATAGAAAATCTGATAAGACTTTTGTGAGGATCATGTGCTTTGTGCGTGACTATCGTTCGTCTTACACAAATATTGTTATAAATTTGTAATTATCTTTTCCTGTGAGGCGTTAACTGATATTTCCGCATCTTCCTGCAGTAATGTGAAGAAAGAGAGCTGCTTCTTCCCCATCCCTCAGGCAGCAGAATGCATTCTGCGGGTCGTTGAGAAAGTTAATGCTCCAGTGATATATCTATCAACTGATGCTGCTGAGAGCGAGACAAATCTTCTGCAATCCTTGGTTGTATTCAATGACAGGCAAGTACCTCTTGTGAGAAGGCCAGAGCATCACAGTTCTGAGAAATGGGACGCCTTGTTATACAGAAATCACATGGGTGGAGATAATCAGGTATGTATATAAGTTGACATCCTTTTTTTGGTTTGGTTTGGTTCTTATATCAAGGGCGACGGTTGTATTAAATAGCAAGCCGCTTCGATGGCTTTTGCAGGTTGAGGCCATGCTCGACAAGACAATCTGCGCGCTGTCGAACGTTTTCGTAGGATCATCAGGCTCCACCTTCACAGAGGACATCCTCCGGCTTAGGAGGGGCTGGGGGTCAGCGTCCCACTGCGACGAGTACCTTTGCCAGGGTGAGCTACCCAACTACATAGCAGAGCAAGATTGAGAAAGTGACATCCTAGAAAGATAAATATATCCTGTAAATTGGCGTGTACATCTAGTGTAAAAGAGTGGTATCTGTATCAGCGTCATCCATTGATTTGTTCGGCGTTATTCTTACACGGTTAGATAATACAAAGAGGCATGTGAGTTTTTATTTGCTCTGCAGTGTTTAAACCATTGACGCTAGTGTGGCATGATCCGTGTAATGCTCGTTTTTTTATTGAGAAAATTCCTTATTTGTCGCGTAAGGTTGCCGGTTTCCTGATCTGTTATCGCAAAACTACTACTCCTTTCAATACTATTTGCTCTTTTTTTTTCACCCTTTTTGCCACTCCCGTGGGTATTACCTTAGACGGGAAAAATGGGTCTGTTTGGCGTGGCTATAGCTTTTATGAAAAGTAGCTTTCGACTGGGTTGCAGGGCTGAACGGTTGAGTTAAAGATGTTTGGTGTTTGATTGTCTGACTTTTAGGTAGACTTGTTATAGCTTCTGAGATAAGAAATGTTTGAAAATGCCCCGAGGCAAATGATGGCTTGTTTGATACGGTTTAACGGCAATTAACGACACTTAACGACAATTGACAACAACTAACGACAATTAACGCAATTGATGATAACCACCGCAACTAACAACAACTATCGTAATTAATGCAATGGACCACAATTAACAACAATTAACGTAATTAACACAAATAACAGCAATTATTACAATAAATAGTTAGTACATAAAAATTGCAATAAAATTTTATTAAAACAACAAATTATTACAAGAAACAATTGTTTGCAATAAATAATTATTACGCACATAATCATTTACAACATAAATAAAATGGAAAAATAAACTAAAGAAAAAAAAGATAATCGGCTAGGGTTGCTTTGTCGATGGGGCGGCTTTAGGGAAGGAGGGAGGAAGAGGGAGGAGGGTTGGCGGCGTCAGGCTCGGGAGGAGCTCGGGCGGAGGGGCGACGCCGCATGGGGAGGAGGAGGTGGAGGGGCGCCAACGGGGGAGAAGGAGGAGGAGGGGTGCCTCGTGGGGAGGAGGAAGAAGCGGCGAGGCGACGCGTGGAGTGAGAGAGCACTGGCAGGCGGTGCGAGTGCGAGAGATGGAGGGGGACAACGCGGGAAGAGGAGGGGGGTAGCGCGAGAGAAGGACAAGGGGTGCCGGCGCGGGAAGAAGGAGGAGAAGCGGCGACGCGAGAGAAGGAGGGGTGACGGCGCGAGAGGAAGGAAGAAGGGGCCGGCACGAGAGGAGGGGCAGCGGTGCCAGCGCGGGAGAAGGATGGGCAGCAACGCCAGTGCGGGAGGAGGAGATGGGTGGCGGCTCAGGGGAGGACGCGGAACCGAGGGAAGGGAGCAGGATGGAGGAGGAAGGGGCGGAGGGGCGCTTAGGGTTAGGGTTTGGCGTTTGGATCGGGGTGGGCGGGGGTTTTATTCAATTGCATAAAGCTGGTAAATAACCTGTAAGTGGAGGGGCAAAGTCGAAAGGGGTGGTAGGAAGCTGTGGGAAGCTGTCCTGCGGCGGCTTTCGGTTTTATCACGCTATACGCGGCTTACAGCTTTTGAAAAAACCGATGGAAAAAGCACCTTGCTTGGGACGACTTTCGGCTTTTTCGTGCGAAAAGCCTAAGCCGAAGCAAACAGACCCAATATCAAAATAGGGGATTGGCAGATTTGCCACAACAGTTGATGTGCAATTGCTATTTTGACACTTCATGTCTCACTGATATGTGGGTCCTGACCCACATGTCAGTGAGACATGGAGTGACAAAATAAAAATTGCACATAAACTTATTGGCAAATCATTGATAATCCCTATCAAAATAACCATCTTCCTCCTTTATTTCCCTTCCTCTTCCCCTCTCGAACTTTTTTTTATTAATTAAACCTTTTTTAATTTATTTTTATTGTTAATCCTCTGCAAACTTTATTTCTAATTCTGATCCTTTTAGTCACGCCACCACCCGTGACGTAACAAAACAACATTGTCACACCATGGAATAAGTCCGCTAAATAGCACTTTTTGTCACGCCACTGGTGGTGGCATGACCAAACAACACTGTGACGTCACTAGTGGTAGTGTGACAACAGCTTGATAAGATACAGGCTGGCATGACAACGCTGTTTTATCACGTCACGGGTGGTGACGTGACCAAAAGGGTCAGAATTAGAAATAAAGTTTGCGGAGGGTTAACTATAAAAATAAATTTTAAAAAAGGGTTAATTAATAAAAAGGGAAAATTTGATAAATGCTACTGCTAAGTGCCTATTTCAGAGAAGTGTCATTGCTCATTTCGATATTCGAAATATGCCACTGCAAAGCTTGGAAGATCATACAAATGCCACTAGTATACGTATTCTATCGAGATTGGACCAAATTACCCTACCTTCTCCTTTCTCCTCCTCACTTGCTCCACGCCAAGCATCTCCCCATTTTAGAGCTCCACGCATCTCCCTCCATCCACGCCAGTCTCCTCTTGACTCCGCCTCAGGGTCCCTCGCTTCCATCGACGACTCGCGCCACACTCCTCCTTGTGCCGCCATCTCGCCATGCATCCTCCTCGTCTCCCCCTCTTGGTCCCCCTGCACCCTCACCCTCTTCTCGCCTCATGGTGTCGCCCCCGCCGCCGCTCATGGTGTCGCCCTCGCCGCCGCTGGCTCCCTGCTGCCAGCCCGCCGCCGCCTTGGCCGAGTGCCTCTCTCTCTCTCTAGGTCTCCCCACGGCGCCGTTTCTAGTGTTTTTGGTCTTTGTGTCCGGCGGCGAGGCAAGATGTCGGAGGGTGAAGGGGACGGTGAAGTGGTTCAACACCACCAAGGGGTTCGGCTTCATCTCCCCCGAGGACGGCGGCGACGAGCTCTTCGTGCACTAGTCCTCTAAGTCCGACGGCTTCCGCAGCCTCAACGAGGGCGAATCCGTCGAGTTCTTCATCAACCCCGGTGGCGTCCCGCTCACTGGCGGCTCCTGCCCCAGCGGAGGCGACCGTGGAGGTGGCTACGGCGGCGGGAGCGATCGCGGCTACGGCGGCTACGGAGGTGGCTGCAGAGGCGGTTACGGGGGCGGTGGCGGACGTGTCGAGTTCGACATCGGCCCCGGCATGTGTGTCCCCAACTTGAGCTCGTGCGAATGTGGCGTATTCTCGCGGTCGAAGCAGCTCTGCGCAGAATCCGGCGGCAGCGTGATCTGCAAAAGGCCGTGCGACTTTGTTTGTGTGTTCGAGAGACAGCCATGGATGGCACTGTCCGACGGCGAGGACCTCTTCGTTGCGAGCGGACTCACCGAAGAAGACGGGGGCAATAACGTCAATATTTGTGAAATATGTAGATCGGTGGCAGTTTATCAAAATTTCCCTAAAAAAATCTCCCTTCTCTTCTCATATAGCTCCCCACCCTACCCCGCCAGATGCCGACACCGCCTCCCTCCGACTCTGCGCCGCCCTTTGTCACCGGACGCCACCGCCCCTCCGGTCCCTGCCGCCGTTGTCTCCGCCTCCTCCAGGTCGACGCCGTCGCCGTTTCGGCCACCCACCGGTTCGCTGCCGCACCTCGTCTCTGGTCGCCGGCTCGGTGCTGCCCCTCATCTTCGCCTCCCTCCAAGTCAACGCTGGCACCGTCTTGGCCTCCCTCCGGTTCTCCGACGCACCTCGTCTCCGGTAGCCGGCTCGACGCAGCCCGTCGTCTCCAGACGCAGTCGCCTCCCTCTGGTCCCAGCTGCCGCCGTCTCCCCCTCCCTCCAGGTCAACGTCGCACCGTCTCGGCCTCCCTCCGGCTCAGCCCCGCAGCTCGTCCGTCTCTGCCTCCCTCCAGCTCGGCCGTCTCCAGATCCATGCCTCCACCCAGCCATTGAGAAATAGAGATGGATTGATGGTGAAGGAAGAAGATAACATGCTCGTGGCGGCCCTCTCTCTCCCTCCCTCCTTTCCCTCCCTGGTTTGGTTTCTCTCCGTCAGTGGTGCTTCTTGGCCGTGGTGTTCTCGTCGGATCTGCTCGGCTGGCCGGATCGGCCTCCGCCGGCCAGATCTGCGTCTGGCGGCTTGCTATGGCGGATCTGCGCCTCTTGAGGCTTCGGCGTGGTGGTGGCCGGCGGCGCGTCGTCGCGCCGGATCGGCGCTCCTCTGGCGAATCTGCGTTCAACGACTTTGTTGCTAGCCTCTTCCTTGGGCGCCCATACCATCGCCCTGCCGCCTTGGACCACGACCGCTGGAGCACCTCCTCATCCCATCTTGTCTTGGCGTCGGCGATGGCGACGGGCCCCACCGCCGCGTCACGCCGGGGGGCGGCGTGGCCTTCGGCGCCTCGGCTTTGTTGAGTCGCGGCGGGCGGCGCTGTGGGTGCGCGTGGACGCGGTTCGGGCGCGTCCGAGGCTACTTCTCCGGGTGAAAACCCTGTCTGGGTGTCCGGATGGGCCACGGTGGCATTGATGTCGTTCCTTCTTGAAGGCGTCGCTTCGAGAAGCCCCCTGCACTCTTCATTTTGAACCGCCGGCTTCTTTTGTAGGTTTACCCCAATGTCCTCGACTCACGACGGCTCTTCATTCTAGCTTGGCGCTTCACGACAGCTTTCGGGTCCAATGTGTGCTCCTCCGAAGCGACGCACTGCCGCCTTGGGTGGCAGAGAGGAACGGCGTGGGAGCAAGGCTCTACCGATTGAGAGGAGTGGCGTGGGAGCAAGGCTCCGCCGATAGAGAGGACCAGCATGGGAGCAAGGCTCCGCCGATAGAAAGGTGCGGCGTGGGAGCAAGGCTCCGCCGACTGAGTTGTTGGGTTGGTTGGGTAGCGCGCGAGTTGAGTTGGGTTGGTCTTGCCTGCTGTCTGGTTGTGCCTCCCGGTGTGAGTGTCGTTCTGTTCGAGTTGAGGTCGTTTTGTCATCTCGGAGTTGGCTGCCGGTTTTTCTCTCTGAAACCGTGCATCTGTTAAGGTTTTTGGGCCTGGTTTCCCTTATAAACTGGGTCAATTCTCTCCTTCTTTATATATATGCTCGGCTGGAGCACCATTCAAAAAAAAAAGATAACATGCAGGGTAGTTTGGTTATTTCTAAACAAAATTGACAAGCTTCCGGGCACTAATGGCGAGCTGAGTTAATGCTGTTGAAGGAAGTTGTCGGAGCGCGCAATGAAATTTTATCCCATGGCACCGGAGTAAAGAGCATTTTTTCAATAACACTAGTAAGGTACTCGTGTGTTACAACGGAACTCTAAATTTTATAGAAATAATATTTATCTTTAACATATGAAGTACGTTTGACAGGAACAATAGCTTTCAAAGGTAGCTCAATTACCCACCTGCAAAAGAACAAATTCAGTTGCAGAGCTAAAAAGGAAAAGCTCAATGTGTTTAAGAATAGTTGAGAAATAGAGAAATATGAGCAAACAATTTAATAGCCTGATAATCACAGTTGCTAGGTTCGCAGACAAACCTTATATGACTCTTTTGTTGGTTTTAGTAAAATCAACAATTTTTGGCCTTCTATTGCTAACATTTTTTAGGAGGAAGCTTCCTATGGCACATAATTTTGGATAACACTTTTCTTACATAAGGACCCAGTCTTTTTGTTTTTCAAGTGATTTGAGGACCCAGCCTTCAACCATGTAATTGGCTGAAATGCTAGATAACATGCAAATCATCAGGTCCAAAATTTCAAAGATTCTGTTGATAATGATATATCGAAACTTTACTGTCACACCATTGCCATGTGGCACCATGTTAGTGGAAGATGTCAAAATTTTCATAAAAACACCGACAGTCATTAAATACCTAATCCTACATTGGCTCTAACATGCACCAAAGAAGTGGTGGTTGTCCAACACGTGTCAGGCACACACACGCATGCTAATTAGTAGAACTGTCGGTGCGCGGCGGCAACCTGAGAGGAGGGAGGTGCTATTAACCATTGGGAAAGCTCAAGGGAAGTGAAGAGATGGTAGGAGGAGGAATTGGGCTGGCGCTTACCAGAGGAGGCGGGGCTACTGTTGGAGGAGAGGAGGCGATCGTAGGTTTCTACAAGAGGAACGGGGGAGAGCAAAAAACGCGAGGAGAAAACCCGATTTTAGTCGTACGTGGGTGTGGTGGGACGATTGCCACTGCTGCGTGGGTAAACCCCAATCTTTATTAGTTAAGATTAAGATATATAGAGGATAATTTTCACTGGTGCTGCAAAGCTGAAGAATAAGCAGAACATTGTTTATTCGAATTTATTGTCCAACTCCTTCCGTTTTATGTTGATGCCCTTCCGTATCAAGTTCTGTAGAATTCTGATTTAAAATTACCAGTTCGAACAAAAAATGGTATTCAAGTAAACCTTGTATAAATCACATAAAAGTAACTTATCGACTCTGGGGTACTGCAAATATAACAATGCATGCTTTGTTGTCGTGCAAAGATATGACTCTATTTAACTTGCTAAGGTATCAATAGCATAACAAATGTTATTGTTCTCAAGGAAAAGACACCTAACATAACCAAAGCTGAAAACCAAATATTGACATATTCATGCAAAGTGTACAGGTCTGAAGTCTAAACACTGCTCTTTTTTGGATCAGGGCATAGTACAATTCCCCAGTTTCTCCTCACTTCCTCCAAATCTTCATGAAAGTGCTTCCCATAGTACACAGACATCAGATCTGTACACTTAAGACCTACTTTTGTTACCCATGGGAAACAATGCTGGAAAATCAGAGTCCTTTGTTTCTCACTGAATGTTGCAGAGCCCCCAACAACTGAGAACATTCACATTGGGAGAAACAACTATTCAAACTCGATCACCTTAACGGCCGTCTCTCCAATTAGGTTGGTTGGAAGGCCAAACAACACGTGCTAAAATTCATGCACCTGTCGGTGTCCATGAAATGGACTGGTGGACAGTCGTCTGGTGAGAAGTTCCTTGATCCCATGAACTGAGCATACACAGTGCCAAATGTGTTATGAGGCATGTCCCAGGCATGAAAAACCTGTGTGGATACAACCCGAGTGTGAGAACCCGAGATATTAAAACTAATCTAATTAGCGCTAATCGGTTTTTAGCGGTAAATTAAAAATTTTCTAATCAAGAGCAAATCATAATCTCGAATTAACATTAAACACGAGCTTAGAATTAATTACAAGAATGCATTACCATAGTTACACAATATAATTACAACTTTGTTTAAGTTACAAAATAATAAATCATCTATATAATTTAGAATCTTTTGCAAGGAGTAATTACAAAAGAACATACATCATTCTTTCAATCTCAAAATAAATCACAATATGATTTCATTTCAAGCGAAAGTAAAAGATTATTGCAACAACATACGAGAAATTATTTACAAAGCAAAAGTAATACATTACAAACTTGACATTTATTACAAGATTGACTTACAATAGGTCAAAATATAAATTACTGCATTTAATTAAATTGCAACATAAATTCCTGCATTGCATTTTGCCGAAGCCCTCCTTGTACCATTGTCCACCCATCGCTCGCCATCAACCGATACACAAGTAGAAAACCACACGCATTAGAATAGAATTAGAGTAAAGAGGTTGCCGTCAGATTCCCTAAATTGCAGTAGGATACCCGGAACAACCTGAGCAGTCAGTCCCCTGACTATCAAGATACCCAGACCATCCGGAATTAGTCGGCCCTTGATCGTTAAGATATCTAGACCACCCGAGGTCATTCGACACCTGTCACTTCTGTGAGTTTTCATCCCTCGGCAATTTAAAAGCCCAACACCCACATTTCCTAGATTTCCACAATCCTAATAAAATCCCACAATACATCTCTTCATAAGCCATACCCTCAGTCGAAACATCACAGGGTATCTCAAAAACCAGCACCCTTAGTACCCTTGTTGTGCAGTCAGCACAACCCTACAAATATCCAACATCAACCCTCACTGTGCACAAGAAAGCACAGGAAAGTGATAAGGTCAAGACTGCATGCACGGAGGGAAGGGATAGAGCCATGCACAGGGGAAAGAAGTATCCTATAGCCAAAGCCTCACCCACATGAACCTTCCCAGCCGAAGCATTCCTCTCATAAGCCTCCTTTCTCCCCAGGCCATTCACAAAATGCCCTCCCATTCACTTCACAGCCAAAGGCCACAACAAACAAGAGCAAAGCCACTGCCAGTCGAAGGCAACAACTCAGCACAAGCAAAACAAAAGCACAAGCTGCCTCACAAGGCCAAGTATCACCACCATCCATCACCCACTGCCCCCAAGCCCAAGACTACATCAGAAAGGGAGCATAGGAGGTCAAATGAAGCACAACAAAGGGATAGGATCATGGTAAAGAGGAATAGGGGAATGGTAAAAGGGGGAAAGCACAGGCAGGAGATAAGGGCAGCCGAATGCATCCCCCCTATAAGCCTTTCCCTTCTCAAAGCACCACCCTTCCATGCCAAAGCCTCACAACCATTCCACTGCCACCACCAAAACCAAAGGCAACAAAGCCAAAGGCCAAGCCACTGCCTCTCCATAAGCAGAGTAAAAAAAAACTAAGCCAAGATCAGAGAGCACAAGACACACCAAGACCACTGCCCTCCACATCCCAAGCACAATCAAGCAAGCACAAGCCACTGCTACCACCAAGCCCATGCCACCTCAAGCAAGCCAAAACCACCATTGCCACCCCCACCAAAAACAACCGGAGGAGAAGAGCTCAAGGAGAAGGGGAAGCTGAAGAGCGTGGACAGCGCTGGAGACGACGTGAACCATCGACGAACCCCGACGCCAAACCGACAAGGAGGAACAAGAGGAGAGCACTAGCACACTGCCGGCACTACCATCCGCTTTCCCCAAAACCAACCAAACTAAGGTAACCCATCCCCACTGTCATTTTTGCCCAAATCGAAGGACCCAGCATGAACCAACACATGCACACATAGAGCTCACACATAGCATCCACCCACATCACTAGAACACTAACAATGGAGATAGCTCTCAGTTCACATCACAGAGCAAGGGGAGGGATGAGGGAGTAGAGAGGAAGGGGAGGGGGTTGTACCTCAGTGCAAACCGCAGCAACATAGGCAGTAGCCCGCCCCAGCATCTTCACCATTCATCAATCCACATCCATCTCATTCACATGCTTAATCAACCTAAACCACAGCACATCAGTACACTAAGACAAGCACAAAAATGAAATCATGTTATCAAAAGAGAGGTAGGGGAGAAGAGGAGAGGCACAGGCCGACATGGGGCCGGGGAAATGACGGCCTAATTGGGCCGCGTCATTATGAGAGGTCGGATGAGAGGGTCAGGGGGAGAAGGAGCAGGAGAACTGTGGCGAAGTGAAAGCCGACGAGCCGGAGGTGGAGGTGCCATAGGCCAAGCCGCAGGAAGGTGTAGGTTGAGAACGCCGGGCGGCGCCAGGCCGAGGTGGCCGGGCGTGAAAGTGAGCGGGTGAGTCTTGGCCGCTTGCCGCCAAAGCCGCTGACGTCGGAGGAAGCACGAGGCGAAGACGCCTGGCCGGAGAGGCGCAAGGCGGAAGGTGGTTGAGGAGGCGCAGGTGAGGTGACGAGTGGCGCGCAACATGGGCGGAGCGGCGAATGGCCCAGGCCAAGAAGCGAGCACGAGAGGTGGTGTGGGCGGCTAGGAGCTGGCCGAGGAGAGGAGGAGACACCGTGAGGGGGCTTGAGGGCCGGCGGCGTGTGCAAGCGCCAAGAGTAGAGGAAGAGAGAGAGATGAGGTGAAGTGAAGTGAAAAGGGGATTAGGGGAGAAGTGAGGCAAAGAGGAGCCTGGGTTGGGTTTCGGCCGAGTGAGGATAGGGTAGGAGAGAGAAGGAGATTGAGGAAAATAGGGAGATTAGGTGAAGAGATTAGGGATTAGAGAAAAAGATTTAGAAATTAGGTAAAAAGAGACATTTCTAGTGAGTATTAATAATGGTATGTTCAGCAGTAAAATTAAGCACCTGTAATTTTACTTATTGATGTTGTGTAATTTTTGGACCAACGAATTTATTTAAGCTGCGTAGAGCGTTTAGTTAGCAGCAGACCGACCGATGAAAAATTAAAAGGAAGGAAAAGTGAGTAAAATAAACCTAATAAAATTATCGATGCGTTAGGGAAATAAATTGACGTGTTACCTGTGAATTTCGGGAAAATCGCCAGAAGAACAGAGTTATAAACCCTGTACAGGTAGATAATATCACATAGGTCAGTCTAAATTAAAAATAGGAAAAAGGTGTAAAAAATTAATCTAAGACTTTTAAAATAGATTAATCACCAGTATGAACCACTAAAATAAATAGATAACCTGAAGCATTAGGAATAATTTAATCAGGTTGGAATAATTAAATTAATCAACTCTGGGTTTATTTAAAGAACTAAATAAATGCATCCGCACCGGAATAAAATCGGTTAGGTTGTTTTACATGCGTAGGGTTAATTAATCATAGTTGTATGTGAGTACGTTTAGTATTTTATGTTTGTGCAATTAAAAGCTAGTACCAGTAACCTCAATCCTAAAGCCAATAGACTGTAGAACGACTATAGTTGGAGAGTGCTAACTTAACGGGGGATCCGAAAAATGTTATTAAAATAAAATTGACTAATCTGTGTATGCATATTAACACCAAAAGTCACTAAGTATTTATTTATGTATTCTTAGCATCTGTCGTATATATTGCAGAGGACGCGCCAGCGCAAGCAGGAGTAACCGATACCGAGTTCATCGACGACGATCTTTCTTACAACTCCAAAGGCAAGCTACTCCCTTGAACATGAATATAGCTATATTAAATATAAACCGTATATTGCTCTATCGTATATGTATTGCATCAAAACTATTTCTCAAAATTAAATCAGATTAAGATGAAATTGGAAAGATAAGAAAAGAGATGAAAGAGAGGAAGAAATGAGAACTACTAGGTTGGTAAAGGGGGCTCGGGCAGGGGAACGTGACGATGATGATGAGGTAAGAGGTGGGACCCCTTTACATATGGTTAAAATATAAGAACCAACAAAACTCTTACTCGGTCAGAAGCCGTAAATTCAGTGCCAACCATTTTCTTGTTTCGGCGGGCAAAAAATGCTACCTTGTTACATGCTTACACTCTCCACATCGGATAAGTAATATGTGTGTGTGTTAGAGAAACCCCGAAGTAGGGGCACTATACCGCTAAGGTAGAGTGTTGGGTGGCAGGGAGTTCGGCCCAACCAACATTACTTGAACTCGATGGATGACTAGGTCAGCACCGTGACATGGTCAGCATCGATGAAAGGTAATGGGTGGAGACTTAATCACATAACTTGGAAAACATTATGCATTCTGAACTCGAAATCGCATCAAAGGAAATGCGGTGGATCTAGCTCAGAGAGAGTTCAGAGTAGCTATGGGTAAAGTGGTACAAGCCTATGCAATGCTATATCAAATCATGAATTCATGCCAGTCTCCTGGATTGGAGTCTACGGGAACCGTTAGGGGTCTTTCTTCTCTCCAAGTAATCAAGTAGTCTTTTCAGAATTAAAATTGCAACCTAAATTTTAATAACTATTTTTAGAACAAGAGAAGAGTAGGAATTTTGATAAGGACAAGAGGTAGAATCATCAGGTGTATTTTTGCTATTAATGCTTACTGAGTACACTAGTACTCACTCTTGTTATCGTTCCCCTTGCTTAAAACCTAGTCCGGCCGGGAGTTATCTCGAGTGGGATGAGGGATTCGCAGGTACCGAGGAGGTCACCGGCGACGAAGGCGCTGGTTACAAGGAGCAGGGCGAGGTGGATGCCCTATTCAACCCGTGGGACGAGTAGACTGTCAGAGGGACCTAGCAGGCAAGCGCGGGAAGTGTATTTCCCTTTGTAATTAAATAATTGTATTCAGAACCTTAGTCTTGTGTGTCTACTGTTGTAATAAAGAGTAGTTTCTATCTTATTGTGCTACTATGCTAACTCTGGTAAAGGCTTACTATTCATTGGAGCGGTGTTCTACTGAGCAAACGAATAGTAATCTGTATGCCTAAGTGTGATTACCACTGGGATAATGACACGAGGCGCCACACCGAGGATGCTCCACAAGAACTTCCTAATGTATATGTTAAGCATATTATTCTTTTTAGATGACTTGGAAGAATTACATGTGTACATGTTATTTTGGTCATTTAAATTCTATTGGAATTATGCTTTAATGTTAATTATTTATGCTGGAATTAATTTTGAAATTTTGCTAAAACTGCACTTTTTACGACAAAAAGTCCACATAATTGGGCACACATCTTCAGTGGGCATGTGTTGTGTGAGGACCTCTCTCGGGAGCTCCTGGAGATAACTCCCAGGACCTCCCCAGGAGGTCCGACAGGACCACCTGGAGGTCTCCTAGGGCCGTCAGGAGGTCTCCAGGACCTCCCCAGGAGGACTTGAGGGTCCACCCGGAGGTCCCCTGAGACCACCCGAAGGTCTTGATCTCTGTGCACACCGAGCTAGTCCCAAGATCAGATTGGCTAGCTCGCACAGACTCCACATCAATGTAATCAAATCCACACAACAGGAACAAAGATGAAGCAGACGAATTAACACATATATTAACAAGGGACCTTAAGGTCAAGCTTTGTACAGGGGTGCCTCTCAAGGCTAACGGCAAAAGAGAACAACAATACAGCGGAAAACAAAACAATTACAGGGTCCATTCGGCTAGCCCACAGGCTACCAAGTGGAGGACGTCCTAGCGCGCAGGGTCTTCAGAGAGCTCCCCTCCTGAGAGCACAAGACCTCCTGGACCTCCCACCTTTGCTGATTAAAACAGAGGGCACAAGCCAATGAGTACTTTGAATGTACTTAGCAAGCCATGGGGACAATGTATGCAAGTAATATTCATGCACGGCTTGACAAGGTGAGCTGTATGGTTAGTTTGCAAAAAGCAAGGTTGACAGTAAATAGCATGTATAGATTGCAAAGTTCAAGTTAAAACAATAATACATAAGTATATTGATTTTTCAAAGGAGACAGTGAGCACCCACTCACTCCTAAGGCACCAACCCAAACCTCTCTGGAGCACCCACTCCAGAGCATCACAAGATCAGCCCCTGGACCGCTTCGCGAGCCAGCCATGACCCTTCTGGAGCCAGCCAAGGTCTCTTCGAGGTAAAAGCCATGACCTCTCGCCGAAGTGCCCAGGAACACAATTTTTATAAAAATAATTCTACCCCTCATTCGAAATCTTCGGGCGTGTCCATAACCGAGGACGCGGCTATTCGAATAGATTTACTCTGCAGAATGTACAACTTTACCCACAAGAGGTAGTCGCTTGATATAACACACGTTACCTTAGACATGTGAATCAAGTAGAGACCACCACCAGGGCTTTACAAAATGCGCCGACTTAGTTCTGTCATTGAGGTTTCGCTTCGGTTGGTGTAACCTCAACCGGATTCGTGCCCTCTTGCGCCAAAGACGTCAACGCCAACCACAATGAACCGAATCGAACATCCCTAGTTATTACACCCGGTCCACCCCATAATGGACATGTGGTTGCACGGCATGGCCCAGATCAATGGCTCCCAAGGTTCAGTCCTTAAATGGCTGCTCAGGCGAGGCTAACCACAACCCAGATGTGACCCCATAGCAACAACTCATGGGGCACCCACGTGACCCCCATAGCAACAACTCATGGAGCACCCACTACTCGCATCTTGTCAACTCGCCCGAGCATAAAACAGTTTTGGGGTTTCACCTTGGCCAAAGACCACCCTGGTCTTAGCATAACATGTTTTAACAAAATGGTCTTGCACCACAAACAACACAACCTGCGGCACCAACCACAGTTGCTTATCAGTGGCACCAACCAAGTTCCATAATTCAATTAGTCAAGTTTAGCAATATTGATTCATAAAGAGATCAACATCTGCTAGAGCATGGCTAAGCAAGTACAATACCCATGTTGGCAATACCAAGCAATACCAACTAATATTACCCAACCTAAAGTGTCCAAGGGAGATCATGTCAACATGTCAAGTACCAAATTCTAAGGGGGCATAATGTCAAGTAGGAGAATAGCTACTGCCCAAACCAGTTCTATAAAAGTAGTTGTGCAAGTTTAACAAATCAAAATACTTTTGTAAAATAGGATCAAGATGATCAAGGGATTCCACGACTTGTCTTCAGTGGCGAGCTGCTGAGCTTCAACAAGGGCTACTGGATCTTCGAGCTCCTCAGCACCAACGGAATCTACACGTTGCAAGAAAACAAATAAATAAGACAACTCAAAAAGAAACCGAAAAGGAACTAGATAGAGCCAAAAGGAGAAGAGGTCCACAAGAAGGGAGGTCCAACAAGGGGGAGGTCCAAAACCGAGGGGGTCCCCGAGGAGCAAGGGGAGTTCCTCCAGAACTGAGAGAGATGGAGAGGAGGGTTGAAAAGAAGAACAAGGAGGCAGTGGTCACTCTGTGATGCTCTATTTAAAGGGAAAAAGGAGAATAGAACTACCACCAAAAGAAGTGACCAGGGTCAAGGCATTGGTACAAAAGGCACATTGCTAGCAAGTACCAAAAGGACAGAAACAGGGCTAAGGAGGTGACAAAAAGTAGAAAAAGGTACAATGGTAGGTGACAGCATTTAATGTGACCCAACCCACATCAAATGCGCTTAAGGTCTTGAAGCGGAGGAATTGAGAAAGTGAGCAGGTCTGTCAAGAGGTGAACAGACCCGTCAAAGGGGTGGCTTGAAGGGGAGACCCAAAAAGGAGGTCCAAGGGAGAGGTCCAAAGAGGAGGTCCTGCGAGGAGATCCAAGGAGGAGGTCCTGCGAGGAGGTCCTGAGAGGAGGCCCTGCGAGGAGGTCCTGAGACGAGGTCCTGCGAGGAGGTCCAAAAGACACGAGGAGGTCTTAAGGACAGGAGGTCAAAAACACTGCAAGGAGGTCTTGACGGTTAGATCTCTCAAACGAGATCCCAATGGTCAAGATCGAAAGCAAAAGGGAGGTCTGCGGAAGCAAGGATACGCGGGAAGGACAGGGGCCGTTAGATCTTGATCGGACGGATCAAGGCAAATGGGCCGTTCGGGCCAAGCGAACGAGCCATCTAGACCAAGCTGTCCGATACAAATCGGAGGGCTAAAAGAAAAGGGGACGTTCGGACCGAGCGAACGTGCTAACAAGATTGGGCCGTCCGATAAGCATCAAACGGTCCTAAGGCGAGGAAGGTAAAACTTCGAGATGCATTTGCAGAAGAGCCGTGGTGGGTCCAAACGCTAGGAGGTCTAGACCTTGATTCAAAGATCAAAGCAGAGGAGAATGCAGACGGTTAAGATCTCAAAAGGGAGGTCCTAACAGTCGATCTAACAAGGGGAGGTCCGAGCAGTTAAGATCTCCAAAGGAGAGGTCCTAACGGTCAGATCCAACAAGGGGGAGGTCTAAACGGTTAAGATCTCCAAAGGGGAGGTCCTAACGGTCAGATCCAACAAGGGGGAGGTCTGAACGGTTAAGATCTTCAAAGGGGAGGTCCTAACGATCAGATCCAACAAGGGGGAGGTATGAATGGTTAAGATCTCCAAAGGGGAGGTCCCAACGGTCAGATCCAACAAGGGAGAGGTCTGAACGGTTAAGATCTCCAAAGGGGAGGTCCCAACGGTCAGATCCAACAAGGGGAGGTCTGAACGGTTAAGATCTCCAAAGGGGAGGTCCTAACGGTCATATCCAACAAGGGGGAGGTCTGAACGGTTAAGATCTCCAAAGGGGAGGTCCTAACGGTTAGATCTAACAAAGGGGAGGTCTGAAAGAACTCAGGGAACTCAGGGACGCTCAAATGTACTCAGGGAGTTCAAATGAACGTTGAGAGGTCCACGGGGAGGTCCACACAGAGAAAGAGGTCTAGATCAAAAGAGATTTAGACAGAGATGAAAGTTTAGACTAGAGAGGAGGTCTAAACACAAAGAGATTCAAACCAATAAAGAGGAGGTCTGGACTAAAGGAAGTCCAAACAAAAGATACAAGGAAAGGTCCAGAGATCAAAAAGGTTTGAAACACAAACCCGAGCTGGTCTAAACTCAAAAGGGAGGTCTTAGACCAACAAAGGGGCCTGATCAAGCGGAGGTCCAACACAAAGGAGGTCTAGACCGAGGAAGAGGTCCAGACATAGAAGAGGTCCTGGAAAGGAGAAGCCAAGCCTAAAGGCTCACAGAGTAAAAGAGAAAAGGAAAACTCCAACAAACTCCAGAAGAAACCGAACTGATTTAGTTGAAGTTTGGTTTAGTCAATTAAAGTTCTTTTAAAATATCAAGTTAAGCTTTGAACTCTCAACAAAATCAAATGGTTCTTTTTATTTTGGAAAACTTCAGGAACTCTGGACAAACGAGACGTTACATGTTGCTATATATTTGCAAATTGCGCAGGAGTGATGTAACAAGAAGAATCATTGCATCAGAATATAACAATTGCAAATATAAATTTAATTGTTCATGAAATTGATAAAGCTCTAGACTCCAGCCCAAGAAGGCACGATATTCCAAAAATTTAATCCAGTGTACAACATAGAAATAAATGGAAGCAGCCTACAAGAAGTGCTTCGTTGTGAGCCCTACACTGTAATTCAATCTTTTCTAGACTACATTGCTCCCTGAAACAACCAAGTAAAATTCACAACCATTCTATTGTAGGTGTATCATCATCTGTTGGCAGTTGTTCACATTTTTACACGAGAAACCATTACTGTTTCAACAATTCAATATTTGTGCATATAAGATTTACAAAATCTGCTAGTAAGAGAGGATATAAAGAAATGGTCTAGGACAACAGTGAATATGCAAACATAAAGACATATCCTTTTTTTACAATAGAGGGGGCAGTATGGGTTTACCCTACCTTCAGCACTGTTCTTCATTTAGTGCAGCACGCGCTGAAATGCTGGTTTGCCTGTAGTCTCCCCAAGAGCAACTATCAGATCAACTCTCCTAGGGTCAAGTAAGGCCCCAAATGCAACAACTGCTTGTTGCCAACCCTTCAGATTAACACGTGCCCACTGCATGGTTCTACAAACAACAAGAAACATCAAGTAATAACACTGTAGTCTGGTCCTGCTTTGCTAGCCTGTTCAATAATCATAAATTCATAATAGCACTATATAATTAAACATTACACACACGAACATACTACAAGTTAGCTACTTGTAAGTTGCGACTAAAACTAATGATCCAATGACCCATTGCATGCAAATAAAATGCCGATGGCTATATGTTCGCAAACACCAAATAGGCCATGGAATCATAGGCGCTAAAGGCCACTTCGATGGGGCATTTCATCGAACAGCTAAAGGGTGTCACCCCAAACACCGGCGAGGCAACGTTGCATGGCCTGCATCAGCACTTAGCCACAATCCAGATCAAGCACCCGAAAAAAATCACCACATCCCACTAGATCAAGCACCCGAACAAATCACCGCTCTGTTCATCACACTCCAGCCACCAACCCCAAATAGAGATAAATTCAACGAGAATAGAGAGGAATTGTGCCACAAATGTAGAGGGGGACCCTGCGAGCATCCCTGGGATCTGTTTTGGCACAGGCCGGAGAGGGATTGGAGAGTCGCAGGAATCGAGCCTCGCAAGGATGGCCAGACGGGAGGAGGGACGGTGGTCTTGGCGTTGCGTATGACCGAGTCTAGGCGGTGTGGCGGTTGGAGGGGAGAAGGTAGGCGACGTAGGGTGGCGTGGGTGAGGGCACAGTCAGAGGGGAGGAGGTGGAGGGGAAGGGGATGGCGGGGCAGACGAAGAGGGCGACGATGCCCGCCATTGCTGCTGTGGTTTTGATTTGGCTTTCCTCCCCACGACCTGCAACTCTGTGACCTGGTACCAGATCATGAACACGGTGACGGAGGCTGGTGGCGAGGAGGTGGGGTTGGAGGAGTCGGTGGTTGTGGGATTGGGCCCGTCATAGGAGGTGACAAGGGAGCGGTAGAGCTGGGCGAACACGAAGCGGTGGGAGGGGCAGGGGTAGGGCGGGATGACCTCATAGATGTCGTAGGCGGCGGCCTCCCGCTCCACGTGGGAGAGGAAGGCGATGGGGTTGGTGAACTCCAACTCCGTGGGGCAGTACTTTGGGTCGTGCGGGAGGCTGCGGAGCCACGCCAGCACAGGGATCGGCGTACTGGCCGTCGGTGGTGACGGCTGCGAGGCAGAGATGGGGGGGCGGAGGGGAGCATTTGGGAGGTTTGAGGCGGAGGGTGATGGGAGTGGGGGCGGAGATTGTGAAGATGGTCTGCGACTGCGTGTGGCTCAGCAGTGGGGTGTCGACATGCCCATGACTTGGGACGATCTAGGTAAACTCTGATCTTTATTAGTTACTAGTTATGTGCCCGTGCATTGCAACGGAACCTCATACTTTGCACCAAAAACTTCTGAACAATGTACTTAACATACCTATAATTTCGGAGCATTTTAAACAGTTCTAATAAGTATGGAGCACATTTGAACAACCTAACTAACACCTATAAATGCAAAGATCTTATGAGAAAACAGATGCAAATGTTACAAGCACAGAATTGATGAATTGCTCTTGAACTATTCAGCTCTCAGCTTTTACCATACTATCAAACAGCCAAAAAAAACCATAATTTAGATATTAATAATTTCTCAATATCAATTCAGCTAAAAAGTAGAGATTTGATTACTATCAGCGTGGCCGAGAGCTTGTACGATTAACCAGGAGCACTTGTGATCTTTAATGTTAGTTCCAATCTACAATGCAGAACAGTATCAGATGTTGCATCAGTTTCAGAAATTTATTTTGATCCCTGCTGTTACCTTGCCTATGGCATTGGGGTTAGCAAAATAGTCCAAGTAGTCATCCTGCAAAGGTACCATAACTGTCAAAGCAAAAAGTAAACCAACATCAACATAAGGTTTCATCAAAGAAGAGCATACATGTATCTAAAAATATATGCCTATTTCAATAAGAATATCCTTTAGACCAATGAAGTTTTCTAGCTTTGCACCAGACGAGCAATGCGCAAGCTGCCTGAAGCCATAGGAGAAAAGGTTGACATCGCAATTCACAAAAACTGGAGATTTGCATATTACCAAGTCTAGTACTGTGCTTCAGAGCTATCATCTGAAGAAAATAGCTTTAGTGTGGAAATATTCGTGTAATAACTGATGATAGGTATTAAGTTCAGAATTTAGAGTACATCGGTTAAACAAACTCCATTCAACCTAAACATTTTTTCCCATGCAAATTTCTCAAGAATTTGCAGCAAAGCAACTTCTAGCGTTTGGTTCATCTGGTATCAAAAACTTGCAGGGCTTAGGCTTGCTGAGTTCCATAGCCTATTATCCTTTCCATTGGAGTTGAAAAGATATGGACTTTTTATAGATATTTTTAGATACATGGCAATATTGAAAAGTATGGCTGCATCTTGATAACCAGACTTACAAGAAGGTAAAAGGGGTAGTAGGATGTCTTGTACTTAACAATGCGACGGTAACTGCATGGCAAAAGAAAAGGAAATTAGCGTAAGCTAATTATTGAACTACTCAGATCAATCACTTGCCCTTCAATACTGTATTTTGCTAGATAATCTAGTCTAGAATGGGTGACAATAAGATCAAGCATCTGTCCTAGAGAAGTCTACAAAGCAATGTCTTAGAATCATGTATCTAGCCAATTCAATAAACTGAACTTTGCATCATCATACTGCCATATGTGTATCTTAAAACTTTCAAGTTAACCATGGAACAACATAATTTAAAGCACGTGGAAAAGATCCACAACACATAGTTACATGCTTCCACTGCTTCAGCAAGGCAGTAAAAGCTCGATATATAAAGCCGTGGGCTTCACTTTCAGAGCTTCTGTAGAGACATTTTTTTTGTCTTTCTTCATCACCTTTGCCACTGCCATCTCGAAGTCCTCCTGCGTTACATGAACCCTTCTCTCCTGGAGAGCAAACATTCCAGCTTCTGTGCAGACTGCTTGAACAATGAAAATGGAAGCCAGAATGAATTACTTCGCATCAACACAAGGTGCAACGTACAAGTAGAAATGATGTTGCACATATGGAGCTGATTGAAATACATCAGCCATGCACTACGGAATATGAAGATCCTATGCTTTGATGTCACAAACATGATAGTAATTCCAAGCAGACGAACGCGAAGTCTTATCGAACTTTTGCATATACATACAATTGTTGCTAAGCTAAGTTATATGTAGTGGATTTGATTGCCTTATCATGTATGTGTAGTAGAATTCTAGACATAACATTCTGCTTGTTTTTTTCGCACTCTAATTGTAGTGCAAAAAAAATTGATGTCACAATACTGTCAGTCTACCATTAGTGTCAAGGCAGCACAATCGAATTTGAACTTCAGTGCTGCCTCAGTTAACAGACTCTGTTAGGCTCTTAAAATCATAATTAGTTAATGGAATGGATCCCTTAATGGTAATTTTAACTACATGGACAAAAATGGAATGGATCCCAAATGCAAATCATGCATTCAGAGGTCCCAGAAATGTCTCAGCAGTCGGCAGGAGACTGCTATGTGAGCATGCTTCTCAACCCTCAAGGCTCATCATGTGCATGCGTTCATGGTGCAATATTCAGTTTGGAACATAGTCAAAGGGATCGCAGGTCGATGTCGTGTCCCACGTATCGGATTCATTGACCCGGGCACGATTCATGGGACATGGTACACCATTCCTATGTAATTTAGAAGGAAAAGTGATGTTCCTCAACACGCGACCTCGTTCCTCGACCCGGTCAACCCACGTTCCTGGTGACTATGGTTTGGAAGATACTAAAAAAAGGCTAAATATAAATTTCTGCTTTAATAAACAGATAGGCACTAAGAGGGACCAAGTCATAATTGAAATGTGCGGTAGCACATAGTTTATCAGAGATGTAGGTAGAGACTACAGACCTTTAGCTCAGCTCCTGAGGCACCATTCATCTTTTCTACAATCTTTTTCAGATCAATAACACGCATCAAGTTCATTTTTCTTGAATGAATCTTCAAGAAATCAAAGCGTGACTGAAGGGGCAAAAGATTAAGCACACAGTATCCACAAGCAATCATGCAAAATCAACACAAGCATTATATGTTAAGTTATGCAGCACGTACATCCTCATTAGGATTTGGAAATTCAATCTTCCAGTCTATGCGGCCAGGCCTCAGAAGGGCTTGATCCAAGATGTATATCCTATTTGTTGCCATCAGAACCTGAATGAAACATTTAATGCATCACAATACTGCCCCTTGATGTGTATGAATCAGCACACAGAAACATTAGAGATTAAGTGAAGCATACCGTAATTTTGTTTGATGCTTCAAAACCATCAAGTTGATTTAGAAGCTCAAGCATGGTGCACTACACTTCACTATCACCGTTGCTAGTTCCAGACTCCATTCTAGTAGATCTAATGGAGTCTATTTCATCCATGAATATAATGGATGGTGTGTGTTCCCTACAATAAGTTAATCAAATAATTAAGCCTACATTGAGAACAGAGAATGTATATGTGGAACAATATTTCAACTCACAAGCAAATAATACTCCAGCTATAATAGAACTATAGAAGAAATCCTGGACTCCTTTACTCAGCTTACCTAGCCATAACAAAGAGTTCATGAACAATCCGGGAGCCCTCACCAATATACTTTTGAACCAACTCAGAACCAGACACCCTGATGAACGTACAGTTAGTGTGATGAGAAACCGTACGTGCCAGTAGTGTTTTTCCTGTGCCTGGAGGTCCATAAAGGAGGACACCCTAAAAAAACAAGAGTAAATCTAGGAAATAGTTCTGTGTACTACTGTATATGTTTCATTTTTATGTGGGCAACAGATTGGGAAAAGAATTAAATTGGACATGAAGTGTAATTTACATAAAATAAAATGCTGCAAATCACCAAACCATTAATGATTAATCTTTAAGAAAACATGGAACTAGGAAATAGTACAGTGCTAGAAAGCAATTATCTTATATTTGGAACATATGGTGTCACTACATGTATAGAAGATCAAATGATTTTTGTGCGACGTAGAAAAAGGAACCAAAGAAAAATGACTCACATTTCTCGTAAAATATGTCCAATAGGGAGCTTGAGAAAAGCCCATTCTCGTTGTAGGCCCCATTTGGATTAGTCCTTCTTCCATCAAGAAAAAATGCTACCGCCTTTAAAGATGAATCAGGTTGGCAGCTAGGGTCTTGATCAGGCCTCCAAGGAGATGGTGGAAAGTTAGCGTGCCTCTCTTGACCGAACAGCTTGTGCTCAAGGCTAAATACAGTTTTCTGGTCAGAAACTGGATAGATTGTGGACTACTTACAAGAACAGACAGATTGGTTTCATTGGAATGGGTAAATATGTGCGGCAAGCAACTTGAGAGTAACTCCAAAAGATGCCAGCGAGATAAAGACGGAAGCACCTCAATAGAATTCCATGAGCTCTTAAACTCATCCTTTAGCTTTTGTAAATAAAAAAGATGAGGTAATGAAGGAAGGCATGCCGCAAGCTCTGCTTGAATCATATGAAGATCAGCCATTCTCAGCACATCCCGTAAATGCTACAGGCTCTAAAGATCTACTACTTTTGGAACTTTTATTGCAGTGTATATGGTCAAAGCAAGAAAGATGAAGAATCCTATCAAGTGCCTGAAGTATACACATAAAAAAACAACTTTAGTAAATCAGAAAAAAAAATATAGCAAATCATCTAATAAATCGCATCATTAAAATGAGAAAAAATAATTTCACTCAAAAGTTGTCACATTCATAAACTCATAATTTTCCAGAATTCATACTTTTAAACAAATTTAGCGTTACATAGTGGTAATCAAATTGCTCAATTTCCATTCAACTTCCTTGATTCATTAGTAACAAATAGAGGAAAAGACATATTGGTAGCCCATAGTTCAATTAAATGCATGATGCATTGAAAGGGGACTTTTTTAATTAGTTGGTGGTCCTGTCCTCTTGCCTGATATGAACAAGAAAGGACACAACGGATGCTTCCCAATTGGGTTTGTGCCACAATGCATTCTAAATGATGAATTTGCTTAGCCTTTTTTATTTAGGAATTAATTCTATCTTTCAGCATTAGGAAGTGAGCAAAATTCAAAGAGTAAATTGAGTTAAAAGTCAACTGATTAGATTGGAAATTGACAGGTAGGTGAATTTTCTTCTAGAACGTCAATCTTGTTTTCAAAGAAGTAAAACTACTTGCCTTTGTTCTCACCAAATTTGTGCAGCTGAACAAAATCTATTCTTTGTTGATTCATCACAAAAAATGAGGGAAAAAACTGCACAAAAATCAAGAGATATTTTGGAAAGCATAATGTTTCAAGGTTCAGACTTCAAATACGCAATGTCATTAGAACTACGTTCTAGGGGATTCATCAGCCTTTTCCAGGGCAGCATACGGTAAAATTTACTTGGAATTTGAAATATAAGCAACCATCAACAAGTAGACATCAATGGCACAAACATCTGATCTACAACAACAATTCCTTGATTCATAACAAGCTCACGGCATAAATCGATCACTCTTTCCTCCACATTCCCAAGCAATGGAGAATTAAGATCCTCCTAATAGCAATTCGATCTAACAATTAAGAGAGAGGGGGCTATTGTTAATTATACGTACGTCCAGACGTTGAGGGTCTCGTTGTGGATGGGGAATGCGGAGAGGAGCACCTACGGGAGCGGCCACTCGCAGCGATAGTACCGCAGGATGTACTCGTTGTCCCACAGGTACCCCGGCAGCGTCCCGTACTCCACTAGCCCGTACCTCCTCCGCTTCCCCATCCTCTTCTCCTCCTGCCACTCCATCCGCCTGTCTGCCTCCTCCCCAACTGTCGCCATCGCCAAGGGTTGGGGTGAGGCCGGAAGAGAGCCGAGCTGGGGAGCGACGAGCCGGGGAGCGATGGGTGTTGTTATGCTGCCGCTCTGTTCGAATATTCACCGCACGCGACGATGGGCCAGTCATATGGTAGGCATTGTATCTGCCTGGCTTTCGTCGGCCTGTCAGTCTCGGCAAGGGAGGTGTATGAGGGGCGAGGGCCGTGAGGGGCGGGCGCGGAGGCGAGGGGGTCGCGGTGGCAGGTGAGGGAGATGACGCGAGGGGTGGACGCGGAGGCAAGGGAGTTGGGTGAGGGGTGGGCGAGGGGCGAGGGGGTCGCGGCGGCGGGCAAGGGAGGCGTCGCGGAGGCGAGGGAGGATGGGTAGGAGCGGCGGTTTGGCTTCGTACGTGGGGAGAGGGAGTAAGGGCGGTGCGAGATTGGAGTCTGGACACGGGCGTGGGAGCAGGAGGCGCTAGGGTCGCGCGGATGATCTGATCCGTTGGTGACCCGACTGTCAGATCTAACGGACGCAGAAGATGAAGGGAGGACGGACAACTACCTATTACAATTTTTAAGTAGTAGAGATTAATAAGATAAGATACAATGAAAACTGACAACTTTGCATGGGAGTTCGTTTTTTTTATTTGAAAATTTTGCATGCAGCTCTTTGGTACCGACGTACCGTGAATGGCTTCACAGGCATGCAATGTGACTTGACTCAAAATTGTCCGACTGACATGGGGGTGCAAACTGCGTGAATCGGATCCTAGCCTGACATGGGGGTGCGTGTGGGTTTCGTTGGGGAACACGGCGGCACCGCACAGATCCTCCACAACACAGGCCGCAGCCCAAGAGAGAAAACGCAGGGCACTACCTGGTGCGTTAAACCCACCTACGTCAAAAGCCCATCAGGCTCCCGCGCCGGCGGCCGCACCTACCGGCCGGCCGTGCAATCCAGTGTCAGCGTGTCACGGCCCATGCAATCCGCCCCACGTCACACGCCGCGGCTCGCCCATCATCCCGCCCCGCCCGAGCGCGCTGCCCGTATTTGCGGTTGGCGACGCACGCTCTTAGCGCCCAGAGCAGCCAAGCGTGAAACGTGTACGCAATAATGCAAATGACAAAATTAAATCAAAGGGTAGGCGGGAAGGACTGCTTGTCACAGCAAATAGAGTATGACCGCAAATGCATCAACAGTGAACTCTAGCCTAAACCAAATAATACGCCAAAAAAGAAATGTCCTGCCAAAGCTTGCCTGCCAATGAACGATTCTGAAGAAGAAAAATAAAAAGGCTTGCCCACGAACGAAAATGTGGCAGTTAGCAGTTGCTAGGCGCGCCCTAGCTAGCCTCGACGGTCAGAGCTGACGTGCGTTGCTTGCGGCCTCCGACTGCCGTCTCGAGTCGAGTCCTAGCATAGCTTTCCGGGCACTCGTCGGATTGGTTAGCCCAGCTCAATAGATCGTGTCCTGCAGTCCAGTCACTATATTTTTCCCGATACGTATCGACATGTCTTTTAATTCTGACCGGCATAGCACGAAGGAGACGGCTGTGGCGCGAGCCCGGCCGAGCTGAGTCGAAGCCCTGATCAGCAAATCGTCACTGCTTGCCAAATATTTCCAAGGACGCATTGTTTCAGGCAGTAGTGCCTGTTCAAAGAGGAGACGTCACACGTACGTACTGTGTATGTTGACATGACGGCGATACAATTGAGCTGAGCTCACGCGTGCAGCGACGACCAGACCAGCTGGCCGACTAGCCGTACGTGGCCGCCGTCGATGGCTGACTGACCCAGCTATCGTGTATAATTAACTGGGGAAGTCAAACTGCACGGTGAGTGAGTGTGTATTAGTCAGAATATTGATCGTGTTGTTCGAAGAAGATTGCATGCGTAGACAATTCCTAGGACTTGATTGGTGTGTTGCGATCGAGATTGTGCCCGGCCGGCCGTGATCTGAAATAGAGATACTTTGCCTGTACTCTGCGTGACATGACTCGTTCAGAATGGCTCCTCTCAACGTTCTTTCGTCGATCAAAGCAAGATCTACTGGTTGTTCCGTTTTTTCTGTTGGCAAATTTGGTTGTATGACACTACAATTTGGTGTTATTGGCCGCAGGACATTCAAATTTTATGTGTTTGCCAAAGTGAAGATATTATAATAATATTATTCATTATTTTTATAGAGAAACAGTTCAAAATAACCTTCATAGCTTTATCCTCCTCCTCTTCCTCCATGTTCCTTCTCTGATGATCTCCTCATGGCCAGCGAAGAAATCCGGCGGAAATCGACGGAAATGACGCGCGCATGATGTGTTCCTAGATTTGGGGGTTCCATTTTGGTGGTCTAGGTTGGCGAGGCGGTGGTACTCGGTGATGACGGCTGCCCCTTACCAGGAAGAGAGAGAGGCGGTGCGACCACCACGGGAGGAGCTCGCGGCAAGCCAGTGGTGGCGTGGGCTTGTGGTTGGGGAGGAGGGAGCGCGGCAACGTGGCTCGTGGTCAGCGGAGAATGCAGCATGCGCAAGCTGGCCGAAGAGGACTCGAGGTGGCGGCACGACTCATCTTCGAAGGAAGAAAGGGACAATCGACCCGCAAAGAGAGATAGAGTTGATACCGCTGCTGCTCCGCCACCGTGCGCCGCCAAGCACAGAGGAGGAGGAAGGGGAGAGGAATAGGAAAGAAGAAATGAGGCCGGAAGGGGAATATTGACTTCCTGGAAATGATATTATATTTGTCTCAGTGTCCTACAGCAAAAAGATACATTTTTATAGGATCTTTCGGTAAAGACACGAAATTTGAATATTCTATAGCTAATATCACAAAATTGTAGTGTCTTGTAGCTAATTTTGCTTTCTCTTTTTGCGGATCTGCTTCAAAAGAACGTCATCGAGATCGAGAACCTACTAAGATCTCACTAATCTGAACGGTCTGTTCGAAATCTTATGGCGGCCTTTTCACGTACGCTAGCCACCACAGAAAGCTTTACCATGGCCTATTTTTCTTCAAGGAACCATGCTCTCCAGTTTTCCCTTTCAAGTGCTTCAAGGGCGCCAGTTGGTCACGAACTTTTGTCTTTGCATGGCTTAAGCATGTAGGTGACGTACTGTGTTGGTTAGGCATGCGGATGCAGGTGAAGTACTGTGGCACTATTTGTTGGTTGCTTAATTTGACCTTAGTAGTGTGCTTAGGTCATGTAAAATTGGTTTACGTCAGCTATCTAAAGGATATGTCACGTAGGATTTAAACTAACGTGAATGAAAGAGGATAAAAAGACAAATATAATGTCTTAGGCTACTCCCAATGCTCCACCTTAGCTAGTATTTTAAGCATACCATGTAGGCAAATTGATGATGTGGCACCATAGTTAATGAGGAGAGATAGTACTCTAATATCTAATTTAGATACCAGTTTGGGCTCGAAATCCAACGCGTAAAATTTATTGTATAGTTATGCATGTAATTAAATGAAACAGCATAAGATACTACACTATAAGAAACCATGCATTGGAAAGATAGTATCCTAACACTCCTCATGCACTAAGAAACTACACTAAGATACTGCCCATTGAGAGCAGCCTAACTCTGTAGCTGATTGTATCACCAGAACCAAAGAAAGTATTAAAAAATTGTGTGTTGTCTACAATCATGTAGCCGACTGTATCACCATAACCCACTGTATAAGCTGTCTTTAGTGCTGTTTACAGATAACATAAAGAATTGTTATAGATATCAGCTATCTGTACCATTATATATGTCCTTCCTTGGCATCTATTAGTGGTCCGTACGTGGCCAAAAAGACAAATTAAGGTAATGTCGGCACGAAATTATGACGTGTGTACGTTTGGAAAGTGTGGGTTTAAGTACCTTTTTTAAGCTGCATTCACGTAAATAGAAATCAGTATAATATCCCTCGCAAATTAATTAGTGCTACAGTGAGAATTTCCCCCTTAATTGGCACTGTTACAGAAATTGCAAAACTAGTCCCTCGCGAGCGAATTAGCAATAATAACTCTGTGGAAGCGTCGGTAGGCGATATGTGCCCCTGTCGCACTCCCATCGTCCGGATCCTCCTGCCGTGTGGTGGGGGGATCCGGACGAACGGGTGTGCACCACGTGTAGATCCGGGTGGTGGGGGTGGGGGTGTGGCAGTGGGGCGCGGCAAGAGAGACGTGTCGTCTGTTGGCGTGTCCGTGGTGGCATTTTTACCAATTCGCTTCTGTTGGGAGTGCTAATTTTTGTTATTTCGACGTGCAACAACACCATTTTAGCCAATAACTCGTATGTAGAGAACGGTCTAACCCTTGTGGTTTGATTCTTTTTCCACAATACAATATTAATTTCTCTTTTGGACAATACTCCTGTACTATAGGCTGCAAGGATAATACGTATGTCCCAATATATATACTATTCAAATTTCGCTTCAATGCGCATGGTTGTACGCAGGGACAGAGCCAGAAATTTTATAAAAGGGGCCAATCGACAATAGTCATTACGTTTCATTTCGTTTCAAGCAATAGTTCTAAACACCTAATTTAAAATTCATCTATCTAATGATCTACCAAATTAAGCTCTATATTATTTTGATGTCAAATACTCCCTCCGTTCTTAAATACATGACGTTTGACCAAACGTTCAGTCAAACTTATATAACTTTGATCATTACTTTTTATATGATTTTGTTAGTAAAAAATTACAAAATTATTATATTATGAAAATATTTATCATGACAAATCTAATGATACTATTCACTCATGATCAATCTAAATAGTTTTTATATATTATTAGTCAAAGTTAGATAAGTTTGATCGCACGCCTGTCAAACGTCATGTATTTAAGAACGGAGAGAGTAGTTGCATAAGAGTGAGAAAAACAAAATACAAGTAAAAAAAGACAAGATAAACTAATATGTTTAGTGTTTACTTATAAGCTATGCTCGCTAACATTTCATTGCATTAAATCTATCACAGCCCACTCTAAAATTTATCATTGCATATTGTAGTGTTGTATTGCCTCCTAATGCTTATTTTCTCATGCACAAGTATTTGAGATTGTGAGAGATGACGAAGTCAAAAAGGTTGTTGCTAGTAGATACTTCTTGGGAATACAGGGAGATGCATGCGTTGTTCTTTTGTATATATGCACACGTAATTTTGATTAGATAGCAAACACTTAGCCTATAAAATTGGCTAAAATTGTGAATTTAAATTAATGAAAGGACTATACATACGCTCGTAGAGTTTTGTTCCACACAATATGAGGAGTGGAATTTTTTTTGAACCGTGAGGGAGCTATGGCTCCTACTAGCCCCCTCTCTCCGTCCATGACGCCACTCCGCCTAGCTCCGTGATCGAGTCACGTGTGGACTGATCGAGTCATAACTCACAATCTGAGGTTTGGCCCGGCAACCTCTGCACACTGCCTAGAAAAGTCAGTACAAAAGCACCAATGTGTACCGGCACCTGTGTTTGGTTAGCGTGGCATGTCGGAGTGCTTCCATTGGCTAGTATATAGAGTGACCTAGCTTAACTTGGCCACTATCTACGGAGTACACAACAATGCAATGTGTCATCTGGATATAGTTGCAATTAGGGTTGAAAAAAATAGATCGAGGCTCATGAGCCTGCTTGAACTCGTCATGACTCGGCTCGATTCGAGCTCGTGAATTTTCGAGTCGAGCTGAGCCTCCTCTTCAGCTCGCAAACCAAACGAGCCGAGCTCGAACTAGCTCGCGAGCCGCTCGAGCGTCTCGGCCCACGAAGGCCCATTTTCCCAACCCTATCCAGCCAATCCATTTGCCATCCCTATTTGTCCCTAACCCTACGGCGTCGCTGTCTCCCGAGTCCCGATCCCTTTTCTCCACCCGCCTCGCCTCACTCGGCCTCCGCCGCCGCCTCCACTTGCATGCCTCCCCTCACGGCCTCCCCCTTGCCTCCTCCAACTCGCCGCCTCCACCCGCCACCTCCACCTCGCCTCCTCCGCCTCGCCGCTTCCATCCGCCGCCCCACCTGCCCGTCGCCTCCTCCACCTCGCCTCCTCCTTTCGCCGCCTCCCCGTGCTTCCCCCTGCCTGCTTCCCCTGTCCCGTGCCTTGGAGCCCTCGTGCCTCAGGCTCAGTCGCCGCCCGTCTCCGCCTCCACCTCCGCTTATTCCCCACATGCATGCTGCCACGAGGCATCATCGAGGCGAGGCGTAAATCCTGCCGCCCCTTTCTCCAAGTCGCCGTCCTCCAGGCTCCAGCTCGCCACCGTCGCCCCTTCCACTGTGCCACCGTCCAAGCCGCCGGCGCCAGCACCAGGAGGATGGAGGAGATCAAGGAGCTTGAATGCAATTTGCTTGAATGTTTGTTCTTGTGATGAATGCTTGAATGTTTGTTCTAGCGATTTGCTTGTTTGTTCTTGCGATTTGCTTGAACCTTGAATGTTTGTTCTTGCGATGAATGCTTGAATGGATGATGGAGGAGATCTGTGAATGGATGATTGCCATGCATATCAAGCGATCTTTTCTTAGAAGTGCGAATCGATCTTTGCTTTCGGGCTCATGAGCCGCTCGAGCCAGCTCGAGCTCCATTCCGAGCCCCAGCCAAGCCCTTCTCCTGGCTCGTTTCCGAAACGAGACGAGTCGAGCTCACTGTTCATATGAGCCGGAACGAGCCTGGCTCGAGCCAGCTCGGCTCGGCTCGTTTCCACCCCACTTGCAATCGATGAAATGCTGTATTTCTAGAGGCCTTAAGACAATAGAATAATATATACTATTTGGCTGACTCATTTATAGTTAGCTTGTCTAGAGTTTTTTGCCGTATTGGCATATTTTCTAGAAGAATTAGCGAAAATAGTTCTCATCACATTGGATTTGCAGAAATAAAGTCTCGTCCGTACGGCCACCGTGCGGTTTTCCCAATAGACCGACACGTAGCAACAACCGCACGACCACCGTACGACTGAGGGGCTGCCGCACAGCCACCGTGCCGTTGAGAGGATGTCGCACGGCCCCTGTGCTGTTGGGCTGGAAACCGCATGATCACCGTGCGGTGCTAACTGCACAAAAGCCAATTTATCACTGGTTATGTTGTGTTATTAGTTATTGCTATTGTCGGTGTTTTAGAACCGATCTTATGTATGATTGTTTGATTCGGGGGGTCTCCAAGAGGGATCACGCAGAGAGAACGACACAAGTATTTTATACAGGTTCGGGCCTTCTCTAGGGAGAATAACAACCCTACTCTTGTGCGGTTATATTGAGTATGTTGGTTACAGATCAAGAGAAAGACCAGAGTTTAATGTCTTGTGTTCTTGACTGCCTCTTCCCCCTTGTCCACTAACTGTAGCCTTTATATAGTGTACGAAGAGGTGGCTGTTTCTCCAGGCTAAGAGGCGCCTCATTATTTCATATAATGAGCATGTTGATGGCAGTTACTGTTGGAGTAGTAACCCCCCACGTCGCTTTGGCGATTATCGTCGAGAGAGAAGTATCGCGTCGATTATTCCAAGAATAACGATTGTATACTAACGCTTAGATTCCTTAATCGATTGGGCCTACTTGTCTGCAAGCTCCATCGATTATAGGGTAGTCGTAGCTGACTTGGTCGTAGACGAACTTACGACCATGAGGTAGTCGTAGAAGAACTTATGATTATGGAGGTGGCTGTAGAAGAACTTACGACCATGAGGTAGTCGTAGAAGGACTTACGACTCCAGCTTCTCCCTTATGAACATTAAGGGGTATACTCAAGAACCATATGATGGTATTATTATTATCCATAATAAGAATTACAGATAAATAATTAAATAAGGATTATTATATCCTCGTCAGCTATGAAAAGATGTTCATTGTTCTTTCTTGATGTGATCTAAGTTCCTATATGTGATTCCTGTATATGTACATTGAGCTTTTAAATGTGGTTGTGAAAAACGGGATATCCTCAAGTCTGATGGATGAGTACTACTAAGTGATTAGTCCTGATACGGCCAGTTGATCAGAATTTAAGAGACAATTATACTTTTTAATGGTATATTTGCCTGTATTTAAAGTTAATTAAAACTAATCTCTTTATCAAAATTATGATAAATTATCAATGTCGAAAACATCATTTGTAATCATTTTCATTCTGTAGTTCATACTTCCCTATACGTTATGCATTATGTACACCATTATCATGAATAAACCCGTTTTACAGTGTCGTGGAAAATAGTATGCGCTCGACGGATGGTGGGGTATCGCTAAGCGATTAATCGTGATACGACCGAGTAATCGGAATTTAACGGATGATTATGCGTTCTTATTAATATATTTATGTATATTTAAAATTAATTAGAAACATTCTAGTTACCCAAAGTTATTGTAAATTATCACCCTACAAAAACATTATTTGTCGTGTTTTGCATTTCATTATTTATACCTCATCCATATCGTACAAACTATAAACATCATCACACAATATTATAAACTAATTTATTGTAATTAGTGAATAAAAATAAGTTGTTTTCATTATTAAACGAAAAATGGACTATTAATCGAAAAACAACTAATAAATCGGATTATGTGGCCAATTAATCGTTCGATGGTGTTGATAGCACTCCAATTATACTATTCATGACAGTTTAGTCATCGGCCAAGTAGGACGTTTTTCACAACACTGATTTGGATAAGTGTTGCTAGTTAGGAAAAACGCTGATTAATCGAGTTGTGTAACAGATGATTCATTTGATTGTGTTAAGAGTCATTCGGTATTCTTTTTTCTTACGAGGAGCTGGCTAGCATGGAATCATGCGTGTATTAACTAACCATATGCATGCACCATATACTATTTTAAGTGCCTAGTTGTCAACGATCGAGTCATCGATCTTACAAAATAAATAAAGGAAAATGACTAAGAGTTCTTAGATGAGAATGAGATTGCTCTTTATTGCAATGAACTGGATCTTTACAAGGGGTGCCTTAGGCAAGGCAGTAGACTAGCCCTAATTACACTAAGTACTATGCTATGATTTGCTCCAATTGTCTTCAGAATGAATCCAATTGTACGTTGTCTTGTGTTGTAGACTTGTCTGAATGTCCTTTCTACCGTTCGTATTCTCCTTTAAGTAACTGATGAAGTGGTGGCAGTTATTCCCGAAAGTGACGTCATTTGGAAGTGTCTCGTCTGGTCAGGGGGAACAGTGGCAGTTACTAAAATGCTAACCGATCAACGGTTGATGTCAGTGGAGACAATAACCATATGGTGGTTATTGTCAGTGACTTAGAGCCAAAAATATCGTGTGGATTGGAAGAATTAAGACACATATTCCATTCATCATATGAAAGGGGTGTACTTAGAATCAAGTCCAAGTGCCAGTTCAAAGCTTCTACGAACAACCATCTGGTCGAGCAATAGGTACAAGATCCCCTCCGACTAGGTTACCCATCGGGCAATCCTTAGGATTCTAATGACCACAAGGGTCGTTAGCCACGAGGTCTACGACCACATAAGCTATGTGGCTTTTAATTAATATTTAGGAATTTAATCCTCGTCAGCTAGCTCCCGAACTTTAAGTGAATTTGTAATGTGAACCCCTTCCGACGAAGATCCGTATCGGGAAAACCCTCATCTTAATGGCGAAGTTAACAAGATGGTCCGTATTCACTTTAAAGTTGAGAAACTATCTGGAAAACTGAAGAGGTTTGTGCCTGTTGGGCTTCGGGTGGCACCTTTTTGCAATTAATGAGGTGAGCCTATAAAATCCTCTCAACGCGTCGCCTCAAGGATTTTACGCTCTCAGAATTTCTGGCCCCTTCATCCTTTCGTCAAGAACTTTCTTCAACTACTTTTCATCCTCTCGCCCAAAAATTCAATAATGTCAGACTCAATCATCAACTGGCTTGTTTCTGATTTGAGCGCGAAAAGGCTCAAGAGCTTAGAGAAGAATGGATGCTTCCCCACGAGAATTTGATCAGTTGGAAATCGGCGGTCGGAGAGCATTTTCCCAGTAGTGAAGAGGGAGAAATTCAAGTTTTCCTCGCATACATCGAGTGTGGATTTAGATTACCGGTACACTCGTTCCTCTCCAAAGTTTTGGAGTATTACAAATTGGAGCTGGTGAATCTTGCTCCTAACTCGATTGCCAATATTAGCATCTTTATCTTCCTCTGTGAAGCGTACCTGGGGATTCCACTAGATCTGGAAGTCTTCAGATATTTCTACAAGATGTCGAGATCGGGGAAATCGGCGGCATCACCTGGGAAGTGCGCTCTATGCCTCCACGACAGGAAGGTTGAGGAGTACATCGACATGTATTCCAAGTCCTCGTGGTCATCATGGAAGAAAAGTTGGTTCTACATGACAGTCACCAAAGAAGACAACCTCTGCTTCGACGGCAAGGTGGCGTTCCTCCGCAGAGAAGGAGGGAAGAGTGGGGAGTTGGATTGAAGCCATCCAGCTCCTTAGCATCAGGGGACTAACTTCTTGGCATATGGTGAGAGATTTCTCCAAGCACCGGATAAGTCCTCTGAAGTTCCGATCACGTACCGCGCTCTGGTACCTTGGTCAGGACAATACGACCATTGATTCTGCGGAATGTAAGTTCTACAAATCCCGACCAATTTTGTTTATTTTGGTTAACTATTTTGTAACTTTATAGTCTCTTTTCTCTTTCTACAGTCCTTTTCGCTGAAGAAATCAAGGAACAGATCAAGATGATCTGTGCTGGGGAGCCTAATATAAAGGCTGTGGTTCCCCGTATTTTGGCATCTTGTTCTCCAGCGGAGAGAATAGAGAGGTTCAAGGTAAAATAAAAAACTTCCTTTCATCATTTATGTATTTTTTCGATCAGTATGCTATAACATTTCTTAATGCGCAGTCGGTCGGGTTGCAGATCAATGAACTCACTGGGAGTTCTGATCCAATCGACGCTCCGACCACTTCTGCCACAATGATCACTCAAGAAGGTGGCCCTTTGGAGGTAGGAAAAGCATCGAAAACGAAATGTACACTTTAGGTGAAGTATACCATCGCCAAACTAACTTTGATGTATAATTAGACATGAGAGAAGGAGAATCCGTAGATCGAAGTTGCGATGGTCGTGGACTCCAGGGTAGTCGTGAATGACCAAGCAGTTGCTCCTGAAGCAACTGTTCCGGAGGCCGATGAAACCACTATCTCCGAGCAGATGGTCAGTGAACTCATCTCGACCGGTGGTGGCGAGATACCGACCTCGGTCGGAAGATGTTAGAAGTCTAACACTACTACAAAAAGGCTATCTTGGACACCTCATCACGACGGTTGACCAAACCGTCGGTATTATTCAATCACGAGCGGTTTTGGTTTAGAGGCGTCGTACTCATCGGGCGCGCGCTAAAAACCGTCGTGAAGAGGCAATATCACGAGCGGTTCATGTTGAAACCGTCGTGAAGTATCACGAGCGGTTCTTGTTCGTAACCGTCTCGTGATATTAATCGATATCACGAGCGGTTTTAAACACAACCGTCAGTGAAGTATCACGAGATGGTTACGAACAAGAACCGTCTGTGATATTAATTAATATCCTGAGCGGTTCTTAAAAATAACCGTCAGTGATAATATCGCTCGGCGTGAATTAATTTCTTCATCGCCGATGCGTCGTGTTAAATCGCCGCCATCCGCCGGCTCCCGTCGTCTCTTCATCGCATCGATCGCTTCGGCTCCCGAGCCGCGTCTCTTAAATCTCACGCTCGAATTTATTCCTTGTTTTATAAAAGGATCATCGCCATCAAGATGATCATCCCCACATACTTATAAAAAAAGAAATGGCTGCCTCTTCCTTGTCGCCAGCCGCGATGGCCTTCTGGCCGCCTTTGTCTGAGCACCTCTCTCGGTATAAGTTGAGCCGTCTTTGCGGAAGAACCTTTGTTTGATCAACAATGTCTTCACTCCTCTGCCGGCGGAGAATTTGCCGAGCGGTGGCGCCACCTTCCGCCGTCTTGACATCCTCCTCCGCCGTGTCTTAGGGTGATCTCGCACTTTCGGCGAGTTCTGGCGTCATCGTCGTAGTCCTCCAAAACGGCGTTGCGTCTCTGGAGGCTTCCGTCACTTGGCTGTGTAATCAAGGCGGCGGATCAAAGTCGACGGTGCCGAGACCCTCAAGCAAGGGAAAGAGCCTATGGGCTCAATTCTTCTTAGTTCAACGACCGAGGGTCTTCGGAGACACTTTCGAGCGATGGCGTCAGCGGTGGGCGCATTTCAGCTTCGTTCACGATGATCGAGAACCGTCCGTCGATGCCGACACCGCCGCCTATGAAGTATTGCGAGATGGAGATAGCACCTACCTTCGCCACTAGAAAAACCTTGTTTAATTATAGGTTTTCGCTTTTTTAATATAAACATGTAATTTCTTCATGTCATGTAATTGTATATATATACTTGAAAAAACCATTTCACGAGCGGTTCCATTATGGGCAAATGCGTGATATGGGACATATCGCAGACGGTTCCATAATGGAACCCGTCGTGATATGTCCCATATCCTGACGGCTCTATTATGGAACCATCGTGATAATTATCACCGCGGTTCCATAATAGAACCGTCTCGATAAGTCTCTTTATAAGTAGGAGCTAGCCCGACTTGCCGCTAGGGTTTGCGCTCTAACTCGTCACTCCCGGCGGTCTTACTCTCGTCCGTTTCCTCCAAAATCGTCTGCCGACGCCGCCATTCTTCCTGTCGCCGGCGGTTTAGCAGCCTCTGGTGACCTTTGCAAAAGACACTCATGCGATAAGAGTGTCTTTTGCGGCGTCACCGCATGCCACAACTACTGATGACATCCAAACTCGTCACTCCGGCTCTGCTAGGGTTTGCGCTGCCTAACTCCGTTCCTCCCCACCTCGACGCTGGCTCGACCTCGCCGCCGACGCCGCCTGACCCGTTGCATACTGCTAGGGTGTAACATCCCAAATGTATAATTAGGGTTTGTTCAAGTATAATTATATGTGTTGAAATTAAAACTTTTTCCCACATCTTGAAAATCCCTAATCACTCATGTAATTCTTGTCCAAGAGTTGTGTAATCCAAAAACACAAGCTCTTGTTGACCAAAAGTCAAGCTCCTTTTCCAATTATCTTAAATCTTGTGCCAAACATTTGAAAAATATTTTCCTTGGTCCTAAAACTGATGGGGGACCCCTCTGAAAAATATCACGAGTTGTAAAACTTGTTTGATAAATTTTGGAGGTAAAACAAATCCTTGAACAACCTTCGTGAATTTCCTGAGAAAAATGCATTGCATAATAACCTCTGGAAATTTTATGCAAGGTTAATCTCTTTGTCAGCAAGCTCCAGTTAAAATTTCATGAATTTTGGAGTTCATTTGCTATCTCAAATAAATCCTCTTTTGTCTCATTTGGTTTATTAATCTAAATAAACTGGTTTGACTTGGCTTGAACCGCTTTGCAAGCGTGTCCAACCCAACCGCCTCCCTTAGCGTCGAGACCTCCTCTCCACCTTGATCGGTCGTGGCCGTTGGATTAACATCCAACCGCCACGACCTCCTCCGCGGTCAATACCGCCAGACCTCCCGCCTCATCGAGGTCTTGGCATTTGGATCAAAATCCATGGCCTGACCTCCCATGAGCTCAAACCACCTTGACCTCCATTTTGTACTCACTTGAGGTCGTAGCTGTTGGATTCAATCCTAAGGCCACGACCTCCTCTGCAAACCTTCTCTGCGAGGTCCTCCCACTTTGTTGAGGTCGTAGCCGTTGGATCAGATCCAAAGGCCACGACCTCCCCTCAAAATCTAGCGCTCACAACCTCCCCCATCTCATGTTGTGCACCGTTGGATTTAAAATCCACGTTCACGACCTCCTCCTTGTCTTGTGCGCATTAGACCTCCCCGCGCACGTGAGGTCGTAGCCCTTAGATTTAAATCTAAAGGCCATGATCTCCCTGGTGCGTTGCGCAAGCTCAGGACCTCCCCCTCTATTGATCAGAACCGTTGGATCAAAAATCCAAAGGTCCTGACCTCCCTTGCCTTTTGCACAACGTCTCAGACCTCCCTCGCCCTCTCATCACCATTAGATCTTAATCTGATGGCCATAACCTCTTGTGCGCTACGCGTAGTGCTAAGACCTCCCCGGTCATTGTGTGCCCTTGGATTTAAATCCAAAGGCCATGACCTCCCCCTCAGGTTCTGAAGTTCGTGTGCGGTTAAGACCTCACAGGAGGTCCGCACCGTTGGATTGAGATCCAACGCTTTGGACCTCCTGTCCCTTTTTCCACGCAAGATTCGCATTATGGAAATCGGAGGCCACGACCTCCCTTTCCAAATCGTGTGGTGGGACCTCCTCCGGTCACTTAAAACATAACGGTTCAAACTTAAAATCAGAGGGCGGGACCTCCCCATCCACGTAATCCAGCGGTGGATGTGAGATCTGTTCTTCTCCTACCTTGATAGCGTGCGAGCCATGGCGATGGGCAAAGTCGAGCCTTGTCACATCCAGCGGCTCTGTGCTCGGGGCATTAAATGCATGTCGGTGCTTTTCGCCCCTAGCCCATGCCCCTCTCGCCTCTACTGTCCCATCCATCTTGTCCAACCCCATGGACCTCCGTGGACCTCCCTTGGGCTAAGCTCACCATGAGCTTAACCCGTGGTCTAGGACATCTCTTTGCCCTAGCTATAAACCCCCCCCTGTTGCCCTTGGCTTCTTTTACACACCATTGAGCTTGGCCTTGCTTGTGCCCTAGTGAGCATCCCTCTTGACCTCCCTTTTTGGCCGCCATTGTTGAGAAGCTTGAAGCCCTCGGTGGTGAAGGCTTGCTCGGTGGCTCCTCTCAACCTCTAGCTCACGTTAAGCTCCCCAAAATCTCACAGGTTGAACCTAACCCATTGTTAGGTTAACATTTTCGAGAGAGGGCTAGTGGAGCTTGGAGCTTGGAGCTTGGTCTTGGCAATGGAGCTTTCCCATCTTCTCCAACTCGGGCCATCACCATCCTCGACCTCCTCGGCACCTTGGGACCTCCTGTACTTCCCGATAGTCCTTTAGTGGCTGGGCACTGCGTGTATGAGGTTCTTGGAGCTTTTATTTGGGCACACGCTTGATTGGATGTCGCGGAGCTTTAATTCGCATTTTGGATTTTTGCCGTGTTGTGCCTTCGTGTTCCTCTCCGGCTCACGGCGTTTAAGACCGCCGTTGAGAGGAGGTCCTTCGGTGCGCAAGGCTATTGCACACTCGGTGGTACCATTGGATGTCATGGCGAGGTCTACATCGGCGAGAACCATCTCTTTGAACCGGGTCTTTGTCGGACAAAACGACGCGATTGTCATTTTTAGGACAAAGATTTGCCGAGTTAATGCACTAATCAAGTGCTCAAATCATTGAAATCATTGGCGTGTCTTAACTGCATTTAATCCTCCCGTGTTGCGCATTTAAGACCTCGTGGACCTCCTTGTGTCCTGCGTGCATTAATCCCTTGTCCGAGCACGTGCGTGCGCGCAGGCACGTGGTCGCGAGCTCTGGGACGTCCATGACCTCCTCCAGGAGATCTGGGCGTCGGGACCCTCCTCCGTGCGATCTTGACCGCTAGGACCTCCTTGTGGGAGATCTTAGCCGTTGAGGTCCTCCTGTGTTGATCTCCACGTGTAGGACCTCCCGAGGTCCTCTTAACCTTGTGGACCTCCTTGGGTAAATCATAGCCGCCCTGGACCTCCCGGTGGAAATCTGGTAGCTTAGGACCTCCTTTGTTAGATCTTGGCCGTTCGGGACCACCCCAAGTGGATCTGAACCGCCCAGGACCTCTTTGTTGTTGTCTTGACCGTCAAGGTCCTCCCTCAGATGATCTGAACCATCCAGGACCTCCCTTGGAACATCTGGACCGTCCAGGACCTCCACTGTGAGGTCTTGACGATGTAGATCTTCCTTGGGGAGATCTTGGTAGTTTAGATCTTCCTTTGGAAGATCTCAGCCGTTCAGGACCTCCCTCGTTTGATCGGGACCGTCCCGGTCCTCCCTCATGTGTTGTGGTTTGTTGGATACGGTATCAACGGCCACGACCTCCCTCTGTTGCGCGCAGCGTGGCAGGGAGGACATGGACCGTTGGATCCAAGATCAACGGCCCATGTTCTCTGGACCTACACAGGCGCGTGCGCGTTTCCTCTGGAGGTCTTGGGGCCGTTTGATTTAGATCAACGGTTCACGTCCTCCCATGTCCTTGTGGGTTTTAGAAATTCCAGTGAACTCTTAATTATAAACTGAAATAAGGTATAAATTTTAGAATTCCATATCTTTTTCATTTTAAATCCAATTGAGGTCATTCAAATTGTGTTAGCTCTGTCTTGAACTTGACTTTAATCCAAAAATGATTGTAAGTTGAGTTCAGCTCCAGAGCACAGTTTTGCCATTAGATTTTAAAACTCACTTTAAATATACACTCAAATTAATGCTTAACTTGTAAAATACATAACTAATGCTCTGTAGATTATTTTTGAGTGAGACCAACTTTGTTGGTTTCCTCTATTAATGAACTCACTGTGAAAATTAGTTTTGAGCATGTTGCTGTTATAAAAATGAGGACTTGTGCATTATAATTTTGTTCAAGTTCTTGTTTTTGAAAATTTGTAGAAAGTGCATAATAGCTCCAAATGAGGTGAACTCAATTGTGTTATTCATCTCATGAGGTGCTGGTTTTGCTGTAAAAATTTCAGTGTCACCACTTTTTTGAAAATGTTGCCTCATAATTAAATTAGTGAATAGTGCAGTTTGGTATTTTTAGGGCTCAGCAGGTTTGTTTTGCTCATAACTTTTGCATTAAGAATCCAAATCAATTGGTTCTTGTTGCTAAATTCCCTAAAAATCACCCTCTTGCTGCTGTAGAAAATTCAGAGTGTTTGGAGTTTATTTGCTGTGTTGTCTTTGTTGTTTTCGTCGTTCTTATCGAATCTTTTCGTCTTTTCGATTAGGTGCCGACGAGTGTATTGATCCCGTGAGCGATCCTCAGCAACAATTTGCCCAGCAACAGCAAGGCAAGCAGTTTGATCATATCCCGCTTAATCCCATTACTTTAAAGTCTAATATTTTGTTTAACTTGTATGTATGCATGCTTTTGTGTCAAAGTATTTTATCGTATAGAGGTAGCTATTCCTATTGCATAGTTGCCCCTAAATTGTTACCCCCTGCCAAAAACCATAAGTTACTAATATCGCTGGTGAATTAGAGCCCGGTGATTTAATTATGCTCTTTTATTGCTTTTACGATGTCATGCTTAGCAATGCTTAGATAACGGTAGAAATGGGCGGTTGTCGACATTATGTCGATAGCCTTGATCACACAAAAAAATTATTATTCCATTATATTCTCCTTGTGCCTTGTTACTTTGTAAATGAATAAAAATGAAAACCAAACTGTTTGACTTGGGCACAATGGATGTTGGTGTGATCTGTTGGGTGTGAACGGAATGGTGCCTAAGTCCCTAAGGACCAGAGTTACTTGGGTCACTAAGCCAAGCGCTTTTAGCGTGCTAACCACACGAGAGGATATGGGACCTCTCTTGACTAAGTACTTTGGGAGGTGTTAATTATGAGCTGGTCGGTGGGTGTGTTAAAATGTGTGTATGTGTGTGGTGTTGGGAGGGAGCATTATGCACCGGTTAGGGTTGTCTAATGTGTCCTTATCCCGTGGGAGGCGGCTCTTAATTAGCATCATCCATTGGAAATGTCTTGTAGGACTTAGCCGTCTTGGCATACCAAAGGTAGTGTGCTTAAAGGAAAGGCGATTCCGGCGTGGGTACATTGGTACACCCTGCAGGTTAAAACTATTGAATAGCCTCGCCCTAGGTTATGGACATGCTTGGTAAGGTCGTTCAAGAACTAGTCTCAACCATTTAATTAAAACTTGATGGGTTGGTATGAATGGATGTTCATGCTATTGTTGTGGTGACTTGGGTTAGTCACTTCGAGTTGATCTTGTTGTTGTTACTATGTTCCTATCTCGTTGTTATTTTAACAATTAAAATGCTTTGCCAAATTGCCTTCAATCTATTATGTTATTGCAAATGAAACTTGCTTTATGCTAAAATGAGTCCAAAGCCTCATCCACTTAAATAAAGCTTGCATGTAGCTATTTATAGTTCTGTTATCTCACACGTAAGTCTTATGGAGTACTTTATGTACTCATCGCGCGTGGTTGTGGCATTTTGTGGCTTTTGTTGCAGAGGAAGGAGGTGAGCCCCAAGGGCTTCACTCTTGAAGTTGTGCCGGGTTTGACGACTAGCTTGGCGGTCGGTCAGATGCCTAGGGGTTAAGGCACACCGATTGGCTTTGTGTTATAGCCATCTTTATGGCACTTTTGCTTCATTGTTATCTTAGTAGTACTTGTTGTTATTTGGCGGTCGGCCTCTCTTTTGTAATAACTATCATTTATTTATATTAACCACGGTTTGTTGCTTGTTACATTCTATGTGTTTGAATGGAATTGATGCAATCTTTTGTTATGAGTTGTGTGTCTTGCATTTGGGAAGTACATATATCTCGAGGCAGTTTATTTAGTTGATAATACTAGGGTCAATTGGATGACTAAGTATTATGAGCTTAATAAATCGGGTCTCCTAAAAGTTGGTATCGAGCCGTTCGACCGTAGTAACGCAAGCTTGGTAAATCTTTAGGATATTTTGAAAACCTAATTTCAAAGTATCAAATGAGTTTTGAAAGCTTAAGAAAATTCTCGGATTTTACTCCTCATCTATCTTAGCTTTCTCTTCTCATCTCACTCTAATTTAAGTTTTAAAAGTTGTTTTCCTCTCTTCCTTCTACAAAATAGTTGTTATCGATTAATGGGGTTTTGGGGAATCAATGAGTTTGGCAAATTGAAGTGTGAGCTGCCCACTACAAGGTTTTGAAGTTCGAGGTCGGTGATTGACGAGGAGCTTGAATCTTAAATCTGGACAGCAAGCGTCAATTTCGGACAACAAGCTCAAAGGTTCTAAATAGGGTAGAAAATGAGAGGTTAATCAACTAAAACTTGTGGGAATAAAAGGGTAAGATGTGATACTAGTTAGCTAAGTATCTAACACTTATTTCGCTGCATTAACCTCGCTCTCTAATAGTTTTAGATCTCATCTCACAATCTGATTTTTAATCTTCTCGATCAATTACTCGTTCATTCAATACGGGTTAGTTGAGTTGAGAAGTTGACCCTTGCTTTTGGTGTTTCTTGGCTGTTTTTAGAGTCTTTTAGAAGCTTCTAAAGTTGATTTACTCGCTGTTTTGGCTTTCGGTTAGGGTGATGTTCCGTTCCCCTAGTCGTTGGCATCCCTTTTCGCTTTCTTCAACTTCTAGTCCTTGGGTTTCGTGTTAACCCATCTCTTAAATAGCGAGGATGTCGAGCAGTCGATGGCGGACTAGGTCAACAACCGGTTGGGATGAAAATCCTCCTTTTTGCCTTAGCTATGGCGAAGAAGGGCATTTCGCCGAAGATTGCGAACTAGGAAGAGTCAAGGTGTGTCGGCGTTGTGGTGAGGAAGGACACTACTGACAACGATGTACCACATCCTGTCCAAACTGTGACAAAGACCACTTACCCGGAGATTGTCCGATTGCCAAAGTTACTTGTTTCCTTTGCGAGGAAGCGATCACTATCCCAAGGAGTGTAGCTTGAACACGGTGATTGCCAAGTCATTGGAGCCGCAGTGATTGTTTCTTGATCATCTGCAAGCATTGCAATCGCCAATGCCTCCAAATCGAGAAGTTCTTGGGTGATTTATGCGAGGAGTTGCGGGACAAATTACCAGTCCATACCTTCCCCGATTTTCAGCTTGTGGCTGAAAATCCTGTTGTTGCTATGGGCAGAAAGAGAAAGTCAGAGGATCGTCGCAAGTGTCAAGAGAAGACTCAGGGTGACTTCAGCAAGGTCGCCAATATCACTTGTTTCTTCGCAATCTCAAGGGCCATTATGCTAATAATTGTCCTAAGAAGCTTGCAAGAACCCCTCGTCGTTCGCGGTAGTGCCTCCATCACGTGCACTGCGAGTCGACAAGGTGGTCCCCATGAATCGATTGGGATCACTTGTTTCTTTTGTAGCAAGAAAGGGCACTACACCAACAATTGCCTGTGAAGCATAGCAATCCATTTGGGATCACTTGTTTCTTCTCGCAACTATAAGGGCATTACGCCAACAATTTAACTTTGAAGCAGCAAAAGATCGTTTGTAATCCAGTCGACTCCATCTCACCGAGAAAGCTCGAGGCACGGCGTCGTGTTAGGTGCGCTTCTCGCTAACTCTTGCCACCTGCTCATTGTTTTGTTCAGTTCAAGAGCGCCTCATTCCCTTGTACCTCCATCTTTCGCCACTGTTGGCGATCTTTATTTCGCTCTTTATCCGGTGCTCGGCACCACCCCGGTTTCAAAAAGGTCTACTAGTCTACATCGAACCCCAAGAAAATAATGATGTCATCTGGGTTGTCATCAATCGTGTGACGAAAGTGGCACCATTCCTTCCCTATACATCTAAGGGCATCACATAACTGTTATTTCCTCCAACTCCGTGGCCTAAATGGCCATAGTCCCTTTTTGAACCTAGCTACGGAGGGATGACTCCGTGTAGCTAGTTAACATGGCTAAGATTTCATTCGTTAGTGGAGTAACCAGACAAACCGCTCCACCAACTAAGAAAGGCCATGGTACCTCTAAGAAGCTAGCTGCGGAGGGATGACTCTGCATAGCTAGTTAGCGGTCGAGATTCCATTGTTAGTGGAATTAACGGACAATTAAGCTCCGAGTAACCGGACAAATCACTCAGGAATTAACGCATTTAATCGCTCCACCAACTAACAACGGCCATGCACCACCAATCGGACAAAAAGCTCTTAGTCGTCAAAAATTACCTTCGTGTATGATGTTAACGGATCTCTACATATCCCATGATCGTAAGTTTGCATGGTGTGTCGAAAGCAGTCGTTTGGATCGTGCTTCTCTGCTTCACTTCTCGATTTTAGCATAGTCTACAAGAAGCTATGGAATTCGTCTTTTCTTTCAGATCGACTTACTATCCTCAAACCGATGGTCGACCGAAAGGGCCATCAACGTTTAAATCGTTATGGGTAAGTTAGCTCCTCGATATGCGGAACCTTACCACATCATCGAAAAGAAAGGGGTTGTCGCCTATAAGTTGAAATTACCTGCTGCCCTTGAGGGGGTACATGATGTTTTCATGTGTCCCAGTTGAAGAAATGCCTCCGTGTTCCACCCGAGGAAGCTCAGTTGGAAATTCTTGTTGTGCAAGAAGTTGGGTCGAAATCGTGACTGACGAGAAACAATGCAATAAAACAAATCACATAAAATCCGCTTGACAAGGAGCAGCCGGGAACAATATGTAACTAAATAAAGTGTTGGTTGGATGAACATAGTTCGAGAATTAGGTCCCGATTACAACAAAAATATTATAAATGGATAAGAGTCTTAAAGGAAGGTTCAGTATCTTTGAAGAAGCTAAGCGAAGATCAAGGAATCGTGTCCTCGGGATCCTAAAAGTTCAATGGCCAAATCATTACGTGGATGAAGTTGCTTGGAAACGGAAAGACTACCCATCTTCCTTCCCCGCCTGAGCCAAAATCTCGGGACGAGATTTTTGTAAGGGGGGGGGAGATTTTGTAACATCCCAAATGTATAATTAGGGTTTGTTCAAGTATAATTATATGTGTTGAAATTAAAACTTTTTCCCACATCTTGAAAACCCCTAATCACTCATGTAATTCTTGTCCAAGAGTTGTGTAATCCAAAAACACAAGCTCTTGTTGACCAAAAGTCAAACTCCTTTTCCAATTATCTTAAATCTTGTGCCAAACATTTGGAAAATATTTTCCTTGGTCCTAAAACTGATGGGGGACCCCTCTGAAAAATATCACGAGTTGTAAAACTTGTTTGATAAATTTTGGAGGTAAAACAAATCCTTGAACAACCTTCGTGAATTTCCTGAGAAAAATGCATTGCATAATAACCTCTGGAAATTTTATGCAAGGTTAATCTCTTTGTCAGCAAGCTCCAGTTAAAATTTCATGAATTTTGGAGTTCATTTGCTATCTCAAATAAATCCTCTTTTGTCTCAGCTGGTTTATTAATCTAAATAAACTGGTTTGACTTGGGCTTGAACCGCTTTGCAAAGTAGGTCCAACCCAACCGCCTCCCTTAGCACGTCAGACCTCCTCTCCACCTTGATCAGGTCATAGCCGTTGGATTAACATCCAACTGCCACGACCTCCTCCATGATCAATACCGCCAGACCTCCCGCCTCATCGAGGTCTTGGCATTTGGATCAAAAATACATGGCCTCGACCTCCCATGAGCTCAAACCACCTTGACCTCCATTTTGTACTCACTTGAGGTCGTGAGCGTTGGATTCAATCCTAAGGCCACGACCTCCTCTGCAAACCTTCTCTGCGAGGTCCTCCCACTTTGTTGAGGTCGTAGCCGTTGGATCAGATCCAAAGGCCACGACCTCCCCTCAAAATCTAGCGCTCACAACCTCCCCCATCTCATGTTGTGCACCGTTGGATTTAAAATCCACTGATGACGACCTCCTCCTTGTCTTGTCGCATTAGACCTCCCGCAAGACGTGAGGTCGTAGCCCTTAGATTTAAATCTAAAGGCCATGATCTCCACAGTGCGTTGTGCAAGCTCGGGACCTCCCCTCTTTTGATCGAACTGTTGGATCAAAAATCCAAAGGTCCCGACCTCCCTTGCCTTTTGCGCAAGCGTCTCGAGACCTCCTCGCCTCTCATCACCATTAGATCTTAATCGATGGCCATAACCTCTTGTGCGCTACGCGTAGTGCTAAGACCTCCCGGTCATTGTGTGCCCTTGGATTTAAATCCAAAGGCCATGACCTCCCCTCGAGTTCGAAGTTAGGTGTGCGGTTAAGACCTCACAGGAGGTCCGCACCGTTGGATTGAGATCAACGCTTTGGACCTCTGTCCCTTTTTCCACGCAAGATTCGCATTATGGAAATCGGAGGGCCACGACCTCCCTTTCCAAATCGTGTGGTGGGACCTCCTCCCATCACTTAAAACATAACGGTTCAAACTTAAAATCGAGGGTCAGACCTCCCCATCCACGTAATCCAACGGTGGATGTGAGATCTGTTCTTCTCCTACCTTGGCGTGCTGCGTGCAGCCATGGCGATGGGCAAAGTCGAGCCTTGTCACATCCAACGGCTCGTGCTGGGGCATTAAATGCATGTCGGTGCTTTTCGCCCTAGCCCATGCCCCGTCCCGCCTACTACTGTCCCATCCATCTTGTCCAACCCCATGGACCTCCCGTGGACCTCCCTTGGGCTAAGCTCACCATGAGCTTAACCCGTGGTCCAGGACATCTCTTTGCCCTAGCTATAAAACCCCCCACTGTTGCCCTTGGCTTCTTTTACACACCATTGAGCTTGGCCTTGCTTGTGCCCGGCTGAGCATCCCCTCCACTGACCTCCCCTTTTTGGCCGCCATTGTTGAGAAGCTTGAAGCCCTCGGTGGTGAAGGCTTGCTCCAGTGGCTCCCTCTCAACCTCTAGCTCACGTTAAGCTCCCCCAAAATCTCCTGGAGTTGAACCTAACCCATTGTTAGGTTAACATTTTCAGGAGAGGGCTAGTGGAGCTTGGAGCTTGGAGCTTGGAGCTTGGAGCTTGGTCTTGAGCAGCGGAGCTTTCCCATCTTCTCCAACTCAGGCCATCACCATCCTCGACCTCCCCGGCACCTTCAGGACCTCCAGGTACTTCCTGATAGTCCTTTAGCGCTGGGCACCTGCGTGTATGAGGTTGCGGAGCTTTTATTTGGGCACACGCTTGATTGGATGTTGCGGAGCTTTAATTCGCATTTTGGATTTTTGCCGTGTTGTGCCTTCGTGTTCCTCTCTGGCTCGCTGGCGTTTAAGACCGCCGCCGCCGTTGAGAGGAGGTCCACTGGGTGCGCAAGGCTATTGCACACTCAGTGGTACCATTGGATGTCGCCGGCGAGGTCTACATCGCCGGCGAGAACCATCTCTTTGAACCCGGGTCTTTGTCGGACAAGGCAGCGACGCGATTGTCATTTTTAGGACAAAGATTTGCCGAGTTAATGCACTAATCAAGTGCTCAAATCATTGAAATCATTGGCGTGTCTTAACTGCATTTAATCCTCCCGTGTTGCGCATTTAAGACCTCCCGCGTGGACCTCCTTGTGTCCTGCGCGCATTAATCCCTTGTCCGAGCACGTGCGTGCGCGCAGGCACGTGGTCGCGAGCTCTGGGACGTCCATGACCTCCTCCGAGGAGATCTGGAACGTCCAGACCTCCTCCGGCGATCTTGACCGCTAGGACCTCCTTGTGGGAGATCTTAGCGTTGAGGTCCTCCTGTGTTGATCTCCACCGTGTAGGACCTCCCCGAGGTCCTCTTAACCTTGTGGACCTCCTCGGGTAAATCATAGCCGCCCAGACCTCCCAGTGGAAATCTGAGCCGCTTAGGACCTCCCTTTGTTAGATCTTGGCCGTTCAGGACCACCCCAAGTGGATCTGAACCGCCCAGGACCTCTTTGTTGTTATCTTGACCGTCAAGGTCCTCCCTCAGACGATCTGAACCATCAAGGACCTCCCTTGGAACATCTGGACCATCCAGGACCTCCACTGTGAGGTCTTGACGATGTAGATCTTCCTTGGGGAGATCTTGGTAGTTTAGATCTTCCTTTGGAAGATCTCAGCCATTCAGGACCTCCCTCGTTTGATCGGGACCGTCCCGGTCCTCCCTCATGTGTTGTGGTTCGTTGGATACGGTATCAACGGCCCATGTTCTCTGGACCTACACAGGCGCGTGCGCGTTTCCTCTGGAAGTCTTGCGGCCGTTTGATTTAGATCAACGGTTCACGTCCTCCCATGTCCTTGTGGGTTTTAGAAATTCCAGTGAACTCTTAATTATAAACTGAAATAAGGTATAAACTTTAGAATTCCATATCTTTTTCATTTTAAATCCAATTGAGGTCATTCAAATTGTGTTAGCTCTGTCTTGAACTTGACTTTAATCCAAAAATGATTGTAAGTTGAGTTTAGCTCCAGAGCACAGTTTTGCCATTAGATTTTAAAACTCACTTTAAATATACACTCAAATTAATGCTTAACTTGTAAAATACATAACTAATGCTCTGTAGATTATTTTTGAGTGAGACCAACTTTGTTAGTTTCCTCTATTAATGAACTCACTGTGAAAATTAGTTTTGAGCATGTTGCTGTTATAAAAATGAGGACTTGTGCATTATAATTTTGTTCAAGTTCTTGTTTTTGAAAATTTGTAGAAAGTGCATAATAGCTCCAAATGAGGTGAACTCAATTGTGTTATTCATCTCATGAGGTGCTGGTTTTGCTGTAAAAATTTCAGTGTCACCACTTTTCTAGAAAATGTTGCCTCATAATTAAATTAGTGAATAGTGCGGTTTGATATTTTTAGAAATTTGAGTAGGTTTGTTTTGCTCATAACTTTTGCATTAAGAATCCAAATCAATTGGTTCTTGTTGCTAAATTCTAAAATCACCCTCTTGCTGCTGTAGAAAATTCAGAGTGTTTGGAGTTTATTTTCTGTGTTGTCTTTGTTGTTTAAATCGTTCTTATCGAATCTTTTTCGTCTTTTTCGATTAGGTGCCGAGCGAGTGTATTGATCCGTGAGCGATCCTCAGCAACAATTTGCCCAGCAACAGCAAGGCAAGCAGTTTGATCATATCCGCTTAATCCCATTACTTTAAAGTCTAATATTTTGTTTAACTTGTATGTATGCATGCTTTTGTGTCAAAGTATTTTATCGTATAGAGGTAGCTATTCCTATTGCATAGTTGCCCCTAAATTATTACCCCCTGCCACAAACCATAAGTTACTAATATCGCTGGTGAATTAGAGCCCGGTGATTTAATTATGCTCTTTTATTGCTTTTACGATGTCATGCTTAGCAATGCTTAGATAACGGTAGAAATGGGCGGTTGTCGACATTATGTCGATAGCCTTGATCACACAAAAAAATTATTATTCCATTATATTCTCCTTGTGCCTTGTTACTTTGTAAATGAATAAAAATGAAAACCAAACTGTTTGACTTGGGCACAATGGATGTTGGTGTGATCTGTTGGGTGTGAACGGAATGGTGCCTAAGTCCCTAAGGACCGAGTTACTTGGGTCACTAAGCCAAGCGCTTTGCGTGCTAACCACACGAGAGGATATGGGACCTCTCTTGACTAAGTACTTTGGGAGGTGTTAATTATGAGCTGGTCGGTGGGTGTGTTAAAAATGTGTGTATGTGTGTGGTGTTGGGAGGGAGCATTATGCACCAGGTTAGGGTGTCTAATGTGTCCTTATCCCCGTGGGAGGCGGCTCTTAATTAGCATCATCCATTGGAAATGTCTCATAGGACTTAGCCGTGCCGGCATACCAAAGGTAGTGTGCTTAAAGGAAAGGCGGTCTAACGTGTGGGTACATTGGTACACCCCTGCAGGGTTAAAACTATTCGAATAGCCTCGTCCTAGGTTATGGACATGCTTGGTAAGGTCGTTCAAGAACTAGTCTCAACCATTTAATTAAAACTTGATGGGTTGGTATGAATGGATGTTCATGCTATTGTTGTGGTGACTTGGGTTAGTCACTTCCAGGTTGATCTTGTTGTTGTTACTATGTTACTATCTCGTTGTTATTTCAACAATTAAAATGCTTTGCCAAATTGCCTTCAATCTATTATGTTATTGCAAATGAAACTTGCTTTATGCTAAAATGAGTCCAAAGCCTCATCCACTTAAATAAAGCTTGCATGTAGCTATTTATAGTTCTGTTATCTCACACGTAAGTCTTGCGGAGTACTTTATGTACTCATCTGCCCGTGGTTGTGGTATTTTTGTGGCTTTTGTTGCAGAGGAAGGAGGTGAGCCCTAAGGGCTTCACTCTTGCGAGTTGTGCTTCGGGTTTGACGACTAGCTTGGCGGTCCGGTCAGATGCCTAGGGGTTAAGGCACACTGATTGGCTTTGTGTTATAGCCATCTTTATGGCACTTTTGCTTCATTGTTATCTTAGTAGTACTTGTTGTTATTTGGCGGTCGGCCTCTCTTTTGTAATAACTATCCTTTATTTATATTAACCACGGTTTGTTGCTTGTTACATTCTATGTGTTTGAATGGAATTGATGCAATCTTTTGTTATGAGTTGTGTGTCTTGCATTTCGGGAAGTACATATATCTCGAGGCACAGTTTATTTAGTTGATAATACTAAGGTCAATTGGATGACTAAGTATTATGAGCTTAATAAATCGGGTCTCCAAGGGCCTGGCCGGCTTTGCTTTCCCCATCCTCCTCTATTCTCCTCTAGATCTGTTAGCTTAATGTCTTTTGTTGAGTTTGATTTTTATGCATGAACCTTAAGTTGTGTCTCGATGTTTGTGTGATTTATGCAAGGTAAAGGAAATGGATGAGGGTTGTCTTTGGTGGTGGGGGGTCGCCACCGTGGTTCTTGTTGTACTAAGGTCCTCTCTGTCTCTACCCCCTTGCTCTGTGATGAAAATGGCTAGCTAGTGCTCTGCAATGGATGCCGAGGGCTACTACTTGTGTGGTGGGTTTGGACACCCTTGGTCTTGTTCTCTTTGTCGATGAACCGCTCAATGATGTTAATAGTCTTATGCTGAAATTGAATTGATAATTAGTTCATATTAATAGTCCTCTTGCTCTGTGATGTAATGATGTAAATAGTTTTATGCTGAAATTGAATTGATAATTAGTTCATATTAATAGTCCTCTTCTTTGTGTGATGTAATGATGTCAATAGTCTTATGCTGAAATTGAATTGATAATTAGTTCATATTAATAGTCCCTTGCTCTGTGATGTAATGATGTAAATAGTCCTATGCTGAAATTGAATTGATAATTAGTTCATATTAATAGTCCTCTTTTTGTGTGATGTAATGATGTCAATAGTCTTATGCTGAAATTGAATTGATAATTAGTTCATATTAATAGTCCCTTGCTCTGTGATGTAATGGTGTCAATAGTCTTATGCTGAAATTGAATTGATAATTAGTTCATATTAATAGTCCCCTTGTTCATGCCGGTCAAGTTCTCCTACCTCTTGCGTGCAGTCGTCCTACCATTCCATTCATAATCTCTTCTCTATAAAGTCTCCAGCGTTGGTTGCTTGTGCCATTAAAACAGGCATCATATATATATATATATATATATATTATTAAATGATCCTCGGCCACTTTAGGAATTAGTCACATGACATGAGAAGAATGAGGCGGTATCACGGGCAATCTCATTGAGCCCTTGTAAGTTTAAAAAGTATGGATGCAAAGAGGCGGTCGGACATCCAATTACAGGATTGGGCGTCGCTATGTTCGAGAAAGTGGCGTTGATCGCAACTTCTCCGTGGGAAGTGGCATCATGTATTAGCAACCAACAATTCTTGAGCATGTAATTGTCTTTAAAGCCAACAAGAACACCAAGCAACAAGTTGAGAATTCTTTTGAAATATGAGAATGGTTGCTTAGTGTTCTTGTTGGGTTTAAAGACGATTACATAATCAAGAATGGATAGTTGCTAATACATGATGCCACTTCCCACGGAGTAACCACAGATCAACGACACTTTCTGAACATAGCGACGTCCAATCCAGGTAATTGGATGTCCGAATGCTCTCCTTGCATCCATACTTTTTATACTTGCAAGGGCTCAATGAGGTTGCCCGTGGCTACTGTCTCATCCTTCTCATGTCAAGGTGGACGATCACCCCAAAGTGGCCGAGAGATCATTTAACAATATATATGTAATATATATATGATGCCGATTTAATGGTACCTGCCAACGCTGGGCCTTTATAGAGAAAAGTCATCACAGCGGTTTGCCCCACAAACCGCTCAGGATATGTGCTTATCACGCATTTGCCAGGTGAAACCGTCTGCGTGATATGTGCTTATCACGAGAGCGGTTTGTGGTGAAACCGCTCGTGATATAAACTTATCACAAACGGTTTGTGGATGAAACCGTCTGTGATATTACTTATCGCAGACGGTTTGAACCACAAACCGTCTGTGAAAGTATACATCATAGACGGTTCAAAACCGTATGTGATGACCTCATGTCATCACTGACCCATAAACTCAGACGGCTCACGAAACCGTCTGTGATGACGTTTTTGAACCGTCTGTGAAAGCCTTTTCTGTAGTAGTGTAACCAGCCTTGCCGGATCAGAATCGATAGAATTGGTTGAAAACAAAAAGAGGAAGGAAAGCGCTCTGGACTTTGCTCCAGGGCGTTTCAAATTCAAGACTAAGAAAACCATGTATGTAACAAAGAATTGATGTAAATTCATACCTTTAGTTCTTTTGGTATTCTGAAATCCTGAACTTCTCTTCTTCTACTTTCATAGATCCTCTGGTGTTCCGGCGGTTTTTGATCAGAACACCCCTCAGGAGGAAACTCCTAGGAAAGGGTGGTCGGGCTAGCCCCCGAGCAGGTGGAAACACCAATGCCTGCTCAGGAATCTTTGGCGGCTCTAACTTTGCCTATGGAGGCAGAGGTTCAAGAAGAGTCCCAGGAGGTTCCAACCACTGCTGGGATTGCTCAAGAGGAGAGGAGTACTTCTCTAATGAAGGGATCTCCTTATCCTAGTGACCTCCCCAGCCGACCTCGAATCTTCGACGACGAGAAGCTTGAGGAGGCTTGGAGGAGAATCTCAGCCCGTCAATCAATGATGGGCTCCGACGTCATTTACTCCGAATATGCGGACAAGGCGGTCCATGTAAACATCTACGACAACTCTTATAACCTTTTCTTCGAGGTTTATCAATGACTTAAAGAAGTTTACCATTTTTTTATAGCATATGGTGGAGAATGTCGCTGTGGTCGGAGGCCTAACCCAGAAAATAACTTGCTTGGAAAAAGAAAATTCTGAGCTAAAAAGTAAGTACTTTCTTCTTGACTTTTTCTTCCCGTTTTTATCTTGTTCTCTGTTGTTTATCAACTTCTTCTCTTATCATTTTTTACAGAATTAGAGAATATTAAGATGGAGGTTATGGCTAAAGAAGCAATCAAGGCTTTTGAGAAGAAAACTCAAGGTAACTAGTCGTCAACTTGACCGGTTTACTATATATTTTAATTATATTTCATTAACTTTTGATCTACTCGTACAGAGCAAGCTCAAAAATTAGAAAGAACAGAGAAAGCTCTTGAGTTTGAGCAGGACAAGGAGAAAGAACTCACTCAGAATCTTGAAGAGAAGATTATTGCTCTCAACAAAATGCTTGCCGATATAGGATCGCAAGTATTTCTGTCTTTTTCAAGAGATCCAATGGAGAAGGCAAATTGCCTTAGCCGACAAGTCGAGTGTCTCCAAAATATGCTCGCAACTACTCGGAAAAACCATGCACAAACCATGAAAGACGTCATTGCTAACTGAGTTAGCTTTGCTTTGGCAAAGCTTAAATCCTCTGGCCCCTCTATCAACCTCCAAGCTCTTGAAGTGGACTTCAGCTGCTCGAAGGATGAAGCAGCCAAGATCTTCGAGGGAGTAATGTCGTTCGAAAACATGGTTGCAGAGGAAATGAAGGTCGGATCTCCGTCCCATAGCGATCAGTCTGGTGGCCCCAAAGAGTAAATGTAATATTGGAGTTGTAATTGTAAAAACTTATCTTTTGTCATCAGTAAAGCTCATGTTTATCTCTTACTTTGAGTACTCATATAATTTCTAGCCCCCGACCACTTGTGTAGTAGAAAAACTTATTGAGGAAGCAGTAGACCAGGAAAAGGGAATACTTATCATGACCACCGTACAAAGTATATGCTGATTATGTTGCTAAAATAATCTAATTTACACTAGGAAACCAATTTGGTCAGAACTAGTGTATGATTTCGACTAGTATTAAATTTATTTCCATAATCGAAATACCATATAGCACAGTGTATGGTTGTAAGATATCATAAGACTTGTACTGATGATAAGAAATGATGCAAATATGTATACAGAAAAAAACGATAAGTGATCTTATTTATACACATTTTCCAAGTTGGTCGTAAAGGTTGCTAAGAATCAAAGACATGATTGATACTTCACGAAACGTATTCATTCTCAGGTTTCGACTGGTAGCAAAGATCGTAAGAAAAGGACCGTCACTAGAAAACTCCTTCCAGTGGGCAGGACGACATGCAGAGAGGACAGATTTTGACTAGAAGGCTTTCCGTGTCCCGTCCAGTTGCAAGAATAGGAGAAAAACATAATGTTGAAGTAAACAAAGAAAGTCTTGTGATCTTTAAGCATGCAAGTAACTATATGTAGTTGTCTGTGTGATGCTCCTTTTACTTGTTTCCTTCTTTGAGAAAAGAGTATGTGGTCGCTCGTGAAAACAATCTCTGTGATGGTCACGATGTGGACCTTTAAGACGTTCGACAACTATGTCAAAGCTAATAAGTAAAAGACATCCTTTAGAAGGATGTCGCAGAGCAATTGATTTTTTTCAATGATCGAGACAACAATAGTATTCAACCAGGAATGGATAATCAAAATATAAATAACAGCACTCGTCATAAAGTAAAGAAAGAATGATTCTTTATTGTAATTGAATTAATATAAAGTACATTTATACCTAGAACTTACACAATTGATCAATGTTCCAAGAATTAGACATAACACGCCTGTCTAACATGGCTAGTCGTACCGAACCTGGTCTGGTGACTTCGACCACAGTGTAAGGACCTTCCTATTTTGGCGAAAGTTTGTTGCAATTTGCTTGGCTCTGAATTCTTCTGAGAACTAGATCACCTATAGCTAGGCTACGAGGTTACACTTTACGGCTGTTGTACTTTCTCATGGCTTGTTGGTAAACTGACGATCGTATCAGGGCTTGGTCTCGTCTTTCTTCAAGGAAATTGATGTTGTCGAGTCTTTGTTCTGCTGATCGTTCTCATTGAAACAATCAGTTCGAGCAGAGACAATGTAACATCCTCATAATAATTAAGTTGGATTAGCTAAGAATATCATGTGTTATGTGTGTAAATTATGTGATAATGTAAAAACTTTGGTTGTTGTAATAAAGTTTGTCTCAAATTTTCAAATTTTAAACTTGAATTCAAGCTTTAAGATGAATCAGGAAAAATGTATGATTAGAAGTTGTTTAAAATAATTTATTTAAATACTATATTATTTATAATGAATTAATATATTTTTTAACAAATTTTTAGAAGTTATTTTGACCTCACCAAAATTCAAACCATTTCACTAATTCAGTTTTGAAAATAATTTAATTCTGACAAATTTTAGTATGAACAGTGTTTGAAACTAATTTTCCTAAGTCATATTTGATTCTTAGAACTCTCCCAAAAATTTTCAAAATTTTCTTCTATTTTAAATCGGCCGATCAAACTTTTAGCATTTCGGTCAATTTTGCACCTAAATGCTAGCTCCGACCGGACTGTTCCGATTTAGTCTGACCGCACCACATCGCTAGGGCTGTTCGGACCAGGTCCGATCGCGCCATTTGGTGCGGACCGTCCGATGTGGATCGAACGGTTCACATCACTGGAGCCGTTCGGACTGTCTGAAATCCGCAGTGTTTCTGGACCATCCGATGCGGATCGAATGGCTCACATCACTTGTGCTGTTCAGACCATTCGAACTCGCCAACGAATCTGGACCATCCAATGCTAATCGCACGGCTCATATCGCCCTGTGCCGTTCGGACCGTCGCATCGCGCCGCTTTTGCTTCCACCGCTGACGAGCTGGGCCCACTAGTCAGCGTCCTCGTCTTAGCACCGCTTCTTCTCCGGCGTGACGCTCAACCGAGTGGCGCTGGCAATTTGCATGCATGCCACCACATTGCCAAATTGACACGTAGTGCTTTCATGTCCTTCTCTAGGGCATCGCATGGACATCACCAACACTCTAAGCCCATCCATTTTCTCCCTCATGCATTCTCTCGTCCTCTCCGCTCTCTTTTTCGTTGTCGCCGAGGAAGAAGACGAGTGGAGCGTCGCCGCGTTGAAGCCTCCCGTGAGTCCCAAAGCCCATCATCGGATTCCTTGTACCGTGCCGCGTCCATTTTTGCTGGTCCGAGTCTTCGTCATCCACTGAATCGTCGGGCAGGTGGTCCTCGTCTTCACGGCCGGTGGCCATGGCCGCCTAGCATTTTGGAGCTCCGGTGAGTTCTTTTCCTCGCCGTCTTGTCCTCTTTGATCGCAGCGTTCCACTGATTCTTGGGGCGAAGTTAATTGAATTTTAGTGTTGTCTCGAGGGCGTGCCAACCAATCTTCTCCGAGCTCAGTGAGGCGCCGCCGTCACCCTCCACCATTGTTATCTTTGTCGGGGGCGTTGAGATCCCGGTACCAAGGCAATCACATCGCACACCTCCTCTAGCCTCTTCGTGGTCCATAGCAGTTTGCCCTCAAGTGCCGCTCTTCGGCTCCGCCTCCGACCATCAAGAGCTCGCCGTCGTCATTCTTTGGTCTCCATGTCACCATCATCATGTTCGCATCGTCATCCCACAGCTGGTGAAGCCAATCCCAAGCCCAAAGCCCTCACTTTCTGTTGAATAAACATGCGACCACACGCTTATGCCAAGACAAGCTCCGTTCAACCGGCGTATTAAGGTTATTCCAGTGTTTATTACTTAATTGAGTTATTAGTTGTTTCACTAGTTTGTAGGTCCCACCATGTAAAACATGTTTAGAACTTTAATTGAAAAACGTTTAAACCTTTGAGTCTTTGACATGTGGGCCATAGATTAGGTTAAGTGAGCGTGTAAGACCTCAAAGTATGTTTCCTCTTTTTGAAAGCGTAATTCTTACTTGCTTAAACCTAGTTACGTTTTCGGTATTTGAAGGCGTATTCATTTGAATGCTCGATCTTTTGAGCTCAGCTGACCGGGTCAAACCCTTGACCCCGGTCCCACTTGTCTGACCCTAAGGATAACAGAGGGTGAGTGAGAAAGGTTTTTAAATCGGTTAGTATTTCCGAAATGAGTTAAAGTTGCACTAGAAATTCATATAACTTGGAAAATTCATAACTTTTTCAATTTAACTCCAAATTGGATGAAATCAAGTTTGTTAGTTTTCATATTTAATGAACTTTTAAATGGACTAGGTTTTAAGTATGGTTCTGTTATAGAAAATTTTGGTAATTATTTTATTTGTACATAAATGACTTTAACTTTGTAAAATATGAAGAAAATACATATGAGCTCCAAATGAACTAAAAATTTCACCTAAAATATTAATCTACCTACTGTGTGAATTTTATGTATTTTTGAATGATTTGTTATTGTTGGCTTTATTTGGAGTTTATGGTAATGTCGTCTTTTCGTTAGGGTTTCGACGATTTCGACTTATTGCGAGTGCAATCTGAGGGTAGTTTTTGAGAATATTTACGAGCGGTACCAACACAGGCAAGCAGTTTCATCCTTTGATGCACGTTGAATTCCTATTACTTTCAAAAACTATTTATGTTGATTTTCAAGTATTCTATGCATTTCTTTAATTTCAATTACCTGTATGTCAATTGGATAGTTTAGTTATATCCTCTTGCTGTATTAGCCTTCCTTGAAAATTGATTACCCTTTTCCCTTGAATGATTAAGATTATATGTTATATGGGTTGTTTGATAATTTTTAGCATGATGCTTAGTCATGCTAGTAGATGTACTCGAAAGTGGTGGATGGAACTAGTCCATCGGCCGAGATTAAATTGAATTATGTTTGAATTGATGATTATGTTCATATCTTGAATCTAATTATTGTGGACATGTTGGTCCTTGGGTTCTTTACATTTTAACTTGGACAGGTGTAGGATTGTGATGAGAAATTGTTATGAAATTTTGTAGCCCTGTCTGAGTGATTAAGGACCGATCTGTGTGGTGTTGAACCAAGCCCTACGTGCATCCACATGCTGGGTTAATAGCGAAGGCTTGACCTATTAATATGTAGTTTGTCTACTATCAAACCACAAATGGATTGACAATTGTTGTTTTTATTATTGTTACTGTTGTATTGTCAATCCAGTGGGGGCATGCTAAGTTTTGTCTTACTTACCCTTAAGGGTCACTTGTGTTTGCAATAAAGTTTCGCAATGACTTACTTACACAACGAGGTGTAACCATGGTTCAGGCGACCGACAGTCTGCCATGGTGTGTATCCTCTGGTTGGTTTAATAGTTGACACATGGCATTGTAACGGCCTCATTATGATATCTTAGTCACACTCCTACGAAAGAGTGCATTGGCCGACATTGAGAGATATTCATATCATGTGGGTAAAGCAGCACAAACTCTGTAGAGTCTTAAATCTATTCGAATAGCCGTGTCCCTGGTCATGGACATTACTTGTGGAAAACCATGCATAGTTAGTTGTTGGGAATAGAAAAGGGTATGGTTGGAAATGAATTGTCATCATGAACGGGAAGTTCATGTATTGATGTTAGTTTACCCGGGTGAAGTAGCCACTTTGGGTATGATTATCTTGATGGATTGAATCTTGGAAATATTGATGATGAATTGGAGAATCTACTATTATATCATATTTCAAATGTTTGTCAAATGGCAATTTCAATCTATATTAGTTATATTGTCAAATAACTTGGCTTTACGCTGAAAAAGAACTATTTTAGCCATCCTTTGACACCAAGTGCATTTAATTAAACTTGTTATTCGTAAGTCTTGTGAGTACATTTTTGTACTCAGTTGGCTCGTCTTTGTTGCAGGTTAGAACATCTTAGTTGAGGTGATAACGATTGGTACTTCGGCTTTAATCCCAGTCGGTTGCCCTTGGGGTTGTGGCACACCATTGGGAAGGTTGTTTTTATCTCTTAACCTTCTATTCTTGTTTACTTAATATTTTATGTTGTTAATTTTTATTTGTTATAATTTAATCGTGTATGCAAGTGATATAATGTTGTAAGGATATGTGCATGTTAGCGCTGATCCTGGGAGCTAACTTGAGACGCATATCCGGGTACTCGAAATTAATCTTACTTCCTGTTAAGGGTTACACATTTGGCGTAATTACTTAATTTGAAATGGGATTAATTTTTGGGTCCTCACAGACAATCTTCAATTCTAGAGGAAGCATAGCTTCAACACCGTAAACAAAAAAAATGGTGTTTCACCAGTCACACGACTGGTCGTGGTTCGAACGGCCTATAATACAGAGGGAAGTTTTTAAACCCAAGATCCTGACCGTTTTATTAACTGGTCAAACACTCAGCGTTTCACTCTATGTATTATTATGCCATTAGCTCGCTCAACTGCTCCGTTATTCTGCGGAGGAGCCACGGAAGTGAAATGTATCTTGATACCTAGATCTTAGCAGAATTCCTAAAAAATTTCGCTCGAGAACTGGGTACCATTATCGATGATTATACGACTGGGTATGCCAAATCGTGTTATCACGTTTTTTGTGAGGAATCTCTTAGCAGCTTCAGTTGTTGTTTTTACAACTGGCTCGGCTTCTATCCATTTTATGAATGTATCAATCATGACAAAAAAGAATTCAAAGCCCCTGTGTGTCTTTGGGAAATGTACTAGAATGTCTAGTCCCTAGGTTGCGAAAGACCAAAAAAGAGGTATTGTTTGCAAAGCTTGTGTCGGCCGATGTACTTGTCGACCATGAAATCGACATTGTAAGCACTTCGTCACAAGTTCTTTTGCATCATGGAGGGCAGCCGGTCAGTAGTATCCTTCTCTAAAGGCTTTACCGGACAGAGTTCAGTAGGAATAATATGCTCCACAAACTGCTCCATGTATTTTGGATAATAACTTAATACCATCCATTTGATATATGCATCTCATCAACACTCTGTGAGCTCCCCGTTTGTAAATGGTACATTCGATCAGAGCGTATGATTTAGCTTTTCGAGCTGTACGATCGGCCTCTATATCGTCTTCAGGAAGTGTGCCATACTGAAGATAATTGTAGATCGATGTCATTCAATCACTACTGGGATCGATCTGTACGACCTCCAGTGGAGCATCCATGCCCTCAGAATGCTCAACCACTGAGGGTGAATCGAGTTGCTTGAGAAAAACTCTAGGCGGGACAGGTGACCTTGTAGAAGCCATCCGTGCCAACTGGTTTGCCATAAAGTTTTTCTTTCTAGGAATATGTTGGATCTGGAACCCGAAGAAGTGTTTTTCGAGTTTCCGTACTTTTGCCAAATAAGATGACATCTTGGGACTGGAACATTGATGTTCCTTCCCGACTTGATTTGCTACTGGTTGAGAATCGCTTTTCACTAGTAATCTGTGAATCCCGAGCGCTCTGGCTGCTCAGAGTCCTGCTAGTAAACCTTTGTATTCTGCCACATTATTTGTAGAAGGAAAGTTTAACTAAATGGCATATTTGATGTGTTCTCTAGTAGGAGACACCAAGACAACTCCAGCCCTGAGTCTTTGAGCATCAAGGAACCGTCAAAGTACATGATCCACTCTTCGTGGTGTTTATACTCGGGCCTTTGAGTGGGTTCAGGGTTCATCCATTCAGCAATGAATTATGCTAAAGCCTGATACTTGATTGCTTTTCGTGAAATGAAATGGAGGTCGAATGCCCCAAGCTCGACCGCCCATTTTGCTATTCATCTTGATGATTCTCTGTTTCCGAGAACTTGACCAAGGGGATACCCAGTAGGTATGACCACTCTATGGGCTTAAAAGTAATGCCTTAGTTTCCTTGAAGCCATAAGGACACTGTATAACAACTTTTGTACCTATGAGTATCGTTCCTTTTGTCCTTATAAGACTCCGCTTATGTAATATACTGGTCATTGGATGTTGTCACGCTCAACGACAGTACATCACTGACCACTTGTGGCGTTGCAGCCACGTATATCAGCAATGTTTCTCCCGATCTTAGACGATCTTGGAGATACTAAGATCGGGACACTTGTAAGATACTTTTTGAGCCCCTCAAAGGCATCGTTTGCATTTTTAGTCTATTCGAAACTTTCATGCTTCCAAAGAAGCTTAAAAAAAGTAATCCTTTTTCTCCTAACCGTGCTATGAAATGACTCAGCGCTGCCATACAGCCGGTTAGTTTTTGGAAACTCCGAACACATACTTTTTCAGATTTAACTTAAGGTTATGCCTTCTTAAGTTATTGAAAGTTTCGTGTAGGTCGGAAGTATGATCACCAATATTGATGCTTTTCACAACCAAGTCATCAACGTAGCCTTCTAGATTTCGACCTATCTGAGGATTAAAGGTTTTTTTTTTCATTAACCTCTGAAAAGTAGCACTAGCATTCTTGAGTCCAAATGGCATCTTAATATAGCAGTAAGTGCCACACGACGTGATGAAGGAAGTTTTCTCCTCATTATGTTTACTCATATTAATATGGTGGTACATTGAATACACATTTAAAAAACTTAATAACTCACACCCGGAAGTAGAGTCTACAAGTTGATCAATGCGTGGAAGAGGAAAGTCATCCTTCGGACAAACATTATTGAGATCTGTGAAGTCAATATACATTCGCCATTTCCCGTTGCTTTTTCTAACCATTACAGGATTGGCGAGCCACTCTAGGTGATCGACTTCACAAATAAATCCAGCCTTAAGAAGCTTATCGATCTCTGACTGGATTGCCTTATTCCGATCTGGTGCAAAGCGCCTTAGTTTCTGCTTGATCAGTTTCTTATCAGGCTGGAGAGCTAGCCTGTGCTTGATCACCTCCCTGGAGGCTCTGGGCATATTGGATGCCTACCAAGTGAATACATCTGAATTGGCTCGGAGGAAGGAGACGAGTTACTCTTTCTATTTATGATCGAGTCCTACCCGGACCAGTACCTTTAGGGTGGATGCACTAGCATTCTCGGACCCAGACGACGTTTTGACACTTTTCGAAGAAGCACCTTTGCCGAGTGGAATCTCTTTGGTCTGATCGGAAGGTTTTGGGGCCATCTTTGGTCTCGAGTGTTTGACCTACATAGAGGGTGGATTAGTTTTCTTAGTCAGAAGTTTGTCGACCAGTTACAGAGATTTTTGATCGTATGCGTATGCCATCTTTCTATCCATAATGACCCCTTTTGGTCCTGACATTTTTACACTATAATAGCCGTAATGCGTAGCTATCAGGAATTTTACTAATACCGGACGACCAAGAATTTCATTATATGTAGTTTTAAAATCTACTGCATTAAATAGTATCTTTTCTGTTCAGAAGTTCGATCGGTTGACACCCTAAGAGCTACGATCTACTCAAACTACATCTCATTTCTGGCATATACAAACGTTGACAGATGGAACCATGGGACTACAACATGGGTCTATCAATATGCAATGTTGGAACAATAATCCCCAACTTTTAACCCCCTCTGCCTTCTTTGCGCTCTGCACTACTACTCGATTCCGGATAGGACAGTCTCGTCATCTCGTGTGCCGGTAGCCAAGCAGCGAGGTGGCCGGTGGACGCCCGTGTGGTCGTTGTCTGGTCCGTCCGTGGAAGCCAAAAGCCCAAAACCTCCTCATTTTCCCTGCAAACACAAAGAACCAAATCAGTAGAGATCATCCAGTACCCTCCACCGAATCAACCGGGCGCGACGACCCCACCGTCGCTCCCCATGTGCGGTTTCTCGTCTGCTTCCTCCGCTCCGAACCCCACCGACCGCACTTATTGACCTCAGGGCCACCACACATCCACACCACACGTCCATCCTAAGGGCCAGCCCCAACACCGCACACAAACGACGCACACCTTACACGGTTACACCTAAATCACGTAAATGCAGGGGCAACAGAGAAAAAAAAAAGACTTTTTGTTTCTCGCTGTGTGTAGGAGATAAGCTAAGTGACGGTGCTAATCATATTTTTATCATGCCAATAGTCTTTGTTTGCACGCACTTGACAATAGCAAGATATTGCGTCAGATGGGCTGTAGCATAAACCATTAGCTAATTATTACACACGGGACACAATGCTGATAAAAAAAGGTAGATATGATATGGCTATTTTATGGTCAGATGTAACAGTGTCAAAAATATTTTGCGATAATGATTTACATAATCTAACTGTTGCTATAACCATTAGAGCATGCACAATGGTACAGACAACTGCTGTCTATAGCAACTCTCCATGTCATCTGTAGACAGACTAAAGACAACTCATACAATAGGTTGTGATGATACAGTCGGCTATAGGATTGTAGACAACACACAATCTTTTAATATTTTTCTTGGTTCTGGTACTACAGTCGGCTACAGGATTATAGTCAATACATTTCTCTCTCTTCATTTTTTTTCATCCACGTCAGCTTAAATTCTATATAACAGAGACTATAGACAGCTAATGTAAACCTATTATACCTGAGTAACGAGGGTAAGGTGTAGAGGTCTACGGCTGTATGCATGTGGTCAACTTTGCTGTTCTTTTCAATGGTATACGGTCTACTTCACAAAGTAACTTAACTGTGCTTCCTCATTGCTGACAGGTTTGGGTACATATACAATGTCGTTTCAAAGAAGAAAGTAAGCCTACCTGCTTGCTTATCGCTTCCTTCCTTCAGCTTCTTCTCCACTTTTGACCCATCTAGTCATTTGATGATTATTGGTGGATCAACGTACACGATTCTGACGCTTAAGCAGGTTTTAGACAGTTTGCTGATAAGTGTTCAATACTTCCTCCGTAAAGAAATTAGTAAATGAATTGTCAAACTTAACATCAACAACTACTGATCATGTGGATGTACTACCAGAGAAAATTGCATTGATGCTCTTCAAATTTCTTGTGCGAAGGTCAATACGTACGTACACTCATCTTGATTTTTATCCTCGCCTGTATCTGAATGATCTATGTTACCATTATTGCACGTCCAAATTTTCAATAAGATACGGAGCAAAAGTAATAGCGACACAACATTTTCTTGGTTGGTGTGAATGGGGTTGTGACAAGAGAGTGAGAGATTATTGGAATGTTTCAGGAATACAAAGCGCTAGGATGTCTGGATGTGTAGCCTTGATGAGATAGACATGTAACCTGATGTATTTTTAATAGCATCTCCCCATATTCGCATGAAAAATGTTTGACAACACAAATCAAATTGATCAAGCATGCTTAGTCCAACTATGGAGATTGATTAGTACATGGAGAAATATTAAATGGAATTCCAAGTTTTCAGCTACGAATCGTCAAGAGATGCTTGCTGGCGCAGAATTTTAATCCCTAAAATCGTACCAGCATTTCTACGATAATATATGCGACCTATCAGCTACCACCATCATTTCTAGATAAATCAACATTCACCCGTCAAAGATCAACTGCTTCTCCCCCATCAACGGCTGCGCCCCTCGGCAACGGAAAATCGTTTTATCCGCCGGCCGGTAGGCACCGCTAGCCAGCAGTCGAGGAAGCGAAGCGTGGGAAGAGGCGTACCGCGTACTAGGCCCGGCATCTCACGCGCGCCGGGGGCAAAAGGTGCCCGTCCCCCCCTGACGCGTGCGGAGCCGGAGGTTGCTGCGTCAAGGCGAGCGACACGTCGTGCGACGGGGACGTCCCCCTCGGCCCGTGGGTGCGCCTTTCCTTTCCATCATCGCACGCACTTGGAGTATTTTTTTAGCTAGGACCCGCTGCTGCCGTACAAAGCTTCCGGATTCCGTACGGGGGAGTGTACCACTGGCCAACCAACCACCAGTACCACCCGGGGGGCAGCGTGGCCACGAGAGCGGCATGTGCGCTGCCCCCGGCGAACGCACCGATCACCGTGCATGCGCTCGGCCTGTGGGTTCTCTGCCGGGTGGTGTTTTCGGTGGGGCGGATCGGTGGATCGCTGTGCCGGATTGGCAGGTTTACCAGACCAGCAGCTAGCCGGCTACTGCCTACTACTGATCTTTGAGATGGCGTCAAACAGGGTCACAACTCACAAGTATGTTCGGCTAAGCAGTTGTTGTTATTGGAACGTTCCCTCAGAATTTTATCAACTTGGGATGGGATTCATATACCGGAGCGGAGTCACGTCGGTCGAACCATTACCACCGATCTCTCTCACCGGTCAAGGGTTACTAATTGGTCAGTTTGATTTGATAATATATACTGCCCAGTGCCCACATTGACCATAGAAACCACATCATCTAGAACTTTCTACGATGTTAATCGCGAGGACTAACAAAAGACACCAGACGTATCGATAAGCAGCTCTGAAAGCTTTTAGGGCTCAGATTTACACGTTCGAAACTCTATGTGAATTTTGAACTAGCCGATTAGTAGGTAGCTTACACAGTAAAATATCGATAAAATACTATCTATTCAACGTTTTAACTAAAAGGGTAGCAAAATAGCAGTAAATAATAATAACTGAACTTTATGATCAACGTTTACTTAATTTGTCACGTAGGGCTTAAGAAATAAATTAAACTCTTGGAGCGGAAAAGAAACTTGTGGTGTCCATTCGACAAACCCACATGCAATCGAGTGAGAAACGTATCCTAGTTTGTAAAGTCTTCAAAGAACTCCTCTTCGTAAAACTCTTAAGCATCTTAACATTCTTCAACTGAGCAGCAAAGTTTAAAACCACAAGTATATAAAGTACTCAGCAAGTCGTAGAAAATAGTATGCAATTAATATTCATGCAAGACTTAATCAAAGAAATAGCAATATAGTTCTTTTTGCATAAATCAAGTATTGACAATATACACAATAAGTAGATTGTAAAGTGTAATTAAAAAGACAATAAATAAATAAAATAAACAATTACTTTGAAACCACTAGTGAACCTCCCACTCTCATTCACTTCCTAACTAAACCAAACCAAACCATCCAGTGAATATCTCATCCACCAAGTGAACATCACATTCATCATGTGAACATTTCATTCATCCCCAACTATTTTATAAAAACTCTACCCTTCGTGTGAAATCTCTAGGCATTATTCATAACCGGAGACACAATTGTTTAAATAGTTTTAACTCTGCAGAGGCTGTACGGCTTTACCCACAAGAGATAAATAAACGTATAATGTCCGTTCACACACTTCTGTAGGTGCGCGACTAAGTGATTATCACAAAGCCTTTGCAAAGCTCATTCTCAACCCGGTTCTGCCCGCTATGGTTTCAACACTGGATGTCATCACGACCAGATAGGACCCTCTCTTGCGCCATATGAGTATACATCCATCCCGGAACTCACACCCACCAAAAATAGAACTAAAATCAAGACATTGCTAATTAATTAGTCAGATCCATCCCATACTGAACATGTGGTTGTACGATATAGCCCAGTTCAATGGTGCATAAGATTAAGTCTTTGACAATTCACCCAGGCGAGACTACCTCATCCTAAAAGTGCTAACTTCACCCCCTTTACTGCATGATCACTTACATGAGCGTAAAACAATTTTGTTTAACCAAACCAATAACAATCCTTATTATGTCACACAATTTTATAATAGCGGCATCGCATCATAATTTGTACAACAGTAGCATCTCACCACAGTTGCACAACAGTGGTATCGCACCACAATTCCATATACCATTAAGTCAAATTAACATTATTGATCATGTGACATGAGTTCATCATATAACTAAGCATCTCTACGATAACCCATGTTAGTGATACAAATATGTTCAACTAGTAATGACCATCCTATAGTGACAAAGTAGTCATGGTATTCAAATAATCAATGAAGGCATAATGACAACTAGGTGATTAACTACTCCTAAAAGCTGTTGATATAAAATAATATATTTTTGAAAACATAGGTTTAATATGATCAAGAAATCATGACTTACCTTGGCTTTGCTCAATTACCACACTTTGCCCTTCAAATCTTGCCCATTCTCCTTGAAAAAGGTCGTCTAAATGAGAGAGACAACAAACAAAATACAATAAATCCAAAATAAAAGCAAATAAAATCCAAAAACAACAAAACTAACTCTAAAATAAATAACTCAATTTTATATGAAATTAGGAACTTGAACGGGCTGAATCGGAGTTCGAACGAAGGAGAATGGACTCTCGAAAATTTATTGGAAAAGGAAATTGCGGAAAATGGAGAGGGAGAGGAATATTTTCAGGAATATTCCTTTGGGCTGAGATAATAAAAGAAAAAAGATACTAACATGTGGGGTTCACTTGCAAGTGAGAGGAAGGAATAGAGTGAGTGAATGATAGGTGGGACCTGATTGCTAAATAGATAAAGAAAGAATAGAGAGGGAGGATGACAGGGGGGCCGGCTATCATTAAGAGAGAGAAGTAGAGAGGGAGAATATAGCAGGTGGGGTTCGAAAGTCAGAGAGAAGAAAGGAAGGAAGAAACAAAGGAGTTGGGTTGACGGCTCAAGCAAGCGATGGCGGTGGTGTCCGACGGCGAGGGAGCGGTCGACGACGAGCAGAACGGAACCCCGACGGCATGGGGGTCCTCTAGGTGGTGGCGACGTGACCAGGGAGGCAATGTGGCGGCGACGACGATGACGATAGTAGTGACACGGGCACTCGGACAAGCGACGGGGATAGCAGCTTGACGGCGCTTGGGGAAAGAAGGCACGAGCACCGACATAGTGGGGGCGAAGGGATCACACCGGGTGGCTCGAGGTAGTGAGAGAGGAACCGAGGAGGCGGGGCGATGGCGATTGGAGGCAGAGAAGAATGTGCGGCGGCGACGGTGGCAAGACCCTACGGTGGTACGGAGGCTGATTCAAGGTGGGAAATAGAGGGAGGAAGGCTAGGAACATGTTTTGACGCGATCAAAATGGAAGACACTCACTGGAGAGGGAGATCGGGTGACGGGTGGCACGGCCGGACTTGGAGAGGAAAGAGGCGATGGCGGTGCAGTGGGTTCCCGGGGTCAGCGAGACGAGCAACGCGTAGACACGGGTGGAGACTCAATGACGGCGACGAATTCCAGCGAAGAAGGCTCACGGCGGAACAGGGCTTCCTGGCTCGATTCGGCGACTTGGCGGCGCGACCCGAGAGGAGGAACTAGGGCTTCGGGAGAGGAGAGCAGGGTGATCCTCGTGACGTGACGTGGTGCGGTAGCTATTTAAAGGCTCGTGCGGAAGAGTTTGAGTTGGAGATGGCGATGCGGCCGTGCGGGAAAGGGAGACTAGGAGGAAGACGATGAATGTGGACGATGCTAATAGGTGGGGCCATCGAAAAGAACAACGGTTTGGGAATCGGCTATGCCAAATGAAATGGTATTTGGAGAGAGAGAAACGAGCCTATGGGGAAAAAAGAAAGGCAGGCTGTCTTGAAAAGAAAGAAGATGGGTCGGGGAGAAAGATTGAGCCCAAAGGGATTTTCGGAAATTCAAAAGACTTTTGAATTTTAGAAAAGAGATTAAATAAAATCGCACTCAAAGAAATAGAAAATAAACTCCCAAAATTTCAACAAAATCCCAGAAAATACTTTGGAACTCAAGGAATCCAAATAAAACATTTTTGAATTTAATTAAACTTTAGTTATTCACATAAAATGATTTTAATTTCTGAAATTCAAATTAAGCTTTGAATTAATCAAGAAAATTCAAATAGTTATTTTTATTTTTAAAGGCTCTAAAAGAACTCCAAATTTGGGATGTTACCATATCAAAGACCAGATATGCTGAAACTGAAGTAACATTTTTCTGAGAAGAAACTGAGCGAAGTACTATTCATGCAGGCAAGCCGTTTCGAACATAATTTTGACAGAATAAACTATATATGTGGCTTGATGTACGCTTTTATTTTTAAGCAGAGAAAAAAAAATCCTAGAACTAAAGCATTCCACATGAAGAGGACAGAAGGATAAAGAGCAACATGGCAAGTTGGCTGAGAAGTGATCTGTCAAGCGTCAACACAAAAGAAAATATTAGTTTCGGAGATATGCTCGCCATGGATACACATAATTTGCCGTCCCAAAAGAGAGGCAGAGGAGCATAGTGCATTAGTGTCGTGATGTTCGGCATTCTATATGAACTATTGGATTAGGCTTCAGACTGCTTCAGACTATTTTGTGCCTTACATTTGGTTTGTCAGAAGATTTACTTCTAGTTTGCACACAAAATACAAAGTTTTACTCGTAGTATTTACCTAATGCTTGGACGGTCTCTTTGCGGCGTATACCAAATGCAAAATGGTTTCATTAAGTCATTGATATATTGAATAGTACTTCAACAGGGGGGGACAAGAACATTTTTGTTTCTTCGTGTTGATAATTGATCAAAATGTCACTCTCAAAAGTAATGGTTGCATAATATTTCTTTGCTCTGTACCTAATTTTTTGATTGGGCCATTTCACTTGCATAATTAATAGCTTGAAAATATTAAACAAAACAAAAATGAAAAGGGCAACTTGTTGAACATGGGCCTTGTACTCGTCCACCCATATGATTAGTAGTATACCGTACTATGTTGCAAGTATTTTTCTATGTATATGAATCGACCACAATGTACCCACATGGCCCACCTAGGACACAGTTCTAGCTTGTCCATTGCCCTGGGGGGCAGACTCGCCCCTTGCCCGTTAGGTGTTTTATGATTTCATTGAAAAAACTTTGATTGCACGGCACATAATTCCATGTGATAATACGCATATAATGTATACAAATACATACACATAAAATGTAATTACACACGGGCTACAATATGGCTCACTCGTTTGAGCCACCCTCTACTCGCTCCATCTCCGTCTGCGTGAGCATCCTTGTATTGCGTTGAGCATGTTCCGTGGGGTACACGAACTAGTTCGGAGAACATTGAGTGGGCGGAGGTGTTTCAGCAAGCTGACTCTAGCCAAGCTGATTCTGTCCAAAATTAATGTCGTCTAGCTGAGTCATGCCAAACTAATTACCACCTGCTATCATATATGTAATAAATGACTGCATGAATCTGCCCCCGAAGCCACGCCCCCCAAAGTATGATGTATGAATGGCCCTCGGTGTGGACAAGCTCTAGCCTTGACCGTCTGATGTACCAGCGACCCCGGGTGAGGCGAAGCTCTGACCTTGGAACGTTACTCTATATTGGTCAAGATTTTGCTGAGCATAGACTAGGGGTGGGTGCCCTGGGTGGTACACTCCAAAATCCGACGCCGTGTAGTCCTCCCTGGCAGTAGCTGGGATGAATGCACCCTCATCAGTTGATTCATCATCACTCCCACGCCCAACTGAAGGCTGCAAGATGGAATGATGTTAGGCGAAATCAATAATCAGGATTTAAGCTGAACATCACTTACCTCCTTGATGTGCAGCATGGATGATCTACGGGGAGCGCTAAGACGACCATCAGTTTGAGTAGGCCATGCGGACGTTGATCGCAGTAGTGATGCATCCTGACGGACGTGCGGTTAGAAGACAACATGATGTTAGCACAACCTAAGGCATAATAAATAATTAGGACGTAAATTTAACATTACTTACCTCTCCGATCTGCAGTGTGGATGACTGACAGGAGCGCTAGAACGCCCACCAGTCTCACTAGGCCGTGCCGACCTAGGAGGTGAGCACAATTGGTCCACTCGGTGCGCAGTCTGAAGCACATTGTCTCTCAACCGATCGCGGCTCATGTTCTTGATGATTTTCTTGGACTCCTCGAAAATGGACTAGAGAGTCCTAAGAAGCCCTAGAACAGTGTGATCTGGGCTGCGGATGGCGGACCCGGATGCGTGTGAGATCCGTTGGACCTGGTCGAACTGTAGTGACAGACAACAGTTGGTCAGTACCAAACAATAAAAATATCATAAATGAAGTGAGCATAGGTTCTGAGTGTTTTATAGTGCCATCACGCCATGAAGCGCTGTGTCAATCGAATGAGTGATGAAGCCTCTCTTGGTGCGTAACCTGCTCCGAACGCTCTGGCGGAGGATGGGTGAGTCTGTTGTTTGACCGTGGTACGTACCACTCGATGTACTCAAGGTAGGTCCGAACGTCGTACGACTGCTGCACCTGTACAACCTCAATGTGCACCATCTTCGTCCAAGCCATAGTCCATAGATGCTGGACTGCCTGCCAGTTCTCAAAATTTCTGCCCATCCTCGATTGGCTGCATTCGAGAAGGATTTATGTGTGAAGTGCGAATGTAGGTATGAACTGTAAACATTACTCGGATGGAGTTGCACTTACAAGTGGACAACTCACTCGAGCATCCGCTTGTCGGGAGGGGGCACAACCTAGTAAAGATCGAACTATCGCATTGCGCGTTGCGACGCGTAAGGCTCCACCATATGGAAAAAAACAAGGTGGCAGGTTGTCGCCCATATCCGGTGTCCTGTGTGCATTGCACAGATAGTCCGTGCGGCGCTACCGCGTTTACGAAATATGGACTCCATGGAGACCATATGATGTTGTCATCGTGCAACACCTTGAACTCGTTGGGGAACACGGGGTAGCACCTCGCCGGTCTGTCTCTGGCCTAGAGTAACTTGGTAGCAGTCCACCGGGTGCCCATAGTGGGCCCATTTACCGGATCATGGAACTCGGTGTACGCGTGCATTGCTTTTTGGAAGGTGGGCCACTCAATAGGGAAGTGCTCCCAACTCCACAAATGCAGCAGCACGTAGCAGATGGTAAGGACTAGTTTCACACCGGTGCTACGCTGTGAAGCGTCACACAACACCATGTATGTGGCGGAAAGGACGGCTGATCCAAAGCTGTAATGGGGCATCACCCTAGGCTCGGCGTCAACCAGACTCAACGATGTAGACGAAGGTAGGGTGCACCCAATCACCCTGTGTGGTAGGAAATAAGGCCCAACTAAAAAGATGCAAAAGGTACACGACGAGGTGCGCGCTAACAACCTTGCTTGGTGCATCCGCGGGGCATTGACTGAAATGCCTAATCCATATTTGAGGAACAACACATGCCCTATCTGGCACAGCTAGGCCAAACCGATGTGCCAAGCAGGCCTTCCAATCCATCAATGGATGGGGTGGAACAAGTGCATCTCCCGTGACCGGCAGACTGGTCAAGAAGGAGACATCCTGGAGAATGACTGTCATCTCTCCCTACCGAAAGTGAAAGGTGTTTGTCTCGGGTCTCAATCTATCAACAAGTGCTGACATGAGACTCTCATCTAGAGTGAAGTAGCGACTGGCGTGGAGTATCCTCGCAATGGGCAACAAGCCCGTGTCCCGAAGGAGTGGGACATAGTGATGGTCAAGCTCCCAGTAATGCTTCTTCAACCTAAGAACGAGGGGTGGAGGACCATCCTTGGTGATCCACAACTTGCTACGGAGATGTTCATCGTAGGATGATTTAAGTAACTCCGGTAGACGCATGGCTTGCAAGTGATAAAATATCGAGTCAGTTTGTGACAAATAGAATGCCAAAATACATGGAAACGAAGCATTAAAATGAAATGAAGTAGAGAAATGCGCAAATATTACAACACTATTTGTGAATATAAAATGATGACAAAATTAATTACGACTAAGTTAATTAAGACTAAATTAATTACGACAAATTAACTATGACTAATTAACTATGACAAATTTAATTAGGCATAAATAATTACGACTAATTAACTATGACTAATTAATTACAACTAAATTAAGTATGACTAATTAACCATGACTAAATTAATTACTTATAAATTAATTACGACTAAATAATTACCACTAATTAACTACTTACTAAATTAATTATGACTAATCATCTATGACTACATTAATTACGACTAATGAATCACGACAAATTAACACCAACTAATTTATTACGACTAAAGTAATTAGGACTAAGTAATTACGCCTAATTAATTATGACTAAATTATTTGGACAAAGTAATTACAATTAAATTAAGTTAGCACTAATTACATAGTTAATAAACATAATGCATAGGAGAAAAAAATTACTCCCTCTTGATGTCGAACTTTATGTACTAATACAACTGCTAAACACTGCTCTAAACACTCCTTAATCAACAATGAAATCGGAACTCGCGCCACGCGACGCGCGGAGGAGCTAGGGGTCAACCCCCCTAGGGCACGGACGAGATAGGTCCGGTCCCCTAGGGCACAGACGAGCGAGGTCCGCCTCCCTAGGACCGGACTCGGTGACGTGTCGAGCGGTGAAAGCTACGCGGTGCTATTTTTGTTTTTGATGTCAGGAGAGAACTGTATTGGTTATTGAGAGCGTCAACAGTGCCATTTTAACCAAAAACTCCCACCATCAACTCATGAAGGGGCAGACAAACGATGGGGCCTCTCCAACTTAGCAGCACAAGGCAGTTTTTTTGCCTTCGTTTTCTAAGTTAGGAGCGGATTTGCTACGTAGAGGACAAGGGGACAACAAGAAAGGGCCCATAGTAATTTACAATTATATCGTTCAATTTTGCAACAAGATTTTCTTTCTTATTGGGCTGGCACCTTTCTGGTAAAAACAGGAGATAAAAACGTTGCAACATTGCTGACATAGCTTCTCCCCACATTGAAACTATTACTTCTGAGTGAGCAGTCGTTTTCACCCATCGATTGAACAAGATTTGGTCGAAATCAAACATATTTTCTTTGAAAATTGGCCATGCCTTTTCTAATGGGCTCCTTTCTTCTGAAGGACTCTAATTTGCTTGTTTAATTCACAACAAAATTCTAATATTACTACTAACTTTTAGCTAGAATCTCTAAGGAACTGTTTATTCCGGTACAAATCACATATGTTAATGTTACATATCAAATAACCGGATTGTTTTTGATGGAACCGACAATCCTAGAGTGATTATTCGGTTTTTATTAATAGCAACTGAAGCTAATTTGACTATGTCATAATCGAATAATCACCCAACTAACCAACGACCATATCTAGAATCCCAAGTTCCTATCATCTATAGCAGGATTAAAAAAAACTTGGCAGGTAAATCTCATGTAAAAAAAAACCAGTAAAATTTAAAGGAAAAATTAGATATACGACATCACAAAATGCACGATTTTAAAATATACCACTGAAGAGTTTTTTCTTTAAAATATATCATTGAAGAGTGGTCATGTTTGAAGATATATCATTATGTACTATTTACATGTTATGTTTGGAGATATGTCATTATGTATCATTTACATCATTTCAGTACGTATTCAGATCACGTACTTGATTATATATTTCTGTATGGACGAAAATGCCCCTACCTACCCTGTCCATTACTACCGATTGGTACCTGACTACATATTTCCGTATGGTCCAGTTTGTAGTAATGGACAAGGCAGGTGTGGGCATTTTTGTCAACACGAAAATACGTAGTCAAGTGCGAGGTTTGAATACATACAAAAGTGATGTAAACGATACATAATGATATATCTCCAAACATGATCACTCTCTAATGGCATATTTTTAAAAAGAAACTCTTCGATGTCATATTTCAAAACCGTCTGGTTTGTGATGGCATGTATCTATTTTTTTGTTAGAGATCATGTGCACACAGATTAATCAGCCTGTTTAGCCTCACGCCTCTCAGCCCCCATCCCCCCCACCCCTCTCCGCCTAACGCCATGCGTGACCACATTTTTCCTTCCCTAAATAGGAATAATCAATTATTTATCACTGCAAAAATATTAATTTTACAATTTATCACTTCATGTGTAAATAACATCTAAATCTTGAGACCACATGTTATGAACATATAAATAGTAGAACCTGAATTTATACATCTTTAACGGTGACAAATAATCAAATCCCCTAAATAAGCCCTTCTCTCTCTCCTACATCAATCCTCTCCTCCCCCTCCTCAGTCCCTATCCGCTCCTTCTAGCAGCACAAGCGCGGCTCGAACCAATCGTTTCCCGGTGTAGAGTACAAGCTGCAGCAGAGGAAGCGAGCTAGAATGATGGGCGCCAATACCAACGCCGCCGACTGCCCGGAGTACGCGGAGGTCGACCCCACCGGCCGGTACGGGCGGGTACGGTACCACCACTGCAGCTCCTATCACCGATTCTTGATTCGTTTGCTTGCCAGATTGCTGATCCGTTTGCTTGCTCCTCCTCTGCTCGATGTTGCAGTACAACGACGTTCTTGGCAAGGGCGCCTCCAAGACCGTGTAAGATCCGGGCGCTCTCGTTGCCGAAGCTGGATGCCTCTTTGCTTGCGCCTGACTCGAGGGTGCGTCGTGGCTGCAGGTACAGGGCGTTCGACGAGTACCAGGGGATGGAGGTGGCGTGGAACCAGGTGAAGCTGCACGACTTCCTTCAGAGCCCCGAGGACCTGGAGCGGCTCTACTGCGAGATCCACCTCCTCAAGACGCTCAAGCACCGCAACATAATGAAGTTCTACACCTCCTGGGTCGATATCTCCCGCCGCAACATCAACTTCATCACTGAGATGTTCACCTCCGGCACCCTCCGGCAGTAAGCAACAAATCTCATTTACTCCTTCTGTAACGCCGCAGAGTTGTTTCCTTTTAGAGACCTCTTCCTTTCAAGTCCAATCTAAAAAAGTCTCTTCTTTTCTGTTCAATTGCAAAAAAGAAAGTATGTTCTGTTCCTTATGCTTGATTTGTTAGTTCTTGCATTGATTTCTTGTGATTTGCTGGTGTGGTGGTGATTAGGTACAGGCAGAGGCACCGGAGGGTGAACATATGGACGGTGAAGCACTGGTGCCGGCAAATCCTCAGCGGCCTGCTGTACCTGCACAGCCACGATCCGCCCATCATCCACCGGGACCTCAAGTGTGACAACATTTTCGTGAACGGCAACCAGGGCGAGGTCAAGATCGGCGACCTCGGCCTCGCCGCCATCCTCCGCAAGTCCCACGCCGTCCACTGCGTAGGTAAGCCGTCTGATTAGCTAACTAGTCCCGAAGGATGTTCTCCTATCCCAATGGCGATAGTTTTGTGGAAATTTCATGGGGGTGGAGGTGTCGGATTGTTTGGCCAGGCACGCCAGAGTTCATGGCGCCGGAGGTGTACGAGGAGGAGTACAACGAGCTGGTGGACATATACTCGTTTGGGATGTGCGTGCTCGAGATGGTCACCTTCGAGTACCCGTACAGCGAGTGCACGAACCCGGTGCAGATCTACAAGAAAGTGATCTCTGTAAGAAGTGCCTCGTGGATACTTTTAGCCATTCGTGGCACTTGTAATTCTGGTGTGTGGCTAGTTCGAAATGGTTTTGCTGATTTCAGCTAGTGGTTTGGCTGGTAGGGTACTAAGCCGGAAGCTTTGTACAAGGTGAAAGATCTGATGGTGAGGCAATTTGTCGAGAAGTGCCTGGCCACTGCATCCCGGAGGCTCCCGGCAAGAGAGCTGCTCAAGGACCCCTTCCTGCAGACCGATGATGTGCCTTTTTGTTCAGGGGATGGAGATTACAGCCCGACGAACAATTATATGCGGCAGCCTTCTTTGGGGCATGCTTATAGTAATGGATCCATGATGAGTAATGGGTTCCCAGAAAGCATCGACGAAGATACACCAGCAGAAGATAGATGGGATTGCGAGGATGATGACACTAAAGCTGATGGCATTGACCTGTTCAACGGGCACGAAGATGAGCCTCTTGGCAATGTGGATATCACAATCAAAGGAAGAAAAAGTGAGGATGGAGGCATCTTCCTCAGACTACGAATTGCAGATAACGATGGTACACACAATGTCTAATGCCTTAAACTCTTTGCTTGACTTCAATGTATGAAAATGTCAATTCAGATATTCTGCGAAAACTAATTTCTCATATTGCAGGGCGGGTACGAAACATCTATTTTCCGTTTGACATTGAGGCTGATACCGCATTAAGTGTTGCAACTGAGATGGTAGCTGAGCTGGATATAACTGACCATGAGGTTACTAGAATAGCTGAGATGATCGATGGTGAGGTTAGTGCATTGGTGCCAGATTGGAGGCCTGGTCCAGGCATAGAGGAAGCACCGGACACTACATGTTGCCATAACTGCGGATCCAATGTATCGTCATGTGGTTCACTTTTGGCCTACATGTCGTCAGCTGCTCGAGGTTGCCAATGTGCAGAGCTACATGGGCGGTTTGAGGAGATTACGTTCCATGCTGATGGAGAGCAGTCCCATTTGCAGGACTCTGGAGGCAGCTCTGATGATGGAGGTGGTCAAACTGAGCAATATGTCATAGACAAGGAGCCCATACACATGAATGGGTTTGTACAGATGGGTAGAAGAGGTCCTTCTGATCAGCTTTGCTTTAGTTCATTCCAAGAGCAGTCCTGCTCATCTAATCATTATGAGAACGACACTAACCATCAAACAAAAGGGGTTGACGTGAAGCATGGAGTAAAGATTGCCAAGTACAAAGCGCAGAAAATGGCACAGTTCAGGAGAGCTATTCATCCATCTCTGGACTTTGACAACTTAAATGGAGTAAGTAGGATGAAACGTTCACTGAGCAAGTTAGAGTCTTTTCATATTGGTAAGAAGCACAATTTCCACATACCGACCTGCGAGCGAAGCCCAGACACAAGAAACACCAATCAGCACCCTGCAGACACCCCGAATCCGGGAGCCCAGAGGGCCCGGCATTGTGAGGTCGATGCTGAGAGCTGTCCGGATTGCATATTTACAGCCAGAAGCTACTATGCCGGAGCTCAGTTGCCGACAAATCTCCCAAGAACAAAATCTGTACCCCTAAATGCTGTTGATGCCTGAAGTGCTTTCTTGCCGTGTAAATTCTAGAGGAGTGTACATTGTTTTCGTTCTTTTTGTATGCAATATGAAATATAGATGGTAGGCAACAGACTGAAATGTGACGGGTTTTCTGTGGATTAAGCCTGAGCTGTATGTAACTTTCTATATGTGAATCTAGAGGGGTTCATGTTAGGCTGGCGAGTGCATTCTGCTTCATTTGCTTCACTGGGTATCTCTAGTTTGGTAGTACTACTTTGACCATATTGGTATTGTCTCGAGAGATTCAATCTATGAAAGACCTACGTCTGTGTTGAGTTATGATCTGTTTCTGTACTGAGGGCTATGGTTATGGTCCAATAAAACAAAGCAGGATGGATTTTTCTGAGTTTTTGTTTTAAATGGCACTGTTTGCTGTCGAAATAGCAAATGTAGTATCCTCAGGAGAGAAAAGCCAAAAATGACACCGCGAACGCGTCGGCAGGTGACATGTGTCGTCTGATGCACGTCAGGCGCTCAGATCCCCTTGCCGCACCTTGGGCGCCTGGATCCCCCTTGCCGCGCCCCGGGCGCTGGGACCCTCTCTGCCGCCCGCGGGGCACCGGAATCCTGCCTCCCGAGTCGTCCCGTCGTCCGGTCGCCTCGTTGTTCCCCGCATGCCATGCCGTGGGTGATTGCAGGTGTGCTCCCGCGTGCCCCACATGTTGTCTTGTCGCACATCGTGTCTCCGTCGCCCTCACGGTCGATCGAGTGGTTTCCCGCGGCTATAAAACCTGTCGCGCATTGCTCTCATCGTCCACACCAACCATTTCGCTCTACGCAGAGAGAGAGAGAGAGAGAGAGAGAGAGAGAGAGAGAGAGGATTGAGCGAGCGAGAGGTAATACGATCGGCTAAAATTAGTTACGATTTCGTTGCCAATTTGAGATTGTTTAGTGGTCGTATTAGTAGAGAAAATTCGACATCAAACGAATATCTTCTAGAAGATGAATGTTTTCCGCATGCATTATGTTTATTAATTGTATAATTAGTGTTAAATTAACTTTTTCCAAAATGTTAATTTATTAGTACAAACTATTAAGGATTACGACAGGTTGTTAACTAGACACTGATTAGGCGACATAACTAGTCGTAAGTATTTAGTTGTAATGAATTTATTCATCATTAATTAGGCGTAAATAATTAGTCGTACTTAATTAGTGATAATTAATTAGTCATAATTAATCAGTCGTAATTAATTAGTCGTAACTAATTTAGTCGTAACTAATTATTCGTAATTAATTTAGTCGTAATTAATTAATCGTATGAATTAGTAGCATTTTTGCATAAATTTGGTAGTTTTTTTTATGCACTGAGTATGTTAAATTTGTACATAAGGATTACCGAAGTGTAGTTATTTTGGAGAGGTAGGGAAATATAGATTAAATAGTGCAACATGTTTATTTGATTGTGTACAGTAAAGAACAGTGAATTGCTCGTAACATGCATCTAAAGTGTTTTGGGTTGCTGTGGCTCTAGGTAATGTCCAACACGCAAGACTTGCTTGTTTTTTATGGCAACGATCTCGTACGGGGTGGACCAGATGGCCTTGGACATATCAAGATGCTAGTTTAAGGTGGTCCGGGCGGAGGGTTTGGATGCGATGAATATTCACGAGCTGATGAGTTGCATCCGAAGGGAGTTCGATATGGAGACAACAACAAAGAAGCTTATCATCGAGACGATCACCTACACAAATAGGGGAGGGTAGGGCGTATAGGAGTTACACAAGGTGAATGGTAGCGTTACATGGGTGAAAGTATCTAGGCCCTCAGATTTATTTTCGGTAATTAATGTCAATATTATGTTAAGAGACTAACATGTGTGCTAAGATGTGTTAAAGGTTAAGTCCCAATGATTTATTGATGACAAGGCTATTGGAAATGCGACTGTGATGAAAGATCAACATGGATCAAGACAAAGGTATTGAATAGCCTAAGGACCCTTTTAGAGCTTTTACCAGTCTCGGTGTTTGGAGAAAAGATTGGGTTTATAGGATAAACACCATACTATAAAGAGGGATCATGGCTAGTAACTTGAGAGACTACTTTTGTGCCAAAATGATCAATTAGGGCTCATGCATTGATTTGATTTGAGCTTCTGAAAAATTGTTTTGTAAATCGGTATGACCACTGGTGATATGCGGTACTACTGCAGGACGGTAGTACCGATATTTATATAATGGTACGTATTTTCTAGAGAACATGTTTTAAGTGTTTTTATTCTCTCTAAAAATTGGAACGACCGCATTTTAACCACGGTACTATCACAGGTCGGTAGTATCGATATTTATATAGCAGTACGTATATTACAAAGAGTGTGTTTTTGGGAGTTTAGATCTCCCTTGAGAATCGGTATGACCGCATGATCTAAGCAGTACTACTAGGGTGCGGTAGTACCGATATTTTAATGGCAGTACGTGTTTTCCAGATAAGGTGATTTTCCGAGATTTCTTGAGCTCTGGAAATGAGTAGTTCTGTTCTAGCCGAGCGGTATTATCGCGCTGCGGTAGTACCGATTTGTAGTTGGTGGTAGTACCACAACTTTATTTTGTAACGGCTAGTTCAGAACATTAAATGCAACTGTTCCGACCGTTATACCGAAAATCGATAGTATCGGGTTTGAACAGCGGTACTACCGCAAATCCTGATTTGTTTTTCATGAAAGTGGTTGTAACAGCTAGATTTGTTTGTGAGGGGTATAAATACCCCCCCACCTGCCTTCCAGCAGTAACTCTTGAGATCATTGAGCATTACTCTCTTGTATTGAACTCTCTTGAGCTCATTTACATTCTTCAACTACTCATTTGCATTGATTTCTCATTCTTGAGGTAGTTGAGAGCACTGGAGTGCATTGATTCATTAGTTGATCATTTAGGCACTTGTAGTTCCTCAAGCAAAACTCGTGATCTATTACCCTTGGTGCTTGTCGGCACCTAGATGGCTTTGAGGAAGAATTTGCGCGGTGAGCTCTTCAAGGAGATTGCGAAGGGTCCCGGCAAGATTGTGATTGGTGTTGTGCTCACTAACTCCAGAGTGGAGGAAGAGCAACTCTAGTGATTGAGGGGTGAGGCTTAATTCGTGGAGCCGGCTTGATTCTTTCAAGTTTCCTCAACGTGGACTAGTGAAGACCGGCAGGTCTTCGATACCACGGGAAAAACTTCATTGTCTCCATTGTGGTTTATTCTTATCTTTACTACTTCCGTATTTACATTTCTAGCAATTTACTTGTGTAGAATTGCCTAGTTAGAATTGTATCTAGTCTTGACATACGTTCTTATTTTGTCTTAAAAAGTTTAGTAGTTCCTTAATTACATTTTTGCTAGGAAGCTTTGTTAAGACAATCTTACTTAAAATTATTAATTAGTCAAATAGTTTAAAAAATCTCCTATTCACCCCTTGTCGACGATCGAATCGCCGATCTTATGAAAATGAAAGAGGAAAATGACGTGAAATATCCTGGGATGGAATGGGGGCCGCTCTTTATTGATATGAACTGGATTTACAAGACCTGACTAGGCACTACCCTAAATACACTGAATGTGAGGAATGTTTAACTAAGTAATCAGGCTTAGACTTTAAGTCTAAGACTGACTATCTTGCTTCTAATTCCACCGCTTAGACTTCTGTGTTTGTCTTCTCCTATTCTATTGTTTTTCGTCTCTTGTCCCTTCGTCCCTTCGTCTTTTGCGCTCCACCCTTAAATAACTCCTGAAGAGGTGGCAGTTACTTCTGGAGAAGGCGTCCCTGGTGAAACGTTACGACTGGTCGGAACGGTAAGGCAGTTAACAATGTGCCAACTTCCTTGCGGTTGTCTGTGAGATGCTTAACCGTAGGGTAGTTAATTGTCAGTGTTTTAGGATTATATCATCGCACGGAATGGAACATATAACACGTGTTCCATTCATCATACGATAAGAAATGCCAGTTTATAGCTTTTCTGAGCAGCTACCTAGTCGGAGCCTAGGCACAAAGCCTTGTCCGACCAGGGTACCCATCGTGTAACCTCTCGAATCCTCACGACCAGTGAGGTCGTTAGCCTTAGGGGTTACGACCATGAAGACGTATGGTCTTTTATGTATTAAATTAATACATAGAGGTTTTAATCCTCGTCAGCTAGCCCCCGAACTTTAAATGAACAGGTCGTATGTATACCTTTATCAGATAAAGTCGTATCGGGCAGGCCCCCATTTAATGTCGTGATATACAAAGTGGTCCGTGTTTACTTTAAAGTTGAGAACTTGCCTTGGGAACCGAAGAGTTTTTCTGTCCGTTTGAACAAAAAAAAGAAGCTTTTGCCCGTTGAACTTTTGTGGGAAACTTCCGATCGTAATTAAAAGATTAGAAGCTATAAAATCCCCATCGCCAGGCTTTTAGAATTTTTACACTTCCAGATCCCCTTTTGATCCCCTTCAGCTTCTTGCCAAGAGAAATCCTTTAGACTCCTTTCTTGTTCTTCCGACCACAAAGCCTCCTATGACCATACTCATCCTTAAGGATTTTCATCATGTCGGAGCAAATCACGAAGTGGTTGCCTTCGGAATTGAGCAAGAAAAAACTTGAGGCGTTGGAGAAAATCGGGATGCTTCCAAACAAGAATCTGATCAAATGGAGATCAGCGACCGGAGAGCACTTTCTGAGCCGCGAAGATGGGGAAATCCCCGTTTTCCTCGCCTACATTGAATGTCGGCTGAGATTACCGGTACACAAATTCCTCCTCCGCGTTCTTGAGTATTATGGGGTGGAACTGGTAAATTTGGTTCCGAATTCCATCGCCAATATCAGTATTTTCACCTATTTGTGTGAGGCATACCTGGGAGTGCCACCAAATTTGAGGCTCTTCAGGTATTTCTACCGAATGGTAGTGGGGAGATCCACGGCGACTCCCGGAGAATGTACATTACGCCTTCACGACGGGAAGGCCGATGAGTACATCCATATGTACTAGAAATCCTCGTGGTCGTCACGAAAGAAGAACTGGTTCTACATGACGGTTACGAGAGACGATGGCCTCTACTTCGCCGGAATTAGAGCAAATGAAAACCCCAAGTGGAGGAAGACCGTGGAGAAGGTAGGGGTGGTTGGAAGATGGGTGGATGCCATCCACGACCTGCGAGTCAAGGGCTTGACCTTCTGGCATGTGGTGATGGATTTCACCAAGCGTTAGATTAGCCCTCTGAAGCTTCGGACTCATTCCCTGCTTTGGTCCATTGGTCGTGATGAAGCTATCTCAGGAGGTGCTAAGTCTTTGAGATAAACTCCGACCAGTATTTTTTTATTTGATTAATGTACTACCTTAAAACCTGTCCATGTTTTGTTTTCTCTCCTTTTCTTTTAAAGGTCTTTCCCCTGAGGAAATTAGAGAGCGGATCAGGTTGATCTATGCAAGGGAGCTTGGAGAGAAGGCTGGATTCCCTGAGATCTTGGCCATAGTTCCTGCTGAAGAGAAACTGGCAAGGCTTAAGGTAGATAATCAAAAATTCATTTTATCATGTATATATATTCTCCGATCAAATTTTTGATCATGCTCTATTTTTGTAGTCGGTCGGATTGCGAATCACACAAACTGGTGAGGATCAACATCCCACCGTGGTTCCGACTGACTCGTGCCCAGATACACTGGAAGAAGATGAATCTCCCGAGGTAATAGAACACTTCAGATGGATATATATGCAGCTCAGATAAAAGATTTCATCACCTAACTAAATTCGTTTTGTGATTTAGGTGGAGAAGGCTGAAAGCCAGCAGTGCTTGACTGCGGAGGCCATAGACCCCAGACCGATCGTTCATGATCGGACAGTTGTTACTGAAACAACTGGTCTGGAGATTGGTGAAACCACTCCGTCCGACCAGATGGTCAGGGACGCAACCCTTGACAAACTAATCGAGGACATCGCATCGGACATCTTGTTTGAGGATGCAACGGATTTGACCAACCCTGCCGGTTCGGAACCGGCAAAATCGGAAGAAAAGAAAAGGAAGGGTGACGGCACAGAGTTTACTCTTCCGCGCTTTAAAGTCAAATCTCGAAAACTAACTAGGTATGCACAAATGAAAGTGGTCGTATAAGCGCATACCTCTAATAATTTCTTGATGATTTGATGTTTTGAACTTCCCTTCTTCGCTTTGCATAGGTCTTCGGGTGTTCCAGTTGTTTCCGACTGGACTCCTCTTGAGGACCAGGCACTCGTGGAGGTCCCCGACCAGAATGCTTCCCAGGATAGAGCTCCTGAGAAAAAAGTGGTCGAAGAAGCCCCCGAGCAGGTGTCAAGGCCAACATTTGAGCTGGACCCATCGGTGGTTCTTTGTGCAGTATCTGGTCGAGAACTTTGCTGTGATCGGAGGACTGACCAGTGAATTAAGGACTTGGAGAAAAAACATTCCGAGTTGGAAAGTAAGAACTTTCCACTTTAACCCTCTTTTTTTTCTTTCTTCGTTACTTTGCTCTTCTCTAATTATTCTCCCTTATCGTATTCGATAGATTTGGAGAAAATAAAAGAAGAGATCGTGACTGAAAAAGCTAGGACAGCTCTGCTTGAAGAAGAAATTAAAGTTAGGAACCGGTCGATCGCCGAAGCGACGACCAGCAATGAAACACTTAACAAAAGAATTGAAGGTAATAGGTCGTAAACTTGACTTATTATCTTCCTCCAATCATGTTTGTGCTTATCACCTGTTTTACTCTTGTAGAGCAAAAACAAGCTTTGGACAAAACAGAGAAGACTCTGAAATTTGAGCAGGATAAGGAGGCAGCTCTTGTGCAAAGTATTGATCAAAAGATTCTATTTTTGAACAAGATGATCTTTGATATGGGATCGGGATCAAGTCTGCCTACTTTAAGAGATCCAATAGAGAAAATAAACTACTTGGGTCAACTTCTAGAGGATCTTAAAAATCTGCTCAAGACTACTCGAAAAAACTATGCCCAGACTATGAAAGCAGACGTTGCTAGTGGAGTTAGTTTTGCTTTGGCAAAACTGAAGGCTTCCGGCCCCTCCATTAATCTCTAAGCTATTGAAGATGACTTCAACTGCCTACCTGACGAGGCGACCAAATTCATGGAAGAACTCAAGCCACTCGGAGACAAAGTTGTAGAGGAGATGGAGGTCGGATCTCCACCAAGCAGTAATTAGTTTGGAAATATTTCTAGAGTAGGCCCCTGCAAATGTAAAAATATTGAATATGTATAAAACTTACCTTTTATGTTGTTAACAATGCTTTTGTTTATCCTGTTGACTTTTAAAATTCTCATATATTTCCTAGTTTCTAACGCTTTATAGTAGAAGAACTTTACTATACAAGCGTGTAGCCAAGAAAGAGAATGAAAGTCGAAACCATTTTTTTAAGGTATGTGCTGATGTTAAGACAAAACTGATCGTTGTAATACTAGGAAATCACTGTAGTCGGAACTAGCGTATGATTCGACTAGTTATAGATCCTTGCTTGTCATAATCGAAATACCAATCAAAAATTATATATGGTCGGAAAAAAGACCTTGTTGTATTTGACATAAGAAGAAATGAAAAAATGTATGCAACAAATTATAAGTGAACTTTGTTTACATCTATTATCCCAAAGTCTGGTCGGAAGGAATATTTAGACCTGAAGTCATATAACATATTTCATGAAATGTGTTCAAGCTCTTTATCCGACTGGTAGCGATGATCATAAGAAAAGAACCGTCACTAGGAAGCTCCTTCCAGTGGGCAGAACCACGTGCGAAAAAAGAGAGACTTCGACTAGGAGGCTTTCCGTGTCCCGACCAGTAGCTAGACAAGAGCAAAGCAGAATCTTGAAATAATGAAATATAATCTTCATAATCTTGAGCATATCATTCAGTATATAAAGTTATTTTGTATGATGCTCTGATTACTCATATATTTCTTTAAGAAAAGAATGTTGTCGCGCGTGGGAATCATTTAGAGAATGCTCACGACTAGGACCAATACAGCGTATGACATAGAAGTCGTTGCCATAGAGTAACAGAGATCCTTGAAAAAGGATGTCGGAGAGAAGATTGTCTTCTCAGGCAGCTTTAAATTAACAATAATGAATGACGAGTATAGGTGTATATATATATATATATATATATATATATATATATATATATATATATATATATATATATATATATATATATATATATATATAAAAAGCAAGGTTACTCTTCTTAATAAATAAATGAATTTATTGAAATTGAAAGAAATGTAAAATAATTAAATATAGAACTTACATAATTGATCAATGTTCCAAGAATTTGACAAAATTTGCCCATCGAGACATAGCTAGTCGCATGCGGAACACGGTCTGTAACCCGACCACAGTGTAAGGACCTTCCCACTTGGGAGAAAGTTTATTACGATTTGCTTGATACTGAATTTTTCTGAGAACCAGATCACCTATAGTAAGGCTGCGAGGTTGCACTTTACGACTATGGTACATTCGTATGGCTTGTTGATAGACTGCTGATCGTACAAGGGCTTGGTTTCGTCGTTCTTCAAGGAAATTATGTTCAATCGCACACTGCGGATCGAAGAGGTAAGTTATGTTCAATTTGCGTCCTGATTATTGATTTGGCCTTACGTTCTAATAACATTATTCCATCTTCCAACCCGTCTTGCAGTATAGGACTACCTTCGGGACCGGCAGCGCCCACGGGTCTACAGGAGACAAGGGGAAGGCATCGATGGACTGTTAAGACTAGCTTCATTCCGATCCACCTTTTTCCCCTATTCTAGAAAGGCGCACATGTATCCTAGGCGTAGATTGGTTTGATGATTCGTGCATGTTGTCGTTTCTAATGCATGTAACCAAACCATGTGCGCCATATAATTTGCAAGTATATGAAGTCTTTCAAATTTAATTCCAAAATATTTGGTCTATTTTAAATTTCGTTCTCTTTACCGAAAGGAATCAATTATGTAAACACTACAATCGTGACAACAGGGCACGTGCCAACCCTAAACCCAAACATTTTAGTCATTGCGCTCCAAAGGGGGGCTATTTTTGCTATTGTGGCACCAAACAGTGCCAAATAAGGCAAAAACTCGCCTTCCAAAGAGGGCACATGAAATCATGTGCTTTCCTTATATGTCCGACTTTCTATGTATTATCACTTGTACCAAAAATTATCCAATTTGCACCATATTTGTTTTGTATTTCCTTGTATAGCTTGTACACACTGTACTCCATTTATACGAGCAAATCAGTAAACAATCAGCGGGCAATATAGGGAGATAGTGAGGCGACCGGTGCCGGGACGGCTCGGCAGGCGGGGGAGGGTCGGGGGTTCGGGCGCTCGAGGCACGACAGGGGAGGATCCGGGTGGTGGACGAGCGGTAAGCTGTCGTCTGCTGGTGTGTTCATGGTGCTATTTTTTACATTTGCTATTTTGACCGTAAATAATGTTATTTTAGCCTAAAACTCGATTTTTCATATCTTCAGATATGGCAATGTCTTCTTGTTAGTTAATTAGGCAGAAAGCAGGATGGCAAAAAAGGAAAGTGGCTGAGCTGTGAATCGTATGACTAAAAATTAGGAGCTGGAACTCTGTCCTAAACAGCTCAGTACATGACATCTATGAAATAGACATCTATCTTTCCTAGCTACAGTAGAATATATCAAAGCTGTATCAAAGGTACCGACATGCCAGCTTACTGCATACGAATTTGCCAGCTTACTTCATGGATGCTGCACTATACTAATCAATTGATCCTTCCATCACGGCACTGCATCCTACTTGGTTGGCATTTGGCAGCCCCACACTACACACGACAGAAGTTTTTTTTTTGAATGAAATCGGCAGAAGGATTGCCCGTTATATTAATAAAGACAGAGCGTGACCGCAAGGGGTCAGAGTTAAAAGAAACAAGGCTTAATTACAGAGAAATGAAACACTCTAAAGATTTAGCTCTCACAAGGAACCACGCTCTTCCCTCCTCCTTAATCTTGGCTAGGAGATCGAGGGGCGCTGTAGCTCACACGACAGATGTTTTGTTTCTCTTCCTCTCTCTCTCCCTTTCTTCACCTTAAAAACGACACATTAAACAAGAACAAAACAGAGATAGAGAGATGATAAGAGTATAGACAGATATTTGATCTTCACAGGAGTTCATCATGTAGTTAGTGATGTGATTAGATCGAGATTTTGGCAGTTACAAGAGGGAGGTTCGTCCGAAGACGAGGATATCATCTTGGTAGAAGTAGTAGTTGAATCGAAGATCGTTATTCAAGTGGTCAATCTTACCGGTGACTTTCCGATATCCTCTCAGGGTAATGGAATTCAATCACCCATCTCATCTAGTTTTTGAAGATCCTTGCAGGTAGGTGGCAGGGGAGACTTTGGCCAAGGATCTTTATCAACAACTTCAAATGACCTGCTTTTTGACGATGCCATTGCGGTGGGGTATTCTCTAGCTGAACTTCGCAAGGTAGGGATTTCGCCAGGACAGAGTGTGCGGATCATTGATGCCGGCCGACCCTGGTAGGGGCCTGCTCCGCCACCACATTTGTTGCCTCCGGTGACTGTGGGTGACTCCCTTGATCGTGCTTGCCATTGTGATCAGATCCGATTGGGGAGCCGAGGCCATCGAGCGACAGTTATGCAAAAACTTCTGCCCGTTCAAACCCCATTTGATGTCACGGTACATAGACCGGGTCACTCGACAACATGTTTGCCTACAGCCTTTTCTGGTTCGGATTAGTCCCACGGTCACTCAACGGCCTGTTTGCCTACAACCTTTTCTAGCTCAGAACAAGCCCACAAGCGAGGGCTCCCATGGTTACGAAGGGTGTTTCATCAAAACTGGAGACGCGATCGGCAAAACCCTAAACAGATCTCTTCGGGCGGCTGGTCTGGGACAGCGACCGGCGATCGATGCTCTTTCGTTGAAGTTACTCTATTGAGTAGCGACATGGAATTTGGCCGTGGCCGTGGATGCGTAGGTGGCCATCGAAAGGAGGCCACGAAGGTCCCTATTGACGGCATGGAAGTTGGACGTGGAAGTGCATGCGGCCAGAGAAAGGAAGCTGTGATTCCAATGGACTGCATGGAGCTTGGACGTGGATGTGCTTGTGGCCAAAAGGAGGATGTGAATGTCTCATTGGTCGGCTTCGACGGTGGGTGGCCAGAGAAAGGAGGCTGTGAACGTCCCATTTGTAGGCTTCGGCGGTGGACCTGGTTCGGACAACGCTGGTGTTGGTGGGCAGTTCGGCGGTGCTGGTGGACAGTTCTCCGTCAACGGGGGTGCTAGTGGCCAGGCTGCTGGGCCTAGAGGAGTTATTGGCGGGCAGGGAGGCTTCCCAGTCATTGGTTCTAGCGAAAAGTCATCTGCTAATCTGTGTCATCCTTGGGCTTCCGGCAATGACCGCGGGAGGTTTGGAGATGACAATTTCAGAGGCCGAGGATATGGCCGGTTTGGTGGGGGCAATCATCCTCGGGTAAACACTGGTTCCGCAGGTGTGGTTTTCAACTTAATTTGCTTTCGGTGTAAAGGAAAGGAACATAGAGTTGCCAGTTGTAGAGAAAATTTATTCTGTGATATTTGTGAGGGCACTGACCATTTAGCAAATAAGTGTCCGTTGTTGTTGTTGCCGAGACCTATTGCTAATTTGTGTGGATTCGATGCTGATGGGTTAAGGTTTTACCAAATCCCATCCTTTGGGATGAAGTTGAAGAAGGAAAAATAATAAGACGGGACTCGTGCGGATCACTGGCGATCAACTTTCTGAAGACCTTCTGATTGCTGAACTATAAAGATTAATTCCAATGAATTGGCAGCCACAGGTGGAGGTACAGAGTGAAAATGTGTTTTTGGTTCATTTTTCAACTAGGCTTGATATGCTTCACATGGCGGCTATTGGTGATGTAGATGTGAAGGAGCATACGGTGGTGTTGCAATTTACTGAATGGAATGTGAAACCTAAGCCTAAATATCAGCTTCAGAGAGTGTGGGTTCAGATTCTAGGAGTACCTTTTGAAGTCCGTGATTTCCTAAGCCTTTGTGCTATAGGATATCGATCATTGGTATAGCAATAGGAGTGGACATGGATAAGGTCTGTAAGAATGATTTGGTCCGTATGCTGGTGGGTGTTCTGGATATAGATGGCATACCATCTAGTGTTGAGATTGTGGTTGGTGAATATGTCTTATGATTTTTTTTTCAAAGTCGAAGATACTGCAGTGGATTTTGTTGATGAAGGTATTGGTCGGAGAGAGGACCATGAGGGGGAGTACATCATCTGCTCTTGAAAATCGCAAGGAACATTCTACCTCAATTACTAAGGGGTCTACGATGGAGATTTCAGCTTCGGATGTCGTCTGGGTAACATTGAGGGCGGTCAGGAAGGAGCATAAGGATGATGCGAGTGCTTTGAGCACTCAGGGGCATGGTTCGGCTGCTGCCTTGTATGGTTTAATCTCAGCACAACAGGTTGATGTTACAACTGTTGGGGTGCTACCGGGTGCAAGCTTGTATGGTTTAATTTCAGCACAACAGCTTGATGTTGCAGCTGCTGGGGTGCTGTCAGGTGCAAGCTTGGCGGCAGATGATGTTGTGATGGCTAAAAAGGAGCCGGATGATGCTGAGAATAGGACCATGGGGCAGATTGTTGCCTCGCCTGTAGTAATGCTGAGCGACAAATCCATGGTTGGGACGGTCGAGGTTACCACTGCTGATCAAGTCATAGCCCCGCATGTTGAGGCAGTGATGAGCAGCAAGGTGGCCTTAAGACGTACAGCCTCAGTTGGAGATATTCGGCCGGTGTTGGTTGCTGTGGTTGATCCAGTGGAGCGTAGGCAAAGTAAACGAATCAAGAAGCAACAGTCAGGTGATGGGGGCCTTCTTGACCTCCTCAAGAAGGCTGCGCGGTATGCTGAAATTCGTAATCTAGAATTTGATCCAAGTAAGTCTCACAATAAAATTTCCATTTTGTCTTTTTCTGATGATCAAGTTATTGAAAAAGTTGCTAGCATCGGGATTTCTTTAGGCGAAGATAGTATGCAGATTGCTAGTTTTATTAAAAGTATTAAGAATCTCGAAGTCAGTAGGCTAAAACATAATGGAATTGTATATGCTGAAGAGTTAGAGGATAAGGATCAAGATTGCATTGATATCTCAGTCCTTAACCAGTTATGTAGTGATCTAGATAATGATTATTTGGAGGACGACCACTCTAATTTTACTTTGGTAAGAAAGAAAAAGAGAAGGTCTAGCTCTGGAAAGAAGAAAGAGAGAAATTATCAAACAAGGCCAATCAAATTAAAGATAAATGAAAGGTCTTTTTTTTGGAATAGCAGAGGTCTGGAAGACTTAGCTAAACATCGTTACATATGTGAAGCGGTTAAGGAGCAACAATTAGGCTTTGTGGCTATTCTTGAAATTGGTACAAAAGACTTTTCAGTGTCTAGGCTTAATCATCTTTGTGGTGGACGGAACTTTTTGTGGCATATTTCCTCGCCACAAGGGCGGTCGGGAGGTATCCTGTTAGGGGTAGACTCTCGGGTTTACGATATTGGTTCTATAGATGCTGGTGATTTTTATGTAAAGTTTCATTTAAAAAATAGAGATGATGATTTCCAATGAGTTCTTATGGCTATTTACGATATAGCTCAACCTCAATTCAAAGAGAAGTTCCTTATGGAACTGGTTCATGCCTGTAGGAAAGAGTCACTTCCCATTTTAGTTGGGGGTGACTTTAATATCATCAAGCATATGGGCGAAAAAATAATGATAATTTTGATGCTCGATGACCTTTCTTGTTTAATGTTGTGATTAATAATTTGGATTTAAGAGAAATTGAGTTATCTAGTAAACAGTATACTTGGGCCAACTCGTTAGATAACCCAACTTTTGAAAAACTGGATAGAGTGTTAATGAGTACAGACTGGGAACAAAATTTTTCATTGGCCACCGTCAGTGCTCTTGAAAGGTCTCTGTCTAACTATACACCGTTGCTTTTAAATATGGGAGTAGCGTCTTATAGTGGGAATCAACCTTTATTTAAATTTGAATTAGGTTGGTTGTGTAGAGAGGGTTTTAGGGAGTTGGTGACTAATGTGTGGAATAAGGAAAATAGAGGCCGTTTTGTATTACAAATTTGGCAATGTAAAGTTAGATCTCTTAGAAAATTTCTTTGGGGTTGGGCTAAGCATACAAGTGGGACTTATAAAAAGGGGGAAAAAACTCAACTTGATCATTGATGAGCTAGATAAAAAAGCTGAGCTTTGGAGGTTGTCTGATGAAGACATTAATCTTAAAAGATTAGCTAATGAGAGATTGACACATCTTCTAAGAGAGGAAGAACTTAAGTGGTACCAAAGATCCAAAGAGAAATTTCTCTTAGAGGGAGACAGAAATACACGTTTCTATCACTTGATCGCGAATGGCAAGCATAGAAGACAAAGAATATTTTAGCTTGAACAAGAGGAGGGGATCATTCGCGGTGATGTACAATTAAAACAATATATTATCAATTTTTATAAATGTCTTTTTGGATCGTCCGAAGTCAATTATTTATCCATGATTGATGCTCTCCGTAATGATATACCTCAAGTTTCCGATGCTAAAAAAAATTGCCTTGTAGAGCCGTTCACCAAGAAGGAGATGAAAGAAGCAATTTTCCAAATGGATCATAACAAAGCACCTGGGCCAAATGGTTTCCCAGCTGAGTTTTATCAGGTGTTTTGGAAAGTCATCAAAAATGATATGATGGCCATGTTTTGTGACTTTCATAGTTGGTCTTTGCCTCTTTATAGCTTGAATTTTGGGATCATTACATTGCTTCCCAAAAAAAGGATACTAAGCAAATTCAGCAGTATAGACCTATTTGTCTTCTTAATGTTAGTTTTAAAGTGTTTACTAAAGTAGCCACTATTAGAATTTTCGGTGTTGCTCAGAAGATTGTTAGATCATCCCAGTCGGCGTTTATGCAGGGAAAATTTATTCTTGATGGAGTTGTTATCCTACATGAAACTATTCATGAGCTTCATAAAAAACTAGATGGGATTGTGTTCAAGGTCGATTTTGAAAAAGATTACGACAAAGTAAAATGACCGTTTTTAATCCAAACTTTGAGAATGAAAGGCTTTTCCACTAAGTAGTGCTCTTGAGTAGAAAGTTTCGTTAAGGGAGGGAGTGTTGTAATAAAAGTCAATGATGATATTGGTTCCTTTTTTTCAAACCCGGAAGGGTCTTAGACAAAGCGATTCTATGTTCCCAATTCTTTTTAATATTGTTGTGGATATGCTTGCCATCTTTATTTCAAGAGCTCAAGAAGTAGGTCTCATTTCAGGGGTAGTTCCTCACTTGGTTGATGATGGGTTGTCAATTTTGCAATATGCTGATGACACAATACTCTTTTTAAATCATGATATCGAACAAGCCAAAAATCTCAAACTTATTTTATGTGTCTTTGAACAATTATCGGGTTTAAAGATTAATTTTCATAAGAGTGAGATTTCTTGTTTTGGCACTAGCAAAGATGTTGAAGCGCAGTATACACAGTTTTTTGATTGTGAAGTAGGTACCATCCCTTTTAGACACTTAGGTATTCCAATTCATTTCAGAAAATTAAGGAATAGTGATTGAAAAGGGGTGGAAGATAGAGTTGAAAAGAAGCTTAGTAGTTGGAAAGGAAAGAACTTGTTTGTTGGTGGATGGTTGGTTACTTATTAACTCGGTGCTAAGAAGTTCTCTAAAGACTAGATTTTTATAGATCTCCTTTTTTTTCAGAGTGACAGTCACAAAAGAAAATATAGGCTTGCTAAATGGAGTATAGTGTGTACACCCAAAGAGCAGGGCGGTCTAAGCATTCAAAACTTAGACACAAAAAATAAAAGTTTACTGGGGAAATAGTTGTTTAAATTGCTTAATGGAGAAGGGGTATGGCAGACATTACTTACACGAAAATATTTATGGGAGAAGAGACTTTCGCAGGTGGGTAATAAGCTAGGGATTTCCTATTTCTGGTCGGGTCTAATAAAATTAAAGAGCACTTTTTTCGCTTTGGTTCGTTCCAGATTAAAAACAGAATGTAAACTAGGTTCTGGGAAGATATTTGGTTAGAGGATCCTCCGCTGAAAAGTCAATATCCAATTCTTTATAATGTGGTAAGGAAAAAGGATGATACAGTGACGAATATTCTGAGGTCGGTTCCTTTAAATGTTTCTTTTCGAAGACCTATTATTGGTCTAAGTTACAGACTTGGAATGAGTTAATTCGGAGAATTGCTAATTTACAATTGAGTTCTCCAAAAGATGTTTTCAGATGGAATTTGAATAAGTCTAGACTTTTTTGGGTAAAGTATTTATATGAGATACTAATTGGAAACTATCGAGCCCCATTAGGAATTTTTGTTGGTTCATTAAAATTCCATTAAAAGTGAAGATATTTCTTTGGTATCTCAAAAAAGGGTAGTTTTAACTAAAAATAATCTACTAAAAAGAAACCGGAGGGGAAGCCAAAAATGTTGTTTCTGTAATGAAGTGGAAACAATTCGGCAGTATCTTTTTATTGATTGCCCCTTTTCACGTTTTGCATGGCGGATTGTTCAATGTGCGTTTAATCTATCTTATTCTGTGAGTATAGCCAACATGTTTGGGAATTAGTTAGCTGGTATTCCACAAATTTTAAAGACAACTCCTAGTGGGAACTAATGCCTTATGTTGGTCTATTTGGTTATGTCGGAATGATATATCGGAACGATATTGTTTTTGAGAAAAAGATTTTCACTAATTCCTTACAGGTTATCTTAAAGAGTGGGCACTGGCTGAGGACGTAGGCAATTTTGCAGAAACCAGCTTAAAAGGAGTCCTTGTTGGCCGAAAACGCCAGGTTGGAGTTTGTAGCGAAACAAATTTTCAACATTCATAGGTGGCAGTTTAGTCATAGTGTTTGTAATGATCGTATTTAATTATCAGTCTTCTTTTGATTGTAAGGCTCTGAGGTACATTTAATGCTTTTGGTATTGCTGGTACTTTTAACTTTAGAATAAATAGAACTGTGTGTATCTTTGATACTGAGATCTTAAAAAAAAAACTCTTCTATTATCTTAAAAAAAAGAACGGAACCTCTTACAGAAACTTCTTGCGTTCGTACCATTTCTTTGTAGAGAAGTGAGCAACGGATGCTCACCATACGCTGCTTGATAATTCTGACTTGCTAAATGGCTAAAGGTGATGCTGCCATTGGTTCACATCTTGACTCTTGACAGGCCTACCAGCTCGGCTTGCCGGAGCAGGACAAAGGGGGCCATCTCCACAAATGGATGACTTATGGAGAAAACTTGATGTTATCTGGGGCTCTAGAATTATTATTATTTTTACTTCTCCCTCCCCAATGTCTGGCAAATGCCACGCGTTGCATTTAGATACCACTTTTCCAATACATGGTATCCTAAAGTGTGGTATCGTAGGCCTTTGATATAGAGTATTTACTAGTATTTCTACCTAGAATACTGTGTATGAGTGGTATCTAAATAAGATACCAGTCTGCTCTCTCTCTTCCTTAATTACAGTGCCACATCAGACTTTTGCCTATGTGGCAGTCTCAAGAAACTTGTCAAGGTGGAGCATTGGGACCAGCCTTAGATTCGTTCACGCTCGGTAGGATCTAGTTTTGCAAATTTAATACCGAAAAAACTATTTTTACAATTAAGACGGCAGCATAAGACCAAATAAAAAAAAACGTAGTGCTTCTAGACTTCTGTTGTAATGAAACGGGACTAAATGCGGAGTTTTGATGGTCGGATTTGAACCCCGGAGTTTTGATGGTCGGATTTAAACCCTGGTCTAAACTAGAATTCAACTAGTTAACCCATAATTCTCAGTGGGCTCCGTCTGAGATAGACAACTTTATGGTCATGAAAAGCGGTGATCAAACTGCGCGTCTGAAGATGAGTCAAAAGCGGCCGTTAAGGAACTCAATCCTGATAAAGTGACTACAAGTATAGCCTGGCAGCTCTGTAAAGGTAGGTTAGGATGCTTATACATTCAGATAAGCATTTCTTTTCAAAAGTAAATTCAGATAAGCATCAAGCACCAAGATAGGAGATGAAGGTGCCGTACAATGGACTTTAATGTGCCGTACAATAGGCTTTAATTTTCCATTGAATAATTGAGCTCATTGGTCCTGTACTCCTGACCCAAAGTTCATTTATTAGAAGGAAAACAGGGGACACCTCTCTTGCTTGGCCTCACGGGTGCATCTCATACTGCTGTGCTGACTAATGCTAAGTGTAGTACTACTATAATAGTATGTACTAAGTGTGACAAGTCTACTACATGCCCATCAGTTAATGTCACGCGACAAATATCACTCGATATGTCTTTGCCATGATTCAGTACCGGAAATACATTTGACAGGCTAAGTAGAACTATGTCAGCTTGGCGGCTGTTTGATTTGAGAAATGCACTGCACCCATTATAAAGCATGAGCCTAATGGCTTAACCTAACATCTTTTTGTAGCATGACCAATTAGCTTCGTGGTGGCAAAAGCATGTATAGGAGTAGACCATGAAAAGGCTACGACCTTATAAAAAAATGTAGATAAGTAGGTTGCTTTTTTGGGAAGAACTGACAGCTGAGTTGCTAGAGAAATCAGAAATGTAATAAGAGTCTATTGTCTATGCCTACACTTACGTTGTTTCCATTATCACCGAGTCTTTCTTTTTAGGGACGGAAAGGAGATTTGCATTTCGAGATAACAGGATAAGATCAGGGTAGAAAGAACCCTAGATGCAACTCCTCGTACAGTTATACCAGCCTGTTGTATTGGATCGACTCTTCACTGTCCAAATTCTGGAAAATTCACAAATAAACCTATCAAATGCTAACGAGCCTTTAGCCGCGCATGAGCGGATCCACGCATAGCTTAAGGGGTGCACAGGACGTCAGATTCGAGATTGTTTTATCTTATAAGAACTCACATGTGTATAGATGTGCACCCACAGTTTAAGCTCCGAGACTTCACATACATGTGGTTATATGTATGATAACCACCGATCAATTTCGTTTTAGATCCGTCACTATCTAGCATTAGCATCGACATTTAGCATGAACACCTATATCGATTTCATGATGCGTTTGAATATCTATAATTCAATCGTGAGGGATACTTAATCTTCCCTTGTTCTTATCTCTTGGGTACGTGTGCTGTACAAAGCAGCTTTCTGAAAAAGTTGCCTCGTCACTCATCACTTATTCATGCCTCAAAGCAGCGTGCATGCATGCTGACACGATTGGCCGTAAACTTTAGACCCATGCATTTAGTGGCGAGGGTGACCGGATGATCTCGTTGCCCAGCTCCAACGGCGAAGAAAACCTTAGGGCATCTCCAACGGTACATTTATGATCGTCTTTACTACGTTAACAAAATTTTACGTGAAGGAAAGAGCGGGAAGAAAGAGAGCTCAGGTCATCTCTTCCTGAAGAGAATGTCGTGCACGCGAAATAAGACATGATACATTAATCTACTCTAGTTGATATGTAGACCCGTTTTATAGAAAAAATATAAAATATAAATGTTGAAGAGTGTACCAGAGACTATCTATTGGAGATGTTGTCTTTAAAGATGATGTAGCATATGTTAGAGACAAGGTTATCTCTAACTATTGGAGATGCCCTTATGAAAGTATCAACTAATGGTTTTAATGAACCTCCTAAATATTAGGAGTAAAGTCCTAAACCTATAGTTGTAGCCAACAAGAAGGAGAAATATGGCCACTTATTCCTCAACATAGATATTAATGCTGTCTCGCAGCAGTTGTCTTGCACGAAACAAATTACAAAGATGGAAAAATGGGCCCTCCTCAACCTAAGCTTTTCCAAACAATGGGTGTCATCTGAATTGTAGATCCATTGTAGGTTCGATTGCCGAGCTATATCCCTTTCGACCATAGGACCATAGGTAATCACATGTGTAGACTGTCTAGCACTAGCTCTTCTAATTATTGCAAACATGTACACACATAGGGCAGCAACTAGACCAGCACCCATCGCAATTAGGAGTTGTCGTTTACGTGCCAAATCATCAATCTACGAACCAAATACATAACCAATATATCAGTATTCCATGATGGTGGTGTCACAATGTCATTGTAATCACAGTTGCATGCAGGAAGATTACATGCATGTATGCCATGGCTGCCACATCCTAAGGATGCTCCTCCAGTGGCATACCATCATCGACCGAGGATGCAATGCTCAGGAAAAAAAACTTGATGCTTCAGATTAAAATGAACAGCATCGCATATAGAGTACATGCATGTGATCAGAGCACTCTTTTCCTTATCATTTCAATAATTCACCAAACAAGAACTGAAATAAGCATGCAGATTACTAAGAATGACCGACAATAGGACTGTAATCAGGGAAAAGCAGGTGTAGTATGCAGATTACCAAGAATGACTAGAGCAGTTCATGGAACTAACAAGCGTGGATCATACGGAACACATAGCAAAAACATCAACCATGTCTCAGATCTGTAATTAACAAGTGTGGAATTAACTAAAGAAAGTACAGATCTAGGCATTCAATCATGCAAATATTCTTTTCCTTATCATTTCAACAAATCACCATGCAAGAACTAAAATAAGAATGCAGATCTAAGCCTACATAGCAAAAACAACGACTATGCCATACATCTGGAACTAACAAGGGTGGAATCAACTAAAACAACGACTATGCCTCAATTTGGAACTAAAAAGGGTGGAATCAACTAAAAAAAATTTATAGATCTAGATATTCTAGCAAGCAAGAAGTATAGATCTAGGTAGTTCATGGTCCAATGCAGGATCTCGGCTAGATCTACAAGATTCCATACATATCGAACAGATCAAAGAAAGGTAAACCTCTTGATCATCATAAAACTGAGGAGGGACATAACAAAGAAACTGAAGGAAACCGAAGGAACTGAACAGATCTACACAATTCCATGCCCATCGAACAGATCAAAGAACCCGAAGAAAGAAGAAAATCACAATATCAGCAATCTCCAAAGAAAGCGCACAACATGGGAGAGGGCGAGGAATAGGAGGAGAGGGGGCACCAGGGCCTTGCAATGTCGGGTACCCCCTGGACCACCGTCCGCCAATCAGAGAGCGGTGACAGCAATGATGATGAGTATGGCCTTGCGCCTTGCCTCTGGCCTTCGGACAGTGAGCCCGAGGGTCAAAGCGAGAGGACGTGAGAGCAAATGAGGAGGCGGTTGGACGTGAGAGCAAATAAAAATGAGGTAACCCTAGCACTCAAGACTGCACGCACATATGAAGTGGTGGGGAGTGCGGCTGCATCGCACGGGCCTGGCTCACAAGCGAAGGTCGCGAGGCATGTTTCCCTCAGGCTAGGCTCGGGGGAGCCTTTTGCACGCGCGTGGCCTGACCCGGACCACGGTATAGGCAACCAAACACAGCAAATCATGCATGCACAGATGCGAGCCAAGTTGACGCAGCGAATCAAACACACCCTACCTGACATCGATGCCTCGTCTAATTTGGACTTTGGAGTCTCTAATCTTGCAATGATGCTCCTTGCGCACGTGGATTTCCTTGGTTTGGTAAAACCGGCCAAAAGATTAAACAAGAAAATTTCTTCTTTCTTTGCAACAAAAACAAGAAATTTTTTACATGGCTACATCACCTAGTGAACTACTATCATGGTTCAGTTTCACGTGGATGCAAACATAAGGCGTATTTATAACATATCTCTCCATATAAAAGGAGGTAGAAAGGGGTTGAGGGGAGAGTGGCCATGTCACTGTTTTTTTATGTGCCGTTGGATTCTGCTTGGCTCGGCTGCGTCCGTCCGATAAGATTAGGCTTCCTTGGTACATGCTGCTCAACTCGCGACGCATGCTGGCTCAACTCGCTTCTTCCTCCTCCCCTCGCATACCACGCCATCTCAGTTCTGCTTTCCCCCGTTCCCCTCCCTCGCCTCCCACGACGGTCGCCTCCTAGATCATCATCGCGTCATCCCACACCTCCCACCATTCTTCTCTCCATAGAAGCAGCGGTAGCCACGCTTTCTCTTCACGGCCGAAGTCCTGGGGATGAGACGCCATGCCACCGCCTCACAACCCACCGTTCTCGTCTTCTCTTCCTACCCGCCTCCTCCCACGCCGACGGCGCCTGACACCACCGGGATCCCCGCCTCTTCGCCGCACCGTATCGAGCACGGCCGAGGCTACCACCGCTACTGCTACCACCATGCCCCCCTACGCCCTTGCTAGATCCCCCTCTGTCTCCACCGCCGAGGCCGAGCAAGAGAGCGTCGTCCGCGTCTACAGCTCCTACGGCTGCCCTGATGCGTGGCGCCTCCGCGTCTTTCTCCTCTACAAGGCGGCAGCGCCCGTGCACTTCACCCCCTCCGAGGTGGCCCCACTCGGTCGCTCCGTGCTCTGCCTCTCCATACCTGACCCGGACGTCTCCGGGCACGACGAAGCCGCTTGCGCTAAGTCGGCCTTCGCCGAGGGCAAGCCCAGCGTCGCGCCGTCCCGAAGCGGCCGTGGAAAGCAGCGTCGTGATGGCCGTAGTGGCGGAGAAGGTGGCCGAGTGGTGTGATCAAGCGAGACCTGCCGTGAAGCGGCATTTGGAGGGCATGGCGGAGATGGTGAAGAAGGCCAGGAAGGGGAGGGGCGTGGTGGAGGGCGCCGTGGTGAGGAGGGTGGGGAAATGGTACAGGGACGCCATGGAGGTGATGTTGGAGCACGCCAGGATGTAGGAGAAGGTTCTCTTCCCTGATATCCAGAGGTTTAGTTGAATCTTGGAGCACGCCAGGATGTTGGAGTACGCCAGGACATAGTTGAATCTTGGAAATAATACCACAGACTGGCCATTCCCAGCATTAGCAGGCCATGGTTTGGTAATTTTTACTCTCTTTCACTTGTATGGAAATTCAACTACATCTTTTTTTAGCCTCTTTAACTCTTTCAACTGCATGTTTGTTGGAACTCAGCTCTGCTCCAGATCATTGTGGGAAGTTCCTACTTTGGTACCTTGCCGATAACTCTGTCTATCTCCCACAATGAGCAAGGAATACAAGAAGTTCCTACTTGCATACCTCATCAACTATTTCAGATTTGCACACTTTATTGTAAACTATAGAGGTTTTTTTTTCTGATGCAATCTTGTAGGACTTTTCAATGAGTTACCCACTTGTTCAAGGGCATGGAAATTTTGGGTCAATAGATGTTGACCCCCTGCTGCAATGCGATACACAGAGTGTCGCTTGGATGTAGGTTTGGATCATTTAAATTTTGTTAAGTGAGCTAACATTCAATTTTTTTTATCTTGCCTTAGGTTCCACTTTCTTGATTTTTTTTCTTCTTCTTTAGGCTCATCTTTTGGAGTCTATTTCTTGTCGTCCTTTCGTACGCAGTAAGCATTCATGGTTAGACATCAGCCTGTGTGTTCAACATTATATGTCCACCTTTTGAAATTGCGACTTGACCATTTTTAAATTAGCTCTTCTAAATTTTTGTTTATATAACTTCTTTCCTGTTTCTTTACCTTTTTACAATATGGAAATATCTTATAACCCTTCTTTATTACTAACTGTATCTTGTGTGGTTTCCTTAAAAACCATTGTTCATTGATCTTTTTTTTCATTTATGTCCATGTTGCAACCTTTTTTTTGCGAGGAGTCCATGCTATAACTTAAGCTAATTGCTAAGAAACTATCTGGGGTATTTGCTTTTCTTGGTGTTTTTCCCTTTCATCCTTATAGAATGTTTAGATACCACTTTGTGTGAGATTTTTCTCCAAGAAAGGGCAATCATATATTTATTCATTGAAGTTTGAGGCTTGGTCCATTTAAGCCTCAAATTTTTGTAAGGAACCAATTAATCCTTCGCCATGCAATTTTTACAGGACAAAAGAAAATGCTTGCTAAGCACAGCTCTTATGCTATGGTGCTTCAGGTGCATGCTTAACAAAATACGGTTGTGCATTGTAGATTGAATGGGATATTTAGTAAAGTAACATTGACATTTTGGCATGTCAATTTAGCCAGAAAAGATGAACTCTGTCCAGTTTATCTTCTAATTTTTAATATATTTGAGTTAAATCTACATGAAAAGGTTGAACGATATATATCTATTATATTTGACTTGCCCTTTCATAGTGTACACCCATGTTTTAATAAATATGCAATTTAAAACATAAAATGTACAACTTTACTGTGCTAATGCACACCCTAAGCACCATAGGATTTTTTAAGGATTTTTTTTGAAGGAATTAAGCACCATAAGTTTGTTCTTATTAAGTAGTATACATCCTGAAGAAATGGACCTTGATAGATCAAAAGCTTTTTTTCTTTACCTTTTTAAAATATGGAAATATCTTATAACCATTCTTTATTACTAACTGTACCTTGTGTGGTTTCCTTAAAAACCATTGTTCATTGATCTTTTTTCATTTATGTCCATGTTGCAACCTTTTTTTGTGAGGAGTCCATGCTATAACTTAAGCTAATTGCTAAGAAACTATCTAGGGTATTTGCTTTTCTTGGTTTTTTTCCTTTCATCCTTATAGAATGTTTAGATACCACTTTGTGTGAGATTTTTCTCCAAGAAAGGGCAATCATATGTTCATTCATTGAAGTTTGAGGCTTGGTCCATTTAAGCCTCAAATTTTTGTAAGGAACCAATTAATCCTTCACCATGCAATTTTTACAGGACAAAAGAAAATGCTTGCTAAGCACAGCTCTTATGCTATGGTGCTTCGGGTGTATGCTTAACAAAATACGGTTGTGCATTGTAGATTGAGTGGGATATTTAGTAAAGTAACATTGACATTTTGGCATGTCAATTTAGCCAAAAAAGATGCACTCTGTCCAGTTTATCTTCTAATTTTTAATATATTTGAGTTAAATCTACATGAAAAGGTTGAACGACATGTATCTGTTATATTTGACTTGCCCTTTCATAATGTACACCCATGTTTTAATAAGTGTGCAATTCAAAACAAAAAATGTACTACTTTGCTGTACTAATGCACACCCTAAGCACCATAAGATTTTTTAATGATTTTTTTGAAGGAATTAAGCACCATAATTTTGTTCTTATTAAGCCGTATACATATCGAAGAAATGGACCTTGATAGATCAAAAGCTTTTTTATTCTAGTGCCTTCTAGAGTTTCTTTATTGTTCATTGATGTCAACTAAGAACACAAAAGAAGGGATTGCGAATCGGAAATAGACATCCAATTTTATGTTTCAGGTTTCATCCAATGCTTTTTATATGTATGTGCGACATGTGGACATTAATTTCTTCTAAGTGTTGGTAGTTAATCGATATTGTTTCCGTTTTCACCACAAAAACGATGGATCATCTTGTTATTTTGCGATCATTAATGAAGCCATGTTCCTAATCGATCCGGAGTCAATATGATATATCTTTTCGCTTCAGTTCTTTTGTGTCTTTTCTTTGTGTGTGTGTTTGTGGTTGTCAATTGGTTGTTCCTTTTTTTATCCATTTCATGCCACAGTTTGTCATTGGACATGTTTGACTTCGTCCCAAACTTTGATGATTCACAAAAAGAACCATCTCTATTGCCAGCCCGTGTTCCATCTCTATTGTTGAATGGATCTTCTGGAATTGCAAGATGAGTTCATTATGCTTTTAAGAATAAGTATCGCCCATTTGAACATTTATTTATGCCAAAAAATGTGATGCTCTGGTAGTAATTCTTTCTAATGTGTTATTGTCTCAGGTTGGAATGGCAACAAATATTCCTCCTCATAATCTTAGGGAACTTGTTGATGTACTTTATAATTCAAAACCCTGAAGCTACAGTAATTACTCTATCATTGTCTCCTTTTGTTCTTTAGCTGTTAATAGCCTCATAGTCCATAGCATGATGAATCCATAATATACACTTCTCACGATCGGCGGTGGCAAGTCTAAGGACTCAGCTGATGCCTGATAAACTTGTACCGGTAGAATTTGTTAAGATGAAGAGGGAGAGTGGAAATATGAATTGTTAGTTGTATTACAATAGTCTAATGGGCAATATATATATATATATATATATATGACGCCTGTTTCGTACTCTTAGGAGTATGTACTCCCACTTTCAATATACCACTTAAACACACATATTATACTTTTTTATCACTTTCAGTATACTTAAATACCAATTATAAGATACTCTAATGCAACTTGATTGAAAAAAAAATTCATTGGAGTCCTTTGTTTTTTTTTTTTTTGCTATATACCCTTTTTCATATATAAAAGAAGTATATACATAAATTTGGCTTTAAAAAGTGAACTTTAATGAAAATTTTATGAAACTCACTTTGAGGTATCTTATAATCATTATTGGAGTATGCTCAAATATATAATGAGGTATCATCATACGATTTAAATAGTATATGAGAAGGAGTACGACTCCCAAGAGTACCATACCATTTTCCTATATATATATATATATATATATATATATATATATATATATATATATATATATATATATATATATATATAGAGAGAGAGAGAGAGAGAGAGAGATATGTAGATGTTTTATTACCGTATGTTTAGATAAACTGAAGTCGTATTTTTTGAAAAAATGTCGGTTGTTCTTTGGTCCTAATCACAGTCTCGCGTCGTCGACTCCGCGCGCCAAGGCGTGCGACGGTTTCTAGTACTAGTAGCACGGCACGCGCCTTGGCATGCTGAGGATGTACGATCGGCGGTGGCAAGTCTAAGCACTCAGCTGATGCCTGATAATCTTGTACCGGTAGAATTTGTTAAGATGAAGAGGGAGAGTGGAAATATGAATTGTTAGTTGTATTACAATAGTCCAATGGGCAATATATATATATATGTAGATGTTTTATTACCGTATGTTTAGATAAACTGAAGTCATATTTTTTGAAAAATGTCGGTTGTTCTTTGATCCTAATCACAGTCTCGCATCGTCGACTCCGCGCGCCAAGGAGCGCGAGGGTTTCTAGTACTAGTAGCGCGGCACGCGCCTTGGCATGCTAAGGATGTATGAGATTACGTGTTTTAGGAATGCATGATCGATACATCTAAGAGAACTAAAAGGAAGAATTCTTTAATGATATCTTAATCCAACACTTTACAACATAATAGGATAACACAACCGTTGAGATAACAATAAACAACACACTAATATAGTTTAAGAGACTATCATAACATCTGTCTGTAGACACGCTTAGCCTCCTCCAGTTAGCCAACATGAACAGCGTAACATCAGTGTAAAAGGTGCATCCCTGGACTCTAATTTATTGGTTGGCCACTTATCTGCAGCCTAATCCTAATAGTGGACGAACACTGCCCTGTTCTGATCGGATTCAACTTCCTGGCATCCTGCACTGTTGACAACTACGTACTAATTTCCCACTGGATGCTGCTATGTGCTGCTGCTGCTATGGCACAACAATTGCAAGAAAACAAGGTAATTTAAATTGTACAATGACACAGTTCAGGCTAGCCCTAACAGATTATTCAATCAAGAACTGCTCCCAGGAACATAACATGTCTCGAGCTTTTAAAGCTGCTCTAAAATACAAATCAATTATATGCCCAACACAGTCCAACAACATCCAGTTCCATTGAATCCTATCAAATTAGTAATTTGAGTGCAATTCTATTTTATTACATGATATCTCGACCTAAGCCAATTGCAGGTATAAAAATAAGATTATGTGGTTGCATACTGTTTAAAGTAAGTCTACCAAATTTAAATCTTAACAAATTAAGAGACTAACTGACCAAGAACATCCTCTAAAACAAATTTAATTCAATTTCACAAAAAAAAAACAATGAATCAACAAGCAATCGTTGACCAACACAAATGAGCAATTCTACCATGTGAAAGCCAAACAATTTTTTTAGGAAAAAAAACTTGAACATCTAACCTTGACCGATGCATTTTGAATGTTCTTCGCATATAAAAGCTAGAATCTTTATATTGCCATATAATTCTGCTAAACCTAATTCAATTAACCAATGACACTTGAATCAAGAACCAGATCCAGAAACATATCCTCTGAAAGTAGTTCGAGCATCCAACACAACCAATCTAACAGGTACCAGTTCTAATGAAGAGTCCATTTCTACTAAAGGAGTGACGAACCATAACTAAAGAGCCAAAGATAACAATCGACAGAATGGATAAAAAATCCGAGCATCTTGAAATTGGAACAGACATACAAATCTCAAGGATACTGGAGCAGGAACGAATGAACGAACAGAACGGACAGCTTGCTTCGCCTGTAGGAGCATCGGCTCTAACCAAGAAGCAATTTTCAGCAGGAACAGCCATGGACAATAGCTTTGTGGTACAGTACAACACGCCATTGCCAAGAAAGCAAACTGCTTCAGATCAAGAAATCTCTCAACAGAGTGATTCTATTCAAGAAGGGAGGAGCAATTCGGAACAATCCCATGAGCTGGTCCCAGGACAACCAATCAGATCGAGCTCCATCCCCAATTCAACCTGGTAAACCCTCGCCGGCTCGAACCAATCCAATCCGATAAACCCCCAACCCAATCCAGCTACGAACAAGGCATCCCAAGAAAAAGGGGCGATACGGAGCATGGACAAGAACCCGCCTTGAACGTCCGAATTCTTCACTCCTACTAATCAAGAACGAGAGACCTACCTAACCAGCCCAAACCATAAGAACGTCTCAGGAATCCGAACGAACCAATTAGAATCGCCATTTTGAGCTTCGAGAAGAGAAGAGAGAGGGAGAAAAGGCGATTACCTCATCTGCGTAGCCTCGGTGGCCCTGGCGTGGGCTCTTGCGCCTCGAGGCGGTCGGCCTCCGCCCGCCGTTACTGCTCCGTCCCGAAGCACGCACACTGCCCCATCCTCTAAAAATAACATGGGGGGCGGGGGCCGGGCAGTGGCGGAATCAGAATTTTGACGATAGGGGTGCAAACTTAAGGCACATTCATTCTAACACAAGTTCAAATAACATAGTACATAAGTTTAAATATGTCAAATTACATGTTCGCACTATAACCAACATCACAAAAATATTTTTAGAAAATTACAACTTGATACGACGTTCCTTCATACTTTAAAAGCGATTGATGATAACATCATTACTAACTTATAGAAAAAATTCACGCTCAATGTATGTAACTAAACAACATTCAAGTATTGTTCGCCCATGCTATTTCTTAACTTATTCTTTACATGATTCATTGTCGAAAATACTCTCTCTACACTTTCAGTAGCCACAGGAAGGATCAATACCAATTTGAGCAGCAAATAAACAAGTTTATAGTGATCATGATTCTTTGTCTCAACAAGTTTAATAGAGTGCTCACTGAGATTCTTCACTTCTCGAAACCTTGTATCTTGATGCATGTCCTCGGGTCGAGACTCGAGGGGCGCGACCGACGCGTCGAGACCAAGATCGTTGGCGCAGAAGCCAGAAATAGCGCCAGAGCGCCATGATGCGCCGATGCTGCGATAAGCTGCCGGCTGCGCCCCTGCGCTACTGCCAGAGCGCCTGGATAGGCAGATGACACTTAGGCATAGCGCCTCCTTGACTAGTTGAATTGGGCTTGATTCTCATATTCTGTTGGGTCTAATGCTAAATAGGCTGCCAGGAGTTGAGAAGTATATATGTTAATATGTGTAGTGTATTGTTTATGTATTAAGAGGGGTATATATCAATTTTTTGTGCAAACATTTTGGGGGTGCAACTACACCCCCATGCCTCTACTGTGCCTCCGCCAATGGGCCGGGGAGGGCAAGGAGATGGAGGCGCATAGGAAGTAGTCGCCGGGGAGGGTGGTAAAGAAGAAGGGAACCAAATCAGGCGGAGGGCGGCAATGGGTCATGAGGGTCGACGATGGGGAAAGCGAGGCGTGGGGCGCCAAGGAGGAGGAGGAGGGGGAAGTGGGGGTGATGGAGTGGGAGGGGAACGACAAAGCGGAGCAGGAGGCCTCACCTGCTGGCGTTAGAACTTGGAAGTGAGGGGAAAAGCAGCCGAAGAGTCAAGAGAAGATGATGACGCGAAGGCAGCGGGCACGCAAAGCAAAATAAAAATCGGGCGACGTAGCATGTCTCAGCTAGGGATGGTAATGGGGCCCCATTCCCCGATGGGGAATTCACCTATTAGGGGGCGGGTTTGGGACTACTTCATTCCCCTCGGGAATACTAATATGAAAAAACATTCCCCATCTGGTTTGGCGGGGACAGGGCTGTTCCCCTGCTCCCCATCCCTGTTACCCGATGGGCCCCCGCTAAGGTGATAACACAGTGCATAGCATAGCCCAGCCCACCAACCAAGTGCATCATTTTTGTGTTGCACGCTGCATAGCATAAGTCATAACCCTAAGTCCCTAACCCCATTTCCCATTCACTCCCACCCAGCCGCCGCCCCACATCCATAGCTTGAGAAATTTCTCTTTCTGCAAATTAAATTCGAAATAGCGATCGACGACGGGGATGGGGCCCCGATAACTCGACGGGGACGGGGATGAGGGAAGAATAGTACCCGACGACGGGGATGGGGATGGGGATGGGGATTTTTTCTTGTCACGGGGATGGGGATGGTCCACCACTCCCTGATGGGGAATGGCCCCGTTGCCATCCCTAGTCTCAGCTCGCTCCATTTTTCGCTTCATTTAACGATTATCACTATCGAATTGGCCTGATTTTTATATATACCTTGTTCAATGTTGATTTTTTGCAACGTACATATGAAAATAATTAGCAAAAAAATTGACAAGAAGTTGCAGCGTTAGGTTGGGCTCTTCTTGGGCTGGGCTGGTAATTAAATGGTCTAGGCCAAGTTGCAAAGATATCTAGCCGTTGCTTTGAGATGTACCAAAATGGATCGCAGATATTATCCGCGATCACGATCCATGGGCTTTTATTGGGTTGGTTCGTATTTGCACGGGCCAGGCCCATCTTGAAAAGCTATACAAATATAACATGTAGTGTATCGTCCCATTTCTGCTAGGTTTTTCGCTCCGCCACCGCAGCCACCTCTCGGCCCTTGCTCTCCCCCTCCTCGCGGCTGCCTGCTCGTCGTTCGCCTCTATGGGCCGCATTGTCACAAACTAGGGATTTCGATAGATCGATTTGGGAAGACAAACTCAGTGAAAAACGATCTGGAATGAGGAACGAAGCTACCAGAACTAACCCTAGCTAAGAACAGATAATATGGCATCAATGACGTTGCCTTTTCTTCCACATTAACAAGTTTAATACAACTTGAAATCCGGCATTGAATTACGGCAGTAAAGCTGAAGTTACAAGGATAAAGAAGTAACAGTAAAATCTGAATTGTCTTCACAGTCTTCGCAACTGCCAGCAGTTGGACTTGCATCGCCAGCGTCCAATACAGATGAAGTAGTAAGAGCGTTTCTAGACCGTCGGATCTTCATTAACTCCCCCTTTGCTTGTCCTGATACGCTATAGTCTGAAGATTGAACGAGCTACAGTCTTGACAATACCCCTTCCTGAACAAGAACCTTGTCTCAAGGTCCATTTACTTGTCCTACTGCGAATCGTTCTGGTATAGAAATCTAAAAATGTTCCTTTGATAAAATTAGCATCTTCCCATGTAGAATCTTCAGGAGGCAAGTTCATCCACTGAATCAACCATTGTGTGACCAAATGTGGTGGTCGGGGCATAGCTCGAGTGTCCAATACTTCTATAGGTTCAGTCTTAATCCTTCCCTCTTTATTTACCATGGGTAACTGTGGATCAGGTACTGCCTGAGGACCCAAATGCTTCTTGTGCTGGCTGATGTGGAATACTAGATGGATTCCCACTCCATCGGTTAGCTGCAGTCTATAAGCCACGACTCTAATTTTCTATAAAACTCGAAAAGGTCCATAGAACTTGTTGGTCAACTTCAGAGATTATTTCAGACCAAATGCGGCCAATCTATATGGTTGCATCTTCAAATACACCATATCACCTACTTCATAAGTCATTTCACTCCTATTCTAATCTGCATATTTCTTCATTCTTGCTTGTGCTTGTGACAGATTATCCCTAATATATTTGAGTATCCTTTCTTTCCCTAACAAGAAGTCTCTAGCCTCCTCTCCCTCTGGCATAGGAACAGAAACTTCACTGATAACCGAGGGGAATTCCCATAAAGTGCTTGATATGGAGTAGTTTTGAGGGAGGAATGGTATGTGGTATTATACCACCACTCAACTAATGCCAACCAATAATACCATCTTTTCGGTTCAACGAATGCCATGCACCTGAGTTAAGACTCAAGACATTGATTTAATCTCTTTGTTTGACCGTCCGTTTGAGGATGATACGATGTGCTAAACCTCAGTGAAACCTTCCATGCTTCAAATATCTTCTGCCAAAACTTGCTAGTAAAGATGTGATCTCTGTCAGTGACGATTGCCTTCGGCAGACCATGTAACTTGAATACATTCTCAGTAAAAGCCTGAGCTACTGTCTGAACCATATAAGGATGTGCAAGTGGTACAAAATGGCCATACTTGGTGAGCCTATTTATTACCACTAAGATCATCTCTTTCCCATTAGACTTGGGCAAACCTTCCACAAAGTCCATGTATATATGTGTCCATGCCATGTCAGGAATTGGAAGAGGTTCAAACAATCCAGGGGATGACAATGTTCACTCTTAGATCTTTGACAAACAGCACATTCAGTCACAAATTTCTTTATATATATTTTTCATTCCTGGACAAAAGAACAACCTCTTTACTCTCTGGTATGTGGCAGCAATTCCAGAATGTCCTCCAATGGCTGAAGCATGCAATGAATCCAAAATTTTTCCCTTCTGAACTGCTTCATTTCCCACATAAATCCTACCTCGGTATCTTATCACTCCAGAATGTAGAGTATACTGACTATCTTGATCATATTTAATTATCAATTGACTAAGTAGTTCCTGACAATGGGAATCATTTTCATAACCTTTTCCAATTTCCTCCATCCAAACAGGTGTGACTATGGTTAAAGCATCACACTGTCCCCTCCTAGGAAGTGCATCTGCCACCTTGTTCTCTTTCCCCTTTTTGTATTCAATCACATAGTTAAACTCCAAGAGTTTCAGCATGAGTTTGTGTTGGATTCCTTCAGAGATCTTTTGTTCATTAATGAATTTCAAACTCTTTTGATCAGTCTTAATGGTGAGCAGACTCCCAAGAAAGTAGTGTCTACATTTCTTCAAGGATTCAAAATAGCCATTGCCTCTTTTTCATAGGTAGATAGAGCAGCAAATTTTACTCCCAATGATTTGCTATAATAAGCAATAGGCTTCCCTTTTTGCATCACCACTACCCCTATTCTAGTACCACTAGCATATGTCTCGAGGGTAAATGACTGTGAAAAATCTGGCAAAGCGAAAACAGGAGTAGTGGTCATACACTGCTTTAACTCCAAAAAAAGCCTTATCTTGTTTATCTTCCCACTGGAATGCTCCCTTCCTCAATACATCATGCAATGGTCTGCAAATTAGACCATAATCCTTCACAAACCTGCGGTAATACCCAGTCAACCCAAGAAAACTTCTCAATTAGGTCACATTCTTTGGTCTAGGCCAATCTCTCACAGCTGTAATCCTGGAAGGATCTATTAACATCCCCTCTCCATTTATGATATGACCCAAGTAGTCAAACTGCTTAACAGCAAATGCACATTTACTTAACTTTGCAAATAGCTGTTCCTTTTGGAGCAATTTTAGCACAATCTCTAGGTGAATGAGGTGCTCTTTCAAATCTTTGATAAAAATCAGAATTTTGTCAAAGAAGACCAAGATGAATTTCCTGAGATATTCACCGAATATAGTGTTTATGAGAGATTGAAAAGTGGTAGGGGCGTTTGTAAGACCAAAAGGCATCACCAGATAATCGAAGTGTCCAAAGTATGTTCTGAAGGCTGTTTTGAAAATGTCTTCTTCTTTCATCCTCACTTGGTGATAGCCCAATCTCAAATCCAACTTTGAGAAATATTAAGATCCATGCAATTCATCAAGCAAATCCTCTATCATAGGAACTGGAAATCTGTTCTTTACAATTTGAGCATTGAGTTTCCTATAATCGATGCATATTCTCCAACTACCATCTTTTTTCCTTACTAAGATGGCAGGTGAGGCATAAGGGCTTTCACTTGGCCTGATTATAGCAGATTCTAACAACTGTTTAATTTGTTTTTTCCGGTTCACACTTCTGCTGATATGGAACCCTATAGGGTCTCACATTTGGGGGTATAGCATCTGGCTTCAAAGGAATCAAGTGATCACAGTGCCTGCTGGGAGAAAGTTTAGTAGGTTCATTGAACACTAACTGATAGTTTTCTAGCAGCAGTTGCACTTCAGCAAGAACTGAATGGTCAAGTTTTTCTTTCTTCTCTCCATTATGTTGTATGACAAATCGCATGACCTCTTTATTGTGTAGCTTGTTAAGCTGAAGAGCATTGATGAATCTATCAGGTTGTGCTGTAGTGAAATCACAGAAAGTTATCTCTTGTTGTCCTTCTTTTCTGATGGTCAATTCTCTTGTCTTCAGATCCAGCTTAATGGGACTGTGAGTGTAGATCCAATCACACTCCAAAATAACATCATAAGACTATAATTTTCCCTTAAAAGTTCCCATAAACTTCTCTCCTTGTACGTTATACTCACACTTGGCCAAATGTGCCCCAGTATATAAGATTCCTCCACCAGCTACTGTCACGTTCTGCGGTTCATTATTTTACGCTATACATTGAGCACTAGTAGCAAACTTCAAGTCAATGAAGGTATGTGAGCTGCCACTATCCACTAGTGCCACTCCTCTTCTGCCTTTCAAGGTGACAATCCATGAAAATGTAGCCACTGTAGGGACTCCGTTTAAGGCTTGTAAAGAAATTTGTAATAGCTCCTCTTCCACTGGTGGTTCTTCAACTTACCTGTGATATCATCTATCTCATCATCTAGGACCAGATTTAACTCTCCTTCATCTATACTTTCAGGATCCATAACCACTATGTTAAGCACTTTCAACTGTTTGCAAGTATGTCCTTAAACCCACTTGTCAACACAATACCAACATTTCCCAGGCTCACTTGTGATGACCATAGGGTAGACTGGCCTATTATCTTTCTTCTCATTATCTTTGGTCATTCCCTGTCTATTCATTGCATTTATCTAGTTGTCTCTGAAATCCTCCTCTGACAATTCCTCCTCTCTGATAACCAGTACATGAAGAGGGATTAGTCCTCTTTGCAGCATTAGCTCCCTTTTCTAGGTCTTTAGACATCCAATAAGCCTCACATAGGCTCTGGGGCCTATGTGGCTTGATGTAATGCTTAATGTATTCTCTTAATCCCTTAACAAAACATCTCACAAAGTAATCATCTCTTAACATGGGATTTTCACTCTTCATAATAGCCATCAGCTCTTCAAACTTATCAATGTACTGAGCCACAGTGGATTGTTATTGTTGTACTTAATGAAATTCTTCAATGATATCATAAATGTTGTGGGTTGCAAACCGGTCACACACTCTTAGTTTCAGCATGGACCAAGTGATTGGAGTGGTCATGACTCCAGAACCCCTCAGCCAATTGTCGGCTCTTCCTGTCATGTAAGAAATAGCCAAATCACACATGTTTTCTTCGGGAACATTGGCAAGCTCAAAGTATTTGTCACACTGCCTAATCCATCCCAAAGGGTTATCACCATCGAATACTGGGAATTCTAATCTAGGCCCTTTTGCAATTGATTTCAAGAATTCCATGCTTCTCTCATCTTAGTTCACAGTCCTATTCATATGCTCTCTGAACTATCTCCTATCACCCATACCTCCAAACAGATTCAGAGTGGGGGATTCAGCAATAGGTACTTGAAAGTTTCCTCTGAACTTTTGTGCTACTGAATGCCCCAAGAAAGAGTTGCTCGCATGAATACCTCCTTGCTGAGATTGATTTGGGATTCCCAGACTATTCAAATCCAAATCGACCAAAGCACGAACTCTCCTCCTCATTTCTTCCTTTGCTTCAACTTCACCATCGATCACCCGAGGATCAGTATCTCCTATCGCCGGCTTCACCAAGGAACGCAGGAGTTCTTTGATCTCGCCCATCTCACCACGTAAACCATTCATGTCACTTTGGAGCGCTCCGATCTGAACTTCCACCTGGAGCATCAGATCAGTCATCTCCTACCTTACTGTAGCCGACTCCAAACCTTCGGCTCCCTCACCAGCTCCATCTCTCTTACCAACTCGTTCGGGGATTCGTTCGGGGATTTTACCACAGATCAAGTCTAGAACCCTCCCTTTACTCGCTCAATCTCTGCCGCCGCCTAAGAAATTTAGAGGAAGAATGAGACTTGTTTGGTGAAGCGGACTCACCGACTTCTTTTCAGCCCAAAAGATAACACACATCCAAGGAATGGATGCTCTGATACCAATTGTCACGAACTAGGGATTCCAATAGATCGATTTGGGAAGACAAACTTAGTGAAAAACGATCTGGAATGAGTAATGAAGCTACCAAAACTAACCCTAGCTAAGAACAGATAATATGGCATCAATGACGTTGCCTTTTCTTCCAACATTAACTGGTTTAATACAACTTGAGACCCGACATTGAATTACGACAGTAAAGCTAAAGTTACAAGGATAACAAAAGTAACAGTAAAATTTGAATTGTCTTTGCAACTGCTAGCGGTTGGACTTGCATCGCCAGCGTCCGATACAGATGAGGCGGTAAGAGCGTTTCTAGGCCATCAGATCTTCATTAACTCCCCCCTTGCTTGTCTTGATACACTACAGTCTAAAGGTTGGACAAGCTACAGTCTTGACATGCATGCACAGCCACAGGAAGGGCATGTCCTTAGTGCTGCCCTACTGGTGGGCCGCCCCCGGCTGGCTCAAGGCGACTGTGCCGGACGTAGAGGAGACGATCGTGCGGGCCACCACGAAGGGTCAGCTACCGTCGCAGATCAACATGCTGCTCCACGAGGCCCATGGTGTCCCGCTCGCCCAGGGCATCACTAGGGCCAAGATCCTGCGCATGCTCCTATGGGCTGGCGTTGGAAATGCCCGAGGACCTCTACTTCCTGATCAAGAAGGCCGTGGCGATGAGGAAGCACCTGGAGAGGAACAGGAAGGACAAGGACACCAAGTTACAGCTTATCCTCATCCAAAGCAGGGTCCACTACCTCACCAAGAAGAACCCCGCCTCCTAGAAGTATGAGTCCACCACCGCGAGCACTCTTGTGGCCTGAAGTGAAGGCTTTCATTTATTTTTATTTTTTAGTGGCTGTGTCTTCTGTTGCATTAAGGAAGGACACTGTGAGGCATGCACACCGAGCCATCCTCAAACGCGGTCTAGCAGGGGCCTAGAAGCCCCCGTGCCAACTGAGCCAAGCTCAGTTCTCGAAGAGGCGACTAGTAGGGGTCATACGCTCCACACAAAAATGATCTCTCCAAAAATCTTTTGTTTTAAAAAGTTAAAGGTTCTTTTACTCTAATAGCACTACGAAGATCAGATATACTCATTCAAATAAGAACTGGGCAACAAGAGGATCAAAACTCGTCGAAATCTCCACTGATCGGTCAGACCGGTGAATAGTACAATCATTTCAAAATCGCAGATTGGTCCAACTTTTAATCCCAACTCTAAACTTCATGAAACTTGAAACATACCTTCTCTAGGATGTCAGGAACCTATTCCAATCAAATATCGTGAATATCATTGACAAATTTTTGACCTTTTTCTATTTGAGTGAAGTTACTTCAAAATCGAGCCAAATACGAAAACGGTGATTGAGAGGATCTCATGAGAGGAACCAATCCAAGATGGCTAAGGATGGTTTTCCATACGTCCTAGTGCCCTCATCACATGAAGAATCAAGCCAAAAGCCATCAAGAGCAAAACCCCCAAAATCACCCCTTGTTCACCAAAACTGAGTAAAATCAAACTTTGATCCAAAAGCTTGCTCGTGGGCTGATGATGATCAAGATGACCTTAGATTATATCCCACATGTCCCAGCAAGATCACATCAAGATCCCAAATAAAAACCTAAGAAACACCAAAAATCCCAAAGGCATCAAAGAGAGAGCAAGAATAAGATAGAACTCATCTTGGGGCAAATCTTACATAGATTGATTAGAGATATTGTAGGTTTATAGCCCCTTCATCATGAAGGACAAAAGCTCAACACTAGAGCACTCAATCAATCCATCTATCATGAACCCTAGCCTCGCCATTTTTCTCATATCCCTAAATCACAAATTAGGATTTCTAGGTTATAAGAGTTGGGAGGTGCACAACCAGCACCCTCCCCTTTTATAGTGGAGGCTATCTCTAGAGGGACATCCCTGACAGGCACCCGTTAAGCACACACACAAACGAGTTTCACTCACGCACGCTTCTCAAAGTGTCATCTTCATTTTCTCTTGAAAGGAAGAAGGTTGTTTCGCACACCACCACTTACCACTTTTTTTGGTATAGGGAAAATTTCAAAAATGCCCCTCTATCGACCTTTGGTGATTCCTTCACCTCGAAGCATCTCTCATGCTCCGTCATCATCCATGTGGCCCTAATGACTTCCCGCTAAGCCTCTCACGTGTCCGGATCCCACCGAACCGTTCTTACTTGCAAACGGACCCAATTCACTTGGCGCACCACATGTCTCATCATAACTGCAACTGGCTTCCTTGACCGTTCAAGACCTCAGCTCCTTCCTGAGCCTAATCTCGATCCACCTTGTCGCTGCTCGTCATGTTCATCACCAGTAGCTCTCGCTCCGGTTTCTTATCTTATTGGCTTGTAACCAGCCCACTAGCCTCAGTCATCTTTCGGCACCACCTCGATCATTCTAGACCTCGGTTCTCCTAACCTAGTCACGATCTAGTCCGTCTCACCATGACCTAGCTCCGGTGTCCTACAACCATCACAAACAAGCAAACCGTCATGTAGCATCGCACGATACACAAAATCATCAATTGACATAATTGATGAGGCATGAGCACATACCTTCACAAAGGCCTTTGCTCAAACTTGGCCTTCTATGGTGTTTGTCCATCTTGCGCCTTGCTTCAGCCCAACCACCTCCCCCGGCGTCCTTGATCATTCTAGACCTCAGCTCTTCCAGCCTAGTCCCAATCCCCACCGTTGATCATAGTTGTCTCCAAGCCACTTGCACAACAATAGACTAAGCAACTATTTCTGGGCACAAGTTCTTCACAACTTAACCAATGTTAATCAAAACATGCATCATGCAACATATATGCAATGAAACCTATGAATTTGACCTAATCCACGAAGTTCACTGCCCATGGTGCATGAACATTGCCTGGCCGGTCAGACCGCCGCCCATGGCCGATCTAACCGCGACCCATTGGCCAATCAGACTTCCACTTAGTCCTCTCAGGGACTTATCCAAAATTCAGCCCAAACCCTCTCTGAAAAAACTTGAAGGCGTAGGCCAATCCGCAGGGCCGGTCAGACCGCTCATCAGGCCGGTCTGACCGTCGACACTTCAGCCTACCCACAGTCGGACTGACTGCCACCCATGGTTGGTGAGACCGCCTGAACCTAACAGCCAATGACAACTTCGCTAAAATCGATAGTATGAACTCCAAACACATTGACATCATTGTCAATTGTTCAACACTAAGATTAGGATCATCTACATGATCTCCACAGGATGTAAGGTGTTAAACCTACCACATGCACCTATAGGAAGTCTCTTGAAAGTTTACTGAGACCGTTTCAGGTTTTAGTCATTGCAAGTTAAGAATAGGAAGAAGTTAATTTTATCCCCTCAAGTATCGCTATTCGGACAACTAACCCCCTCAACTAAAAATCAGGCCTTTGACACACTCACGTTGCAACCAGTGCACTTAACCCCTCGAGGTTGTTTTGCTTGATGGTTTTGCTTAAGTGGCACTGGGTTCAGCCGGTTTGGCCACCGTGACGATTACCTGGCTATGACGTGGCGATGACACAGAGAGAAGGAAACAGAACACCGAAATAGGGAGGCAACTGAGCTCAAGTGGCGAACGCGGCGCCTGCAGGGGAGGCGTAGATGGTGGTCGGCAACCTCGAAAATGGGTTCCCGAGGAGGAAGGCAAGCTAGGGGTCTTGGTGTCTCCGGCGGCGGCGCACAAGCATGAGCTCACAGTGGTGCACAGCGGTCAAAAACAGGGAAGGAGGAGGGCAACGGCATCGTAGAGGGGAAGGGGGAGAAAGGTTGCGCCTATGAGCATCAGGGGAGCGAGTGGAACTCATCAGTGCTGGCAGTGGTAACGTAGGTGAGCCGAGGCAGGCTGGCGACGTGAGCGTGAGGCGTCGCGGCGATGTTCGATGGTGGTGGCGACCTGGGGTTAAGTGGAACTCAAATCGAAGGTCAGGGAAGGACGAGGGAGGTGTAGGGATACTCCCATGGGGAGGAATTGAAAGGGAGCTCACCATGTGGAGTAATGGCAATGGTGGCGGCGGTGGCAGCCGAAACGGGGGAAGATGACTGTGGTGTGAGCTCCTGTGGACGAAAACTAAAATTGGTTTGGGGATTTTGATCATGATGCTTGGGAACAAGTCGTGACACTCGGATTGGACTGGTATGGCAAGAAGAGGTGGGGTGCTGCACGCGAGAGTGAAATAGGGGAGGCGACGAGGTTGTATGGCGCGACTCGACTCTGGAGACAATCCGGCCGGGAAGGAGAGGGCCCTTGGTCGCAGAGGGATGGTGAGCGAGCAGAGAGAGCAGGTGAGACGATAACAGAGGCAGGCGCGGCCTGGATGTGTTCTCGCGCGTTGCGGTGCGGACGTGTACGCCATCGGACAAAGAGCGAGCAGAGAGAGCGAGAGAGAGAGAGAGAGAGAGAGAGAGAGAGAGAGAGAGGAGAATGGCACGTGGGATCGGGCTTTATAAAAGGAAAATAAAATAAAATTGAGCCGCCAGACAACAACATCGCAGCCATGTCGTCGCCACGGTGGCGAAACCGGCCGAACACACTGCCACGTAAGCAAAACCACTGTAACATCCCAATTTTTTGAGCTTTAAAAATCCTTTGAATAGTTAGTAGAGAGAAAATTCACCATTTGGATTTATTTGAATTTAATTCAAAAGCTTAAATATGAACCTTGAGTAACAAAACAATTTAATATGACTAAAGTCAACATGAACAATGGTCAAAACTATTTTATTTGGATTCTATGTGCTTGGATATAATTTCTAGAATTTTTCCAAGTTCATTTGCTAATTTCTGTTGCCTATTTGAATTCTCAGTATTTTCTAAAAAAGAAAAGCTATTTAAAATCTCCATTTTGGCTTCGGGCCAAATTCCCTTCGGCCCATTCCTGTTCACCCCGGCCCAGCTTCGTGCGCGGCTCATCTCTTGGCCCGCTTCCTTGTGCAGCCCAGCATGTCCTTTATCTGTGGCCGTCCATTTGATCGTGGACGCTTGATCGAGAGACGCTGCTTGCTCAGACCTCCATCTTCCACGACCGGTGGCCCCGCCTCAAGTCGCTGCCCCGCGTTCTTCTCCGCAGAGTCCAGCTCACGCCCGCCATGGATCTTCGCCGAGCTCCATCCGACCAAAGGGGAAACAGCCCTGATTTCGTGCGCAGACCCCGCCTTCTAGAATCCCTATCCCTCCCGCACCGGCTCGGTTTGAATTTGAATTTTGAATTCGTCCCCATCTCCTATTCCGTCGCGAACTCGTTTCGGTTTGTTTTGATCTCCGCCAAGCACGCCACCCCGAGCCCGTCTGCACCTTATAAAGGGACCCCTCGCCGCCCTTGCCTCCTAATCCCGAATCCCCACCTCAGATCCTCCTAAAGCTCCAAAGACCGCCGAATTTGAGTTTAGGGTTTGGAGCCGCATGCCAAAACTTCGAATTCCGCCGCCGTCGACCGTGCCCCGTCTCGGTGGTCGTCGCCATCGCCTTCCTCGTCGCAGCCGCAACCTCGTGCACCCCTTCGCTGCTCCTGGACGTCTCTGGTGGTCAGCCCCGACAACAGCCGCTCGTCCTTCTCCGCTTCGACACCGATTCCGGCTGCCTCCGTGCCTCTCCGGTGCCAAAGAAGGTACCCCGAACGCGCAATATCATCCTCTCTCACGCGCGCGACTCACCGCCGCCGTCGTTCTCGTTCGCCGTTGCCGGCCGGTCCAGGAGCGCTTGTCGCCGTTGCCGACACCGCCGACGTGGACGCGAGGTCATCCGCCACATCTGCGCCACATCACCCCGGTTGCTTGCGTGGCATCCGAGTGGCAACGCCATGTGGCGTGTATACACCCCACCAAATCCAAGGGTCCATGAACCCGGTCCATGGTGCACTATCCCTATGACAGTGGGCCCCACTTCAAAATCTATTTCTTTTATTTATCTTTCGGCCGATATTCCCTTTGATGACGTCATAATTCTGAGTTTTCTGTTAAGAAATAATTCGGGATATTCCAAAAATAGGATTTTCTTTATATTCAAACTTCCAAAGCCCATAACTTTTGCATCCGAACTCCAAATCAGTCCATTCAAATTTCTAAATTCCTATAAATTCAAGATCTATTTAATGGAGATTTTTATTTATTTTTTTGGAGTTGTTTTGCCTCTATTATTTATTTAGTTTGTTTGTTTGCTTTGCTTATAGTAGACTTTACACTTCTCGAAGATTTGAAGAAGAAGGAGCACAACAAGACCAAGATCAATTTCTAGACCTGTTCCAAGGCAAGTCATGCTTTGACCATGATTGAATCCTAGTTTTCTAAATGTTATTTTAATTCAAAGTATTGCATTCTAATTCAAGTAATTATTTAAATACTTTTGGGAATAGCTATTAAATCCAATCTGTTATATCTTCCTTGTATAATTGATATGCCTTGATCCTTTATCACCCTATTTGATATTTTAGTTGGTAATATTGTAGCACCAACGTGGGTTGGTTAGATGCGATTAGGTTGCTTAGCCATGCCACGAATCATCTATCCATGTAAAGTTGCAATTATTAACTTGACTAAGTGACTATGTAACTATGTGAAAATCTGTGTGTACTATGTGTCTTTGTGGCATGTGTTGCACTTAAATCAACTGGGTGGTAAAAGGTTTGGACTGAGGCAAGTGGTGGGAACTGTGTGACATGATGGCTATGTGATATGGGAATATGAATCTGTGTGTCAAATCAATCTGTGTGCCTTAGTTAGATTTTGAAAGTCTTGCCTCGGTCATTTAAGGACTGAACTTTGTGCGCCATTGAATTGAGCCCTTCCGTACGACCACATGCCTGTTATGGGATGGGCCTAGCATAGTAAGATACGAATTCTTGGCATTGATTGCTCAGGCAGTAGGTTAGGCTATGTGAAAAGGGTGGTGGTGTGTGCTACCATGTAGTCGCATCGCGGGACGGTTCGCCGCTTCCCTGTCCAACGGTGTGTGTCGTATCATCCACTGTGTGTAGTTTGGTATGACGTAAGCACATTGGGAGAATCAATGTTAAGATGAAGTTTCTGAAATGCTTTGTTACAATTAGTGCTTGCAACACTGATTGTATCTTGTGGGTAAAGTGTACAACCTCTACAGAGTGTAAACAATCTATTCGAATAGCCGCGTCCTCGGTCATGGACAATGCTCGGGGATTTCACACGAGGGGTAGATCTTCATAAACTGTGTGGGAAGGGAGCGTGTGATCTAAATCATATGGCTATGTGAATAACTGCTTAGGTTGTGTATGTCTTTGTGAAATCAAACTGTTAAATTATTATTGTCTATTTGTTTTACTTGCTTTCAATCTATTATTTGTATTCAATCGCAAATGTTGCATTTTCAAAAAGAACCACGTAATGCTATTCCCTTGTAATAAGCCCGCATGTATAGTTGCATTTCTGTGGTGTGGCTTGCGAGTACGGTTGTGTACTCACGCTTACTTTGACGAATCAAGCAGAAGAGGAGGAGTCTTCGCCAGCATTCGAGGAGGAGTTCGTCGAAGGTGCCTGATCGTGGGGTCTTGATCCCAGTCGGTTGCTTGTGGTGAATCGATGGGATGCCGCTGCCGTTTCTGTTTCCGCTGCTTTATTTCTCTGTTAGCCCTGCGTGGCTTAATAAATGTAAACTTGACCGTAAGGTCAAACCATTATTTATTAATCAAATTATTCGTTTATGTTATTATTCGCTTGTGTGGATCGATATCCATCTTTGTTGACACTGTGTGCACTAGCGTGATCCTAGACTAGTGCATTATACACAGAGGGTCCAGAATTGTATTTTTGGGTCCCGACATAGGTGGTATCAGAGCCATACTGACTGTAGGTCTAGACCTTAGTTAGATCGGTCGTTCGAGTGTCCAAATTATTTTCTAAAGAAAATTTAACTTGCAAGACTAAATGAATTGCTTAACTCCTCTCGTATCTCTCTTGACTCATCTATTCCTAGAATTTTTCCTCTCCCCGCTGTTTTAACTTGGTTCCTACCTCTTGTCTATCTTGACAGATGCCTTACCTTCAGACCTTCGGAGATCGCAATGGAGGACTTGCCGCAGAGTGTGGAAGCCGCTTTAAACGCTTGAGGTTTCGATCGCCCAATGTACTGCTGGCAGTACATGGTCAATCTGACGAGATCATGGTGTGGTCTGCTGCTCGATACCACGCCAGAGGAACACTAGAGGTAGCCAGCCGTTGGACATCTCAGTCAGGAGGATCACCTTTACGCAATGAATCCAGGAGTCGTCACGCCTGGCCATTCTCCGAGTCTGCAACGTCTACGCACAAGAGCTGCAGAACACCGTTTTCCGCTACCATCCCAGATCTTCTTCAGAGGAGCTATCTGCACACTTTCCGTCTACAAATGGGGCAGGCAACGCCACAGTGGTGCACCTTGCTCAGTTCACAGCTGCTCAGGAGGAGTCGCTGGAGTTGGCCGCCACCGAGTTGGAGTGCGCCTATGAAGCCTGGGAAGAAGCCGAGGAAAGGATCGTCGTTCTAGAGCAAGCTCTCTACGATCAGCATGAGCCCGAAGATGATCAAGAAGAAGATCCGGAGGAACCAGAAGAGCCAGAAGAGGATCCAGAGGAGGTTCCAGAGGATCCAACAGAGGCTGCACAGCTAGAGGGACCAACAGAGGTCAGACACCAGAGGAGCAGCAGAAGGCCGCAGAGCAGAGGAGCCACCGAGCTTGCACTCCAAAGACGCCGCCCCCATCGCACCGGTCCGGGGCATCAAAACCATTCATGAGATGCCACCACCGGGTCTCACAAAGCAGTGTGAGCGCCGCTGTGGCTGTGGAGGCTTTCTCGAGTAGTTTGTTTAAGTTCCAGTTCAGTCGGGCTTAACCAGTTTTCCTTCTTCAGAGTCGCCCTTTAGGCGGTAGCTTGTGTGCTTAGGTTCGTCTTATTTTCTTGTGTGCAAGTGTGAGCTGCAAAGGCCCTTAGGCATTTGTTGCAGCCATGCTAAGACCCTATTAATAAAGTTATTTCATTTGAGTTTCTTGAGCGGTGTTTGTTGGGTTTAATCTGCCCCTTGTTTAGTTCTTAACTTATCTTGTACTTGCTACCTTATCTAACCTATGGAGCTTTACCAGATGGTTCAGACTCGTCACACTGCTGCAAGTGGATCCGGCACCCCAGCGTCCGAAGAAAATGATCAAATCCCCACAGGGATAGTGCCACCCCAAGCACCACCTATTGACTTGCAGAACTTTGGAGCCTTTATGGTAGCACAAACGCAGATGATGTATACCATGATGAACCAGATGCAGGCTATGAACAATAACAACAACAATCATCAGGGAGAAGCCCAAGTCGCTCATGGTCATCAGGGACCATCCAAGTTGGCTGAATTCATGAGGACCCGTCCGCCAACTTTCTCTGGACATGTCACGCCAGTAGAAGCTGATGATTGGCTTCGCGTAATTGAGAGGAAGCTACTGATCACTCAATGCAGCGATCACGAGAAAGTTTTGTATGCCACTCATCAGATGGAGGGCATAGCTGCTGAGTGGTGGGAGAATTTTTGCACAGCGCATGAGGCACCGCAGAATATCACTTGAGAAGAATTCTCCGTAGCCTTTTGCCAGTATCATGTACCTGAAGGGATCATGGATTTAAAGAAAGATGAGTTCCGTGCTCTTAAGCAAGGAGCTATGTCGATGTTGATCGACATTCGAATAAGTTTTTTCAACTAGCTCGCTATCTCGCAGAGGACGCCGCCATCGACAAGGCTCGCCGAGTCGTTTCAAGGGATTGAACTCAGACTACAGTCAATCGCTTGCCTACACCTTTCCAGATTTCCAGGAGTTGATTAACAAGGCGTTGGTTATGGAGGACAAACGCAAGGAACTGGAGGACCACCGCAAGCGTAGGATGGTTCAGCAGGGAAGCCACCAGCCACAACAGCAGAGGGCAAGGATAGTGCCACATCAGTTTAATCATTTCCAGCCGCAGAGTTCTTTCAGGACACCTGCACCGCCTTCAGCACCTCGTCCAGCTGTTCAGAATTTCCACAACTCAACACCAGTTAACCCTACCCCAGGGAACAACTGGCAGAATGAACCAAGAGTGTGTTACAATTGCCGTCAACCAGGTCACTTCGCCAATCAGTGCCCCCAGAAGGAAACAATCACTCCAGTCCACTTCAACCTTGGAGCAACACCTGCCAAGACCCTAGTGCAGAACAACCAAGGAGTTTCTCAGGGAACCAGTCGACCAGGAGGAGCGCCTCAGTCAGTTGTCAGAGGTCGTGTTAACCACATCACTCTGTAAGGAGCCCAGGAAGCACCAGACGTCGTACTGGGTAAGTTCCTAGTAAATTCAAGACCGTGACATCGCCTGTTTGATTCTGGAGCTTCGCATTCGTTTGTTTCTAGAGTTTTTACAACTAAGAATAAATTGGAAGTTATGCATCTTAAACATACCTTGCTAGTTCAGTCGCTTGGAGCAGAGCTAAGTTCTAAGGTGGGTTGTTTAGGAGCTAAGTTACTCATAGCTGGAGTTGAGTTTCTAGCTAACCTACTTGTTCTAGACACCCAAACCATAGATGTCATCCTTGGCATGGATTGGTTAACCAAGCACAAAGCCGTGCTAGATTGTGGCCGAAGAGCCGTTACAATCGAGGATACCAAAGGAAACAAGATAGAGTTCCTAGCTACCTCAGTGCGTAATGGACATCTGATAGTCAATAACCTGAAGACCGTTGCTTTGGAAGATGTGCCCATTGTCCGAGAGTATCCAGATGTGTTTCCGGAAGAGTTACCAGGGATGCCACCGGATCGTGACATCGAGTTTGTCATCGATCTAGTGCCAGGAACAGCACCAATCTTGAAGAGACCTTATCGGATGCCAGCTGATGAGCTAGTAGAGATGAAGAAGCAGATAGAAGAACGTTTGGAGAAAGGCTTTGTGAGGCCTAGTTCGTCGCCATGGGGACCGCCAGTCTTGTTCGTCAGAAAGAAGGATGGAAGCATGAGAATGTGCATCGACTACCGATCTCAATGAAGCCACTATCAAGAATAAGTACCCATTGCCCCAGATAGATGATCTGTTTGATCAGATGAAAGGAGCCGGAGTGTTCTCAAAGATCGATCTGCGATCAGGTTACCATCAGTTGAATATTTGTCCCAAAGATATACCTAAGACCGCTTTCTCAACACGGTACGGACATTATGAGTTCCTAGTCATGTCCTTTGGTCTGACTAATACCCCTGCCTATTTCATGAACATGATGAATAAGGTATTCATGGAATATTTGGACAAGTTCGTAGTTGTATTCATCGATGATATTTTGGTTTACTCCAAGTCAAGAAGAACATGCCGAGCATATGATGTACCCTTGAGAGTAGCAGATTGACCCGGTAAAGTTAAAGCAAGATACATTGGGAAAAATTTCAAGATTGTCACTCAGATTCACAGTTTCTTGGGATTAGCAAGATACTATCGTCGTTTCATTGAAGGATTCTCATCAATTGCTAAACCTCTTACGCAATTGTTGAAGAAAGAGAAAAAGTTCACTTGGACCCCAGCTTATGAAGAGAGTTTTCAGGAATTGAAGAAGCGTTTGACTTCAGCCCTAGTGCTGATTTTGCCAGATATTCGCAAGGATTTTGATATCTATTGTGATGCTTCGCGTCAAGGATTAGGATGTGTCCTGATGCAAGAAGGAAGAGCTGTCGCTTATACGTCAAGGCAGTTAAGGCCTCATGAAGAGAATTACCCTACCCATGATTTGGAATTAGCTGCAGTAGTGCATGCTTTGAAGATTTGGCGTCATTACCTCATCGGTAATCGCTGCGAGATATACACAGATCATAAAAGCTTGAAATATATTTTCACCCAGTCAGATCTGAATATGAGACAGAGAAGATGGCTAGAATTAATAAAGGATTATAACCTTGGAATCCATTACCATCCTAGTAAAGCCAACGTAGTTGCAGATGCCTTGAGCCGCAAGAGCCACTGCAATGCGATGGAAGTAAAAGAGGTTTATTCAGAACTCCAAGAGGAATTCCAGAAGCTGAAACTAGAAGTGGTATCTGAAGGATTCGTGGCTAATTTGGAAGTGCAGTCTACTTTGGAGAAGCAGATTCGCGAGGCTCAGCCAAAAGATTCGGAGTTTTCAGACATCAAGAAGAAGATGGCAGAAGGGAAGTTCAAAGACTTCACCGTAGATGATCAGGACATACTGTGGATCAATGGACGTATTTGCGTGCCAGATGCTGATGGTTTGAGACAGCTAATTTTGAAGGAGGCCCATGACTCAAAGTATTCGATTCACCCTGGTAGTACTAAGATGTATCAGGATGTTAAGAATAAGTTTTGGTGGCCGAATTTGAAACGAGACGTCGCAGAGTTCATTGCCTTATGCGACGTGTGTCAGAAAGTCAAAGCAGAACATCAGAGACCAGCAGGTCTGTTGCAACTGTTGAAGATTCCCGAGTGGAAGTGGGAAGAAATCGGAATGGATTTCATTACCGGATTACCCAAGACTCAATTGGGTTATGATTTGATTTAGGTAATAGTGGACCGTCTGACTAAAGTTGCCCATTTCTTGCTAGTCAAAACCACTTACTCAGGAGATCGTCTGGCAGAGCTGTACATGTCAAGGATTGTCAGTTTGCACGGTATACCTAAGAAGATAGTGTCAGATCGAGGATCTCAGTTCACCTCCCGTTTTTGGCAGAGTTTGCATGAAGCCTTAGGGACTCACCTAAATTTCAAGATCTTGCGTATCATCCCTGCATGTATGGATAGACTGAAAGGGTTAATCAGATATTGGAAGATATGTTGAGAGCCTATGCTCTAGCTAATGCTACCCGCTGGGATAAGAGTTTACCATATGCAGAATTCTCGTACAACAACAGTTATCAAGCCAGTCTGCAAATATCGCTGTTTGAAGCTTTGTATGGTCGTGCCTACAGAACCCCGTTAAATTGGTCAGAACTGCTGAACGTACAGTCTTTGGTCCAGATATTATTCAAGAAGTAGAAGAGCAAGTGTCCATGATCAGAGAGAGATTAAAGATAGCTCAGTCAAGGCAAAAGAGTTATGCTGATAATCGTCGTCGTGATCTCAGTTTCGAGCCAGAGGATTTTGTTTACCTTTGAGTTACACCCCTCAGAGGTGTGAAAAGGTTTCATACCAAAGGGAAGCTTGCCCCTCGATATGTTGGTCCGTTCAAGATTTTGGATCGCCGTGGAGAAGTGGCTTATTAATTGGAGCTGCCGCAGTCACTAGCAGGAGTACACGATGTCTTTCACGTCTCTCAGTTGAAGAAGTGTCTTCGTGTGCCAGAAGAACAAGCCCGCTGAGTCAATTGAAGCGAAGAAGACCTCACCTACAAAGAACAACCGGTCAAGATTTTGGATGTCGCAGAACGTCAGACCAGAAGCAAGACAGATCGTTTTTGCAAAGTACAGTGGAGCAACCACTCAGAAGGTGAAGCCACGTGGGAGCGTGAAGAAGAGTTGAAAGCCGAGTTCCCTAGCCTTTTCTCCAGCTAGTCTGAATCTCAGGTCGAGATTCTTTTAGGGGGGGGAGATTTGTAACATCCCAATTTTCTGAGCTTTAAAAATCCTTTGAATAGTTAGTAGAGAGAAAATTCACCATTTGGATTTATTTGAATTTAATTCAAAAGCTTAAATATGAACCTTGAGTAACAAAACAATTTAATATGACTAAAGTCAACATGAACAATGGTCAAAACTATTTTATTTGGATTCTATGTGCTTGGTATATTTTCTAGATTTTTCTAGAATTTTTCCAAGTTCATTTGCTAATTTCTATTGCTTATTTGAATTCTCAGTATTTTCTAAAAAAGAAAAGCTATTTAAAATCTCAATTTTGGCTTCGGGCCGAATTCCCTTCGGCCCATTCCTGTTCACCCTGGCCCAGCTTCGCGCGAGGCCCATCTCTTGGCCCGCTTCCTTGTGCAGCCCAGCACGTCCTTTATCTGTGGCCGTCCATTTGATCGTGGACGCTTGGATCAGAGCCGCCCGCGCGCGCGTTTCGTTCGCACCTCCATCTTCCGCTGACCGGTGGCCCCGCTCGAAGTTGTCGTCCCCGCCGCGTTCTTCTCCGCAGAGTCCAGCTCGCGCCCGCCATGGATCTTCGCCGAGCTCCATCCGACAAAAGGGGAAACAGCCCTGATTTCATGCGCAAACCCCGCCTTCTAGAATCCCTATCCCTCCCGCACCGGTTCGGTTTGAATTTGAATTTCGAATTCGTCCCCATCTCCTATTCCGTCGCGAACTCGTTTCGGTTTGTTTTGATCTCCGCCGTCGTTACGCCACCCCGAGCCCGTCCGCACCTTATAAAAGGGACCCCCTGCTTCGCCCTTGCCTCCTGATCCCAAATCCCCACCTCGTATCCCTCCTAAAGCTCCAGCACCGCCGGAATTTGGAGTTTAGGGTTTTGGAGCCGCAAGCCAAAACTTCGAATTCATGCGTCGTAGTGCCCGTCTCGGTGGTCGTCGCCATCGCCTTCCTCGTCGCAGCCGCAACCTCGTGCACCCCTTCGCTGCTCCTAGACATCTCTGGTGGTCATCCCTGACAACAGCCGCTTGTCCTTCTCCGCTTCGACACCGATTCTGGCCGCCTCCGTGCCTCTCCGATGCCAAAGAAGGTACCCCCGAGTGCGCAATATCATCCTCTCTTCAATGCGCGCACTCACCGTCGCCGTCGTGCCCTGGTTCGCCGTTGCCGGCCGGTCCAGGAGCGCTCGTCGCCGTTGCCGACACCACCGACGCGGACGCCAGGTCATCCGCCACATCTGCGCCACATCACCCCGGTTGCTTGCGTGGCGTCCGAGTGGCAACGCCATGTGGCGTGTATACACCCCACCAGAACCAAGGGTCCATGAACCCGGTCCATGGTGCACTGTCCCTATGACAGTGGGCCCCACTTCAAAATCTATTACTTTTATTTATCTTTCAGCCGATATTCCCTTTGATGACGTCATAATTCTGAGTTTTCTGTTAAGAAATAATTCGGGATATTCCAAAAATAGGATTTTCTTTAGATTCAAACTTCCAAAGCCCATAACTTTTGCATCCGAACTCCAAATCAGTCCATTCAAATTTCTAAATTCCTATAAATTCAAGATCTGTTTAATGGAGATTTTTATTTATTTTTTGGAGTTGTTTTGCCTCTGTTATTTATTCAGTTTGTTTGTTTGCTTCGTTTGCGAGTAGACTTCGACACTTCTGGAAGATTTGAAGAAGAAGGAGTACAACAAGACCAAGATCAATTTCTAGACCTGTTCCAAGGCAGGTCATGCTTTGACCATGATTGAATCCCAGTTTTCTAAATGTTATTTTAATTCAAAGTATTGTATTCTAATTCAAGTAATTATTTAAATACTTTTGGGAATAGCTATTAAATCCAATCTGTTATACATTCCTTGTATAATTGATATGCCTTGATCCTTTGTCACCCTATTTGATATTTTAGTTGGTAATATTGTAGCACCAACGTGGGTTGGTTAGATGCGATTAGGTTGCTTAGCCATGCCACGAATCATCTATTCATGTAAAGTTGCAATTATTAACTTGACTAAGTGACTATGTAACTTTGTGAAAATCAGTGTGTACTATGTGTCTTTGTGGCATGTGTTGCACTTAAATCAACGGGTGGTAAAAGGTTTGGGTGAGGCAAGTGGTGGGAAGCTGTGTGACATGGTGGCTATGTGATATGGGAATATGAATCGTGTGTCAAATCAATCATGTGCCTTAGTTAGATTTTGAAAGTCTTGCCTCGGTCATTTAAGGATGAACTTTGTGCGCCATTGGCTCAGAGCCCTTAAATGCGACCACATACTGTTATAGGGACGGGCCTAGCATAGTAAGATACGAATTCTTGGCATTGATTGCTCAGGTAGTAGGTTAGGCTATGTGAAAAGGGTGGAGGTGTGTGCTACCATGTAGTCACATCGCGGGACGGTTTGCCACTTACCTGTCCAACGGTGTGTGTCGTACCATCCACTGTGTGTAGTTTCGTATGACGTAAGCACATCGGGAGAATCAATGTTAAGATGAAGTTTTTGAAATGCTTTGTTACGATTAGTGCTTGCAACACTGATTGTATCTTGTGGGTAAAGTGTGCAACCTCTGCAGAGTGTAAACAATCTATTCGAATAGCCGCGTCCTCGGTCATGGACAATGCTCAGGGATTTCACACGAGGGGTAGATCTTCATAAACTGTGTGGGAAGGGAGCTATGTGATCTAAATCATATGGCTATGTGAATAATCTGTTTAGGCTGTGTGTGTCTTTGTGAAATCAAACTGTTAAATTATTATTGTCTATTTGTTTTACTTGCTTTCAATCTATTATTTGTATTCAACTGCAAATGTTGCATTTCTGCAAAAGAACTACAGAATGCCATTCCCTTGTAATAAGCCTGCATGTATAATTGTATTTCTGTGGTGTGGCTTGCGAGTACGGTTGTGTACTCACACTTGCTTTGTGAATGAAGCGAAGAGGAGGAGTCTTCGCCTTGAGATTCGAGGAGGAGTTCGTCGAAGGTGCCGATCGTGGGGTCTTGATCGATCGGTTTACTGTGGTGAATCGATGGGATGCATTTCTTTGCTTCGTTTCCTTTGCTTTATTTCTCTGTTAGCCTGCGTGGCTTAATAAATGTAAACTTCGTAGTAAGGTCAAACCATTATTTATTAATCAAATTATTCGTTTATGTTATTATTCGCTTGTGTGGATCGATATCCATCTTTGTTGACCTTTGTGTGCACTAAGCGTGATCTGGACTAGTGCATTATACATAGAAGGTCCGAATTGTATTTTTGGGTCCCGACAACCATCGAGCAAAATAGGCTGGGGGGTTAAGCATACTGGTTTTGCAACATGAGGGCGGGGGGGTCAAAGCTCCGGTTTTTTACTTGAGGGGGTTAGTTGTCCGAATAGCGATATTTGAGGGGGTAAAATGGACTTCTTCCTTAAGAATATTCACAATGTTTTGGAGTTTGGTTTAACCTTGAGTAGGTTGGTAATGATTTCTAGAGATGTCTTGTCATCACAATTCTGCAATGAAACAAGAAACTTGGCAATATTTTGTTCATGTTTAGTCCTCTTTGTTGCTACGATCCTACAAATGACACAAACTACGTTTGTCTTTGGTATAACTTAGCTATGACCATTAATTAAGAAGCCTCCAAAGTGAAATCTTGATTTGGGAATGTTGCCTTTCCAGTTCCAGACTTTCAAATGAGCTCTTCACTGCAGCTCTTTTTGTGTGGTTGTCGTTTGTCGATACTTGATAGATAGACCATAGTCCATACGTGTGAACATTAGGTATAACAGTTCTACAAGCATTTAGTGGTAAACATACTAGAAGGATTAGGGGCAGAACTAGGCCTCGGACAGAGTGGGCTATAGCCCGAGGCCCAGCCAAAATTTCAGTGCAAAATTTCTTTTGATATAGGGCCAAATACTTGGTGATAGTTTGTAGTCCGAGGCCCAAGATTCGACCCACCACGCAGCCTCACCGTCCGTCCTGCTTTGCCACGCACGCAGCGACCAAAGGCTCCCACCCACAGCAAACCTAATCCCACCCAGATACCCACGCCTCGCGCCCGTCACCCCGTCCCCACGCCTCTAGCTCTGCCTCCTCCCGAGGCGGATCTGGCCTCGGGTAGGGTGGGCTATAGCTCTGAGGCCCACCAAAATTTTAGTGCAAAATTTCTTTTGATATAGGGCCAAATACTTGGTGATAGTTTGTAGCCCGAGGCCCAAGATTCGACCCACCAGTACCTCACCGTCACTGCTTTGCCCGCCACGCACTGCAGCGCACCAAAGGCTCCCACCCACAGGCAAACCTAATACCCCACCCAGTACTCACCGCCGCCCGTGCCCCCGCCGCCCGCCCCCGCCTGCTCCTGCCTCCTCCCGAGTCATGACCTCGCCACTGTGCCGCCGCACCGGCGCCCGATGCCTCGCCCTCCGTTCCCAATCCCTCAGAACTGGCGAGATGGAGACCCGACTGCTGCGGTTGCTACTCAAGACGGCATTGCGCCCATGGCCAAATCTCCGCCACGCAATGCCGCCCGACGCAGCGATCGCGCCGCGACCTCGCCCACGTTCAACCCGGCCACCAAGACTGAGACCCATGTGGCTACAAGACTGCGCCCACGGCCACGGCTTCCACCTCGAGCCTCCGTCCCGGCTCCCGCCCGAGGACAAGCGAGGCAGGAGGGCGCGGAGATGCGCTGCCGGCCAATTCACGAGATCACCGCCGCCTTTGCCGAGGCCGAGAAGGTTTTGCATGGGTTTCTTGGCTCTTGGACTAGCTTGCTTCGGTGAATTGGTGTGGACGTGTGGTTGTGTAAAATCAGTTACTAAATTACTCGTGTGTGGAATTGAATTCGGTGATAGGATATTATTTAGATTATATGGTAGAATGATACAACAGTCTTGGGTTTTTTGGACAAACCATAAGATGAAGCTTCTAGTAGGTTACTACATATAGCACAACAAACTCAAAATACAGAAAATATAGGTATTGCATTTATAGTTCATCCGCTCAAGCCATAAGCGTGTTGTTGTTTTCTGCTATTGGTGTTGGAACAGATGTGATACATATCTGAATGACTGGATATATATGACATTGTGCAGGGAAGGCACTGCATGCGGTTCTGGTATTCGTACAAGCGTATCATCTGTGTGATCAGACTCTTGGGTCAATGATCCGATCACTCACCACATTATATCGCTTCATATCAATAAAGAGGAAGGGGACGAGTTTATGCTTTGGCATGTGGTTCTTTAGAAGCGTGGAGGCTATTATATCCTTGTGCTGCCACTGGAGGATCCTCAGTCGTTTAAAGCATATGAAAGCCTCTTGAAAAGGTCTGACTGTGGGAGCTCAGCCAAGGAGATGTTGGATTAATTGGGCTTGGTCCATTTTAATTTAGCAATTAATCAAATGAAATTCCTAGGCCCACTATTAATGCTAGGTGTAAAAACTGTTTAGTCCCATATGGAGAATTGAATGGGAGTTACACCACTTTAAAAGGTGGAACGTGGTAACCCCTTGTGGAATTGAGAGAGCCAATACACGCTTGCTGCGCTCGCTCGCCTCGCCGCCGTGCGTCTTGTGTGATCGTCTTGTCTTGATGCGTGTGTGTGTGTGTGTGTGTGTGTGTGTGTGTGTGTACAAGAAGCGTGTCGAATGCGGCGCGTTTTCTTTATCTATTCGAAAATCAAAGCGATCGACTCTGGCAAGCGGTGCGATTACTAGTGTATTATGGCTGCGGTTAATAATAATATTACTGCCTCTTCATTTTTTGTTACAAAAGAACTCTCCACTATATACGAGGGATTAGGGAGAATAGTATTCAGTTACGTGTTGTTGTTGTTCTCTGTCATCTCGGTCCGAGCCTTGCGCGCACAAGTTTCGGGCGAGTAGGCCTCCGAACTTCGTCCGCTTGTGTACCTGCGGGTGGCGGGCGATCAAGTTTTGGGGCGCGATCGGTAGCGACTACTCAATCTGCGACGTCTACTTCGGTGGTGAATCGTTCATGGAGCGACCGCGAACATCTTCCGCATCAAGCTTCGTCACGCATCACGCCTCGATCGACTACATCGAATAGGCCATCATGTCAATCGATGGTAACGGCACCTCCGGTGTTTCTAACACCGCCCCCCCGAGGGTATAAATTGAAAACTTTTTCGGTGTATTTCTTTACGTGCGCTATGAATATGTTAATAGATGTTTACATTAGCTTTGTTAGTTAGCGAATATGAATACATCGTTGATAGATCACTCATGCATGTTTATGTCATGTTTTATATTTGAATTTCGGATTAAAATATACTGAAAATTGACTACATTTCCAACAATCCAAAAACTTGATAGGTCTTTTTGGTAGTTGGCTTTCTTGCGTCGCTTAAGCCACACCCTCCGCTTGATGGTTCAAATTTTAAGAGATGGCGTGCACGCAGCGATCGTGGTTTCTTGCCATGGAATGTTTTCATGTTGCACAAGGCAAGCCCGCCGAGCCTCTGCTCGATGAGGATGAACGCAAGTTCAATGCGTGGATAACTTGTTTCGAGGTGCACTTGTCAACATACTGGCGGACAACATTGTGGATGTGTACATGCATTTGCCTACGGGCAAAGAGATGTGGGATGCACTTGAGGCCAAGTTCGGAGTTTCTGATGCTGGTAGTGAGCTGTATGTCATGGAGCAGTTCTATGACTACAAGATGGTCGATGACCGTTCTGTAGTAGAGCAAGCTCATGAGATTCAGGCACTGGCAAAGGAGCTTGAGAACAATAAGTGCGAGTTACCGGACAAGTTTGTGGCTGGCGGTATTATCGCCAAGTTACCGCCTTCTTGGTCGGATTTTGCTACCTCTCTAAAGCACAAGAGGCAGGAGTTCAGTGTTACTGATCTCATTGGCACTCTTGGTGTTGAAGAGAAGGCGAGGGCAAAAGATACTCGTGGCAAGAAAGTTGCTGCTGAGGGAGGTTCTAGCGCCAATTTGGTGCAGAAGAAGAATCCTCAGGCTTTCCACAACAAGAAGAAAAATAAGCCTTTTGTCAAGCCCAAGGCTACTACTGAGTTTAAGAAGAAAGGCAAAGGAAAGGGTGGCTGCTTTGTGTGCGGTGATTCTGGCCATTGGGCTAAGGATTGTCCAGATCGCAAGGATAAGCAGAAGAAGTCTGCAAACATGGTTATTAGTGACGCTGGAGGAACATCGGGGTACGGTAATTATTTACCTACAGTTCTTTCTGTTTGTCAATCACCTGAGTGGTGGATTGACACTGGTGCTAATATTCATGTTTGTGCTGATATTTCCTTGTTTTCATCTTATCAGGTCGGTCGAGGTTGCTCCTTGTTGATGGGGAGCGGATCGCATGCATGTTGTTCATGGTGTTGGTACGATCGATCTGAAGTTTACTTGGGAAAGACCGTACCAAGAACGTCAAGATGTCCCTCCATAAAGAAGAATCTCGTCGGCGGATCTCTCTTGTGTAGAGATGGTTTTAAACTTGCATTTGAGTCCAATAAATGTGTCGTGTCTAAGTATGGAACATTTGTTGGTAAAGGCTATGAGAACGGAGGTTTGTTCCGTTTTTCTTTGATGGATTCTTGTAATAAAGTTGTGAACCATGTGTGTAACGATGATGATAAGTCTAATATTTGGCATTCACGACTTTGTCATGTTAATTTTGGGTGTATGGCGCTTAGCTAATATGAGTTTAATCCGAAATTCACTTTGGTCAAATGTTCTAAGTGCCATGCGTGTGTTCAATCGAAACAACCTCGCAAGCCTCACAAGGCTGAGAAAAGAGGCGAGGAATTTGGCATCAGTTAGAACTCATTCATTCCGATTTGTCTTGAGATGAATGGCGTCTTGACTAAAGGTGGAAAGAAATATTTCATGACGCTTATAGATGATTGCACTAGATTTTGCTACGTGTACTTATTAAAACAAAAGATGAAGCGTTGGATTACTTTAAGATCTATAAAGTCGAGGTAGAAAACCAACTTGAGAGGAAGATCAAGCGGGTAAGGTGTCGATCGTGGGGAGAGTATTTTTCTAATGAGTTTACTTTATTCTGCGAGGAATATGGAATTATTCATGAGAGGACGCCTCCTATTCTCCCGAATCAAACGGGGTTGCCGAAAGAAAGAATCGCACTCTAAGCGATTTGGTTAACGCCATGTTAGACATGCGGGACTTTCTAAGGAATGGTGGGGGTGAGGCTATATTGACCGCGTGTCATGTCCTCGAATAGAGTTCCTACAAAGAACAAAGAAGTAACACCATTCGAAGAATGGGAAAAGAAGAAGCTGACTCTCTCATATTTGCACACATGGGGATGTTTGGCCAAAGTTAACGTGCCAATTATCAAGAAGCGCAAACTTGGACCAAAACCGTAGATTGTATATTCCTTGGATATGCTATGCACGGCGTGGGTTATAGGTTCTTAATTATAAAATCTGGAGTACCGACATGCGTGTTGGTATAATCATAGAATCCAGATATGCTACATTTTTGAGAATGAATTTCCTATGAATAGTGATGTACCTAGCTCATCTAGTCAAAAACCTATAATTTCCTTGATTCTTTTCTCACGATAGAACATGTTGAGCAAGCGCTGTGGAAAATCCCGAGGAGGATAACAATGAAGTTACTCGAAGAGTAAGAGACAAAGGACTGCAAAGTCTTTTGGTGATGATTTCATTGTATACCTCGTGGATGACACTCCAAGAACCATTGAAGAGGCATATTCTTCTCCTGACGCTGACTATTGGAAGGAAGCAGTACGGAGTGAGATGGACTCTATTATGTCTAATGGAACTTGGGAGGTCGTTGATCGTCCTTATGGGTGTAAACCTGTAGGATGTAAATGGGTTTTCAAGAAAAAGCTTAGGCATGATGGTACAATTGAAAAGTACAAGGCAAGGCTTGTGGCCAAGGGTTATACCCAGAAAGAAGGCGAGGACTTCTTTGATACTTATTCACCTGTTGCCCGATTGACCACAATTCGAGTACTACTTGCCCTGGCTGTTTCTCATGGTCTTCTCGTTCATCAAATGGACGTTAAGATAGCTTTCCTAAATGGAGAGTTGGAGGAGGAGATTTATATGGATCAGCCAGACGGGTTTGTGGTAGAAGGTCAAGAAGGAAAGGTGTGCAAGTTGTTAAAGTCTTTGTATGGCCTAAAGCAAGCACCTAAGCAATGGCATGAGAAGTTCGACAGAACTTTGACATCTGCTAGCTTTGTTGTGAATGAAGCCGCGGATGTGTGTACTATCGCTATGGTGGGGGAGAAGGAGTGATCTTGTGCTTGTATGTTGATGACATCTTGATTTTTGGGACAAACCTCAATATGATTGAGGAGGTCAAGGACTTTCTGTCCAAGAGCTTTGAGATGAAAGATTTGGGAGTGGCTGATGTGATTCTTAACATTAAGCTACTGAGAGGAGGTGATGGTGGGGTTACACTCGTGCAATCCCACTATGTGGAGAAGGTCTTGAGTCGCTTTGGTTATAGTATTTGCAAGCCCGCTTCTACTCCTTATGATCCTAGTGTGTTGTTGAGGAAAACCGAAGAATAACAAGGATCAATTGAGATACTCCGGATCATTGGCTCATTGATGTATTTAGCTAGTGCTACGAGGCACGACATCTCGTTTGTTGTGAGCAAGCTAAGCGGTTTGTTTCAAATCCGGAGATGATCATTGGCGTGCTCTTGAGAGAGTAATGCACTATCTAAAGGCAATGTGAGCTATGGCATTCACTATCTTTGGGTACCCAAAGGTCTTGGAGGGCTATAGTGATTCAAAGCTGGATCTCGATCTTGATGAGATAAAAGCCACGAGTAGATATGTGTTCACACTTGGAGGTGGTCTTCGTTTCTTGGAAGTCTTGCAAGGCACCATCTTAACGAGGTCAACAATGGAAGCGTAACTCACAAGATTAGATACCGCCATCGTTGAGGAAATTTGAGTTGCCTCGTGAACTCCTTATGGATTTCTTGGGTGGTTGAAAAACCGACTGGCTATCTGATTAATCGTGATAATCGATGTAATTATCAAGGTGAGCAGTTCTAAGGACAACATGAAGTCATCTAGGCATGTTAAGAGGCGGTTGAAGTCCGTCGAAAGTCGAAAAACTCGGAGTGATAGCGCCGACTATGTCCGAATACTAATAATCTGGCCGACCAATTTACAAAGGGTTTATCACGTAATGTGATAGATAGTGCATCGAGTGAGATGGGCTCGAGACCCACATGAGTCATACCACGGTGGTAACTTTGTTCTACGTGATCGGAGATCCCGTGAAGTAGAATGGTGAAACAATTTCGTTGGTTGATCGGGAGGAAGACCTTTACAAGGCTCATTTTTCTTAGTGATGCACTTCTCTCCTATTCTCAGTATGGCGGGTTGGTTTTTACCTCAATGTGATCCGAGTGGCTTATTTAAAGCAGAGATGTCGGCCTACAAGACATCTTAGAAGGAACACACCTATATGAGTTCGATTGCTTTGGTCACGATCTATGAGATTTGGGTGATTTCTAGATACTCATGAATAGGCATGGAGTATGACTTATATGCTCCAACGGAGGGATGCTTCAGCAAAACCTAGTACTAGTAAAGGAATTGGATAAAGCTTGTTCGCACAAAACTGTCAATTCAAGGCATAGTCCATTGTTGATTGTGGATGAGTGTAACTCCTTTCCTAGATGGTTGTTCAACTTAACAGTCTCCATCGAAACAACGGTATATCAAACAACAATGAATCGAGAGCATTTCTCGTGTGCCTTGAAATTTGGTGGGGATTGTTGGATTAATTGGGCTTGGTCCATTTTAATTTAGCAATTAATCAAATGAAATTCCTAGGCCCACTATTAATGCTAGGTGTAAAACTGTTTAGTCCCATATGGAGAATTGAATGGGAGTTACACCACTTTAAAAGGTGGAACGTGGTAACCCCTTGTGGAATTGAGAGAGCCAATACACGCAAGGCTTCCTTCGCTTCGCTTCGCCTCGCCGTCTTGCGTCGTGCCGTCTTGCGTGCCGCGTGCGTCGTCGTCTTGCCGTGTCGATGCGTGTGTGTGTGTGTGTGTGTGTGTAGCCTGGCGTGTCGAATGCGGCGCGTTTTCTTTATCTATTCAAAATCAAAGCGAGCGACTCTGGCGAAGAAGTGCGATTACTAGTGTATTATGGCTGCGGTTAATAATGGATGCGATTACTAGTGACTAATGGCTGCGATTACTATTCGCCTCTTCATTTTTTTGTTACAAAGAACTCTCCACTATAGGCGAGGATTAGGGAGAAGAGTATTCTCGTTACGTGTTGTTCTTTGTTCTCTGTCATCTCCGGTCGAGCCTTGCGCGCACAAGTTTCGGCGAGTAGGCCTCCGGAACCGTCCGTTTGTGTACACTGCGGGTAGGCGGGCGATCAAGTTTTTGGGAGGCGCATCGTAGCGACTACTCAATCTGCGACGTCTACTTCACGGTGGTGAATCGTTCATGGGCGCGACCGCGAACATCTTCTGCATCAAGCTTCGTCACGCATCACGCCTCGATCGACTACATCGAATAGGCCATCATGTCAATCGATGGTAACGGCGCCTCCGGTGTTTCTAACATCGCCCCGCCGAGGGTATAAATTGAAAACTTTTACGGTGTATTTCTTTACATGCGCTATGAATATGTTAATAGATGTTTACGTTAGCACATTAGTTAGCGAATATGAATACATCGTTGATAGATCACTCATGCATGTTTATGTCATGTTTTATATGCTGAATTTCTGGATTAAAATATACCGAAAATTGACTACATTTCCAACAGGAGAATGTCAATCTTTCTTCCATTCTTCTCAATCTTCCATGCATAACAGGGTAATGTAAGTTTGTTTGCCTGTTATGGATGCATGTTCATTAGATGTGTTTCACATTTTACACTAACAGGGCTGAACTGGAAGGATTTCCTGATGTTTCTTTGCCACTGACTGGGTTACAAATCTAAACTTCATATTCTTTGTATTTAAGCATACCTCTATTTGATTTATTTTTTTATGTTGTCGTTGTAGGTTCTGGTACTTGTCTAACTATTGACGAAGAAATGGTGGGCTAGGTTACAGATGAAATCTTCGTTATTTAGGTACTCAATTTGTATCTCTAATATGTTATATTATTTATGTTTTGCCATATTTTTCTTATTATATTTTATGTTGAAGCATTTTTTGTAAAATTTTATGTCAACGAAGCATTTGTGGCTTATTTTTTTGTTATGTCTTGATGAAGGTAGAAATTAGCGTTAGTTTTAAGATGTTATCCTATTATAAATTAGCCCGAGGCTTGATCAAATTCTAGATCCGCCACTGAGAAGGATTCATATCAGGTAATGATACAATGTGCGATAAGTATCATGAGTGAAATGGTATTTTGATTTTAGAACTACTAGTATTGTGTGGGAGATTTTAATTAACATTTATTTGTTCCAGCTACCATGCTCTGGTGCCAAGGTTTTTAGTTGGTGATAAATCCATTGTTCATACCATGTCTTGTTCTTGATTAGGGTGTTTCCTTTGGCAATGTTCCAATGGACATGCTTGCTTATGATGTTTTGTGTCTTAGTAGAGCTCCAAGTACATGATCATCTGGTAGTTTTGTTGTTCTAAAATTTGAAAATGAGCTCTGAAGCGGTATCTGTTTGGTGGTCTATGCCGTGAATCTTTGGTGTAAGAGCTCTATAAGTTGATTTAGCAGTAAATGGTGATAATCCATTTCAGGTGATCGTGCAATGTGGAATAAGCATTCATATCTCCATTGTAGAACTAACAATATTGAGTGGGAAGATTTTAATCTACAGTTCTCTGTTCAGGCTACCATATCCTAGTATCCAAAGGTCTTACCTGTTGAATTCCTGGGTTCATTTTTTTTTTGTTGGCGATAAATCCATTGTTCAGAGAAGGTGTTGCTCTTGATTGGGGTGTTTACTCGGCGAAAGATCCAGTGAACATGCTTGGCTACTGTATCATGGTTGGCAAGCAGAGCTCCAAATAGAGGGACATACCTTTTGAGAATTTTGGCCCATGATGATTCAGGCTGTTGGTTTGGGACTATATTCCGAAGATCTGATGATCTGATATTCCATATAGTCCTTCAGGTAGATGGTGCCTCACATGAAACAATCAGACATCTTGTCACTAGGTGTTTGTACATATAGTAATGGTAGCACAACAAGAACTAGTGACTAATTAGCAGCAAGGCTAACCTCATCCATGCTTTACAATGATTGATCAAACACAGCAGGTGCACCTTATCATATGGACGCCTTGTGGCCTCTGCTTGCGGCGCTGGGAATAGTTGTCGTATGTGCGCCGCTGGTCCGAAAAATGGTGTATGATTTTAATCAAGTTGGATGTTTGATTTGAATAGATTGCAGATATCGTATGCTGGTCCGAATACTGGTGTATGATTTTGTCAAGTTGGATGCTTGATTTGAATAGATTGCAGATATCGTACGTACTTGCTCTGTAGATTTGTTTGTTATATTTATGGGCAATGGTGCTTAACTTGCATGCATTTGAAGTGTTGTGTTTAGGAAACTTGACCACTGAGGCTAGCTGCTTATTTAAGATGGTTTTGGAGAACAAAGGGGTTTTTGGCTTACCTGAAGAATTCATTCAACCTTAATTGAGCTTGAGGGGCCTAAAGTTTTTGGTAGCTTTCGGGTGAAATTAGAACTCCCCACAAAGAGGGCCTGCATCGCTGCATGTACTCTTTGGTTTTGATCAGATGAGCTATTGTAAAGTGTAGTGTTCATAAAGTCGCTCTAAGCGGCCGCCTAGGTGCTCGACACCGGCTGGCCGGCCGACTAGGCGGTCCTTGGCGCTCCTAGGCAGCTGAGGCGGGACAATGCACGGCAGCGGTGGCCACGGCGGCGGAGGAAGAAAAAAATGAGGAGAGAGAGGAATCCACCCCCACCCCATGCCGAATCCACCCCCACCCCATGCCGAATCCACCCTGCCGTCATCGCCACCGGCTGAATCCACCTCGTCCCCGACTCCGCCACCTAGAGAGGGAGCTGCGGCGTCGCCCTGACCTCCTTCACCACCATTGGAGGTGTTGCCACTGCTCCCCCCCCCCTCCCTCCCCTCCCTTGTTTTCTAGTCGGCCACCTAGGCGGCACCTTGGTGGCCTAGGCACTAGGTGCGGGTCCACCACCCAACTAGCACCTTCGTGAACCATGGTAAAGTGATCAGAAAAGGTTTATTGTAACTGGTAGTGCAAAAAATGCATTGTCGCGGTGAGTGATTTAATTAAAGTCGAACAGTTGGTTTGGCTATATTGCTGTTGGAAGCAACTAGGGAACGCTATAGCGTTGCAACGGTATAGCAACAAGTTTCGTGATGTTTCAAGAAATTTCGTGAAAACAATTTAAAAGTTTCATGTTTTTGTGTGTTTTGCGTGTTTCTAAAAGATTTCAAGAAAATTTTCAAACCAAGTTTCAATGTGTTTTAGATTTTGGAACATAAGTTTCAACAAGTTTCAGCATGAGAGTTTCGAGAAGTTTCAAAACAAAAGTTTCAATAAGTTTCAAAACAAAAGTTTCAACAAGTTTCAATAGGTTCCAACAAGTTTTAATCAAAGTTTCAAGAAAGTTTTAACAAGTTTCGGTCAACTCACCTGGCTACAACGGCACGACTGCGCCACCACGGAACCGCCTAACACCGTCCGCTGTCGAATCCGTTCTTGAGCTCCTTGCCAAGCATCCATCCTCTCTCTTTTCCCAACTCTAGCCCAAGCTCCACACCACACTGACACTAGATCCGGTCATCCCGAGCCATGTCGCCACTGCCCATCGACAGATCCAAAGCTAGAGGTGAAGCACCGGGCAGCTACCCCGCACCAAATCCGGAGCTAGAGTTGAAGGAGGAGGTGGTTGGGCGGTGCTGGAAGTGAAGAAGGAAGGGTGGTCGCTTGCTTTCGTTAGCTCGCCGGCTACACTCCTCGCCTGGATGCAAGAGAGAGATCGAGGAGGGAGGGATACAAGAGAGAGAATGAGAGAAATGAGAGAGGGGTGCAAAGGAGACGCAGCCTTATGATTCATGGGGGTCGGATCAGACGACTAGAATCTATACTGTTGCAACGCTATAGTGTTCTATAGTATTTCCAATCACTGATATCGTGTCCGGTGGGTATATTTGTTTACCGGAGACGCTGCTCAACATTATTATTATAGGTGTTGGACCACTTGACCACTAGCTTACTAATATTATCAACATACTGATCTAAGCTGGCTCTTAACAAAAGTTGTGCTCTGAGTGGGCACCTTTGCTATACCCTGTTTGGGCCTAAGGTATCATCTACCTGTGGTAATGTGTTAATATTATTTTGGACTAACGAACAAATAGAAATTGTTACTTACATTTTTAGTTGTTAGCTTCTGATTGTTCTCCTTGTACAGCTCTCTTTTGCATTGTGTTGTCCAGTTGAAGCCTCTAGGCATCAACTAGTTCACCTGTACTGACCATTATTTTCATTCCCTTCACTATTTACCCTTACATATTCAATTAGCAACAGATGCGATCTCTTACTACGGGGGAAAATTAACGTTCTTCCACGTTCTGGTCAAAGGCAGGCAAGAATTCCCTGATGCCGCCAAATGCAGGATAAACAACGACGTTCTGGTACGCTGGCCGTCGAATTGAAAACAACACATTGCCATTCTTTAAGATATGCACATAATAAAGAAGAAATCATCAGACATGTTCCCATGGCGCCATTTGATCGGACAGTTCATCACCCAGTATTATATCTCTGGATCTAACGAGCTACGAGCCGGCAAATCTGCGTATGATCGTCCGGACAGTTGGCTACGCACTGTGCCCGGCATCAACACGTCCTCTCTTCTCTTCTCTGATCATCTCTCCTTCCACTTCATGGCCAGCCTCGTGCACCAGACGGCGGCGGCGGTGATGGTGTGCGACGACGAGTTCGTCCCGCAGAGCTTCACCTGCTTCGGCCGGTCGCTGTCCAGGGCGTCGTCGGGGCGGCTGGAGTACAGGACTCTGAACGAGGGCGAGGAGCGGCGCATGGCCCAGGAGCGGTCGGCGAGGGCGAAGCTGCGGTGGAAGGCCGTCGCGCAGGAGATACTGGCGAGGAGGGGCGGCAGAGCCGGAGGAGGAGGACGGAGGAGGAAGCCAGCGTTCAGCTACGACTCCAAGAGCTACGCGCTCAACTTCGACAAGGGCGCCGAGTAGCTACGTCGCTGGCGAACGAGCTGCCGAGCCTGAACAGCGTGTGTGCATGTCGCACGCGCGCCGCGGCGACCGAGCGTCGCGGTCGCTCGGCCGGCCGGCGAGGGAACGGAGCGCGCCCGTAGCTCCTCGTGATGCGGCGGCGGGGGCAGTGTGTAGAGATCAAGCTTTAAGGCCGGTTCTTGTTCCAGTTTTTTTTGTTCTTTGGTTGCTTTTTGTTGAAATGGTTTTTTTTCCCTTGACACCAATGAGATGGTATGTTCATGGTCGGGTGATGCATCCTGACATCTTCTCGTGTGGTGTAATAAGAGCTGTTCTTTCATAGTATTCATTGTGTTTTTTTCCCTGTAACAGCTGTGACGCTGTGTCAGCAGTTGTATTGCCGGGTCCGTGTTATCATTGCGTGATAGATGGAGCAAGTTCTTTTCACCACTTTAAATTTTAAATAAGTTAGTGTAGCTGTTTGGTATATCAGCAAGTGGTTTCTAAGGGCATTCACAGTGTTTAGAGGCAACTCAACCTCTAAACTTAACCCACAACCAATATGTAACCTTATCACTTTTCTCTGCAATGTGTAACATTACATTTAGCCTTTAAGGTGGGTCTCACATCAAAGTAAAATATTTTCCTCCAACCGATCCCTGTGTTCCTTCCCGCAATCCCAATTCCTCACCATCCTCATGCAATCCCTATTTTTTTTATTCCTTGGCTGCTGCCTCTAGCTCAGGAGGCTTAGAACTACTCAGTGTGTAGAGGCTGCCTTCAAGACCCTCTCTCTCCTCCTTAGAGGTAGATTTGGTGTATACTGTGGATGCTCTAAGGCTCTAAGCTAGATCAATTTGATAATTTGCAGTGAAGCAAAGGTACAGTGAGAGAAGAGAACGATGCCATGCTCATCATGTGCATGTGCAGTAGTATTTCAGAGTTCAGAACCTCTATTGACTGGTCAAATATGTCGGCTGGCTTGTTAGTTGTATCCCTGGATGATGCACAGAAACACAAATGCTCTATCACACAATCGCTCTAGCTATCACGTAGAAGAGAGATTTTTTTTAAGATAATGGTTGAGAAAAAAAAAACTCTTCTGGTCTCTGCATTCAGGATACACACAGCCAAATTTATTGAAAAGATAAGAGTATGAAAAGGAACCAAAGTTGTTAAAAGCGGCTTAGAGCCTTACAACCAAATGATGAATGGAAATACACCCAAATGACAAATAAGCTCAATCATTACAGATTCTATGACTAAGCCGTCACCCATGGATATTGAGGATTTGCTTCGCCATAACCTCCAATCTTAGACTTTCAGCCAACATTAACTCCTTTTGGGTAGAATTTTGTAAATTTGCCCAAGCACTCAGCCAATGCCCACTCAACAAAATAGCTTGCAAAGGGTTAGTGACACTCTTTTTATCAAAAACAACAACATTCTGACATAACCAAATAGACCAACATACAGCACTAGCTCCCACAAGGAGTTGTGACTTTAATTTTTTTGGACTACCGTTTAACCAATTTCCAAACATGTTTGAAATACTCACAGGAGGAGATAGATTAAACGCACATTGAACAATCCACCATGCAAGACGTGCAAAGGAGCAGTCAATAAAAAGATGTTGAATTGTTTCCTCTTTAATACAGAAACAACACTGTTTACTTCTCCTCCAATTTTTTTGAGCAGATTATCTTTAGTTAAAACTACCCCTCTTTTGAGATACCATAAGAAAATTTTCATTTTTAAAGGAATTTTAATTATTCAAAAGAAATTCTTAATTGGGACTTGAAGATTGCCAATAAGTGCCCTATATAAAGATTGTACTGAAAATAGACTAGATTTATTCAAATTCCACCTGAAAACATCCTTTTGAGAACTTAATTGTAAGTTAGAAATCCTTAGAATTAACTCATTCTAAGCATGAAGCTTAGGCCCAACGATAGGTCTTCGAAAAGCAATATTTAAAGGAGTCAAGCTCAGAATGTTTGCCACTGTATCATCCTTTCTCCTTACCACATTATAAAGAAGTGGATATTGTCCTTTCAGTGGAGAATCTCCTAACCAGATATCTTCCCAAAACCTAGTTTACATTCTATTTTTAATTTGGAATGAACCAAAGCGAAAAAATTGATCTTTAATTTTCATAAGACCCGACAAAAAATGAGAAGTCTCAGGTTTATTAATCACCTACGACAGACTCTTCTCACCCATATATTTCTTTATCAGCATAGATTGCCAAACTCCTTCATTAAGCAATTTAAACAACCAGTTTCCAAGTAAGCTTTTATTTTTTGTGTGTAAGTTCTGAACTCCTAGACCGCCATGCTCTTTGGGCGAGCAAACTAAACTCCATTTAGCAAGCCTATATTTTCGTTTAAGACTGTCACTCTGCCAAAAAAATTTAGAACGATAAAAGTCTAGTCTTGTTAGAACCTCTCTAAGAACCTCAAAAAAGGAAAACATAAACATTGACAGACTACTGAGCACTGAGTTAATAAGTACTAAATGTCTACCCACAGACATATTTTTTCCTTTCCAACCACTAAGCTTTTTATCACTCTATCCTCAACCCCTTTCCAATCACGATTTCTTAACTTTTTAAAATGAATAGGGATACCTAAGTATCTGAAAGGAAAAGACCCTACTTCACAACCAAATAACTTTGTAAACTGCGTTTCAACTTCTTTGGCAGTACCAAAACAAAAAATTTCGCTCCTATGGAAATTAATCTTTAAACCAGATTAATGTTCAAAGATACACAGAATAAGTTTGAGATTTTTTTCTTGTTCTAGATCGTGATTCATAAAGCGGATTGTGTCATCAACATACTGTAAAATTGATAACCCATCATCAATTAAGTGAGGAACTACTTCTGTTAAAAGACCTGCTGCTTTAGCTCTTGAAATAAGTATGGCAAGCATGTACGCTACCAGGTTAAAAAGAATAGGGGACATATGATCACCTTGCCTAAGACCCTTCCAAGTTTGGAAAAAAAGAACCAATATCATCATTGACTTTTATTCCAATACTCCTCCTTGAACTAAACTTTCCACCCAGGAGCACCACTTAGAAGAAAAACCTTTCATTTGCAAAGTTTGAAACAGAAATGGCCATTTTACTTTATCATAAGCTTTCTCAAAATCAATCTTGAAAACTATGTCATCCAGATTCTTTTTATGTAACTCATGGATGGTTTCATGAAGGATAACAACTCCATCAAGAATAAATCTCCCCTGCATAAAAGCCGACTGAGATGGTCTAACAATGTTATGAGCTACACCCATAAGTCTATTAGTAACCACTTTAGTGAAAATTTTAAAACTTACGTTTAGAAGACAGATAGGCCTATACTGTTGTATTTGCTTAGCATCCGTCTTTTTGGGGAGCAATGTAATGATCCCAAAATTCAAGCTAAAAAGATGCAAAGAACAATTATGAAAATCATGAAACATGGCCATCATGTATTTTTTTAATGACTTCCCAAAACACCTGATAGAACTGTGCAGGAAAGCCATCAGGCCCAAGTGCTTTGTTATGTTCTATTTGAAAGATCGCATCTTTCACCTCTTTTTCAGTGAAAGATTCTGTAAGGAGGTTATTTTCCTCATCCGAAACTTGAGACATATCGTTCGAAAAAGCTTCAGTCAAAGATAGGTGATTAAGTTCGGATGGTCCAAACAAATCTTTATAATAATTAGTGATATACTCTTTTAACTGTACATCACCCCTAATTATCCCTTCCTCTTGATCGAGTTGAAAAATCTTTTGTCGTCTATGCTTACCGTTCGCAATTAAATGATAATAACGTGTATTTCTATCACCATCCAAAAGAAATTTCGCTTTGGATCTTTGGTACCATTTAATTTCTTCCTCCCTTAAAAAATGAGTCAATCTCTCATTAGCAACTTTTTTAATGTTAAGGTCTTGATCAGACAACCTGAAAAACTCGGCCTTTTTATCTAGCTCATCAATTATCAAATTAAGACATTTCTTTTCCTTTTTATAAGCCCCACTGGTATTTTTAGCCCAACCACGAAGAAAACGTCTAAGAGATCTAATCTTACATTGCCAAATTTGTAAAGCAGAATGACCTAAAATGTCCTTTTTCCACATATCCGCCACCATCTCTCTAAACCCCTCCCTACATAACCAACCTAAATAAATGTTGACTTCCACTAAAAGGAGCATCTCTCGTATTTAAAAGCAACAGTGTGTGATCAGACAAGGACCTTTCAAGAGCATTAACTGTAACCAAAGGAAATTTACGCTCCCAATCTGTACTCATAAGAACTCTATTCAACTTTTCAAAAGTTGGATTATCTAACGAATTCGCCCAAGTGAATTGTCTGCCAGATAACACTATTTCTCTTAGCTCCAAGATATTAATTACAGTATTAAACAAGAAAGGCCATCTATACTCAAAATTATCATTATTTTTTTCACCCAAATGTCTGATGATATTAAAATCACCCCCAATTAAAATGGGAAGTGATTCTTTCCTATAAGCATGAATAAGTTCATTAAGGAACTTCTCCTTGAATTGAATTTGAGCTGCACCGTAAACAGCCACAAGAACCCATTGAAAATCATCATCTCTATTTTTTAAATGAAACTTCACATAAAAATTACCATCATCAATAGAACCAATATCGTAAACCCGAGGGTCCACCCCTAAAAGGATACCCCCAGACCGACCTTGTGGCTAAGAAAAATGCCACAAAAAATCCCATCCACCACAAAGATGGTTGAGATTAGCTACTAAAAAGTCTTTTTTACCAGTTTCAAAGATGGCTACAAAATCTAAATGTTGTTCCTTAACATTTTACAAATGTAACGATACTTAGCCAAGTCTCCCAGACCTCTGCTATTCCAAAAAAGACCTTTCATTTTAACTTTAATTTGATAGGCCTATTATGGAAAATTTTCTTTTTTGGCCTCTTTTTATATGTCACTAAAGTATAATTAGAATGATCATCATCTAAATCATTACAAAAATGATTAAGGTTTGAGATATCATTGCCATCCAAATTCTCATCCTCCAGCTCCTCCACATCTACAATTCCTTTATTTTTGAATCTTACTAATTCAAGAGACTTAAGATTATTAATTGTACTACCAATCTCCGCACTATCTGCCCCTAAAGAAATGCCGAACTTGAGCACGTCGTTTGGCTTTCTGAACCAGATTTTTATCACCGGACTTCTGCATTTTAATTCGTGGACTCTGTCTAAGGTCCACTATTTCATTAACAGGATCCCGCCCCGGTCGAAAAAGCCCCGCTGATTTTGATCTTGGAATGCCCACCTTGCTGCTCACTGCATCTGACTTTGCAATCACGCCGTCATTCGAAGTCACCCCTCTCGGCTTGGTGTCAAGAACATCAACCGCCCTGTTACCACATCCCATTGCTTCCTTATCAGCACTTCCCGACCCTGCTAATCCCGATCCTGTTAAAGCCGGCAAAAAGACAGCTCCTGCTAAGGGCTCGCCCAATACCTTGATCGGTGACTGCCCCGAAGGATTTGTCTTCAGCAACTGCCCGGACGTCCTTGGCCTCTACACTAGTGTCTATTACCAAACCAGTACCCGACACAGCCCCAATCACTTGTGCTACATCCGCCTGAGCTGAGTGCACACCGGCCACTTGAGCCTTTGCTAAAATAGCCTGTCCCGAGAGGTTATCATCCACAGTCACCGAATGCTGCTTCTGCATATTCGCACCTCGAACATTCACCTCCTCCTTTTTGAACGCGCTAGGTGTGACCCAAACAGTATCCGAAACCGAAAGCCCCAAAGTAGTCCCTTTATTAATAGTTGAAGACTGCCCCGCGCAGCTCTCAGAAGCACTTGATTTACCATCTGAATTATTTTTAATCTCTTAGAATCTCTATATGCCATCTCAACATCTTTGTTTCGACCTGACTTGTACTCCCCTTCATGATCCTCCATCCGATGAATATCTTCGTCAACAATATCTACCCCAGCATCTTCCACTTTGAAAAAAATATCATAGACATAATCATCAACAACAATCTCCACAATATCACGATAATGTTCAATAATATGAATAGTAGGCTAGTAGCTTCAACTAATTCGTGTTGGTCTAGCCTAGAGCAATTCCTTTCCAAGTGCATTGAAGAGAGGTATCACAGCTTCACTTCAGATTTTTCAGGCCAATTCTGAAGCAAAGGTGCATTGAAGTGTTAGTGTAGCTTCGCTTCATATTTCGTGCACCCATCTTGAAACTACTGTGCATTGCAACGCAGGTATTTTGGTGATAGCCTTAGTTAATGTGGCACTCTTTCTCCTGAAGCTACTATACATTTTGATATGCTCTAATAAAACGTAGCTTTAAACAAGATGGCAATTACAAACATCAAGCTACAGACGTGGTTGCACATAAATACATGTAATATGTATACTATGAAACTAGAACCCGTTCCAAACGGGACCTTTGGTGATGATTGAAATATCCCAAGAAGAAGTAAAGTACGTCAAGGTCTATTTCAAATAGTCTGAAATTTGAGTTGGGTTTAAACCCAATATGTAGAAGCGCATGGATAATCATAAGTTAAATTCTTTGGCCTCCGCAAATCGAAATGTGATTCAAAACGTGTGTTTGTGCCTGTTTGTTCACCTTGTAATCTTAAATGATAAAAAAAAAAATCCAAGTATGAAATAACCATGGATTGAGAAAGTAATCATGTGTTGGGTGATGATGCATCGTTTTCATTAACGGATGATCCGAATTAGTACGGTGAAAACGTAGGAGAGGTGTAATATGTCATTTCGATCGTGCCCGGGATCACCGATCTATGTTGCTCCAGCCTCTACAATCTGGCACTTGAAAAAAAAACCTCTACAATCTACGTGATTGGTTCATCAGAATTCAGATTTCAGGACAGCAGTGGAGAGTAGAGGCGCCACCGCTAAAAAAACCGCTGTAACCATTATCACTCTTCACCGATGGAAGCGGCACGCCTCGCGCGCCCGGGTGCCCCTGGCTGCCTCCCCACCTCCACCGCCGCACCGCAACACGCGCGGCTGTGGTGGCCTCCTCGCGAACCGCGTGCCGCTTCGAGCGGTGGGGATAGCTCCGCTTCTGCCCGTTGGGCGAGTCCTGCGGTCGCCCGCAACCGGAGCCCAGCAAATCTAGGGTTACTCCCGCTCCGCCCCCGACGCCTCCGCCTCTCGCCCTCTCCCGCGGGGAGGACAAGAGGCGAGGGACGGCCGCCCCGAGCCCCCCTCGTCAAATGCGCCGGCGGCCAACCGCGCGAGAAGCACTCGAAGCTCGTCGGAGTCAGCCTAGGCACGTATCCCTCTCTCCTATCCCTCCTTCCGCTGATTGGTTGTATTGATCCAATGGGGCTGCTGATTGTCGATCGGGGGAGCGTGGCCGCGTGGAATTGGGCCGGAATTTCAATTGCATTTGACTAGGCCTTTGCGGAATTGGTGAACCGTGGATGTCTACTCTTCTTCCGGCAATTTACAATCACTTGAATCATTTCTACCAGTTATGCTTTTTTATTAGGTTTATAACTCTAGTTTTGGGGGGTGGTTTCTGCCATCTGCACTATGTATGTTATACTACTCTTTTTTAAAAAATAATAATAATATTAATAATCGGTTTGGCTCTTCTGGCGGGGTGGTTTGCGACCGGAATAGAACACATGGTATGATTGTATTCTCTAAAAGTTTTGGCCGAGGGATTAGAATACACAATCCACCTCATTTGTTTACATTGCTGACTGGTAGCCAATCATCCTTACTTATATAATTGACAACTAATGCAGCCTCCACATTTAGCCACATCACCATCAAAATATGAATTATGTTACAGTTCATGGAACTTGAGAAAAAACAGCTACTGCTTAAGAAAGAACATTGCCTTTTCCATTAGCCTTTCATTATAGTTTTCTTTTGCCCGTAAGGAAATTTATATTTTATGGTGTCTTTTCATATTGTTGTGTGAATGATTGTAATCATATACAGTTGGCGAGGACAACGTTTTGGAAATGTCATCCGCAGTGCCAAAGTCATCGAACATCTTCTGGCATGATTGCCCAGTTGGCAAGACTGATCGGCAGAAGCTACTGAAGCAGAAAGGTTGCGTTGTTTGGATTACAGGCCTTAGTGGTTCAGGTGAATAAAGCTTACTTCCTCTGAAATTGTTGTGTTGGGCGCTTCTCGCAATGCTGGTATTTTTGTTGAATTGTTCAAGTATAGATCATTTCAACTACAATTTTTGTCTACACAGACTGGCATTTCTTTACTTTTAGATAAATCGTTTTAGTTCTACGCAATTACTTAAGGCCAAAGGGTGTTACTTCTGGGATAATCATATTACAGACTACAGAGTACAAAATTCTTACTGCCTTCATAATTTAGTTGTTGAATGGTTCATATTGTTATTGTTTGTTAGGTAATTACTGGAATATTGTTTACTTCATCTTCATCATTGTTAGTTTTGTTGAAAATGAGTTCAACTCTGTTCAAGCGGTGGTGTTCTGTCCTAAATGGTCAGCTTGGTTTGAGAGAGTCATGTCAAATTGTCAATATATGACGTATGGTATTTTGGCTTGGACAAACTGTTTTGAACAACCTATTTTCACTTTCCACCGATTCAGACAAATAACTTTCCAGTTATGAAAGGGCAAATCTGTAAAATTTCCAAGAGCACTGTAATATTTTGCTATTGACGTGGCTGATGTTCATTATGCTTACAGTTGTTTTGTTCTCTTCCCACCACCCTATGTCTAACATTGCAAGAAATCACAATCTATTTCCTGTTGTTTTAAAGGACAATTTGCAAATGACAGATTTCCTGTAATTTAGCATTTGTTCTCAGTGTAAAATTCTTACTTTTTTAATGATGCTTTATTGGTGTTTTTATTTGATTTCGTATTATTTTACTTCACCTTGTCAAGGTAAAAGTACCTTGGCGTGTACGTTAGGTCGAGAGCTCCACACAAGAGGGAAGCTTGCATATGTTCTTGATGGTGATAACTTAAGACATGGTCTAAACAGGGATCTTGGCTTTAAAGCTGAAGATCGTGCTGAAAATATACGCAGAGTTGGTAAGTATCCCCTGAACACATAAATTTTATTTGTAAATTTAACCAAGTTCCCATGAAGGCAAAAAATGATAAACAGCACAACCATGATTGTGCTGTTATTTTAATTTCTATCCATTTGTACTTGACATTTCGTTTCAACAATTTTGAGCAGGTGAAGTAGCAAAGCTATTTGCAGATGCAGGTCTTGTATGTATTGCAAGTTTGATATCTCCGTACAGGAGAGACCGTGAGTCTTGTCGTGCATTATTGTCAGATGGTAGCTTTATTGAAGTAAGGGATTCTTCTTAGTTTAGTTCTCTCTCCAGTGAACTTAGCTTCCTCATGAATTATGGTTACAACTGTTCACAAAATACCCGTGAATTTTTTGCAGGTTTTCTTGAACATGCCCTTGGAATTGTGTGAAGCAAGGGATCCAAAGGGCCTTTATAAGCTTGCTCGTGCAGGAAAAATAAAGGGTGAGGTTCTCATATAATGCTTGATGTCCAAAATAAAAATAATTAAGAGTGCTTAATGCTTCAATTTAGCTTGTGTTGCAGGGAAAATAGGTACAGAAATGAATAGTTTTAAAATGTGATTTACCTTTTCTGACTTGTTTATAAGGCTGGAGTTGCAGCCTGACTACTATAATTACACTACCAAATTGAATCACATTATGCATATTTTGGGAAAGCAACAGCCGAATATGAAAAAGCCATACATGGTCATTCTCCAAGTCTTAAAACTGTTAATTCCATAAGGACCACGACTTGTAGTTGCAGGCTTGCAGCCATGCTAAAATGTGATGATGCACATGCTGTGTAGATGAAAATGATGTTGACCATCTGTGGTAGCCAGGTTCTTCCACCGTGTATAATATCTAGGAAGTGTGTGAGCACCCTTTGTTGATTAGGTTCTGTCACTATGATCTTACTGCACAATTAACCATTACAACATCAGAGTTGGCTCAAACTCTATCTGATTTCCTCTTTAGTTTGTATGAATTTTTGTCTTGTGAATTTCTAGGAGCTGCATCATTATCACATTGCTTATTTCTAATGGCAAAAAAAAAGTTGAACTGGTTTATTTGGACCATGAGACAAGTTGGTTTATGCATGTTGCCCCAGCCCTTAAAACCTTTTTTTGGTTGTCTGTATGTGCATTTGTATGTTCGGTTAAGGAGTTCTCTAGTTGAGAATGGAAAAGAAAAGGAAAAAGAATAAACCTGGAAGTATTTTTTTGCCTCTCATACTCTGGTGTAAGTCCAAGCATCTTATGAAGGAAAGTATTTCACTAAAACATGTTCCCTTGCGGGCAGACCTATCCTCACTTTGTTGACTCTAATTGACCATTTTTTGCTGATAATCTTCACTCTACTTTTTTTGGCTTGTCTTGCTAAATCATGTATAGTTCACTCATGCTTCAAGTTCTAATTATGTGTTGTTCCAGGTTTTACTGGAATTGATGACCCTTATGAACCACCATTAAATTGCGAGGTACATTATCATATTAGATTTAGGCAAAATTGGCTACATGACACTCAACTTTAGTGTCATTAGCTGCTGGACATCCAAAAACCATGTTTTTGCCAAAAGACACTAAAATTGTGCGGTTTTTTTCTCAGTAGAACACTTTACTCATTAAAATAATATATGTCTTGGGGAGGAGAGAGTGTGTGTGTGAAATGTCATGTTTGCCCCTCCATCCTGTGGTTCTTTGCAGCAGGTCAAGTGGGGTCCATTGGGTAGTCAGAGAGAGCACAAGGGACACAGAAGCTCGACGGGCGGCTCTGGATAGCGGTGGCACTGTCGAACGGTGGCTCGGGAGGCGACGACGATGTCCAAAATGGGTCGGTAGGGTCCTGGGGAGGCTCTGGGTGGCCACATCGCGGATAGTCTTGACCTTTGTGGCGTTGTGGCGTGACGAGGCGAGCGGAACAACGGCAACCACTCTACAACGGAATTCCGGTGAAGACAAGATGAGCACGGGATAGAACGTGTCACCGGGAACAAGGTGGAGGGGACGATGATGTCGGAGGCTCACTGGCGACGGCATAATCGACTGTGGCGGTGCTCGGACGAAGATGGCAGAGTTGGGCTCGATTTCGACGGATGGCTGCGACAAAGATGAAATTGATTGAGGGGGATAATGGAATGAAGGTGGAACACGTCGTGACGCGGTTGGTTTCATGAGGAACTCACCGGAGCGACAAATCGTGTCGAGGGCGTGACGGCCAGACTTGGAGAAGACGACGGCGTTCCAATGACCTTGGTGATCGAGGCAACGGTGTCGTACGCCGTCTCTGATGAGTCTCTGACCAATTAACTCATACCCAGACATCTCCTTGTCGTGTTCTACATTCTGACACACTCATCACCCTCTCCCATCCACTGTGCCATCGTGCCCCACAAACACCCGCCGCCCACTCGTTGTTGGCCTTTCTCCGACGCAGCACCACCCAAACCACAACCACTATTAGCTTCCTTGCATCTCTAGCAACCAATTTTGCTTGTTTGTGCCATGTTCCCCAGCATCTTCGACGGAGTTTCGCCTATGTTGGACTACGCCGTCGGCCACACCAGCAAGCCAGGTGAACCACCACATCCGACCTCACTTGCCCGCGCCATCTGCTTCACAAGCTCCGCCCTATCTCCCTAAGGCCCACCACTACCATCCCAGGCCGCCCACGTCCCGGTAGATTACTGTCGTCGAGCTCCACCATGCTGCCATGGCCGCTACCGTCATCGGCTCACTTCAGGCCATGTCAGGTCGATCCTCCACCACGAGAAGGCCCACCGTGGTCTCCTCCTTCTGTTTCGCCGACCAATTTTTTCTGGACTCCACCGCATCTCGTCGATGGCGGTTTCTTTTTGCTGCCGCCGCCCCCATTGGAAAGTCGTTCCGGCCATCTCGAGCCTCTCCTGGGCCAATAACCGTCACCACCTGCTTCGACTCGCCTGGAAACGCATCGTGCGCGCGTTGCCTCCGCTTTTCTTCTGCTGTAGGCTGTCGTTGCCATGCGCCCTAGGCCTTCCCCTGCTTCGGCACCCTCCAGCTCAATTGTTGCACTACGATGCCACCTTGACCCACCGAGTTGTCTTGAACCCCCCCCCCCCTCCCTCCCGGTGCCCTGCCATGTCCAACAGTCGTGCGCCATTCCGAGAGAGAGTAGCCGAGGAGAAGGAAGAGGGAGAAGGGAGAAGGAAGGGTATGAAAGTCATTTCGCAGTGTTTCTCTCTCTGAAACCACAGATAATATTATTATAATAGCCTCAGTGTTCTACAGCAAAAAAAAAACCACACAGATTTTGTTTCTTTGGGCAAAGACACGGTTTTTGGATGTCCAGCAGCTAATAACACTAAAGTTGAGTGTCATATAGCCAATTTTGCTTTAGATTTACTATCATCTTCACATGGTCAAAGTGTGCATTTTTAAGGTGTTATTGTAATTGTTCCTTCTGGTCCATACTAAATCAGTGGTCTCACTGAAATTCTAGAGATTAAAATGTTATAGACATTTATCATTTTCTTTTACTGTAACATAATCAACCATGTAGGATCAAAAGCATGCTTAGCATGTGAAAAAAATGATAAAATATGCTCGGTAGTTGTGAAGGACAGTAGTGGGTAGCAAATGTTAGATTATGATTATTGCTACACCACACCACTAATTGAATGCATAAGATGATCTTTACTGTAAATACTTCGTCCTGAGTGCAAATATACAGCTGTAGAAGACACCTAAATTGATCATCCTTGGTTAGTTGTTTTATTAGTACAGCTGTCTATAAGAACTAGATCATGATTCCATCATATTCTCTTTTCTACCCTTGACATGAAGTTGCCAGTTGCCACTGTTTGTCCTTCACCTAGAAGCATGAACGCTTGCTTTCGTTTCAGATTGAGATCGAGGAAGTGGATGGTGTATGCCCTTCACCTTCTGACATGGCGGGACAAGTGGTTACTTATCTTGAGGAGAAAGGCTTTCTGCACGAGTAGACTGAATCCATGAGGCTATCGTTGGAGAGTATTTCTACTAGACTAATGCAGAATAAGTCAAGCGCGGGCAGGGTTTTTTCTGTACTTGTTTAGATTGATCGCATGCGTTGATCTGGCTACCCGTATTTTTTTTTTCCTCTTTGTTGCACAAGTAAATGTGCTGTGCAGTGACATTCACAATAGTGCAGTATGTTCCTAATTTATTTAACTTATACCTGTAATGCAATCCTGATATCCACTTGTGGTGGTGCTGATGTGACGATCATTATCGGGGAAGGTACAACAACTTCTGTGAAGTTGTCCTTTTCTTCTGTTTTTTCGGTGTTGACTTGTATACCATTTTAAGTATTGACACATGGAAACATCTGCGTGCTGCATGGGGCAGATTATCAAAACTATGATATGCTTGCGTTATATGAAACTAATGCTAACTTCCGATATGTGATGAGTGGTAATGAACATCTCTTTACAGGTTTGTTTGGTTAAGTTGAGCTTCAGAGTGGTTCGGTCATAAGATTGACGCCTTTGTCTTCCTTGCTCGGTTTAGTTTGCTTGTCAGCATCGACGAGTGTGAGAATAAGGACAACAGAGGACATGTGCATATACATGATCTGAGCCTTCAATTCCGAAATGGACGTCTGAGATTGCTCCCACCTCCCACTTCACGCCACTTTGCGAAACCCCTGCGTGAACGAATGAATAGCCCCTGTGTAGGTCTGCTGGCCCTCTATTCCTCCCCGACCCCTGCGTTGCGCCTGTGCTAGCTAGGGTTTGGAGGCCTAGTGCTGTGCTATCGTCCCAATGGCCGCCCCCTGCGCTATGCTTGTGTGTGCACCGGTTTAGAGGCCCTGCATCGCCCCCTGCACTGCATCGGGCGTCGCGTCACCCCCCGTGGCTCCCTTGCATTGAGCCTCTCCACCCACGCTAAACCACTTGCGCACACGCCTACTGCTGCCGAGTCCTCTCTTGCTTGGTATGCTGCAGCTCCCATTTCCTTGTGCCGCCCCCGCCCCTTGCTCTATCCGGTCGCTGCTCTGTGAGCTTGCTGCTAGCGCCGTCGATAATACCTTTGTCGATTACGTCAGAGAGCGAAAGTTATACCAGCTTTTGTTGAAGACTCACTTGAACCTGAAGTTATCCAAGACTCGCTTGAACCTGACAATGTCCAAGAATCGCCTGAACATGAAGTTATCCAAGACTTGCCTGGTCCTGATGGTGAGGATGGTACTGAATGCAACAATGAAAAAGCACCGTGTTGGACTGATAATTGAGCATCAGGAAATCGCCTAGGTTATGTATAAAATCTGTATGCCTAGATTATTTTGAAACAAAAACCTAATGGTCGTTAGAATATAGAGAGCTTTTGAATTCTTTTTTTTCAGTCACCAAGCTGGAGTAATACTCCTAATACGTTAAGCTTTCATGTTTTGCTATAACTTGAGAGCTTGTTATGTAATCTTATTTGACGGAATGGAATGGTTGTAACTTGAGATTATTTGGTTGAATGAATGGAGTGCTTTTTATGTGGCAGGATGCTCTGCTGTATTTTTCATTAGTGGCATCCCTATGTTTTCGTTAGTGCTTTAATGTATTTTCGCCATTGCCCTTTGAACATTACTGTATATTGTTCAACAATATGGGTAGCGATAACACTACTGCTCATGACTTCATATAATTTTTAGTCTTTGCCAAACCAATGGTGTAGCTAGTGTCCATTGTTACTAACATACCCCTTTTTCACAACTTGTACATGTAATTTCTAGGACTGCTAAATTGGTAGCTAGAGGAGGAAATCTAATACAGGTATGTATTTTCCATGACGATGAGTTGGAATGTGGTGTCACACAATAAGTCAGTAATGACAATGGAAAAAGGAAAATAAGAAAACATATATCTTGTCCCGCGTGATCACTTTCAGATAAACTAATCCGAATATTACCTTCTTTGAGATTTGAACACTAGTTCAGGCTCCCTAATATGAGTAGCGACATTTGATCTTTATTTCTGAAACTTGAACAGAACTACCAAACAATTCACATATTACTATGACAAGCAACTGAACATTTATAAACTGAAAAGTGAAAGCAATAGAAGTCGCATGCTTCAGTAACAAAGCAATTGCTCATCCATTGTCACCAAAAGCCATACACTAGAAACAAAGTTCAAGGGCACAACTAGAATTGAAATCATACACATTACAATTCACGGCTACATGGCACATTACAATTCACAAACACATTCGGTTGCCAATCTTTGCAATCTTTTCCTCGATTCTTTGAGCTCCCAGATACTGCCCAAATCATCTTCGCGCCGCATTTTGGGCATGGCACAAGCGGTAGCCCCCCACTAGGCCTCGACGCTGACGACTCAAACTACGACGCTTTATTCTTCTCCATCAACTGTCAACTGGATGAAGTGCAGTTGGTGTAAATCTGACATAGGATGAAAAAACATGGCAACAAAAGGAATCTTAATTTCAAGCTATCGGTGTAAATCTGACATCGGATGAAGTGCCGATTTCGCCATATTAATTAAACCAAAGGAACCTAGTAATGCGGTTTAAAATGTCCATGCCTCTCTAGCATAGCTATAACATAATTATGTGAATAGAATTGATAAAAGTTCTCCTAACTAGATTTCACGACGAAACCATATGCTAAAGTGGCCACTAAAATTGCTCTCCAATCAAAATGTTTTAGGAAAATTTTGACAAACTGAAAATAAAAACATGCAAGGGTTGTGCTTGTTCACATAATCAAACCTAGAATTTAAGTAAGAATACTAGAACCGAGCTTTGTCCTACCCTATGCTACCTTTCTCAGAACTAAACTGCTCCTGAAATTTACTAGAAAGTCTGTGAACCAATGACAGTAAGAAAACACTAAAAATTTACAAACCAACATGAAGCTATTTTCCTTGTTTCATTTCATATTTTGTTCTCAACTGAAAGAAGGATGCACATCTCGTATCTTTGGATCTGGCAAGGGGCAGCGCGCGGCATAAGGGGCACGGGGACTCAGCGCACGGGGCCTCCAAATCTGTGCACGCACGGGTGCAGCGTAGGGGGTGGCCACTGGAGCGGTGGCACGGCGTAGGGTGAAGAGAAGGGTAGCGACGCAGCGCAGGGTGAAGCGAAGGGCGGCGGCGCAACGCAGGGCCTCCAAACCCTAGCTCGCACGGGCGCAGCACAAAGGTCAGGGAGGAATGGAGGGCCACCAGACCTGCGCGGGGGCGATTCATTCATCCACGCAGGGGGTTTCGCAAAGTGGCGTGAAGTGGAAGCTGGGGGCGATCTCGGTTGTCCATTTCAGAATTGAAGGTTCAGATCGCGTATATGCACATGTCCACCAAATGGAACATGTACACCAGATATGTTGCCAAGAATAAGATCATATATATTTCAGGCGGTTGGCTCCACGCACCGATTAGACCCGACATGCGATAATGGTAAAACGACCCATAGTGTACTCGTGCCATTGGATAGGGCAACAGTAGATAGCGGACTGCAACGTGCGGTTTCTTATAGGGTCAATCCATCTCTAGCAGTACATAATTGATTCCAAAGAGATACGGCACCTTGCGGCAACTGCTCTACGCCTCTACCAAGAGACGACCATACACTAGCCAGATCCAGCTATGAGCTCTGTACACTTGTGCCGTGCAGCACCAGTCAAAACACGGTCGCGGCACGCGAGAGAACGAACGAAACCGCCAACCTATAGGCTGCGCGCGCGCAAGCGGTGGAACCGCGGAAGCGATGACCAGCACGCCCCCGCCCTCGTTTTCTTCCCCTGCTGCATGGGCACCCTCACCCACGTAATGGCGTGCAATCCCGCGTGCTCGCGGGCTCGCTACCTTCCCTGAAACACCACTCCACCACTTCAACTTCCCCCGGCACTCCACGCAAACAAAACCTGCGCAAAACTGCACGCAAACGACACAAACCCAAAACCAAGCAAAGCGTCCGACCAACCAAGAACCAACCAACACGTCGTCAAACTCAAACACCACGAGGAAGCAACGTGCGCAAGAAGAGGGGATTTTTCAGCCTAAATGGTACTATTGGGACCGGTATTAATAAAAACGGTGCTCTCGCAGTCGTAATGCAAAAAATGGCACAACGGACATCGCGGCCATCGACATGTGTCCACATTCGTGCCTCTATCTCACGGAGGTGATCTGCACTGTTCCTGGGTGGCCCGGACACTTCCCGTGCTGCCATGACACCACATTCACGCCACCCTAGCCCGGACGCCCCCTGCATTAGTGGGTTACGGCTTGGACGGAGACGGCACACGTCGAGGTCCTACAGAAGCAGAGAATGTACAACATACAAACATACTGCCAGTACATCAAGTGGTATGTACCACGGTCGTGCACCAGACTGACCCATCCTCCACCAGAGCATCCGGAGGAGGTAACGCACCAGGAGAGGCTTTGTCACTCGTTCGATCGACGCAACGCCTCGTGGTGTGACGACACCATAAAACACTGATAATCTTTGCTTGTTTCATTAATGATATTTGTATTGTTTGTTACTGAACATGTGTTGTTTGTCATTTCAGTTCGAGCTGATACAGCGGATCGCAAGCGCATCCGAGACCACCATCTGCAGCCCAGAGTACACCGTATTGGGTCTTCTGAACACTTTGACATACATCTTCACAGAGTCGAAGAATGTAATCAAGAACATGAGCTACGGTCATTCGAGAGACGATGCCCTACACACCGCGCACCGAGTGGGCCGACTGTGCTTACCTGCTAGGTCGGCACGGCCTAGTCGGACCAGTGGGCGTCCTAGCGCTCCCAGTCGATCATCCACATGCTGCTGAGATCTGCGGAGAGGTAAGTTATGTACAAATTTATGTCTTGTTTTTTATTACGCCTTAGGTTGTGCTAACATCATGTCATCTTGCAACCACACGTTCGTTGGGATGCATCTCTTCTATCATCTACACCTCATACTCAAACTGGAGCTACCCCTCGGTCATCTGCACTGCATATCCGGGAGGTACGAGATGTTTAGTTTATGTCCCGAATTTTTATTTGGCCTAACATCATTCCATCTTGTAGCCTTCGGTTGATCGTGGGGGTGACGGCCATCCATCAACCGATGAGGAGACGTCCATCCCAGCTCTTGCCAGGAGCAAGCGATTACGGCACCGTGGTTTGGACCGTGGCACCAGTGGCACCCACCCCGTCGTGCGTTGGCGATCGAGTCTGCGTCTGAAGGGTATAGCTCCTCTGGGGTCACTGGCACATCGCACGGTCAAGGCCAGAGCTCCTCCGCACGAAGGGACTTGCAGACAGCGTACATAGGGGCGGACAATTCATGCATGGATTTCTTGATCCCTTCATTATTGACATGATTGCAGGTGGTAACCAGTTTAGCATGACTCAACTGGACGACATTGATGTTGGACAAACTCAGCTGGGCCAAAATCAGTATACTGGTGCACCTCCGCTCACTCAACGGTCTCTGTACCCCCTCCGAACCAATACGCGCTCTCTGGACAAGTTAACATAACTCACGGGACATACTCAACGCAAAACCAGGACGCGCACGCAGCGAGGAGAGAGTGGCTCAGACGAGTGAGCCATATTGTATCCCGTGTGTAATTGCACTTCATAGATGTTATGTGATTTTGTTGCGCTATATTTGTATGCATATTTTGTATGTTATGTGTGTATTGTCTGAGTTGATCAGTTGCAGATTCACATTAAATCAGAAAACTCAAAGTGTCGACATTTCAAGTGGAGTTGCAATTTAAAATTTGATAAATAAAATTAACGACATTTCGGAATGTACATTGTGATTTGTGAATTACATTCTGTGCGCGGTTTGGTTACATGCATTACAAATGACAGCATGACAAGACTGAACAAACCGAAAAACACCTAAGATACACGCGTAGTTTTTTTGGAGTTGGGAAAAGGAGGATCTAAACTAGTATTCGTGACACAATAGCCCCTTCCCCTTGTCTTGGAACTTCCCACGGTGGCGGCGAGTGTCAAAGTCATCTATGTCATGTGATTTCATGATGTAAGTAGACCGTACGAACAAATACATATCCAGGATGCAAATTGTACATAACTCACATCTTCGATATGGAGTGCACCTAGGCAACTGGAAACGCTATGATGGTTGTTGGTCTCAGTAGCAAGAGCCTTCCCTTGTCTTGGGACTACCCACGTCGGTAGCATGTGTCGAAGTTCTCCATATTCTGCGAGACGAGGCTGGACGATTACACAATGTTAGAAAACAAAAGGAAAAATATATAATCAGGATGCAGATTGTACATAACTAACCTCTTCAATATGGAGTGCGCCTCGACCGACGGGAGAAGCTACGACGACCACCAATCTCGATGGCGAGAGCCTTCCCTTGTTAAATGCGCGACGATGTGCGGTCGTACTCAACTTCTGTTCGGGGGTCCTCCACCACCACACGTCTGTCCTAGTCTCCTCTGGTGCCTTTTCAATAGGTTTTGATACATAAGGTTTCCATCGTTGGAAGGTCTTGGCTCGCATCGCATAGTTCAACATGTATTTCTACTCGATCAACGCCCTATTATACATCTCTAGGTCGTCGATCTACTAGAAGAAGTTGCAACGCATCTCGGGCTGCCATTACACACGGACGAAGTTAGAAATTTGTGGAATTCAACGTAGGGTGTGAAAAATCGATGTGTGCATAAGATTGTCTTACGATAACATTTTCGCATGTGTAGTACGCCCGGGTGATGGTGGCCGGATGTGTCGATTGAATGATCTTCACTGGTTGTTTACACACACATTGTAGGGATGGAAACTCTAGTGGTACCGGTGCATCCTTCACTAAAAAATATGGGTAGGGTTTAGCCCTTGTCACAAGCCACTTGCATTTTTGCAATATCTTTGCATAAAAGTTCGCCGACGAGTTCGACATATTCTAGACCGACCTAATGTTTTGTTGTTGTGCACAAAACAGGGGCGACTCAGTTCAGAACAAATATAATGTCAAGATACGATCATGTTAAGAAGGAATGACGTAAAGACATGCACAAATATGACCAAACTACCCATTTACATGACATGATGGTCCCCATACAGGTGGACAATACAATTAATTACAACATTGAATAACGACTAGACAAGTTCGATCTGTTAGGGTAATCCTTCATGGAGTGTCCAAGGATCATGCATATCCTGCACTTCGCCTCAGGCCTCCACGCTGGCTACCATCCATGTCATTCCGGAAGCGTCGCGTCTGTCATCGTCCCTTCCCAATTGACTTCAAGGCCATGTTCGGGCCCCATTGCACTTTGTCCGGCCAAAGATCCCAATAGTTTATGTCCAAGCCATACAAGTAAAACTCTGCACTCTATGTACCGAAAAGATGCTGCATGTTGTAGTACTCGAAGATATACGGTGTAGACATCTACCTCATTTGCGCACATGCCTTGTACACATGCGAGCATCTCTTGTGCAGGAGCTTCGGCTTGTTGTAGGTGCATGTAGCCACATCACCCAGGGTGCATGCATGTTTCCTTTCCCTCCTAGCATGACTATTGACATATTTTTGCCTCAGCCTCATCTCATAGTTTCTCCTGAGGCCATCGATCACCCGGATGTCGTGCATTCGGACCTTCTACATCTTCTAGTCCATATACCTCTGCATGTTCTCGGACCACCATTTCCCTTCTTTCAGCTGTCACCTCGCTATGGTGGCTCTATTGACGAAGTAACCAACCATGCGAGTCCATGTCTCCTGATCGATCGCGGTGATAGGGAAGCACCACACACCATTGAGCACGCTGTTATACACCTCGAACATGTTGGTCGTCATAATTTTGTACCTCGCACCGTCTGTTTTATAGAGCAGGGACCATTTCTTTAACTCAGAAGCGTGGAGATTAATCCACTGTGTGAAACTTATGGTGCCCCTAGATTGCCCGGTCGTGGCCTGTTGTCCCTCTCGTGCCTCTAGAGGGGACTTCTTTGTATGCCTCATAGTCCGATGTTCGAGATTTGTCTAGATGGTCTCAAACTTATGCCTTTGGTTCTCTGAGGCACAACGCCTTAAACATCTTCATAAGTTCCTAACTGTGGAACCACGTGAAGAAGTTCGATGCAAGATGCCTTATGCACCACTGGGTTTCCATGTCATTCCACTGGTGAGGGGTTTTGTCCCATTCTTCATAATGTTTAGAGCTGACAACAACCCAGCATTACGGTCTTTAATAAGACATACGTTGGGCCGATCTCCCACAACCGTCTTCTTCACATTCTCTAGGAACCATAGCCAACTAGATGTGTTATCATTCTCTACAATAGCAAAAGCAACTAGTAGAAGCTGGTCATTCGCGTCGGCCGCCACTGCGGTGAGAATGGTGCCCTTGTACCTCCCTGTGAGGAAAGTGTCATCCATCGTGAGCACAGGACGACAAAACTTGAAGCCCTCTATGGCCTGGGCGAAAGCCTAGAACACTTGGTCCAGTATGAAGTAGTTGGGGCCTCCATCAGCATCTTCACTTTCAAGTTTGTTTATGTACGTGTCAGGGTTTGCTTTTCAAGGTTTGCCTCTTTATGTGTATTGACTCGATAACCTTATGCTTGGCTTGTCAAACCTTGATATAGCTAATTGTATAACCAACCAGATTGACAATGATAGACCATCTTGGGGAGATGGTCCTCCGCAACTAGGTGACTAATGAGGCTTGCCACATATGCAAAAGTCACATTCCGTTGTTGCCATAGCGGTTCACTAAGATCGCAAGTATGGTCGGTCACCACCTTGACCGTGAAGATTGAGCCAAAGAACTTTACTCGGTGAGCGCTGATCTTGCCATGGCAGCCTTCCACTATGCACTTTACTAAGTAATATCCTGGGGTTAGACCGGTGCACCCGTAGTACACACGGCTGATGGACAAAGTGTACCGTGCTATTGCTTGCTGCACGGCCGCCTTGCTAGGGAAGTGCTGCCCAATTAGGAGGGTGTCATCATCAAACCCCCACTGGGACCCTTCTTCTTGCGGCAGTACGAGCGATCGCATTGTGATATCATCAAGTCTAAATGCCACGTATGGCACCTCCAAAGACACAATTCCACCGATAGGACCAGCACCCTGAGGTGCATCCTCCTCGCTACCATCCGAGCCTGGGTCCGCGTTCTCATTAGACTCCAACCCGAGAGGCTGACCCGGTGGATACTCGTGGTAGTCAATGCGGACCATCACCACAGTTACGCCCCCTCATTTTGCATAAAATTATGCACAACTCTTCTCACGTGGACTTCCTCGAAAATAGCACATTCCATGCTATCGTCTTTAAGCTCCATCTATGGTTGCCCACCTCCCGAGGCACCAGCATCATCAAGGTTTCTTGGTGGCCTGCGTCTGAAATTCATGTATACCATCGGCTTCCCGTATATCACTGTCTCGGGCTGGGAAGCAATCTGCATCTATTGGCCCCATGCTACACTTCTGTTCACCTTGACTAGAGCTCCCATATGGGCACCCTCCCCTACTCGTGCAGGTGATCGCCTCGATGACAAGTTTCTTCGTTGTTGGATCCATGTCGAACTCCCTCTATATGCAGTTCCTAAGCTCGTGAATATTCATCGCATCGAGCCCCTCCACCCGGACGTTGTACTGGCATCTTGATAGGTCCAGCCCGTACGAAACCATCGCCATAAAACACTACTAAGGCTTGCATGTTTGAAATTACCTAAAGCCACAATAGCCCAATTTACGGTACACAATATAATAAACAGGGTATGTAATTAGCACTAATTAATTTACTGTACATGACTATTTACATGAGATTATTTCCTCAGTCACCACTAATTAAATAGGACTAAACTAAAAAGTACAAATTAATTACGAGTAATTTATTTGCCACTAATTACCCATGACATAGATAATTACGACATATTACATACAAGTAAGCAATTAAATGTGAGTAATTGAATACGAATAATTAACTAATTAGCAACAATTTGATTACTTATCAATAAATTGCTCACGAGTAATTTATTACATCTAAGTAATTCCCATTGAATTAATTATGATTAATTACTTAAGACTCATTAACTATCGTCATTAATAATTTGTAATTAATTATGTTTACTTAATTACCACTAATTAACTACGAGTCATTACTTATCAACAAATTAATTATACCACGTGAATTCGACCACTTAATTTGCACTAATGTAATTACCATTAATAAATTATGCAAAATTTAATTACAATATATTAATTATGACTAATTAATTAATTAATACTTCATTTCCACTAAATAATTACGATTAATTAACTATGAGTATTTAATTACTACGCTAATTACCACTAGTTTAATTACCACTTATAAACTACGGGTAAATTACCACTAACTAACTAGGACTAATAAATTACCGCTAATTAGCGTGGTGAAATAATTACAACTAAAGCATAGAAATAATTTTACCTAGATGTCGACTTCATGGTACTTATACAGTCGTAATCCTAACCACTACTCTAAACACTATTTACTTCACAGCGTAATCCAAACAAAGTTTCAGTTCAATTCTCTTTGTTCTTAGCAATGAGTGTGAGAACGAGAATAAATTCTAGAATGAGAGTGAGAGCGAACACGGCACAGGTTTTTATAGGTGCACGAAGGCGTTTTGTTCAGATGGGGCAGCGTGATTAGACATGCATGTAGACAGAGGCAGCAAGGTGATGGATGGGATAGAGGAAAGGATGGGGGCGGTGCTTTCGGCGGAACGCGCCCGCATGCCCGTGCCCTAGTCGTAGGGCGGTGTGTTGTCCTAGGTAAAAAGGGTCCATGTGGTACAAAATTTCACACATTCCAAGTCACATGAAATCATTAAGCCCTAATTTCTGAAACCTAAAATCCTAATTTTTAATACCTAAACCCTTAATTTTTGAGACATTTTCAGAACATTTAAAATTATATAAAAAACATTACACAATCAAATCCAATGTGTAAGGAGCCTTTAAAAAAATTCATAATGTTTGGACCTCAATTTCTATATTAAAAAATTCCTTCAAACATTATACTTAAATGAATTTTTTAGAACAATTCAAAATGGATAAAATTTTGAAAAAAATACACAAGCAAGTACAGTGTGTTAGGAGGCTCCACAAAAAATTCATAATTTTTTAAGCTCATTTGCTATATTTAAAAATTCATACGCAAAAGTATATTTAAAAGGTTTAAAAAAGAAAAAAAGGCTACAGTGTGCTGTCGCACGGTGGCCATGCGACAAATGCTTTTTTTAAAAAAAAAAACTCAACACATGATGGCCATGCGGCAACGCGCCACAGCACGACCACTGTGTGGCAATGGGCGACGTGGTGGCCAGGGAGGCCCTGCCTCTGTCGGACCCGAGAGTAACACACCCAAATTCTCTGTGTATTTCTGAACTAGTCCCATGATCAATAGCTAGTTCACACAATAAACAGATATGGTAACATCCATAAATCGCATAACTTTATTAATAATCAATAGAGTTTATTACAAAAGAGGCTTACACGCCAACAATAAAGAACATAGCGGAAGACGAAGAAGTAGTGGAGTCCAGCTGATCTGCCATAGGCAATCGACTGGGGTAGCGGCCTAGTCGTCGAGATCCAAACCGGTAGCGAAGTCATTCTCCTCTGAAATTTATTTGCATTTAGTAAGGATGAGCACAACTTCCGTGCTTGCAAGTTACACCCAATAACAGATTATAATGCATGCAATGATATATCAAATGAAGGCTTATCGGTTGAGTTTGCATAAAGCAATGTTTTGTTTAAATATTAGTACTAAGTTCCAAAGCAGTTATTCTATAACTAAAATTTATTTTATAAATTCTTAAGTTTTATAGTCAGATAACATTCACACAAGAGTGGTGAAGAATACCCTCCTATTACATGGCTTCCTGCCCAACTTCCCATTTGAATATAAATCCAAAATCATTTGTGTCAAATCATTTTGAAATCAAAACCAAAGTCTAACTTTGAGTGGCTTTGCCAAGCATGTCCATGACCGTGGACACGGCTATTCGAATAGTTCTTAATACTCTACAGAGGTTGTACAGTTTTACCAACATGACATGAATTGTCTAGTTTGTTTGGCATCCGTCGATACCACCGCTCACTACCTTAGGTAAGCAGTCTAGAGCACGTGTCAAGGACTTTACAATGCGTCATCCCACCGTAGTCCCACCTTGCTAAGGATTCACCCCCTTTGGACTGACCATCCGCCGGGTTCAAGCCCCCTCTTGCGCTAGGTGGGAATACATAAAAAGTAGGTCATACAAGACATCCACACAACCGGATGGCACGACCACGGTGAAACGTTGCAAATTAGTTAGCCAGGTCCCACCCACTCAGGACATGTGGTAATACGATGTGGCTTAGCAAGATGCAGCTCGAAGACCAATCCTTAATTGACTTGGGCGACCTCCAAAATAACCGTTGGGCCTCAATCCTACCCGGATTGAGCCCGTGCATAAACCTGCACCCACCATCATCCATTTCGCCCAAGTACAAACCAACTTTTGATTTTATTTTATTTTTCAAAGTATTTGTAAACTTCCATGACACACCAATGCCATGGATAAAATTTAAACAACATTTCATTTTTGGCTGCAAATTCCCAAATCAAATATTTCAGGTCTAAGCATGGCTAAGCATAATTTTTCCAAAATGTTCTAGTTCATACTATTGCATAAACTAGATTTTTATATAAGGTGCCATGGTAATTTTATTTCAATGTCAAGATTGGCATTACAAAGGATTTAGGCATAACTGTGAATTTAAAGACGGGAATTTAAATTACATTGAATAGAAATAAGCATGCAATAATAAGTTAAAACAGAATTTAATTAATTTGAAATAATGGGATCAAATATGATCAAATGTATAACTTGTCTTGCTTGATTATTCAATGTTCTCAAACGGCGTTGAAATCCGGTTGTCCGAAGTCGTTGAAATCTATACACGTAAATGATCCAAATTCAAATAACATTCAAATAAAATCCAAAAATTATAAAATAAATACTGCAAGGAAGATATCAACTTTTTATGAATTTAGGAAGTTGAATCAAAGGAATCGGAGTTCATAAGGGAGAATGAAATTCTGGAAGGTTGAAAATCACATGAAATAATGAATTCTGAAAATTGCACTATTCATTGGAAATTGTGGTTTTGGATTGACTGGGAACAAGGAAAGAGCTTAATGGCCATGGCGAGGAAGTATGACGTTGAACGCGTTGAGGCAAACTCAATAGTGTAGGCGGCTCAGCCAGATGACCTTCGATAGCGACGCAGTCTGACGGAGAAGACCTTCGGCGGGTGACGACCGACGTCAGCGTTCCGGGCAAATGGAGAGGAGTTAGCAAATGAGGTTTGTGAAGAAACGAAGAGGGAACCATGGGGAACGCAATGCTCACCTTGGTTGGGGTGGAATGCACAAGGTCGGCCGGCGGCGACGACGACACGCAAAATGGACCAAATAAATGATAGAAATTAAATAAAATCTATAAAATATAAAATAAATACTAAAAAATAGTGGATGAATTTAGGAGAAGGAATTGACGAATTTGGAGTTTGCATGTGAGAGAACAAATTTTTGGAAGGAATAAAATGGACAAGCTAGGCTAGATAAATTGTTTACTCTTCATTGTTCATGATGCTGAACAGAAGCTTGCCATGGAGTAAGGTGGTGGCGGCCATGGAGAGTGGTGCTCTGATGATTTCCCGGTGACGAGGAGGTGATCAACCCGTAGAACGCGAAGCCGTGATGTCTGGGAAGTAGGCAACTTGGCCGGAGCTCTACTGACGGTGGCGCTAGAGGCGGAAGGGAGCTCGGTGTCAAAAGAAAAACACCAATTCCGGCGAGGTGGGAGCGAGAGAGGAGAGGTGAATGGTGGGGATGGGATGAGTGAGAGGAGGGACACCTCATGCTCCCTTTTATAGGGGTGGAGGGGGACCGAATCAACAGGAAACACTTGAGAATTAAGGCGACAGTTTCGGTTGCAATGAAAACGAATGAAAACTGCAAAAAAAAAATTGATTGCATTTAGAGGGTGAAACGTCCATTTGATGATGTGGTAGCGTGCATGATGTTAATGCGCACGTTTCGCTTCAAATAGAATTCATTTTAATGCGCCGAGTGCGGAGAATGGGGAAAAGAATGGTGGTCGGCCATTAATGGAGCTCGGAGCTTCTGCTGCGCATGGAGCAACAAGGGAGAGAGGAGGAGAAAGGGAGGGGCAGTGTGGTGGTGGAGATGGCCAGCGGCGAGGTCGGTGGCAGTGGCCAGAGGTAGCGAGGGTGGTAGCGGGGTTGGTTATGGAGGCCGGTCATGGCTGCCATTTCTTTGCTCTTGAAGAAACAGGGAGCAAAAACGTTTTGGGGAAGAAGGAGAGAGAAAGGAGGGCATAAATGAAATAAAGGAAGGTACATAATTAAGAAAGGAAAAAGGGAAAGGTGGCAATTGATTGGAAGGCTTGCCAAGTTAAGTGAGCACGGGGTTGGGGTAGTGCATGGATGGGTGACCGTGCGGGAATTGGGGTGCTCGTGCGAAAAAATATATTTATTATTATTATTATATTACTTTCGAAATAAATATTAAGCAATAAATCAAATGAATTTTTAGAACAAGGATTTGAATTGAGACTATGATTTTGGATATGTGAGCAGGATCAACTCATCTGGGATAAACTCGCACAACAAACGAGAATATTCGCCCGAGATCGTTTGGGGAGTCCAGCTGAGATGTTCCAAGGATAAAATAGAGAATAAAATTACAAGACCAAAATAACTTGGTTCAACTCATTTGGAGTTCAGAAATATTTTTTATGAATTTTCGAAGTTAAAAGCATTTTCTAGTGTGAAAATAATTCAGTTTAAGTATCAATTTCCAAAACAATATTTTCTGTGGCAGAAAGAAATTTTAAACCTATTTTAAAATAAATTGCATTTAAAATGAAAAAATTCAAAATTGGTTTCACTTGATTTGGAGTTAAAATGAATTAGATATGAATTTTTGAAGTCAAATGGATTTTTAGCAAATAAAATAATAAAATAAAAAGAAAATAACCGAACGTCCGCCAAGCACTATTCACCATGAACTGTAAAGTTACTGTTCACAAGTTCGGACGGTTCGAACAATTTTCTTGAATTTCGGATTTTAAAAAACCAATAAATCAAATAGATTGTTAGAAAATAGCAAATAGAGTCCAAAAATTCTAGACAAATTCACAAAAATTCCTAGAATTATTTTGGACTTAATAAAAATAATTCCAACTTAAAGTGGGCTTCTATTTTTGTACAGTAATTATTTTTATTTTTGGGAAAAATAGAAAACCTTTTAAAATACCGAAAATTCCATAAATTAATTAAATTTTTATTATTCACTTTAAATCCAATAAAATCCCAGAAAACTCAATAAATTTTCTTTTTGATTTTAAAAGCCAAGAAATTAAATAATTTATTTTTTTCTTTTAACAAAGAAAACTCCTTTTAAATTATAGAAAATCAAGAAAGAACTTTGTGACCAGAAAATCCAATAAAACAATATATTTATTTATTTATATTTTGGTAATAGAACTTTGGGATGTTACAGCCTCACGGCCACCGTGCAGCCGGAGACTATTTTGCAAAAAAAAATAGGGACTGCAATTTCTGCAAATATGAGGCGAAAAGTCGCCATTTCAGCCAAAAACTCTTGTAATGAGAGCGTTCACTATTTAATTATGGCGGATTTTTACTAGTTCTCCCTTTCAGTAAAATTTTTTCAGGGGAAGTGTTTTCAACAAATCTATGTGTTGGCAGGTGGCATGTAGTTACTGAATTTTCGGATTAAATACATATTTTCTTAAGAGTTTGTTCTAAATATAGGAATCTCATAAGATTCTGTAGGAGCTTTGATTCCTACAAAATTCCCTTGTTGATGACTCATTTGGAGCTATAGGAATTATGCAAAAGAGGTGTTTCAAACTATTGATGCTAAGAAAATTTGAAGGGAAGTGTTTATTGTACACACACGGAGCGAAAGACTACATATAAAGATTGAAATTGCCTTAGATTCCTCAAATGAATTTTAATGAGGTTTTAGCTCATGTTAATAAAAAAAGTAGAGGAAATGAATTCCAATAGGAACTCTTGGGACCATACCTATGATCCAAAATAAATCATTGAAATTTTTCTATTGTAAAATATATGGGCCAATTCCAACTTGTTAAAAAGTTGAAATTAAAATGTAGAGCTTATTTCGTGAAAATGTATGAACCAAAGTCAAGACCCCCCACCCAGCACCCTCCCATGGCGACATAGGCTACCCCGCTGCCAACCAATCGTCGGTGCCTCTCCGGCACCGGCGGCCAACGTTCAGCCCACCCACCCACCCTCGCTCCCTTGCTGTAACAACTATTTTTCATCCCATCTTCCCTCCCACCTTTCCCCAAACATCCTTGATTCCTCCAAATCCACCGTTGGCGATGTCGCCCCATCTCGATCCTTGTGACCTGTAGGAGGAGCTTGACTACGAGGCGCTAGGTGATGACAACCCGAGCCTTGTGCTCCACCTAGGTCTGCTATCAGATCCGAGAGATCCAATCGAATCTTGAGGCCCTAATGCACGAATTGCGCAGTCGTCGTCTCCCTTGCTGCTGGGCAGGAGGTGCCCCTGCTGAGTCCGCTGCCAGATCTGGGAGATTCGGCCAAATCTCTAGCCTCTGTGCTAAAGATTTTGTCTTCTAAGTCATCAGGGGTTGGGCACAGAGTCAGGACCTTTTCACCCCTTCGTGATGCTACCTCAACACCTCCATCGCCCCCACTCAGGGTGGTAGGCAATATCCTCACAAAATATGTCTCTTGTCACGTCGGTCAGGGCCAATCTCATCGTTGCCTGCTACCTCACCTAGCTTAGGTGTTCCCGCGTTTGCCCAACGCAAGGTGGTGGGTGAGGGGAGTTACGCCCACATCCTCAAATCCCCAATGGATCTGGCTCACAGGGGAGTGCGGTTCTTCGCCAGCATCATCTACACCCGGTAATCGTATTTCTGCTGTGCCGCCTAGCCATTTTAGCGAGGATGCAATCTCATGGGGCAACAAATTGGGTTCTGCTGCTTTAACTCTAGGTGGTGGTTCGGACATTGTGGGCCTCATTAAATTCAGCTCACATGGCAACCATAAGGATGGGGACAACAGCCACCGTATTAACTCTTCTACAGCAAGGCCAAAGCAAAATCAATGGAAGCTAGTTAGGCAGCGCTATTGGTGGCAAAAGGATTCACATTCAAGGCATTTGGGAAGGCAATTTGGAAGACAAGCTTCAGCAAAAAAGATTGGTTTAAAGCGTAGCTAGAGGGTCGTTGCTTTCGCTGTGTGGCAAGGGGCCATCGCATTGCTCAATGCCGAGGGCCCTTAAAGTGTCTTAGGTGCAGAACCAACGGGAACTTTGCTCTCCACTGCCCCACTCGACCCACTCCCAGCAAGTAGCTTCATTGACCACCACAGCGCATAGTTGCAGCGCCAACATCCTTCCCGTAGGGCCAAGTCGCAATGGAGGGCCATGGCCTCGGGCACGCCTCCAACAGGCTAGAGGAAGGATTTTGTGCCTTCATGGTCTCACATGACATGGAGGCAGACCTTCGGAGGCTCTGCAGTCTGGCGATCGTCGTCAAGGTGGTGGGTTCGCGTTGACACTGCCATCGGCCCTGATACCACGAACCATTCAGGTTTGTCTACGGTTTCGCCTCGATACATTCTGGTCTCCCATTTTCACCAAGAGGACTTCCTGGTGGAGTTTCAAAACCAGCGGCAACATGATGTCGCGCTTAGAGCCGGAGGTGCCTCCCTCGACGGCTATCAACCGTGGTTTCATTAGTGGTACCATGAGTCCGACGCTCAGTGAAGCATCTGGAGGTACCGTGTTCTGCTGTGTTTTGAAGGAATCCCACTCCACACTGGTGTCCCTCGGTGGTCGAGCGGGTGGTTGGAGGGAACTACCAGTTTGATCGCGTTGATGAGCTATCTCGAGAATGAGACCAGAACGTGGCCATCTGGGCGGTTTTGGTCTGGGTTCGGGACCCAGAGGCCATTCCCAAGGTGTCGCATCTTTTCCTCGTGGACCGTTTGAAAGAAGAAGCTCAAGACCACGATCCGACATTCGCAATGCCATCACCCCCAATCGGCATCTCTAGGGAGGACCTTCGCCATCAGGTGTTGGTCCACCTGAGCATTCTCGAAAACTTCTCCCCGCATGACTTCTGCTTGCTGGATAGAGGAACAGACGGTGCCACCTCTAACCCTAAGGAAGAGTACCCCACGTGCGTTCATTTCTTCTGGACCGCAGGGGTACCAAATAGGGCGGAAAGGAAGCCCAGACATTTGAACGGGACGTCTACTCAAGACTTGGCACGAGAAGGGATGACAGAGATGACGATAAGGGTGACTGAGACGACAGGGCCGGGCGCACCCACTTCTTCTTCGAAAGTCGGGCACACGAGCTCGACCGTGGACTCCAAGCCTACAGTAGAGGGGGTAGGGGAGGTCCTTCCAGACTTCCCCACAAGGGGTGCTTGCACTCCCTGGTAGAGCGCTACAATTATTCCATGAGTATGGGACTGGCTCGCCGTGTCCCTGCAAGGGGGAGTGATAGAGGCCCGAGCCGCACAAAATCACCACTAAGAAGGTACATGCTGCAACTCAAGAAAGCGTCACCACCACAACCATGTAGGTGTTTCTCGGGGCCGGTTGTGCCTCACCATGGCCCAGATGACCAGGAAGGCACTCTGCCCTCCTCGTCGTGCTTGGTCCCAGGCGACCGACATCAGATGGGCTCTCATCCCTCATAGCTGTCGATGCTCCCGAGTGGACCCAATGAGATTGGAAGCGACACTATCCTAGAGCCCGTCGGGAGTTGGGGACAAGGTGGCGTCCCTGGTCTTCCAACCTACGACAGAGTGGTTGCATCCGATGATGATGCTCGGGAGACTGAGGATGCCACTCTGGTACCTGTGCCATAGGTGTCCGCGGGGCCGAGGAAGATGCTAGCTTTTTCTCATCACCGCCCGACTTCCATTATCAGGCCACCTCCATTGCCGGCACCTATTGAGGTGCCCTTAGTCCGTCGTAGTTCACGCCTTACAGCAAAGAAGACCGCGTACCGGGGGGGTGTGCAGCCCAACAAGCCTCGGCGCTCCTCGAGGAAAAGATGTCCTTCCTAGGCCAGACTAGCGGCACTGGCGCCTCGGCCAGGGAGCGGCTAGTCTCCATCTTTGCGCAACCCCTTCACTGGAGGTTATTCATGCCCTCAAGGCGCTGGCTGGTGTGGAAGGAAAGGCCCAGATGAACCTACCAACATTGGGCCTCAATGCGAACGACCTAGCAGCGTTGGCTAAGGAGGTTGAAGATGGCAGTGTAGGGGTAATTAGTATTTAGCGATGTCCTATTTTGGGTTTTGGGTTTGTAGGATGCATGTGGGTTCTGCCATCGTAGTGGTTAGGGATCTATCGGGCTTCAGCATCAGTCCAAGTCCGGGCAGACATTTTAGTAGGATCCTTGTTTTCTGCTTCTAAAGCTTTGAAATGAAATCAAGGTTCTAGTAACATGTCTGGGGCATGCAGATTGGGCAATTTGGTTTCAGCATGTTCTCTTGCACAATAGTAAGCTAGAATGTTAGAGGACGGAACGCATCGGCCAGAAGGCAAATAGTGAGAGCTATGGTACAGGATACATCATGTACCATACTCTGCTTGTAGGAAACTAAACTAGTAGACATAGAAAGTGGTGTGGTAAATGAAATAGCGGGAGGAAGAATGCCTAGAATGTTTCACAAACCGGCGGCTAGAACCAGGGCGGCATCATGTTGTTCTGGGATGTACATCGAGTTTAGCTTGACGGTCCAACAATTTTATACCACTCCATCACAGCGCAAGTTACGCCATGCGTGGACGACCCTTCATGGATGCTAACAACGGTCTATGGACCCCATCAAGACCAGCTCAAGCCTGCTTTCTTAGAGGAGTTGAAACACATCCATGCCATAATACATGCCCTTTGGCTAATTATTAGAGAGTTTAATCTTATGTACAGGATGTGTGACAAAAACAACCAAAATATAAACAGGAGGTTGATGGCACAGTTTCGGTCGGTTATTAATCATTGCGAATTAAAGGAGATACACTGCAGGACCAACAATTCATGTGGTCAAATGAGCAGGCTAGCCCGACTCTAGAGTGGATTGATAGGGCATTTGGCAATCCAAAGTGGGATCTTCTTTTCTCAGACCACCTGCTGTGTCCACTCTCCTCCTCGATTTTCGATCACCGCCCTTTGATGATTTTGGCAGAAGAGAGGAGCAAGCCGTCGAGATGTTTCTCCTTTCAAAACTCTTGGCCTTTTTTGAATGGATATAAGGAGGTAGTTATGGAAGCATGGTCACAACAGGTAGATGCAACATGCCCTATTAAGGTCCTGCTGTGCAAAGTGCAAAGAACGACAAGAGCTTTGACAGCTTCGAGCAGTGTCAACTTGGGAAACAGAAACCACCAAATGCACTTGGCTCATGAGATTATATTCCAGTGGGACCGTGCACATGAGATAAGAGATCTTTCCCAATCAGAAAAAGAGCTATGCACAGGGCTAAAAACAAGAATTTTGGGACTAGCAGCAATACAAAGAATGGCATTGCGACAGCGATCTCAGATAACGTGGCTGAAGTTAGGGGATGCGAATACAAAATTATTTCAGTCCAAAGCAACCTCAAGGAAGAGGAAAAACTTCATTTGTGTACTGTCAAATCCGGCTGGCACATACGTCCTTCAGGGAGAGAAAGAGCATGCGTTATTTCAACACTACTCCGTATTGTCGGCACGGTGCGGCTGGCGACCAATGCCTTCGACTGGGATCAAATTAGGCCTAGTCAGGGACAGTCAAATGGGCTCAGCCAACTGGAGCAGTCGTTCACAGAACAATAAATCTTTGCGGCAATTAACAAAATGCCACGGGACAGGCCGAGGGCTAGATAGATTCACGGGGTGTTTCTTCAGGGAAACATGGGACATCATCAGACTGGACATTATGGCGGTGTTCAGTAAATTTTACAACCTAAACAGGACATATTTTGTAAAAGTCAATACGGCGGACATAGTCTTGCTGCCTAAGAAGGGCAACCCATCGACATGGTAGAATTCAGACCGATCAACTTGATCCATAGCATGGCCAAATTAATCTCAAAGGTGCTTTCCTTAAGTCTCTCCAAGCACATGAATAAACTAATCTCCAAGAGTCAAAGTGCTTTCATCAAGACACGCTGTATTCAAGACAACTTTCTATACGTGCAGAATTTGGCACACAGTTTTCACCGCTCAAGGACACCAGCTCTTATGATTAAATTAGACATCTCTAAGGCTTTTGACTTTGTATCTTGGCCATACATGCTTGACACTCTCCACCGATGTGGCTTCGGACCTAGATGGAGAGAATGGATATCGATCTTGCTTACTACGTTCAATTCTGTAATTATTCTGAATGTGATTCGGGGACCAAGGATTTGGCATTAGTGCAGAGTGTGGCAAGGGGACTCTTTATCTCCGTATTTATTCGTTTTGTCAATTGATGCTCTGCAATGCCTTTTGAACATAGCCACATCAGAAGGTGTCTCCCCTAAATGGGAGGACGGTCAAGGCCAGACTGTCGCTCTACGCGGATGACGTGATTATTTTCTTGTGGACTACCAAAGAAGACATAGATAACTTCAAAGAGATTATGAGCATTTTTGGAGAGGTCATGGGTTTAAAGATAAATCTAAGTAAAAGCACGGTCATACCCATTCAATGTCAAGATCTAGATCTAGACGCCATTCTACAAGACTTCTCGGCCAGCAGAAGGAGCATGCCGTGCACATACCTTGGCCTACCACTTTCTTGCGCAAGCTTAGGAAGGTATAGTTACAACCCCTTATAAACAAGATTGATGCAAGACTAGCGGCTATAAAAAGAAGATGCTATCCAGAGCTAGAAGAATAACAACACTCAAGGTGGTTCTCACTTCCATACCCATCTACCACATGTCATTAGCCGACCTTCCGACATGGACACAGAGGCAGATTGATAAGCGTCGCAGGGTCGGGTTTTGGAGCAGGGCCAAAACAGGCATGGGAGGAAGTGGTAAATGTTGGGTAAAATGGAATATGGTGTGCCGTCTAAAAAAGTTTGGCGGCCTTGGAGTCCTCCAGCTACACTACTTTGGCTGGGCCCTCCGCCTACACTGGTTGTGGTACCAATGGAAAGAGCTAGAGAAACAATGGAATGGAATGCAATTACTAATAGATGAGAAAGACCATGAACTGTTCCACGTTTCAACAAAAAAATGTCTTGGGAAGTGGTAACAAGGCAAGTTTCTGGAAAGACGCTTGGATGGGGGGCGTACCTCTCAAAATTAGGGCTCCAAGCCTATTCGCCATTGCTGCCAGAAAGAATCGGACGGTGCGAGAGGCGCTGGAGGAAAATACTTGGATCGCTGATCTCAGAAGAAGGATAACAGAGCACCACCTTGTGGATTTTGTGCACCTATACGGACAGGTTGCACAGGTGGTGCTGCTACCGGAAGCATCAGATGACATCTCTTGGAAGTGGACAGTGACAGGGACGTATAAGTCCAAGTCGGCGTATAATGTACGGTTTATGGGTTCGATTGAAAAACCTTACCTTACCCTCTTATGGGACTCTTGGGCACCGTAAAAATGAAAAAAAAATTAAGGCTGGCAGTCCAAGAACGTCTCCCAACGGCGGATATACTAGCAAGAAGATACATGCCAAATGATTTTTGGTGCCCGCTTTGCACAAACAACGCTGAGTCAGCCCTCCATCTACTCCTAAATTGTGCGTACACAAAAGGTTCGGACCGCTATTGTAACTTGGGCACAACACAACAACATACTACTGGCACAAGGGGACGCTCACAAGATGGTATTGGATTGGTGATTGTCTATATCACATAGTGAAGCGGCCATGAGTAGGAAGGGACAAAGCTCATTAGTCATCCTCACAATGTGGCAGGCCTAGAACGAAAGGAATAGAAGGATCTTCCAGCACCAAAGAAACGACATGGTCGGGATGGTAGCGATCATCAAAGAAGAAGTCAGGGCCTGGATAATTAATGGGGCAAAAAACTGGACGGCCTACCTACCGGCGGGAGACGCTGCGCTGTCATGAAGATCGACTCAGTAAGTGGGCAGCAGGACTGTGCTGATTTCACAGCTCATTCGAGAGAGTGAGGGCAAGCACGTCAGGTAAGAACAGTACTGCATTCTTGTTCGCAATATAGAGGAAGCGCAAGGCAGAAGTTGAATCATACAGCGCGTGCGGAAGTTGAATCATACAAGCGTGAATGCAAGAAGCTCCGCAAGACTGGAACAATATGCAATGCGGTCTGCTACCATCTTCGGTTTTCAAGTAACAAACTGGACCCAACCTCGAGCCAACGTGGTCAGCGACCTTTTGGTGTTGCTTCTTGTTTTGATTGTCCCAGGAAGTTAGACAATGGCGGTTCTGGTCTCTCTGACAGAGTAAAGAATTCAGATGGCCGGAGCGGGTCAGAAGGTGACGAATTAAACCCATCCTGCTATGAAGGGCTTCAGATCGCATCCAACTAGTTCAGATGACCTTGATATCATTCTGTTTTTGCTTCTGAGAATGACAAGGAGCCGGATGGGGGAAATAGATTCATGATAATAATTGGAATTGCTAGGGGCTTACAATACCTTCACGAAGATTCTGAATTGATTCATGTTTGCGATGAAGGGGTAGTGCAAAGCGGACTGGGGGTTGGCTGGGTCATGGCCAGGGCAATTCTGACGAGCTACAGTGCGCGCAGAGGTTGAATCATTCAAGCATAATTGCCAGAAGTTTTTGTAAGTGTCGCCTTCTCTGCTTAGCGATTGAGATGGCTGGAGGTCCCCTTGCCTTGTCTGTCTGCGTTTTGAGTATTTTTTTCTGCGTTTTTGTTTTCGGTTTGATCTTGTACCTTGTGAACTAACTCCCGCATTAATGGCAATTCTCTTGCCATCTCACTAAAAAAAATGCAGAGCTTGAACTAAGTATCTGGACCAATAGCTGTAGGATCTTAATCATATGGGCCCTTGACGCTGACGGCCCATACACAGCCCAATTCGATGCAGATACACTAACCAAGTAACCAGCCGTGTCGGACGCGCAGTCATAGCGGCAGACAAACTAACACCCGCGAAAAGCGAACCCGAAACCACCGCAGAAACCATCTCAGCCGTCCACTCCCACCAGCCGACCAGATCAAACGTCCACTGCACACGGATTCGCTCCAAAATTAATCCGAACTCAATATCCTAATCAACACGTCACCCTCCCGAAGGAACCCCCAGCTTCTTTACCCTTCCCTTCCCGTGCAGCAAACGCGATCGCGAAGCAACGAATCGAATCAAAATTTAAAAAAAAAGTTCTAGAAAATCGCCACCGCCTTCGTCTTCCACCTCGTCATCGGCGTCGTCGCCCTCGAGCCCTAGCTCCGTCCGATCCACCGGCGATGCAGCACGGCAGCGGCTACTACGCGTCCTCGGCCCCCGAGGGCCACTACTACCCCCACCAGTACACGCCCCCGGGCACAAATCCCCACCCCGCCGCCACCGACGCCCCGATCCCGGCGGGCTACGCCTCCGCGCCGCCCTACTCCGTCGGCGGATACCCCGACCAGCCGCCCTCCGCCCCGTCCTACTCGCAGCCGCCCCCCGCCCCGTCCTACTCGCAGCCGCCCCCCGCCCCGTCCTACTCGCAGCCGCCCCAGTACGCCGGGTACCCGCCCTACCCTCCGGAGCCCTCGCCGGCGCCGTACTACACCTACCCGCCTCCCACCCAGCCGACTCCCGCGGCGGAGCCCAACCCCCCGCCGCTCCCCTACGATGCCCCGTACTACGGAGGAGGCTACCGGCCGCCGGCCGCAGGGTACGGCGACGATGATTACCTGAACGAGGGCGCGTACGTGTATAGCGGCGACGGCGGCGCCGAGCCGTACGGGGCGCGCGGCACGGCACCGACTCGGTCAGGAGCCGCGATGTTTGATGACTACGGGCGGTCGATTGGACTCTCATCGGGAGGAGCTGAGCAGCCGCGGAGCGGCGGTAGCGGCAGTGGGGGTGGGAGCCTTGGGAAGATTGCGAGGGCTGTTCCAAAAGCAGAGACCCATGAGGATGCGAGTGGTGGTGCGCAGAAGTTTCGTGTTAAGCTGCTGCCGGAGGGCGCCGGGAGCCCTACTGATGTGCTTTGCCAGGTACAACTTTAGTAACGATATTTAGCATTGATCAAATTATGCATCATAGATCTAATTTTTAGAGTCATGGTATTTGAAATTATTGATATTATACTAGATTACCTAATAATTTTTAGGATCATAGTATTTTACATTATTGAGATTATACTAGATTACCCACCATTTGCCTTTGGGAGTTCTAATACGCCTTTTCACCATATTAGGTAGTTTTTGTTTTCAAACTGATGATAAGGATGATCGTTATGATACATGAAGTGTGTATTTATTGTGTTGTTGTAGATTGGTCTGGATGGAATTCGCATGCTTGATCCCAGCACAAGCAGGACCTTAAGGATTTATTCCCTCGATACACTGGCGAGATGGGAGGTAATTGGGATAGCAAAAGATTATGCATATATTTTCTTAACACAAATACACAATGGTGAGGTTACTCAAATGGTTGATTGTTGTGCTTATTTAGGTTTTGGATTCAACTGTATTTGCATTTTGGGCGAAGACTTCAGTGGATATTGAACCAAAGCGAATAAGGCTGAAGTCAAACAGCTATACTTCCAATACTTTGCTTGACACTGTGACAGCAGCAACAGTTCAGGTATTGCAACAAAACCATGTTCTCTTATCACTATCAATGTTTAGCCACATGTTTCTATTAAAAACAATAAAAATATGCCTGTTAAATGCCTTAATTTCATTATATTTGTGCTTTTGTTTCATTTGTTGACCTGTTTCATTTTTGAACTATATCTGTAATAAGAAGCCAAATGATTTAATCTAGTCAGTTAGCCATGCTGCCATGCTGTGATGGTACTTCTTCTGGCCCATTTTACTTGTCGTGTAGCTTCATGCACATAGAACAAGTATAAGGAGTTATTGTCTTAGTTTTTGACATGGTTTGCACATAGAACTAGGGGCATTTGGTGGAAAATGTTGCTTAGAAGAACCAATCCAACGAATATTTGCAAACCAAAACTAGCTGAAACGACATATATTTTGGACAGGAGGTAGGTAGTAATAATAATGAAAAATGGCAGGTTATTCTTCAGTTTCATGTAATCTTTTTTTTTGTATGCAAAAATGTATTCCAACACTTGCTGTGTTTGTATTGCTCCTATGTCTTTTATATCTGAAAGGTTGTTATTATTTTGCCTTAATGTTTGTAGAAAAGTACCAATTTTTTATATAGATTTGCAAGAAATATAATTTGCGTTTAATATTGGTATTGGCCAATTTGGTTTAAATGCTGAAAGCTTAGAATTATCCAGCTTGACAGAATATTTGGTTCAGTGGGTCACCCATACATGTATGAAACTATGAATTAAGCATTTTGTTTTTAGACAAAACATTAAACATTTTTTAAATTTGTGATTCTACAAAATTAGTTTAAGGAGATTGGTGAAGATGCAAGAGTTAGAGGAACTGTGGACGCTGGCAAATCCTCGGTACAATCAAATGAGAAGAAGAAAGGTTTTGATTGGATGTTTGCGAAACCTGTTGATGAAGTGAAAGACCATTGGGTAAGTTGAGCTGTTACAATGGTCAGTTACTACTTCATAGTAGTTACAAGTTTTCTGGAAGCATTTTAATTTACTTATTTGTTTGCTCGTGTTGTTCCACTTGTTATTTGATATAATTTTGGAATTTCTGCTCTACCCTGCTGCATGCATGTACTTGGCTTCTTGATTCATCCTTTACATGACAATACACTTTCTAACCATTTCATTAAGCATTTCATCAGATGATCAGATCACATTCATCCCTTCAATTCTATTATGAATTACCTGTGCGTTAGTATTTAGGAATGTTGTTCTAACCTCTTCTTGACAGTTTTTACCATCTTGTATTATAATCCATTAATCACATCATTGTGTTATCTCTCGTTCTTTCATCAAATGGGGCAATATGCTTAATTTACCTTTTGTCTCGTCTAGATTCCAGATGAGGCTGCCAAGAAGTGCCATTCATGTGGTGTTGATTTTAGCCCTTTCAATCGGAGGGTAATGTATACATAATCATTTTTGATCTATACATGTTTATTGCTATAACGATGAAGTTTTAATGTATTGAGATGATTTTGTTTTTCAGCATCATTGTAGGAACTGTGGTGAAATCTTCTGTGACAAATGCAGTCAAGGAAGAATTGCGTTGACAGCTGAGGATAATGCTCCACTTGTCCGAGTTTGTGATAGATGCATGGTACACTCTGCTACTTAGGTGTTGCTTGTTTCTTGCTTTCTTTTTATATTAAACAAAACCTTATTTAAAGAAGGGTGTCCAGTTTTGTAGTTGTCGCTTTTTTGTTACTGGCCATTTGGAAAAAGGATTGCATTGTTAGGTCTGTTAAAGCTCTTTAGCCTTTGCTGTGTTTCTTAGTACATTTCCTCTACAGGTAGTCACGTACTAGTTGACTTATCCTATAGCTAAGGGTATTTGGTTATTATAGCTGTGTAATTAATTGCTACTGTTTAATTATGCTTTAAACATGTACTCCAGGATTACGTTGATAACAACCTAATCTAATACATCTTGATTGCATTTCTTTTATTGGTGGTGTCTTGCAAACTGAACGGCTCAAATTCTTTGCTGTGAGCCTGTGCTTCATGTATTTTTGCTTGTAACATTATCTTGTAGCAGCTTACTCTGTGCAGCATTTCACTGCACCAAATGCTATTTGAGTTTTGAATTGTGATGTATGGAAACTATGCTTAGCAGTGTGTGGAATTGTTATGTTGTGTTCATAATAATTCTTATCTCTCACAGGCAGAGGTGTCTCAAAGGCTTAGCATTGCACATGAAGCTGCCAACAGATCTGCCACAGTGCAAAGCCATGAAGATCTTGCAAGAAAACTCAAGGTAATATTCTAGATAACTCTTCCTCTATGTGATACATTCATTTAATTGGCATATAAACTTGAAGAATCCCGTTTTGTTCCAAGGTTCGAATGGCCAAAATTTGGTCACGTTGACACAGATTTGGCATGTGTTTCGTTTGCTGCCAAAACTTGGTCACGTTGACCCAGTTCATTTTTCTTGTCAAAACTTGGCTAAATCGTTGCTGACTAATTTCATAACCATATTTTGGCAGTCCCAAAATTTGCCACACATTGATAGTGCAAAAGTGGCACTAACCAAAGAGACCAGTAAGAGCAGCATTTTTAGACCAGTAAGAGCAGCATTTTTGTTTACCAATGATAACTGGACATATAGCTGTTGTAACTTTGTCCATTGGATCAAAAGCTAAGATAACATTAGGTCACTTGGTGGGATGTGTGGGTGTACACCCCCACCACCTAGGTTCAAGACCTCTTCGGCTTGGATTTAGGTGTCTATTTCTTTTTAATTAAATCGATACCTAGTTCCTCCTAGGTATCCCACAAAAAAACAACATTTACGGATTTACCAGATGGTGGACTAACCTAACTGCTAGCTGTAAGTTGCAAATCTTCGCTCATTTCAATTCATCTAGTGAATGGAATGAGAGTTGCGAAGTTAGAAAAGGGGCATTATTCCATGAAGTGTCTTCAGGAACATAAGATCTATCTTTTCTTTTTGCAATATATCATAGTTGTGCACAAGGCCAAGGAACAATTGTATTAAGTGTGAAGTCAAATGTGATATGATATAACTTGTTTTATGATATCCATGATTTTAACAAATTTATCCTTTGATCAATAGGAGGAAATGGAGAGAAATCGCAAGTCTTCAGGTACTTTCCTGTTTTAAATCTGTAGAGCTCAACCTACGTAGATAATAGCATGTCAAAATTCTGAAATTTCTGCTATAAAAGGTTCGGCATCTGGGGGTGGATCTGGAAGCAGAATGAGGGAAGTTGCATGTCCTACCTGCACAGTTCATCTTCAGGTCTGCCTCAGATTTTAGGCAATGTATAACTGAAACGTAAATGCTCGTATAATGATGGTTCATTTGGTCCCTAACATATTAATGGATGTGGAATTGCAGGTTCAGGTTCCAACCTCTGGCTCTGAAACGGTGGAGTGTGGAGTGTGCCAGCATGCTTTCCTTGTCAGCGCCAATTGATACGCAGGGAGACAGCATGCTAGAGCAAATTATTCTGTTGATCACTCGTTTTCCCCCCTTTTCTATACAAAATAATCTTGTGTTTAACCTGTAGATGTTTGTGTTGGTGATCACGATATGATATATTATTTTTCTTGTACATGAATGAATTCGAAACGTGGGAGTATTGTTGCTGAAAATGCTGGGTGTTTGTGAAGAATACATGAGAATACTCGGTGGTGAACACTGACGCGTCGACATACCTATATTAACCCAAGTTCCACCATGCTTCTTTAAAAACAGCTTATGTGCGCTTTTCAGGGAAGTGTGTGTTCAAACAACGATATTGTCATACTTGACTAGGCCAAAATCCTGAATAATCTGTGCCCGTTTCGTTTCATAATTTGTGTTAAGAAGCACCTAGCGTAAGGCGCCAAGTTCTGATCGCGATAAATATTGAGGCAAATGCACTTGATTGGCGAAAGCACTTATTACCAGACAACCTGAACATGGTATAGGATAGATAAACTTAGCCAAGTTGAAGCATGCATGTCGCGGTAGCAAGAACCGAAAACCAGTTCGCCGGCTTGTTCGACAGATACATCATCTCTCACGAAGCAACATTCCTGACGAACTTGTGGCCATCAAATGGTCGGACGAACCCCATGGCCCAACCCAAGCAGCTGTATCTGGCTATCTGCACACGCTTCACGGTGCAATTACTAATTAGCTTGGAGAACTTTTTAATGTTCCATCCACTCGAGGGCATCTGGGCATGGCACGAAGGATAGCAGCAATGCAGTATCCATCTGACTGGTATCCATGGGACGCGCCCACGCAGCATGTACTGCAAAACTGCAAAGAAGCTGCATCCTCTGCCTAAAAACATAAAGAAAAAGCATACATTAACCGGATACGTACGTACGAACTACGTAGGGCATGGCATGTTCTTGGCATGATTGATCTCTCCTCGAAAGCAGCGTCTCCTCTCCTCTCGTCTCCCGCGTCGGTTGAGCGCAAACACCATCATTCTGCGCCTGAAAGCGTTCATCAAGGCATGCGAAACTAAGCACTGAAAAGCTAGTGCAAATACTGAAATACTGGTAGAAGGATCAGCAACAAATGAACACTGGCCCACTGAAGTGTAAAGAAATCAAGCCTACGCAGTGTCTAGCTAGCTAGTCTCTGAATGCAACAAGCTCTTGAGATGGCAGCGACCAGCGGCGGAGCTAGACGGTTAAACTTGTGGTGTCAGTTACATTGAAGTATTTATAATATTTTGAACTTCCGTGTAAATTCATAAGGATTTTGGGCTCGTATGCAAAAAGCTGTGCTTCTACTTGCATCCGCCACCGGCAGCGACGTGATCTGATGACCAGAAGCTAGTGTAGCTGATCTGACATGGCACTGTGTTAGTGTAGATCGAGGTGCTTAAGTTTCTGCAGCTGCAATGAGAGCAGCCAGAGGTAAATGTTCCAACTTTTGGGCGTAAACTCGAGGCGGCTTTTCCTTCTGCGCAGGCTAATCGAGACTGCCTGCATGCCAGATTTCTGTTCCTAATCGGGCCGATTCATTCTACTGTCTTTTGACCGGCGCTTTGACGAGAGCCGTACGGTATGATTACTCGACACCTGACGCTCTGATAGTTAGTGTTCGATTGTGTCCATCTCAATGAACTTGTAGTCTGTAGATAAGCAAACAGAACAGTATTGGGGTTACTGATGAGTAGAACGTCTAAATTTTGGGCATTTGTTAGTAAAAAAGGTCAATAGATTTGTACTCGTTATTCTGTTCTACTTGGAGATGTATCATGTATGTGCTCGCCTTCTCTCGTGAAGCCTGAAAAAAAATTATCCACCAATAGTATAACATCCAAACGCTTGAACTATCCTTTCTCCTTAGGCAACTCTTGATTGCTTTTGGCTAGTCAGGAGTTTTGTTCTTGCATATCTGGATACTACATTGCAAGGACAAAACATCTTTCAGTCTCCCCCTTTAATCCGTTTCTGTTCATGAAACCTGATAGATTGCTCCACTCCATATATTCTCTACTTATTTTCCCCTTGAGAATAATCTGTGCGTACTGCCAATAATCAAGATAGAAGGAAGTTAAGAGCACCAAGACATTCTTATCTAACTCTTTTAGTACTGTAATCATCATATACAGGACCGGACTATGAGTTTGTTGGATCAATACATGCTTCTAATATATCATCAACCACAAAATGCTCCCCGATATAAATTGTTAGATATATATATTGTGTAGGGTGTTATTTGCATTTGTACATGTTATATATTGGCCTTTTGGCCCATTGGAATGGATAAGTGGCTATATTGAAACATGGTATCAGAGCTAGGGTTTTGAAACCCTACCTCTTAGCCACCACCATGCCGCCGCCATATGTCAGCCGCTGTCGCTCTCCCAGCCATGCCGCATGCCACTGTCGCCTCACGCCTTCCTCGCCTTTCGCGCCGCATGCCATGCCCTCAGTAGCTGCTCTTGCCGCTCTGCTCTCATGTGGGTCGGCGTCGCCATCTCCATGGGATCCGTCTTGGTCGAAGGCCGCCGCCTCATGCCGGGTGGCCTTCTCGCTGGCCAGCGCCTCGGCGTCGCTCGGAAGCTCTCGCACGGATCCGGCCACCACCAAGACCGGATTTCGCCGCTCGGCGCCCGGGAGCTCTCCGCGCCCGCCCTCTCGCCGGATCCGCCCGCCGCCACACCGCCCAACACGGACGCTAGGGCAACCCTAATGTCCGCCCGGCGCTTTCTGGTGGTGAGGCCCAGTAGAGAAAAAAAAAAAAAAAAAAAAAAAAAGAAAGAAAAAAAAAAGGAAGTTGATGGCCTCTACCGGAGGCTCCTTCGCCATCCCACTTCCCCCAGTTCGTTTTGATGGGACGAACTTCCGGGAATGGGCCGTTCACCTGAGGATCCACCTCAACAGCCAGCGTCTCTGGGGTCATCTCACTGGTGAGCAGCCATGTCCGCCTCGTCCTACACCGCCAAAGATCGCCGCTCTCGCTTTGGTGCGGACGGGCGGCTCAGAGGTCGACAATGTTTGCCGGAGGAGGCGCTAGAGCTCTATCAGTCTGAGCTACACGCCTACGAGCGCTGGCAGGAGGCTGAGGCTCGTGCTACTGCCATCCTAGTGGGTAGCATGCCTGTGACCATCTCTATGGATGTGGCGGAGCTGCCGACGACACAGCTCATGTGGGAGCGACTCCGAGCTCACTACCAGCCGACGAGTGATGCTATGTATCTCTCAGTTGTGCACCAGGCACATTCTCTTCAGCAGCTTGATGCCACCGTTGATGACTTCTACCAGAAGTTGTCAGAGGTGTGGCGTCAGCTTGACTCTCTGGGGCCGGATGTCTGTCGGACCTGTCCCTGCTGTGTGCGGCTCCGCGCTCACCAGGAGACTCACCGCCTCTACGACTTCCTGACGCGTCTCCGGCCTGAGTTCGAGACTGTGCGCGCTCAGCTCCTGACTCGCCACCCACGCCCGAGCTTGGTGGAGGCCCTCACGAGTGTGCGTGCTGAGGAGACTCGTCACCGTGGCATGGCTCGGATCTGATCTGTCTTATGCATACGCATCTGCTCCTTTGCCGCTTTCAAGACTCCACCGTGACCCTCCTCCAGCTCCTCCAGTGGTTCTTTGCTTCATCATGGTCTCCATCTTGCACCTCATTGTCGTCGTGGCCACCAGTGTATCGAGATTGTTACAAGCGGAGGAGGGACCAGAGTCGTCGGGCGGACGTCCCCGAAGGGCTCTCGAGGTTCCTCTCCTCGAGGATAGTCCTCTCGCCAGGCTCTCTGGTGACGCCACACGCCAGCTTCTCTCACTACTTGGCGCCTCGGTGTCGGCTCATCCTCGGACTCCTCGGGTTCCGCTTCGTCGCTCTTGCTTCTCGGCCATCTTCCTCGCCTCCGCCTCCTCCCTCATCAGTATCTTGTCTCCGTGGATCTTGGACTCTGGTGCTTCTTTTCACATGACACCGATTCTACCCACCTTACATCAGGCACCCACCGATTTTTCTTCCAATCGCTCAGATTGCAGATGGTACCTCCTTCTATTACTACAGCCGAGGCACCCTTTTCACTTCTTCTTTTCATGTTCTGCAGTCTCTCATGTTCCTCACCTTACTATGCAATTTTATGTTGGTGGTCGATCACCGATCATGGTGTCGATTGTTCTTGAGTCTGACTCTTGTTGTGTTCAGGATCGCCGCACGGGGACTCTGCTTGGTACTGGCCCTCGGCGCCGTGATTCGCAGCGTCTTTGGGAGCTCGACTGGCTTCATCTTCCTTCCGCTGTCTCCACCAGCCAGTCGACCACTACCACTACCTCTGCTCTTGCTGCGTCCTCCACTACATCTTTTGCTCAGTGGCACCATCGTCTCGGTCATCTCTGTGGCTCGCGTCTATCGTCTTTAGTCGGTCGTGGTGTTCTTGGGTCTGTTTCTGGGGACACCTCTTTACATTGTATGGGTTGCAAGCTTGGCAAGCAGCTGCAACTCCCCTATCCCACTAGTGATTCTATTTCTACTTGTCCTTTTGATCTTGTTCACTCTGATGTTTGGGGTCCGGCTCCCTTCGTTTCGAAAGGGGGTCATCGCTATTATGTGATCTTTATTGATGATTATTCTCGTTATACTTGGATCTACTTTATGTCCGAGCGCAGCCAGGTTCTTTCTATTTATCAGATGTTCTCCACCATGGTTCGCACTCAGTTTGATTCAGTCATTCGTGTTTTTCGTGCCGACTCTGCTGGTGAGTATCTCTCTGCTGCTTTACGTCGCTTTCTTGCTGAGCAGGGCACTCTTCCTCAGTACTCTTGTCCTGGTGCTCATGCTCAGAATGGTGTCTCTGAGCGTAAACATCGTCACTTGCTTGAGACCGCTCGCGCTCTCATGCTTGCCTCCTCTGTTCCCCCTCACTTCTGGGCTGAGGCCGTCTCATCTGCTTTTTTCGATCAACCTCTGACCTTCTCTTGCTCTTGAGGTTCTACTCTGTTGAGCGTCTCTTTAGTCGAGCAGAGTCTGAGTCATCTTCGTTGTTTTGGTCAGGGTCTGCATTTCGTCCTTCTTCCACCTCGTGGCGCACCAAACCGATTTCGGTCGATTGAGTGTGTTTTTCTTGGCTACAGTCTTGAGCATAAGGGTTATCGTTGTTATGACCCTGTTGCTCGTAGGATGAGGATTTCTCGGGATGTCACTTTTGACGAGTCCCGCCCTTACTACCCTCATTCCCCCACTGTCAGCCCGGATTCTCTTGCCGAGTCGATCTCCTTTCTGATTTTTCCTGACTCTCAGCTTTCCACCACTGTTTCGCCTCATCCTCCATCTACTCCTCCTCCGGCTCCATCTGTTCCGCCTCCACCGGATGTTCCTTCTCGCTCCTTTGTTGAGGCTCCATCTTTACCCTTCCACTACTCTCGCCGTCCTCGACCTCCTACTTCCTCTCTTGAGCCTCCGTCTCTACTGGGCCCTGTTCCTAGTCCTCCCTCTCCATCATTGCTGGGTCCAGCTCCGTCTTCTCCTCCCAGATATGCTCTTCGTGATCGCCACACCATCAGGCGCATCGTGCTGTAATGGCCGCCGCCATCGCTCTTCTCGAGCCACGACCTCTCAGGAGGCCGCAGCTCACCCTGAGTGGCAGCTTGCGATGTCTGAGGAGATTGCTGCTTTGGAGCGCACTAGCACTTGGGATCTTATGCCCTTGCCTGCGCGTGTTACTCCTATCACGTGTAAGTGGGTGTACAAGATCAAGACTCGCTCGGATGGTTCTCTTGAGCGCTACAAGGCTCGTCTTGTAGTGTGTGGTTTTCAGCAGGAGCATGGTCGCGACTACGATGAGACTTTTGCCCCTGTCGCTCACATGACCACTGTTCGTACTCTCCTTGCTGTGACCTCTGTTCGCTAGTGGCCCATCTCTCAGCTGGATGTTAAGAATGCCTTTCTCAATGGCGAGTTGCGTGAGGAGGTCTACATGCAACCGCCCCCTGGGTATTCTGTCCCTGATGGTATGGTTTGTCGCCTTCGTCGTTCTCTCTATGGGCTCAAACAAGCCCGCGCTCTGGTTTGATTGCTTCTCCTCTGTTGTCCTCACCGCCGCTTCTCTGCCAGTGATCACGACCCTGCTCTCTTTGTTCACACCTCTCCACGGGGTCGGACGCTCCTCCTTCTATATGTGGATGACATGATCATTACTGGAGATGACTCTCAGTACATTGCCTTTGTGAAGGAGCGTCTCAGCAAGCAGTTCTTGATGTCTGATTTGGGTCCTCTTCGTTACTTCCTTGGGATTGAGATCACTTCTATGCCTGAGGGCTACTATCTCTCCCAGGAGAAGTATATTCAGGATATCCTTACTCGTGCTTGTCTCACTGATCAGCGCGTAGTGGATACTCCTATGGAGTTAGGTGTTCACCTTCGCCCCACTGATGGTGAGCCTCTTGAGGATCTCACTCGCTATCGCCATATTGTCGGGAGCCTCGTCTACCTTGGGATCACTCGACCTGACATTTCTCACCCTGTTCACATCCTGAGTCAGTTTGTCTCTGCTCCCACTCAGCTCCACTACAGTCACCTTCTTCGTGTTCTTCGATATCTTCGTGGAACCCTCACTCGACGTCTTTTCTTTCCTCGTTCCGATTCTTTCTGACCAGACGTACTCGATGCGATTGGGCTAGCGATCATTCTGATCGCCGGTCTCTTTCTGCCTATTGTGTTTTCCTTGGTTCCTCCTTGATTGCCTGGAAGACTAAGAAGCAGACTGCAGTTTCTCGTTCGAGTGCTGAGGCTGAGTTGAGAGCCATGGCCCTGTTGACAGCTGAGATCACCTGGCTTCGGTGGCTCCTTGCGGATTTTGGCGTTTCTGTTTCTGCCCCGACTCCGCTTTTATCAGACAGTACTGGTGCGATCAGCATTGCTCGTGATCCTGTGAAGCATGAGCTTACCAAGCACATTGGAGTGGATGCTTCATACATGCGATCGCAGGTGCAAGACCAAGTTATTGCTCTTCATTATGTGCCTTCGGAGTTTCAGTTAGCAGATTTCTTCACTAAGGCACAGACTCGAGCTCAGCATAACTTCTACCTCTCCAAACTCAGTGTTGTTGATCCACCATGAGTTTGAGGGGGGTGTTAGATATATATATATTGTGTAGGGTGTTATTTGCATTTGTACATGTTATATATTGGCCTTTTGACCCATTGGAATAGATAAGCGACTATATTGAAACATAAATAACCCAAGTTGGTCAGGTCAATTAGTACTTCAGATCCCAACTTTCAATCGGCATCTCATTTGATTACGCTCGAAACGATAAACTGCGTCTCTTTCCAACTCGATCCCTAAAGGCTAAAAAAGCCGGCCATATGCATATAACAAATAGTCCATGCTCTTCAGCTAGGCACTTGGCCCTATCTCTGTCATTATGCAGCCATTTGATCAAGTGCCATGTTCTGTTCTCTCCCCAGCCATGTCCTTTATTTGTATCATTGTATGGACATCCATGCCATTGCTTACTCACCACCACCACCCCAAGTTAGCTCAGACTCACCCATCAAGCTTAGCATGCTTGTAGACAACCACCGGCTGCAGGATGCTACAATACAGTGGATAATTAGACTGGGTAGAGACTTCGATTGGACTGCATAGATAAGGCATACAGGTTGTTGCGATAGGGACGTGAGAAATAGTTCCAGTGGCCAACCGATGATTGGGGCTGATCAGTGGTTAAGTAACCTTGGATTCTTGGCTATGCATGGTTGTTAAGAATTGAGATGATTTCTTGACTAATTGTACTACTCAAATGGAAGAACAGAAAAGATTGTTTTGTTTTGCAGAGAATGTATGTGCCTACTGATTGGAGTCTTTTCTTGTGAACTTTCTACCACTTGAACAACTCTGCATTCGACCAATTCATAAACTTGAGGACCATTTGTCTGGCCTACAAATTGGATCTGATAGTAAGGCCTAGACAGGATTGTAGGAGTACATGTTACACTAAACACAAGGCAGAACATGCATCTAAGCGCTCGTGGATTCAGATAAGCGCTGATGTGTGAGAGGAAACAGATAACATCGGTCTGTGCTAAGCTGCCTCGATGTCCTGCGTTCCTGCTCTCTAGACTGCGTGGCTAGCCTGGTTGCCTCCGTCAGGCTTCGGCTATATCAGGCATCAGCATCGGCGGCCATGAAATCCTATGCTTGTGGTAGGTGAGGTGAAGCAAAAAGTGCAAAACATGATCGTTCAGACGACGGTCTTGTGAACAAGAAGCGTCGTGCGTCGCAAAGTTGAACTAAGTTTTGGCAGCGCCGTGTGGCTTTGTTTTTCCCTAAATTGCTCCGGAAACGGGCCAAAAACCGGTTGGTTTTACAAGATTTCCAGCAAATTTCGTTGTGCATTTTGCTCGAGTTGTTTGTTATTTCTCGATTCTCGAATACGTGGGACGGTTCATGCGTGCGTATGCGTGTGTGCAAAATTTTGAGCCGTAGTTGCACGGCGGCAGCGACGTCCACACGTACTGAAAAAAAAAAAGCCGTGTCACTCCTGTCGGCGTGCAGTGAATCTGTGCGTGAATATGCAACACCTACCAGGCTGCGGTGCTGAGCTTTTTGCACAAAAAAAAAACTTCAAGATGAACAGCTTTTGCTAGTAAGCTCGTCTGGGCATAAAAAATATTCGTGCTCTTTTACGGTACCAGTACTGGAGTATTAGTATTACTTTACTACTCCTATGGAGCTTTTTCTCCGGTTGCACGGCACTTTAGGCGCTTGATGTTTTCAGCTCACAAAAAGTGCGCATGTTGCTAAAATACAGAATTTTGGGGGCATTGGAATAGGCAGTGTGGACAAACTTGGAATAATATCCCGTTACAAACAGGTACTTACTTGGTAAAAATAGGGTTCTGTAGAGATACGATCAAAACATACCCAGGTTAGACCACACAATACTTGGCGGAGCCAGGATTTTGACTATAAAGGTACAAATTTAAGACACGTCCGTTCCAACACAAGTTCAAATGACATAGTACATAAATTCAAATATGTCAAATTATATGTCCGCACTATAACCAACATCACAAAATATTTTTAGAAAATTACAACTTGATACGATGTTCCTTCATGCTTAGAAAGCGATTGATGACAACATCATCACTAACTTGTAGAAAAAAATCACGCTCAATGTACGTAACTAAGCAATCATTCAAGTAATGTTCACTCATGCTATTTCTTAGCTTGTTCTTCACACGATTCATTGCCGAAAATACCCTCTCTACACTTTCAGTAGTCACAGGAAGGATCAATACTAATTTGAGCAGCAAATAAACAAGTTTATAGCGATCATGTTTCTTTGTCTCAACAAGTTTAATAAAGTGCTCACTAAGATTCTCCATTTCTCGAAACCTTGTATCTTGATGCATGTCCTCGGGGTCGAGACTCGAGGGGCGCGACCAGCGCGTCGAGGTCGAGATCGTCGGCGCAGAAGCCAGAAGCGACGCCAGAGCGCCGTGATACGTCGATGCCACGATGAGCTGCCGGCTGCGCCCCTGCGCTACTACCAGAGCGCCTGGATGGGCAGATGGCACTTAGGCATAACGCTTCCTTGACTAGTTGAATTGGGCTTGATTCTCAGATTCTGTTGGACCTAATGCTAAATGGGCTGCCAGGAGTTGAGAAGTATGTATGTTAGTATGTGTATTGTATACTTTATGTATTAAGATGGGTATATATATCAGTTTTTTATGAAAAAATTTTGGGGGTGCAGTTGCACCCCCATGCGTATACTTTGCCTCCGCCACTGCAATACTTAAGTTTGGCTGCTTTTGGAACAAATAGGGTGGACCATGCCCAACCTTCCATGGTTAGTCTAGTACTCTAGTTGAACCGGGACGAGACGTACAATCTATTGGGAACCATGGGTTTAACCTAGCAGCCGGCTCATGGGTGGACGCCCCATCCAAACCCTAGTAGGGACTCTAGACTATAAATAGGGGGGTGCTAGTCATTGTAAAAGACTGATCATGAGAAGAGCAATAAAGATAAGCAAGAAGTCCCCCTATATCTTTGTGCTCAATCTATTATTATGTACTTGTGTTCTTGCATTGTTCTAAGCGATTCTACGCTTGTCTACGAGTGATCATTCGGACTGGACTCGCCAGCGACGGTTTCTCAACATATTATCAGCACTATCGACTCCAGCCTACCTCTAGGCCTACTCTACTCGGATCGAAAGGTAACCGTCGTAGCACGACACTCGTAGATCGAATCGCTTTTCTAGATCGCTTTCAATTCCGCAAGTTGTTGCTTTCTAGATTGTTTTTCTACGAAGCAAAGCCGTTCTAATCTACCGCGAGCCGACTTGAAGTTGTCAGTACAATGCCGATCGGTGGATTGTATGAAAACAGTAGATGATGATTGCCTTTTTTTCCATGGATGACCAGTAAAAGAAAAAACGGCAACACAACCCGTCTGACGGCCGCCCTCTATGGCCGGCCTCGCCGACGGCCACACCACCGCTCATCGGCCCTACACGGCCATTGCGTCGCCGAATGTTGCGTCTTGGCTGGACCATGCGGCGGCTCGCAACCGCCCTCTGGCCCCCATACGCTTGTAGCGTAGAAGGCCGACGCTCCATGCTTGCGCCCCGCAGACGTCGCCGGCCATCTCCCCGTCCGTCGCGGCGAAGCCGTCTTGGCGCTACTGAAGTCGGTTGCCACGGCGCCCGCATGGTCGTCGCCGCGCGTCGCTCGCCTCGCACGGGCGCATCGTCACCACGTCGCCCGCGACGACCACGCCGATCGGCCCCGCATGGTCGTGCCACCGTTCGGACCTGCACACGTGCGCTACATCAGCCTCAAGCTGCATCGCGTCGTACTAGACCGAAGCCGAACCTCAGGCGGCCGCCGCCGAGCTCGTGGCACCGCACCTCCAAGGACAAGCCGGGATGCGCCGCGCGCCACCACCGACGAGCCTACAATGCTCGATGCTACGCCCGGCGTGCCGCCTCGCGCCCGACGTGCTCCACCTCGTGCCGTCTTGCCGCCACCGCCTTGCCGCCGCCTCTCGACGCGGGTGCGTCGCCGCTCACGCGCGAAGCTCCGTCGGCCGAACCGCCGCCGCCGTCCGCCGCTTCGTGTGAGCCCGCCTTGTCGCCCGCCTCATACATGCACCCGCAGCCACGCTGCCAGACACATTAACGCTACTGCCTCCCGCATGAGAAGTCACCACCATCGCACGGCCCACAAGACCATTAGAAGTCGTCGCCTGCACACATGAACTCCTGCACGAGCTCCCACACCGACCGCACGGCCGACCACGCGCCATTAGAAGCCGCCGCTACCACCTCCAGTGGCACTAGGGTTTCCCCTAGCGCCCATATCAAGCCGCCGACCTTGGGCCGGTTTGGGCCAAGGAAGAATGGGCCGGCCGGAAATGGGTGGCAATGGGCCAAGGAAAGAAGGCCCAACCGAAGAAATTTTTGAAAAAATTGGGAAAAATGAAAAAATCCGAAAGTCTTGCAAAAGGGTCCTCGAAATTCTGAAAATTTAGAAGAATTTTTTGCGAATAAGGAAATTTTACATAAAACCCTCTGAAAATTGGAAAATTGCGCAAAAAAAAATCTTAGACATGAAAATTCGCGGTTTAGCCCCTGAAAATTGCAGAATTCACCGAAATTTCATATTCCAACCAAAAAAGGGCCTCAAAAATTCAATTTTTGAATTGTTTTGAGTATTCGAAGAATGTTTAACTTTGTTATTGTTATTTCTATGCAATTTATGTATTGTATTTACTGTTTTGATTATCTGTAATTGTTTATATTGCTTTTAATCACTGAAATTTGCAGTAAATCTTGAAAAATGCATAGAAAAATACGGGATCATGAACCGGAAGTTCGAAGAACATTATGGGAATTTTGCAACTATTTTATGCGGATTACCAGCAGTAATCTTATTAATTCTTTGCATGAATATGAAGATGACTGCATCACAAACTAGGTAATCACAGATGAGCAGAAGATTGAGAATACTCTCTTTACCTTTCACCCGAATGTGGTGCAATCCGCACGCAACTATTGTCAAGACGGCTACAAGGAGTATGCCGAATTGATTGACATCATGCAAGTTGTGGAAACTCAAGATGATGTTCTAAGGAAGAACTACATCTCACAGCCACCTAGTAGCAATGTTGGCCATAAAGCCAATGCTAGCAGGTACAAGGTGATAAAGCCTCCCATGAAGGAGAGGGGCAGGAAGGGTAAGGTCATGGGTCGCACGTTATTGATGTTTTCCAGTGTAAGAAGAAGGGCAAATGACAGCATGAGGCACAGCTCGTCATTGCCGGCACGGAGGATCTAAAGCCATTAGTTGCACTTATGGATGTAGACAGCCCAGTAGCAGCCCCCATCATCCCTCCTTTGGACATCGCAGTGGCCACAACCGTAGTTGCCCAAGAGGAGAAGATCGCCATGGAGCAGATTGAGGCAGAAGTTTCTGAATACTTCGCTGATTCGATCTAGTGCACGCATTGCACTTAGATCTTTTACAGTCACTTACAGTTTGTGATTGTGATAGAACTTTGAATAATAGTTGTGAGATCTAGGAGAGCAAAGCATTAAATTATTATGATGAGTCTTGCAAGGCTTATTTTCCCGTATTTATAATAGCAAGTAATGTTCTGATATTTGAAGCATTAGAACGCATGTAGTGCCCTATGGAGAAAGTGTGTTTAGCAGATAGCGGCACAACGAATACCATCTTGAGAGAGATGAAATTCTTTCAGTCGATCAGCAAGAATGCTGGTAGTCTTACGACAATCGCGGGCAGCGATACTTGTATAATAGGCTCAGGAAGTGCCACAATTATACTCTCGATGGGCACAACTTTGGTCCTTAAAGAAGTCTTGTTGTAACCAGAATCGACTAGAACTCTCAAGAATATCTGCACTAACGGTTTCCACATAGAGACTGAAGAAGAGTATGCTAAGAAATGCTTGCTCATTGCAAAACGTGAAGAAAGTAGAAAATGGTATTAGAACAACTTCCTTCGTATGAAACTGGGCTATACTACACTAAGTTTAAGGCACCTGTAGCCTATACTGCCCTGAAAATCGTATTTAGAAGCTCTGAACTTTTCTATCTCTAGCATGATAGATTATGCCGCCCAGGTCTTAGGATGATGAGAAAGATAATTAACAATTCACAGGGATATAATATCGATATAAAGAATTTTCCGAATTAAGAAGATTTTGTGTGCCTGCATGTGCCACCGGGAAATTAATTAATAGACATTCTGCTCTGAAAGTGAAGGATGAAGTCCCTGCAATTCTGGATCGTATCGAGGAAGACTTTTGCGGTCCTATACAGCCCCTGTAAGATCTCTTTAGGTGTTTTATAGTGCTCATCAATGTTTTTTCGAAATGGTCGCACGTATGTTTATTGTCTACGAGAAACCATGCTTTTTGCAAAGCTAATCTTGCAGATAAAAAACAAAATAATTTCCCTGGTCATCATGTAAAGTCCACCAGAATGGACAACACCAGAGAATTTACCTCGAAGGCATTTGATGATTATTGCATGGAAATGGGAATTAATGTTGAGCATTCCATACCACATGAATTTTAGACCGCTGGCATATAACATCCATCCACTTATGCAACTAGCGCAAGGGTCAACACCAAAAATTTCTCATCTTCGTAGATTTGGTTGTAAGGTTTATGTACCCATACCACCACCACAGCGAACTGCAATAGGCCATCTCCGAAAGTCTGGGATATACATTGGTTATGAGACATCATCCATGATCAGGTATGATACGGCCATAACTACTACCAAAGCATTGGTTTGAATCCCTAAATTGCAAAATAATGCTAGAAATCAAATTGGCGCCATTGGTGTTGTTTTACAACAAAAGGTAAAACAAAACATTGTGAAAACCGATAGGATGGATGGGGATGCTGGCCAACGAGGGAACGTGCTTTCGGGATAAAACCCTAGCGCATGCGGGTGGTCAAGAAAGACATATGGTGACATGACAACAAGGGTTGCATTGGCATAAAAGGAAGCACCAAGTGCATGGAACAAGTTCGCACAAGAAGCTAAGAGAAGGAAAGCCCACAACACAAGAAAAACCAAGAGGGAGACTTGGCCATGCATGGGGAGGACACGGGGAACATAGCATGTGGGTTGGTTCAGTTTGGATCCAATTCGAAAAGCCAATTGGTGTTTAATATTTTTATTCCAAAATTAGAGTAGTTTATATTTCGAATTAAAGTAGGAGGCTGCAATAGGATTTGTTTCGGATCACTGTTCATGCACTGTTCACCGACTCAGATTATTGTTCATCTGTGGTTACTGTTCATCCGAGTCTTGGTAGTGCTTGCATGGGAGCCTATATAAACCTCCCATGGCCGCACCATATAGGTGGACAAGTTATGACTTAGATAATAAAAATCAGAAAAGTCGTTTTAGCGCATATAGTGTGTTCTTAAGTTGTAAGATGAGTTGAGAGATTGTCCAAGAGTTTAGCGCAGAGAGAGATCAAGGGATTGCCATGTATTGCTGGTCTTGGGCGCAAGTCAAGAACACTTCTGTTCTTATATTGAATCGAAGCATCCATTGCTACTTCCTTGCAATTCAATCTACTAGATTGATTTGTGAGTTGTGCTGATTTCTTGAAATTCAATTCGTTTGAATTGGTTTGTGAGATTGCTATTCTTTCTCAAGCTATCTAATTTGAGTAATGTTCGCGCTGCGTGGTACTGTTCACACACGTGTGTACTGTTTACCCGAACTAAAGAGAAGGAGACGACGAGCTACTGATCTTCGAGTGTACCGTGAAAGATTGGCCAACAATCATGATTCATTTAATCAACTAGGTGGATCCGTATCAGGTGGTATCAAAGCTTCAGTTGTTCATAGTACTTTGTTGCTGCGAAGATCAATGATCAACATGGCCGACATGAAGGAGATGAAGCTGGTCATGCAATTCAGCTACACTATAGATCAATGTGAGGAGGATCTACTGCACAATCCGAGCTACATATTTTTTAGTCGGTGTCGAGTGAGGAACACAGATTGTGCTATGATGATCGACGCGGGAAGCTTGACAAACGCTGCAAACCAAACACTTGTGGACAGATTGGGATTGGTCACAAAGCCACATCCGGAGCCATATCTATTGCTTTGGAGATTCAAGCACATTCTGATCACAAAACAAGTAGAGGTAAAATTTTCCTTGGATGGGTATATTGCTATTGTTACTTGTGATGTGATTCCTATGCATATGAGAGTATGTTTGTTGGTGATTGGCGCATATGGTTGAAAGAACAGAACATACATCGAATTGCATCACGTCCCGTCATGCGTTACTCTTTTCCATGGAGAGGAATGCGAAAGGAGATTACATCTTGGTCCTCATCAAGGTACTTTGAAGATAGATAGTGACGAGACAAGGTCCAGGAAGACATTAAAGAGTAGCGGCAAAGGCTAAAGGCTAAGAAACGGGAAGAAGAACGGTTGGCCGAGGAAAAGAAGAAGAAATCAGAATTGGTGGCCCTTCTTTCTACCCAAAAATAGCAAGAGGAGTCATTTCATGATGACAAAACCACTAGTGAGGCACCACAAGATGGTCTTTGTATGCTGACCAAGACGGTTCGAGTTGACGACACTTCAATTCTCGCAACGGGGCAATGAACCAACGTGTTCAAATCCGAGTACAAAATCAGTGGCAAAGTTTGCAAGCTTATCGTTGATGGTGGAAGCTACACCGATATCATTAGCAAGGATTTGGTGCAAGTTTTGGGGTTGACAATATGGTGACATCCAGAACCGTATTATGCACAATGGTTGCATAATGTCGATAAACTAAAAATTACTCATCGTGTCAAAGTTTGTTTTTCAGTTGGAGACTATCACGACAAGGTGGAGTGTGACGTCGTGCCTATGCACGCATGTCACTTGCTGTTGGGGCGTCCGTGGCAGTATGATCGCAATGCTACGCACCACGGGAGGTCCAACAAGTACTCTTTGGTGCATCAGAGAAGATCATATACCCTATGTCCTATGCCAGAGAATTCTATTCGTGCTAAGGAGATCATCGCTAAAAAGGTGATCATGAAGACTACCCCGACGAAGATTCCTGAGGATACACAAAAGACGATGACGTCTTTTTTTGAAGAAAGGGAGGATGATACAGCTATAACTACTACCAAAGCATTGTTTTGCATCTCTAAATTGTAAACTAATGCTAGAACTCAAATTGGCGCCATTGGTGTTGTTTTGCAACAAAAGGTAAAACAAAACATTGTGAAGACCGATAGGGTGAATGGGGATGTTGGCCAACGAGAGGGAACATGCTCTCGGGATAAAACCCTAGCGCATGCGGGCGGTCAAGAAAGACATATGGTGACATGGCAGCAAGGGTTGCATTGGCGTCAAAGGAAGCATCAATTGCATGGAACAAGTTCGCGCAAGAAACTAAGAGAAGGAAAGCACACAACACAAGGGAAACTGAGAGGGAGACTTGGCCATGCATGGGGAGGACGCGGGGAACATGGCATGTGGATTGGTTCAGCTTGGATCCAATTCAGACAGCCAATTGGTGTTTAATACTTTTATTCCAAAATTAGAGTAGTTTAAATTTCGAATTAAAACAGGAGTTTGCAATAGGATTTGTTTCAGATTACTGTTCATGCACTGTTCACCGACTAGAATTAATGTCCATTCGTGGTTACTGTTCATCCAAGTCTTAGTAGTGCTTGCGTGGGAGGCTATATAAACCCCCCCATGGCCACACCATATAGGTGGACAAGTTATGACTTAGATAATAAAAATCAAAAAAACCGTTTTGGCGCATATCGTGTGTTCTTGAGTTGTGAGATGAGTTGAGAGATTGTCAAAGAGTTAAGCTGAGAGAGAGAGAGATCAAGGGATTGCCATCTATTACTGGTCTTGGGCGCAAGTCAAGAACACTTCTGTTCTTGGATTGAATCGAAGCATCCATTGCTACTTCCTTGCAATTCAATCTACTAGACTAATTTGTGAGTTGTGCTGATTTCTTGCAATTCAATTCGTTCGAATTAGTTTGTGAGATTGCTATTTTTCCTCAAGCTATCTAATTAGGGTACTGTTTGCGCTGTGTGGTACTGTTCACCCAAACTAAAGAGAAGGAGACGACGAGCTACTGATCTTTGAGTGTACCGTGAAAGATTGGGCCAACAATCGGGATTCATCTAATCAACTAGGTGGATCCATATCAAGGTATTTGGACCATATGACTGGAGATTTGCATACAGCCCGCTTCGCTGATAGCATATTTGATGAGGATAGTTTTGCGTCATTATGGGGAGGAAATTAACCCCTTGATGAAAAATATCGAGAAAAACGTGGCAACTCACAGGAATCCAAGCACATGACCCGCGCACTAGTGAAGCAAATAATTGAAGTCTAGAAGATAATTGAAGTCCAGAAGACAAGAGAAGTCCAGAAGATAATTGAAGTCTAAAAGACAATTGAAGTCCAGAAGATAATTGATTTGCAAACATTAGCGAATCAACTATCTGACCACTTTAGTGATTTGAAGAGCGTGACCATGTTGCATGTGCCTGCACGTAATGCACCGGAGAGTGTTGAAATACCAAATAAAGAAAAAGGTATCCCTATTCCCGTCCTGAGACCTCAGAAAGGACGAGAACTCCGACCCCTCGAATCCGAAGTAACCGGGGAAGCCTAGCGAAAAGGGATAAGAAGGACTTGACACAACTGATCACCGAAGTTCTCCAGAACCAGAAGGGGAGCCAGTTGAGACTTGGCACTAGTATGGAACCTTTAGGTAAAGGCATACATGGCACCAATATGGAACCTTCAGGAAAAGGCATACCGGATTTAAACATTCCTACGAAGAGAGACATCAGCATGGATGTGTGCGCACCATTGGAGCTGAAAAACTAAAAGGACTTGCTCCCGTAATTGGAAGCAGCAGTAAGTGAGTAGACGCATTAGAAGAATCGCCCCATGAAGAAATAGCTATAAATTATGTGACCACGGGAGAATCTATGAATAGAACAACAGCCAATGTCAACATTTATTCTGCAAAGAAAATTGCCACAATCATTGATCTTGATCTAGAGCCTGCATTGCTCATTGAATGTAAGAAAAGATTAGATTGAGAAGATTGGAAGCAGGCAATAGAAACAAAATTATTGTCTCTGAATAAAAGAGAGGTGTTTGGGCTTATAAGCCGCACGCCTCCCCATATGCACCCCGTTGGGTATAAGTGGGTATTTGTTTGAAAGAGAAATGAGAAGAAAGGCTCGTTGCACAAGGTTTCACTCAACGTCCAGAATTTGATTATGAAGAAACATATTCCCCTGCCATGGACAGAACTATTAGCAAGGTATAGTGTAGAACCTACCAAAAGACATTGGTAGGAAATAAAGGACATCATCCGATACTTCTAAGGAAACAAAGACCTTGGTCTGTTTTACAGAAAGAATCAAGAAATGTCTATGAATGGCTATGCAGATGCCGGGTACCTGTAGAACCCGCATACATCCAAGTCGCAAACAAGTTATATATTCATGTGTGGTGGAACTACATTTTCATGGAAATCGCTTAAGGAAAGTCTTGTATCGACTTCGACAAACCACTCGGAAATCATAACACTGTATGAGACCTCACAAGAATGTGTTTGGCTTCGGTAGATGATTCACCACATCCAGCAGTCGTGTGGATTGAATACCGCGCAAATCCCCACTATTATATATGAAGATAATACAGCTTGTGTTGCACAAAGTGTAGATGAGTTATGTGAAGAGTCATCTCACAAAGCATATCAACCCCAAGTTCTTCTATGCTCATGAATTGCAAAAGATGGACGAAATTAAAGTATTGCATAGTAAGTCATGTGAAAATCTTGCAGAATTATTCACTAAGTCATTTCCAGCATCTAGCTTTGAAGGATGCATACGTGGAATTGGAATGATAAGACTTAGAGAAGTGCATAATTCAGGAGGGAATATTCACAAACTTATTATTGAAACTTGATCATGAAGATCGAGTACCCAAAGAGTAAATCCTGGAGATTAAATGAAATTGGGTGGATTGTACTCTTTTTCCCTTGACGAGTTTTCTTGAAGTTTCTCGGCTAAGGTTTTTAATGAGGCAATTCGTGCAGCACAGCAGAACGTGTATCATGTACTCTTTCTCCAAAATTTTCCCACTGGGTTTTTTTAGAGTTTTGACGAGACATGAACATGTGAGGATGGATGCCCAAGGGAGAGTGTTGGGAACCATGGGCTTAGCCGAACAGCCGGCCCATGGGTGGGCGCCCCATCCAAACCCTAGCAGTGACTCTAGACTATAAATAGGGGGTGCTAGTTATTGTAAAAGGCTGATCATGAGAAGAAAGATAAAGAGAAGCAAGAAGTCCCCCTATATCTTTGTGTTCAATCTAGTATTTTGTACATATATTCTTGCATTGTTCTAAGCGATTCTACGCTTTGTCTACGAGTGAACATTCGGACTGGACTCGCCAGCAACGGTTCCTCAACACAATCTACATGCAAAAAGTAAAACCAAGGTTGGCCATGTGTACGAGAGCACATTTTGTTTCTTCAAATTTTGGCATTTCTAGCATCCTGCTCTTTTTTTTTTTTTGCAAAACTAGCCCCCTTCCGCCATAATTTGCAGATTTAGCTCGTCTGATTGCACCTACCCCGGTCTGGGCGATGAGGGACTTACAACCCCGAAGGCGAAGTCAGTCACCCGCCTTGCCGAGGGAAGTGAGTGACTGCCCCATATGGTGGGCGCAGCAAGAAGGGGCAGGAGAGAGGAAAGGAAAGGGAAAAATCTTACATAAAAAAATCCTTGGAACATGAATAGATTTTAAAATATTTTTTATTTTTCAGAATTTCAAGTAAATGCCTGCAAAATTACAACTACTTAAGTACGCATCGACTTCAAAATTCCTACAAAAATTTCAGAATGCCTATAATAGGTGCACGTAGAAAATTACAACTACTCAAGTACGCAGTTAATAAAGAATCTACGAACGATAAAAAATCGATAGAGATACAAATTACCTACGAATGACAGCGGTCAATAACGCTGAAATGTCCCTAAAAAATAATCGACGGAGGAAGAGAGCAAGCGAGCGACTGCGAAATGAAATCGCGCTTTCTCACTCCAATTTATGGCCACTACTACGGGAGGGAATCCTTCGCCGCATGCGCGTTTAGAAAATTTACATGCATGCTTCCCATGAATGCACATGCAGGAAGGAGACTACATCGATTGGGTGGATGATTGGATGGGTGTGACCGGGATTAGTTGGACGTGATGTTTTTCGGTGGAAAAGGGATAGTACAAACAATACACTTATATGAAATTGCGAGAAAATTCTGAATGAACAAAATTATGGCAAATTTACACAAGCAAGTATGCTGTGTCCGGAGGCTCCACATAAAATTTCATAATTTTTTGAACTTATTTGCTATATTTTAAAATTCCTACAAATAGCGCCAAAACCCTAATCGGCTTAAACCTAAACCCTAATCCATCTCGGCACCTAAATTCCCATGCATGCACATGTAGGAAGGAGACAAGGGGGAACATCGATTGGATGGATGTGACTGGGATTATATGGACGTGACGTTTGTGTCACCAAACCAATATATATACACTATTGAACTAGGTAAGTGCTGGTGAAATTTTACAAAGTTATTATGCATGTAGATTACATGACAAATTGATAGTAATTATGCATGTAACAGTTGCCACCGCAGGATGCTCGTGAGGCAACAGTGGTCATTTCTACAGCAACATACTAGCATACATACATTTCTAAGAAATATGTGTAGTTACAGCGGCACGTAAAACATACACGAAAATATTATAACACAATAGTACATAGAAAGTAACATACATGCGCGCAAACTAATGTACGGACCGAATAATTGTGCACCTGATGTAATGTACGCACATTATTAAGTAAGTACCAAACGCTAAAAATTACAATAACAAACATATTAAATACCGCGGGCGAGTGAACGAACGATCAAAATTTGTTTAGCTAATCGGAATGAGAGCTTTGGCTTCTGAAATCGTTGAACGTGCGTTCGCTTAAATAGGTAGGAAATGCAGACAGCAAGTGACTCGACGAGACGACTATGTGACGTAAAGGAGAGAGAGAAACGAAAATAGAAGAAGCCAAAAGAACTTTCGGCCAGCATGTTTGGGCACTGCAGCACCCAATTGGATTAATCAAAGCTTTATTTTAAATGAATAAAATCAACTTCAATTAAATTCAAAAATATTTTATTAAATCTATTCATGTTCCAAGGATTTTTATGTAATTTTCTTGAATTTTCGGATTTTTTTGAAAATTTTCAGAATTTTTTCATTTTTCTTTTCTTTTCTTTCCTCTCTATTATTCTCTCCCCCCCTTCTTGTGCGCTCACCATATGGGGCAGGACACCTGCCCCTGAAAATTGTGATGGAATAGGACTAGTTTTTTTTTTTTTAAAAAAAAAGAACACAGGGTCAGAAATGCTAAAAGTTCTTGTTTTTTTGCCTTCTTATAAACCCATTCATACAAAGTGGTGGTTGTAGTTTCAAAGTCCCGTTCTTGAAAATAAAGACGTTCGTCCTCTATTCTCAATTTCTTTTAGGAAAAAAAGAACTTATACAAGCAAGCAATTTCCATTACAAGTACATATGTGATCACCCTATGCATCCAATCAAATGGAATGCTGGCTCATTTTATACAAGGAACCAAACAATACGGAATGTGTGATCTCATATTCTGATCTAGAATAAGCTCATCCAAGATGCACCCCCCACTGCACGGGATAATATTGCTTAGTCAACTGGCAACATATAGACCATTAAAAAAATGGCATAAATTAGGAACTGTACAATCTAAAATAAAAATACAAAATCCTCTCAAATAAGTTAAGAACGCGCGGGACTAGAGTCAAGTTGCTCTACATCGCGTTACATACCATCCATCGCTTGCCTTACATCAAGTAATAACAAGCGCGTGGTCGATCAAAGAGATCAGATCACACGTAGCAAAACACGAAGAAACGTAAAAAAAATTAAGGAAGGTTATAAAGGAAAGTTGATGTTTATTACGGCAGCATATTGCAATTGATACTACCACACATGGTGGAATAATCACAAGGAAATCTTTCTTCCGCACGCATGATCTGATGATGATCCCCTTCCCAACCCATACCGTTCTTTCTATGTACGTACGACCAGTCGACCAGCACCCACCAATCAACCGACACATGCAGATGCAGTACACCGTACAAACGTTCCTTGAAACCAAATTTTTTTGCCGAACCGTCGCTGGCGTACGTGCGGTGCGGGTGCCGTTCCGTCCGCACTCGCGCGGTCTCGCGCCTGCAACCTTGAGACTGGACCGTGGTGGGGTGGGGGGGGGGGTCCAAGCCCGAGCCAGACCGGCCGTCTCGTCTCCCAGCTTTTAAACGCCACCACGCCGTGCCTTCCTCTTCTCTCTTTCCATCGTACGCAGCGCGCAGCGAGAGGAGAGAGAGAGAGCAGCGGGCACGGCGGCCGAAGCAAAACGACACCAACGGACGGATTTTTAAGTGCGCGATTCCATTCGTCCGTGTCCTCTAGCCTCATCACCCGTCGTCGGCTAGAGGAAAGCAAAGCGGCCCTCCCTCCTAGACATAGTCCTCTGCTTGATTAGCTTAGCCAGGTCCACGAGGAGGCCAAGAACCGCTCGCTCGGTGGCCATGGCTGCGGAGCGCGCGTGCAGCTTCCGCCGGTGCTTGGCTGTGCTAGTAGCGGCGGCGGTTCTCTTATTGGCATGCGCCGAGGGAGCGGCGGCGGCGGGGGATGCCAAGGGGTCGCGGCGGCGGCAGCTGCGGCGGCAGCGGCAGGTGCACGACCACCTCAAGCGGCTCAACAAGGCGCCTCTCGCCAGCATTGAGGTATCCGTCCGTCCCTCTCGTCTCCCTCCCTCCTCCCCAACACGTTGCGCGCATTAAATTTGTTAAGTTCTTGCGTTTTGTTATCCTTGTCAAAGATTTCGTTTTCTTTTCGTATTGGAAGTGAATCCAAGTGAATCCGCGGAGAAAGGTGATGCATTTGGTTTGGAAGTCGAAGAAAGACGCTCTTTTGAGGGCTCTGTGCGTGCTTGCGATGAGCTTCTTGCTTTGCCTGGTCAATTTCGCTTTGGAGGAGTTGATTGACTTTTCCTCCCATGGACCATGCATTGGATTTCTTTCGTTGCGGGAGGAAAAGACTTGCTTTTGGGGGAAATTTTATGGGTGCCCGTGCTTCTTTGGTTCATTGGACTCGAAGGGAAAGATGCTTGCTTTTGGTTGCTTTCCTTTCTTTGGAAGAGAACTGGAGTCTTGTTCTGAACCATTATATTTGCTTTTGTTTGTTCAAAGTAACCATAGTTTGTTTTTCTCCCACTTGCTTTCATGTGTAGAAGTATAGGGGGTAGTATCTTACCATGTGTGCTTTGAATCGTCTCAAGTTGCATTGCTTAGATACGAAATTTCCCATTTTTCCTCTTTTTTTGGGCTCTTGTTTCTGTTCTGGAACCAATGCTGTATTTATTCAGCTTTTGTCTTTTCGATCGTGCAAATAAGAAAAAAAAATTCCTGTCCCTCTCATATCATTCCTGACGTAAGTTTAGCATAATCGCTGTATTTATACAGCTTTTGTCTTTTCGATTGTGCAAATAAGAAAAAAAATTCCTGTCCCTCTCATATCATTCCTGACCTAAGTTTAGCATAATCTTCTTCTTCTTGCTTTGTTGCAACGACTGATTCTGATAAATCAACAGAGCCCAGATGGAGACATAATAGACTGCGTGCAAATCTCCAACCAGCCTGCCTTTGATCACCCTTTCCTCAAGAACCACACCATCCAGGTTCCTCTCTCTCCAGCAGCACTGCCCTTTTTACAGTTGGGGTAGAGCTTCTCCCCCACATATTATGATAGCACTCAATGGTGCACCATCATCACCTTGCAGATGAGGCCTGCTTACCACCCAGAAGGCCTGTATGATGAGTCCAAGGTTGCATCCCAGCAGAACACCCAGCCAATCACCCAAATGTGGCATCAGAATGGCAAGTGCCCGGAGAACACGATACCAGTCAGGAGGACCAAGAAGGTGGATGTCCTGAGGGCCAGCTCTGTCAAGAGGTATGGCAAGAAGAGGCACATGAGCACCCCAAACCCGATGTCTGTTGACCCTGACATGCTCAATGAGAGTGGCCACCAGGTGGAATAGAATGATTCATTCAAGAATCATCTTCATAGTAGTACTAGCTTGTTCTTGGATTGTTTGAAGTGTTGATTTAATCTTGTTTACCCTCCCATGGAGCAGCATGCAATAGCATATGTGGAGGGGGATAAGTACTATGGAGCCAAGGCCACCATCAATGTGTGGCAGCCAAGGATTGAGCAGGCCAATGAGTTCAGCCTGTCCCAGCTCTGGATCTTGGGGGGTTCCTTTGGGCAGGACCTCAACAGCATTGAAGCAGGATGGCAGGTGAGAGAGAGACATGAGAAGGGGAAACCCACTGAGTCAAAAGTTCTATTAAATGCTGTGTTGCAGCTTCCAGTTTTGTTCTTCTTCTTCCATGCTGTCAATTACGAGGGACATTCCTCCTTGCATGCGCTAATAATTTCTTATGTGTTGCAATAATGATATCTACACTGCTGAAAGAACCCTTTCATGTTTGTAGGAGCTAGACTAAATTCCCCATTTGCACTGATCTGTTTCTCTCTTAAGCTGTACTAGTAGTACTCATTACTGTTTTTAGGGGCTAAGAATGCTGTAATGCTGGATTAAGTTCTGTAGTTTGTTTCATGGTGGCTTATTCCTTTGTGCTCTCCGCAAAATTTCAGGTTAGCCCAGACCTGTACGGGGACAACAACACTAGACTCTTCACCTACTGGACTGTAAGATAGACATCACATTCCTTCCAATATTTATGATAATTGTTTTTAGCTTCTTTTTGTCTCTTGTTTATATCTACATTCCCTATCTCTTGGTTATTAAACTGGGGAATGGCCTAATGGTACTGATTTTGTGTTGCTGTGGGATACTGTAGAGTGATGCATATCAAGCAACAGGATGCTACAACCTACTTTGCTCAGGATTCATCCAGATAAACAGTCAGATAGCCATGGGCGCCAGCATCTTCCCTATCTCCAACTACGGTGGTTCCCAATATGATATCAATATTTTGGTCTGGAAGGTAAAATACAAGAACCCTTCACATGCCGAGCATACATAATCATATTCATCAATGGGGCCAAAAAATCTATGCCCACCTGTTTCTTGTTCTTTCTTAAGGCACCTTCAGGCTACAACTGTGGCTCTGGCCTGTTTGCGGACAGTGCGCGCTCTCACAGTTGTCCCCCCCACACACGTACTGGATTTATGTCTGTTAAGTGCTAATACAGACACTGATAATTTGCCATTTGAACAAATCAAAAATATTCCTCGTGTCATGTTCCTCCTGTTAGAAAAAGTTATCATTTCTATAAGGAAAAATTGGAAAGCTGTCTCTTCTGCTAAGCAAAACTCTTGCCCATTTGCATTGCCATGTGCCATTATGTTGTCACTTCACCACTTGCATAACCAACAACATCTTCGCCGACTATTTCGAAAAGTTGGCTGTAAACGTAAAATAGTTTCCAAGTCATTTTCATCAAAGGGCAGAGCCTTTTCATAGTGCATATAATGGACACTTAAGACTTTCTTTTGTGCATGCATGATAGCACTAAAAGCCACCTACTATATTCCCTGATCATTATCCTATCTGCTAAATATGCCCGTAATCGCTGTTTCCAGGACCCAAAGGAGGGCAATTGGTGGTTGCAGTTTGGTAATGGCTACGTTTTGGGCTACTGGCCATCGTTCCTCTTCTCCTACTTGGCAGACCATGCCTCCATGATAGAGTGGGGTGGTGAGGTGGTGAACTCGGAGCCTGACGGCAGCCACACTAACACACAAATGGGCAGTGGCCACTTCCCTGAGGAAGGGTTTGGCAAGTCCAGCTACTTCAGAAACATCCAAGTGGTGGATTCATCCAACAATCTTAAGGCACCAAGGGGTGTTGGGTCATTCACTGAGCAATCCAACTGCTATGATGTGCAGAATGGCAACAATGGCGATTGGGGCACTTACTTCTACTATGGGGGGCCTGGGAAAAACCCTAACTGTCCATAGGAAAAGAAAAGAATTGCTATCCAAGCCCTAACAATCCCTTGACACTTCTTTATCATCCAGTAAATTAGTTTACACTTCTCTTTCTTTCTTTTTGTTTCTTTTTTCTAGGTAAGCGTTTGACATGTGAATTTGTTCTCTCCCTCAGAGATGTTGGTCTGGTTCTAGGGAGGAGTGTGGTCAAGTTTCTGAAGAGAAACAGGCCTGTTTGGTTTGTGGCTCATGTTTGTCAAATAATTTTGTTTCTCCCATGTCTTCAACCTGTTTGTTGGAGCTGTTTTTCAAGTTGAATTGAATTAATTAAGTTGTTGGTATGTGCAAGCCTGGTTAATACCAGTACCAGCATGTGTTTTCTATTCTGGAAAGTGGCTAATCAAGTGTTTAGCTATTGGAAGATGTGCAAAGGTGCCAACTTTTTGTGTGCTTAGTTTGGTGGTCACTTGAACATCTGGAAAAGTGCACAAGGGTGATTATAAATAAGGTAGACCTGAGCTTTGCATTGCATTTTGTGAAGACAGGTGGAGTTCACATTGCAAGCAACAAAGCCTGCCCATTGGTTGCCGTTGATTGGTGAGTAGTAGTATTGTGCGGTGCCTAACTTGATTGGCATTTCAGTGGTCTCCGGTTGGACTCTCTAATGGAAGGTTTTAGTGCTCTGGTTGTGCCGTCCAGTTCAATCCCTCGCAAGTCAACCATCCATCTCGATGAAACACTCAGGGTGGGTAACATCCGTATTGGAAAGTTGTCTAATTGTCCGGCTATAATGCATTCTGTGTACAATTGGATTACTATCATCTCGTTTGATTTGTTTTATACCAAGGAATTAGCATGTTTTGGTCATAAACCAAATCCAACTAGTGGGAGAACATCAAATGACAAGCTCTTAAATCTACAGAATACTAATCCATGTGAGCTGAATGATTGTGTTTAGGAAATTTCTGAAAGTAACCAAGCAACTTGAGGTTTATTTTTACTATGGATCCAGCCATCTCGTCAGTCCGCAACTTTGCACCTACTTTTGGTTGGACATGGGGATTAAGGAGCTTATGAAACCAAAAAATAGTAAAGGAAATGGCCATAATATTCATGGTGTTTATCTTGGGAATAAGAGAGATGATAGTTGTGCGGGTGTTTCCTCGTAAATGTTGAAGAGAGAGAAGGATTTATGAGGGCAAAAGAAAGAAACGATGATTCACTCTGCATATGCGTCTTATATTTTAAAACAAGATTACCAAAATTATAAGTATTATATATATTTTTTAAAACGGACGGAGCACATACATGGTCGCAGCTCACGAGCACGCACCAAACTGGCCAAAAGGGCTAGAAATAACAAGCTACCTTCACATGGTAAACAGGGTCTCTGCCTCTTTTGGTTGGATTCGCTCGGAAATAATTACAGCAACAAAATCCAGGACATGCAATGCATGCATGCAGACTGCAGCTAGGCTCTCTCTCACTCACTGCCTACCTCTGCTGAGTGCTGCTGCTTACTGCTAGCTAGACAGCTAGGAAGATGGACGGATGGATGGCTTTGACAGCTTTCATGGTTCATGTGCTTGCCCAGAGGTCCCTGTGATTACCATCAATGTCTCCCTTGTTTGCGAGTCCTTTAGACCCAGATGTGTGAGATTCTTCCAAAGGGATTGTGCCTTTCCCGGTCTCCCCACCTGCCAACCTCTTCTTACCAACATACATTGGGTGTGTTCGTTTGTTTTGCCCTTATGAGGCTAAATCACTAAATGTATGTGCTGCTCCTTCATTAACCTAACCAGATTATATGATGATGAAAGTTTCTATAGTCTAAACCAGTTTGTTGGGCCGGTCGGCCGGTAGCTGCTGCTCCCAATAGGCAATGGTAATGGTAGGCTCCCAGCTTTTCAAGGAGACCGTGATGAGCCGAACAAGAAGCGATGTATCGCAGAAGAGTTTACGCTGGTCGCTTAGTACTTTACCAGTATGGCATACGGCAGACAGGGACGGAGCATGGGCTTGGTCAACCTGGGCCGTGGTCCCCTCACCATTTCATAAGAAACAAAACTAGCAGCATGTATGCAGTCCAGCCGGTCTAATTTGGTTAGATTAGATCTATCTAGAAGGTCAATTATTGTTGTCTGCTATTAGTTACGATATTACTTAGCGAGAGAGCGACTTCAGTCGTGTGGCGGTAGCGACAAAGCACGGAAGCAGCAGACGAGACGTTGACAGTTGGTGCGTCGTGGACTTACCGTGGCTGGCCTGGTGGTGGCGATAGATGCACAACCGACAGCTTGAGAGCTAAGTTTATGAGCTGCCTAGATTTGATTTGATCTTTGTCCCTTAAAATTTTGTTCAAGTTCTGTCACCGATGGCAGAGATAAAGCTCGGCGTCTTTCTACTCGGCACAGTCTCATTGTACGTGCCCTTTTTCCCTTTCCCCCCGATCATTATCTGCCCCAGGCCACAGCCTTTCATCGAAGGGGAGCAGAACAGACATAGAAATTTGTAATGAGAGGAGCTTGCGAAATGTAACGTTGGTTACTTGGATGGATAATTCAAATGTTCATGTATTTGCGATGAAACTATATATGTTGCTCTGTATAAAAAGCATGAAGTACACCTACTGTGCAGGGGGGACGGGGGTTTCGCAGCCTCACTGGATTTTTCTGAAGGAGACAAAATGGCTTCAATAATTGATGAAGGTTGGTCACTGTGCATCACGTACTGGGAAACATCGTTTGAAATTAGTACATTTTTTTTAGCATATCTGGTCGGTAGTGTTGGCATGGTCGAGATTGATCATCCACAGTGCGATGAAACGGACACATGAGTCTCGCCCTCTTGGGCTCTCGGTGACAATCGAAAGTGGCTGTACGTAGTTTCCCATTTTGTCACCTATTGACAAACAATCAATTTCACGATCTGAACTCTGAAGGCTGTCAATGAGACCGTGACGATCTAAACGCTGTTGCGTGCTTGGGTGCTCAAGGACACACCGTTGGAACATTTGACTATAAAAAGTTTGGAATTAAATTTAAACCGAAAAGTCGAGACATACAACTAAAATTTATATGACATAAGCCCCTTCCAAAAAAAAAGACACCGCGAAGGAGCAATCAACAGGCTCCGGCCATCTTCGTGTCAAAGCAACAGTAACCCTGTGACCGAGTGAGCACAGGGTCACGTTGGATCCATCGAGACAGACTCCTAGTCTCCTACCGCGAGAACCCGTGTCACACCGAGCGTACAGAGTTCGATCCCGGCCGCGCGCACGAGCGTTTGAGTTGAGAATCCCAGCCGCCGGCGCCGAATCACGGTGTTGCACCCGCTTGGCGCGGCACGCACGGCCACTCGGGGAACTTCGTTTGTCCACTGAAACATGTGTTTAGCGAGGAGCCCCTCTTCTCACCAAGCTGGGCGCGGGGCGCGCCAGTACGGCGCCTCTACCTGAGGGAGCCTGACGAGACACCCCGCCAGGCACGTAACAGCCCCAGGCTTGGGTGGATGGATTATAGATGGGATGGGTTGAAAATGGGTTAGAAATGGGTTGCCATATGGGTTGGGTTGGGTTTGGTTTTAGAGGTGAAGTAGTGGGTTGCCGCGCAACCCATTAACGAACCTAGCGCGCGCCATAGCGTGATGCGTCGGCACGAACCGCGGCCACGACGCGAAAACCACTCGTGCCGCCCACGTCGCGCACGCCACCGCTCCCGCCCGCGCGTCGCCGCTCAGTTCTCGTGCCACTACCGCGCGCGGGCCAACGGCCGCACGCCCGCACTACTGCTTCGAATATAGTCCGCGCCGGCGCCGCGTGCCGGCGTAAGCCACTGCCGCCGCTCTTACCGTCCGAAACGCTGCTCCTGACCGCGCACGCTGCACGCTACTGCTACCTGCCGCACACCGTTGCTCAGGCCTACAATTCGAGAGAACTTTTTTTATTAATTAATCTTTTTTTGAAATTTACCTTTGTTAAAGTTAAATTATTTGTCAATTGATATCTTCCGCTTATTTATCATTATCCGGTGGACTTTGAACTAATATTTTGCTTTATGTTTTAGATTAGCATTTGAGCTTGCCTAATTTATTTAAGAGGAATGTCATATTTAATTTGTAATTGAATCTTGACCTAAGTGGCGAGGAGGCCAAGAATTATTCTTGAGCAGCCCGAGATCTAAGAGCAACAAATAATCAATTAAAATCTGAGCATTATGCTGATTTTAGATGCTCACTTGTTCTACCTTTTGAGCATATTGTCCTGTTTAATTGTCATGAGGATATTACATGTTAAACTGAATGTTTATATGTCGTTTTTGTCTTTTATATCTTGTCACGTCTAGATTACAACAATAAGTACTTAGGGAAAAAAAATGGCGTTCCATGAATTCCACTAGAGGCACATGCTTATTTTTTAACAACGAATTATCTTGCTAGCTGTAGCTATTTTTTTTCCGTAGTATACACCCGTCTTATGTTTTTCCTGTTGCTTATGTAAGCATAATATATTTCACATATCTATTTGTGATAGGTATGTTTTTCTTGTTTTTGCGTCATGTTTGTTTTACAGCAACGATAACAAATTGAATATCAAACCTATGATGATGCAGCACGGAGGAAATACATCACGAAAGACAAGTCAACTGTGACGAAGCTGCCATAGGTGAACCTGATCTGGAGAGAAATATAAATACAGTAACTTATGGCCGGCCCACGTAGAATACTTTTTTTTGTTGAAAAAGGTAGAATACTTTGATTTCTATGTATGGCCGTGCCTAAGAGCATATCGGTTGGAGTAGATCCTTCTTTTCTTAAAAAAAAAACCTTCCCAAAATGTTTTTCAGAAGCCGTTGCAAACAGCTTTTCGTGCAGCTCGTGGGACCATGGTTTCCTCGTCTACTCTCCTGCAACTGCGAACTCGGCAAAAATCTGTACAAAAATTAGTAGCCTACCGTAGTACATCTCGGCAAGCTATCTTACAACTCAACAAATTCTCGAAAGTGAAACCAAATATCAATCGACAGCGTAGTTCGGCTCAATTCAGCGGCATTTGGATAAAAGAACACTTAGAATAATCTTTTTGAGCCATAACAACCTTACAAAAATTGTGTTACGGACTCCCATAGCTAACTAGATCCCACAACGCAGTGCAGCACAACACCGCAACCACAAGTTGGCCCTTACTGACTTGAAAATTGGTACTTAGCCAAACAACACAGGTATACGACTCAAGTTGGCCTTTGAAATATGGAAACAGTGAAAAAGCACATAACTTTCAAATTCTTGCTACATGTCTGAAGCCTTCCAATAAGGTGGCCTTTGTGTCGTGACTCGTGAGCAGTGAGCTGAAAGAGTTGGGGGCAAAACGGTTCAGTATAATATACAAGGCGCTTTATTGGTTCAACTGGTAAGTACTTCACGTATGTTGTTCATTGTCAAACTGGAGCAAAGCGATGTATCAAAGCAAGGAATTTCTATGGCCCCATCTTGAACTGATGCTGAGAGCATGAGACTGAACAGAAACCTAAAGCTCTTATTGATTTAGGCATTTCTTTCATTTACAAGGACAAAGCCATCACTTTCCAGAACAAAAACATCATTCGGTAATTGAAGACGAGGCTTTTGCAGCTTGGAGCATTTCCACGATAAGTGTCTTGACATCCCTATACAAGAACAACAAAACCATTAGAGTCGATCGGAAGCAATTATTCAGAATAACCATATCTTAGACATTAATTACAAAATAAACATTCAGCGGATTATACAACTAGGAGTTCTTAATGAACAAAGTGCTCAGAAAATACATAATCGTCTCTGGACTGGACCCAATTAAAATAGACAGACTATAAAGAGAACATCAGAACAGTGATACGCATACATGATCATGCTCAAACCCAATTGAAAGAAACAACTATAAATTGAGCAGTTATAAGAATATTTTGTAATGGGAAAAAAAAGGGGAGCTGCTGCATGAAATTATAACTACGAAATGTAAAAGCCTAGTGAGTAGGAGTATGGACTCACTTCCTGTCTTGCGCACGCCTAGGGAAGGGGATACGCAGCTTCAAAACACTTCCATCATAACCAGCCTGGACAAAAGAAAAGTGTGTTATGTTAGAATTGGAATTCTTTTGTATTTCCTTATATGCCTTTTTATACTTTCTTATATGTGTATGGCATATTCCCTTGTAATATCCCCTTGTACTCCCTATATATATATTGTCCATTGGGCCTCATGAATATATACACAATATTCATAACATGGTATCAAAGCTAGAGCACTAACCTAGCTCCTTCCGCTGCCATCCTGCCGCCGTCGTTCGACGCCACCGAAAGACCACCGCTGTGACGCCGCCCGAGGCCACCGCTGCTACACCGTCTGAGGCCACCGCTGTGACACCGTCCGACGCCACTCGAAGGCCGCCAACGCACCAAGGCCGACGCTGCTTGGATAAAGCCGCCGCCGCCAAGGCCGCCGCCGACACCTCTCGTCGCCACCGCCTAACGCTAAGAGCCGCTTCATTGAGGCCCTCGCGCCAATCCGGCTCATGCCGCTTAGCAGCCGCTGCTACCACTGGCCAAGGCCTTCCGCGTGCCGCCGTTGCCATTGCCGTCAGCCGCCGCCTGGTCGCCCGCCATCGGTTTCTTATAGAACCGTATCGGTTTCAGCTTTCCAAAAAAAACGACGATCTAACCGCCGTGCCGTCCAATACCGTCTGTTAGACTTTGTTGCCTTAGTCACCGCGCCGCCTACTGATGGCTTCCGTTCCATCAACTGCGATCCCATTCTCGAGAACAAAGCTCCATGGGACGAGCTACAAGTTGTGGTCTTCACTCATGGAGATCACGCTCGATTGTCTCCGCCTTTGGGGACATGTCACTGGTGCACAACATTCTCCGCCACCGCCGGTTCAACCTTCTGCTAGGCAGCCTACTTCTACACCTCCTGCAAAAGATGAGGCCGCCAAGGAGGCAGAGGCTGCTGCTGACACTGCTGATGAGGCTTTTCAGTATGCCATTGATGCCTTCGAGCGTTGGTGTGTTGATGAGGCTCGTGCTTGAGCCATCCTGGTAGTCAGCGTCGACGACTCTATCCAGCCAGACATTGTTGGTCTGCGATCTGCTCGTCAGATCTAGAAGTACTTGCGCAAGTGATACTAGTAGAATATCGATGCTCAATTCTTTTCGCTTTAGCATGAGTTGGAGATGCTTCACCAGGAGAACTCTTCCGTCGACGACTTCTATCGAGCTCTGGCCAGTCTCTGGCGCCAGCTGGACGAGCTAGCTTCTCCGCTCTGACAAGAGTGTCATGAGGTGCAGAAGGCGGATCATGACCGTCTTCGCCTTTATGACTTCGTCTGTCGTCTTCGCCCATAGTTTGAACTCGCCGAGCTCAACTCTCGAGCCGCCGCCACGACAAGCGATACCATCGGGGCTCTTCGACGCTTCGTGCTGAGGAGCTTCGCCGTGGGTTAGCAACACAGTCTGTTCCGGCTATGCTTGCTGCCCATTCTTTTTCGACTACACCAACGGCTTCTACTTCGACTACAATCCCTCCTCAAGTGTCTTTTTCCGCTCCTGTTTTTGCACCAACTGGGGTTCAGTGCAATTATTGCAAGAACTTCGGGTACGACTACCAGAGTTGTATAGTGTGAAAAAAAGCGGAACAAGGCGCTTGAGGGTGAACAATCAAAGGAGGGGCAAGCAGGCCCTTCCTCTACGGGAGGACAGACCAGCACGGCAGGGCCTTCTTAGCGAGGTGATTCTGTTCAGCGGCTCTACTAGGCTCTACTTCAGCAACTCTCTCACAGCTCAGCAGGTTCTGTCAGTCTAGCTCAGACGTCTAATCCAAGTATCTCTTGGGTTCTAGATTCCAGTGCCTCTTTTCACATAACACCAAACTCCACATCTCTTACTTCAGTAGGACCTCCTGTTTTTCTATCTCTGTTCAAACAGCTGACGGTACTCATCTGTCAGTCAGCTGCCGACCACTCTTTTGTCCACTGACTTTTCTATTCTAGTTATTTTCCATGTTCCCCAGCTTACCATGCAGCTTCTCTCGGTAGGTCAGCTCACCGATCTCGGCTGTAGGGTTGGTTTTGACTCTCACACCTATTTCGTCCAAGATCAACAGATAGGTACGGTACTTGAGACTGGTCGGCGCCGTAGGGATCGTTAGGGTCTCTACACCCTTGATCGCCTCCACCTTTTGTCCACTTCAGTTGCTCCTATCACATCTACGTCTACCTCCACCGCCATTACTGCCACCACCTCTAGAGTTTTTGCGTGGTGGCATCACCATTTAGGACACTTGTGTGGGTCTCGCCTTTCTTCGTTAGTTCGTCAGGGTGTTCTTAGACGTGTTAGTGTTGACACGGCCATGTTTTGTCAGGGTTGTAAGCTGGGCAAGCAGCTACAACTTTCTTATCATTCTAGTGAGTTCTTGTCTTCTCATCCTTTTGACTTAGTTCATTCAGATGTATGGGGACCTACGCCTATTATCTCTAAAGGCGGGCATACGTTTTATGTGATCTTTATTTATGATTATTCCCATTTTACATAACTTTTCCCTATGTCTAATCGTGGTTAGTTTCTTGCGATCTATCGTAGATTTGCAACGATGGTTCGTACTCAATTTGATTCTTCCATCCGTACTTTTCGCTGTGATTCTGCTGGTGAATACTATTCTAGCACTTTTAGACAGTTTCTTTCTGAGCAGAGCACTCTTTACCATTCTTCTTGTCCTGGTGCCCATGCTCAGAATGTGGTTGATGAACGCAAACATCGTCATCTGATTAAGACTACCTACACTATTCTCCTTGCCTCTCATGTTCCACCACAGTTCTGGGCTGAGGCTGTTTCTACAACTACATGTCTCATCAATATGCAGCCCTCCACTGCTCTTAAGGGTTATCGCTACTATGATCCTTCTGCTCAACGGATCATGATCTCACGAGATGTTGTCTTTAACGAATCTCGACCTTTCTTCTATCGAGATTCGGCTCCTTGTCCTGTTTCCACCGTTGAGACGATTTCATGGTTCTCTTTTTGACTCTTCATTCTTTTCTCCACTATCACAGCCTTCTTCTGGTTTGTCTCTAGTGGTTCCTTCTATACCTCCACCTCCGGTGCTGCCTCCTACAGCACCATCGTCTCGTTTCTCTGGTATTCACTACTCTAGATATCCTCGTCCTTCACCAGTCTCCTCTCCTGGTATCTTGCCGACACCTACATTTGATCCTCTTGATGATGCTCCCCGTTACGCCCTCCGTGACCGGATATCCCTTCGACCTTCTGATCGTCTAGGATTTGCTCCGATAGCTCATACTCTCTCTGTCACTGAGCCTAGTTCTTATCGTGGGGCTGCTCCTCATTATGAGTGGCAGCTCGCTATGGCAGAGGAGCTTGATGCTCTTCGACGTACGGACACCTGTGCATGCTCGCCCTATCGCGTGCAAGTGGGTGTACAAGATTAAGACCCAGTCTGATGATACTATCAAGCGCTACAAGGCTCGTCTTGTGGCTCATGTCTATCTTTAGATGTTAAGAATGTCTTTCTTAATAGTGTTTTAGTTCTCTTACTTCTCGATGGACACACTTCCTTGGGATTGAGGTCTCTTCCACGGTGATTACCTCGAGGGCTACTACTTCTTCTTTCAGTATGTTGATATGCTCATCATCGGTGATGAGTATGTGTAGGATCTTCTTACGACTTCCTTGGGAGGTCTCTTCCACGTCGAGGGCTACTACTTCGATCTTCTTGATCGATTCGACCGACACTCACATAGTTGAGACTCCCATAGAGCTATCCCTTCAGCTTCGTGCCACTGATGGTGATCTTCTTGAGGATCCTACTCGATATCACCATCTTGTTAGAAGTTTGGTGTATCTTATGAGCACTTATCCTGATATTGCTCATGTTGTTCATATCTTGAGTTAGTTCATGGCTCGTCCTACCAATCTTCACTATAGTCACCTTCTTCGTGTTCTTCGCTACTTGCGTGGGACTATCGTCGTTTGTTTTTCCCTAACTCCACCCCACTACAGCTTCAGGCATACTCCGATGCGACCTGGGCTAGTGATCCTTCTTATCGTCATTCTGTTTCTGCTTACTATGTTTTTCTTAGCTCCTCTCTGATTGCATGGAAGACAGAAACAGACTGCAGTTTTCCGTTCGAGTGCAGAGGCTGAGTTAAGAGTTATGGCAGCAATGAGAACAGAGGTTACTTGGTTGAGGTGGCTACTTGCAGATTTTGAGGTGCTTGTGATGGGACCTATGACTCTTTTGTCTGACAGTACAGGTGCTATCAGTATTGCCCATAACCCAGTGAAGTAAGAGCTCACCAAGCATATTGGTGTGGATGCTTCATACACTCGCTCACAGATGAAGGAGAGAGCACTTGCTTTACAGTTTGTGCCCTCAGAGTTACAGATTGCTGACTTCTTCACGAAACCACAGACTATGGTACAACATTTGTATTTTCTCTTCAAACTTAGTGTGTGTGACCCACCACGAGTTTGAGGGGGTATTAGAATAGGAATTATTTTGTATTTACTTGTATGCCTTTTTGTACTTTCTTATATGTGTATGGCATATTCCATTTGTAATATTCTCTTGTACTCCCTATATATGTTGCCCACTGGGCCTCATGAATATATGCACAATATTCATAACATGTTACAAGTTCAAGGTTGGGCTTTTGACTAGAGGACAGTGCAGCGCATTAAAGGCCCAATGAAATAAGTTCAAGACACTAAAACCAAGTGCATCATTATCCAGTCAATCAAAGGCTTCCAAGGTCAAAATGATATATAGCCTATTGGTATTCTCTCCGGAAGCTGTAATGCTGACCTTAGAGTTATTGATCTAAATTGAGGAAGCAAAAAAAAAAACTTTCAGTTATTTAGTTCTAGATTTTATTGTTTTGTCAACTATTATAACATTTTTTTATTAATGCTTCAAATGTGACATCTCAGTATTTGACAGTGGGGGGTAGCATTTTCAAGAAAACATCACTGATTTTTTTCGTTAAGTTTATTACCTTCACATTGAAACCAAGACTATCCACATCGAGCATATAAGCAAGGTCCACCTGAAATAGTTTACCTTTGTCATCCCTCAATGTATTGAAAAAAAGACATTTCGTCAACGCATAGTAGTGTAAAAATAAAAAAATGGATAGAGTAATACAAAGCATAAATGGGCATGTTCTTCTAAAAAACAGTCTTGTTCTGCAAGTTCATGCTCCTGGGTGATCAAGATTACAAGGTTGAATAATACCGACAAAATATAATTTCTAGAAATGCTACGGGTCAAGCCCAATTCTTCATGTTGCAACATAACAGTTCTTGTTGCCAAGGATTATAAATAAAGTGTCACACATAAAAATCAGCTGAATAAAACAAATCGTCTCATTCATCGGTAAACAAGTTTTTTAAGTTTTGAAAGCTGTTCAGCTGTTGTCCTGGCCTCCTGGGTCAAGAGCTGTATGGGAACATAGCTCTGAATGGTGTTTGCAATTTTGCATCTTCAAACCTGCGTGTTGGACAAGAAAACTACAACCATATGCTTGAACCTAAGATTATTCTCATTTTCCAAACTAAAAGCACCAAGATGACTGAAGGCATGCCATAGAATAACTTAAATACTAGTTATTTAGTTTTAGAAGAAGAAAAAACTACAGTACAAAGAAATAATCAAAAAACAGATAGCTGTCTCAGGAACAAATAGAGGCACGACACAGTTTAAGATGACTATATTTCTGCACAGTGACATTCATGGACTAAACACTGTAAGTGAACTTTGTTGTGTACTTGCCTTAACAGTGGTCGAGTGTTGCACAATAAGCTTTGTATCATCAGCATGATCCTTATTCATGTGGCTCTGCAGAGCATACACAATTAAAATTTAACATAAGTACGCCAATGAAGGATTGGCATATTTAGTGTACAGTGAGTCCAATAAATGGAAAGATTAAAGGAAAACAGAATGCGGACATACTGTGATAGGGATTGAGAATTGAGATATTGGGTCCACTTGTGCTTCCTTGAACTCAGCAGCACTGAATTCTGGGGATGTTGACAATAACATTAACATCTCACTATCTCAGGTACCATCATCGCCAAATCATTTTTATGGGTTCTATTTATGTAACAATACTAACTGTAGGAGCATAAAATGGGAGTCACAGGAACATGGTTACTCAAAAATAAATGAAGAAATAAAAGGTTGATCAGAAATTTAGAACCCTGAAATATTGGTTCTTGTAAACGGTAGATTGACTTCTAACAGTGACTCCACTATGACATTCAAAACGGTCACATACCTCCAGACCCAAGGATAGCAGTTGCAACCCCAGATACATAACGCACAGCTTTTGGCTTGATGTGCAAAAAACGGAAGTCACCAAAGTCAACCTTAATTTGGCAATTTTTCATCAGAAATCAGTACTCCGTAAAACATATTGTTCAGTTACTTTCCAAAACGATAATATGTTTACAAAACATACCCAAAATGCCTCAGGATGTCTTCGTAAGTATGCACTCCGCACTGCATCTTTTTCTTCATCTGAAACCTTTGAAACATAATGCAAACAAGAAGGGAGTAAACCAATACAGGTATTACGTAACATGTACAGTATGATTTAGCAAAGTATTAGCACAGAGATGTATCAGGGGCTCAGGGCATAAGCAGGCAAGTATCTGGGGAGTGTGAGGAAGAGAGGGAGGAAATTACAGGCATAGCATCACCATATACAGTGATTACAGTATCTGTTCTGTCCTCTGGATCTTTGGCAACAAGAAGTGAGCATTTATGATTTCCAGAGAGATTCTGCAAAAATAATAGCAAACGTAAGGAGCTTCGACTAAAGCAAACATGACAATCGGAAGTTTGTCTGCATTTGATGAATGTAGAATAGCAAATTATTATTTTCATAGAACACAGCCCATCAGTCTACATTTTACATGTCTATGCACTAGGCTTACTTTGCAAGTCTACCAGCATGTACATTTTACATCAGTGTTATTATGTAGTATGCTTCAGCAATGCTACCAAATGTTTAAGGCCACCATGCATGGGAAACAGTGAGAACAAGTAGCTTTACCATGTATTCATAATCATGAAAGTACAAAATATCTTACCTTTGAATGAACTGCTAAACTACTGACTGCTAATATGGGGGAACCATCCTTATCGCATGCAAAATCAACCATTGAACCAGATGGATAACCAACATGCTCCTGTAAACAGAATACAGAATAACGTGTTATTCCATGCTCCATCGATTTCCCTGTATAACTCTGAAAGTCTGCATTCTTACATATATTGAAGTCTTAAAGTCTGCTTTCTTAGATGTATTGAAGTCTTGAAGCTCTAAATTTCTATATCCCTATATTCAACTAATTGATGATAGAAAAACAAAACAAAAGAACACTGCAATTTGATTCCACTATTTGCTTAGCACAAAAATATCTTCATGTAAGGAGACAATCCCTACAACTACGACATGGTACAAAACCACAGATCATGCTGGAGGCAAAAATGTGGGAACTACCAAGCTAAGCACACAGCAATGTTTCAGTGAAAAGTAGACTTTATCAAGATTCAAGAAGCTCATCATGAAAAGAGGGTCAGGCTCTTCACACTATCCACACAGCAATAAGTGTTCAGTTGTTCACCTGGTTCAACAAAACTGTACAAACATAGAACAAGGGAAGGACTGACACAATCACAGATGCTTATCCACTAAGACATGCAACAACCACTTGCTACAGAGTCTAGAATACCTGAGAATGGGTGGCTAGAACACCCCTGACGCTTCGGTCCAGAATGGTTCGTATTTCTTCAACGGGGGGAAGTTGAGAAGCTTTTGCCTGTAATTATGAAAATCGTGATTGAGTAAACACGATCTAGAGATGGGTAAAAGATTAAAATCTAGATTTTTGAAGAGTTCACTTAAGTAACATTTTAGACCACTTTCGAACTTGTTAAGGTATTTATTCAGAGCTGTCCTAAATGTTGCACATACTTGTGATCATTCAAACATCTCATAGGGATCAAAAAGGGCATATTTTGTGGAGTAAGCTAATTGTGTTTTGGGTAGGGAATACTGATGAATGTTAAGCCAGAAGAGACACTAAACTCCAACAGCATTAAACTCCAACATTGGAATTTGTGTAAGTCTAACTCTTGTCAAGAAAACATCAGCAGATCATTATTAATTATGGATATGTTTCTTCCTCGCCATGGTAATTGTTGAAAATTTTGCCACGGCCGAACAATTCACGCCTATTTCACAGTACAATATTTAATCCTTCCTGGTAATCTATATGACTGTAACATATACTCCATAGACCCAGTACTTGGTTCTAAAAAAATACATATACCCAGTACGGCAGTACGTTGCCCTAGGTGCGTGAAATCCTCCGCGACACTACTGGCCCAGAGCACCCAATATAGCTATTGCGTCCTCAGGTTATCACATACTACATGATCTCCAAGCGAACAAACAAAGCCCAAGGGCAAGGGCCGCACCTGGTGAGCGCGGATCACCTCGAACGCGTCCGCTGATCCGCCCGGGGCATCGGCAGGCGCCGCCATCTGCAACGTAGGCAAACACCAGAGCACAATCAGCCAAAGCCATCACAGAGGCATTTCATCGAACACCTCACCCGAAACCACCCCAAAACAGGTCAGATTAGCTGCGGGGCGCTAGGCGGAGAGGCCAGCCAGACCTGGGACGACGAGGAGGATACGAAGAAGCGGCCACGGCGGTAGCTCCGGCGGTTAGAGTGGAGGACGAGAGGGGACGAAAGGCGGTTGTTGTACGGGTGGGGAGTAGAGGAGGCTTGCGCATGACGGTAGTGGAGGCGATTTTGTAGGTGGAGTGGGAGGAGTAGGCGCGAGAGCGTTGACGGCGAGGGGGCCGAGGCCGCGAGGCGGGCGCCTGGCGTGAGCAGGAAGGGCTTCATCGCGTGCACGCGTTCGAGTCCCGATGAGTGAGCGTGTGTGCGCAGCGGAGCCTCGCCGGCCGCTTGGTGGTCGCTCGGCACGGCAGCCGCGAATTTTTTTAAAAAATATTATTAATTTAAAAAATAATTAAAAATAGTCGGATTTTTTTAACACAAAAATGGCGGCGGACTCCTATTTACTGTCTTACATCGTTCTAACGGTTTGTCGTGCAAATCGTCGGTTGAAATGGCTATAAGAACCTGTATGTTTCTGTCACCAATTCAAGTGGTGACAAAGTTCAGCTATATATATCCTAAAATTTGGTGAAAATGTTATTTTAATTCTGGAAAAAAAAAGAAGAGAGAAGGAGAGGGGAGAAGAGACGTAACAAAGCCCTTCCGGTTCGTAGTAGAGGAGAGAGAGACGGACTAGCCGCTCATTTTGCACGTAAATATTTTTACAACTTTGTACATAAATTCAAAACCTTATAGGTTAGCAAATAAAAATAGTGACATAGAATTCAACGGATTTGATCATTTTAGTTGTATTGTTGTTTAATGTAGTACATCATTTTAGTTGTGTATAGTTTAGGAATTTTTGGCTAATCTAGCACATTTGCGTCCGGTATTTACAAATCTAACCACGTGAAAATTGTATTTGCAAAAATGGCACCGTTGCCAACACGTGGCGTTGGCGCACGGTCACCGTGCCAACGCCCCTCACGCCGCCACGTGGCGTGTTGGCGCATGGTAGCAACGCGCCAACGCCTCGTGCGCCGACACGTGTCGCTGAAAACTGAATTTTGAGCTGAAAAAATGAATTAAATTAAATTTGAGTGGACACATGTCGACGACAGGCGTTGGCGGCGTTGGCGGCGTTACCGCGGCGCCAACGCGCCATAAAGCGATAGCGCCGCGCGACGTGGCGGCGCCAATAGGCGCCAATGCCGCGGTCACCGTCGCCAATGATGCACCAATGCCACGTGTCGACAAGGTAGCCGTTGGCGTATGGTGACCGTGCGCCAACGGTGCTATTTTTGCAAATACGATTTTCGCGTAGTTAGATTTGCAAATACGGGATGCAAACACGCTAGATTAGCCAAAAACTCATAGTTTAGTTCATCATATAGACATTATTTATATTGCAATACTCGAACGATTTAGAATAAATATGCAAAAACACTAAGAAAACTTTGTAGGTTTCTATAAGAAATAAGCAAAAAAAACTCTAAAAATTCTATAAGAAATCTAGAGTAGGTACATATGGTATGTAGAACTGAATTAAAATATTGTGAACTTAGTTTTTATTTTCATTTGTACACATAAATATTTTTTAAATCTTTGGAGACACTTTTTAAATAAGAAAAATAGCAAGATACCTATAAAAAATTTATAAAAATTGCAAAGTAGCTAAATATGGTATGTAGAGCTTAATAAAAATAATCTCAACTTAATTTTGGTTTTCATTTGTGCATGATAAATATTCTATTAATGCTGAAATACTTTTTAAACTAGAAAAATAGCAAAGCACCTCTAAAAATTGTAAAAACAATCCATAGTTGCTACATAGGGTATGTAGAGTCGAACTAAAACATCGTGAACCTATTTTTTGTTTCATTTGTACACATTAAATATTTTGTAAATGCTGGAGACACTTTTCAAACAAGGAAAGTAGCAAGATACCTATAAAAAATCTATAAAAATTACAAAGTAGCTAAATAGAGTATGTAGAGCTTAATCAAAATAATTCTAACTTAATTTTGATTTTCATTTGTGTACGATAAATATTCTGTTAATGTCGCTTCTTATTACTTTTGTATATGTTTCAGTAGTATTTACAATGTGTGCACTAAATTTTCAAGTATGACGGACCTAGGAAATGCTGCATAGTGGTCGTATGAGTTGCTTGACCTGGCCATTGATGCACATCACCGTAGCCGCCTCGGTACCATCCTCCCCCGGGAGGGCGAGGCGACGATTGAGCTTGGCGCGTTGCGGCTGCGCACGCCCATGAGGGCATGGAGGGTGTACCCACATTAGGTTCCGAGGTACGTGTAGTTGTGTGTGACCTTCATATACTCAATTGTAGTCTGACTACTTTGGGTAGATTCACGTTTGTTCTTAATCGTTTCAACGCATATTGAGAGCAGCAGGCCTCCTTCCACTAGTAAGGATGGTGGGAGGCGATGTGAAAGGACGACCAGGACCTTGCGGGCGATGGTCGTATGTCGAGGCGCTTTCCATATGACCGGTGCCTCCTGACGACACTGGTCGACCGGTGGAGGCCGGAAACACACACGTTCCACCTCCCGTGCGGGAAGATAGCGCTGACACTTCAGGAAGTGACCTTTTTAGCCAGGTTTCCCTACGCGAGCTTCCCCCTAGCGGCGCACGACGTCCCGGCCACATGGCACACGAAGTTCCTCACGGGGTTCTAGGGGTGTGGCCGCCCAACACCTACTAAGGAGTGTAGTAGCACCCATGGGGCGCCGCTGAAGTGGATCTGTCATTTCTATATAAGTTTTTGTAGCTTGTCCTTCTGCTCCAATTGCTCTGTGCAACTTAGTGATGTGTCTTTGTCTTCATGCAGCCGGAGCTTATGGCAGAGGACGCACCCGAGTACATAATGCGGAGGCACTTCGAGGCTTACTTGCTATGGCTGTTCGAGTGGGTGATGTTCCTAGGGTCCCACGACGACAGCGTCGACAAGTACATGATCTGGTACGCACGTGAGCTGGCGGACTTGGAGGTGGAAGCGATCTGGCCGTACGCCTGGGGCTCGGCGGTGTTGTTCGCGACGTACCGCGCCTGTACGACGCGTCCCACCGGGTTCGGGATAGCTACATCCTCTCCGGATGCCCGCTGCCTCTTCAGTTGTGGTCCTTCGAGCGTTTCCAGATCGGACGACTGCTGGACCTAGGAGCATACACCGTCGCCATGTACGCCGGCGACAACGACATGGGCCGGGCGACCATGGGTACGGTGTGGTGTCGCCAACAGGTAAGTTTTCAAACATTTATTCTTTTGTGTAATGTAATTCTACTTCTTGTGATAAGTTTTCGTTGTTCTATTCCACAGGTCACCTTCACTCCGATCACTACGCACGCGTCCTATCCGGACTACGTTATGATGTTCGATCTGTTGACAGATAACCGCATCATCTGGACACTGTACACTCCCGATAGGGTGTACACGCGCGCACCCCGATGCCTGTCGAGCCTGTGCACATGAGACCACGCGTACTGGTACACACAGAGGAGCTTGGTGCACGATGTCTTTGTGGAGGAATACCACGTGCATCGGGTGATACGCCAGTTCAATCTGCGATAGGAGGTCCCAGTCCCCTGGGGGCAGTGGTTGGCATCGAACGTACATGGGTAATTTCACGTTTTATCACCAGGGACGAGGCCATGAGCCACACGTGGGGTATACCGCAAGAGGGTTTGCGAGTAGATATTTGTTCCTGTAAATATCAGTCATGTCATGTAAATATAAATTTATGTACAACTTACATTATGCTAATCTCATGTTTCAGTATTGTTTGTTCTTGTGTGTACAGGTAACCATGTGAGGGAGTCAGCATAGCGAAACCCCACTTTTTCAGACCGAAAAGACCGCACCCGGTCACACCACACACTACCACTTTTACAGACCGAGATGACAACATACTTCGATGTGATCTAAACATCTTAGAGGCTTGTCAATTCCATCTAAACACAAAGGTTGTTTTTTCTTACTCTAGTACAAATTGGCTACACATTTTATTTGTACATGCAATTCTATATCAGAGGCAGAGGACGGCCGAACTCTTTAAGGTAGCAGCTGGTGTCGCACGCCTTGACGGTGAGCATGCCACCGCCTTCGTGCTGGAACACCGGGAACCACCCCATGACGATGTCGTGCGCACCCGCAAACTTCGGCCACCTATGCCCCAGGAATGCGTCCTTGCTGTCCCAGCCTACCTCGATGCTCCAGACCTTGTCGATGGGCTGACGACGAGTGTCGTGGCCCCATCGCTGCCTCTATTCCAGTGACTAGCGAGCTCGTCGGAGATTCGCTGCAGAAGTAGTTTGTTTCACCATTAAAGGATTAGCGTTCGAGCTGGGTGTGTTTGCTGGACAACAATGTCAATTTTATCTTCTTTACCAACTTGTGGGAGGAAGAAGGTAGCAGAACCTTCACGTACTTGGCCATGGTGCACACGCCAAGGTTGCTAGTTGACCCCATGACGATCACAAGGGCGTAGACGAATGGGCTTGTCCTTTTGTCTTCTTTCAATCGCACACTGGACAAGGTTGCACTCCTCTTGTTTACTGCTCCCTTTTGCTCACATTTACACGTTCTTGACTTTTTGTTACTATAAAATTTACTCCATCTAGTTCAAAAAACAAGTTGTTTTGGAATATGTATAGTTGTAACATCCCAATTTTCGGAGCCTTTTTGAAAAAATTTCAAAACTCAAAAGTAACCATTTGGTTCTGTCTTTGCTCAAGCTTAACATGGAATTTTGGAAATGTAGAGATTTAACTTGAATAAATTGAACTCCAATTAACCTTTTTGGTCGATCTTGAGTTGTTAGTGCTCTTTGGCTTTCGTTTTTCCTTCCCAGACCTCCCTTGTGTTTGGACCTCTCTTAGGTCCCAGACCTCCCTTGTGTTTGGATCTTCCCTTAGGTCCAAGCTCGGGTTTGTGTTTCAAATGTCCTTGTTAACGGAAAATCCAAACTCGGGGTTGTGTGTTTCCTTTGGACCTCCATGTATCCTCTAGGACCTCCCTTGTGCCCGATCGGACCTCCCGCCCGATTTTGACCTTCATCGCTTTTGAACCGTTCGATTTGTGTTAGACGGTTTGATCTTGTCGACACATTCGGACGGTCCGAACGTTCAAATCCTATTGAACACTTCGATTTCTTTTGGACGGCCTTGATCTGATGTAGCGTTCACCTGGTCCGAACGTTCCCATCATTTTGGACCGCCCGATCTAGTTGAGTGGCCAAGATCGAGTGGTAGCTTCGGATGGTCCGAACGGCCCGATCGTTTTGACCCGTTCGATCGTGATCCAACAGCTCTCGCTCCTTTGTGCCTTATCTAGCTATCGCGAACCACCCCTTGCGAGATCGTAGCCGTCAGACCTCCTTTGATCTTGATCTGGACCGTTAGGAGCTCCCCTTGCGAGATCGTAGCCGTCAGACCTCCTTTGATCTTGATCTGGACCGTTAGGAGCTCCCCTTGCGAGATCCTAGCCGTCAGACCTCCTTTGATCTTGATCTGGACCGTTAGGATCTCCCCTTGTGAGATCCTAGCCGTCAGACCTCGCCTTTGATTTGATCCGACCGTTAGGACCTCCCCTTGCGAGATCCTAGCCGTCAGACCTCTTTTGATCTTGATCTGGACCATTAGGACCTCCCCTTGCGAGATCCTAGCCGTCAGGACCTCTCCTTGAGAGATCTGACCGTTAGGACCTCTCCTCTGATTTGATCCGACCGTCAGGACCTCCCCTTGAGAGATCTGACCGTCAGGACCTCCCCTTTGATTTGATCCGACCGTCAGGACCGCCTTGTCCTCAGGACCTCTTGTGGCCTTTTCGCAAAGACCACCTCCGTGGGTCATGACCTCCCGTGGGTCACGACCACCCTTGTGAGTCACGACCTCCCCGTTGGTCGCAACTGCTCCTTTTGCAAAGACCACCCCTTTTGGACCTCCCCTCTGGGTTGGGTCAGCCTCATGTGTTTGACTGGCAGCTTGTTAGTTCCTACTCATTTTCCTTTTCCTCCCGTTGAGTACTGCCAGAGCAAAAGTCTTCAAGCATTTATTACGGTTGCTTCTGCAGTACCTCGTTTCCCTCTTTGGTCACTTCCTTGACTCGCCCTTTTCCCTCCATCACCTCCTCCCGTCGTGTGCCATTTAATGCATTGTCCTCCTCCTAGAGTCTCCCGTGCCTATAAGAGGACCCGAGAGAGCTCCCTGGCCTCTATTTGTTGCCCTGCACCTTGGACCTCCTCCTTTGAGCTAGACCTCCCTCGTCTGAGCCCTCCTTGAGCAATTCAACCTCTGGTTTTCATCTTCTTTGTAACCTTTCTTTGGCTCTTACTGGGTGAGTTCTTTTGATCTTCTTGTTGGAGTTTGCTTTGCTTATTTTGGCTCTCTTGAACGTGTAGATTCCGGTTTCACAGAGGAGTTCTTGGACCCGACCATATCAACAGAAGCTTCTCATTTCTTCATCGAAGGCAAGTCATAGACCTTGATCATGTTGAACCCATCTTTGCAAAAATGTATATTGTTTTAACTTATCATGCATGACTTTCTATATACAAATGGTTTTTGGAGTAGTTATGTGCCCTCTTGTCAGTAAAGACATCCTTGGTTATTTGAGACATACATGTTGACATGTTTTCTTGACATCCTTAGGATGGGCTATGGTTGTTAGTCTCTGTTGAATTACCAACATGGGTACGTCTTGTGCTTAGCCATGCTGTAGCTTGCAATGGTATCAACTTCATGATTCTTAATTGTTAATTATGACTAAAGAACTATGGAACCGTGGCAATGCCACTCGATGAAATTGTTGTGCCGGGACACGGGTGATCCTTTGGCCGGGAGGAACCCAAAATGCTTTATGCTCGGGCAGGATGGATGGTGGTTAGTGTGGGTGCAGGAAGTACATTGAGTTGTGGAATGACTTGCCTAAACAGCCAACTAAGGACTTAACCTTGAACCATTGATCTGGGTCACCTTGTGCAACCACATGTCCAGGATGGGGTGGACCGGGTGCAATAATTAGAGAAGCTTGAGTCGGTTCTGTGTTGATGGGAATGGCGCAAGAGGGGGCTGGGACGACGAAACCTTAGTGAGAGCAGAACCGAGTCAAGTGGACCTTTGTAAAGATCTGGTGGTGGTCTCCTCTTGATTCACACGTCCAAGGAAACGTGTGTCGTATCAAGCGATCACCTCTTATGTGTAAAGTGTACAACCTCTGCAGAGTGTAAGATATATTCGAATAGCCGTGGCCTCGGTTATGGTCATGCCCGGAGATTTCACGCAAGGGGTAGACTCTTCAAAAGAAAAGGTGGTGGGCTTTGAGCTGGTCTTGTGCGGTTTGGTGTAGCCCGAGCTATGATCAGGGTGATCACAGTAAGGTTCGGTTGTGGACTAGGTGTCCACAGGTGTTTTCAAAGAACTTGCCTTCTTGTGAGTTTTTTTCAACTTGTGCTTTGAAATCTACTTAATGTATCTCTTACAAATATTGCTTTCTGCCAAACTAACCTTGCAGCCACTCCTTTTCAAGCTTTACATTATTATTATCTGCATGCATCCCCTATGGCTTGCTGAGTACATTCAACGTACTTATGGCTTTGCGCCCTCGGTTTGATCAGCAGAGGAGGGAGACCCAGGGAGCACAATGCTCTATGAAGAGGAGCTCTACGAAGACCTTGCGACTTAGGGACGTCCTCCACTCGATGGTCTGTGAGGGCGGTCGAATGGACCCTGCGTTTTTGGTGCTTTTTCGTTCTGCTGCTCTTTTGTTGTTGGCCCTGCCTGGCACCTTTGTAAGCCAAAGCTTGACCATAAGGTCTTTTGTTTAATTAATATTAATTTATCTGCTTCATCTTTGAGCTTGTTGTATGGTCTTGATTGCACCAATGTGGAGTCTGTGCGAGCTAGCCATCTGATCTTGGGACTAACTCACGGTGCACAGAGCCTAGACCTCCGTGTGATCTTGGAGGACCTCTAGGTGGACCTTCGAGTCCTCTTGGGAGGTCCTGGAGGCCTTCCACGGGTGGTCCTGGGAGACCTCCTGGGTGGTCTTGGAGGACCTCTCAGACCTCACGGGTGGTCTTGTTGGACCTCCTGGGTGGTCCTAGGAGACCCCTCCAGGAGCTATCGGGTCAAGTTCTTACAATAGTCAAAGTTTGAAAACATTGGCTATTAATATCTTTTAAAATATTTAGATTAGATGCATGGAAATCTTACATGTAGATTCGTCTCAAAAAATACTTTCATATTATTATAATTTGTTAGGTTTTATAAATATATTACAATAGTAATTAGTAGTCAAAGTTGCATTTTGGAAACCGTATCGATGTCCAAAATGACTTGGTTTTGTGAATTGAAGGAAGTAATACTACCATTTCATAGAAGACGAAATGGAAAGTATAATTGTTGTGTTTTTACATAGACTCGACTCTAGTTCCAAATATAAATAATTATGTAACACGTGTGCCAAATATTATATGTTTTGACTGTTAGTTTATTTTTAAAAAAGGTATCTAAGATGATCATATAAATTGGTATTACTTCGTGCACTATGAAATATACTTTCATAACATGTTTTTTTTATTGTTGTAGCAATATATTGTGTTGGAAATTAATGGTCAAAATATTGCTTGGATGTCATATTATTGTCTAGAAGATATATATATTTGATGTTTTTTGCGAAAACGCGCAGGCAAAAGACTTGCCTACCGATTTAATTAAGAGCGAGGGGGAAAAGACAATAACAGGAGTTTAAAAAGAAAGTCTCTAGAAAAGAAAAAAAACTAAAACACACAAAACCCTAAGCTCCAGGAATGGCGGGCTTTAGGCATGGTGCTTCTGCTATGCACCAAGCTCTCTGTTGGGGCCAGATTTACATATTCGAAACCCTCTGTGTATATCTGAATTAGTCCCATGATTTGTAGGTGGTTCACACAGTACACATCAATAAAATATCATCCATTCAACGATTTAACTAAAAAGATAGTAAAATAGTAAATAGCAATAACCGGACCTTATGGTTGATGTTTTCTAATGTACGTAACCAAACTCAGTGCACCATGTAATTCACAATTAAATTATAAATTCTTTCAAGCTTCTCTTTTCCCAAATATTCTAACTATTAAATATTACGTTATCTTTTCTCGAAGAAATCAGTTTCACGAACAATACAATTGGGATGACAGCGTGTATGATAACTCTAAACCCAAAAAAAATATTTTGCTCCGAGCGGGCCTGTTTCTATTATTGCACCGCTGAACTCGTGTTCCAAATTGCGCCGCCCATCTCGCATTGTCTACTTCATATTTTGTTATCTTCTCCAATTTCGAATTCCGAACTAGGCGGACACTTCAAGGTATTACCCAAAAACTTCGTGAAATACACTAAATCTTTAGGCTTAATTCTCTGCATATAAAATAACAAAATTACAAAAAAAATAGGTTCTTATCGCCAATTGAACTGGCGACATGTTCATGTCGCCATTTTATACGACGAGAGGCTCCTGTCACGAGTTCAATTGGTAAGAGGATCCTCTCAGCACTATTCTAATTAGAGACAAGGATATTGTGGCCAATTCTAATGGCAATAGGAGCTTGTCGTCTAAATGCTGACAGTGGAATATTTTTGTAAAAAAAATGACTATTTTTTTAATTATCTTTTAAATTAATAGTATTTTAAAAATGGTTAATTCCTTATTTGCTATTGGAAGTTGGCGAGCTCCTCAAAATACCATCAAAAATTTGATCATCTTTTTTGCCACTCGTTCTCAACTTTAATTCCTTTTTTGCCACTTGATCGGGTTGAGTGGACTTGGCCGTTGATTTGGACGTGAAAAAGCGATTTTGCCCTAAGTATCTTTGAGATATTTAGGAATTTTTGACATAGTAATATAGTTTCAAAAATTATGAAATTTTAGAGAAGTTTCTAACATAGTGTAGATTATTGTGTAATTTTTATAGAATTTTATTTGTAACATGTTTTTCTCTAAAAATCTTTCAAGTTATAACAAAACTTTAAAGATTTTTGAGAAAAATATGTTATAAATAAAACCCTATAAAATTATACAATAATCTATACTACGTCAGAAACTTCTCCTAAAAATAATCTATGCTACGTCAAACTGCTCCTAAAATTTCATATTTTTTAGAACTATATTACTATACCAAACAATTCCTAAAGATCTCAGCATACTTAGGGCAGAATCATCTTTTCGTGTTCAAGTCAACGGTCAACTGATCGGAGTGGCAAAAAAGGGATTAAAGTTAAGAACGAGTGGCGAAAAAGAAATGAGCAATTTTTCGATAGCATTTTAAGAAGCTCGCTAACTTTCAATGGTAAATAAGAAATTAACTCTTAAAAAAATCCGGCAGCCGCGAACCTGCGGGCGTCGGCCGCGGCCGGACGGAAGAAGAACGCTTCGGGCTGGCCTGATATTTTTCGAGCTCGGCAGAACGTGATATGCCGTGCTAGGCTGGGCTTTTGCGGCATCAGAGCTCCTTTTGGTCCAGCCCGATAGGAGATTACCTGGGCCGGATAGCTATTGGCCCATTACAATGAAGAACTAGCTTTGGGCACGAGGTCTCATTAACGAAATCGTCCGTGGCGTCTACCAAAGTTGTATGAATCGAGATTCCATCAAACGATCCTACTACTTAGGATCCTAGATCGACTCGACCGACCTGATCTTAGATAAATCTTAATATTATTATGATCCTACTAAAACTTTTGTAGAATTATGATCAAAATTTTCATACGATTATACCCGATTCTATTGATTCTACTGTTTTATTATACATAATTACTTATGTCCTTTTAATTATAATGTTTTTACTTCTTATATATTCATGTCCAGTATAATTTGCATAAATAATAACACATGATCTTTCCTTTGCGCTACATTTTTTGTAAACGAATGTTCAACAGGTACAATTTTAAAAATGTAGTAGTGCTAAAATACTTGGTAGATTTTTTTTTAAAAAAATGTTTCTTCTGTAGAATTAGGTCCTAATGACCTTAGATTTTACATAAAAATGTAGTAGTGATAAAATACTTGATAGATTTCTTTTTAAAATGTTTTTTTTTTGTAGAATCAGGTATGACCTTAGATTTTACATCGACCATGCGATTCTTTGACAAGTCGAACAGCACAATATGCTTTGCTTACATGCACGTGCCTTCCACTCTGGAGGCGACGATTACTGCCGAATCCCCGTACCATACAAATATCTGGGACTAATACAAGGTTGGCCAAGCCTTTTCTCGTGAAAATGCCCTCTCGATCTACTCCAGTACTTCGATCGATCATCTTGTGTTGGCGATGGCTTCTAACTTTCCATGGTTTGTTCGACCCCTACGCGGCTACCCCGGGCAACATCTCCCAGCACAGCACCGTACATACTTCCACGAGCTTCCAGGATGCATCGACGGCTGGCTACGCTGGGCTGGTCACGGCCTCGGCGTGCGTCCTCGCGTCGTGACGCACGAGGAAAGGCGGTTAACCACGCGTACCGCCTTGCGCACGCCGCAAAAGCAATGACGGCCACGGCTCGGTCAATCAGTGAGAAAGGAAGAAAAATCCACACCACCGGCCGTCGGAGTGGTACCTGTACCTAACGCGTGTTAATAGCCGCTGCGGACTCTGCTTCCAAAGATTTTATGCACACTGCGAGCTTCCAGAATGTCTTCGACTGCCCGTTTGGTATACCAGGCTGGTAGCAATATTCCGGTCGAGAACACGAACAGCTCTTTTGTCCACTAACGCGTCCGGTTGGTTAGCAAGCCGCAATCAGGTTGGATTGAACAAAGTTTTCACTCGCACCGGAACAAGACTAGCAAAATGGCTCGGCGAAACATCCAGCATTCCATGAAAATTTCGGAGAAGACGGAGAAGTGGACAGGAGGGCATGGACAAAGGAGAAGGATGCTTAGCATCGGTGGCCTGGTGGCCGCATTGTTAATTTAACTTTGACAGCTAATTCGTGGGGGCCATCAGCAACTGTCACGCCAGCTGTTCCCACTAGGCTGGTCTTCCCCGTGCGCCCCTGATCCTCTGAACCCCTATCTCCATGTAATCTCTGGTGGAGCTCGTTTTCCATACAAGATGATGTTTCTGTCCATGTAAACGAAGTAATAAAAACAAACAACTTAGGTAATTCCGTGTGTCGATGTTTTAGAATCGATCTTATGTATGATTGTTTGATTCGGAAATCTTCAAGAGAGATCACGCAGGGAGAACGACACAGAGATTTTATATAGATTCAGGCCTTCTCTAGAGAGAATAACAACTCTACTCCTGTATGGCTATATTGAGTATGCTGGTTACAAATTGAGAGAAAGACCAAACTCTAGTGTCTTGTGCTCCTGATTGCGTCTCTATTTTTTCTCCCCCCGTCAACTGACTGTAGCCTTTATATAGTGTACGAAGATGTGGTCGTTTCTCCAAGCTAAGAGGTGCCTCATTATTTCATATAATGAGCACGTTGATGACAGTTACTATTGGAGTAGTAACCCCCCACGTCATCTGACAGTTACCATCAGAGACAGAGCACGTTGATGGCAGTTACTGTTGGAGTAGTAACCCCCCACGTCGTCTAGCAGTTATCATCAGAGACAGAGGAGTATTGCATGTAGTTATTCTAAAGAATAACAGTGTGTACTAACTGACCTGTCTACAAGCTCCATCGATTATAAGGTAGTCATAGCTGACCTGGTCATAGAATGACTTACGACCGTATAGTGGTTGCGGAAAAGCTTACGATTATGAGGTAGTCGTAGAAGAACTTACGACTATGGGGTGGTCGTAGAAAAGCTTACGATCATGAGGTAGTCGTAGAAGGACTTACGACTATGGGGTGGTCGTAGAAAAACTTACGACCATGAGGTAGTCGTAGAATGACTTACGACTCCAGCTTTTCCCTTATGAACATTAAGGGGTATACTCAAGAACCATATCATGGTATTATTATCCATAATAAGAATTACATATAAATAATTAAATGAGGATTATTAGATCCTCGTCATCTAGCCCCCTAGTTTCAAGTGAAAGTAACTTACTTGGAAAAAGGAGTTGTAGATGATCTTACGACCACAATGTGATCGTAGAATAATAGTCGAATGAAAGACTTTTCAACTGGTATTTCATTTGACCAGAAATAGACTTGGTTAAGAAGGTTATAGGAAATCTTATGACGACAAGGTGGTCGTAGAAAATCGTACGACTACAAAGTGGTCGTAGTATGGTAATCGGAAGTAAAACCCTTTCGACTGGTATTTCATTTGATCAGAAAAGACTTGGTCAAGAAGGTAATTTCACTTGAGGTGTAAAGACAGACTCGGTTTTCTCGAACAAACAAATTAAAGAATCTCAATCGACTCTCATAGACCTGTCTGTTGGATCGGTTTCCAAAGAGGTGATAACTGTTGGGTTGCTACGTCTTTAACTCAAGTGTACAATTATAAAAATTTACCGTGGGTGTGATTCTAGGGTTTTTACTTTTTCCTCAATCACTCTAACTGTTCATCGAGCTCTTGCATTCTTCGCCGCCAACCAAATCATGTGCCCTCTAGAGACCTTTCTAAATCTAAATCTCTCACTCTTGAGAAAGATGGCCAGAACCGCTTCCCAGTGGGCTGAATTGGAGATGGATGTGGCTAAGATGAAGGCTTTGGTCGCCGTTGAGAAGAACCGAAAAAAGAGTTCGTGAACTGGTTTGAAACTTCGAGACAACATTAGCCATCGGGGAGATTAGCTAAATTCCCGTCTTTTAGGCGTATTGTGAGTGTGGCCTTCGATTACCTGCTCACCCTTTTCTCACACTCGTACTCGAGCACTTCGGGGTAGAATTAGTGAACCTTGTTCCCAATTCCATCACGATTTGAGCGTGTTTGTATACTTGTGTGAGGCCTACCTGAGAATTCCGGTTGACTTGGAGCTATTCCAATATTTCTACGGGATGACCAGAATAGCGAGAGTCGCCGATAGCTGTGGTATGAAGCTCCACAATGGGAAGTCGAATGAGTACATTCAGATGTTCACCCAGTCGTCATGGCCGAGGTAGAAGAAGAAGTGATTCTATTGGAAGATGACCAGTGAAGATAGCATTTCTTTCGTTGGGAACGCTGTCGAGAAGTTTTCTTCTTGGGATTCGACTCCCAAGGATCTTGGCCGGATTGTCCCCCTATATTCAAGCCATCAAAGACTTGAAAGAAGAGGGGCTCACCAGATGGCACGTGGTGAAGGATTTCATCACGCGCCGTATTAGCCATCTGAAGAAACGAGCACATCCCATGTGGAGGTACTCGAGGCCAAAAGACTCGACCAGAGATTACGAGAGGGGTAAGTAAAATTTTCAACTTAGCTCCCTTTTGGTTAATCTCAAGCCTATCAACTAAGTGTCTTATTTGTTTGCATAGATCTTGTGAGGACCGCGAGGTATTTATCTCGTAATGCTTAGCCATCCACTTGACTCTAGCATCACAAACCAAATATCTCGCGCCTCGGTGTAACATGTACCTCCCAGGATGTAACAGCCCAAAATTTCATAAAGGCAAAAATATGGAATTTTTAAAACTTTTTGTATAACAACTATTGTTGCGTGTCTTGATTACCTTTTCAATTCATATTGGACTTTATGGTGATTTCTTATTTGGACTGCATTATCCCATTTCTTATTCTTGGAAGGTCATTCGGCATTTAATGCCCGTCACACAAAAGCCGACACAGCTGCTACACTGTGTTGTCCATACCATCAAACCACTCTGACCACTCCCCCCCCCCCTGTCAGGTCGTTCATATACATATATGGGGCACAAGACCTTGGGACCTCCTTGTTACTTTTCTTCGCCAATTCCAATGCTAGCCTCATTCTATTCTTTCTCCAAGAGAGCTCGAGCTCCAGTCTAGCTCGAGCCCTCGTCTCTGTCAAACGCCCCCACACCGCCGCCTTGCCACAGGCAACCATCGCCTTGGAGACCACTCCCCTTTCACCTCCGACCAAGACATTCCAAGACATCCGAGTAGGCCAAGCACCAGTTTCCAGAAAGCAACCTTGAAGACTGAAGACGACCCTCACTTCCCTCAAGCTACTTGCAGCACGGAGCTTCTTCCATTACTGTGGTCCATCGTCACCAGCCCAACTTCGGCTAACCATCCCCCAGATTCCATACCAGTAAGTTCCTAGTGGACAGAAACTCCTCCTAGTTCGAGCCTGCCTTGTTTCTTCTTCTTTGTTGTTTCTCTGGTTCTTCCTTTGGCTGTTTCACTGGTTGATCGATCGCGTGAAGAAGTCGAGCCTGGCTTTCTTCAATCATCGTTGTGTAGTCGAAGACCTCTCTCATTCGACTATGCACGATTAAAAGCTCTTTCCGCGACCTCCCTGCTGGTCATAACACTTGCACGACCTCCTATTTTACAAAGACCACCCTCTAGCTTGTGACCTCCTCTCTCGCAAAGACCACCCTCTTGGTTGTCTACCTCCACGACCACCCTTGGTCGTGACACTCACATGACCCCCTCGGGTCGTAACCCTTTCACGACCTCCCTTGGTCGTAGCGTCTCCCGCGACCTCCCAGTAGCATCTACATTTCCCTGAATTCTCAAATAAACAGAAACATTTAGTTTTGATGAGAGTTCAAAACTTATTTGAAATTCTATATGGAACCTCCCTTGGTTCCATCGTGACCGTTGGGACCTCCCTTGGCGCTCATCTTGACCGTCGGGACCTCCCGTGCATTCATCTTGACCATTAAAACCTCCCTTGGTTTCATCGTGACCGTCGGGACCTCCCGTGCATTCATCTTGACCATCGAGACCTCCCTTATTTCCATCGTGACCGTTGGGACTTCCCTTGGCGTTCATTTTGACCATCGGAACCTTCCTTGCATTCATCGTGACCATCAGGATCTCCTTCGGTACAATCGTGATCGTCAGGACCTCCTTTGGTTCCATCTTGACCGTCGGAACCTCTTTTGCGTTCATCGTAACCATCAGGATCTCCTTTGATACAATCGTGACCGTCAGGATCTCCTTTGGTTCCATCTTGACCGTCGGAACCTTTTTTGCATTCATCGTAACCATCAGGATCTCTTTTGGTACAATCGTGACCGTCAGGACCTCCTTTGGTTCCATATTGACCGTCGGGACCTCCTTGGCATTCATCTTGACCATCAGGACTCCCTTGCATTTGTCATAACCGTCATAATCTCCTTTGGTTCCATCTTGACCGTCGTGACCTCCCTCGCTTAGACCTAAGGGCCCAGACCTCTCCTCGTTTAGATCTAATGGTCTAGACCACCCTTCGTTTAGATCTAACGGTCCAGACCTCCCTTCATTTAGATCTAACGGCCCGGGCCTTCCTCCGCTTAGATCTAAGGGCCTAGACCTCCCCTCGATTGGATCTAACAATCCAGGCCTTCCCTCGGTTGGATCTAATGATCCCGACCTTCCCTCGAGTGGATCTAACGATCCAGACCTCCCCTTGATTCGATCTAACGATCCAGACCTTCCCTCGATTGGATCTAACAATCCAGACCTTCCCTCGATTAGATCTAATGATCCAGACCTCCCCTTGCTTTGATCTAACGATCCAGACCTCTCCACGATTGGATCTAACGACCCAGACCTCCCCTCGTTTGGATCTAATGGTCCAGATCTCTACTCTTTTAGATCTAAGGTTCCAGATCTCCTTTCATTTAGATCAAATGGTCCAGACCTCCTCTCGTTGAATCTAAGGGTCCAGACCTCTTCTCGTTTTGATCTAATGATTCAGATCCCCCCTCGATTAGATCTGAGGGTTCAGACCTCCCTCTCGTTAGATCTCTCGATTTGTCTTTTTACAAAAGACCACCTTCTTGAACTTTTTTTAAAGACCACCCTCATGGTCTATGACCTTTCTTAGTCTTAGCACTCGCACGGCCTCTCCGGGTATAGTGACTCCAGGACCACTCTTAGTCGCAGTACCTCCAGGACCACCCCAAATCATAGTACTTCCACGACCTCTTTGCTGTATCCTTCTCGAAACAAAGTAGTTGCTGCGACCACCACAAATCCGACGACCACTGAGTTTTCAACTGTGCTGGTCTCACATTTCTAATCCACGATTTTGCATTATTTGGAGTTCTTTGCATATTTGAAAACGATGTAAATTGGAATATGTGCTTATTTGCCTTTTTGGTTGTTTTGCGATTATAGAAGTTGAGGCGATCAAGAACCGCTCGTCGACCAGGATCCCGAACAGTAGCACTCTGAACAAGGCGAGTCAATCATTTGACCATGTTGCACCCACTTTTTGCAAATTATGTTGCTTTAAATTATGAAACTGCATTGCTATGTTTTATCAAATTAAATTGGTCTAGATCATAGTTAATGCCCTAACCAATACTTGAGTATAAATTTCCAACCCTTGAACTTGGACATTATCCTTTGTCACCCTAGACTTAACGGATTACCTGCTAGTTAATAAGTCTGTATCTAAGTGTCATGCTTAGCCTTGCTTAGATACAATGTCATGTGGGCATTAAGTTGCCCAACCACAACCCTTACAAACTTTGGAAAATGATTTGGGCAGTAAGGCTGGGAGCCTGGCTGGTAAGTTGAGGTAAATGATATTTTCAAAACCATAAAACTTGAAAAACTGATTTTGACTGGGGCGGTTGGAAGGAATGGCTGGTGCTAGGGGCACGAGAAGAGGTTGGTATGTGGATATACTGCCCTGGTCAAGTAAGGACCGAATCTTGTGATGACCTCTCATGCAAAAACAGTGCAAGCACAAGTCCATAATGGGTACGACTTGGCTAACTAATTTGCTCACCTCGGCGTGGCCTCACCATTGGAGGAATGTGGCGTGGGTAAAGGGGAAAGGGAGCCACTGAGAAACCACATGGCGCAAGAGGGGGCCTCTCGGAAGTGCTTGGCACCGGGTGGTGGAAACCTTAGTGGGTGAGGTTGCGTCGAGAAATGAGCAAGAGGGGGCCTACTCTTGTGTTGCTATATTGAGTATGCTGGTTACAAATTGGAGAGCTTACGACCATGAAGTAGTCGTAGAAGAGCCTATGACTATGGGGGTGGTCGTAAAAGAACTTACGACCATGAGGTAGTCGTAGAAGGACTTACGACTCCAGGTTCTCCCTTATGAACATTAAGGGGTATACTTAAGAATCATATAATGGTATTATTATCCATAATAAGAATTACAGATAAATAATTAAATGAGGATTATTAAATCCTCGTCATCGTGTATGTATTGTAAAAGCTCTCTGAGAGGGCCTACAAAATAGACGTGGTTTTTAAACATAATCCAATGCTAAATTCGGTTTATATAAATCTTGCATGAATGTTAGATTTCTTGTGTACCACTAAACATGGTTTTTATGTAAGAAACAGGTATTTCTTACCATATTCTTTACGCTTTGTAATGAGCAGGTAATCGCTCGTGGTGATAACATGTTGAGTAACTATCGCTGGCGAGTCCAGTTCGAGCGATTACCTCGTAGACAAACTCAGGATCGTAATAACAATGCAAGAATATAAGAACAGAATAGTAGATTGAACACAGAGATATAGGGGCTTCTTGCTTCTCTTTATTCCTTCATCAATCGGTCAACCTTTTACAATGAATAACACTCCTTATTTATAGGCTAGAGACCCTGCTAGGGTTTGGGATAGGAGCCCATACATGGGCCGGCTTTTGGGCCAAGCCCATAGTTTTCCAACACTCCCCCCTTGGGCACCCATCCTCACATGTTCATGTCTCGTCAAAACTCCATAAAAACCCAGTAGAAAAAATTGGAGAAAGAGTACATGATGCACGTTCCGTTGCATTGCACGAATTGCCTCATTGAAAACCTTAGCCGAGAAACTTCAAGAAAACTCGTCAAGGAAAAAAGAGTACAATCCACCCAATTTCATTTGATCTCCAGGATTTATTCTTTGGATACTCGACCTTCGTAAGTAAGTTTCAATAATGAGTTTGTGAAGATTCTCCCTCTGAATTCCGCACTTCTCTAAGTCCCATCATTCCAATTCCACGTATGCATCTTTCAAAGCTAGACGCTGGAAGTGACTTAGTGAATAAATCTGCAAGATTTTCACATGACTTAGTATGCAGTACTTTAATCTCGTCCATCTTTTGCAATTCATGAGCATAGAAGAACTTGGGGTTGATATGCTTTATGAGATGATTATTCACATAACCCATCTGTACTTGTGCAACACAAGCTGCATTATCTTCATGGATAATAGTGGGGGTTTGCGCGATATTCAATCCACACGACTACTGGATGTGGTGAATCATCCGTCGAAGCCAAGCACATTCTCGTGAGACCTCGTACAATGCTATAATTTTCGAGTGGATCATCGAAGTCAATACATGACTTTGCTTAGACGATTTCTATGGAATTGCAGTTCCACCACATAGAAATACATAGCATGTTTACGACTTAGCTATATGCGGGTCCGACAGGTACTGACATCTGCATAGCCAGTCATATTTAGGTCTTAGTTCTTTCTGTAGAACAGTTCTTTGCTTCCTTGGAGGTATTAGAAGATGTCTTTCATTCCTTGCCCATGCCTTAGGTAGGTTCTACACTATACGTTGCTAATAGGTTCACTGCAAAAGCAATGTCTGTCTAGTACAGTTTGCTAAATACATGAGTGCTCGTACTGCGCTCAAGTATGGGAATTCGGTCCCAGAACTTCCTCCCCTCTTCTTTAGGTTTGTACGAGTCTTTGTCTTCCTGCAAAGATCTCTTGACCATTGGTACTTTCGAATGGTATGCCTTTCCAAAGCCGAACATCTCTAACACTTTCTGAGTGTAGGTTGACTGATGTACTAAAATCCCTTCAGAGGTATGCTCAAACTGCAAGCCTAGGCCGGAGTTCTCGTCCTTTCAGAGGCCTTAGAACGGGATTAGGGATACCTTCATCGGTATTTCAACCGTCTACGGTGCATTGCGTACATGCATATGCGACTTGGTCATGCTCTTCAAATCACTAAAGTGGTCAGGCAGTTGATTCGCTGATGCTCGCAAATCAATTATCTTCTGGGCTTCAAATATCTTCTGGACTTCAATTGTCTTCTAGACTTCAATTATCTTCTGGACTTCTCTATTTGCTTCACTAGTGCGTGGGTCATGTGCATGGATTTCAATTATCTTCTGGACTTCTCTATTTCCCGACATTTTCATCAAGGGGTTGATTTCTCCTCCTAATGACGGAAAAACTATCCTCATCTAATATACTATCAGCAAATCAGGCAGTATGCAAATCTCTCGTCATAGGGTCCAAATACCTGATTATGGATGCTGTCACATAACCAACGTATATCCCAGATTTTTGGAGAAGGCCCATTGCAGTTTCGCTGTGATGGTGGTATAGGTACATAAACCTTTCAACCAAATCTTCAAAGATGAGAAATTTTCGGCGCTGACCCTTGCACTAGTTGTATAGGTGAATGGATGTTATATGTCGACGGTCGAAAATTGATGAGAGTTGCTGCGAGCAGGACTGCATGTCCCCAACATGTAGTTGGTAAATTACAATTCTTCAAAAGTGGTCGGGCAATAAATTTAGTCTTTTTAATTAATGTCTTTGCTAGTTCATTCTGGATGTGGATATGCGGTATGGAACGCTCAACTTTAATTCCCATTGCCATACAATAATCATCAAATGCTTTTGAAGTAAATTCTCTGGCGTTGTCCATTCTGATGAACTTCACATAATGACCAGGGAAATTATTCTTAATTTTTACTTATCTGCGAGATTAGCTCTACAAGAGTGTAGTTTTTCGTAGACAATAAACATGCGTGCAACCATTTCGAGGAAGCATCGATGAGCACCATAAAATACCTAACTGGCCCTGACAAGGGCTGTATAGGACCGCTAATGTCTCCCTGGATACGGTCCAGGAATGCAAGGACTTCATCCTTCACTTTCAAAGCAGAAGGTCTAGTAATTAATTTCCCGATGGCATACGCGAGGCACATAAAATCTTCCTGATTCGGAAAATTCTTTACATTGATATTATGTCCCAGTGAATTGTTAATTATATTTCTCATCATCCTAAGACCTGAGTGGCATTATCTATCATGTTAGATATAGAAAAGATTCAGAGGTTCTAAATACGATTTTCAGTGCAGTATAGGCTGCATATGTCTCAATATTAGTGTAGTATAACCCAGTTTCAAATGAAGGAAGTCGCTCTAATATCATTTTTCTACTTTCTTCACATTTTGTAAAGAGCAGATATTCCTTACCATATTCTTCATGCTTTGTAAGGAGCATGTAATCGCTCTTGCTGGTAACATGTTGAGTAACTGTCGCTAGCGAGTCCAGTCCGAACGATTACCTCGTAAACAAACTCAGAATCGTAATAACAATGTAAGAATACAAGAACAGAATATTAGATTGAACACAGAGATATAGAGGGCTTCTTACTTCTCTTTATTCCTTTATTATCATCTTATATTTATAAGCTAGAGACCCTGTTAGAATTTAGGATAGAAAACCCATTCATGAACCGGCTTCTGAGTTAAGCCCGTATTTTCCGAACAGGAAGGTAGCATGATGCACGTTGAAGAGTACTGAAACAACCACACGCGGAACGCGGCCGAAGACGCGCTCAAGCACGCGTGGTCAGAGAGGATCCCAACTGCCCGCCGCGCCCGCCCAACCGCAGCGCCAGCCAGCCTAACCGGCCGCGCCACCACCAAAGCCGCCCCGCCCGGAAGACAACAAATGGCCAGCCGTGCTCCCCTCCCCTCCTTCGCCCTACGCAACCTACCTGGCCTCCCTCCCCGCTATAAAACGCGCCCCCTAAACACCTCCCCCTCCACCTCCCAAGCCGCCTCTCCCCTCGCCCGTTCGTGTGCAGCATCTCTCTGCTCTCCTAGAGAGATCTCACATCCAAATAAACTAACCAATCCCCGCGCCGCTCGCCCTTTCTTCGACCTCCAAGAAGTCGCAAATGGCCGGTCTGAGGATGAAGGTCGTTGCCGTCGCCGCCATGGCCGCCGCGCTCGTCGCCTCGGCGGCGGCCGCCGAGGCCCCGGCTCCGGCGCCCACCTCCGACGCCGCGGCCGCGCTGCCCTCGCGGCGGCATCGCTCGCCGCCGCGGCCTTCGGATACCTCTTCTGCTAGACAGATCTGCCGGCTAGCTGTGAGCCTGTGACACATGTGGTTTTTTTGTGTCTCCGTCTTTGGTTTGTTCGTCTTGGTGTGTGTGTTCGTGGGCCTCGTGCCGTCGAGTGGAGGTGTCAGATGTGGGCGCGTGTGTATGTACGAGTCGCGGTGGTGTGAGAGGGCGGGGGGTGTGTAGTACGTGCGCCGCCGGCGTGCCATTCTTTGTGGTGGTGATCATGTACTTACTCTTTTTCTTGCTATGAATGAGACGATTTATTTGATTCTTTTTCAGCTTAAAAGAACAAGTGCAAGCATTTCGTTACTGTCTTGTCTTCTCGTCGCGTTTGGCCTCGGCGAAGGCTTTTACCAGAAATTTTAATGACAAAATTCGCAAGGTGATACAATTGAAACCATCAATCTCGCCTGTTCAACGTCCAATTTACCATCTGAATAAAAACGATGCTTTTGCGAGGTTATACACTATGCTTTTGCGACCGTCTCTTCTCTTGAAGCAAGTTTAATTCTTCAAACTTGGAACTGTTAGTTTCTGCATCGCAAGAACACACTCAAGAAAGAAAAAAAAATCTTTATCAACCAATCAAGTATTGTGAAATGCTAACGAGCTCCTGTTTCCTAAGGTTTGTTTGGAGATTCGCGGGGTTGTGAATTTGGTGAGGGATCCAAAGGTTGAAATCATTGAAGCATGCATGCATGTTGCCATGTGCTGCTCGCTAAGCATTGGTCCACATATGAGTTGTCGTGGTAGGGCAGCTGGACTGACTGTATCATGGCATGCACGGTAAAAAAGAGAATTTAATCAGTCTTTAGCTAAGCACACCGTGCGTTACAGTAAAAAAAAAAGGACTGTGTACTTACCCCTATGGAATCGAACTTTGGTCTTCTACCGTCGACGAGAAGGTGCACAATGGATTTCGCTGCTTTTCGGAGCAAATGAAAAAAGATGAAGTTTTGCGAACAGGTGTCGATGGCTCCTCGAACCATACCAACCATCGCCGTTTCCGTGGAGTCGTCGTCTCGTCGACTCCACCGCAAATGGCTTGGGCGCGGGCGAGCAGGTCAGGCCGTAAACATCGGGGGTTGTTTGGTCTGTAGCCATCAAAAAGCTTTACCAAAATTTAGTAATGACTGCCCGAGAAAATTTGGTAACAGACAGTATAAAACAAAACCTAGACAGCTTGCGAGTGAGCAAAGTGCTCGCCAGAATTTTGGCAGGGCTGCAGCCATGCTTAGTGACGTGGTAGTTGAGGATTGGTTGCGGTTAATGCTTTAATTCTCGGAATAAATCTACTTTATACCTCCTAAACTATGATCCGAGTCCAAAAAACACCCTGAACTACAAAACCGTTTACTTTACATCTTTAAATTGCCAACACCTTGAGCTCCGCCGTCGCCTACTTTCACCTCCGCGCGTCGCGCCCAAGCAGCAAGAACTTTTCAGCGCGGACCCCCATAGTGACTCGCCACTTTGCGGCCTCATGGCGCCACCTCGCGCCTCCGGCGCTAACCGCCCACCTGTCGACTCGGCCGGCTGCCCTCATCGTCGCCCGCCTCCGGCTCGGGCCCCTGCCGGCGGCCCACTCATGGACCACCACCAGGGCAGCCACTCGCATAGCATGGCCGGCGCTTTGTTTCGAGCCCCTCACAAGCCAGGTGACCCGTCGCCGCCTCGTTCTAGCTACCTCCATCCACTTCCGTGTTGTAGAACTCCTCCATCTGCTTTTGCCATCTATAGGAACATGCCAAGACGTCACTGTTGTCACAATTCCTCCACCGAGTCTCGTCGTCTCCACTTCCTCCGCTCATCCACCTCCTTTGGCCAAAGAAGAAGGGCATGAGTATGCCATATCAGCGGAATATGTACATGTGGACGCCACGTCATGAAAAACCGGAGTGGTTTAGGGCGAGGGGGTGATTTGCTCCGGTTTTAATAATTGGGGGGGAGAGTTGTAAAGTGAACGGTTTTATAGTTGAAGGTGTTTTTTAGACTCAAGCTATAGTTCAAAGGTGTAAAGTAGATTTATTCCTTAATTCTTTGATTAAAAGTTTCAAACGATGATATCTTCTAAATTGGGTATCCAATTAACAATATGTTTAAACCACCGTATTTCTTGTGATGAGATCAACAAATCAAGATCTATGTTGACTATAATTTGGCGCTTCAAATATTAGATACCATGTGGGGCCCGCGTGTCATGGTCACAATGCAGGAAATTTTGGCTATTTATTTGGCTTGAAACCAAACGCGAGCATAGCTATTTTGCCAAATATTTGGTAACTCCCATGGTTACAATCCAAACACCTCAGCGTTACCAAAGTTTTGGTCATACCCTGGTTTTAGCAGCGACAAATTTTGGTAGGAATTGGTATGAATTGCATATGTTGTGAACCAAATAGAACAGCCCCTCGGGATTAGAAAGCGTAAGCCGAGCTGCTAAGGGTGCGTTTGGTTCGTTGAATGGAGTGGTCTTGAACCATCCGGTACGGGAAATGAGCTCGTTCAGGTGTTTGGTTGGTTGAATGGAACTAAACCATTCGGGATGAGATGGTTCAAGAAATAGGAATATTTCATATTCATGTTGTATCATCCCGTTCGAGAAAAAAATCCCGAACCACACCGTTCACTCGAATTCCAAGGCGCTTGGTGACGTGGCGGCTGATTTACGAGTTTCAAATGACCATATTTCCTAAACCGAATATCCGATTTTCAATCCGATTGAACCATTGTGTTCCTTGTCATTTAATCAACAAAACAAGACAACTCTTGGCATATTTTAGTGCAAAAAATATCATACGGGTCCCACGTGTCATAACATCCTAAAGTTTAGTGCAATCGAAGTACAACCTCATTCATCAAACCAAACACCATCCAGGACCATCCTATCCTATCAACCAAACAAAATCATGTATCATCCTATCCCACCAACCAAACACCATACTTGTATCATCTCATCTAGGACGATCTCATCATACCTGTACCATCTCATCCCATTTAACCTCATCTCATCAACCAAACGCACCCTAAGTTTCAAATTGGAAAGCGTAAGCTGAGCCCGGCCCTAAACTTGCGATTAGACCGGCCCATACAGGCCTTGCGGCCTTTGCCACGGATTGGGGCCGCGGGCCACCGCGAGCATAGCTATTTTGCCAAATATTTGGTAACTCCCATGGTTGCAATCCAAACACCTCAGCGTTACCAAAGTTTTGGTCATACCTTGGTTTTAGCAGCGAAAATTTTTGGTAGGAATTGCATATGTTGTGAACCAAATAGAACAGCCCCTCGGGATTAGAAAGCGTAAGCCGAGCCGCTAAGGGTGCGTTTGGTTCGTTGAATGGAGTGGTCCTGAACCATCCGGTACAGGAAATGAGCTCGTTCAGGTGTTTGGTTGGTTAAATAGAACTAAACCATTTGGGATGAGATGGTTCAAGAAATAGGAATATTTTATGTTTGTGCTGTATCATCCCATTCAAGAAAAAATCCCGAACCACACCGTTCACTCGAATTCCAAGGCGCTTGGTGACGTGGCGACTTGATTTACGAGTTTTAAATGACCATATCTCCTAAATCGAGTATCCGATTTGCGATCCGATTGAACCGTTGTGTTCCTTGTCATTTAATCAACAAAACAAGACAACTCTTGGTATATTTTAGTGTAAAAAATATCATACGGGTCCCACGTGTCATAACATCCCAAAGTTTAGTGCAATCCAAATACAACCTCATTCATCAAACCAAACACCATCTAGGACCATCATATCCTACCAACCAAACAAAATCATGTATCATCCTATCCCACCAACCAAACACTATACTTGTATCATCTCATCCAGGACGATCTCATCCTACCTGTACCATCCCATCCTATTCAATCTCATCCCATCAACCAAACGCACCCTATGTTTCAAATTGGAAAGCGTAAGCTGAGCCCGGCCCTAAACTTATTAGACCGGCCCATCCAGGCTTTGCGGCCTTTGCCATTTTTTAGTCCTAACTTGAACCGCTTTCAGGGCACAGATTGGGGCCGCGGGCCTCCGCCGTCTTTACCTTGGCAATGGCCGGTGTGAAGGATGCAAATAATGCGATCGACTGCAACGACGCCGGTCGCCGGGGACGGCTAGCTTGCACTGGAGCAGCAATATGAACTATCTGTTTGCAGCAAATTAACACCCAATCCACGAGCTTGCGCTCCAGGAGATCAAGCAATTTCTGCCACGATTTTCATAACACATCTTCCACGCATACGAAGATTTCTCATGGCACTACTACATCTGCAATACCAAACTAGACAGACTCTGTTACAGTTACAGCCTTACAGGCAAGTGGTACGCAGTATCAACCAATTGACAAGCTAACTGAGCACAGCTGCATCACATGAACTCGCTCATCATGGTGAGCACCTGCGCCATCCTGGGCCTCTCCTCCGGCACCTCGGCGGTGCACAGCATGCCGATCTTGACCAGCCCCATTGTCTCCTCCCCCTCGCGCTCTTCCTCGCCGCCGTCCGCGGCCTTGTCGGTCACCACCTCCAGGAGCACCATCCCGAAGCTGTATACGTCGGACTCCTGCGTCGCGCGCGCGCTCGAGCCCGACGCCAGCTCCGGCGCCGCGTACCCGTGCCAACCGCCGCTCGACGCTGACGCCGCCGGAGTCGCCGCGCCGCTGCGGCTCGACGCCGCCGCCGCGCGGTCCAGAAACAGCTCGGGCGGGCACCGTTGCTGCGGGATGGACTGCTGGATATTGGTGGCGTAGCGCATGAGCCCGCACTCGGAGACGCACGCGCCGCCGTGCTCGTCCAGGAGGATGTTCGACGGCTTCACGTTCGCGTGGACAAGCACCGGCCGCACCGGGAACGTGTGGATGTAGTTGAGGCCCTGCGCCGAGCCGAACAGGATGCTCTTCCTCGTCGCCCAGTCCAAGCTTCTCATGCCTCCTCCACCTGCTGCAACAACCAATCAAGATTCAAGAACACTTTGCATCAATGGGCAATGCATTTGGAAAGAACAAATTGCTGTAGTTGACGATGGATTTGTGCACGCAACGCACCATTGCCTTGCAGAAGGGACTGGAGGCTCCCGTTGGGGAGGTAGTCATAGACGAGCAGCCGCTCCCCATTGGAGTTGCAGTATCCCCTGAGGCTGACGACGTGCCGGTGCCGGAGCCTGCCGACGAGCCGCATGTGGCGGTCGAAGGCCTTGATCCGGCCGGGGAACTGCAGCGCGCTCAGCCGCTTCACGGCCACCACGATGCCGTCCTCGAGGACCGCTTTGTACGTGCTCCCAGACACGCCCTTGCCGAGCACCTCGGCCGAGGCCTTGAGGAGGCTCTCCAGCCGCAGCTCCTCGCCGCCTTCGAAGCACACGAGCCCACCGCTCTTCCGGCACTTCTCTTCTCCATTCCTGATCTTGTCTTCGTCCTCAAAACAAAGAGCTGCATTGGAAGCATCCTTTGGGGACCGTAGCTTTCTTCTCATGTAGATAAACATGGCTACAGAGATAGCTAACGAGACTGTAATGAGCACCGCATTGCCAATGCCAGTGGCCACGAGTGCAGTCAGGCTAAGCTTACTGAGTCTTCCATTACTAGAAGAATTCAGACTAGTACTAGTGTTTGTTGCTGCACTAGGAGATTGAGTGATACTAGTGGTACCATTTGATGTGCTATCTTCTAATGCATTATAAGCGTGAACACATCTTGGAAGAGGCTGGCCACAGAGAGCAAGATTGCCGCCGAAAGACGAGCTCGGGAACCTGGACAGAGCGCTGGAGATTTCTCCATCCAGATTGTTTCTCGACACATTGAAGCTACGAAGCATCGGAACGCGCAACGCTTGCAAGCCACCATGGAAGTTGTTGTGCTCTGCCCTCAGAGTGACCAGAGAAGGCAGTGAGAGACTGAGGCTTCCGCTGAGATTGTTGTGGGAGACCAGCAGCTGCCTCAAGCTTGGGCTCGTGGAGTTGTCCAGGAGAGGGAGAGGGCCAGACAGGGAGTTCCTCCTAATGGTGAGCACCCTGATCTGGGTGAGCCCCAGGAGAGGAGCCACACTGCCTACCAGTGACGCATTGTCCAGGAAGACCCCCACCACCCTCCCCCTGTAGCACCTGACCCCAATCCATGAGCCAGAGCATGGGTTGGGGCCAACCCAGGTCAACATGGCAGTGGTATTTGGGTTGTAGGCCTTGAAGGAGAGAAGGGAAGGGAGGTCTTGGTGGCCACCATTGGCAACTTCTCCGTGCACAAACCATGCGGATAGGTAGAAGAGGAGGAGGAGGAACAGGAGCGAGCAACGGTGGAAATGAGCCATTTTTGCTGTTGTTTTCGGCGTGTGTTTGACTGAGTGGTCGTTTTGAGTTTTATAGCAGAAGATAAGAAATACTGCGCGGGGAAATTAAGTATAAATTTTCGAAAGGCGCACGATTAGAAACGTAGAGCAACGACAAGCAGAGGCATCCAAAAGGCAAAGCTAGAGAGTAGAGCAGTGTGTGTGTGTGTTGAGGAGGGTGAAAAGTGGGAGGCATGGCGGACAGGAGGAGGGGTACAAGCAGATGAGGTGAAGAGAAAGCAAACAAGGAGGCTTTTCTCCCTTGGGCAGGGGGAATTTGGACGTATTTGGAGAGGCCAATGCGTGACTGCACGTATCCGTGAACCGTGATGGTCTCCAAGAGACGGGAGATACTGTACGTTCTACTTTATGGAAATGAACAAAAGGAAGGGAAAGGGCTCTTGGTTCCATAGTTCGTGGATTATTGGTTTCACAGGTTGTTGTCGAGAATACCGAGAGAGAGCTGTCTTCAGGCAGTCAAGATTCCATCTTTCCGTTGTTTTGGCTTCACCTCACCGTGAGCTGGCTTTCAGGTTTCAGGGCGCTTTGCGCTGGTTCGTTCATGCAGCGAACCTGTGCCTGATCATGCAAAATTAGCCAGGCCTGGGCATTTTTTCGGATGCTCTGTCACAGGATCCGACCCAAGCCAACAAAGCGTTTCAAGGCCTTTTCTTCACCGGCCCAATGCTGCTCTGTGCCGTGTAGCAGCACCAGAGCCCGCCTCGAAGGCATAACCTTGGCACCCTGCCATTGCCCATTGGTGTCATGCGTGCATGGCCAGTACGTGGAATACAAATGAGTACACGACCATGCATATATACTTGCATGCCAATCAGGAACGGATCTAGAAGAAAAACAATCGGATGTCTCTCATATATATCATCACATGTATATAAAGTTGTTAAGCTTATGTTACGGGGTGCATATCTATGTATACATAGACTTTAATAAAGCAAAATAAAATCAGGCCCGGTGTACTGTGCATCCCTAAGCCTTGCTTGGATCCGTCCATGCCAATGCCACATGCTTGGGCAGGCTGGCAGGCACAGGTATAGGGATGGCAATAGGGCTATTGCCTGTAGGGAATGCCCTCTCTTCCTCACTTCATGTTTAGCTATTGGGATTGTCGGTGTTTTAGAACCGAACTTACGTAAAGATTGTTTGATTCGGGGGGTCTCCTAGAATAGAATCATGCAGAGAGATTGACACGGGAATTTTTATACAGGTTCGGGCCTTCTCCGGAGAGAATAACAACCCTACTCCTGTGTGCGTATGGTATTGAGTGTATACTGAACAATCAGGAGAAAAACTAAGACTATTACAGATAGTGCTTGTATTCGATGGCTCGATCCTCGATCCCCATTCCTTTCTCTAGTTGCCGCCTTTTATAGTACGTGAAGGCGGAAGTTATCTCGAGTAAAGCGGCGCCTCATTACCTCTCAGAAGCGCATGTTGGTAGTAATTACCGGTGTATTAATTCCTCCACGTCGCTCAACATGACTATATACCGTAGATAATGGGTATTACGTGCCATTATTACGTAGAATAACAACAGATGATGATCGTTTGAATCCTTAATCAATAAGACCCACTTGTCTGCAGTGTTCATTTGATTATAAGGTGGTCGTGGTTGACCTAGTCGTAGAGGAATCTACGATTATGAGGTAGTCGTAGCAAGACTTACGACTATGGGATAGTCGTAGCATAACTTACGACTATGGGGGTGGTCGAGAAGAACTTACGACCATCCATTTGGTTCTTCCTTCATAACATTAAGGGTACACTCGGGGTTCACATGACGCCATATTTACCTATAATAAAAATTATAGATAAAAGGTAAAATGAGGATTATTATATCTCGCCATCTAGCCCTGACTTCAAGTGAAAGCAACTTACTTGGTAAAGGGTTCTAGATGGTCTTACGATCATGAGAGGATCGAGAAAATAATCGAAGGAAAAACTCTTCGATTGTGTACTACTTTGACCGAAATGTGCTTGGTCAAGAAAATTGCTTACGACTATCAAGTGGTCGTAAAAGCATTTCTACGATCACAAGGTGGTCGAGTATAGTGATCGGAAGAAGGAACTTTCCGATTATCATTTCCTTTAGTTGAAAAGATCTAACCAAGGAAGTAATTTCGCTTGAGATGTAAACGCAAACCTGAATTTCTAAGCGGACACACTGGGAATCTCAACCGACGCTGCTAGCCTATCTGTTGAAGCGGTTCCCGAGACGGTGGCGACCCTTTGAATGTCACGCCTCGGCTCAAGGTACGCGGTTATATATACTCACCGAGGGTAAAACCTAAGATCTTACTTTTCCCCAAATTGCTCCTCGCCGTTCTTCAAGCTCTTGCCTTCTCGCCGAAGTCGTTCTTGCCTTCTCGCCGCCACTCCAATTGTGCCCTCTTTTTCGACCCAAAATTTCTGCTTCCAGAGAGATGGCCAGAAAGTTTCGATTGGGAAGAGTCGGAGATGGATGCGCGAAGATTCAAGCCCTAGTTGTCGCCGGAAGATTCCAGAGAAGACTCTTGTGAAATGGCTTCCATTTGGGCAAGATTGGCCGTCAGGAGAATGGGCAAATTCCGCCTTCCGTGCTTATTGTGAGTGTGGCCTTCAACGCTCTGCTCACCCCTTTCTCACCGTTGTGCTCGAAAGCATTTTGGGGTGGAGTTAGTGAACCTTGGTCCTAACTCTATCACCATGCCGGCGTTTGCCAGATATTTGTGCGAGGCGACTGGGAATTCCATGACCTTGAGCTTTTCCAATATTTCTATGGAATGTCTCGGCAAGCGGGATTCTTTGAAGTTGTGGTCTAAAACTCCATGACGGGAAGTCGAGGGAGTATATTCAGAGTTTCACTCGGTCTTCGTGGGTCGGATGGAGGAAGAGGTGGTTTTACCGAAAGTCACCTCGGTAAGATCTCTCTTTTCGTGGGAAAGGTGGCTGAAAAGCAATCTTCATGGGATTCGACTCGAAGATATCACCGGATTGCCCTTATGTTCAAGCTATCAAGGACTTGAAGAAGGAAGGGTCGACGGATGGCATGTGGTGAAAGATTTCATCACACACTAATTAGTCCTTTGAAGAAACGAGCATCCCTATGTGGAGATACTGGGGCTATGAGACCCAACCAGGACTACAACGAGGGTAAGTGAATTTTCGACTTAGCTCTCGGTTTGGTCTTTCGCAAAGTTGTTTAAAAGATGCCTTTATCTGCTTGAGCAGATCTTTCACCGGCGGAGATTGACGTTAGAGTCAAACTTCGTTTGTGAAGTCTCCGCCACTTAGTGTGGCGGTTCCTAAAATCCTTGCGGTCGATCCACAGAGGAAAGGATGGTTCGCCTAAAGGTAATCAAGAGTTGATTTTATCTTTAAGACTTTATAGTCGTAGAAAGAACTTACGACTAGAGAAATGTTGTAGAAAAACTTACAACTTAGTCGTGACCGTAGGAAATCTTACTCGAGGAAAGGTCGAGAAAAACTTACGATTTGATATTGGTCGAGAAAATCTTACGACCGATTAGTAATTCTTCTCTTCTGCTTTTGCTTTACTGAAAGTAGGCATGGAAAATCGTCGGGATGATGAAGAAGTCATCTCGATAACCATCGGTGCGGGGTTGACAAAGGACAAAGGCTCGGCTCCTTCGCCCAAGAGACGCCGACTTTTAAGGGGTGACGACAAAGGAGGGGTGAGCTCGAGTTCTAGTCCTTCGACCGGATCCTCTGCAAAGCTTGTGGCGCATATAGCAAGAATCAAGCCGAGGCTAAAATAATTTGAAGTGGAGGAGGTCAAGTAGTGAACCTCTAAAGCGCAAACCTCGCAAGGCCAAGGTACCCTTATATTATGATAAAAAAATCTTTCGCAGTTTACGCCTCCCCGGTTTTATTAAGCACTTGGAAAAGGAGAACTGGAAGGATTTTATGTCTTTGTGAAGGATAATACCGCTCGAAGAGAGCCTATGGTGATGACAATGTCGCTCTTGGAGTGGTCGAGACCGATCTCGCCATCGAGAAAGTCGAAGACCGAGAGATGGTCCTGTTCAAAATCCACGACTGACGTGGTCGTGGCTAAGCCCATTCTTCAACTCGAACTTCACCGAAGTGGTCGAGAGAAGAAGAAATCTTCCGCTGGGAAAGTGACTCCCAAATTCTGTTTAGGTCCAAGGTGCAGAGGTATGTGAAATATACTAAAGTGTAAGAACAGAATTTACCTTTTTCCTTTTCACAACCTGAATTGCTTTCCTTTTCTTTGTTTTTAGTCCGACTCCTTCAAACCGAGAATGCTTCCGTTGAGAAGCCTATTGCTACCTCTCCATTCTTTGGAGAGACAACAAGGAAGTGGTCGAGGATCATCCTCGGCCGGTGGTAGAGGAAGTCGTGGCGCTGAAGTGGTTACGACAACCAATGAGGTACTGTTGTACCCGAAGAAGTAGCGGCTACAACCTCTCAAGTAGCGGCGGTGACCACAAAGATGGTCGTGGAGACTCCAAGAAGAATGCGACCACCGAGATGGTCGTGAAAGCTCCAAAGAAATTTGTGACTCATCGAGGTGGTCGCCACGACCACCGAGATGGTCGATGGATAGAACAGAGGCAGCTCTGAAGCCTCTGGTCAAGATGGTGGCGGTTACGCCCACCGTCTTGGGAAAGGAGATCGTTGCGAGACGTTCCTCCGGCACCCAAAGAGAAACCGGTTACGTAATCGGAAGAAGAAGAGTATTTCAACCTGCTACCGACTTCTTTGGGCCTACTTCCATCGAGGGTCTTCGCTTTCAAATCTCGCGATCGAAGTCCCCATCCCAACGATATTCCCAATAGAGGGATACCTTTGATAATGAACGCCTTGAGAAGGTTTGGTGGGACCAAGTCACGAGGGTAGACAAGTCAAGATCCTGAGTCTGGTTTACTCGATGTTTGCTCGATCAACTATGAATGTAAGTACTTAATCGTACATATATATACAGTATAATCTTCTCTTGTTTCTCATTGTCTTTTCATCTTGCGAGAAAGCCATAGAGCAAAATTTGTTGTCGGTGAATATCATCGACAACTTCTAGAGTCGCGACAGAAAGAGGAACTCGCAAAAGCAGAGAGGTGGTAAGTCATCGCTATTCATAGTCACCTTGGATTTGACTACTTATATAGTGCTTACGGATTTGTCATGGAAAAACTCACGACTAGGTAATGGTCGAAAAGACTTATGACCGGTGGCTTTGTCGAGAAGAACTTACGACTAGGTTAATGGTTGTAGAAGAACTTACAATCGATTGACCCATGCTCATGTCCATTGTTATCCTTTGCGGGTTAAGCAAAGGACGCTAAGATCTTAGCCGACTCGCCGATTATGAAAAAGAGGAGTCGAAAAAGTTTAGGAAGAGGTATTAGACCTCAGGAAAAAGCTTAAAGAAGCTAACTCGCAACCATGAAGTCGCAGGAAAAATTAAACAAGAAGTCTTGAACTTAAGCTGCTTATATCTTTGATCTTTACCTAACTCTTGCTTCTTTTCGGAAAAAAGAAGACGAGGCGAAAAAGCTCTAGAATGAAGTTAGAGAAAACTTGATTATTCACGAGCTTACTCGTATGTCCAAAAATAAAGATCAAAACCTTGAGACGTTGGGAACTCGAATATCAAGTAAGTAATTATTTACCGCAGTCCTTTACGAGTTATTTCCTTTTCTCACTTCCACTTCCTTTCTAGCAATGGACGTTAAATTGAGAGAACTTGAGATCGAAATCGCGGATAAAGCCGTGATTTATAACGCACCGCCCTTATTGCAAAGAAGAATGTAGAGGATATTGTATCATGGGAGAAAAAGTATGCCGAGACCGTTGCTTCCCATAATGAAGAGGTCAAGAAGTTGGATTCTCAACTAGTGGGTAAGAAATTCTTTTACCCGTGATTATTTTTTTTTTTTTCCTCTAGGAGTTTATTTTTGTTTGACCAATCTTATTTCTTGAGCAAGTGGTCGAAAACAAAAAGCTCATGAGGCTTCAACTTGTACCCAACAGAGATGGAAGCAATGAAGATTAAACTTCAAGGAAACATCACGCCTGAACAATGTGCTTGGTGAGCTACATAGTGAGGAAAGACTCCTCAAGATGATACAATATTTGCTCACACAAGTACCATTGGGGATCAAGTCGATTTTGCAAGATCTTGTGACCACTCAAGGCCAACCAAGTGAATCGATAAAGGAGGCGGTCGAAGCTGCGATAAGTTATGCATTAGCAAAACTTAAAGCTCATGACCCCAACCTTAATGTGCAACCACTGGCCGACTTCAACCGCTTCTGAAGCGTAAGGAAGACGTCGATGGAGGAGATGCAATCGTTGGTAGGAAAGTTTCAGAGGAGATGCAAGTTGGGCTCTCCCTCTTGAGTAGTCTGTAATGAACTTGTGAAAAACAGTCTTTTGTTGATGTAATCCATCTTGTTCCTCGCAAATCATCTTGTCGAGTAGTTAGTAACTCAAAAGATAATTAACTAATTTAAAGACTAAGAAATGAAGTCAAATGTAATGACTTTATCCTAGCCCCGACTATTTGCTTAGTTTGTGAAAACTAAGTAAATAGTTTTGTCTCTACAAATCATCTTGTCGAGTAGTTAGTAACTCAAAAGATAATTAACGAAATAAAGACTAAGAATTGAAATCAAATTATCCTAGCCCCCGACTATTTGCTGAGTTTGTTTAGACAAACTAAGTAAATAGTCTGTAGAAAGGGTTTCTGAAAACAGAGAGGTTTGTTTAACTTGTAGTTTTTGGGTCTCAATTGTCATGCACTGGTCGAAAGGGTGGTAACGAGTTGACACTAGGAAGTTCCTTCTAGTGGGCAGGACCACGTGCAGAGAGGAGAGGCTTCGACTAGGTAATGTTAACATCTCCGACTAGTTTAATCAAATCGAGAACGGCAACTTGAGTTAAGCAAACGTCTAGAGGACTTTAAAATATTTACTCGTCCTTCTCCGGTGGACTCGATAAGTCATCTGGTAGCAAGAGTAGGAAAGCGAACAAAGCTAGAAGCTCCTTCCGAGCAGGGTGACCACGCAGAGAGAGGAGAGGCTTCGACTAGATGTGTCTCTTCCTCCCACCAGTTGAGATGAAACGAGTACACCCAAGACTAAGTTAAGCAAATCGAGAAAGTGCGCTCTTCTTAGAGTATTTTTCAAATTAACTGAATAAATAAACTAAGGTGAAAAGAGTTGGCCTTCAAAAATATTTTGACTAAATAAAACCCGAGTTCTTTGTGTTGGCCATAAAAGCGAGTAACAAGTCGACACTAGGAAACTCCTTCTAGTGGGCAGGACCACATGCAGAGAGGAGAGGCTTCGACTAGGTGATGTTATCTGCCTTCTGACCAGTGTAAAGAAAACTGGGTGTTTGAAACATAGTCGAAAAATAATGAAAGCACTACTCAAAAGTAAGACAATAGAGATAGAAAAAACCTGATTCTTTATTGTCTGAATGGCTGGTTACACATAGAACTTGCGTAACTGGTCAATGTTCCAAGAATTCGAGAGAACCTGGCCGTCTTCCATTGCCAATCGTCATGCAGACCCTAGACGAGTAACCCGACCTTTGTGTAAGGACCTTCCCACTTGGGAGAAAGTTTGTTCGATTAGACTTGGATTGGCAAAGCCTCAATACCAAGTCACCTCAAAGAAGGTCTGCGAGGTTTAACCTTACGATCGTAGTATCTTCGCAGGCTTGTTGGTAGATTGCCGAACTAATTAGGGCTGGTTTCTCCTTTCTTCAAGTAGATTAATATCATCTGCTCGAATTTGTTCTGGTTGGAGTCCGTGAATGTTTCGACTCGTGTTGACCGTATCTTTAGTTAGGAGGAAGCATAGCTTCAAAGACCAAGACTAAAAAGAAAGGTGTTTCTCCCAGAGTCTGATGGTAGTTGTACGAATCGCCCATATCTGAGGGTAATTCTTGTACCCAAGCCCCGAGCGTTTGATGAGTGGTCAAGACTCGAGTTTTAATTCCTCTCATTATTTGGCCGTTTGCACGTTCGATTGCCCCATTACTCGGGGATGGGCCACGAAGCATAACATAACTTGGTACCCAACTCGTCATAAAATTCACGAAATTTTGCGCTCAAAATTACTTACCATTATCTCGTAATTATTCGACTTGGTACTCCAAATCGAGTAATTACGCATCTCATCATAAACCGTTTTCTTTGCTTAGTTGTTATCGATCCGAGTTGGCTTCAATCCATTTTGTGAGCGTATCAATAGCCACAAAAGGAACTCGAAACCTCCCGGAGCTTTAGGAAGCGGTCCCGAGGATATCAAGACCCAGGTTGCAAAAGGCCAAGATAGAGGTATTGTTTGTAATGCCCGAGTGGTTGGTGTATTTGCTCGCTATGAAACCGCATGGACACACTTTTAACCAACTCTTTAGCATCGTATAGGGTCATTGGCAAGAAAACCTTGTCGAAAAGCCTTGCCGACCAACGCTCAGAGGAAGCATGATTTCCACAAATGCCACCATGTATGTCGTGAAGGAGTGTTAATCCTTCGCTCTGCGGAATGCATCGCATGAGCACCCCTTGAGTACCTCGTTTATAGAGAACTCCTTCGACCAAAGTATACATTTTGGCTTTTCGGGATAAGCGATCTGCCTCAAGATCGTCTTCGGGTACAGAACCCTTCTGAAGATAATCATAGATGGGCGCCATCCATGTATCCTCGTATTCTAGAGAGGCTGTCTCAATAGGAGGTGTCTCTGGCTCTTCGACCAGAGAAGGCTTCTGGAGTTGTTTCAAGAAGACTCCTTTTGGTACTTCAGATCTGGAAGAAGCAATTCGAGCAAGCTTGTCTGCGAGGAAATTATCCTTTCGAGGGATGAATTGTGCCTCGAAACCTAAAAAATGCTTTTCTAGCTTACGTACTTCCGATAAGTACCGAGACATTGTCGGGTTAGAGCACTGGTACTCTTTACCGACTTGATTCACGACTAGTTGAGAGTCTCCTCTCACGAGTAGTCGGCGAATCGAGCGCTTCATTGCTTTCAGATACCGACTAGCAAACCTTCAGATTCGCCACATTATTAGTGGTGCGAAAGTTTAATTGTATGGCATACTTTAAGGTCTCTCCGGTAGGAGATACCAGACCACCTGACCCGAGCCACTTAAAGTAAGCGACCCGTCAAAGTACATCGCCCATCGGTCGTGGGAATCAGATCGGGATCTGAGCGAGTTCAGATTTGTCCATTCGGCGACAAAGTCCGCCAAGATCTCGATTTAACGGCCGTTCGGGACACGAAATGGATGTCGAACTCCCCAAGTTCGACCGACCATTTTGCCATGCGCCCCATTGTTTCCCTATTCGGAGGATCGCTCCCAAGGGAAACTCGGGCAAGACTGACTAGTTTGTGCGCTGAAAATAATGCCGCAGCCTCGAAGACATGAGGAGGGCATCTGAAGCTTTTGGACCCGAGGGTAACGCTCCTTAGGTCCGTGTAAAACTTCACTTACGTAGTAAACCGGTCGTTGTACATTTTCACGTTCTACAACCAAGATCTTACCGTTCGCCTGCGTGGCGTGGCGACTAGGTAAACCAAGAGCGTTTCTTACGGCCTCGAGAGACCCGAATAGGAGCACTCAGAAGGTACCTCTTGACATCCTCAAAGGCGGCGTTTGCCTCTTTCGACCACTCAAAACTTTCGTGTCTCCTTAGAAGTTTAAAGAAAGGTAGTCCCTTTTCTCCCGATCGTGCGATGAAACGACTTAGAGCCGCCATGCACCCAAAGTGAGTTTCGGACTTCTTTCCGTGTAGTTGGAGGCACATTTGTAAAATGGCTTTTATCTTTTGATTCGCTTCAATTCCTCGTATAGATACTAGGAATCCAAGCAATTTCTGAAGAGATTCCAAACACACACTTCTCGTGATTAAGTTTTAAGCGATGTTTTACGAGATTGTCGAATGTTTCTTGTAGGTCGGTAATATGATTAAGTTTCTTGATGCTTTTGACAACTAAGTCATCAACATAGGCTTCTAGATTTCGGCCTAATTGAGATGAAAAAGTTACTGCATCAAGCGTTGAAAAGAAGCGTAGGCATTTTTAGACCAAATGGCATTTTGACATAGCAAAATATACCAAATGGTGTAATAAATGCGGTCTTTTCTTCATCGTCTAGACACATATTAATCTGTGATATCCGAATATGCATCTAAAAACTTAACATTTCACAACCCGCAGAGAGTCAACCAACCGATCGTCACGAGGTAAAGGAAAATCGTCTTTTGGACAAGCTCTATTAAGATCAAGAAAGTTCACGCACATACGCCATTTGCCGTTTGACTTTCTAACCATTACAGGTTAGCCAACCATTCGGATGGTTGACCTCTTATAAAGCCCGCTTTAAGTAGCTTATCCATTCGATTTAATAGCATCTCGCCGATCAGGGCAAATCTCCGCAATTTTTGTTTTACGGTACTTTGTCGGCCGTAAGGCTAGCTCGTGCTCGATCATCTCCCCGGGACTCGGGCATGTCGGATGCTTGCCACGCGAATACATCTGTGTTAGCTCGGAGGAAGGTGATGAGGCGTCTTCCTATTTGGGGTCGGAAGTATCCCGTGCTGAGCGATCTTCGAGGGCTCCCTGCGTCGAGAGGAACCTCTTTGACTTTGTCGTTCGGCTTTGGTGCGACTTTTAGGCTTCGACTTGCTAGTCGAAGGTGACTTTCTTCTCGAGTTGGTATTTGTCCTACAATCTCAAGGGATCGGCGATCGCGGTATCGCCATCTTTTTGTCACAATGGATTGTAATTACTCCTTTGGGACTGGCATCTTAATACATTGATATCCATAATGAGTAGCCATTAGGAATTTTGCCAAAGTTGGTCGTCCGAGTATGGCGTTATATGCCATATCGAAATCGACCACATCAAAGGAGATTTTCTCGTCACGAAATTACTTGGTGAACCAAATGTTAAAGGAAGAGAAACTTGACCAATTGGTTTGGCGAAGATCCCAAGACAATCCCATGGAAAGAGTATCGCATCGGTCTTACTTTGGTCCCGGTACTTGCATGTCATCCGGGGCACTCAGAATAAAATATTTAACGAGCTTCCACCATCAACCAAAACTCGATTGACCCGACAATTGTTGATGGTGGGTTCGACCACGATTGGGTATCGACTGTCGAGTCGAAGGATCGGCGATCACCCTTCTCGAAAGAAATGGTGACTTCCGACCACTTGATAATTTATTGACGAGAGGGGATCTATGGAGTTTACCTCGCGTTCGTGACCTTGAGTTGTCGCTTTGATTTATATGCCGATGATCCCGTAGATGTGTTCAATGGTGTGTTGCGGATCCCGAGCAGCATCTCCTCTTCGTCATCTCAAGATTTATGACCACTTGGTTTGACCTACCGCCGAGGGTGGGAAGTGGTCCTTGTCGCTGTAGTAGTCTTCAAGCTTTCGTTGGAAGACCGGCGATAGCTGAAGGTCATGCCCTTTCTTTTTATGGAAAGGACACCACCTAGGCTTATCATTTTTCCGATCGGTATGCTTACCTTTGCCTCTGCTCGGAGTGTGGCTGGATGTGCGTGGCTCTTTATCATTCATGACCAATACCTCCTTGGAACCGCTGGGTTTTGACCCTTCATCTTATTCTTGGACTTTTTGCTTTCTTATCCTTCTTCTTACCAACTTCGCTGGCTCTCGAGATGGATTGTCTTCACGATCGATTGTGTTGTTCCACTCGACCGCCTCGGAGGCGAGAGCATATCGATTGGCCATTTCAAGAGTTCGCGATGTAAGTAGGAGGATTTAAAGCAATATCCTCTGTTATCCTTCTACTACGGACTCGCTGAAAGCCCCGATAGCAGATGAATCGAAACTTCGGAATTGAGTTACGAACGATCAAGCGCTTGATGGCTGGCGCAATGTCTCGTTGTCGCTCGTCTCATCCGGTGCAAGTCGTCCTCCTTTCGTAGGCGATTGTATGTGCCTTGAAATTTGCCGAGAGAAGATCGCAGAGATGTTACTAAGAATAGATCGACTCGAGTGGTTGGTTTAGTAACCACGATCGAGCGAATCCTTCGAGCACGCTTGGAAGGTAATTTGCCATCACATGCTCTCCTCCTCCCGCCGCTTTCGAGCAATTGTTAGTAAATTTGAAGGAATTCGATGGGATTTTGGGAACCATCAAATTTCTCCATGTTCACCGGTCGAAAACGAGGTGGCAATAACGGCTCGGAGATCGGCGAGAATGCCCGACATCCAAGAATGACTTCTTGACGCCTTTGCGTAAAAGAAGGGTTGATATCATCGTGGTCGTACTCGATGATACCCAAGAATGAGTTGACCCGACATAATAGGTCTCGGTCCCACGAGGGAATACTCCTCGTAGTTTATCTCTTATTGCAGATTTCCATGTCGGAGTGGTGAACGATCACCTTCCGAGGAGCTTGTTGATCATCGGTCATTTGGAAGACATTTCTTGAGTAGGAGATCGACACGACTTGTATTATACCGATTTCTACGCGGTGATATGTTGGATTGGTAGTAGCAGAAGAAGTCGTATGGGTACGACTACTTGAATGATGTCGACGAGGAGCTTCGGCTTTTTCATTGTACTCAAGCCTTTGTGCGATCTCTTCAAATGAAGAGGTCGTAACTGGCGTTCGGGCTAGCTCTTGAGTTGGATTCTCGAGAAAATCATTGATGTCTTTGGAGCTCTTGAGCTTCCTCGATTGATATTGAATACGCCCAGCAAATTCTTACGAGCTTCAATCTTCTTCCTTGAATTGCCTCAAGATTTTTCATGTTAGACTCTTGAGATTGCCTCAATGAAGCGAGAATGTCGAGGATTTCCTGGCGCTCATGAAGGCGTTGGTCGTGTCGCCAGATGGTGGTGTCCGCCATTGCCACGAGGGGGATGTGTGACCTTCGGGAAGGGTCTCCATCTCGGTCTCTAGAAGAGTGATCTTGATCGAGGAAGGACGAAGACCTCCCGCTGATGATTCTCACTTGCGCCGAGGCCTCTCCACTTGAGGAGTCGCCGAGAGACACCATCTGGCGACTTGGAGTAATCCTCCAAGTAGGGAAGTCCGGTTATAACTGTCTCCGTCGGCAGTGTGACCTGCGGAGAGATGGTCGAATTTGCGGGAAAAACATGCTTGATCCCGCCTCTCTGGCGTTATCCAGAGAGAGAGAATCACCAGATCTTGGGTGAAGTCCTGCAGGTGTGGCTTCTAGAGCTTGCCTCACCAAGTCGGACCGCCTTAGGGAACTTGGACACTTCGAGAAAAACTCTCGTCGTGTCGTGAGTCCACTGGTGTGGTCCTGGTCAAATTGACCTTGCCCTTGAGAGGGTAGATTCCTCTCTTGGACGTCATGTTGTGGGGATAAGGATCCTCCTCAACTCCACCGGCGACATTGTCTCTCGGATCGTGGGAAGATCCCTGAGGCAACAATGCCATAGGATGAGTCATCACTTGGTTCAGAATCGATCCCAAGATCCATGTCGACGTCAGATAATCCGCCAAGTCGAACCAGTTCTCCTCGCTCCATTCTCCGCCATGAGTGCATGAGATTTGGAAAACAAAGAGAATGTTTGACAAGAAATTACCGAAGATCCCCACGGATTGGCGCCAACTGCCGGTGTTTTAGAACCGAACTTACGTAAAGATTGTTTGATTCGGGGTCTCCTAGAATAGAATCATGCAGAGAGATTGACACGGGAATTTTTATACAGGTTCGGGCCTTCTCCGGAGAGAATAACAACCCTACTTCTGTGTGCGTATGGTATTGAGTGTATACTGAACAATCAGGAGAAAAACTAAGACTATTACAGATAGTGCTTGTATTCCTGATGGCTCGATCCTCGATCCCCATTCCTTTCTCTAGTTGCCGCCTTTTATAGTACGTGAAGGAGCGGCAGTTACTCCAGGTAAAGCGGCGCCTCATTACCTCCTGTAACGGGCGCATGTTGGTAGTAATTACCGGTGTATTAATTCCTCCACGTCGCTCAAATGACTATATACCGTAGATAATGGGGTATTACGTGCCATTATTACAGAGAATAACAACAGATGATGATCGTTTGAATCCCTTAATCAATAAGACCCACTTGTCTGCAGTGTTCATTTGATTATAAGGTGGTCGTGGTGACCTAGTCGTAGAGGAATCTACGATTATGAGGTAGTCGTAGCAAGACTTACGACTATGGGATAGTCGTAGCATAACTTACGACTATGGGGGTGGTCGAGAAGAACTTACGACCATCCATTTGGTTCTTCCTTCATAACATTAAGGGTACACTCGGGGTTCACATGACGTCATATTTACCTATAATAAAAATTATAGATAAAAAGTAAAATGAGGATTATTATATCCTCGTCAGGGATGATGTTCATCCCCTCCACTTCCCTAACGAGAAATTAGTGGGAAACTGGGCCCTAAGAACCTAAATTCGAATAATGATGAGATAATTTCGTAACTTTATCACATGATACGTAGAAATACATAAATTTATTAACACGTGAAATGGTAAAATGATACTAAATGAGTAATATATTGTGGATTATACAAAAATATATTAGACATACGTACAAATCTACGTGTATACGAATGTTTGTCAGGGGTATAGCGAGGAGCAGGGATGGGAGGCATTCCGCCCCCATCCCCATGTAAGGTATCGAAGACAACATCTCTTCATACCTCTCCTAATAGAGAAATTCCCCAGGTGCTACCGGAGAGCTAGGCCATTGCCATTTGGCCATTTGCTAACTGCTTTACAGGGCGAACGCGACCCAGTGTAATTTGAGCTCTGTTCCAGTTCCAGTATCACACCAAGCACTGATGCACAAGAGCCAGTGGAGACACATATTTGGCTAGAATTCATGACTACTTGTATACGTATCGTGGGTAGTAAGGGTGCAAATGGGGCGGATAGTTTTTGACCATCCGAATGAATTCGGATTTGTATTCCAAGTATGAAACCGGATATCCGGAATTTTTCTTGGATTTCGGAGTCGGAGCCGGATAGTTTGTCTCAGATATGGGATCAAATTCGGAAGAGAGGTATTCGTCGAATTAGGAGCTATTCAGAAATTTTATCGGATAATATCTGATAAACTCTAGACTCATGAGTCATGCATTAGCCGATCAGCCCAATAGGCAAGCTCATGAGGTCGTGGTTCATGAGTACACGACTAGCCTCTCACTTGCCTAGAGTGGTCCGGAGAGAGATCGGCCCACGAGGTTTTTTTACTATTTAAATTGTGTTTTTATTTTTAGAAAATACAAGAAATCCAAATATGCCAGAAAAATACCAAATGAACTAAAAAAAATCCAAAAAATTTAGAAAATACTTTTGAACATAAGTAACTTAAATAAAATACTTTTGAATTTAATGGATGTTTGATTTATTCATATTAAATCATTTTCATTTAAGCTTTGTTAAATTCTAGAAAATCATGAAAATTTTATAAAACCTTATTTTAAATAAAAGATTTTGAAAAACTTGAAAATTGGGGCGCTACATACTTGCATTAATGTCCTTTGTATCCCTAACTTGTATTGCTGCCACTATGCCTTACTACTTGCTAGTTACTACTTTAACTAGCCGCTATGATAGTGTGATGTAGTCAATTTTGCTTGTTGAATTGCTAATGTAGTTGTATTTTGGGTATGTAGTACGGTTGATTGATCATTATATATGTGATGTATATGGTTTTTATTTTTGCACAATATTCGACTAAATATTCATGACCGAGACTATCTGCATTCGGCTCGACATATATTCGCTCCGTATTTATGACTAAGACAATCTGCGTTCGTATTCGCTTCCTCCATAGTCTATGTCCGACTACGATTTCAATAAAAAAATATGAGATATGATATAGAGTTAGCTATATTTGCTCTGATTGCATCCACATTCTTATCGCTTTGAACCCCGTGTACTGAATTACCGACGCAGAAATCGAAAGGTGCAGTGCTATACATTAATTAAACCACGACGTGACCCTTTTATAAGCACATGCACTCTGTGGTTCAATTGCACATTTGCACGGCACCACCTCCCCAAAAGCTGAACAGACGAAGGCAAACGTACCACACACGGCTGAAGCCATGTCGGCGCCGGCGAGGGAGGAGGAGGACACCAAGGCGGCAGTGAAGCCCCTGTTCATCACGCTCAAGGTGATTGACCAGGAGGACCGCAGGATCCGCCACACCATCAGGATGACAGACAAGCTGCAGACCGTCATGGACATGTACTACGCCAAGGCTCCCGAGGTCACCTACGGCACCGGTACTTTTATGTTGGATGGCGCTATCCGGTTGAAAGGCTGGAAGACGCCGGCGGACCTCGAGCTGGTGGACGGGGAAGAAATCGATTTCTTCCCCGATCAGCTCGGTGGCGGATGGGAGCATCCGGTCTCTGATTGATGTCCGCGTAGCTCGTTGCTGGTCGTTACTGCAAGTAAAATTGAAGTAGTACAATGGTTATGCAATATGCATCATGGCAGCCACAATATGATTATGAGAACGATATGTACGCAAGGCCAGGATGTGCTTCTGAAACTTTGATTCTAATGTATCTGCGCAGTTTATCGTATGAGTTCAACTGTTAAGTTACTTGCAGTTAATCTCATTGGTTTGAATTGAACCTGCCCAATCGACATCTGTGTTTTAAACTAGAACTAAATGCACAGGGTAAACGTGCCAAACACAAAGTTGATCAGTCTGTTCTATACTAACGACGGATCTTTGCCCCAAAAAACGCAGTCAATTGCATTTGGGCAACGAGTAGTAAAAATGTAAAGGAAAAGGAAGAGTTCATTCCAGTTTAGTAACCCTTCACAATTGGGTGCCATGACTAGAAATTCCAAACGAACACACACAAAAAAAAACCTGAAAGCATATAAACAATCTTCAAAACATATGTTTCCATGAAGTCTATGTTAGACTACACCATCATGCATGGCACATGCATCCAATGCACCCGGCGCGCCATCCAGTCCAACCGGCAGGATCTCCCTTAACCTACATGTAATATCTTTGTTTGGTATGATATGCATGTAACCTTTTCTTGTTAGGATAGTCGGTTGGCTGGCCTCTTTCCTTGCGTGCTACCCAAGCCGCATATGTACTTATACTCTCATGCGTCAATGAGAGATTAATCGCCGAGTTATTCTCGCTTTCAGGGTATCAGAGCGGTGACATTCCTGAGCACTGTCCTCTTCTTCCCACCACCCTTCCAATCTATTCCCTCGTTGCCGATCTTGGGTGACAAACCTGAAGAGAAAGCAGCTCTCTGGCCGCAGGCCATAGCAGTGGCGAGTATCAAAACTCTTGTATCGATCACGCTTGACCTTTGGGCGTTGAACTACACAGGTCGCGCTATGCAATTATGCTCTTGACGATCACATCAAGATTGTTGCGGCCTCCCCCACAGATGTGCAGTGGAAGTGCATGGATGCCACCGCTCCAAGCATTGTTTAGCTCTCCTCCTTCCTACGAGCACTTGCACATTTTTGGTTGTTGTTGTTATCCTAACCTATCCGCCACGATCGCTCATAAACCCACCCCTTGTTCGGCCTCTTGTGTTTACCTTGGATATTCTTCCAATCACAAAAGGTATCGCTTCCTTATCTCTCCACAAATCGCGTCATCATCTCTCATCACGTCGTTTTCGATGAGCCCTCTTTTCCCTTTGCCGAGTTGCCTTCCACACCTCGTTCTTCTGATTTTGATTTCCTGGATGACACATCCACAACTTCTTCCTACTCGCCTCCCATTTCCATTCCAATTGCTGCACCCCCTGCCGCATCCAGCATGTCCCCTACGTCTTCTTCCATGTCCAGTGATTTGGTTGTTGTGCGAGCACCCATCCCTGCCGCACCGTCTACCACGGTAGGCATCTCTATCGTACCTCCTACATAGGGATGGCAATGGGGCTATTCCCCGCGGGGAGCCCCCTCCCATTCCCCACTCCCTATTTTGCTATCGAGGGTGATGTTCATCCCGTCCCCATCCCACCGGGGAATTGATGGGGAACGGGGCCTCAAGAAGAACCTAAATTTGAATGATATTGAGCTAATTTCATAACTTTGCCATATGATACATATAAATACATAAATTTATTAACACATGAAACGATAAAATGATACCAAATAACTAATATACTATATATTATACAAAAATATATTAGACCAGAGACAAAATAATTATGTTATTAGACATGTATCTACGTGTATATGAATGTTTATTGGGGTATAGCGGAGATGGGGGATGCATTCCCGTCCCCGTCCCCATATAAGGTAGCGGGGACAAAAACCCCCCCGTACACATCTCCTAATAGGGGAATTCCCCAAGGATTGCCGGGGAGCGGGCCCCCATTGCCATCCCTACTCCTACCGTGGTTAGCATCCCGGCTATTGCACCCATGTCGGGCACATCCTCTGCAGCCCCTCTCGGTGTGTCCTCTCCCAACTCTCGCATTGTTACCGCCCCTCTAGTGACAAACACACACTCCATGGCGACACGTGGCAAATATGGGTACTGCCAGCCCATTGATAAACTTAATCTTTTTGCCTCTTCCTTATCTCCTGTTTCTTCCACATACCGCGACGCTCTTAAAGTTCCTAATTGGCGCGATGCCATGATCGATGAGTTCACCGCTCTACAAGCCAATCGCACTTGGGATATGGTTCCTTGCCCACCCAATGCGGACAATGTAACGGGCAAATGGATTTTTTGGCACAAGTAAAAGTCAGACGGCTCACTTAATCGGTACAAGGCCTGTTGGGTACTTTGTCGCTTTTACGCAATGACCGGGTGTCGATTTCAATGAAACATTCAGTCCTGTTGTTAAGTCGGTCACCATTCGCACCCTTGCCCTTTCCCGTGATTGGCCCGTACATCAACTTGATGTTAAGAATGCCTTCCTCCATGTCACTCTTTCCAAAACCATGTACTGCACACAACCTTTAGACTTTGTTGATCCTTCCAACCCGACCATGTGTGCCAACTCAATAAGTATCTTTATGGTTTGAAGCAAGCACCTTGTGCTTGGTACAATCACTTTACTTCTTGTCTTCTCTCCCTCAGTTTTGTTGGATCCGAGGGTGATACTTCTTTGTTCATATATAACCAAGGATCTAACATTGTCTACCTCCTTCTATATGTTGATGCCATCGTGGTGATCGCCTCTTCCACCACTTTTATTCGTTGGATGATTGTAGGATCAAGGATAAGCGACTAGAAGGGGGTGAATAGGAGGTTTTTTAAACTTTTTAACAATTTAACAATTTAAGCCAATTATTAACTTAGTCTAAACAAGTTACACTTCTAGCTAAGCAATTCAACCACAAAAAACAAGCTAGAAATATAAATGCGAAAATGTAAAGACTAGGAGTAACCACAATGAGACAACGATGTTTTCCCATGGTATCGAAGACTTGCCGGTCTTCACTAGTCCACGTTGAGGAAGCTTGACAACTCAAGCCGGCTCCACGAATTAAGCCTTCCCTCGATCACTATGGTTGTTCTTCCTCCACTCCGGAGATGGTGAACACCAAACCACTCACAAGCTTGCACCGGGCCTCTTTACAAACTTCTTGAAGAGATCACCGTGCTCCACCGCCAAGGCTATCTAGAAGTTCGGCAAAACTCCAAGAGTAATAAACCAAGACCTTCGCTTAACGGCGCTCAAGTGCAATAGGATCAATCTAGAATGAATTGATGCACTTGAATGAACTCAACTACCTCACAATTAATGCACAAGAGAATTTGAGTGTTGAGTGAATGCACTTGGCTCTCAAGGCTTTAAGGATGTTAAATGTTCACTAGCCACTTGTCTAAGGGCAGTTGGGGGGGTATTTATAACCCCCACCAACAAATATGACTATTAGGGAGGAGTCCCCAAACTTTCAGAAAAAATCGGTACAACCGCCGTTCAATAATCGGTACAACCGCTCTTGTAACGGAGCACCGTAATGGCTATAACAGTCGCATTTAATGCTCTGACATAGCCGTTGGAATTTCTCGAGCGGTATGACCGCCAACTAAACTCCATAGATAATCAGACGCCTTCGTCAGATCAGATTGACGAGCGGTACAACCGATCGAAGGGTTTCCAAAATGCTGAAATTACATAACCTCTGGAAAAAACCAACCGCCATACAAAAAGCGGTACAACCGCAATGCGGTTCAACCGTTTCAGAGAAGCGGAACGACCGATTCTCAAAGAGGGTTTCTAAGCCAAAATGCACTTGTTTGAACCGCCAACTAAAAATCGGAACGACCGCAATGCGGTAGTACCACTCAAGGAGCCGGTCATACCGCATTTGCGCTCAGTTGGCTGATGCCTTCAAAATCCCGATACTACCGCAAGTGAAGCGGTCATATCAAGATCGAAGCGATACAACCGCCATTAAAACTGCGGTACTACCAATTTCTAACAAATGCACTCAGGCTTTCAAATTCATTTTCAAGTTCAAATTCAAATGCATGCATGATCCTAAATTGATCCATATGGCACAAGAACATGCTCTCAAGCTACTAGTCATGATCCCCCTTAATAGTACAACATTTAACCTATAATCCGGTCTTCCAACCAAATCTCCTAAGACCGGTAAAATAGAAAACAGATCCTAGACTACTTGTACCTTGTCTTCAAGTCATGTAGATCTTCATGTTATCCTTTGGCATGCATCCTTACGTCATCAAATTCACCAATGGGACTTAACCTTGTAAATACTCAATAAACACGTTAATCCATATTCACATATTATCATTAATTACCAAAATAATTTTTAGGGGCCTAGATGCTTTCAATCTCCCCCTTTTTGGTAATTGATGACAACACAATTAATATGTGAGAAAGATTGTTTTGAATATACTATGAGTGTATATTCTTTTGATGACTTAACAAATAAAATAACTCTTGCAATGAGCAAAAAAGAATGTTGAGAGTTATTCTTTTGTTAAATTCAATTTAAAGAAAGCTCCCCCTAAGAATGTGCATATAAAAGGATAGAAATTTTTGCGAGCACATGTAGAGAATTTTGAAAATTTTGGCGGAGTTTCTTTAGCATGTTTGAACTTGAGGGAAATACAATATTGAGATATGACAATAATTTAGATTGCATTTCAAGATAATAAAGTTATAACAAGAGCATAGATTTAAGCTATTACAAGCACAATAGTTCAACCATGAAACCACATTACAAAACACATAAGTCCATATATGGTAATAGTAGGAATAGCAAAAGAAGACTTGCTCCCCCTAAAACTATGCCTTCCCACGTCTTCTCACTTCTCCCCCTTTGGCATCAAAGTACCAAAAACACGTCGAGGCATGCCTAGGTCCCGAGGAGGAGGCTGGATCCTCTGGCAAGGTCCTGAGAAACCGGGTCCTGAGCTGGAGCTGGATCCTGAGGCTCTGGAACTGGAGCTAGAGGAGCAGAGTCCTGAGAAGCTGTGGCCTGATCTGGAGGAGGAACCGGTGCCGGATCCTGAGATGCTGAGCCAATAGGTGCCGGAGGAGCTGAAACCGGGACTGGAGCTGAAAATTCTGGCACTATAACAGGGGCCAAGGGAGGGACAGCAGACGAGGCAGAGGCCCTAGAGGGTGGATGACGACGACGAGTGTATCGCTGTGGAGTCCTCAGAAGCTGCTCTAAGTCAAAAATACTCTCTGACATGGCAGACATCCTGTTATGAGTCTCATCAAAGAAATCATTCTGAGTTGCCTCTATTTCAAGTAGCCTGCTGCGAGTCTCATCTTGTTGTGCTTTCAGTTCTTGCAAAGTGTTAAGAATCAGCTGCTGATTTTGAAGAACTTGTGCAAGAGCACCTTCAGCAGGAGCAACAGCAACAGCAAGAGCCTCATCAGTTTCAATCTCAACGCCACTGCGACTAGGAGGAATACCATCTCGAGGCTTGTAGTACTTATGAACAGATCCCAAACCGCCATGATATTCCATTTTCTTCATAATCAAGGCCATGATGTATAGAGCATAGTAAATCCTTTTAATTCTATCATTTTTGGAAGAGACTATGCCCTGGAGAATCACATGCACAATATCAAATCTTATCCCCTTCATAATATGATCAATAATGTTCCAAGCATGTCCCCTTCATAATATGATTACCACTCTTAGGGCAAAAGGCATGGTTAATAATCCTGTTAATCATGCTTGGTAAGGGCTTAAGTCCAGTAATTGTGCCTAGCTTACACTTGACAGAGGAATCGTAATGGTCAGCCCAAGTAGGGGCTAGTAAAGCAGGGCTATCAAAGATCTTTTCCCAAGAGCTAGATTGAACCCTTAAAACTTGCTCGAATTCCTCTTTAGTGCTCTCCAAATTTCTGGTGACTGTTATCCATCTAAAAGTTTTCAAGTCTGGAGAGACATGAACTATGGTGTAAAACTGCCTGATAAGCTTATCATCATAATTTTGTTTCAGTGCCACAAGATCATGAAGACCCACTCGATGGAAAAGCTGATAAACATCACTGTAGTTATCCAGTGAATTTATATGAGTCCACTTAATTCATTTGTGGTCTGCAAATTTTCTGTGATGTCCATATAGCTGTTCATATACTTGTTCTCGGAATACAGTATGAAATCTTGGATTAACTAAATCAGATTTGAAAAGATATTGATTTACATGCCTCTTGATGGCATAATCATCAGCTGAGAGAAGTCACAAATCAATTGGAGACGCTGGAGGTTCTCCCAAGTCATCATCTGTACGAGCTGGAGAATCCTGTTTAGATTCAGTCTCATCATCAGAAACCTCGTCTTCGTTTTCTTGATTTGAGAGAATGGCCTCTTTCCCTTGCCATGTACCACTTTTCGTCGAATCGAAAGCGGATGTTGAGCAGGGGCTACAGGTCGAGTTCTTTGAATTTGAGTTGCCGGGGGAGATGAAGGAGCTTGAGAGGATGATTGACCTCCTCTTGGTGGTCCATGAGATTTTCTTGTCACAACCCTCATCCTAGGCATCTTCACAGAGATAGGATAGGTTACAAGAAGTTCAAGGAAACAATCGAAATAGAATTAAGTGAAAAAGAAGTGAGATTTCTGTTTTCTGTCAGGATAATCGGACAAACCGCCATTCTATGGCCGGTACGACCGCACTGTGGTCATACCGCGCTCAAGAACCGGTTGTTCCGATTGTCCTGACCGAGTTCTAGGTTAAGCAAAAAAACATGGATTTTTAATGGTTTTTCATGGAGTGAATCCATGGATTAGATGCGCAAACATCACTAGACATCAATTTGACGTATTTGCCCAACTAGAACTACAGAAATCGACCACATTTCCATTTAACCCTAAACCGAACTCCTAGGGTTCCAAAAGCGGTAAAATTTGAATCAAATGAGGTTTTACCTTAAGGAATGGAGGAGGTGAACCCTGGAGAGACGAAAAACACCAAGGGAATGAAGAAATGTTGAAGCTCCGAGAGGATTTGAGTGATGGTTTTGGGTGGCGCTCGGGACGAGAGAGAGAGAGAGAGGGGGGAGGAGGAGGAAGAGCGAACTGAAGCGGTGCTTGCGCGGCTGAACCGTTTAGTGAGGTTAATACTCGGTAACAAGAATCGCAGGAGTTCTCGCCCTCTCATAAACCGACGCGTCGCATCACGTGAGAACCAAGACTGCTTGATCATACATTGTTATAACGCCGATCGTCTGCATAATATACGGTTGATTCGATCATCCTAGAGCTTCAAGAAATAGCTCTGGATTTTCTTTGAGATTGAGATTATTTGCAAATGATCCTTAGTTTTATACTCAAATAAATATCATTAAGGATCATTATATATAAGAACATAGTTTTTATGATCATAGCTATCTTTAATAAAAGATTTGAAAAATACTTTCATAAAATAGTCAAATAACACCAAATGAAGCACAATACATGAGGCAAGAGTTCAAACAATATTTGAATAGTCTATGACATTTAACTCATTCCTCAATTTGCAAAAGTGGCCTTCATCTAATGGCTTGGTGAAAATATCCGCTAATTGATCTTCGGTTCTTATGTGGCTAATTTCAATATCTCCATTGCTCACATGATCTCTTAAGAAATAGTGGCGAATATCTATATGCTTGGTTCTTGAGTGTTGAACAGAGTTATTTGCAATTTTCACGGCACTATCATTGTCACACAAAAGAGGCATTTTATCAGTTTTAATTCCATAATTCATCAAAGTTTGCCTCATCCATAGCAATTGAGCACAGCAACTTCCCGCAGAAACATATTCGGCTTCGGCGATGGACAATGCTACGGAGTTTTGTTTCTTGGATGACCATGATACTAAAGATCTTCCTAAGAATTGACAACTACCCGAAGTGCTTTTTCTATCTACTTTACAACCCGCATAATCGGAATCCGAATATCCAATTAAATCAAATTTAGCACCTTTGGGATACTATAGGCCAATGCTAGAGGAATGTTTTAAATATCTTAGTATTCTTTTAACGGCCATTAAATGAAACTCTTTTGGATTTGCTTGAAAACGTGTACACATGCAAACACTAAACATAATATCGGGTCTAGATGCGGTAAGATAAAGTAAACTACCTGACGAGGATTAAAACATCTATGTATTATTTTAATATATAATAAAAGACCATACGTCTTCATGGTCGTAACCCCTAAGACCGACGACCTCCACAGTCGTTAGTATTCGAAGGTTACTTAATGGGTACCACTGGTGGGATGAGGCTTTGTGCCTAATCCCCACCGAGATAACCGCCGTAAAATTCTCGAATCGGTATTTCTTATCGTATGATGAATGGAACACGTGTTATCGCTCCAAACCATGCGATGGTACAACCCCGAGACATCGACTATTAACCACCCTACGGTTAAGCTTTTCACAAGCAACGCAAGGAAGTTAGCACATTGCTAACTTCTCTACCGCTCCGACCGGTCGTAACAGAACTTCACCAGGACGTCTTCTCCAGGAGTAACTGCCACCTCTTCGGAAGTTATTTAAAGGTGAAGCACAAGAAAGGAGACAGAGACAAGAAGGGAGACGATAGGCGACACACAAAACAAGGCCAAGGCATAGATATGCACAGAAGCCTAAGCGGTGGAATTAGAAGCTAGATAATCAGCCTTAGACTCATATTCTAAGTCCGATTGTCGGTGCTACATTCCTCCATTCGGTGTAATTCAGGTAGTACTTAGCCACATCTTGTAAATCCAGTTCATATCAATAAAGAGCGACCCCCATTCCATTCCAGGATATTCCACGTCATTTTCCTCGTTTATTTTCGTAAGATCGGCAATTCGATCGTCGACAGCTGGCGCCGTCTGTGGGGAAGAAGGCGTAAGTTTCCTGAAGAAATTTTTTTTCTTTTCGCTCAAGAAAATCTCGCCCAAAAACTCGCAATCGCTCATGCGACTATGCCCGAGTTTGGGATGAGGAAAATCGGTTCGATTTGGCGGACTACGCCAACCTCGACATGGAAGGATGTATCCGCGCCATGGAAGAAAATGGCAGTCATCCTCCTCATCCTCCTCCGCCGGCTCGACGCCGCAAGCGTTAGCGAGGTCGATCGGATGGATGAAGATGCGCCGCCACTACCGGTGGCGCAACCAGAGAACCGCCGTTCCGACCGATTTCGAATGCCGGAGGATCTCTTCAAGCCCGGCCTTCTTCTCGCGTGAAACAGTGAAGAAATTTCAGCTCCATCACCCGAAAACTCTATACCATTGATGAAATCATGGTGAAAGATACTCTCCTTGCTTCGGCAATTCCAGAGTCAACCGTCACCGTAAGCGGTGTCGATGAAACCTCCATCGTCACGAGCCATGTGGGGATGATCACACTCAAAGATACGATCGGCGGTTCGTCGGATCAGCCGAGAAGACCTCGAGAAGTGCTCATCTCCGACCGATCTCCATCGTGGAAGATTCTCGCGGTTACCGACAAGCTCTCCATTAGTTATGATGGAAGCTCATCGGAAGATCAATCTGCCGAAGCACGAGGTCAACGCGATCGGAGATGAAGATCAAGATGCCCTGCGGTCCTACACTCTCTACCACGCCATCATGTGTTGTTAGAGATGATCCGCCGTCAAGCACCAACTTCCGGAGGCAACGGAACTAATCGACGTCAATCGGTTAACTCGCCGCATCGCCCACCCAGAGTGACGGGACAGATCGACCAAATCCGAAGGTCAGGGGAAGGTTCAGACAGGCGTACACCTACGACCAATATGAACCACCTGAGACCTTCGGTAACTGTACAAAACTTGCGATGAATTCAAAACTTGTTAAATAATTCCGATCCTGCTCTAGCAGGAACGCCTAGTTTTGTACAACTCGTAGGTCGGTATCAGAAATTCTCCAACAGACCATGCAAATAACAGGCGATCGAGAGCAGAGGGGTTCAGAAGTCGACTAGGACTTCGCCCCAACGCTCCTCCTCGGAGGGGACAAGCATGGTCATACCAGAGAGCGATCGATACCAAGACCTCCTCGGCGATTCGACCAAGGAGTCACGAGGGAAGACTATTTCAAGAGGATACTCCCCATCTGCGTCGAGAAGAACCACCACTAGGACCTAACGATCTCGACATCGTTTGAACCAAGTGGGCGATCGTGGACATCATATCAATGTCCACGACCGGATCGGAGACACCGGAGTTCCAGCGTTCCAATCTTAGGGATTGGTCTCCCGGCCGATTACAATCGGCACCTTCCCTGAGAAGACGCCATGAATCAATCACAGTTGTCGAGCCTTCTCTCATTGGGCTCCAAGGCGTGCGTTGGCCTAGCCGATTCCGACGGCTAACTTGGACAAATTCAATGGAACTCAAAACCCATTGGAATTTCTCCAAATATATACCACCGCTATCGTGGCTCTTTGGTGGCGATGAGAATGTAATGGCCAACTATTTACCCATCGTGCTCAAGGGTCCGCCCGGTCGTGGTTGTTAAACTTGCTTGGTCGGATCCATATATACTTGGGAACAACTCGTGATCTTCGATTGCCAACTTCGAGTACGTATGACCGCCTACAGGAAGGAGGACGATCTCCACGAGAATCCTTGGGATCGATGAGACTTTACGTCAATATATCAAGAGGTTCACCAGTTCGTAACTCTATACCCAAGTCGCAGAGTCCTCTGTTATTGATCTTTTAAAAGCAGGTCTAAGGAATCGGCGGTTTACGGAGGACATAGCAATGAACCCTCCAAGAACAACCGTTGAGCTTTTTGATATGGCGGACAAATATGCCACTGCTAGTGAAGCAATCGAGTGGTGTGAAGCCATCGATCGGAAAGACAAGATTCCCCGACCGGTGCGGACAAACAGAGAAAAAGAATAAGAAGTCTCTCAAGAAGAAAAAGAACCGCAGACCGACGACAAAGAAGTCCTCGCCGCCGGACAAGATCGGGAAGGGCAAGAAGGACTATGCTTGGTCGAAGCAAAGCAAAAGTTCCGACCGAAGGATTCCAGACGAATAAGAAGTGGTGTCCACTTCACCAGCAGGCAGGGCATGATCTGCGCAACTGTCGTGTCTGGCAGAAGAAACTGGAGGATTATTATGCAGGTAAAGGACCATTTCAAGAATCTGGGAACATGGAGAAAGCGAGCTCCAAAAGGACAAGGATGGCGGCGAGGAGATGGAGTACCGGGATCCCCAACACACATCAACATGATTTTGGAGGATCTTCTTCATACGAGTCAGACGTCATCGAAGGCCATGGAGCGGAGGTCAACCTCGTCGAATCTCCAAGCTGTAATCAAGCACTCGAAGTGGTCGGACACATAATTTCCTTCACAAAGACGATCGCACCATCCCATCGACTCGACCGGGTAGGTTCCCCATCGTCGTTGAACCAACTATTAATAATTGTCGGGTTAATCGGGTCTTAGTGGATGGGGTAGTTCCTTGAATATATTATTTCTAGGAGCTTTAGAAGAAATGCAGTCCCCATGTCAAAGGTGAAACACGTGAAATATGCTTTTCATGGCATAGTTAGGGTTCTACCGCTAAACCGATAGGACAAGTTTCCTTACCGGTGACGTTTGGAAAACGACAATTTCGAGCAGAGAAGATCCCGTTTGATGTAGTAAACTTGAATCCGATACAACGAAATCCTCGATCGACCAAAGATTAGCAAAATTCTTGATAGCCACGCATTACGGTTATCAAAGTTTGAAAATGCCGGGGCGAAGGAGTCATCACAATTCGAGGAGATCGAGAAAATGGCTTACGATGCGATCGGAAATCCTTTGCCTTTGGTTGATGAACTTCCGACCGAGAGAGGTTAATCCGTCTCCCATGCGAGTCAAGCACTCGAAGCCAAAGATGGCGCCCAAACCATCCGACCGGACCAAGGAGGTACTACTCGACAAAAGCGCTTCTCGGACGGCGTCAAGTCGTCACATGGGTCAGACAACCAGATCCAACCGCGCAAGATTCGGTGGGGCAAGACTCGACCCTAAATAGGAAGAGTCGCTCGTCTCCTTCCTCCGAGCAAATCAAGGCGTGTTTGCTTGGCAAGCGTCCGATATGCCCGAGTCCCAGGAGGTGATCGAGCACAGGCTTGCTCTCGGCGATAAAAACCGATCAGCGAAACTATGGCGTTTTGCACCCGATCGGAAGAAAGCAATCGATCGGAGATTGACAAGCTTCTCCAGCAGGATTTATTCGTGAAGTCAACCACCCACGGTGGCTTGCTAATCTGTAATGGTTAGGAAAAATAATGGGAAATGGCGAATGTGTATCGACTTTTACAGATCTTAATAAAGCTTGTCAGAAGGGCGACTTTTCCCTTCCCCGCATTGATCAACTAGTAGACTCTACTTACGGGTGCGAGTTACTAAGTTTTTAGATGCGTATTCGTGGTACCACCAGATTAGTATGTGTAAAGAAGATGAGGAGAAAACTTCCTTCATCACCCCATATGGTACATCTTGTTATATTAAGATGCCATTTGGTCTCAAAAATCTTTGGTGCAACTTTTCAAAGGTTGATGCAAAAACTTTTAGTCCACAAATCGGTGGAATCTAGAAGCTTATGTTGACGATCGGTCGTAAAGACCACCAACGTTTGGCGACCACATTCCGACTTACAAGAAACTTTTAATAACTTGAGAAGACATAACCTCAAGTTAAATCCGGAAAAAGTGTGTGTTCGGAGTTTCACTGAAAAGCGCTTTCGGTTTCCTAGTTTCGCTAGATGTATTGAAGCAAATCCGGCAAAAATTGCGCCATCGACCGAGATCGCCCCCGACCACGAAGAAGGAAGTCCAAAACTAACCGGTCAGTATGGCGTTAAGTCATTTCATAGCAAGGTTAGGGAAAAAGGATTACCTTTCTTTAAACTTCTTGGAAACATGGGAGTTTTGAGTGGACTAAAGAGGCAAGCGATGCCTTTGAGGAACTTAAAAGTACCTTACAAGTACCGGTTTTAGTTTCTCCGAGACCAGGAGAAACATTGCTAATTTACGTGGCGGCAACACCACGATGCGAGTTAGCGGTGTCTTGGTTGTAGAAAGGATAATATCCAACGACCGGTCTATTACGTGGCGAAGTCTTACATGGACCAAAGGAAAGATACCCACAGTACAAAAGTTGCTCTATGGCCTCCTTATGTCTTCAAGGAAGCTAAGGCACTACTTTCGAGCCCACAAAGTGGTCGTTTCTACCGGATATCCCTTGGTCAAGTCCTTGGAAACAGGAATCATCGGGACGAATAGCCAAATGGGCGGTCGAGCTAGGGCGTTCGATCTCCATTTCATTTCACTAACGACAATAAAGTCCGTGCAATAGCGTAATTCATTGCGAATGGACAAACCACGAACCCACCCAAGGACCCGAGTACGAACACCACGACGAGTGGACAATGTATTCGACGGTTCCTTGATGTTACAAGGATCGGGTGGAGTGGTCTTGATATCCTCTTGGCGAACACATCAAGCACGCCATCCAAGTTAAATTTTCCGCCACCAATAATGTGGCGAATATGAAGGTTTCTTGGCGGGACTCGAGCGGCTCGTTAAGCTCGGGATTCGCATTACTAGTGAAAGGCGATTCTCAACTAGTAGCGAATCAAGTGGGGAAAGAGTATCAATGCTCGAGTACCAAGATGTCATCTTATCTGGCGGAAGTACGAAAACTTGAAAAACACTTCTTGGTTTTCGGATCCAACATATTCCTAGAAAGGAAAACTTTCTGGCGGAACCGGTTAGCGCGGATGGCCTCCACGAGGTCGACCAGTCCCGCCAGTAGTTTTTCTCGAGCAACTCAATTCACCCTCGGTAGTTGAGCCTTCCGAGAACATACATGATTCTTTGCAAGTTGAACAAACTAATCAATAAAGAGCCACATCTTGTAAATCCAGTTCATATCAATAAAGAGCGACCCACATTCCATTCCAGGATATTCCATGTCATTTTCCTCGTTTATTTTCGTAAGATCGGCGATTCGATCGTCGACACTACCAATCATAGACCTATAAAGCTTTAAATCTAGCGATTTACCTCCCTCATTTAAGTCAAGATGACCGTTGGTTGCCATGGGAGTCTTGATGGGTTTTGCATCCTCCATGCCAAACTTCTTGATCAAATCTTTTGTGTACTTGGTTTGGCTCACGAATGTTCTATTTTTGAGTTGCTTGATTTGAAGTCCAAGGAAATAGCTCAATTCTCCAATCATGGACATTTCAAATTCCCTAGACATCATATCACCAAACTCTTCGCAAAAATCTTTATTAGTAGACCCAAAAATGATATCATCAACATAGATTTGACAAATAAAGAAATCATCGTCTAAAACTTTAGTAAATAAAGTTGAATCAATTTTTTCGATTTTGAATCCTTTTAAGACTAGAAAATCTCTAAGGCGTTCATACCATGCTCTAGGAGCTTGTTTAAGACCATAGAGCGCCTTGGAAAGTTTATAGACACTATTTGGATTTTTAGGATCTTCAAAACTGGGAGGTTGTACAATAAAGACAAGTTCGGATATTTTACCATTCAAGAATGCACTTTTAAAATCCATTTGAAATAATTTACTATCAAAGCATGATGCAAAAGCAAGAAATATCCGAATTGAGTCGAGTCTAGCTACATGAGCAAATGTTTCACCAAAATCCAAACCTTCAACTTGTGAGTACCCTTGAGCGACCAATCTTGCTTTGTTTTGAACAACCAAACCATTCTCATCTTGCTTGTTCCTAAAGATCCATTTTGTACCAATAACGTTGTGTTCCTTAGGTCGATCCACCAATGTCCAAACTTCATTTCGGGTGAAGCTATTGAGTTCTTCATGCATAGCATCCACCCAATCCGGATCTTGAAGTGTTTCTTCTACATACTTTGGCTGAATAGAAGAGACAAAAGAGTAATGTTCACAAAAAGAAGCAACACGAGATCAAGTTTGAATAGCCTTACTTACATCACCCAATATTTGGTCTATTGGATGATCCTTTGCAATTGCATTATGAATTCTTGGTGGTAGGTTAGATGATTGATCATCTTCCTTATTGTCCTTTTCATCAATTTGAACTTGATTTGTGGAAGAGGTTGGATGCTCAACTTGTGTGGAAGATGATGGATTATCTTCGGGCTTGATGTCACCTATTTGCATATACTCCATTGCTTTTCTCAAAGCTTCATTACCTACATCATCCAAGTTCTCATGCTCTTCTTGAAAGCCGTTAGTTTTATCAAATTGCACATCGTGCCTTTCTTCAACTAAACCGGAGTTTTGGTTAAAGACACGATAAGCCTTGCTATTTGAAGAATAGCCAAGCAAGAAACCAACATCACAACGACTTGTAAATTTTGAAAGACGAACACCCTTCTTCAAAATGTAACACTTGCAACCAAAAACATGAAAATAAGATATGTTCGGTTTTCTTCCTACAAGAAGCTCATAGGAAGTCTTTTTCAAAAGACGATGCAAATAGAGGCGATTTATGGCATGACGGGCGGTGTTAATTGCTTCCGCCCAAAAGCTATCGAAAGTATTATACTCATCAAGTATTGTCCTTGCCATTTCAATTAATTTACGATTTTTCCCTTCAACAACTCCATTTTGCTCCGGAGTGTAAGTTGTGGAATGTTCGTGCTTTATTCCAAGTTCATCACAAAAATCTTCAACTTTAGTATTCTTGAACTCGGAACCATTATCACTAAGGATTTTCTTTATTTTGAAATCAAATTCATTTTGAGCCCTTTTTGCAAAGCTTTTGAAAATCCCGGAGGTTTCACTTTTATCATCTAGGAAGAATACCCATGTATATCTAGAGTAATCATCTACCATAACTAAACAATTGCTATTTCCCCCGATACTCTTGTAGGTTGCTGGCCCAAACAAATCCATATGTAAGAGTTCCAATGGTCTAGAAGTTGACATGATACTCTTAGAAAGATGAGAATTAGCGACTTGTTTACCGGCTTGACAAGCACTACAAAGTCTATTTTTCTCAAACTTTACATCTTTCAAGCCAACAACTAAATCATGTTTGAAAAGCTTTTTGACTTGAATCATTCCAACATGAGCTAGCCTTCTATGTCAAAGCCAACCCAATGAGGTTTTTGCCATTAAACAAGTTTTTAAACATTAATCAATTGAACTAAAATTAACCAAGTAAAGATTTCCAAATCTAAAACCTTTGAAAGCTAAAGAGCTATCTTTTGCATTGGAGATGGTTACACCTTCACTAGAGAAAGAGCAAATTAGTCCAAGATCACATATTTGAGCAACCGATAGCAAATTAAAATTTAATGATTCTACTAAAGATACATTAGAAATGAAAAGGTCATTTGAGATAGCAATTTTACCCTATCCTATTACCTTTCCTTTGCTATTATCGCCAAATGTGATCTTGTCGATTCCTTTTCCATTCTCGAATGTGGTGAACATCTTTCTATCACCGGTCATGTGTTGAGTGCATCCACTATCAAGCACCCAATATTTTCCACCGGTTTTATAGTTCACCAACAAAACAAGAATCAAGTTCTTTTAGGTACCCAAATTTGTTTGGGTCCTTGGAGGTTAGTAACCAAGAATTTAGACACCCAAATGGCATTCTTTTTAGTGCCTAAGATTGAAGTGCCAACAAAACGAGCAATCACTTTACCATCCTTAGTCTTTCTAAGCATATAACATGAATCATATATAGCAAGAGATGGAGTTTTACCCTTACGACAATTTTGTTGCACATGTCCTATTTCCCGGCACTTGTGGCAATACTTACCATTTTGCCTCACAAATCTTGTGGGCTTGTTTGTCGGCTTCTTACCTTTCTTAGGCACATACCCAAGACCTTCCTTATTGAATGAGCACCTTTGCTCACTCAAAAGCTTATCAAGAGTAGCCTTACCCTTGAAGCACCTTTTCAAACTTTTGCTTAGCTTGGTCACTTGTTCCTTTAACTCATTGTTTTCAACAATAAGCTTTGCATCATTATGCTCAACATTATCAAGATTAACATTAATACTAGAGCAATGTAGCAAAGTAATAGGATCATTACATGAAATGGATGCACTAGTTTTAGCAATTTCTATACTAGGCATATCATCAAGCATATCGCATGTAATTCCTATACTAGAACAAGACTTGCTTAAATATTCTTAGATAAGCAAGTCATGAGCTTCCTTTAGCCCCGCATAAGAATCTTTTAGAGAAATATGTTCTCTACTTAAGACCTTATATTTTGACTTTTCTTTTCCAAGATATTCATTTAAGTCCATTAATTCATCATAAGTTGGTTCATTATTATCAATGGATTTTACCTTATCTCCTTTAGCCATTAGGCAAGTGGGAGTGGAGAATAGCGACGGAGCTTCCTTGATTGCAATGTCGACTAGTCCCTTCTTCTTGGGGGACTCATCGGAATCGGAATCAAACTCGCTTGACTCATCATTTGAATTCCACTCTCCAATGTGGGCTTCATGCTATCCACCTTTGTGAAGCTTCTTGAAAAGCTTATTCTTGCCATTATACTCCTTCTTCTTATAAGACTTGTCCTTGTCTTCCTTCTTTTCAGGACAATGAGAAGCAATGTGCCCCTTTCCTTCATAGCATCGAATGTTGCTATAACGCTTCTTGTCACTTGATGATTGCCCCTTTTTGTACTTGTCGAAGTTGTAACTTCTATTAGGGCGTCTTTTCATGACCCTCTTCATTCTTCTTACAAGAAGTGCATACTTCTCGTCGGAGTCTTCTTCTTCATCCTCATCATCACTTGATTCCGCCTTGTCCTTCAAAGCGGTAATTTTCTTCTTTGAGGATGATGTCTCCAAGAGCTCTTCTTTGTCCTTCTTGAACAACTCATTTGTGATGACATTGCCCAAAAGCCCCGTTGGTATCATCCTTGGCAACTCGGGAGAGTTGAGGAATAGTGTCACCAATGTCTCATACTTGTCCGGAAGAGCCCTAAGCATCTTGCGTACAATGTCAACATCAAGAAGGTTAGTTCCAAGATCTTTGAGCTCATTCACAATGTTGTTAAGTCTTGAATACATTTCATTGATGTTTTCATGAGGCAACATTATGAATGTCTCATATTTGATCCGAAGCCTATGCAATTTGGCTTCTTTGACCGTGGATGTACCTCATGGATTTCCGAGAGAGTTGTCCAAATGGCATGAGCATTTTCCAAGTTGCACATTCTATTGAACTCATCCGCGTTCAAAGCGCCAAAAAGAGTGTTCATAGCTTGAGCATCTAAATGAGCATTGCGCGTATCTTGATCCATGAGTTCTAGTGGATTAAGAGGCATAGAGTAACCCTCATTTATGATTCTCTAAATGCTTGGACTAATGGCCTTTAAATAAATTGACATTCTAATTTTTCAATAAGCATAATTTGAGCCATCAAATAGTGGAGTCCTTCCTAAAGCCATTCCCTCACTAGCCATCATTTTCTCTCTTAGACGGTTAAGTCTAAATCAATGAGAGACCAAGCTCTGATACCACTTGTAGAATCAAGGATAACCAACTAGAGGGGGGGTGAATATGACGTTTTTAAACTTTTTAACAATTTAACAATTTAAGCCAATTATTAACTTAGTCTAAACAAGTTACACTTCTAGCTAAGCAATTCAACCACAAAAAACAAGCTAGAAATATAAATGCGAAAATGTAAAGACTAGGAGTAACCACAATGAGACAACGATGTTTTCCTGTGGTATCGAAGACTTGCTGGTCTTCACTAGTCCACGTTGAGGAAGCTTGACAACTCAAGCCGGCTCCACGAATTAAGCCTTCCCTCGATCACTATGGTTGTTTTTCCTTCGCTCCGGAGATGGTGAACACCAAACCACTCACAAGCTTGCACCGGGCCTCTTCACAAACTTCTTGAAGAGATCACCGTGCTCCACCGCCAAGGCCGTCTAGAAGTTCAGCAAAACTCTAAGAGTAATAAATCAAGACCTTCGCTTGACGGCGCTCAAGTGCAATAGGATCAATCTAGAATGAATTGATGCACTTGAATGAACTCAACTACCTCACAATGAATGCACAAGAGAATTTGAGTGTTGAGTGAATGCACTTGGCTCTCAAGGCTCTAAGGATGTTAAATGTTCACTAGCCACCTGTCCAAGGGCAGTTGGGGGGGTTATTTATAACCTCCACCAACAAATATGACCGTTGGGGAGGAGTCCCCAAACTTTTAGAGAAAATCGGTATAACCGCCGTTCAATATGTGGTACAACCGCTCTTGTAACGGAGCACCGTAACGGCTATAACAGTCGCATTTAATGCTCTGACGTAGCCATTGGAATTTCTCGAGCGGTACGACCGCCAACTAAACTCTGGTACAACCGCATCGCCCGGTCGTACCGTATTGACGAGCGGTACAACCGATCGAAGGGTTTCCAAAACGCTGAAATTACATGCCCTCTGGAAAAAACCAACCGCCATGTAAAAATCGGTACAACCACAATGCGGTTCAACCGTTTCATAGAAGCGGAACGACCGATTCTCAAAGAGAGTTTCTAAGCCAAAATGCATTTGTACTGTTTTTATTGAACCGCCAACTAAAAATCGGAACGACCGCAATGCGGTAGTATCGCTCAAGGAGCCGGTCATACCGCTTTTGCGCTCAGTTGGCTGATGCCTTCAAAATCCGGTACTACCACCAAGTGAAGCACGGTCATACCCCACCGAGCGGTACAACCGCCATTAAAACTGCGGTACTACCGATTTCTTACAAATGCACTCAGGCTTTCAAATTCATTTTCAAGTTCAAATTCAAATGCATGCATGATCCTAAATTGATCCATATGGCACAAGAACATGCTCTCAAGCTACTAGTCATGATCCCCCTTAATAGTACAACATTTAACCTATAATCCGGTCTTCCAACCAAATCTCCTAAGACCGGTAAAATGGAAAACGGATCCTAGACTACGTGTACCTTGTCTTCAAGCCATGTAGATCTTCATGTTATCCTTTGGCATGCACCCTTACGTCATCAAATTCACCAATGGGACTTAACCTTGTAAATACTCAATAAACACGTTAATCCATATTCACATATTATGATTAATTACCAAAACAAGTTTTAGGAGCCTAGATGCTTTCAATGATCGACATTCTCCAACGTGAATTCTCCATGAAAGACCTTGGTCATCTCCATCACTTTCTTGGAATTTCGATAATGTCCTTGACCGTGTCGGCATGTCCAACCATAAGCCGTCCAAGTTGCCCGTGGACACTCGCTCCAAATTTTCTACCACATATGTTTCTCCTGTGTCCAATCCCACTCATTACCAAAGCATTGTTGGTGCCCTACAGTACCTCATTTCACTTGCCATAACATCACATATGATGTGCAAAAAGTTTGCCTCCATTTGCATGATCCTCGAGAGACACACTTCAATCTCGTCAAGCGTATCCTTTGCTATCTTCAGGGTACTCCTGATCACGGTCTGCAGCTTCACCGCACGTCTTCCTCAGCCTGTGTTACTTATTTCGATGCCGATTGGGCCGGTTGTCCGGATACGTACAAATTGGCGTTCGGATACGATATTTTTCTTGGTGACAACCTTGTGTCTTGGTCCTCCAAACGCCAACCCACGGTGTCCCACTCCAGTGCCAAGGCCGAATACCATGATGTCGCCAACATCGTCGGTGAGGCATGCTGGCTACGATAGCTTCTCATGGGACTTCACGGTCCTCTCCAACAGTCTACCTTGGTCTAATGTGACAACATCAGTGTCATCTATGTCTCGACAAATCCGGTGCAGCATGCACTTCGTCCGGGAATGCGTCGATTTTGGTGATGTCTGTGTTCTACACGTGCCTACCATGTCCCAATACACAAATATTTTCACAAAGGGCCTGCCAGTAGCGTTGTTCAACGAGTTCAGGTCCAACCTGAACGTTCATGCGACATCCAGTCCAACCGGCAGGATCTCCCCTAACCTACATGTAATCTCTTTGTTTGGTATGATTTGCATGCAATCTTTTCTTGTTAGGATGATCGGTTGACCGATAGCCTATTTCCTTACGTACTACCCAAGCCGCATTACGTACTTATGCTCTCATGTGTCAATGATAAAAGATTAAGCGCTAAGTTATTCTCGCCTTTAGTCTATGAATTGTACCTTTAATCTTAATTCAAAACTGACCTCTAAACTTCTGATCAACACATCTTTACCATGGTTCTGTAGGTCTACAAGACCTTCAAGTTCCACCAGAATCTGAGCTCAGTTCGTGGTGCCACTAGCCATTGCCTGATCCATACTCACATCTCTACTTAGGGTATCCACAGTGTTAGGAGGCTATATAGCCTCTAAGCTTGGGTCCACTCGTGACCTCTAAGCTTAGCACAATTCAATTGCCTCTAAGGTGGGACCCATAAATGAATAAGTTAAAGCAAAAAAAATTCCTCTCTCATCTCTGTCCCCTAACATTAGAGCTGGCTAAATGGGCCGAGCCTACCCAATGTAAGACGCAAGCACGACATCAGAGGCTGGCCCAAGCACAGCCTGACCGCATTGTTCATGGGCGTCTTGGCCAAGACGAGACCTGGGCGTGCAGGCTCGGGCGCCACTCGCACTGATGGGTCACCCGACACCAAGATTTAACAAAGGCAGGCCATGCAAGGCGACACGGCACGGGCGGCCCGGGAGGCACGGCATGCTGGGAAGCGGAGGCGAGGGTCAAGGCGGCGGCGCATGATGTCTTTGCGCCAGAGCGGAGGGAGGAGGAGGCGTCGCGACGCACAGTCTTCGCCAGAGCGAAGGAAGGAGGAGGCGGGCTAAGCGGCGCGCGGCACATGGTGTTGTGCAGAGCGGACGGAGGAGGAGGCGTCGAGGAGGCGGCGGGTCGTCGAGGCACGGTGTTGCGCCGGACCGGACGGAGGCGGAGACGTCGAGTGGCGGGTCGCGGGGAGGCGAGGAGCCGTCTGGCGATCTTGTCTTGACCGCCAAGACGGGGCGGCACGGGCGAGAGATGTGGTTGGGGAAGAGAAGAAGACGGGCGAGCCGGGCCGTGTTGTGCCCGTGGGCCGTGCCCGACATGACGTGGCTCGAAAAATTCGGCCGTTGGGGGTTTTTTTTTTACCGTTGGGGACTTCAAAAATAGCAAAAAAAATCTAAAAAATCTAAAATTTTCCTATAAATAGCCACCATACCCCCCCCCCTCATTCAGCACCCCTTCATTTTCCATTCTCTCTTTGAAATTGTGTTGTGCAAATTCAAATCTGTATTGAGCTAATTTGACAAAATTCAAAAATTTGTGCCAAAATTTGGAAATTTCAATTTTCGTTAGCAAGTCAGCGAAAAAGGTACAATACTATTTTTGTAATACTTTTATTGTTAGTTATTGTTATACTAAGATGAAAGTAGTAATAGTGTTAGTTTCGATTTTGCAGTTTTTGTTATGGACAGTCCTTATTACAGCTTTGCTCTTGGTGATTACGGACTTTCATCGGAGGCAATTGCGTTTATGGAGGCGGCTACGGCTGCCTCAAACCAACCAAAGGTTTCACCAGAGGAGCAAGGTGGAGTTCCGTCATCAGGCTCTATGTCAGCATCAGGCTCAACAGCAACCGGAGCAAAGAGGTCGAGGTCGTCTACATCGGGAGTGTAGGAGAATTTCGACAGGACAACCAAGCAAGACACAGCGGGAAATGAGGTACCATATGCTATTTGTAAAATTTGTCGCCATGAATTGTCTGCAAAGTCTACAGGTGGAACGGAGCACTTGATTAGACATGCTACAAGATGTCGAACCAAGCAAGGATTGACGATGAGGCAGACGCAGCTGCAATACAACCCCGACGGTACGGTATCTAGTTGGGACTACGATTCTCAGGTAACCCGCCAATCTCTCTATCGTTTAATTGCTTCTAAGGATTTACCGTTAGGCTTTGGCGAGTCTGCTTCTTTCTAAAATTACATTAGGACTGCGCATAATCCTAGATTTTCTTCCATTTCTAGCACGCATAAACAACTAGGATCTAGTGAAATACTATAATGAACGTCGTAATAAAATAAAGGAACTATTTAGTACGTGCACATTTTCGGTGGCCCTGACCTCAGACATATGGAGTGGTCGGGCTAGGGAGGATTACCTTAGTGTAGTTGCGTATTATATTAATAACGACTGGGTAATGGAAAAAAGGATTATAGCTTTGAAATTAATTGATGTAGCACACACGAGGGGAGAATATTGCGAACTGTATTATCAAAGTCGTGGAAGACTTTGGTCTTACAGACAAAATATTCACAATTATTTTAGACAACGCCACTTCAAACTCTAGGGCCATGGACATTCTTACTCCAGTGGTTAGTACATATGCCGATTCTTTCTTACTACATCAACGATGCACTTGTCATATTATCAACCTTATAGTCAAATGTGGTTTGAAGAGGTTGAATCAGTATATTAAAACTTTTCGCAATACGATTTCTTTCTTGAAAAATTCTAACGTAAGAATAGCACAGTATAAAAACTTCTGCAGGGCGATGGGTGTACGTCCAAGAAAGTTCGGTTTGGACATGGAGGTAAGGTGGAATTCTACTTACCTCATGCTTAAGAATATTTTACCATACAAAAGTACTTTTTCTGTGTTTATTCAAACGCACTATCCTAGCACTGATGGTACTATACTATTAACTAAGCAACATTGGTTCGTTGCTGAGAAGATACTATCGTTTTTAGAAAAAAAAATTATGAGGCAACTGTTGCTTTGTCCGCTGTTTACTATCCAACATCTCCTATCATTGTGTATACTATTTTACGGATTGCTACTCAATTGAAAATGTTTGAAAATGACATAGTTTTACGCGATGTTGTTGTTTCCATAAAATCTAAATACCTTAAATATTGGAGAGAAATCCCTTACCTATATGCATTTGCATTTCTTTTAGATCCTAGGGCTAAAATTGATGCATTTGGTATTGTACTTGATCTTCTTAGTGATGCTACGTGGCTAGACTATACTGACTATTTTGCAGAAGTTCGTTCTCGGTTATACGAGGTTTACCAAAGGTATGAAAATAGGTTCCAGGGAGTTTGTTCGCAACGACCTCCAGTAGCCTCCACCTTAAGTGGGAGGACAAATATGTGGGGCGCGATCTTCGGTGCCTCTTCCTCCAGGTTCAGATCCAGGGCTTCTTCTTCTTCTTCTACACCAACGCCTGCTCGACCAAGACCCACAAGGAGCGGAGAACTATCCACCTATCTGGACAGCAATATGGCGAATTTCAACTCAGAAGGCTTTGACATCTTGCAATGGTGGCAAGCCCATAAGTTAACATATCATGTACAATCCATACTTGCACGTGATGTGTTAACTGTTCCTGTTTCTACGGTTTCCCCTGAGCCTGCTTTCAGTCTTTTTGGAAGAATATTGGAGGAGAGAAGAACAAATCTCACAAGTGAGATGGTGGAGATCCTTCTAACTGTGAAGGACTGGGAACAAGCTGATTCACGAACACAACACTCTGTGGAAAATCTAGAGTTGTCGGAGGTGTTCGAAAATCTGTACTTAAACAACGACACTGACACATAGAACAAAGATGTATCACGTATGTAGAATTGTAGAGCTATAGGTTGTACTCTTTTTCCTTTGCCAAGGTTTTCTCATTTTGAGTTTTTACTTGACGAAGGTTTTAATGATGTAGCCAGTTGGACATTAATAAAGCTCTTTATTACATTTTCAATATGATTGTCTCATTTTTTAAATTTTCATGTCCACTTCTGAATTCTACACATTTTTCTGGATTTTTTTTGTTTTGATAGGCCAAACGGGCCACATCTGGCTCGACGAGCTAAACGGGCTCGGACCGGCCCGACACGATATGAATGCCCGACGGATCGTGTCTGGACCGCCACCCTGACCCGTGGGCCGGCCCGGCACAGCACGAATAGTAGTCGAGCTAGAACATGCTTGCCTAGTCAGGCCTATGCCGTGCTGGGCCGGACGGCCCGTTTGGCCAGCCCTGCCTAACATATCTCTCTAACAGGTAGACCCAACAAGCTTGGAGGCTGCCTCTAGCTTGGAGGTTGCTGCCACTTCTCCTGCGATGTATGGAGGCCGCTTCCAAGCCATCATCTCTTCTTAGAGGCTAAAAATAGGCTAGATTGTGGATGCTCTTACTGAAAATTTCGTTCCTCTGCATGAAAACATGAAATCAAATGCATTATGGAAATAGCCAAAAGGAAGGGGATTTTGATCTCATAGTGCATGGATTACTGGTTTAATTGTTTAACAGGTTGTTGATAAAACCAAGAGAGAATTCGCTTGGAGACTCCCTCTGTTCATCATCCTTCACGACTCAGGGACAGTGGCTTCATGTGCCAGTGTCACGGGGCATTTTTCAGTAGGTTCATGCTGTGACTCCGACTATCTGTGCTCTCGTACGCCTGAGGTTGGGTTGGCCCTCATATAATGGCCAAGAAAATTAGCCCAAAAGAACAACTTTGGCGACTACAGCCCCGTCCAAACTGGCCAGTTTTTTTAAGAGGTCTCTCCTGTTTCTATTAGAAGAAACCAAATTACAAAATTATACCAAGCATTCCACTACAAACGGAAAACCGCCCAGCAATAGTTACAAACAAAGTTACCAGAATATCAACCGAAGAGAACTACAAAGGACATCTATCTATCCGACTGAAGACAAAATCCCAGTGAAGGAAATCGAAAACACCCATGTTAGTTGCCACCGTGATCAGGCCCATTCGTCAGCTTCTTGATCTATGGTGTCCATTTCCATCTCACCCCAAAAATTTCCTTCGTCACTTGACTCAGCGCCTTAGGGCATGTACAATGGTATAGACAGTTGCTGTTTATAACAACTATTTATGTCACTTATAGACAGCACTAAAGACAGCTCATACAATAGTATAGACGGCTGCTGTTTTTTTGGTTGTCTTTATAGAACACACAATCTTTTAATGTTTTTCTTGTTTTTTGTGCTATAGTCGACTACAGGATTGTAGATAGCATCTTTCTCTCTCTTCATTCTTTTTCATCCACGTCAGCAAAAATCCTATATGACAATAGTTATAGACGGCTGACATAAGTCTATTGTACATGCTCTTAGCGCCAACTCGCCAGGTTTTTAGATAACCAACCACAGTCACACGACCCAGCCCAGCAGTGCAGAAGTACAATTTGGCTTGAGTTAATGGCTACTCAATGCCAGTAGTGAAGTAACCTTACACCCCTTCGATCCCCGTGTAGAGTTACTGGCTCGGCAACCGAAAGGAGCATGCAGCAACCGAAAGGCCAGGAGCCGATACAAATTATGGGATAATTAAACCACGTACGGCCCTATATAATCCCTCGTGTTACGCTGAACGCAACACAAGCACAAGTGCACAACAGATCACAAAGACGCTAACGCACTACCGGAGATGTTACGACCGGGCGCCCGGCACGACGAGGTGGAGGACAAGAAGCCGGTGATCAAGCCCGGCGTGCACATCACTCTCAGGGTGCAGGACACCGACGGGCGCACGGTCTACCGCACCATGCGGAGGACCGACAAGATGCAGGGCCTGATGGACTTCTACTACGCCAGCGTGCCGGCGGTAGCGTACGGCACGGGCCGGTTCCTGTACGACGGCGGCCGGCTGAGCGGCTGGCAGACGCCGGCGGAGCTCGATATGGAGGACGGCGACGAGGTCGACTTCTTCACCGAGCTGCTGGGTGGCGGCGGATGGGTAGTTGCATGATCGATGCCTGCGTACGTAGCTAGCCGCCGCAGGTCGTCGTGGGGTTGGAAGACGAGTACTACAACTTTACGATCGAGTAACTTGTTTATGCATGTTAAGTATGATGGCCATTGGTTATTGACAGACAGGACGACAGCTGAAGTGTTCCTAATGTATCTGCGCAGTGTTAAAATTTTTTTAATGGAAACAAACAAGTCGGTTGGCATGCTTGTTTCCTCCTTGATTCTACGCGGAAGTTTGTCCTTGCATAGCTTACATCAACATACCGCATCGCAAATTCACACGTCAACCGCAACTAATTATTTATCGGCACCTTGAAAATAGCATTGGGCTCATGCGCGGTCTCGATTCTAAACTATTCCAATCTTATCACAGTATCCATGCCTAACTCAAAACTCGAATTTAAATTCATACGCTTTGAATTACCTGTGCCTACCGAGATTACCGGCGGCAGACAGGTGAGAATCAAAGAGTAGATAGAGCATTGTAGGCTGTTGCAATATAGGACAAAAAGTCGGACCGGTGATCGAGCCGATGAGATCCTTGGTTCAACGGTTCGTCGGTTGGACCGCCGTTAAAAAAACAGTGAAATAATAGTTATCACTTTGGTAGAGAAGAAAATGTTTAACTACACTTGTTTTACCAACTAAGTCAAGAAACCAACATGCCCGGTTGGCTTTGTGGAGCGCTAGGGCCATATGCGTGAGGTCCACAGTTTGATCCTTGGCGAGAGCTACTTATTTTTCGTGTGCAATGCTCCTCGGTCCGACCGGTTCCGGTTTAGCTCAAAACCAGCTGGTCTGACCTGGTTTAAAGCGCGCGTGTAGGCGGTCTTTTCACTAAACCGCGGACCGGGTTAGGCGCTGGTCTCGGTTTTTCCGATCAAACCACCGGTCCGGTTTTTCATACTACGAGTTTCATGCATGCATGCTGGGACTAGTGCACGATCCATGCAGGCTGGAATATGGAGAGGTTGCGCGACATCTAGGGATGGCAATCGGGCACGGTGGACACGGGTAGTGCTCGTCCATACCCATACCGGCGACCCCGATTTCCCCCCACGGGTATACCCGCGAAGGACGACGGGCGAAGAATCTCGCCCATGCCCGTCGCCCGCGGGTACCCGTCGCTCACGGACATGCCCGTGTACCCGCAAACAATGCATCACATATTCACATTCACACATCAACTGTCAACTAATTTTAGTGCTGTGAAGCCATTTTAAATCTTTACACTTTACACATTACATGTCATTCTCTACAAATTAACAAGCCTAATGTTAATTTCGACCATATCTGCAGCAAAGAACTACTAACAAATAGAAAATAATAGCTACACAGATCTTGCAACCAGCAGTAAAAGTTGGCACCTCAATTTTGGCCCAGCGTTCATATGCAGAATAATCATCCCATAGACTCGTTTCGTCGGACTTACAGAACTAAAGAACTCCTCTGTAATTTCCAAGCATCCGGTGTTGGTAAGTACATTATTATACCAACCTGCATTGCATAAATCACAGTACGTCGGTCACTAAGGTTAAGTACTGCATAAGACCTTGTGACAATTTTTTGCAACAACTGAACAGAAAGGGGGAAAGGCAACTACAACATCTCAAGAAGTGGAGCAGGTTTTATAGGAACTCGGTAAAAAATCCCAAAAAATAATTAGTCCACAGATCATGACCACAGATCATCTACACTGAAGAGAAGATTTCCCCATACATTTGTCAAAGTAGCATGAAGCAAGAGAGATTTTCCCATGACAATATTATAGCAGAAATTATCAGAAAGACCACCTATAGATTACAAAAAGGTATTGTATAAGAACAAATTACCCATGAAAATATGTCATCTTCTTTGGAGCTGGATGCTGGGCTCATGGGACTATTGATGCAGGCAGTCCAACGCTACTCAATAGGTGCAGGTGCGGGTATATCTTCCTTCTCAATCAACTGCAGCAACTCCTCTTTATAATCCAAATCCTTCATACTTGGATTTGCTAGAGTTCCCGCAGGGAAGCAGGTTTCAGAAACCCGCTACTGCCCACCACAATCAAAGCCTAATATTTCATCACTCCAACCCAGGCGATATCCCTCTAACTTCTTCCAATACCCAGAGGCCACGGGAGGGAGGGGGCGAGCGGCGACAACGACCACTGGAGGGAGGGAGGCAAGCGGCGACGACCATGGGGGGAGAGAGACCAAAATAGAGAGATGGGAAAAGGGGATGAACCGAATCCATGCCACCAGAACACGGGCTAGGCAAAGGCGACAGCGCGGCGGCCGGAGGCCGAGCCGCGTGGCCACAGGTGCGCGAGGAGATGCACGGCAGCCAGAGGTGAGCGGGTAGACCGGGCTGCGTAGGCATGCACATGGACTGGAGGATCGTGTTGGACCAGTCTTGGCGACGCCGAGCGGCCGAGGAGGAGCACGGGCGGCGGCGCTGGCGGCCGGAGACGCTGGGACCTAGCCGGGTGCAGCGCCAAAGAAACTCCAGGAGGGAGAGAGAGCCATGGGGATTGGGGAGGATGAGAGATTGGGGAAGAAATGGATGGGGAAAGTGTCGACCGGGAGTGGTAATGAAGAGAGCGAGTGGGGGAGGAAGAGCGGCCGGGAAGTGGGGCTTACACGGCTGGCTAGGGTTTTCCAGTTTTATAAGGGTGTTCCACGGTCCCACCTGTCAGTGTAAATGGTGGGTAATCGGGCGAAGCGGGTACGGGTGGAGCTTACCCATGCCCGCGCCCGTTTACCCGATGGGCAAGGAATTATGCCCGTTTTTATACCTGTGGGCAAAGAAAGACGCCCATACCTGTCTCCATTAGGGTATTCACCCGCGGGTACGCGGGTAATCGGACACAATTGCCATCCCTAGCGACATCGTTGCAAATTGGTACATCTGTACAAATCACCAGTAAAATGAATCGTGAAGGGACGTCACGATGATCCAAATGTAGTGGTGAACTGGTGACCCCATCCAGTGGCGAATCTAGAATAAAAATAGACGGGGAGCTCTACTGTTGAGGCTATAGCACAATGTAAACATATCAAAACTACATTTACCGATCTTTTGTGATTGGAATGTCAAATTCATACATAAATAGAAAGAGAACAAATTGAAAAATGTATAATACAATAACTTTAGTACCTCGCTAATGGATAATTTTGCCTCCAAAGTCTATAAATATGTGAGTACCGATCTGTAGATAAGATATATCAAGTTTAGTGATACAATATTAAATTGTGAATATTCATAAGCATTAAAAATGAAATGAAAACATACCACTAAGGCACTAAATCGGATTACGACGTAATTTCACTCTACGAATTTTCATGTCTTGAAAGCCTTGAATGGTTCTTTTATTATCAAAGCTTCTAAATATCTCTCGCTTAGGGTTACTACTAGTTGCATTATTTGAGAAATATTTGTGCAAAGTTCGTTTCTCCATTTTATAAATATAAGAAAAATTAAACAACAGTCAGTCAACCACTAATTAAACAAATTAGCTAATCGGCTAATGGCTACTGTCAATTAAATAACAATTTGCATCAATTCATCAATCACAAATTAAACAACAACCACCAATTAAACATTGGCATCAACAATCAATTCATCAATCTAACTATCTAAGTCTACCTACATTTGCATCAATAATCAATTCATCAATCTAAATCTACCTATATTTACAACAGACAAAAAAAAAGGGGATCTAGGACTAAGAAACAAACTCATTACTCACTGCGTCACTAATCACTAGTCACTTCATTCAAATTCAATTCACCGAGAGTCTGAGACTGAGTGTCTGAGTCACTGCGTCTGCCCATAACGCCTGTTCGACCTCAATTTCTTTCGCTACTTCTCAGTTCTCTTCTCAAGTCACCACTGCCCGAGTCGAGTCGCCGTGATCTTGCGTCTTGCGCCGATCTTGCTGGCCAGCGCCGACCACCGATCGTGACCTCGCGCCTCGCCCCTCTGCTGAAGTCGTCGCCTCTTGAAGCTTCCTCCTCCGCTGAAGGCCGAGTCATCACCCTCTTCAGGCCTCCCCCTCCGCGCCGAGCGGCCGAGTCGCCGAGACGCCGACCACCCAACTGCCTCCCCCTCAACCTCGCTGGGCTGCCGAATCGCCGACCGCCAGCGCTAGTGAGTCTCTCCTCTCTCAATTCTCCAATCTGGGCGTCGTGTGTGTCGGTGTGGCTAAGAAACCTTATCTATTCTAGACTTCTAGTGTTCTTATTTGGGCCGGTTGGGCCTAAGGCTTAAGCCATCGTTTGACTCTGCCGACTGGGCCTTAATGCCACATGCTTTCTTCAACCTCCGGCTTTCTTCAACGGCGAGAGCCCAGACCTTAGTGGGTACTAGGGGTATGGTGGTGGGAGGAGGGGGTGCTCGAGCACCCACAAGCACCAACAGTGGATTCGCCCCTGATCCCAGCGACGTTATACACAAATCATAGTAGCGCACTATGTACACAAAGATGTTACTTTATAAACTTAAGTGAGCTTAGTGTGTGGTTAATCCAATGACTCATTTTTCTGGATCCGTCCCTGAGCAGACGCAACATAGCTTGATCGACGAGGAGGACTCGACGAAGCCAGGGATCGAACCATTCGTCGAGTCAATTCAGGAAAATGTCATTCTTCTCAAGTCAATTCAGAATCTAGAGCCTCAAGGTAAACTTGAAAAAAAAAACCTTTTACCATTCTTAATCATGCTTCTTTTCATTACTTAGAGCAAGTTGATTCTTATGATATTGTTCTTGGTTCTTATTTAGAAAATGCTAAGGGGGTGATTTCAGCTATGCAAGCCCAAGAATTGGTTAGAGCAGCTATTGCTAAAGATGAAGTAGAGATTAGCTGTAAATATTCTCAAACAGGGGTTACTGAAAGCGCCAACGATGTCAGGGGTGTTGATGCTAGTCTGGAGGTTATTGATAATGAAACTAGGGGAGTAATGGGGTTTAGGATGAATAAGAGAGGTAGAGAGAGGCTGAATACTGATAAGCATTTATATAGGAAAAACAGAACATGAAAGTTCCTTTCTGGAATATCAGAGGCCTGGGCAAGCCTGCCAGGAGAAGACAACTTAAGAATTTGATTTCTGAAAATAGGTTTGATGCTGTAGGGGTGCAAGAGACTTTCCAGAAAGACTTTACTAAAACTGAATTGGATGCTTTGACAGAATGTGATAAATTTGGTTGCACTGGATTCCTGCTCTTGGATACTCTGGTGGTATTCTTTTGGGGGTGAACATAGATGAGTTGGATATTAAAGGTTGTGGTCAAGGTAGATTCTTTCTGAGTATGGTGGTAAGGCACAAGAAGTATAATTTTAGATGGGAATTAATTACAGTGTATGGGCCTGCTCACCATGACTTGTCTCAGGATTTTTTAGAGGAACTTCATAAGAAATGTGATGACTCTGATCTTCCTTTGGTTCTAGGGGGTGATTTCAACTTGATCAAGAAGGCTGAGGATAAAAACTCCAATCATGTTAATTTTAATTTGACTGACAAGTTTAATGATTTTATTTCTGGGAATAAGTTGATGGAGTTAAAAAAAGGGGCCCCAAAATTCACCTGGACTAACAAACAAACTTGTCCCATCCAGGTGAATCTGGACAGAGTTTTGGTTTCCACTGCTTGGGAGACTCGTTATCCTCTCTGTTCTATTTTTACCCTGACTAGGGTGGGTTCTGACCATAACCCTGTTGTTTTGAATTCAAGAGAAGAGGGGCTTATTAGAAAAGGGAGATTCTATTTTGATAAGAATTGGATGGGTCATGAGGATTTCAGAGAAGTTGTGGTCAAAATATGAGGAGAAATTTGTGATAGGATGCCTGATTTGATTTACTCTCTGGACAGCTGGAATGGGGGGGGGATTGCCACTTTAAGAATTTTGTTAAAAGGCTGGGGTTCTAATGTAAATGGGGAGTACAAGAAGAAAAGAAAGACTTTATTGGATCACATTGATAGCTGGGATAGAAAAGTAGAAGTTTCAGACCTCAGTGCTGAGGATTGGATTAATAGATACAAGGTTGAAGATGAATTAGAAAAACTTTACACTATTGAGGAAAAGTTGTGGCAACAGAAAGGGAATGTGAAATGGATTCTTCAAGGTGATGCTAATACCATATTTTTTTCATTGTTGTGCTAATGGCAGAAGAAGGAAAAACTTTTTTTTAGTCTGGAGAATGAAGGGGTGGTTATTACAGAAGAGTATACAATCATAGAGCATATCTATAAATTCTATAAAGAACTATTTGGGTATGAAGACAGAATGTTAATATGTCTAACAATTTCTGGATTCTAGAAGATCGAGTCTCTGACTTAGATAACGATAGTCTGATTGAAATTTTTTCTGAAAAAGAAGTTCTGGATATTATTAAGAGCCTGCCTGGTGATTCTTCTCTTTGCCCAGATGGTTCTTCTACTCTTTTCTACAAAAAGTTCTAGGGGATGCTGAAACCTTATTTCATGAAAATGGTTAAAGACTTCTTTGAGGGGGTGTTGGACTTAAAAAGGTTGAATTATGGGGTGGTTACTTTCATTCCTAAAATCAAAGATGCTAATACCATTAAACAATTCAGGCCAATTTGTTTGATCAATGTTAGTTTCAAAATTATTACTAAGTTGATGGTTGTTCGTTTGGGTAAAATTACAAATAGGATTATTAAGAAGAGTAAGACTACATTTATTAAGAGAAGAAATATATTGGATAGAGTGTTATCTTTACATGAGATCTTACATGATTTGTGAGAGACCAAAAAATCTGGAATTGTGCTCAAGCTAGATTTTGAGAAAGCATATGATAAAGTTCAATGGAGTTTTCTAGAGAATTATGATTGGAAATGGTTTCTCTTAGAGATGGATTGATTGGGTGATGAGTTCTGTTAAAGGTGGTAAGTTGAGCGTCAATATCAATGGCATAGTGGGCCCTTATTTCTCTACTCACAGATGGCTGAGACAAGGGAACCCTTTATCTCCTCTCCTTTTTAATCTAGTAGCTGATGCATTGTCAGCAATTATTGAGAAAGCCCAATAGAAGGGTTTGATTAAAGGAGCGTCTTCTCACCTAATCCCTGGGGGTCCCTCTGCTTCAGTAGGCAAATGATATAGTTCTGATGTTAGAATATGATGATGATTACATTCTCAATCTTAAGTTTCTTCTTTACTGTTTTGAGTGGATGTTTGGGCTGAAAGTTAATTATCATAAGAGTGAGGTTTTTGTTGTGGGGGTGAAAAGAGAAGAGGCTATCAGAGTTGTCAATATGTTCAATTGTAAGCTTGAAAAACTTCCCCTTACATACTTAGGGATTGACATTGGGGAAAGACAGATGAACAGGGGTGCTGGTAACAGAATTCTCAACAAGCTGGAGAGCAGATTGGATGACTAGAAAAACAACTTACTTTCTTCAGGGGAGAGACTGATTTTGGTTAATAGTTGTCTTAGTAGTCAACCTATTTACACTATGGGGTTTTACAAGCTGGATGAGGAAATGCATAGAAAGATAGACTCTATTAGATCCATATTTTTTTTGGAGGGGGACAAGTGATAAGTTCAGATATCATATGGTTAATTGGAAAGCTGTGTGCATACCAAAAGATTTTGGAGGCTTAGGAATGTTAAATTCAAGACTAATGAATGATTGCCTCCTGTGTAAGTGGTTTTGGAGATTGAGTGTAGCTAAAGATGAACTTTGGTTTAGAGTTTTGAAAGCTAAATACTTTCCTAATGGGGATTTTAGAGATGCTTTATCTATGAGAGGCTCCCAATTTTGGAAGACCCTTTATAAAATAAAAAATCTGTTTAACATGGGTGTTTCTTACCAAGTTGGGGATGGGGAGATTATCTCCTTTTGGAAAGATGTCTAGATAGACAATTGTCCTCTTTATATTAGGTTTGTTGGGCTATTCAATATTTGTCATGATCCTGATGCAAAATTAGCAGATTACCCAAAGGATGGGGTGTGGGACATTAAATTTGTTAGAAATTTTGGAAAGGAAGAAGAGGTTTTGTGGAGAGATTTGAAAGAAGTGTTGCAAGAGGTTGACCTCACTAATGACCAGGATAGAATGGTTTAGTGTTTAGAGAAATCAAGGCAGTACACTGTTAAGTCCCTTTACAAGAATTTAGCTTTTGGAGGGGTTACCGATAAGAGAATGCATGATCTTTGGGCTAGCAGACTACCTCTTAAAGTTAAAATTTTCCTTTGGCAGACTCATTTGAATAGATTACCGACTGTGGATCAACTGGTTTTGAGGAATTGGAAAGGTGACAATAAATGCTGGCTTTGTGGGATAGTAGAGGATGCAAACCATGTTTTCTTTCAATGCATTTTGGCAAGATTCGTTTTGACTTGTATCAGGGAGATCTTTAAGTGGGAGAGAGTCCCCAAATCTTTGGATGATTTTCATATCTGTTGGCTAGATAATGGGCATGCTAACAATCATCATATTGGTTTATTCAGTTTTGCAGCGTTTGCTTGGACACTTTAGAAAGTCAGAAACAAAGGGGTCATCGAGAAGATCTTTCCTAAGCGTCCAACTGAAGTTATTTTCCAATTTGTATCATGTTTGTAGTGCTGGAGCATCCTAACCAAAAAAAAGTTGAACAAGAGAAGTCGGATGGTTTGCTGAACTCAGTTGGAGAATGGATGAAGTTCTACGTTTTAGACAGAATCTAGCTTGCACTTTCATTTTGCTACTTTGCTACTTTGTTAGTCTATCAGTTTGCTCTGTTGGGGTGGATTCAAAACCTGTTTTTGTTTTGTATTCCTGTGGCTGTGGTCATTGTTTTCCTTTTGATGCTTACTGGTTGCTGGTAACCCCAGTTTTACTTTCTGTAATCGAACTCGTGTAACTCTTGTTATGAGCTTTTCATAAAAGCTGGGATTTGCCTTGTTAAAAAAAAAGCAGCGCATGTTCGTCACCCCCACGGTGAGGGACCTCAAAGGGCACAGGCTCATGCACACCATGCGAAGAACCGACAGATTGCAGGAACCGATGGATTTCTACAACGCCATGGTGCCCACCGTTGCACACGACAGGGCACGTTGTGCTATACGACAGAGTGTTTGGAGCCGAACAGGCACTAGCGGACCTTGAGATTGAGGACGGGGATGCCGGATGAGATCCACTTTATTCCCATGATGCGTGTTGTGCCTATCACTATTAGAATTCTAAGTTTTCCCTAGAGTAACATTGTAATTGTTACTACAAGGGAACTTGCGCCAATCGGCGCGGGCGGTGGGTCGGAAATAAGCTAATGACATTGCAACCTGATCAACTCCTCCTCTACTCTTGCATATATTAGATTAAAGACAATGAACGGTAGTGTTGTACTCCACGAAATAGATAATAAGCTCGTATTGTGGCTGTTCGTAAAGTACGCAAGACATGATCAAGTATCTAAGTTTATGTAACATACCATGTTAACTAAACAGAAGGAGTGATTGGACAAAACGACTAACTTTGGTAGGACATAAACGAATCTAGTGATTGTAGGCTGACAAACTTATAAGTAATGCGCTACTTGTAGGTTGACAACAGCTTATAAGTATCCAAGCATCACCTATTCCTTTACTTTAGAGGCAACAGTAAATTAGTAATTAAGAGCTTCAATCGGGGCAGTAGCATGTAATCTTACATGTTAGTATTGACAATATGGTCTTACATGTTGTGGTCCGTCCTATCTTTGTGCATAACGGTAGTAAGCTAGGAATAGAAAAGCCAACAACAATATACATAATGAGCAAACATGGTACTGTAGTTCTTGGTTATCACATATTAATGAGCACAAGAAAAATGTAAAGTAACATGCAAACTTTGGATATGTCTACAGATATGGCTAACTAAAGATGAACATAAAATAGTGTTTTTAATTCAACTATGCAGATAATGATAGCTATTTAGTATACTATTCTTGGACTTCAAATTTTCTAAAAGATTCGAGGGTACTGATGACTAGCCATACCAAATCTTAGACATCAAACTTAGCACATAAAGCATTTTTTCCTTAAAATGTAAGCATTATTTCCTAAGAAGAATCATCCCTACCTTGACCTAGTTCTTTTTCTTTTGCAGCACAGGGTTCTATCAAGCCAATTTTCTAGGGAGGAAGATTTTGACGACTATGATGCAACATTTACTATGTGATCCTGATAAAGAAAAATACATTATTTAAAGATATCACCCTTGACCAACCATGACAAAGCAATTAGACATGGGAACAAAGTATCAGTGCAACCTATGTGGGCTTTATCGAAACAAATTAAGTGAAAAGAACAAAGGTAATCCTTGTTCTTTAGTTATCACATATTAATGAGCACAAGAAAAATGTAAAGTAACACGCAAACTTTGGATATGTCTACAGATATGGCAACTGAAGAGGATCGTAAAATACTATTTTTAGTTCAAATTTGCAGATAATCATAGGTATTTAGTATACTATTCTTGGACATCAAATTTTATAAAAGATTCAAGGGTACTAATGACTGGCCATATCGAATTTTAGACATCAAACTTAGTACATAAATAATTTTTTCCCTTAAAATGTAAGCATGATTTCCTGAAAATAATCATCCCTACCTTGACCTAGTTCTTTTTCTTTTGCAGAACAGGGTTCTATGAAGCCAATTTTCCAAGGAGGGAGATTTTGACGACTATGATGCATCATTTACTATGTGATTTTGACAAAGCAAAATACATTATTTAAAGATATCACCCTTGACCAACCATGACAAAGCAATTAGACATGAGAACAAAATATCTGTGCAACCTATGTGGGCTTCATCGAAACAAATTCAGTGACAAGAACAAAGGTAGTCTTTGTTCTTTAGCAAGTTGGAGTCTAAAGGCCTCAAACAAACGTTCCTAATTACTTCATTACTATAACTGACAGAATGACAACTAAGTGAAAAAAATCCTACACAATACGAAATACCAATATGCACTGACAAACTTTGTGAATTGACCTTCTTTGTAGTTCTATTTCAATTCAAAATAACCTTGTGGTTTTAATTACCTGATTATATTACATAATTATTGCTTTTCGATCAATTTTAACAAATGTAGTTGGTGATGGTTAACAACAACGCCCTTGGTACGAGAAACGCAAATGGCACAGTAAATGGCAAAGACATGAAATGGAAAAGAAATATGCATTCCATCTATATTTGATTAGAACTAAAACCGTCATTACAAAACAATAAAACACCCTTGGTATGAGAAATGTAAATGTCACAGTAAATGGAAAAGAAATCTGCATTCCATCTATATTTGATTAGAACTAAAACCATCATTACAAAACTATAAAACACATTCATAGATGTACATAGTTTGTTTCAGGAAAAAATCTAATAGAATAGTAAACCACCCTAGACATGTAAAAAAACTCAATGCAGTCACAATAACTATAATTCAGAAAACCTAAAATAACCAGAAATGAGAGCAATCTTACTTGGCCTCTGATAAGCATTACTACTGACAGAGGCACTAGCGCAGCGCCTAGCTAACACACTAACAGTCAGCTAATCTTAATACTCGATCTGAGCTGATCATCTAACCTAAGATGGACCATTTGTCATTCATCCTCACAAGCAGAGGGAAAGGCACACAGAGAGGATTATAGGAGTGGCCCACTGTCATTCACACGCACATACACAGAGAGGCAGAGAGAGCGAGCCACAGAGATGGAGGAGGGAAGCAGAGGTGAGAACAGGGGCCGAGCATGGCTGCGACGGGGCTAGATTACCAGTGGTGGTGGAACGACGGTGGGGTGGCTTCGACCACAAGAGTGGTTTGCTCAAGGTTGGAGGGACCTAGGGGAGGAGGATCCATGGCTTGGGGTGACCCGAGGCGCTGGGCACCAGGCAAAGCAGCGGGCGGCGCTAGGGAAGTTGAGGGCGACGGCGGTCGGGTGGGAGAGAAATGAAAGTAGGGTGAACCTGAGCATGAGAGAGGTTAGGGGAGCGCTGCCAGGCAGTGTACGGCCACGGGGAGGAGCCGTAGCGGGCTGGCGACTTGAGCCGACGGGTGTGCAAACGGATTCACACGCCGAAGGCAGGCGGCCAACTGAGAGGGCAAAAGAATGGTAGGGGAAGAAAGTGGAGGCCGTGGGGTGGTCAAACGCAGAGGAATCGAAGCAAGCCTCACGAAGCAAGAGGGAAGGGCAGGCACTACGAGCGCTGGAGGAGGCGGAGCCACGATGTAAGCATGGACGGGAGGCAAAGGGGGAAAGGAAGGCGAAGACAACAGGGAGAGAATGAAGGGGCAGTGGGGGAGAAAAGGGAAGAAGACAGAGTTAGTGGCTGGGGTGCGAGATCGAGCAGGTGGCGCCTGAGGGAGAGGGAAGGGACAGGAGGCACCGAGGCAAGCAGCGAAGCAAGGAGCGGCAACGCGGGCTCGATTAAGACACAAAGGAGAGACTGAGGGGGAGAGAGGAGCGGGGTTAGGGCTTGCGTTTGCGTTTGGAGGATGGCAGTCGTTTTGGAGCTTGCCTATCTTTGCCCAAATTTTTTTCCACTTCCTCAAGTGGTTTTGAACCTGATCTCCAGTAACATTCACCTTTAGATGGTCATTCAAGGCCCTCGCACAATTGTTGAGGCAAACTTTCTCGAAACTAGTACACGTTCTATTGCGACTGGCCACAGGATTAGCCAAGTAGCTCAAGACAAATGCAGACATTGCATTTATGCAGACAACCCCACCACTAGTGTTCCCCACTATGTTACCAACCATGTGATCCCCATGTTTCGAGTCCATTTCCTACCAACCAAACAAAGCAATGAAAAATAAGTGACATGAAGCATGTAAAAGAAGTCCATACATGTTCCACATACAACTCATCACAAATAAAATATTATTACAAGAAAGGTTCGCATACAACTCTTCAGATGTAAAATTCGTGGCCATAGTATTCAATTATTTAAAGACATTACATATTTAATGGCTTTGGTAGTTCTAACGGGCTTCCCATATTTTGTTAGCCATAGTATGCCTCCAGTCAACCATGGCTCTATGTTCAATAGCTTGCTCCCTTGCTATCCTATTGGGGTTAGGTGTCCAAGAAGTCTCTGGTATAACGAAATGGTCACTTCCTTGAGAAAGAACCCAATTGTGAAGGATGCAGGAAGCTATGACGACATCAACTTGAGTTGCGAAGGGGAAGAATGGGATGTCATCATCGAGGACTTTGAACCTCCTCTTGAGTTATCCAAATGTGCACTCTACGCTCACTTGCAGAGAGGAGTGCCGAAGATTGAATAACTCCTTTTCATTTAGGGAAGGATTGTTCCCCCACTCATTCAAGTGGTACCTCACACCTCGAAAAGGTGGGATAAAACCATGTTTTGCTCCATATCCAACGTCCACTAGGTAGAATTTCTCTAAGACATGAGGAACACATTGATGACAGTGCTCTTTAATAATCAGGTATGCACATCTACTGCTACAAAGGAGCTATTTACCTTCAGGGACATATAGTCCATTCACACGCTCTATTGCATCAGCTAACACCGTAGCATCATGAGTTGTCCCCTCCTAAGTCCCAACCAGCCAACACATATGTGAAACGAAGATCAAAGTCTATGGCTACCATGACATTTTGAGTAGGAAATGCCTTCCTACCATGAAATGCCGTCTCCATAGGCTTACTAGCAGACGCCCTTATATGTGTACCATCAATGGCTCTAATACAATCCTATTGGGTCAATAAATAGAAAAAAAAAATAGTAACCAACAAATATTCCCCAAAAGTCTCTATGAGGTATAGTTGTTAGGTATGATACCTTCAAAAATGAATCCCATCTTGGGTTCCCTTAAATTTTGCTTGGGGTCTCCAAAGAAGGTGTCCTAATAAGTTCATTTCGTAGCTCACCTATGGCATGGAGGACATGTTCGAAATATTGGCTAACTGTTTCAACCGACCGAGTAAAATTGGTACCAACTAGCCTATTTCTTAGGTTGTGGTCAATTGTGTTCAAGAACATGGCAACTTGCTCCTAGAAACATACATGTATAGTGTCACGAAGCAGCGATCGCTCTCTCAAGACTTCACACAACTGAAATAACGAAGTTCGCTTAAGCCTAATTGTGTTAGTACAAGTTATTTCATTCTTCCAAATTTTATTATCAGATAATCAATTCTAATCTTATCCCTTTCCTCGATTGGGCCATATGTAATACGGTCGCTCCTATTCTTTAGTCTAGATCGTAAGAACAAAATAATCATGGAAGTAGCCATGTATGTAGCAGCGACAATAAACAAAATCTTTCGCCTTTTAAGCCTCCACTTGTCCATCTACAGTTCACTAGTGCCAAATATAATGAGGGAGCAATTTTACATGTACAAGCATTAATTTTCCTAAACTCAACAACAAGAAGCAATATTTCATGAATGGAAGCAAGAATAGCAAACAATATTTCTTATTTCTTGCACATGTCGAAGCACATAGGCCAACAACAACAAGCTCTATTTTTGGATTAACATCCACAATGTTTTATGCATGTATTGCTCTATACTGAAAGCACATCCAAATTTAAGTTAACTTGCACATGCAAAAGCAATTTTACAAGTAGATGCAGAAGCAATTTTATATTAATCTATTTCACTGGACATGTCATAGGCACACAATATGCATCAATATTTACTTGGAGCATAGTCATAGGCACCCAATAAGCACGAACATTGATCTATTTCACTAGACATGTGGATGTAGAAGCAATTTTACAAGTGGAACCATTTTTCCTGGCTAGACTCAATTCCTCTTTACACATTTCTTGGACATGTCGAAGCACAGCATAAAGGGATCTAACTATTTTGCCCGTAAGTACATCTGTAATACCTAGAGCTACCGGAAAAATACCAATCGGAGGAAAAGATTTGGGATTTGGGGCCATACTTTCGGTTCCCATGGTAAATCCACAACAGGTTGAGGGAGGGGGGGGAGATCGGGATGGGACGAAGAAGGAGATGCCAAATCGGAAGAAGTTCCACACGGTCTCAGATCCACTTCACACCACCGTTGGACCGCTGGAGACGTCACCCTTTCTAGATGACAGCGGGCCCAAATCAGATCGATGGAGAGGGGGGGAACCACAGACGGAAGTGGGATTGAAAGGCGGCACCTTGTGGGTCGGCAGCAGAGAGATGAGAGGCGGCGCCTTCTGGATCTCCAAGTGCCGGCGGAGCGGAGAGCAAGGGCGGCACCGACAATCTGTGCGAGGAAAGAGCGGCGGCGGCGTAGCTCCAGGAGAGAGCACAGCACGAAGGGAGAGTGAGCACACGCTCTGCGCTTCTGGGCGAGGAAAGGCTGAATGGTGTGGCTCAGTCTTTTTCCTCGAACGAGATGGTTCGGAATCAGAGTGGTATATTCTCTCTTGTGGAACACCTCGGTGAGGGACGGAGCGGTTCGCTTCAGCGAACCAAACAGATGGACAACACCGTTTACCGAACCGAACGGTACAGAGACCATCTCATCCCTTGATCCAAACACAACCTTACTCTAGAATCTGGAGGACTGCAGTACAGTAGTACACACGAATGAGCCATGGTTGCCCATAAATGCAAGATGCTAGCTGCTAGCGGCGCCTCTCTCGGCAACTCGATAGATCGACCGTGCGCACATGAAAGCAGCACAGCGTAGCGCAGAGCTACATGAGCATGCGCGCACGTGGCGCCCCAGCGCGGCACAGTCTGAAACAAGTGAGGAATCCACGAGAGCAGAGCATGTACTCACTGCCAATTGTGAGCGGAGCGCACGACAGCATGGCCTACATTGTTCCTTCCGCTTAAACAAGAGCAGGGAATCTGTCATCTCTTCTCTAAATGATTGGTCAGTCAAACCCTCCTCATGTGTCTACAATTATGGCCACCAAGCCAAATCATTTTTTTTTGTTAGATTCGGATCTTCCGCAATACAACAGAGAAGGGTTGTCACTACTTGCTAGAGTGCTACGAGTTTGCTACGATGTCTAATGCGCATCGTTGTAGCAACAGTGCTCAATTTTACCGTTGAGTATTCAGTGATTTTTTATGTTGCAGTCCTTGATCTGAGTCATTGGATTTCGTTCGGACGGCTGAGATGCTTCTAACGTACCAAACCGTTCATCCTCTGCATTTAGATCCCTAGTGCAGAGGAACCGTTTCCCTTTTTATTAGCTATATCTGCCAAGTTGCAGCATGTGTTAGGCTATTAGCATCGCAATAATCCGTCCGGCCCGCTCGTCGTTCGACCGGCCGGTCTGGAAGAATAATCGAGCAGGCTTGGAGTTTCTCAAATTAAATACTCCTGCTGCCAGCAGTGCAACTTCATATCTTGTCCGTTGACCGTTGAGATTGGTGAACACTTTCAGTTGATGGTACTAGTAGACCACTGTCCACTACGACTGTACGAGCTAGGATCGGAGTAGTATCAGTGTTGCATGCTATGGAGCTCCATCGTAGTTTGGCACACCAATACAATGAGAGTCTGACTCACTGCTCCTAAACATCTTCATCTGGAAATATCATTGAATTTGCTCCGGCCGGTAAGCAAAGGTTCGATCGATCTCAGCTGTATCGCGGTAGTACGTGCTGGCGACTGTCCACCGGCAGCCATGATTAGTTCGGGGGTGTGATGATTGATGGCGGCCGGTAACAAGTGAGCTCGGAGATACTCCTTTCAAACTTTTATACTTGACGTCTTGACCGTTTTATTTGTACTGCATGGCGTCAAATATAAAAGTACGGAGTAGTATATTATTAATCGGCGCTGGTGGGTGGAGGCTCACAATCCGTACCGGGTCCGTTTGGAACGGAAATAAATTTGCTTAGGGTGAGGCCACTCAACACTCTCTCCTCACTTTGCTACAGTGTGTGCATGAACGGTAGGATACGAGAGGCCTCAAGCACCCAAAAAATTTATTTCCGTTTGGAACTCTCAGCCGCTCTCGACCAGACAAAATATCAGCGTGATCTCGAACCGGAACCGGCCACAGTGAAGAGTGAACTACGAAATTGCTCAGGGACAGTTGAATTTGTTCGCGCGTGCATGGTGCCTTGAATGGTTGATTTTTTTTTTCAAGGGATGAACTCGTTTTCTGCATCACTGCATGCTGATAGTTGAACTCCTGTTCCTGATTCGCTTGGGTGATTCGTGTTAATTAGGCTCTTTGTACGTGACAGCTCGCGCCGTACTTTGCACAGGCGATTACTATTTAATAACGGCTTCCGTGCTTATAGGCTATAGCTAGCTAGGCAGTGTATGCGTTCTTTCTGAGGTGGATGATGGCAAAAAGGCCAAAAAGGCTAGGTACCTGCAGTGACAAGATATAGCCATACATGGATTCGGATTCTGCAGTACATCATATGAACAGTAACCGTGATATATTATAGTAGCAGCAACAACAGAAGTACCACGGTGGTTTTATTGTAGCTAGCGACAAAATAATGCAGATCCCCTTTATTTTATTTATGATCGGAGGGTAGATTGTTTTAGTGCATATACACTGTTGATTATCTGCATTGACTCCTTCAATACAGAGGACCTCATCCATCAAGACATATGGCCCACTTTTACTGTATACAAGATATAACCCTGTTTGATTCATATACTCCCTCCATTTCATAATATTTATCCATAGCGCACCATACGCGTAGACCACGGAAGCACCAGAACTAACAAATAATTAATGAGAAATGATCATACATACCATTATTAAATGACATACAACAACCACTTAACATCTTCCAAAACATTTAAGTAGATGTATGGATTAAAAAATTTGCAATAACTACACTCTAAATTATCTCAATAGACAAATATATTGAAACGGATACTCCAGAGACCATGGATAAATATAACGAAATGGAGGGAGTATTATATTATTATTATTATTTTGCCAGTCTAATGTTAGGTCATCAAAATTGGAGTCAAACTTTGGCTGACAAAAGAGAATCATGCCACACTTTTTTGAGTAATTGACATGTGCGACCCACATAGCAGAAAAGAAATTAGCTAACTCAGAGCGTGACAAAATATGACAAGGTTTTGCTACAAACCAAACGAACATCTGACTCGGTCAAAATTATAACTCCGAGTGTGATAGAAATATGACAATATTTTGCTACGAATGACAATATTTTGCTACGAACCAAACAGACGTCTAACTCCATCAAAATTAGCTAACTCATAGCGTGACAAAATATGATAAGGTTTTGCTACGAAACCAAAGAGGCCATCTCCAGTTCTCCCCTTGCCAACCGATCCATTCACTGGCAGCAGTACTCAGACGCATTGCCTCAAACGGGTGCCCCGTAGTTCCATGTAGGATCGGATGCCATGGTGGAGGTGGGATGGTGGCTTGCAGGGTGTCAGCGTAGCTTGCAGAAGTTGTGTGTGCTTGGAGGAGAGAAGGTGTGGTTCTGCCAGAGAAGGAAGAGAGAGAGAGAGGGACCTCCAGAAGTGGCGTCACGACAGCTGGGTCCACGCCCGAGAAGACACCGATGCCCACGAAGACGAGGACGACGGTCGGAGAAACGATGGTGACGACCACGAAGCAGGCGACGTTCGTGAGGAAGGCGACGTTGACCGGATTTGGAGCGGGCAGACTCTGTCGGCGAAGTGGCGTAACGCGACGCCTCCGGTGGGGGCGGCCTCAGATTTGGAGTGGCGGCGATTGTCGGATCTAGAGCGGTGGCGCTTTCGAGCGAAGCGAGCGGCGACCATCGGATCGGGAGCCGAGGCGCTCGGGCGAACGAGAGAGCGTGGGGAGGGAGGAAAGTGGAGAGAGATAGGTGTCAATAGTATTATCTGATTAACAATTTCTCACTATTCGTATTGACATAAAAAATATAGATATAAATATGGTATATATTTTTAATACTTTTATAGATAATATGCTTGAGATGTATAAATATTGTAGCATCAGAAATTTTACAGCCTCAAAAAATTTATACAATTAAAAAATTTTTTCACAATTACATGCATTCATTTATTTATATTCCTTAATCATCAAATCACCATGCCTTGCAAGGTTGAACGTTTGGATAGTGTCTTCAGATTTTGTAGATGAGATTCAAGTATTTGCCATTGCTTTCCATACGTAATTAATTTTTTATCATTGATATGAGTATAGCATATGATCTCAAAACTTACATATTACACTTACATATAGTAACAAATTTACCCATTTAACAAATAATCAATTATTCCAAAGCGGAAAGGGTCAGAGGGCGCTCTGGCGAAGTGAGCGGGCCGCGCTGGCGTTTGCACACGAAACAGCTCATCTTCGCGGCTTCCCCACGTGCCGGCGCGGGCCTGACACCTTGTCGCGTGGGCGTGGTGGCACCCCGACCCAACAGCTCTTTCTTGTTCGTACGCCGGGTCTTGGTGGAACAAACAACACGGCCGGCATTGTTACAGAATCAACAATTGCGACCGGCCGGGGGTAAACGGAACTGTGGCGAGATATTTTGTGTTGGTTGGGGTGGGGCCCGGTGGATGGTGGCCATCCATCTGGACCGCCGGGGAGGGGGGATCCTCCGTACACAGATATGATACAGCCTCGAACCCGTCAACCACAGGTCCACGATGTTTGGTTAGGTGTATAAGTTTGAATCAGATTTTTTACATATAGAATTTTTTGATTTTGTTTGTTTGAATGGTTGTATATGTAAAGTAATTTGGTTGAATAGGTGCAAAAAATATCTTTGGATTAGGATGGACAGAAACGCTCAATTCTTTGTTTCTAGGACGCAGTGCCTTGCTAATAACGTTATTAAGAGATGATCAGTACATATTATATAGTATTAGAGTGGATTAAAGTGGGTTAAGATAAAATGAGGGTTATTAGAATATATTAAGACAAAATTAAAGTCATGCTAACATTTTCTTTCTACCGCCTCTTGTATATACGCTTATGGTCAACGTCCCTATACATCCAACTAAACAACATCTCAGCACAGTCTGGTTCAACAGAAACAGCTAACCAAACAACTCATATTATATCCATATAGCTTGACTCACTTCAGCTTGAATGACCTATAAAGACCAGACTAAGAATATACAGAGAACCAAACACACCCTACATATTTTTCAGAACAAGAGCGACTTTCGTTAATCAGCAGGAACGCATTCACGCTGAATGCACGTTGCAAGAAAATCTAGAGCCTGATTCAACCAGGTACATATAGGAGAGGACGGGGATGCTTGCTTAGCGGTAAGATGAGCCGCCGTATTTGTATCCTGTTCAACACGAACAACATCAAAAGACAAGAAAGTAATGGTTAGCTCTTGGATTTGCATCAGGGATGTATGATTAAGTTGCATAGGTGTATAAAGAACTAAAAGTGTTGATGGTCCAAGATTATGAACTCTAATTAGAGAAGGGCGGGGGACATTCATTTGGACATTATTCTCTTTCAAGCGCATTGATGGTCTATTAGTCCCAATAAAGAAATAAGAGTAATACATCCCAAAAACCATTTACTCTACCAATTACATGAGGATATTATGGTAAACTTTGTACGTAAGATACTTAATATACTAGTCATAGAACAATTGTCATAACACTACCGAGGAAAGTTGCATGCCATCTTCCATTTACTCTGCCAATTACATTAGGATATTAAGGACGAGGAAGCCGCCCGCTCCGATCTACGACAGGATGGCATGTGAGCATGGTAGATCATCTGTGCACGTTACCATCGTGGACTGGGAGCACAGTAGGTGTCTGCCGCGGTGCTATTCTCATAATTTCGTGAGAAAAAGGGCTACCTTTGCTATTGCAAATAAAAAAGTGTCAATTCAGCCCAAAGACTTGTCACCAAAATGTAGCGTAGCAATTAGGGGTGCAAATGGAGCAGATATTTCCCGACCAACTGATCGAAAGCTTGCGAAGCGAATACGAAAGAGATAAATGGTTATCTGACACTATCCATATCTGACTTCGACTTCAAGGAAAAATACTGAATATGATACAGGATGAGCGATATTTGTCCGTATGTATCCGTATATCAGGTGATATGAGGAAAACCTGTTGTGACTTCACTTAGAAACATGATAACAGATAGGTGGCTTGTTGCGTCTGAGTAGGAGATACTTAATGTTTTTTCTTCAACATCTTAGTGATTGGTCTCTCTGTGTTCGCTCTGATGACAATTCTACTGTCTAATGTCCTGTGTAGATGTGCAAAAGAAGCAGATAATATCCAATCGGCCAAAGGCCCGCGAAGCGAATACGAGATGAAAAAATATGTATCTAACATTATTCATATTCAACTCTAAAAATATAAAATATCATACAGGATGAATGATATCCGACTGTATCCACTCCTATTAGCAATTACCCCTCTCTAGACCCGTTTCCATACGGGCTGCCATAGGTAGTGAACGGAACGGAAAGGGGAGGCAGCGGCCAGCTCATGTGAATAATGTCCAGGGAGCAGCGGCTCACGTAAAAGCAACCGCTCCCCGCTACTGCACCCAGAAACTACGCCCTCCCCTCCCCTCCCCCCTTTCTCTCTCCTCCGCCCCCTTTTATCTCCCGACCTCTCACATTTTTGGAAAGAAGAGAGAGAGAGAGAGAGAGAGAGAGGGGCCAATCTTTAGACCCAAGAAAAGAAGAGAACCGGGAGGAAAGGAGAGCGAAGGGAGAGAGGAAGAGGGGAGGAGAGGAGAGGGAAGATGAGAGAGATCATAAGCATCCACATCGGCCAGGCCGGGATCCAGGTCGGAAACGCCTGCTGGGAGCTCTACTGCCTCGAGCACGGCATCGAGCACGATGGCACTATGCCCAGGTGATCTTTCTTGATCCGTATATGCATTCTGTTCTTAATTTCGTGAGGCACTTGTATCGCGCGCTCCCGGTTCTTGATCTACGAACTCTTGTTTTGTTCCTTTTTTGAAAGATTATTTTGTTCCTTTTTTTTTGCACTTCTCATTTGGGCTTTGCGATGAGGTTCTGGGCGAAGTGCTGTGTGATTTTTTGGTTGGTACATTTCTTTGTCGGTTTTTAAGAGATGGCAAGAACAGGACGAGATGCGCGACGTTTCTAATTAAGAGTTCGCGGTAGTCTTCTGTACTACGGGGGAAACTATTGGTCCTTTTAGTTGGTGCATTTGTTCTGTTTCTGCGAACTAGGCCAGACCGACATTGGGTTATTGTGTAGATTGTACTACATTTGTAAGCGCGTACTAGGAGACAAGTAGGAGTTTCCAACTCTTTAAGATGCAAGATCTGAAGAATTAACTCTGGTGGGATGCTTAATAAATAATGTGACAGGCCACAGGGGAGCTCTGAGTGTCAGATTCAGGGGCAGACCTAGCAATACGGCGAGCCTGCGCGGCCGCCCGAGGTACGCCGCCGGTGAGACCCCCAACCCACCCATCTTAGCATCAGCCATGAGCCAGATCTGGTCGGCCTCGTTGAGTGGAAGAACAAGCAAGGGGAGCAGTGTCCTAGCGAGCTAGGCCAAGGGATTGAGGGAGGGTATTGGGCCGCATGATGAGGAACTAAGTATGACCCGGCCCAGTATCCACTAGTCGCATGGTCAAAGTTCCCTCCTGCACTCTGGAGGAGGGAAGCTCAGCCAGTCCAGTCGAGCTAGTGCGAGACAGGCCTGAAGCAGTGCACGGCCACTGGTGCTTGAGGAAATTAGTGGAAAATATAATGGATTGGGATTTGTGATTGGTTGAATGTTTGATTTGCTAGATTTGAATAGCTATTTTAGAATTGTATCATGCGGATGCAAATACTGTTGCAAGCGGTGGGGTTATCCCGCCCAGCCTCAAATTTATTTCTAGGTTTGACGCTGGTCAGATTGAGCACGCATCATCCTAGATTGAAGAGTTTAATCTGGATCACTATTAAGCAACCTCCTCTCTCGGGGAGGATTTGTTTTGCTGGTTTGGTATAAGCTCAAAGACTACAGAACCATAAACAATTGTGCCGATGATACCTTGTCTGAGAATAGAAAATCTTGGTTGGAACCCCTAGGGAGGCAGGGGCCTGTTTTAAGCTTTAAATTAGTTGTTTTATTGTGCGGAGGAATAAACTAGTTGTTAGTGCATAGACCAATAATTGGAGTTCTTCCTATCCAATTCTTAACATTGTATTGTTTGATCTTGGTGCAGTGATACCTTTGGCGTCGCACATGATGCTTTCAACACATTCTTCAGTGAGACCGGTGCTGGCAAGCACGTGCCCAGGGCCATCTTCGTCGACCTGGAGCCCACTGTCATTGATGAGGTGCGCACTGGCTCCTACCGCCAGCTCTTCCACCCGGAGCAACTCATCTCCGGGAAGGAGGATGCCGCCAACAACTTTGCCCGTGGCCACTACACTGGTAGTTCAGCTTAGATTTCCATGAATGCCATAGGGGTTTTATGCTATTGCAACTGCGAATGTGTTCGGTTCTGATTATATTTGTGGAATGCAGTTGGAAAGGAGATTGTAGATCTATGCCTGGACCGTGTGCGCAAGTTGGCAGACAACTGCACTGGGCTGCAGGGATTCTTGGTGTTCAATGCTGTTGGTGGTGGAACTGGATCAGGACTTGGTTCTCTGCTGTTGGAGCGTCTCTCGGTTGATTACGGGAAGAAGTCTAAGCTTGGTTTCACCATTTATCCTTCCCCACAGGTATAACTTACTCACTAATCTTTGTCTTACTAACATGATATCTTTGATTTGAGGAAAAAAATGTATAATTTAATCTGATCTAGGTTTGTGTTCTTTCTGAGAGGATGTTGGCTTGACTATCTGAGAAATAAATTGAAAATGCATGAAGCTAGGTCTTCAATCCTTTTTGGATAATTTATGTATAATATGTAAATAATTGAAATGCTAAGGCTGGTGTAGAATTAATTTATTTAGAGTTTTGATTATATATGGACCATTAATTAGGCACTATTGTTCTTGCTCTTGTTGGTTGGGTAATGCAGTTATTTATTTTTGGATCAGCCTAGCTTTCTTCAATTCTTATGTGGTCTAAGCAAACTGCTGGTCTGGCTGGTGGGGATCCACCTATATTTGCTTAATACTATGAACAGTACAAAATATTCCTATATCATGCATCTTCTTTAGTAAACTTTCACGGACTATTGGTCTTCTTTATGAAGTCTGTAAATCATACACTGCACATGAGCCAACATTATCCTATAGTACTGTACCCACATGTCCATGTGATGTTGCCCCGTTCAGCTTGTTCATGTGAGTAGGTTATCTGCATCTTACCTGTTGTGGGGGTGTTGTTCGATTATTTTCAGTGACTTCAGCAGATCATTATCTTTATCATCTTATGCCGCTCTGGCTTGCAGGTCTCAACAGCAGTTGTAGAGCCATACAACAGTGTCCTCTCCACCCACTCCTTGCTTGAACATACCGATGTTGCGATCCTCCTAGACAATGAGGCTATCTATGACATCTGCCGGAGGTCCCTTGACATCGAGAGGCCAACCTACACCAACTTGAACAGGCTGATCTCACAGGTCATATCTTCACTTACCACCTCCCTGAGGTTTGATGGTGCTATCAATGTGGATGTCACCGAGTTCCAAACCAACCTTGTCCCATACCCACGTATCCATTTCATGCTTTCATCCTATGCCCCTGTTATCTCTGCCGAGAAAGCTTACCATGAGCAGCTATCAGTACCTGAAATCACTAATGCTGTGTTTGAGCCCTCAAGCATGATGGCTAAGTGTGACCCAAGGCACGGGAAATACATGGCTTGCTGCTTGATGTATCGTGGTGATGTTGTTCCTAAGGATGTCAATGCTGCAGTTGCAACCATCAAGACCAAGAGAACTGTTCAGTTTGTCGACTGGTAAGATGTCTTTATCACGATATCAGGTGCACTTGTTTTTATGTTATCACAAGCACCTATCCACTTGATTGGCTAACTAACTGATTTATGCTGACGCTACATAGGTGTCCTACTGGATTCAAGTGTGGCATCAACTACCAGCCACCCTCTGTTGTCCCTGGAGGCGACCTGGCAAAGGTTCAGCGTGCCGTGTGCATGATCAGCAACAACACTGCTGTTGCTGAGGTATTCTCGCGCATCGACCACAAGTTTGACTTGATGTACGCAAAGCGTGCATTCGTGCACTGGTATGTTGGTGAGGGTATGGAAGAAGGTGAATTCTCAGAAGCCCGTGAGGACTTGGCTGCTCTTGAGAAGGACTATGAAGAAGTTGGCGCGGAGGGCGCAGACGATGAGGGTGATGAGGGAGAAGACTATTGAGTAGATGGTTAATAAGTAGTTCGCTGGTTAATGATTGGCTTTTTCAGTATACTCTGTACGTTTCCATTGCATTACTGTTATGTGTGTTTCCTTTTTGTAGTGTGCTAAATTGTTGCTAGCCCCCGGTTGGCCATGATTGTTCATAACTTCCCATTTTGGTTTGCAATGTTACTCGTCCCAAGTTTGGTGTATATGCCATTCTGAGCTGAATTGCAAATATTTTATGCTGTAACGCATGCCATGGAGCTATGGATATTTTCTTTTGTTTTCTCTGCATAGTATACATGTTTACTCCCATTTCGTATCTGAAACGTGGAAACACTGAAAATGTTTGCAACTCGCAGCCAGCTTATTGCCTATAGGTTCGATGCTAAGGTCATTAACCATCAGTTACCACAGCTGTGTTTCGGTCGCTCACTTGGCTTAACAATCTGAGCGACTGAGCTGCGTCCTGCATTAGCAATTTGGAATTTGGATCTTTGTGCACAGGACAGGATGGAAGCATGTGGCGTTCGTGACCTTCATTTGGCACATACAGCAAGAGATGGCTGGAGATATTCCCATGGCTTGACCAAATGTGGTGTGGCCATATTACATGTTCATGGGCTAAGGTGACAACTTGGCGGTGTTTTGATCTGTACACAAGATAGAACTGATCGACCTGGCGCCAGTGTATGTGCGTTGGTTGGTAGGTAGTTCAATGATGCTTGAAAATGGTTGTCTTGTTCAGGGCTGAGGCTTTCCGGAACTCGGGTTGGGTCCCGGTTCCCAGAATCTTGTACAAATTTCAAAGAGGAATTGATGATTTACCCTCCCTCCTCTTAGACGTATTTTGGAATTTTACCCTCGTTCTCGATGCACTTGGTATTTTACCCCCTCTTAGTTTGTTGCTTGATTAAACACACTATTTTTATTATTTTATTAATATCTGGCGGGTTTCCCCGTTATAGCCACGTGAAATATTAGTTTTGGTCATAGTCTGTTGCCCCTTGCCCGTGCACTATCTCCTCCCTTCCGCTTGCTCTCCCTCCTCTCCTCTTCTTGCGTCGCCGCCGCCTCCTCCTCCTCTCCCTCTCCCTCCACCGCCGCCTCCTCCTCTTGCTCTCCCTCCTCTCCCTCTCCTTCCGCCGCTCCCTCTCCTTCCGCCGCTGCCGCCTCCTCCTCTTGCTCTCCCTCTCCTTCCACCGCCGCCGCCGCCTCCTCTTGCTCCCCCTCTCCTTCCGCCACCTCCTCCCCCTGCTCTCCCTCTCCCGCACGCCCTAGCGAGGTCTAGACGACAAGGCCAGCGTCTGGTCCCTCTTCAATGCCGTCGAGTCCACCTTTGACGGTGCACCGCCTCCTCCCATGGCTCGGCGGCGACCTCCGCCACTCCTGCATCCTCCTCACCCTCCTCTCGGCCCTGTTTCCCTCCCTCCTAGCCCACGTTCGCCACGCGCTCTCTGTCACCACAGGCCGCCTCCACACCCGCAAAGGCTGTGCTCGACGGCGAGGTGGCCGAGTACCAGTCCACCTACGCCATGAAGCTCGCATGCGAGAAGACCAAGGACGGGGTCGCCAAGACGGTGGGCAAGGAGATGTGCAAGATGGTGCGCGCTGCGCGCTGTGCCGCGGACCGACAAGCTACGTGGCGCGCCGTCGAGGCCACCGCCAAGGAGTTCCTAAAGGCCGTCGAGGATGTGGGCGGTAGGGTGGTGCGCAAGACAGCATGAGGTGCACCTTCATGTGAGCTCTATCTCGGTCTTGCCGAGGCATTTGAGCGCATGCGCGCCAACGCCAGAGCAGCCATAGGTGATGCTTGGTGAGCTCAGGATGATCCCTCTTTCGTCTCTTGGTTTTGAGTTCTTTCTGACACTTCAACATTTGTTTGGAGGATTGCGAATGAGGATTGGTGATATTTGTTTGGAGGAACATGATTAGTATATGAGACGGTTGTTGTTGAAGATTGTTTTGAGGAGGATAATCGGTTGTTGTTGAATTTCTTTGCATCTATTGTTGAAATTCTTGAGAATGAAAGTTGCCGCTGATGCATGGTGAGCTGGGGTGGTGGCCGGGGTTGGGAGCGAGTGAGCGGAGGGGGAGAGGAGGGTGAAGAGAGGGCAACATTGTCATTTCGCGCCAAAATAGAAAGGAAAAACAAAGAATAATAATAAAATATTGCAAATGAGATATTTAATCGAGGGTTGATACATGTGGAGGGTAAAAAACCAATTACATCGAGAAGGAGAGTATAATCCCAAAATGCGTCTAAGAGGAAGGTAAATAATCAATTCCCCCAATTTCCAATGGTATTTTAGCCGTTTTATGCCGCTAAAGGTCTCGCCTCAAGAACAAAAATGAACTCGGCCAGCCGTGATTGCCTTCCTTTTTGGCATTGGTGTTCAGTTCCCGGGGCTACGATCTTCTTTTCCTGATTTTTCTCTGATAAGGTGACGAAATAGTGTGTTATGTTGAAAGATCGAATCATGGGGTCACCGGCCCCTGCTCAGGATAACGCAGTTTTGTCACTGCCCAGAAGCATGAATTCAGTGCTCACAAGGACGTCCTGACCCACCATGGATTCGGCAGACATGGTTAAATGTGAGGGCACCCACAATTGTTGTCCCGTAACGTTTTTGTGAGGCAGCCATGGAACTATGCCACCTGCCACCTTCTGGGCAAGTAGATCTAGCAGTTGACACAAACTATCGGAGTTACACGGCAAATGAAGCCATGCGCGGCGCCCGCCGAGCGTACGTCCGGTTGGGCGGTTGGGACGCTCACCCGCCGCTCGGCTCCGCCCCCGCGGCTTCGGCTTCAGGTTGTTTCTGCGCACGACGTCGCTGGAAGAAATCCTCGAGTACGTACATGCGTTTCGTGGTTTCAGTGGTGCGCCGCGCGGCCGTAAGCCCACGCGCTCTTCGCGTCGCACGCGCCACCTACCGGTGCAATGCCGCCACGCGTAGTACGAGTGTTCAGACGACACGATCGGTAGTCTAGTCGAACCTTTTGCTTATATGGCCCCCGGCCGTTTTTTTCTTCTAAACTAGCTCACTCTCACACAAAATTGTATTTTTAGCTCTTCCTTCCCCTCATTCCGCGGTCAGAGAGTGCGGAAGGTCACTTTCCGCGCTCCCCGAGCACGGAAAGACACCAGAGAGGCACCAGAGGCGCCCATCGCGTAGATGCCGCCATCGATGCATGAAGCTGGAAGAGGCTCATGATGCCGAGCGATAAATGGATTCTGCGGTCGCCGCCTATTAAAATGGAGATTCGTCTTTGAATACCTCCTTCCGCGCTCACCCAATAAGAGAGAGAGAGGGGTTAGATTTACAAAAAAAAATGGTACAGAGGTCATTTTTATAAATACATGGTGTCAAGAGGTCAAATACGTGATGAATTCTAGTCAGTCTACCACGTGAGCAACGGGCCGAAAAACTGCTAGTGCAAAGCCAACAGACCCGAGTGAACTAACCGTACACACCCTAATCTCAAAAACAAAAAAAAAACGTGCACACGATAGATCATTTGGGCCGGCCTGTGCAACGCAATCTGCAAATGTGTAGTTTGTGCCGTCCCGACCCAGTTGGGCTGCAAAAAACAGCTGAACTTGGCGAGAATCCGGCCGTTCCCTGCGCTAGTTTCTATGTGCAACACCCAAATTAGCTGACACGGCGCACCAACTTGCGGCGGTTAGAGCAACAGCGACTATTCCTTTGTCACGTTGCCTTCTGACTGGTCAATGAACAAAGCACAGGCAAAGCAAAGCACCCTGCTGCACATCTCGAACTCCCCGATGGCGTTGCTTCTAACTCGTAAGAACAGAATCCCCATGGCGCTGCACATCTCGGCCAGTATCGTAAGCAGTAGAAATTTTCTTTTCCTGCTCTCGTGGAGCCCAACCATCTGAAGTTGCGAGTAGCAATCGAGCCATTAAGACTGCTAAATAGGACTTTTGAACGGACCTGATGATGATTTTTGCCAGTTCCAACCCCTACTGGAAGTGAAAAGTGATGATAAGTTCAGCAACTGCCTGAATAATTCGGCCAGCTTTTGAAAGTTTCGAACGGGGAACTACCGGTTCCTGTAGTTCCAGAAATTTTCGACGAGAAAGCCTTTCAAATAGACTCAAATCTTTATGTTGGCAGTACCTGAGTACCATATTACAGTTTAATTTTGATCCTTCGATCATACGCCCAATTCACGAGGATCTTACAGCCATGGATAAGAGAACTGCACACGGTTTTCAGTAGTATCAATATAATCGAGAATCCACATTGATACTCATGGAAAACAGGGGAACTTGCCATTTTCTCATCTGAGCTAAATCTCAAAAATTGGACCACACTATCGCTGAACTTGGTTTACATAAGGTACGGCATGAACGAACTACATTAGATTTGTGCATTTTAGTTTATTATGAAAGCATAAAGGCGCTCCTCCTATCTTGAAATGCACAATGATTTGCCAGGCCGCACAGCAAATTCGGAGCATTTTGCACCAAAAAAATGCATCAACTGCAACAGTAGAAACCCTCTTCCTCTTAACACTGCACTGCCTGGCCGCAGCAAAAACCTAGTTAACTTACACACACACCTGATGCTTCTTCCCCGACAATGGCCAACACCCAGCAAGCAAAGGAGCAAGAACGACGATGACGACGTACGTACACGGGCCGACCGACGGCGGCCGGGCGCGAAGCCGAACTAGTGGCACAGCGACGAGAGATCCCAGACCGGGTCGCAGGCGGACGCGTCGAAAACCCTGTCGAAGTACTCTTGCAGGCCGTTCATGGCGTACAGCGACGCCGAGATCCGCCGCTCCACCTTTATCCGTTCGAACTCCGCCATCTCGGCTGGCACCGAGGCGCTGTTCTCCTCTGGCGATGCCACTTGTGGAGTGCAGCCGTCGATGGCGGCGAAGCCATCCAGCGCCGGGAACTGGGCGAACGCCGAGTCGAACATCCAAGAATCGAGCTCCTCGGCGTCCACGGGGGCAAAGTCCGGCCTGTACACCTCGCCGATGTCCAGTGCACCGCCGCCTTGCTTCATGGCGTCGTCGCAGCTGACCGTGCTTCTGCTGCTGCTGGAGCCACCACAAGTGCCACTCATACTATTGCTATTGCTATTGCTATTGCTATTGCTATTGCTTGTGATAGTTGTGGCGGGAGTGGCCGGCGTCGAGGAGCCGGAGCTTCCCGTGGACGCGGCGGCGGACTTGGCCTTCTTGAGCTTCTTGTGGTGGAGGATCCTGCGGATGCGGACGGCGAGGGGGCAGTCCGGGGAGATGCGTGGCGCGAAGTTGGTTCGGGCTTCGGCGCCGCGGAGAAGGCGGGCGGCCTCGTCGTAGGCGCGTGCGGCGGCCTCGGCGGTCTCGAAGGTGCCGAGCCACATGCGGATCTTCTGCGTGGTGTCCTTGATCTCGGCCACCCACCGGCCCGACGGCCTCTGCCGGACGCCAACGAACTTGCTGTGGCTGCTGCTACCCTTCTTCCTGCCCCGCGGCTTGGTGGGCTTGGCCTGGGCGGCGGCTTCTTGGTGGTAGTAGTAGCAGTAGTCTTGGACCTGGAGCACTGGAGGTTGCACTTGGAAGTGGAGCTCCATGTGAGCTTGCTTGGCTCTCTTGTGCTTGGCTTTTGATGGTTGGAGAGGTAGAGAGGAGACAGGTGTACTGTGTATGTCAAGTGTTTGCTCTGCTTCCTTGGTGGTGTGTATCTGGCACAAGGGGAGGATTTATAGAGGATTTGAGCATGACTTGATTTTCAGCCAGGAGGAATGTATTGGTGTTCCCTGTGGGGTTACTTTCAGGGTTGATCAATCATGGTCTACTTATCAGTTATGATATGTCATGTGTGGATGTTACTGTGCATCCATGGAAATGGAAGTATATGTTTGAAGATAAGGTACCTTGTTGGGATCTTTAATTTTTGTCTTTTCAATTTGTTCTGTTTCATGTATTGTCAGTGAGCAATTAATCAGGCAAAGGTAATGTTTTTGTTCTTTCTTTCATTAGTTTATGTTGTTGTGGAACTGGAATCAACAAATTGAGATGTTTGTAGTTGTAGTGCGTCACCACTATATCTGACCTTTTGTATCTTCAGTTATTTTGGCTCTTACTTATAACAAAATTAAGCATGAAATATCCATTCATTGGTTACATAAACTTGTCCAACGTGTCTGACACATATCTGGAATAAATTCGCTTTCAAACGAGATATGAGGGAGATTCATTTTACTATGAATTAATAGAATGAAACTTTCTAGTCAATTTCTCATAAACTGTACGTGCATGTTGACAGGAAGCCATAAATAAGTTTAGCGAGAACATCCTACCTTCCAAAGGCTAAACTTGGAGCAAAAAGTCAAGGAGTCTACCGCTCCTGATGATTTACTAGGTCTTGATTAACATGCGGTAGGTTAACTGACAACTTTTTAGGCCACTGATTGGACCAGGTCTTCCATAATTTCTGGTTAATCATCTAGTCAAAGCCACTACTAAGAGAAACCTAGTCGTTGTTGCATGACAGTCTGCCACATGGCAGAGTTGGAGAGAGTGATGACAAGCAATAACGCTACAGACTCTAAACATCAACATATCATCAACAACGGGCACTTGTGTTTTATTTATCAGACCACTTGACAATTTCGCCATCAGCCAAGTATTTCTCCTTCATTTCACTAAAAAAAAGCCTCGTATTACCTCAACGCCATCAGCTAGTTCAATTTTGGGCACCTTGAATTTTTTAGAGCATCAGATATACGGAAATCATACACAGCTGCCGCCCCCGAACTGATTTTCGCATTACCTCAACGGATAACAAAGTTCTTATTCCACATAGGTGATAGGTGATAGGTGATAGGAATCTCATTTGTCAGCTAACAGTGAGTTGCTTTTTCACTTAAGAATTAAGACCACTGCTCATGTACTTGAAGAGTTCAGCGGAACAGCAATTCAGTTACCTTGAAATTTTACAAATTTTCACTTAAGAATTAAGACCACTGCTTATCTGTAAAGTTGCTTTTACAGTCGAAGAAACTTGAAGTACATTTCAGTTAACTTTGAGATTCGCAACAAGCTGTTAGCTGGTAAATAAAAGCGAAAGCAACCTTGAGTCCTTGATGTCGAAGCTCTCTAATCTCTACAACAAAGAGACGGCAGTACTAATTTAATGAAACAAGCCTTTTCGTTGGTCAGCACTAGGCATTTTTCTTCGTCATTTGAGAAAAGTCAGTCGTCATAGAGCAACATGATGGACCCCCTCAATTTTGAAGGCATGCCAACCTCACCTAGCAAAAAGGTGAGTTTTGTCAAATCGTTACTTGTCATGCCCCTATTTTTTATGTTCTCTTGTTGATCGAGCAATAGGTTAGACTGCCGGAGCACCCATATTGTGCAGTTATTTTATGCTCAAAGATGACTCCAAGAGGTTATTCCTAATGAACCTTTGTTTTTTATAGCAGACTGCAGAGTAGAGGCCTTGTTTGTCGCTGACGAAGTGCAGTTCCTTCTCGAGCTGGGTAGACTATCTGCCCAAAGAAGGCAACAGACCACTTTTTGGTCAGCAGGGGTAGTCAAGAGTGAGCATCTTCGCATCTCTTCTTTTAAGTTGGTTTCAGATTTGTCTTGTACTGGGAGCGGCCATCAAGTTCAATCTGTGATGCCAAATCCTGATACAGGAAAGATTGTCTGAAAGGTACCTTGCTAGTTGTTTTGGTTGATTCCTCTCTGTTGACGCATGCATCTACGATTTGCTTGGTAGTTTATTCAACTGATTTCCTGAGAAAAACTCGCAACAAGGGCCGTCTCAGGACATAAACAAAACAGCGCGGAAATACCTCCTCAAGCTACCTAGAAAGGACTGGATTGGCATCTAAACAGATGACAGGTCGCTAGAAGAACTTTAATGAGTTGGGACAAGTTTAGCTTCCCGGATATTGCGAATCTTTAGTTCGCGCACAGAATTCTTGATACCAGTTCAATGCAGACAAGGTGAAAAATGGAGCCAACGTGCAATCGTGTAGTCACCCACTTTCCAACCAAGGAACCGTAGAGCTTGTAAAGGCTAGTTACGGAATATGTGATACGACCTGCCACTGATTCAGTGAAGATGCAAATAATGCACCACCTGTTGAGCGTTGGCACAAAGCTGGTTGCATACCTGCATAGTTACATGGTTACATAACTGGATTTTTCTCATTCGCTTCAGCATAGGGGCAGGCAAAATGGAGACAAAGCGTTAAAGTATTATTATTAATATAAAAAATAGCATCACGAGTACTATTAATCAACAACCGACCTGGGCATTACGTAGACAACCATAGATAGTGCGAAACAGAGGGCAAGTATCACACAAAAAATATAATAATCTCATTACCAAAACTGATGCAGCATCTGTTCAACTCAACAGACAACAAATTCCACCATTTTCCTTACACCTCTGATGCAGCTTTCCACCATTTTCCCAGAATCATATTTGAATACAAGATAATATACACTCTACATTAAAACCATGTGAAATGGCAGCTTTCAATTCCTTGAAGCGAGCAATGCATTCACAAATGAACTCACCCACAAAATGATTCAACACAAAGAATTGGCTGACAGTAACAATGATGAAATATATCAAAAAGAAAAGCAAGCCTTGACCTTGCAGCAACAAAGAAAGAAAAAACTATGTGGATAAGATGGACTGTAGCAGAAGCTGCTGCTGTGGTTGCAAATTGGAAAATGTCGAGGCAAGAAAATCAGGTGGCAAAGTCTGCTGGAAACGCCTTAGAAGATTGATTATCCTGCTGGTTGTTTCATCTGTAGCAAGTTCTGTTCCATTGCACAGCACCTACACAAAAATCCAAATTGAAGACAAGAATAATTTACAAGTCTATTCAAAACATCTAAGTAAAACAAAACGAATGAAATTATGAAAAAATAAAAATTAATTTAATCCTAAAGATCAGAGATCAAGATCTGCTGCTACTGCTAGAACTAAGACAGCCATTACCACCTGACTAGCTCAAGGACCTGATCCAAAAGACAAATCAATCAAGCAAAAAAATAATTTACACATCAAACTGGGTGAACAGAAACTAGTTTTGCTGTCACTGTTTCCTTTCAGCAAAATTATCTCATCCCATAACCGAGCAATTATGCAAGTCAGAAATTACCTCGGCAAAAATTGAAACAATTTTAGGAAGATATTGACTATGAGGTCCAAGAATTTCTGCATCCGACCTGCGCACAAAAACCGGTTATTATAAACTGCAAAAAAGCACCAGTATTGTTGACATGTTGCCAGTAGAGAGCAGATACCTCTCAACCATTGAACAGAGCTGATCATGTACAACTTTTGCTTCAATCTTGTCATCTTTTATAGGCAAGCAACCAAGCCAGGCTGGAATGACCTGAGAAGCATGAATAGATTTCAGTTAATATCTCCTGGCAATATTATGGAAGCTGCAACCAAGGTTCAGACTCAATCTAGTACACATGCACAGCTACTGCTGGTTACAAGCGGGATTAGAGACTGGCTCACCTTCAGCTAGTACTTTTTAGTTTTTACTCTACAACTAGATTCTTTTTCCCCCTCTTTTGGGAAACAAAACATAGGATGGCAACAAGTCGGAAAATAAGAACTCGCAGCAACAGAACAGTTCTTTTTTAATATCCAAATTGCAAATATTTTCGAACACAGACTGGCTAGTTTCTTAATGGTTTTAGGCAAGCATATTTTCAGCAGGAACTGTCTGGTTCTGTAATTGTGAAGCTCAGACAAAATACTTGCAAGACATATCATACTCCAGGTCAAATTTTCCTACTCATTTTACACAAAAGATGTTTAACTTTCTCTTGCATTCACTTGACAGCCAATATGTAGTGCATAAAGTGCATGTCTTTAGATATCACAAAAAAGATGACATAACCTCGTAATGTTGGTTGTGCTATGAGAAACTGAAAGTGAGATTTTAAGTGCATACCTGAGCTGCATCAATACTATCACGATGGAATTGACATATTTTTCCAAGTGCTGAAACAGCGTTGTCATATGCCATAATGTTGTCTGGATGCTGTGCTTCAGGATGCCTGATAACATTGTTCAGCTTTGACAAGGCCTCTGATTGAATTTGAAAGCATTACATTATTGGCTTGGCTCTGAAAATGCCTGGAGAAGTATTAAAACGTGGTGTAACCTCACGAGAATGCAAATTTACCTCCAACTAGAGGACGAAAAACATGACCACCAAACTCAGCACATACACCCACACCATAGACAGCAGCCTGAAACGAGAAAGGATTTGCCAATACATCATTGTCCTTTTAAAACTAATATCACAATAGGATGAACAATTATGAGAACATAAACACAGACCTGCCTAACATCTGAATTCTCATCATTGGATGCCTCCAACAGAAAAGGAAGGTATGTATCATAATACCTGCACAGGGGAGAAGGCATGATTCAGTATTCCGGATTTAATTACAAGCCAGGTTCCAAATAAATGTATTAAGGAACATACTTCAGAGCCGATTCACGACATTGCTCTGCAATATCGTCAAAAACACAAATAGCTATCCTTCTCTCCTCAGCTGTCTTATCTTTTCCCTGCATGTAAAGTTGAGGTACAAAGGTGAATGTATTAAATCAGAAACAAATAAATAAAGGGCACAGCTCAACAGGAACAGGCCTAGTACATCACACTAATGGTAATATGTAAATAACGAAATGTCTATGCAGAGGCAGGCACTAACTACAAGTTTGCTTACAACTTACAAGTAATCATTTTTATCCAAGCTAACAATATTTCAAATACTTTATTGCTTGGTATCCCTATTTTAATATTTTCATAAATAAAGAAGCTAAATTGAAGACAGGCATGAAATTATCTTCCTAAATACTTTTCCCAAAACCATAAAAAAATAGAAGAATAATGGAAGCCAGTCAGGAATATGCAAAACCTATCAACAAAAGATTGCGCCGCTACACAAATCTAGCTATCACAGCCTTTTGACCATGTGCATTCTCTGAGAAAATTCAGATAAAGGTAGAACTAACAAGGAATCTGCATAAATATAACAGCAAATCAACTCCGAACACAGACAAAAAAGGCAGGATTCAATTGACTTACCAACATCGGTGTAATGTACACAGAGAGCTCATCAAAGAATGGCAAGATAGAAGCTTTGAAAGTTTTAATCAAAGTTCCAAGGCACTCGCCAACCTGAAAATTAAAAAACAGAGAATGTTTAAATCAAAATAAACTTCCAGAAGACAGATAAGTCCAAATGGGTATCGTCATCATGTCAAGACACACGGACCTGATCAAACACTTCCTCCTCCTGTTCATTCTCTTCTTTGAGTAGTTCTCCTTCATCAGCATCAAAATCTTCTGCTTTTGTTCTCTCTGACCTTTCTCTTTTCCTGGTTGCGCTGGCTATAATAACATTCTTAATCTCATCCGAAATAGCTCTTACTTGGTTTTCATCAAGGAGACGTCCAGAAAGCTGCTCAATGAAAGTAACATTAGCGAGGAATCCAATAAAAGGCAAACACTTTCGAAGTTAAGAAGTACGTCATGCAGAGTAGGTGGTTGAATAATACATTACAGACCATCACTCTAGTGTTTGCTTAATTGATTGATCTTGATCCATTCAACAAATTTCTGTGTCCGTAAAAAATACAATCAAAGTGTAACAAGTAACAGGCCAAATCAATCTGGCCTCAACGAAAAGCATACTGCTGGCTTAATAAAAAAAGGAAAATAAGTAACGTAGCTTTCCATGCAACGATCACTCCTGCGTACTTTATACTATAAGGGGAAAATTGTGTAGTGGTAAAGTGCTTGTTTATTATGAAAAAAAAATTGATGGTGTTACCAACATTTATAGCAACAAATTCTGGCATAATATATTGAGAAGTGATTTGTGTCCTATGGTCTAAATGGCTAGCTTTTGGATGCTAAGGAGACTAGATGGTCTTATGCCTTATGTAACATTTATTATACCAACGTCCAACGAACTACCAATTAGCACGATTACAGAACTTTTGCCTGACTGAGCAAGAGAGGTCCAAAGAGACCCTAACATCATGGTGGATGTCCCTAATGATTGCAGATTGAAACTTAACTATCTGTTCATGAGAATTTAGGACCTAACAATATTCTGAACAAAAACACAGATGAATAATCTAGGCCATATATAGTTCGTTCAACAGAAGAAGAAAAATCATCTTCGAGACTTCAACCAATGGACTGCTAAATTTTCCGCTAGAAAAAGCAACAGATATATGCTCCTACAATCAGATGTTTTCTCAACAATGCACGAGTGCCACAAGCCAACTGATCACCAAGTAATAATATACACCACTACACTGCCTTACTACGCTCAGAAGGCATTATCATGTCATGTGGCCCATGCCATGCCATTCCATTGTCATCTACACTGCATAAATTTCTGGCTACAAGAACTTGTCCCAAATAATTTCTGTTACGCACCACCAAAAATCTGGTTGGTAAAATACATTCAAATACTTATTTGACAACATGGTGATAGGGTCATAAAATTTTGAGGACATAAATGTGAAAATGTCCCATTGAAACTTTCTAAACCAATCACGATAAAGGCCAACCTTTTAAAATTATAAATTAGATATTGTGACAACAAAAAGGAACAAACCTGCATGCACTCATTTAATGAATCCAACATGGATGAGCACATTTCTGTTTCTGGCTCCTGTACAGTGGATGCAAGAAATTCCAGCTGTTAGCATGGAGTAAAACACATTAATATTATCAATCTAGATAGAAGATTTTGTATATACCTTGTGAAGTGCTTCAACAAGAGCTGGAATTATGTAGTCGGACAATTGTTTAACATAGGACTCATCACGTCCTTGAGTCTGCCCCTTCTCAACAGCCAATTTTGCCGAACGTAGTAGTTCCGGCATAGCTGCATAGTTGTTGGAAAATAGTTAATAAAATACAAGTCTTCAAGGCAAATAATCGGTAGAAAATCAAAGTACCTGCAACAGCAGCTCTCCTAACTTCTTCATGGAAGTAAAATTTGAGTAGAGGAACCAATGTAGGAGCAACCTACATGGAATTTTGTAACCAATGACATATGCTAAGTAAGCAGCGGTTGAGAGAATTAGAGATATGGTGAATGACTGAATGTGATAATAAACCTGATCAATCCATGGGAAGAACCCCTCCTTGAGCTCATCAGCATAGCAGCACAGCATGTTGCAAGCTGTTGCTTTCTCTTCCAGCACACTAGTCCGGATTCCTATTCTTTTGTCACCAAGGGTGATTGTTTCAATGCTGTATAAAAACATAAAATTTAGGGGTGGTCTTACAAAATTGAAACACAGCCAAATGAAACAATGCCCACACCTTACTCAGATGGAAAAAGGATGATTAACAAGATATCATGATGGTATATTTATTAAAAAAAACCAAAAAATCATTCACTTAACACTCAGACATACATATTACCATGAAGTAGCTCATTAAACTCTGGATAGTGAGGATTTAACCAGGTACACAAGTTTTGCAAAAAAAAACTCGATCATAGACTATGTAAAAAGGAGCACCCCTGTTTGTAAGTAGTATTCAACATGAGGTGGAAACAAAATTGTTACTATTTTTCTAAGAGTGAACAACGCAGAGATAAATTTTGGGGCAACTGGCTACATGCCACTGGTCAAACCTCAAATTCTAAAAATGCCATCGAAAACTCTCTTATTGTGAATATGCCACTGCTTCGTGCGTTTTCATCTCAAAATGCCACTCTTGTTACCTTCCGCTAATCAACTTAGGTAGAGTCCATTGCAATGTAGGGTCTGCGCCCCCTTAGGAAACCTTCTATGCATGGTTTAAGAGCTATAAACATCCTAAATTGCAATGGACTCTACCTAAGTTGGCCAGCGGAAGGTAACAGGAGTGGCATTTCGAGATGAAAACGAACGAAGCAGTGGCATATTCACAATAAGGCAGTTTTTATGGCGTTTTTAGAATTTGTGGTTTGACCAATGGCATGTAACCAATTGCCCCATAAATTTTAATGGAATAGACTGTCATGGTTTCCAGGATTAAGGACACAACTTTTAAATAAGTGTATAAACATTGCAATTTAATATAAAACACAAACCTATCATCATCTGATTCTATCTCATCATCTGATCCAGCTGAAGTAATTGTGACATCAGGCTTCAGCTGAGCAGACTGAAGCAGCGGTGGCATAACAACACTCATGTAAGGAAGGAAATCCTGTCCAAGACATTTGCATAGCCTGGCCCAAGCCTATCACATGCAGGACAATTGTTATACAAATTTGAAATGTTACTACACATAATTATCTGGCTTTGAAGCATACCTGCAACATGTAGCTGGTTATTGGATCGTCAGTTTCCATTGGAGTTCCTTGCAAAGCCATAAGTACTTCCATGACCTAGCAATAAACAGGTAGATTAAAAAATTATTTCTCAATAAAAAAAATTACGGCCGACCAGGATGAAAAGTGAAACTGGCGGTTATAGTAGGATCGATTGAATATACACCAAGATCACTACAGAGCAGGCAATGTAAGTGTTGGGCGGCGGCGGATACCCTAACTTGGCACTGATACCATGTTGGAATGGGATCTTGTCTATTCCAATGGACCAAAAGGCCAATATAACATGTACAGGGTTGGTCAACATGCAAAAAACACCCTAAGCTATATACATATCTAATAATAAGGAATGCACATGCAAAAAGTGAGCAGAAGCGAAGCTGAAAACCACAATAACTACTGCTCTACCAAAATAAAATCATGTTATCCGTTTTTCATACATCAAAGAGGAAACAGGTGAACAACAAAATTCATTCAGAAACACACAGTGATGACTGATGAAAATTCAAGCATGGCAGAAATGCGTGTTCTGAATTTTTTTTGCCAAGTATTACACCTAAACAATGTACAGAATAGATGTGGATATTCGCAACAAACTATAAATGGAAGGAACTGCTAACCTGCTTTGCATCATCCCTAAACTTCTCCTTGCCCACGGCCATTCCAACCAGACTTATACACTCCATAGACTTGGCACGGAGCATCCTATTAGACTTGTCAGTTGCATTCATTAAAATAGCTTTCAGGTAAGGCATAACAGCATCATAGTATTTCTTGAAGTGCTCCTGCAAGAAAAGTAAATCAAAAGTTTACCATAATTAAATCATTATGATCAACTAACTAGAAATCATAAAAATAGTGTTACAATAATGAATCTAGCTATTAACTTCCAGCCTTCCAGGTGAACAGTTACCTGTGATGAATCGGCTACTGATGCTAAAGCTGTCAATGCTCCCTCTTGCACCATTTGCTTACCATTCTGAAACATAAACATGAGAAGTTAACATATTTTCTACCGATACAAACAAATATGCTCTTACCATTCTGAAACATAAACATGAGAAGTTAACATATTTTCTACCGATACAAACAAATATGCTTAAAGCAACTGAAATATATTCAATGGAGGTAAATACGTACCTGAAGTAGAACAAGTAATTTGCTAACAATTCCATCCAGGTACGGTGTCAAAATTTCAGGTGTGCAATTCTCACTGAAATTCAAGATAGCTGACGCGGCATGTGCCTATCAAGAAGGATAGTAACACAAGAAGTCAGTATAAGATTACTAATTCATAAGATGCATAATATTAAATAGGTGTACAAAACTTCTGGTTCATTCATAGCACAGCTATCAAGAATTGCAGAAACGTAATATCACTATGCATTCAAAACACCAAAACAGCATCTGATTCAAAAGGGCAGTTTTCAAACATTGCATGAACTTAATATATATACCATGCTACAGCATAATAGTTTCTATCATACTGATTCACCAGTATGAGTAAGTAGGTCTTGCACAATAAAAATGAAATGATATCTGTGCAGTAAAAATCCAGTCAGGTTATACATGGAAACTTATTAGAAACAAATAGTTATTCAAATTTAAGAAATGAATATCAACATTATCAAGGATAGCAGGCTAGAGCAATATCTGAAGAATACAAAGTTACTCATGTTCACTATTTCCATACTGGTAAAGAAATAGTGAATTTAGTCCAACTAGCACGTAAAGAGAATTAAATTACATTTATCTATTGAAGAACCTTGTTAAAAGCCAGAAGCTCAAATGGAGGAGAACGTATCTTACACTTGGGTGTGCCATATCTACGTAGAACATTTTGGACCAGTATCTACTTAACACACTAAAATCTCTAAATCCAAGTTTAGCAGCAGACAATCACCTAGTTCTCTGCTGATGTAATTTCAATAAGCAGTAAAAGCCATAAAAATTATTCTAAATAAAATAAGGAATTGTGAGTAAAAAGGGTGTGAGATCAAGTTTAATGCTGATATTTCAGCACTTACCTGCACCCGTGGATTCTGAAAATCATCCATGGCATTCGCCAATGCAGGCAGCACCTTCTGGTGGTAATGAACTTGCAAGTCTGGACCCAAATCCGTAGACAGCTGTCCAATGGCATTGATTGCAGCCCACCGCACACGAGGATGGGGATGTTGGAATCCATTCAATATCATGGAAACCACCTGCTCCAAATTTTTAAGCATAACCTGCCAGAAATAACCGGCAACTATTTAGAATGAGCTATTTTGGTTACTTCCTCTGTATGAAATGAAGGAGCAGATAGCATTTTTCTGTTTTAATGCTAGCCAAAAGCTCTTGTACACGTGGCAATTAAGTATTTGTAATCACTTGTACACAAGAAATCAACGGAAAAGTATGTCATTCATTATGCCGTTGTCCCATTTACTATTGCCTAATTCAAGATGATAGTTAACGGATATTTTCTTTTACCTATTCAACACAGCAACATTAAACATATCTCCAGCTTTTCAACAATTTTTTGTAGAAAATTTATTGCATATAGAGTCGAAATGCCAGTGTAATTATCAAGTTATCGAGCTAACCTTTGCGCATCCTTCTGCAATCTGTGCAAGTGTGATGAGAGCAGCATGGTGCTTCTGCCACTCAGGAGCAGAAAAGTATTGTGGAAGCAGCTCAGATGCAATCGGCACAATTGCATTTCCACCAATTGCTATGGCAAGGCGGTCAAGGCACTCCTGAGCCACTCCATAGTTGTTCCCTTCACCTGCATCTTCATCCTCAGTTTCTGCAGAATGCCAAGCAGGGTCATCCTCTACATCAAGCAACATCTGCATGAGCACTGCAAACAGCCTGCCAACAAACTGTGGGAGCCGCCGCATCATTCCTGGTGCCCGCTCCCTCGCCTCAGCAAGAGTTATAACAAACTCCACGGCCAGGTGCCGCGTCCCGTCCTCCAGCTGTGCAGCCTCAGCTATTTGCAGCATTGCTCCTACTACATCCGCAATCTGCCGCCGCAGGAACCTTGGCTCTGCACCAGCCAGCTCCACAAGCAGCTCCAGCGCCTCCTGTGCAGAGGCCTCCTGGCCAGAGTTTAGGCAATCCGTGAGCGCCCTCATCATCGCGGGCAACAAATCCTGCATCTTGTCTCGGTCAGCGTTGGTGGGCAGGCACTGAACGAGGTTAACGGCGGCACTCAGAGCGGCGATGCGCACATCAGGAGATGTCGGGTGCGCCAGGGCGGAGGCGAGCAGGTTGTGGATGGTCATCAAATGGTCGAGGAGCGATTCAGCGATGTAATCCGCGAGGCGCGCGAAGATGAGCAGCGCCGACTCCTGCAGGTTGGGCGCCTCGGGGCTGGAGGCCGCGCGGAAGAGGAACGGGAGCAGCTCGGCCCACGTGTTCTCCGGGAGGAGCAGCGCGGCGAGCTCGGATATAGCGTCGCAGACCTTCTTCGCGATGGGCTTGGGGGTGTCGGACTGCAGCGCGGAGAGGAGGTGGGACTTGAGCGCGGCCTGGCCGGCGGGAGAGAGGTGCGGCCAGAGCGGGGCCGCCGCGGCGCTGGACGAGTCGGAGGAGGGGGTCGGGGACAGGAGCTTGCGGAGGAGAACGGCGGCCATGGCGCGGAGGTCGGCGGGGGTGGTCGGCGCGGAGAGCGACGACGCGAGGCGCAGCGCAAGGGGCTCCGGATGGGAGGAGCGGAGCCGGTGGAAGGCGGCCTCGGCGGCGGCGCGGTCGGCGTTGGAGGACGACATGAGCGTGGAGAGCAGCGCGTCAAACGCCGCCGGGTCGCCGCCCAGCAGCGCGGCGGCCGCGGCCTGGTCATCGGCAGACGCCATCGGATCGGTGCGAACCTAGGCGGCGGCGGGGTGGCTAGGGTTTGTGGGGAGGCGGCGGCGGGAATTGGGAGAGGAGGGTGGAGAGAGAGACACACAGGGTGGGTTTAATAATATATGGGTAGGGTTTGGGAGATGCGGCTCGGGTCGGGACTCGGGAGGAAGAGGTGGGCACGCCGCGCCCGCGAGAAGAAGAGAAGAAGGGAGGACGGGTCACGGGTGGTTTGGTTTGGTTTTGGTCGGGTTGGGTTCGCACGGTTTCGTGGGATTCCTTGTCCCTGTCTACCCTTTCGCTTTGTTCCCGCAGATTTTATTTTTCGCAGCGACTTCTACGTCGACTCGACACTCGAGTCTCGACTCCCCAGGATATCTCTGCCCTCGGTGTTACACTTTCACCGGTATTTTAAATCTATCATGTAGTCAAAATGATGATGTGACACTATAGTTAATAAAGAGAGAAGGTACTCTAGTATCTAATCTGGATACTGGTTCGGTCTCAAAATCCAACACATAAAATTTATTGTGATCGATCTCGTGCATTAAGAAGATCATGCATGTATTGCTTTAGTACACGTTACAAATAGGCCACAATGCTCAAATACTAGTAAAAATCATGCATATAATTAAATAAAACAGTCTAAGATATTACACCATAAAAAACTATGCATTGGAAATATAGTATCCTAACACTTCTCATGCACTAAAGAAACTGTACTAAGATACTGTCCATTGGGAGCAGCCTCATGTTACACTGTTTTTAGAGACAATATCTTTAATAGATAGTCTCTAGCACACTCTTTAATATTTATATTTTATAAAAAAAAGTTGAAACGGGTCTACATGTCAACTAGAGTAATTAATGTATCATACCTTGTTTCGTGTGCACGATAATATCTTTAGGAAAAGACATATGCTCTTTCTTCTTTTTCTCTTTTTTCCATATAAAATTTTGAGTAAAGTCCATTACCGGTCCTTAAACTTTTTATCTCAGGTCATCCCGGTCCATAGACTTTCAAAGTGTGTCATCCGGTCCCTAAACACTTTGTTTGGGTCTCAAATTAGTCCTTAAACTTTTTATCTTTGTGTCAATGGGTTCATAGACTTTCAAAGTGTGCTTATTATCGTGCCTCAAGCAAGAGGCTATGTTTGAGACCCAAACAGTGTTTAGGGACCGGATGACACACTTTGAAAGTCTATGACCGATGACACAAAGATAAAAAGTTTAAGGACCGGTAATAGACTTTACTCTAAAATTTTATTAACGTGGTATAACTAAAAAATGACAATAAACACAATGTTGAAGGTGCCCTGATGCTTCGCTGGTTCGCTTGCCTTTTGTTGAGCCAGTGTGGGGGGTTTGGGGTTTTTAGTTACAGCTCGGTGCTCTGCTGTCCGGGTGATGTGTGTGATTAGCTGGGGGATAGATGGGAATAGCTGGGATGGAGGGACAGGATGGTGAGTATGGAAGGTGTGATTGCGAATTGATGGGTACAGGCAGGCGGCCGGGTGCCATCTCACCCACGTCATGATTAATTGACGACATGATTAATTGCAGGGTGGCTGGAAGGGAACACGGCAGGGTCGTCCTAGGAGCTGGGATTTCTCGTTTTTGATATTTTCGCCGGGCATAAAAAATGTCAATATATGGTTCGATATGAAATTGCTGTATTGCTTAGGGCAACCACAGTATGCCTCCATACAGAACTAAGAAAGGAGAGAGATTGAGGTGGATTCGAAACACCGGAGAACCGAAAGGATTCCATGAGTCGAACCAAAAAATTGTGTCGACTCCAGGCAACTAAATAAATCATAATGGCCACATGTAAGAGGAAGGAGAAGGGAGTAGAGCAACAAGCCTCAGTGTCGCCAGCCAAAAGCCGTCCAACCGTTCGGTGTCGCTAGTCGTTCTAGTGACAAAGCTAGGATTTAATTATGTTTCGGACTAAATTCGAATAGACTAACATCTTAGAACTAACGCTAATTTCTACCCACACTAAGACATAATAAAAAATAAACCATAAATGTTTCATTGACATAAAACTTTACCAAAAATGCTTCAACATAAGATATAATAAGAAAAATATGGCAAAACTTAAATAATATAGCATCTTCGAGATACAAATTGAGTACCTAAATAATGGCGATTTCATCCCTAACCTAGCCCACCATTTCTTCGTTAATAGTTAGACAAGTACCAGAACCTACAAAAACAATATAAAAAAATAAATCAAACATCATGAGACGGACTACTGCAAGTACGACAACATAAAAAAGATTATGACTAGGAAAAAAATAAATGTCCACACTAAACCACATCAAGTTCAAATGTATGAATTTCAGCATTCCATTTTAACACACCTAAATTAAATTTTGGTGTAGAAAATAAATTTTCATGAAAGAACAATGTGGCAGAGTGATCAAAATCGCCGAGAATCAGTCAGTTACATACTTGGCGTCAAAAAAATTCTGCAAATTTTCAGCTTATTCCTACCAGTTTTAAGCTTTTCTCGTTCTGAACCACCAGTCAAACTAACCTGAATACCTTATAACTAGCAGACAGTTAGATCACTCAAAACAAGCAATCAAGAATGCAACACACTCATCATTTCTAACATTGTGCAATAATCCAACAATGTGCATCCCACAGTTATAATCGAACATTTAGCTAGATAAATCATAAATGTATGTTGATTCGGAATATAGAAATAGGATCCTAACCATGCTATAAACACAAGTCAGAATATACAAATGAGCCATGATGTTTCATCATAAGGTCCAATAATCCAATTAAATAATGCCAAAATACAAGTCAAAAGCATATATACTTCCAAAAGGGGTATCCTAACCATGCTATAAACACAAGTCTTTGATTACTTTCTTATCCCTTCTTTCAGAACCTCATAGATGTAGATTCCTCCTAATTACAATACATAAGTTTAGAAGATTTGTCTCTCATTTGCACGAAGTTAAACAAAGCGCATAAGCACACCATTGTTGTCACAGGAACTAACAAAAATTTGAATCGCAAGCTATGATAAATTATGAACAATGTAATCAAGACAAACATTTCGTAATCAAGATAAATTAGCAATCTGAAATCGTAATTGCCTTGAACCGGGAAGGTTGAGTCAAAGAATGGCTAAAGGGCCTCCCCAGTCGCCCTTGTTTCTGCAGCGCCACCTCCAGCAAGATACGCCTCTGATCTACTTCTCTCCGAGCGCCACAACCACTACAATCCTACAACCAATCAAGCAACCAATCACATTTATTTAGACATCACATAACACATTAACACTAGTCATCACCATTCACCAAATCTCATTACATCAATTCCCAATTTTAACACGCCGTCAAGCGTCGAGGGAGTCCAATAGGGCGACGATGACGCAGCAGAGAGGGACCGAACGGGACGCAGGAGCGGGCCGAGACTAACGCGGAGCGCAGTTGCGCGTGGCGAGGGGGGCAAGTCGCTGATCGCGTGGGAAGCAGGCGCGACGCCCCGGGCGAAGCGACGGGGCAGTGGCGAGGAAGGGCGCCAAGTCGAACCTGAGCATGGCTGCTGGGGCCAAGAGCGAGGAGCGATAGAGCGGGCCTAGAGCTCGAGGAGGCCGGCCGCCATTGCCGAGGGAGGCAGGAGCCCTCACCGCTCACCCCGAGCTTAGAGGCGCCAAGGCCGCGATCGCCAACGGCTGAGAAGAGACGCCTGGCCCAAGGCGCCTGCGCCGAGAGACAAGGATGGCACAGGCGCTGCGTCGAGCGGGGGCGGACCGACGGAGCCACAGAGAGCGCGTAGGCGCAACGCCGGACATGAGGGAGGGTGCGAAGGGAGCCGGGAGGGGCGGCCGGCGGGCGAGGTCGCAAGAGCCGAGGGCGCCGAGCCAACCCCGGAGCCGCCGACGGAGTGGGGGAAGCCGGGAAGGGGATTAGGTCTGGTCACTGCCTCACGCCGCCCTCACTGGTGGCCTGGATGTGGATGGAGTGGCCGAGTGGGGGAAGGAGGCATCATCGCGTGGGCTGGGCTGGGTGGCTTGGATGGCTGGGCCTCGGGCTAAATGGCTGCATCTACTGTTTTGGCTTATATGTAAAAAAATTTACACTGCTATTTTTTCTGGGCCTCGGGCTATAGCCCACCTTGCCCGAGGCCCAGATCCGCCCCTGAGTCGCCCCTTCCAGATCCTCCACTACTCGGGTGCATCTGCCGCTGTAGATCCTCCTAAACCAATACTCGTTGTCGTTGCTCCAAATCTGTGTGCACAAATGAGGAGGCTGCAAGAGTCAAACTAGGGTTTAGATTTAGGAGCGTGAGGGGACATAATTGAATGGGAAAATGGGGGTATATAGCACCGGGGTAGCACAAAGGTTCAGTTTCCAGTGGCCAGCGGCGAGATCTACCATTGCTAGTGGCACGGGCATGGTTGACGAAGATAGAGACAAGTCCTTCTGTTTTTTGTCAGAACTAAAACGTGGCCTAGGTTTTTATTTGAGCAGTGGGTCTAACATAGTGGTTCATATGCTACAATAAAGGGATGCTAAGCCAAGTCATCCACTATGGGTCCCACCTTTTCCGCTTGAATCGAATCAACCACTATGAATGCCCTTAGGTACTACAAAGACATGGTAAGATATTGACTAAGATGATTTTCCAAGAAAATAAAGATATTGAATACGATGAGTTGGTGGCAATCAAATACTGACACCATTTTTGTTCATTTCCAACATGGGAGCTAGAATTGAATTGTGTGTTCCTACCGTTACGATCATCGCGGACTCCGCTTAATCATTGGTGGCATGTCTTAACTCGATACTATTATAGTTGCCGAAGTGTTAAGGATATTCCCAGCGCAGATATAGAAAACCATATCTAGTGCCATCCACGTTATTTATTAATAACGTTAGATACAACCCCTTCAATGCATAGTATCTATAGGTGGGTCCAAACAATAAATGTTCATATTCTCCCACTCTCTCTCCCTCCTCCCATATGTTCTCTCTCCCTTAGAGATATTACCAACACCGGCCATCTCGTCCACCCTCACCAGTGTTGCCCATCGACTCCTTCCTCATCTTCCCTCCTCCGCACAACCACACCTCCTCCCCTTCCGCCTCATCTCTGACGGTCACTGACACCATACTTCTCCACTGCCGGTCACCATCGCGTCTCTTCCTCAACTCTGGCTACTGGCGACTTCTTTTTCCTCTCTGTCCATCGCCGAATCCGAGCCAACATGCCCAGATCCGTCAGGATATGAGTCATGGCGAGGCGCACAGGCAGAGTAGCACGGCGACGAGGGCACGGTGACGAGAAACCCATCTATGGATTAAAACAAGCATCTCAGGGTTAGAATATTCATTTTGATGATGTGGTCAAAGGGTTTGACTTCATCAAGAATGAAGAATAACCTTGTGTTTACAAGAAGGTTAGTGGGAGCGCACTTGTTTTCTGATCTTATACATGGATGACATATTACCGGTCGAAAATGATATTCCTATACTTGAATCTATTAAAGCTTCATTAAGAAATAGTTTCTCTATGAAAGACTTAATAGATGTAGCGTATATTTTTTTGCTATGAGGATCTATAGGGATAGATCTAAGAGGCTAATTAGATTAAGCCAAAATACGTGCATAGACAAGGTGTTGAAATGATTCAACATGCAGGATTCCAACAAATGTTTCTTACCCATGTCACATGGTATCAGTCTTAGCAAGAGTCAGTGTCCTTCGACACCTGATGAGCGAGACAAAATAAGTAGAATTCCTTATGTTTCTGCTATTTGATCTATCATATATGCTATGCTTTATACACGCCCAGATGTGTCGGATGCTCTAAGTGTTATAAGCAGATATCAGTCAAATCCAGGTGAAGATCACTGGATAGCAGTCAAAAATATCCTAAAGTACTTAAAAAGGACTAATGTTGCATTCCTTATTTATGCAGTGAGGAAGAGTTGGTTATAAATGGTTACACTGATGCTAGCTTACAAACCAACAAGGATGATTTCAAATCGTAGTTCAGATTTGTGTTTTATCTTAATGGAGGAGCAGTGAGCTGGAAAAGTTCCAACCAAGGAATATTCGTTGATTCTACAACAGAGGCTGAGTACATTGCGGCTTCCGAAGTTGCAAAAGAGGCCGTATAGATAAGGAAGTTCATTTATGAATTGGGTGTGGTTTCTAGTGTTTATAGTCAAATGGATTTTTATTGTAATAATACTGGAGCCATTGCACAAGCTAAGGAGTCTAGATCGCATCAAAAGTCCAAACGCATGTTTCGACAATATCACATTATTTGTGGTATTGTTGAAAGAGGTGATGTGAAGATATGCAAAGTGCACAGAGATTTGAATATTGTTGATCTATTGACAAAGTCTCTCCTGCAACCTAAAACCTAAGCATGAGGTGCACACAAGAGCTATGGGTATTAGATAGTTGTATGACTGACTCTAGTGCAAGTGGGAGACTGTTGGTGATATACTCTAGTGACAATCATAGAGATGATTGTATCACATCTATGTTTATGAGTTATATACTAAATGTTATTATGTTCCTTGGATGAATTATCATCTATAAATATTAACAAGTATGTGACTTGTCAGTGAAGCTCTTTAAGTTATATGATGTCATTCTAATTGTATCATTGGTTGGATGTCACTGGTCAGGATACTAGTGACTTATCGAACAGTACATGTATTGATTGATGACATGTTTCACCGATCATAGATATGGGGATGTCGAATTAATAATGTGAAGACACGTTAGAGAATATGGTGTTGGATTGACCCACCTTGAGACACTATTGAAATTGTTACGATTTTGTGTGTCATTAATTAGTTTCAAGCAATTATGATGTATAATCTTTAGACCTAAGATCAATATGGTTTCCTACATGTGTAATAGTACACTTTGTTCTCAAATGCTACTCCATAACTGGGTAGTTATAAAGGTAGCTTTCGGGTATGCTATGAAACATGCGGAGGGATGTGACTAGTCGCATATGGGATTTTTCCCTCCTAACATAACAGGAGAGATATCTCTGGGCCCTCGATGTGGTCGGATAAAGAAAGTGCATGGCCATGCCATTAGTGGTAGAAGAGTGGACCATGTGAAGTTATCCGTCACTAGATTGAGGAAGTATTGAACTGTCCATGAATGTAATTTATCTCACTTAGAGTTTAACCAGATATTGTGAGGCAAAGGGAGAATACACAAGCATGTCATTTAGTTCGGCTAGATATGAACTGGTCATATGGAGATATAGGCTGGTCATGAGTTGGTCGTACATGATCACTAACTTGTCGGCGAACTGGTCATGACTAAAGATGAACCGGTCGTATAGAGATACGAGCTGATCGTAAGTCATAAGGACTGGTCGCAGATCATATCGCATAAGGTCCGTCCAATATAATATTTATGTGTATTCAGGGATGGTTATGTCCTACTAGGAACCTCTAACGACTTGTGGTCGGAAAGGGGTTTCTGAGTAGACCTGTTCAAAAGCCGAGCTGGGCCGGGCTTGAAAAGCCCAGTCTAAAATGGGCAGGCCCGAGCCCTGCCCGAAATTTGATTTTTTTTAATTTAATTATATTATTTTAATCCTTTTTTGGAATAAAAAACTATTAATTAATTCATTTCCAGAATTAAAAATATATATTTCCATTTTTAATTCCCTTGTTTCGATTTTTTGCGTACGCTTACTTGCCTTTTTTCGAGCCTAAGCTAGGTCCTAATAGGGTCGGGCCGATCATGGAAGTGGGTCGCCCGTGAACACCTCTATTTCTGAGTCACAACCGGTTACCCATGAACCTACAAGGTTATGCACTTAACGGGTTAGAGCAAACAAGTTCGAATAGGATCTGTTAAGGGGATGCAAGGAGTTGTTGGGATATAAGAGTTTCTCCACCAAAACCCTAGCTATCATCTCCCCGAAGGCCCTACCGTACGTGTTGGTGCTAGCATACCGTCGTACGGTGTTCTTGTAGGGATACGGGTAGGCTATGATAGCAACAAATAAAAAATTCTACCACGTAAACCAGGAAGCCAAGCAAGTAGATGATCACAGATCGTTACCACCAGACGCGCAGAGCAGCAGAAGAAGAGTTGGAGTAGCCTGGTCCAACGTAGAGCGCATCGATGCAGTGGTCATAGTCAACCGGCCAGCGTCGAGCGCATTGACGCAGTGGTCGTAATCGATCGTCTCCTTCAGCAATCTCTGCAATTCCTTGTAAAGATCGCAAATCGTCCTCAAGCGCAACAGCAACCACAGTAGCGCCTCTACGGTATCTACACGTCCAGGGAAGAAACAACCGTACTCTGGTGTGCTAGAACCAAGTCGCACGACAGAGCTCTCAGGAAGATGGCGGCTAGGGTTTCGGTGGAGCAACTCATGCGTCTCGCCACAGCCTCAAGCATCTCCTTATATAGTGCTCGTGACGGATCCTATCTGAATACGTTTGACGAATCGTATCCGTACTAGTTTGTTCCAACCCGTTAAGTGTGTGACAAGTTAGGTTTATGCATATTCGGTTGTGACTCGGAAACCCTTTTCAACCACGATTCGTTAGCGGTTCTTAGCAGAACATAGCGATTTCCGAATACACACAAATTATATCGGGCGAACCTTAATGCAATATGATATACGACCAGATCTTCATCACTTATGACCAGGTCCTATCTCTATACGACCAGCTCGTATTTGGTCACGACCAGCTCGTAACTCCTTACGACGACACGACCACTCAGGATTACGCTCGACCAGCTCTACGATCACTCAGATCTCCGTCGACCAATCAGAATCGATCGAACTAAACGATCTACTCGTGTATTCTCCCTTTGCCTCATGATATTTGGTTGAACTCCAGGTGAGACGTTGTGTCATCCATGGACTGTTCAATACTTCTCGATCAAGTGTCGGATAACTTCACGTGGTCGAACACTTCGACCACTAGCGGTATGGCCATGCACTTACTTTATCCGACCACAGCGAGGGGCCCAGAGACATTTCTCCTGTTATGTTAGGAGGGGCAAATCCCATATCCGACCAATCACATTCCTCTGCATGTTTCAGAGCATACCCGAAAGTTACCTTTATAACTACCCAGTTACGAGTAGCGTTTGGCAACCCCTAAGAGTGCTATTACACATGTAGGAAACCATGCTGATCTTAGGTCTAAGGGTTATACATTATCATTGCTTAGGACCAACTAACGACACATAGAATCATAACAATCTCAATGGTGTCTCAAGGTGGGTCTTATCCAACACCATGTTCTCTAACATGTGTTCATATTATTGGTTTGATATCTCCATATCAATGACTTGTGAAACATAGTCATCAACCAATATATATGCTAGTTTATTCATATGTGTCCTCATATGTTTCCGACCAAGGAACATTTAAGAATAATTATCGCAAAAATATAGAGTTTTATAATCAAGTCACATACTTGATAATAAATATTATCGATATTATTCTAGGAACAAGATAACATATTATCTAATGTTATGAACATAGTAAAATATAATCATCTCTATGATTGCCTCTAGGGCATATTTCCAATAGTTCCACCCTTGGACGTGTGGATACCGTAAAGCCGTTGTTGCGGTTGTTGTTGTGCTGATCGATGACGATCTACGACCTATGCAAGGAACGTGATAAGTTGCTAGAGGATACGATCGGTGCCGAGGATGTCGAACGGTCGACTACGACCACTACATCGATGCACTCGACATTGGATCAAGATGCTCCAACTCTTATTCCATTGCAATGCGCGTCTAGTGATAATGATCTATGATCTCTTGCTTTAATAGTTTCCTAGTTTACGTGGTAGAATTTTTGAATTATCAGCTAGTGTAGCCTACCCGTATCCCGTCACCTACAACCGGTGTTTAAAGGAAGTCTAATCCCTTTTACTATGACTAAACTGGTCACATATCTGTTTGAGTCATGAAATGACCAGCTATGGATACCACACAACTAGCTATACAGTTTTGAACCATCCCCAACTAACAAACTAGTCAGGAGACATGACAGTTTCTCACGTGACTAACGTGGGAGTGGTTATTGGTGCATCTGGCAACTTACGACAGTTGGTTAATAGATGTAACGGTTCAAGACTCGACAGTGGAACGTGCGTGAAGATAAGAGAAGCCTTTAGCCGCATTAACTGTCACCCCTTCAATAACTATAAAAGGGTAGCCCATGTATTCTGTAACAATGATTCCATAGATACATGTTCATTCAATAGTACCACGTCCCAAGAATCATCATTTGATCAATCCATTTTGTAACATTCCCATTGTGCTCTTATATTATTTCCTCGAATAAGCTCGATAGGGGACTGTGTCCTGATCATCGACAATAACTTTCTTCTCTCTCATTTCCCTCTATCCTCCACGTAAGCCAAAATATGATGTGAACAGCTATAGAAACTGTCTAGGATGGAGCATTAAGGGCATCTCCAATAGTGCCATGTAAGCCATCGGTTAGCCCTTCCATGTTAGCAAAATCCTAGGTGGAAGAGAGAGAAGCATGAGAGAGAAAGAAAACCGTCTCTTCCTCAAACAACCAACTCTACACACGATCCAAGACAAAGCAATCAGTGCATGTGAGAGAGAGGTGAAGGAGTGGGAATATTATAAGTGTTGGTGTTTTAGAACCGATCTTACGTATGATTGTTTGATTCGGGGGTCTCTAGGATTGATCACGCAGAGAGAACGACACATGGATTTTATACAGGTTCAGGCCTTCTCCGGAGAGAATAACAACCGTACTCATGAGTGGCTATATTGAGTATGCTGGTTACAGATCAAGAGAAAGACTAAAGTATAATGTCTTGTGCTCGTGATTGCGTCTCTTTTTCCTGTCAACTGACTATAGCCCCTATATAGTGTACGAAGAGGTGGCCGAGGCTAAGAGATGACTCATTATCTCATATAATGAGCGCGTTGATGGCAGTTACTGTTGGAGTAGTAACCCCCCACGTCGTCTGGTAGTTATCGTAAGAGACAGAGGAGTATTGCGTGCAGTTATTCCAAAGAATAACAGTGTATACTAACTAGTTAGATTCCCTAATCAATTGGGTCTACTTATTTGCAAGCTCCATGGATTATAGGGTAGTCGTAGCTGACCTGGTCGTAGAAGGACTTACGACCACATGGTGGTCGTAGAAGGACTTACGACCAAGCTTACGACCATGAGGTAGTCGTAGAAGGACTTACGACTATGGCGGATGTCGTAGAAGAACTTACAACCATGAGATAGTCATAGAAGGACTTACGACTACGGGGGTTGTCGTAGAAGAACTTACAATCATGAGGTAGTCGTAGAAGGACTTACGACTATGGGGGTGGTCGTAGAAGAACTTATGACCATGAGGTAGTCGTAGAAGGACTTACGACCCCAGCTTCTCCCTTATGAATACTAAGGGGTATACTCAAGAACCATATGATGGTATTATTATTCATAATAAGAATTACAGATAAATAATTAAATGTGGATTATCAGATCCTCGTCATCTAGCCCCCTAGCTTCAAGTGAAAGTAACTTACTTGGAAAAGGAGCCGCAGACGATCTTAAGACCAGAAAGTGGTAGAATGATGGTCGAAGGAAAGGCTTTTTACCAGTATTTCATTTGACCAGAAATAGACTTCGTCAAGGATGTAATTTTGCTTAAGGTGTAAAGACAGACTTGGTTTTCTCGAATAGACAAATTAAAGAATTTCAATCGATTCTCATAGACCTGTCTGCTGTAGCGGTTCCTGAAGAGGTGATAACTGTTGGGTTGCCACGTCTTTAACTTAAGTGTACGATTATAAAAATTTATTGTGGGTGTGATTCTAGGGTTCTTACTTTTTCTCCAATCATTCTAACTGCTCATCGAGCTCTTACATTCTCCGCCGCCAACCAAATCGTATGCCCATTAGAGACCTTTCTAAATCCAAATCTCCCTCTCTTGAGAAAGATGGTCGGAATCGCTTCCTAGTTGGCTGAATTGGAGATGGATGCGGCCAAGATGAAAGATTTAGTCACTGCCAAGAAGATCCCGAAGAAAGAGTTCGCGAACTGGTTTGAAGCTTCGAGACAACATTGGCCATCAGGAGAGATTGGATAAATTCCCGTCTTCCAGGCGTACTGTGAGTGTGGTCTTCAATTGCCTGCTCACCTTTTTCTCACACTCGTACTTGAGCACTTTAGGGTGGAATTGGTGAACCTTGTTCCCAATTCCATCATGATGTTGAGCGTGTTCGTATACTTGTGTGAGGCCTACCTGGGAATTCCAGTCGACTTGGAGCTACTCCAATATTTCTACGGGATGTCCAAAATAGCGGGAGTCGTGGGTAGCTGCGGTCTGAAGCTCTACGACGGGAAGTCGAAGGAGTACATTCAGATGTTCACCCGGTCGTCATGGTCGGGGTGGAAGAAGAAGTAGTTCTACTGGGAGACGACCAGTGAAGACTGTCGGTGTTTTAGAACCGAACTTACGTAAAGATTATTTGATTTGGGGGTTCCTCTAGGCTCAAAATCACGCAGAGATGGAGACACGGGGATTTTTATACAGGTTCGGGCCTTCTCCTGGGAGAATAACAACCCTACTCCTGTGTATTTGTATTGAGTACACTGGATTTCAAGATGGAGCCAAAGACTAGAGTATTGTGCTTCTAATTGGCCTCTGTCTCCCTCTATCTTTCTCTCTGAATCCCCCTTCGTCCTGATGATTCCGCCCTTTATATAGTCCTCGAAGTGCACCGTTGCATCTCCAGTATAAAGGCCTCCTTAATGTATTAGATCTTGGAACCGTTGATGGAGATTATTATGGGAATAGTAACGTCCCCACGTTACCAGGAAGTTATCACCATAACAAAGGAGTTAAATCCTACCATTATTCCAGAGAATAATAGCGTAGCTTACTGCTCCATATCATTGAATATGGTGCGAAAGATTCCCTGGTCGACTAGGCCCACATGTCTGTAAGCCTTATCGACTAGGGGCTGGTCGTAGAAGAGCTTACGACCAGGTAGTGTCGTAGAAGATCTTACAATCACAGGATAATCGTAAAAAGACTTACGACTATGGATTGGTCGTAGGAGGACTTACGACCATGGGATAGTCGTAGAAAAACTTACGACCTCCAGCTTCTCCCTTACGAATAAGGGGTATACTCAAGAGTTATATGACGTCATTATTATTTATAATATGAACTATAGATAAATGATTAAATGAGGTTTATTATATCTTCTTCATCTAGCCCCCCAGCTTCAAGCAAAAACAACTTGCTTGGGAAAGGAGTAGTAGATGATCTTACGACCAGTAAGTGGTCGTAGAGAAATGGTCGAAGGAAGAACTCTTCGACTGGCGTTTCTTTTGACCAGAAATTTACTTGGTCAAGAAAGTTGTGGAATAATCTTGCAACTTACAAGGTGGTCGTAGGAAATCTTGCGAACACCGAGTGGTCGCAGTACCGTGGTCGAAAGTAAAATCTTTCCGATCGCTGTTGTATTTGACCAGAAAAGGACTTGGTCAAGAAGGTAATTTCGCTTGAGGTGTAAAGACTGATCTGATTTTCTCGAGCAGACAAATTTAAAAATCTCAATCGACCCCTTCATACCTGTCTGTTGGAGTGGTTTCCAAAGCGTTGGCAACCGTTGGGCAGCCATATCTTTTTAACTTCAGGCGTGCGATTATAAATATTCACCGCGGGTGAGACTAAGGTCTTTTACCTTCCCCCAAATCGCTCATACTGTTCAAACTTTTGAGTTCTTCGCCGCCGACCAAATAGAATTTCCTACCGAAATCTTCCCAAATCCGAGTCTTCGATTCCTGAGAGAGATGGCTGAAGCCGTTTCCCAGTGGGCCGAATCGGAGATGGACGCGACCAAGATCAAGGCTTTGGTCACCGCCGAGAAGATCCCGAAGAGGAATTTCGTGAAGTGGATCGAGGCTGCAGGGCAGCATTGGCCGTCAGGTGAGATTGGGGAAACCCCTATCTTCCAGGCATTCTGTGAGTGTGGCCTTCGATTACCTACTCTTCCTTTCCTCACACTCGTACTCGAACACTTCGGTGTGGAGTTGGTGAACTTTGTTCCCAACTCCATTACGATATCGGGAGTGTTCGTGTACTTGAGCGAGGCCTACTTGGGAATTCCGGCCAACTTGGAGTTGTTCCAGTACTTCTATGGAATGATCAGACTGTCTGGAGTCGCTGGTAGTTGCAGTCTGAAGCTCCACGACGGGAAATCGAAGGAGTATATTTAGATGTTTACCTGGTCATCGTGCCCAGGGTGGAAGAAGAGGTGGTTCTATTGGAACATAACCAATGAGGACAGGCTCTCCTTCGCTGGGAAGCTGGCCGAGAAGATCTCTTCCTGGGATTCGACTCCCAAGGATCTCAGTCTCATCGTCCCCTTTATTCAAGCCGTTGCAGACTTGAAGGAAGAGTGGCTTACCGGATGGCACGTTGTGAAGGATTTCATCACGTGCCGCATAAGTCCTCTAAAGAAGAGGGCTCATCTGATATGGAGGTACTCTGGGTCGAAAGACCCGACCAGGGAATACAAGGAGGGTAAGCAAACTTCAAGCTTAGCCTTCTTTCTGTTAATTTTGAAATTGGCTTATTGAAAGTTTTCTTATCCTTGCAGACCTCTCACAAGAGGAGATTGACGCTCGGGTCAAGCTCATCTATGAGAAAGCGCCAGCCCATGTGGTGGTACCTCCAATCCTAGCTGACCTGTCCCCAGAGGACAAGATGGAGCACCTAAAGGTAACTAAGAACTAATTTTGTCTTTAAGACTTTGTAGTCATAGAAGAATTTACGTCTGGATACTAGTCGTAGAAAAGCTTACGATCAGGTACTGGTCGTGGAAAAGCTTACGATCAGGGGGGTGTCGTAAAAAAGCTTACGACATGGAGATGATCGTAGAAAAACTTATGACTGGCTTGTAATATCTTCTCTTTCTGATCTCTAAAGAAAGTAGGCATGGAGAACCGTCAGGACGAAGAAGAAGTTGAACTTATGGTCATTGGTGCGGTAGTAGAGCAGTTTGATTCTTCCCTGGCCAAGAAGCGTCGACTCGTTAAAGTCGCAGACAAGGGGGGCGCAAGCTCAAGCTTTGCTACTTTGACCGTGCCTTCTGCGAATTTTGATCTAACCAAGCCCTTTGCAAAATTTGTTGCGGACCTGGCTGCTGCAGCAGAGATTGCAGACAAAGTGATCAAACCGCTTAAGTGCAAAGCCCCCAATACCAAGGTATCCTTTTATTATGATAATAAGACTTTCGCAGTTTCTGCCTCTCGTAGCTTTGTCAAACGGTTAGAAAAAGAGAACATAAAGAGTTTTATGTCTTTTGTGAAGGAGACTGCTGCTTCAGCAACACCCGTGGTCGAGGGCAGTGTCGCCCTTGAGGTGGTGGAGACAGATCTCGACCACCCAGAGAGCCAATAGGCCCAAAGAGCGGTGGTGCTCGTTCAAGACCCACAACCAGACGTGGTTGTGGCCGTTCCTCCACTCGAGTCTCGACCAGACGTGGTTGAGAAAAAGTCGAAGAAATCTTTCTTATGGAAAGTTTCTTCCAAATTCAAGATCAAAACCGGTACTCGAAGGTATGTAAAAAGACAAAAGTGTAAGAACAACTTTTACCTTTCACTTTTTACCACCTAATCGTGTTTTCCTTTTGATGATTTTAGTCCGGCTCCTCTCACCATCAAGGATGTTCCTATCGGGGAACCCACTATTGTTTCTTCGGCAGGCGGAGGAATTACAGTGGCAGTGGTCGAAGGGTCGTCCACCGTCTGAGTGGTGGAAAGTGTCGTTGTTGCTGAGGCGGCTACAACTACTGAGGTGGCCGTGGAGCCGAAAGCGACTGTGTCCACGGGAATGGTCGTAGAACCAGAAGTGACTACGACCACGGGAGTGGTCGTAGAGGCAGAGGTGAGGATAGCACCTGATGCTGCGGAGGCAACAAGTAAAGGCGATGGATCATTGGTCCACCGCGCCGGGAAGGAAGTCGTCAAGGACGTTTCTCCCGGTTCCCAAGAAGGAGCTGCTGATGCAGCTGGTGTCAAAGAAGAAGAAGAATGTCGGTTTTTCAAACATTCCTTCGGATTTTTCGACCCTCCTACCATTGTGGGATCTTGTGCGTTCAAATCTCTTGCTTGGATTCCTCACCCTAAGGACATTCCCAACAGAGGGGATGTCTTCGATGACAAACGTCTTACAAAGGTGTGGTGGGACCTAGTCCGAGAGATCGACGAGCTCAAGAACCCTACGAGTGTGGTATCTTCGTTCGCTCGAACGACTCTGAATGTAAGTACCTGTTGATCGGTATTTACATACATGTATTTTTCTCGTTTCTCACTGTCTTTTTTATACAGAAAGCCTTGGAGCAAATTGTCACTGTTCTTGAGTACAATAGACAACTTGTCCAGCTCCGACAAGAGAATACAGTACTCTACGAGCAGGCAGAGAGGTGGTAAGTAAATGTTTTTCGTAGTCTTTTATGTTTCGACCACTTACACAGCACCTGTGGGGATTGTCGTAGAAGATCTTACGACTAGGTACTGGTCTTAGGAGAACTTACGACTAGAATATTGTCATAGAAAGACTTACGACAAGGTTTAGATCATAGAAGAAATTACGACTAGAATATTATCGTAAGAAGACTTACAACAAGGTTTAGGTCATAGAAGAATTTACGACCAGGGTATTATCGTAGAAAGACTTACGACTAGGTCTTGGCCATAGAAGAACTTATGACCACTTGTTTTGTATTGACGTCTATTCCTTCCCTTTGTAGGTTCAAGAGCAACGAGAAGACCTTAGCTGATTCTCTCGACTATGAGAAAGCCGAGATAAAAAGCTAAGTGAGAAAAATGAAGGCCTCCTGAAGAAGCTTCAGGAGGCAAACTCTGCAACCCAATGGTTGCAGGAACGATTAAACGGTAAGTGCTGAACTTACGACCGCTTACGACCTTTTTTTCTTTCATTGACTCTCATTCCTTTTCGGAAAAAGACCAAGAGGTCCAAACGTGGGAGCAGCGCTACATAAAAGGAAGCTGCCTCTCACGCTGAGGAAGTCAAGAAGTTAGATTCTCGACTAGTTGGTAAACAAATGTTTACCTGCGATTGATTGTGTTTTCCTCTGGCGGTCTTTTTATCTGATTGGTCTTATTCTTTTCAGAACAAGCAGTACAAATAAACGACTCTACGAGGCTTCGACTGGCAATCAGGATGAAATGAAGTCTGTGAAGGGAAACCTCTAAGACAACATTTCACTTCTGAACAATGTACTCGGTGGACTTCATGCTGAGGGGATCACTCCTCGTGAAGACACGATATCTGCTCACTCGAGTGCCATTGGCGAACAAGTCGGAACTTTACAGGAATTGGAGACTACTCTGAAGGCAAACCAATTTGAGTTGATAAAGGATGCGGTCAAATAGGGAATAAGTTTTTGTTTTAGCAAAACTTAGAGCCCACGACCCCAGCCTTAATCTGCAGCCTATCATAGACGACTTCGACGCCTCAAGCGTATGAGGCGCTTAATGACTAAATGCAATGATCACGATATACTGATCACGGAGGATATGCAAATAAGATCTCCTTCGTCAGAGTAGTCTGTACTAGAATCCTGAGTCCTATAAAGACAATTTGTTGTTGTTGTTGATATATATAATCCTTCCTTCTTCCTGAAAATCATCTTGTCGAGTAGTTAGTAACTCAAAAGATAATAAATAGAAAAAAGAGCAAGACTAAGAATTGAAGTCAAGTTAATAACTTTATCCTAGCCCCCGACTATTTGCTTGGTTTTTTTAGATAAACCAAGTAAATAGTGTGAAATGGATTTTCTTCAAAAGAGAGGTTTAGCTAATTTGTAGTTTTTCGATCATGATTATCACGCACTGGTCGAAAGAGTAGGAACGAATCGATACTGGGAAGTTCCTTCTAGTGAGCAAGACCATGTGTAGAGAGGAAAGACTTTGACTAGGTGATGTTGCCATCTCCGACCAGATTAATCAAATCAAGAACGGTCAACTTGAATTAGATAAACATCTGGAGTTCCTTTAAAAATTTGTTCAACTTATTATAGCGCACTCAGTAGGTTTGCTCTGGTAGCAAGAGTTAGAAACAGGACGACGCTAGGAAGTTCCTTCTAGTGGGCAAGACCACGTGCAGAGAGGAAAATCTTCGACTAGGTGTTGCAACTTCCTCCGACCAGTTAAAACGAAGTGAGTTTAGCAAAAGTAGTCAAGCAAATTTGAAAAGTGTACTCTGCTTAATTTATTTTCCAAAAGATGAATGAAGAAATAAACTAAGTACTAAGAGTCGGCTTGACATTATTTCGACCATGTTTTAAACCCAAGCTCTTTGTGTTGGCAGCAAAAAAGGAGGAACGAGTCGACACTAGGAAGTTCCTTCTAGTGGGCGGGACCACATGCAGAAAGGAAAGGCTTCAACTAGGTGATGTTACCATCCTTTTGACCAGTGTAGAGATAAACTGGGTACTGGTCGTATAATGTCTTACGACCAGTGTATTGTCGTGGAAAAACTCACAACTAGGAACTGGTCGTAGGAGGACCTTCGACAAGGGTATGGTAGAAAAGATTGTCAAAGCACTACTCTAAGTAAGACAATAAAGATAGAAAGAACCTAATGCTTTATTGCAGTGATGGTCAATTATACATAGAACTTACGTAACTGGTCGATATTCCAAGAATTAGATAGAATTCGACTGTGCTCCATTGCCAGTCATACCGAACCTGGTCGCATAACTTCGACCACTGTATAAGGACCTTTCCACTTGGGTGAAAGTTTGTTCCGATTAGACTGGGATTGAATTTTTCTCAATACCAAGTCACCGCAAAGAAGGTCTGCGAGGTTGACCTTACGATCGTAGTATTTCTTGCAGGCTTGCCGGTAAACTCTTCAAGGGATTAAGGCTTGATTTCTCTTCTTCGAAAGGTGTTAATGTCATCTCGCCGAAGTTGTTCTTGACCGAGTCATTGAAACTCTCGACCCTTGTAGACGATCTTTAGTTCGTGGAAGCATGGCTTCAAAGACCAAAAACTAGGAAAAGGGTGTTTCGCTGCTGTTCGACTAGCGATCAGGCAAACTGCCCATAATACTGAGGGTAATTCTTGTACCCATGCCCCCGAGCGCTTAACAAGCTGGTCGAAAACTCGAGTTTTAATTCCCTGTATTATTTGGCCATTCGCTCGTTCAACTACCCCATTGCTTTGGGGATAGGCAACGGAAGCGTAACACAACTTGGTACCCAACTCGTCGCAAAATTCTTGAAATTTTGCGCTTGAAAATTATTTATCATTATCTGTGATTATTCGACTTGGGACTCCAAACCGAGTAATCACACTTCTCATCATAAACCATTTTACGGCTTCCGTTGTTATCCCAGTCATAGGTTCTGCTTCGATCCATTTTGTGAACGTATCAATAGCCACAAAAAGGAACTCGAAGCCTCCTGGAGCATTTGGGAACGGTCCTAGGATATCGAGACCCCATGTCGCAAAAGGCCAAGATAGAGGAATTGTTTGCAATGCCTGAGTCGGTTGGTGTATTTGCCTGCTATGAAACTAGCATTGTGCATATTTCTTAACCAACTCTTTGGCATCGTAGAGAGCTATTGGCCAGTAAAATTCTTGTCGAAAGGCTTTTTCGACCAACGTTTTGTAGGAAGCATGAGTTCCACAGATACCCCAGTGTATATCGTGAAGTAGGTTTAGTCCTTCTCTTTACGGTATGTATCGTATGAGTACCCCTTGAGTGCCTCGTTTATAGAGGACTCCTTCGACCAAAGTATACATTTTGGCCTTTCGGGCTGAACGATCTGCCTCAAGATCGTCGTCAGGCCGATTGCAGAGGCGTCGACCAGAAATGAGACTCTTAACAAGAAAATTGAAGGTAATAGGTCGTAGACTCGACTTATTATCCTCCTCTGATCATGTTGTACTTATTGCTTGTTTTACTTGTGTAGAGCAAACGCAAGCGCTGAATGGAGCAAAGAAGGCTCTGAAATTTGAGTAGGATAAGGATGCAGCTCTTGTGCAAAATCTTGATGAAAAGATTCATGTTTTAAACAAGATGATCTTTGATATGATCTTTGATATGGGATCAGGATCAAGTATGCCTGGCTTAAGAGATCCAATAGAGAAAATAAACTTCTTGGGCCAACTTCTAGAAGATCTCAGTGGTCTGCTCAAGACTATTCGAAAGAATTATGCCTAGACTATGAAAGAAGGCGTTGCTAATGAAGTTAGTTTTGCACTAGCAAAACTGAAGGCCTTCGACCCCGCCATTGATCTCCAAGCTGTTGAAGACGATTTCAACTGCCTGCCTGATGACGCGACCAAGTTTATGATAGAACTAAAGCCGCTTGGAGACAAAGTTGTAGAAGAGATGGATGTCGGATCTCCATCGAGCAGTGATTAATCTAGAGACATTCTGGAGTAGGATATTGTAATATAAGAATTGTATATAAATTGTATAAAAACTTACCTTTTTGCCATTAGCAAGTCTTTTGTTTATCCTTTTGACTTTTTGAAATTCGCGTATACTTCCTAGCCCCCAACTGCTTTGTAGTAGAAGAGCCTTACTAGGCAAGCAGTTAGCCAAGGAAGAGAAAAAGTCGAAACCATTGTTTTGAAGGCATATACTGATCATAAGACAAAACTGATTGTAACAACACTAGAAAATCAATTTGGTTGGAACCAGTGTATGATTTCGACTAGTTATAGATCTTTGTTTGTCATAATCGAAATACCAAACAAAATTGTACATGGTTGAAAAAAAGATTTGTTGGGGTGACAAAAGTAGAAATGCAAGAATGTATGAAAAAAACGATAAGTGATCGTATTTTTATATGTAACCCAAAACTGGTCAGAAAATACTACTAAGAACAGAAGATATAGAAAAACATTTCACAAAACGTGCTCAGGCTTAAGTCCGACTGGCAGCGAGGATCGTAAGAAAAGAACCGTCGCTAGGAAGCTCCTTCCAGTGGGCAGTACCACGTGCGAAAAAGGAGAGACTTCGACTAGAACGCTTTCCGTGTCCCGACCAGTAGCCAGACGAGAGTAGAACAGAATTTTAAAATGAAGAAATATAGTCTTCATAATCTTAAAAGTATAAGGCACTACACAAAGTTATTTGTATTATGCTCTGTTTACTTGTATTGTCACGCGTGGAATTATTCATGAAATGATCACGACTAGGACCTATACAGCGTATGACACAGATGCCGTTGCCAAAGAGTAACATAGATCCTGATAAAGGATATCAGAGAGAAAAATTGTCTTCTCCGACTATCTCAAACAAACAATAGTATGTGACCAGAATATAGGCATAGATATATAAACCATATCACTCGTCGAAAAGAAATAAATGAATATACTAATGAAATGAAAAAGAATTGAAATAATGCACAAAAGATTTAGACATAGAACTTACACAGTTGATCAATGTTCCAAGAATTTGACAAAACTTGCCCGTCCGACATGGCTAGTCGTACAGAACCTGATCGGGTGACTTCGACCACAGTGTAAGGACCTTCCCACTTAGGGGAAAGCTTCTTGCGATTTGCTTGGTTCTAAATTTTTCTGAGAACTAGATCACCTACAGCGAGGCTGCGAGGTTGTACCTTATGACTATGGTACCTTCGCATGGCTTGTTGATAGACTGTGGATCGTACCAGGGCTTGATTTCGTTGTTCTTCGAGGAAATTGATGTCGTCAAGTCGTCGTTCATTCTGATCGTTTTCGTTGAAACAATCAGTCCGAGCAGAGCCAATTTTTAGTTCTGGAGGAAGCATGGCTTCAGCACCATAAGCCAAGAAAAATGGTGTTTCACCGGTTGCACGACTGGTCGTGGTTCGAATGACCCATAATACAGACGGGAGTTCTTGAACCCAAGCTCCTGATCGTTTGATTAACTGGTCGAACACTCGGCATTTGATCCCCTGCATAATGATACCATTAGCTCGCTCAACTGCTCGGTTGCTCTGCGGATGTGCAACAGAAGCAAGATGAACTTTGATACCAAGTTCGTCGCAGAATTCTTGGAATTGACCACTAGAGAACTAGGCACCATTGTCTGTGGTCATACGACTGGGTATACCAAATCGTGTGACCGTATTTTTCGTGAGAAATCTCTTAGTGGCCTCAGTTGTTGTTTGAACAACAGGATCAGCTTCGATCCATTTTGTAAACGTGTCAATCATGACGAAGAGGAATTCGAAGCCCCCGGGTGCTCTTGGGAAAGGTCCCAGAATGTCCAGTCCCTAGGTTGCAAAAGGCCAGGAAAGAGGAATTGTCTGCAAGGCTTGTGCCTGCTGATGTACTTGTCGGCTAAGAAACTGACATTGTACGCACTTCGTCACGAGCACTTTCGCAGCATGAAGGGCAGTTGGCAAATAGTATCCTTGCCTAAAGGCTTTACCGACCAGTGTTCTGTAGGAATGATGTGCTCCACAGACTCCTTCATGGATTTCGGTTAGCAATTTAATGCCATCCGCTTGAGATCCTCGTTTATACAAGATACGTTCGATCAGAGTGTATGATTTGGCTTTTCGTGCTAGATGATCAGCCTCTACATCATCTTCTAGAATTATGTTATGCTGAAGATAATTGTAGATCGATGTCATCTAATCTCTACCTTGATCGTGACAACGCTAACCGTCAACGACCTGTGGAGCATCCATGTTTTCACGATCGGTTTGTACGACCTGTAGATAATCATGTATGTTCTCGGAAGGCTCAACTACCGAGGGTGAATCGAGTTGCTTGAAAAAAAACTCCGGGCGGGACGGTCGACCATGTGGAGGCCATCCGTGCCAACTGGTCTGCTAGAAAATTTTCCCTTCTAGGAATATGTTGGATCTGAAAGCCGAAGAAGTACTTTTTGAGTTTTCGTACTTCCGCCAGATAAGATGACATCTTGGTACTCAAGCATTGATACTCTTTCCCTACTTGATTTGCTACTAGTTGAGAATTGTCTTTCACTAGTAATCTGCGAATTCCGAGCGAACGAGTTGCTCGGAGTCCTACCAGTAAGCCTTCATATTCTGCCACATTGTTTGTGGCAGGGAAATTTAATTGGATGGCGTACTTGATGTGTTCGCTAGTAGGGGATATCAAGACAACTCCAGCCCCCGAGGCTTTTAGCATCAAGGAACCGTCAAAGTACATTATCCACTCTTTGTGGTGTTCGTACTTGGGCCCTTGGGTGGGTTCAGGGTTTGTCCATTCGGCAATGAATTCTGCTATTGCCTGAGACTTGATTGTTGTTCGTGAAATGAAATGGAGGTCAAACGCACCTAGCTCAACCGCCCATTTTGCTATTCGTCCTGATGATTCCCTGTTTCCAATGACTTGACCAAGGGGATATCCGGTTGGTACGACCACTTTGTGGGCCTGAAAGTAATGCCTTAGTTCCCTTGAAGACATAAGGAGACCATAGAGCAACTTTTGTACCTGTGGGTATATTTCCTTTGGTCCATGTAAGACTTCGCTTACGTAATATACTGGTCGTTGGATATTATCTCGTTCTATGACCAGTACACCGCTAACTGTCTATGGCGTTGCAGCCATGTAAATTAGCAATATTTCTCCCAATCTTGGAGAAACAAAGATCGGGGGGCTTGTAAGGTACTTCTTAAGTTCTTCAAAGGCATCGTTTGCCTCTTTAGTCCACTCGAAACTCCCATGTTTCCGAAGAAATTTAAAGGAAGGTAATCATTTTTCTCCTAACCTGGCTATGAAACGACTTAACGCTGCCATACAGCCGGTTAGTTTCTGGACCTCTTTCTTCGTGGTCGAAGGGCGCATCTGGTCGATGGCCGATTTTTTTACTGGATTTGCCTCAATACCTCTAGCCGAGACTAGGAAACCGAGCAATTTTCCAGCAAAAACTTTGAACACACACTTCTCTGGATTCAACTTGAAGTTATGTCTTCTCAAGTTGTTGAAAGTCTCTTGTAGGTTGAGAATCTGATCGCTAGCATTGGTGCTCTTTACAACCAGATCATCAACATAGGCTTCTAGATTCCGACCTATTTGTGGACTAATGGTTTTCTGCATCAACCTTTGAAAAGTTGCACAAGCATTTTTGAGACCAAATGGCATCTTAACATAGCAATAAGTGCCATATGGAGAGACGAAGGAAGTTTTCTCTTCATCTTCTTTACACATATTAATCTGGTGGTACTCAATACGATCTAAAAACTTAGTAACTCACACCCGGAAGTAGAGTCTACAAGTTGGTCAATGCGTGGAAGGGGAAAATCATCCTTCGGATAAGCTTTATTAAGATATGTAAAGTCAATACACATTCACCATTTCCCATTATTTTTCCTAACCATTACAGGATTGGTGAGCCACTGAGGGTGGTCGACTTTACGAATAAACCCAGCCTTAAGGAGCTTGTCAATCTCTGACTGGATTGCCTCCTTTTGATCAGGTGCAAAATGCCTCAACTTCTGCTTGATCGGTTTCTTGTCAGGCTGGAGAGCTAGCCTGTGCTCGATCACCTCCCGGGGGATTCCGGGCATGTCAGACGTCTGCCAGGCGAATACGTCCTGATTTGCTCGGAGGAAGGAGATGAGCGACTCTTTATATTTGGGGCCGAGTCTTGCCCCGACCAGTATCTTGCGGGTAGATGGGTCAGTGTTTCCTGGCCCAAGTGGCGACTTGGCGCTGTCCGGAGAAGCGCCTTTGTCGAGTGGTACCTCTTTTGTCTGGTCGGATGGCTTTGGCATCATCTTTGGCCTCGAGTGCTTGACCTGCACGGTAGATGGATTAGCCTCTCTGGTCGAAAGTTCATCGACCAGTTCTAAGAATTTCCGATCACACACGTAAGCCATTTTCTGATCTCCTCGAACCACGATGACTCCTTTCGGTCGCGGTATTTTCAAACTTTGATAACCTAGTGCGTGGCTATGAAGAACTTTGCTAAGGCCAGTCGACCAAGGATTCCATTGTATGCGGATTCAAAATCCACCACATCGAATGGGATCTTTTCTATTTGGAAGTTGTCAGGTCTTCCGAACGTAACTGGTACGAAAATTTGTCCTATCGGTTTAGCGGTGGAACCAGGGACTATACCGTGAAAGGCATATTTCATTGGTTTCACCTTAGACTTGGGAACTTGCATGTCTTCTAAAGTTCCCGCAAATAAAATATTTAAAGAACTTCCACTATCTATCAAAATTCGATTAACCCTACAGTTATTAATAGTATGTTCAACAACAATAGGGATCCTACCTGGTCGAGCTAAAGGGATGGAGCAGTCTTCTTTGCTGAAGGAGATTGTCATGTCCGACCACTTTGATGGCTTGATGATGGTCGGAGGCTCGACAAGGTTGACCTCTCGCTCCATGGCCTTCAAATAACGCCTCAACTCGTACGAAGAAGAACCTCTAAAGATCATGTTGACCATGTGTTGAGGCTCCTGGTACTCCATTTCTTCGTCGCCATCTTTGTCCTTTTTGGAACTCGCCTCTAAGCTCCTCAGACAAGGAAATGGTCCTTTACCTGCATAATAGTCCTCCAGTTTCTTTTGCCAGGCTCGACAGGTGCAGAGGTCGTGCCCTGCCTATTGGTGAAGTGGACACCACTTCTTATTTTTCTGGAATCCTTCGGTCGGAGTTTTTGCTTTGCCTCGACTAGTATAGCCCTTTTTACCCTTCGTAAACTTTTCAGGGATAGCTAGGACTTCTTTTTCGTCGGGTCTGCGGTTCTTCTTCTTCTTGAGAGCTTTCTTATTCTTTTTTTTCTGGTTTTTCCAAGCCAGGTTGGGGGATTTTGTCCTTCCGATCAATGGCCTCACACAACTCTATTGCTTCGCTAGCGGTGGTGTACTTGTCGACCATGTCGAAAAGTTCGACAGTTGTTCGTGGAGGGCTCATGGCTATATCATCCATAAACCGACGATTCCTTAGACCTATTTTTAAAGCCTGGATAACAGATGACTCTGCGACCACTGGTATGGAATTACAAACTTGGTTGAATCTCTTGATGTATTGATGGAGAGTCTCATCAGAGCCTTGTCGGATTCGGTGGAGGTCGTCCTCCTTTCGAGGGTAGCCATACGTACCTTGGAAGTTCGCAATTAGAAGGTCGCAGAGTTGCTCCCAAGTATAGATTGATCCGACCGGTAGGTTAAGTAACCACGACCGGCCAGACCCTTCGAGCACGGTGGGCAGATAGTTAGCCATTATATTTTCGTCACCACCAGTAGCTTTGATGGTGGTGGTATATGTTTGGAGAAATTCTAATGGGTTCTGAGTCCCATTAAACTTGTTCAAGTTGGCCGGTCGGAACCTGTTTGGCCAACGCACAGCTTGGAGCCCTGCAGATAATGCTCGACAACCTGTGATCGATTCATGGCGCCTTCTTTGGAAAGGTGCCGGATTGTAATTGGTCGGAGACCGCTTCCTAGGGTTGGAACCCTGGAGCTCCCGTGTGCCGATCTGGTCGTAGACATTGGTATGATGCCTTCGATCGCTTGCTTGATTTAGACGATGTCAGAGATCGTCAGGTCCAAGCGATTGTTCTTCTCGACGTGGTGAGGGAGTGGCTACCTGGAATAACCTTCTTCCCTCATGACTGCTTGGTCGGAATCGCCGAGGAGGCCTTGGTATTGATTGTTCCCCAACACGACCATGTTGCCCTCTACTAAGGGAGGAGCGTTGAGACGAAGTCATGGTTTGACTTCCTGAATTCCTCTGTTCTCGATATGCTTCTGTTCGTTGCATGGTTTGTTGCAAAATCTCCGATGTTTGGCCTACGAGCTGTACAAAACCTGGGGTTTCTGCTAGAACAGGGTTAGAATTATTCGATATATCTTGAACACGTTACATGTTTTGTACAGTTATCGAGGGTCTCGGGGGGTTCATACTGGTAGTAGGTGTACGCAGGTCTGAAACTTCCCCTGACCTCCGTATTTGTTTCGTCCGACCAGCTACTCTTGGTGGGGCAGTGCCAGGCGAGTTAACTGATGGACGTCGATCAGTTCTGTTGCCTCTGGAAATTGGTGCTTGATGGCCCGTAACATCACCACCAACATGTGGTGGCGTGGCAGCGTGTGTAGGACCGTACAAGGCATCTTGATTTGCATCTCCGATCGCATTTATCTCGTGCCTCCGGCAGCGATCCCCCGACGAACTTCCATTGTAACTAATGGAGAGCCATCCAGTGTTTCTACTAGGAGTTTCATGACGGAGAACGGCCCGAGATGAGCATCTCCTGAGGTCTTCTTAGTGGGCGCAGCCTGATCTAGCGGACTGCCGATCGTATGCTGAGCCTTATCATTCCCACTTGGCCTACGGCCAGTGGAGGCTTCATCGACACCGTTACCAGATGTCGGTTGGCTCCTGGAATTGCCAGAAGCCATATGCGAGTACCTTTCAGCCATGATTTCATTGAGAGTATAAAGATTCTCGAGTGGAGGTGCTAAATTTTCTTCACCTGTTTTGCTGGTCGGAAGGACCGGGCTTGGAGTGGCTTCTGAACATTCCGAGCTGGTCGGAATGGCTGGAAGCGCCACTTGTCATAGTGGTGGATCCTCATCCATACAGTCGATTTCGCTAATGTCAGCGACGTGCGAACCGGCGGAGGTGGAGGAGGAGGAGGATATGTCATTTTCTTGCATGGCATGGATGCATCCTTCCATGTCGAGGTTGGAGTAGTCCGTCAGGTCGAACCAATTCTCCTCGTCCCAAACTCCGGCCATAGTCGCATGAGCGATTATGAGGAGTGAGCGAGGATTTGATGAGCGGAGAGTTTCTTCAGGAAACTTACGTCTTCTTCCCCACGGACGGCGCCAGCTGTCGACGATCGAGTCGCCGGTCTTATAAAATAAAAGAGGAAAATGACGTGATATTTCCTGGGATATAATGGGGCCGCTCTTTATTGATATGAACTAGATTTACAGGGGGTGCTTACGACCCGACTAGGGACTAATCCTAATTACACTGAATATGAAGATTGCTATGCTCTAATCTGATGATGTTGTCTTGTTTGTCTCAGACCAGATTGTGATTAACGAAGTGCTTCTCGATACTCATCTACCTCTGCCCTTTGGTTTTCTGTGCTCCACCCTTAAATAACTTTCGAATAGGTGGCAGTTACTCCTGGAGAAGGCGTCCCTCGTGAGGCGTTACTATTTGGTCGGAGGTGTGGCGCCGCTAACAATGTGTTAAGCTGTTCTCTACTAAGTGTCTTAGAGACACTCAACTGTATCGTGGTTGTTGTCAGTGTCTTTAGGACTATGTAACCGTGTGATATGAAGTATACAACACATACTATATTCATCACACGGTAAAAATATACTGGGGATCAGTTATAGATACCAGTTCATATCTTCTCTAAGCAGCTACTTGGTCGGAGACTAGGTGCAGGGTCTTGTCCGACCAGGGTACCCTTATATAACCTCTGGAATCCTTATGACCAGTGAGGTCGTTAGCCTTAGGGGTTACGACCATGAAGACGTACGGTCTTTTATTATGTATTAAGATAATACATAGAGGTTTTAATCCTCGTCAGGTGTCTACACCAAAGACGGCTTCTGGAGTTGCTCCAAGAAGACTCCTTTTGGTACTTGTGATCGGGAAGAAGCTATCCGAGCAAGCTGGTCTGCGAGGAAATTATCCTTTCAAGGGATGAATTGTACCTCGAAAAATGCTTTTCAAGCTTACGAACCTCCGATAGGTACCGAGACATGGTCAGATTAGAGCACTGGTACTCTTTTTCGACTTGATTCATGACTAGTTGAGAGTCTCATCTCACGAGTAGTCGTCGAATCGCGAGTGCTTTCGCAGCTCGTATGCCAGCTAGCAAACCTTGGTATTCTGCCACGTTGTTAGTGGCCTGAAAGTTTAATTGTATGGCATACTTTAAGGTCTATCCGTTAGGAGATTTCAGGACCACCCTAGCCCTCGAGCCATTTAAAGTAAGTAACCCGTGAAAGTACATCGTCACTGGTCGTGGGTATCGTACAGGGATCCTGAACAGGTTCAGGATTGTCCATTCAGCGTCAAAATCTGCCAAGATCTGGGATTTAATGGTCGTTCGAGACACGAAATGGAGGTCGAACTCCCCAAGTTCTACTGACCATTTAGACATGCGTCCCGCTGCTCCCTATTTTGGAGGATCACTCCTAAGGGAAACACACATGGCATAATTATCTTGTGCGCCTGAAAATAATGCCGCAGTTTCCTCGAAGACATGAGGAGGGCATAGAGAAGTTTTTGGACCTGAGGGTAACGCTCCTTAGGCCCGTGCAAAACTTCACTTACGTAGTACACTGGTCATTGGACGTTTTCACATTCTACGGCTAGTACTGCACTCACTGCATGTGGCGTGGCAGTTAGATAAATTAAGAGCGTCTCTTCTGGTTTTGGGGAAACCAAAACAGGAGCACTTGTAATATATCTCTTGACATCCTCAAAGGCAGCATTTGCCTCTTCCGACCACTCGAAACCCTCGTGCTTCCTTAGAAGTTTGAAGAAAGACAGTCCTTTTTCTCCTAGTCGTGCGATGAAACGACTTAAAGCCGCTAAGCACCCTGTGAGTTTTTGGACTTCTTTCTTCATGGTTGGGGGGCGCATTTGCAAGATGGCCTTTATCTTTTCAGGGTTTGCTTGATCCCTCGTATAGAGACCAGGAATTCAAGCAATTTTCCCAAAGAGACTCCAAACACGCACTTCTCAGTACTGAGTTTTAAGTTGTGTTTTCTAAGGTTGTCGAACGTCTCGTGTAGGTTTGAAACATGATCAAGCCATTTAATGCTTTTTACGACTAGATCGTCAATATAGGCTTCCAAATTTCGGCCTAGCTGAGATGAAAAAGTCGATTGCATCAAACATTGAAAAGAAGCGCCTGTATTTTTTTAGACCAAATGGCATTTTGACATAATAAAATATACCAAATGGAGTAATAAATGTGGTCTTTTATTCATCTTTTAGACACATATTAATCTGATGGTAGCCAGAATACGCATCTAGAAAACTTAATGTTTCGCAACCAGCAGTAGAGTCAACCAACTAATCGATACGAGGTAAAGGGAAATCATCTTTTGGACAAGCCTTATTAAGATCTGTGAAGTCAACACACATTCGCCACTTGCCGTTGGACTTCCTAACCATTACAGGATTGGCCAACCACTCTAGGCGGTCGACTTCTCTTATAAAGCCTGCTTTAAGTAGCTTGTCCAATTCTGACCTTATAACATCTCGTCGATCAGGGGCAAATCTCTGTAATTTTTGTTTTACGGGTACTTTGTCAGGCCGTAGAGTTAGCCTGTGCTCGATCACTGCTCTGGGGACTCCGGGCATGTCGGATGCTTTCCACACAAAGACATCTGCGTTTGCCCAGAGGAAAGCGATGATGGCGTCTTCCTATTTGGGGTCGGAAGTATCCCCTATTCGAACAGTCTTAGAGGGCTCCTCCTAATCCAGGGGAACTTCTTTGACGTGGGCTTCGACTGCTTGATCGAAGGCTGTCCTTTTTCTTCCCGAGTTGGTATCTGACCAACAATCTTGAGGGATCGACGACCACACGTATGCGCCATCTTCTTATCACATTAAATTGTGATTACTCCTTTGGGACCTGGCATCTTAAGCCATAATGAGTTGCCATTAAGAATTTTGCCAAAATTGGTCGTCCGAGTATGGCGTTATATGCCGTATCGAAATCGACCACATCAGAGGAGATCTTCTCTGTCATGAAATTACTTGGTGAACCAAATGTTAAACGAAGAGAAACTTGACCAATGGGTTTGGCTGAAGACCTCGGTACAATACTATGAAAAGAATATCTTACCGGTCTTACCTTGGTCCTGGGTACTTGCATCTCGTCCTAGGTATTCATGAACAAAATGTTCAATGAACTACCACCATCAATCAACACTCGATTAACTCGACAGTTGTTGATGGTGGGTTCGACCACGATCGGAAAGCGGCCTGGTCGAGTCGAAGGGATCGGGCAGTCGACCTTCTCGAAAGAGATGGTGACTTCCGACCACTTCGGTATTTTACTGACAAGAGGAGGGTCAATGGAGTTTACCTCGCGTTCGACCACCTTAAGTTGTCGCCTCGACTCGTATGCCGATGATCCCCCAAAGATATGCTCAATGGTGTGCTCGGGATCTTAAAACGACATCTCCTCGTTGTTGTTTGACTGTGTACGACCACTGGCTTGTCCTACCTCTTCGATAGTTGGAAGTGGTCCTTTGCCATTGTAGTAGTCCTCGAGTTTTCGTTAGAAAACTCGGCAGTTGCGAAGGTCTTGTCCTTCCTTTTTATGGAAAGGACACCACCTAGGCTTATCGTTCTTCCGTTCAGGGTGCTTACCTTTGCCTCAATTGGGGTATTGCTTGGCAGTTCGTGGCTCCTTATTGCTTACGGCCAGGACCTCCTTAGAATTATTGGCTTGAGACTTTTGGCCTTTTGCCTTGTTCTTAGATTTCTTGGCCTTTTTATCTTTCTTCTTGCCACCTTCGCCAACCTCTTGAGGGTACAGGTCATCTCGATCGATGATTTTGGTCCACTCGACTGGTTCATCAGCAGTCGTGTACCGATCAGCCATCTCAAAGAGTTCAGCGACAGTAGCCGGAGGGTTCAAAGCGGTGTCCTCCGTGATGCTTCAGCTGCGGACTCCCTACTTGAAGGCTCTGACAACAGATGAGTCAGAAACCTGAGGAATTGAGTTGCGAACCTGATTAAAATGCCTAATGAATTGGTGTAGTGTCTCGTGGTCGTTCTGTCTCATCCTGTGCAGGTCGTCCTTTTTCCCGTCGCGATGGAAGGTGCCCTGGAAATTGGCAAGTAGAAGGTCGCAGAGGTGTTGCCACGAGTAGATCGACTCGAATGGTTTATTTAACAACCACGATCGAGCGGACCCTTCGAGTACAATCGGAAGGTAATTCGCCATGACGTGCTCTCCTCCTCCTGCTGCTCGGATAGCAGTCGTGTAGATCTGGAGAAACTCGATGGGATTTTGAGATCCATCAAACTTCTCCATGTTCCTTGGTCGAAACCGCGGCGGCCAGTGAACTGCTCGGAGGTCAGGCGAGAATGCCCAACATCCGCTAATCATGTCGTAACGCCTCCTTTGTAGGAAAGAGGGGTTGACGTCGCCAGGCGATCGTACTCGACGATACTCGGCAACGGGTGAATCTGACTTATGATAAGTCTCGATCCTACGAGGGTAACAGTCCTCGTATTTTGCTTGCTGTTGCAGATCTCTGGGTCGGAGTGGTGAATGATCACCTCTCCTGAGAATTTTTTGATTGTCAGGCGTTCGAGGAACCCTTTTCCAATTTGGGGAACGACGCAACTTGTGGTGTTCTCCATGCGGTGAGTTATTCGAATGACTGGAAGCTGACGATGCCATCCTGCTACGACTTCCAGAGTGATGTCGGCGAGGACGTTCGAGCTTGCTCATCGTGCTTCGTAACCTTCGTGCAATCTCTTCAGCAAAAAGGTCGTAGCCAGGTGCTCGGGCAAGTTCTCGAGATGGGTTCTCGAGCAGGTCGTTGATATGTTGAAGTTCCTGAGCTTCTTCCGACTGGTATTGAGTGCGCCTAGGCAAATTTCTCTGGGCTGCAACTTGTTTCCGTCAGATTGTTTCAGAATCATCCATACCTTGCGCTTGCCTCAGTGAAGTGCGGTGATCTCGAGAATTTCTCGCACGCTCATCAGAGTATTGACTCTGGTCATTGCTGGAGGTGTCCTTGTCATTGCCACGAGCGGTGGTAGGGTGTGATCATCGGGGTGCGTCCTCAATCCTGTCTCTAGGAGAGTTATTGCTACCTAAGGGAAGGACGAAAACCTCCCGTTGATAATCTCCACTTACGCTTGAGACCTCCTCGCTCGACGAGTTGTCGAATGACACCATCTGGCAACTTGGAGCAAACCCCTCCAGGAAGGAAAATTCCGGGTTATAGCCATCTTTGTCCGTAAGTGAGCCCTGCGTTGGGATGGTCGAACTCGCAGGAAGAGCATGTTCGATTGCATCCCTGGCTGGGTTAGCTGGAGAGAGAGAACTACCAAGTGCTAATAAATATCTGGAATTATGACTTCCAAGAGTTGTCGTGCTAGGTCGGACTACCTCTGATGGATTTGAACATTCGAGGGAGATCCCTCGTTGTGCTCTGAGCCTGCCTTGGGGTAGTCCATGATGTGGTCGGATTGACCCTTGCCCTTTGAGAAAGCTGGTTCCTCATTTGGACGTATCGTTGCGGGGGATAAGGATCCCTCCTCAACTCCATCGATGGGATGGTGTCTTTGAGAATGATGCTCGAAGGCAACATCACCATCGGATGATGCATCACTCGACTCGTAGTCGAAACCGGCATCCATGTCGATATCTACGTAATCGGCCAAGTCGAACCAGTTCTCCTTGTTCCACTCTCCTGCCTTGAGAGCATGAGAGTTTGGAGAAAATGGAGGAAAGCTGATGACTTGAAGATCCCCACGGTCGACGCCAACTGTCGGTGTTTTAGAACCAAACTTACGTTGATTCGGGGGTTCCTATAGGCTCAAAATCATACAGAGATGGAGACACAAGGATTTTTATACAGGTTCGGGCCTTCTCCTGGGAGAATAACAACCCTACTCCTGTGTACATGTATTGAGTATGTTGGATTACAAGATGGAGCCAAAGACTAGAGTATTGTGCTTCTAATTGGCCTCTGTCTCCCTCTGTCTTTCTCTCTGAATCCCCCTTTGTCCTGATGATTCCACCCTTTATATAGTCCTCGAAGCACACCGTTGCATCTCCAGTATAAAGGCCTCCTTAATGTATCAGATCGTGGAGCTGTTGATGGAGATTATTGTGGGAGTAGTAACGTCCCCACATTACCAGGCAGTTATCACCATAACAAAAGAGTTAAATCCCGCCATTATTCCAGAGAATAATAGCATAGCTTACTACTTCATATCATTGAATATGGTGCGGAAGATTCCCTGGTCGCCTAGACCCACATGTCTGTAAGCCTTATCAACTAGGGACTGGTCGTAGAAGAGCTTACGACCAGGTAGTCTCGTAGAAGATCTTACGATCACAGGACAGTCATAGAAAGACTTACGACTATGGAGTGGTCGTAGGAGGACTTACGACCATGGGGTGGTCATAGAAAAACTTACGACCTCCAGCTTCTCCCTTACGAATAAGGGGTATACTCAAGAGTTATATGATGTTATTATTATTTATGATATTAATTATAGATAAATGATTAAATGAGGATTATTATATCCTCGTCAAATACAGCCTTTCTTTCGTTGGGAATGCTGCCGATAAGATTTCTTCCTGGGATTCGACTCCTAGTGATCTTGGCCAGATCGCCCCCTATATTCAATCCATCAAAGACTTGAAGGAAGAGGGGCTCACCAGATGGCACGTGGTGAAAGATTTCATCACACGCCGCGTTAGCCCTCTGAAAAAATGAGCACATCCCGTGTGGAGGTATTCGGGGCCAAAAAACTCAACCTGAGATTACGACAGGGATAAGTAAAATTTTCAACTTAGCACCCTTTTGTTTAATCTCAAGCTTATCAACTGAGTGTCTTATTTACTTGCGTAGATCTCTTACAAACAGAGTGTCAGTGTTTTAGAACTGATCTTACGTAATGATTATTTGATTTAGGGGGTCTCCAAGACTCAAATCACGCAGAGAGAATGACACAGGGATTTTTATACAGGTTCAGGCCTTTTCTAGAGAGAATAATAATCGTACTCCTGTGTGGATATATTGCGTATGCTGATTACAGATCAAGAGAAAGACTCGATTGTAATGTCTTCTGCTCCTGATTGCCCTCCCTCCTCTTCTCCTGATGATTCCGCCTTTTATACAATACTCGAAGTGGGCTATCGTTTCTCCAGTCCAAAGGGCGCCTCAACGTTTCAGATGTTGAAGCCGTTAATGGAGATTATTGTGGGAGTAGTAACGTTCCCACGTCGCTGGACAGTTATCACCAGGACAGAGAGTTAAATCATGCCATTATTCTAGAGAATAACAGTGTAATTAACTGCTCATATCTTTAGATATAGTGTAGAAGATTCCTTGATAGACTAGGCCCATATGTCTGTAGAAGAGCTTATGACCAGGTGGTGGTCGTAGTAAATCTTACGACCACATACTGATCGTGGGAGGGCTTACGAACCACATTCTAAAGTTCCTTGTGAAGACGACTTCCTTTTTCGAGCTTCCGAACTCCGTGTGCGACGTTCCCTAGTTCTGTCGCGCCGTGCTTTCGTTTGTGTTCTAGGCTCGCGTCTCTAGTACAGTCTAGCCTAGGATCAGCACTAATCGACATTGAACGATTTTTCAGCTTGCATTCTCTGATTTGATTATTGCTACCCCTTGCTACTATACTTAAGCCTGCCTAGCTCCACAGCATTACTACACCCGTGTAGGCTACCTTCACTTGCAATCGCTCCATTCAATCTTCGACGACTAGTTTGACGCCGACACGGTGTGCTGATCACCACCTGGTGCTTGGCAAGAATTGGGTAAGAGATTTAGTAAAGTTTTGAGTGACCGAGTGATTTTAAGCCCCACATATTAGTCATATTAGGGACTTGTTACTTTCACCTTCGTTTTCTGTTTGCTATTGCCATGTTAGGTGTACAAGGAATTGAAGAAGAGGGGATCCTCACCCCACGTACAACAGGGCTGCGACAACACTTTGCAAAGATGGCCAACGAACACTTTGAGCAACTGGAGAACGCTCACTAGGGGTGTTCGTTTGATTTTTTTGGTTCGGTAAATACGGTGTTTTTAAAAATACGGTTCGGTTTCGGTAAATCCCAATTTTTTCGGTACGGTATCGGTAAATACCATATTTACCAAAGCTGACGCGAATTGCGAATGATGACATTCCACATTTGCAAAGCAAGCAGTCTACTGGGACCTAGAGCTGGCTGCTGCACGAGTGTTAAGTGCACCGCAGCAAAAGGCAACAACATTAGCAAGCAAGCACGGGACGGAAGCACTGCACCACCAAGCACAAACAAGCAAAGGTCCGATGGCCCTCCGACCTCCGATCCTCCACGTCTCCAAAGACTCAAAGATCCTTTTGTGCTTTGTCACGCTTAACGCCAAATGCCAATTGAATTGATGAATTGATTATTGAGTGATGGGCCTTGAGGCTGTGACTAGGGATGGCAATAGGGCGCGGCGGGTACGGGTAGTGCTCGCCTATACCCATACCCACGACCCCCATTTCCCCCCACGGGCATGCCTGCGAAGGACGACGGGTGAAGAACCTTGCCCATACCTGCCGCCCGCGGGTACCTGTCGCCCGCGGGCATGCCCGTTTACCCGCGAACAATGCACTGCCATCCATAGTTAAATCCTCGTATGGATAGTTTTTTTCCTTCGAATGAAGGGACCTCCACACTTTACACTATAGTAGCCTAGTAGATCCGATCAAGCTAGTCCCATCCACAGCAAGATTACTTCATATTTGCAACATACCACAAGCTCGGCCCCAATCCAATACTCACTAAATTAACGAAAATCAAGCAGAGCAGAGTTGAAGCAAACGAAGTTTACATAATGCAAAGCTACAAGTAGCACCAATGACATGAGCGGATCACTTCGCATTCAGAAGATATCAAACGCCTAGTCCCCAATCCAAGGATCGACAAATCAGCCAAAACCGACAAGCACATATGAGCTAAAACCGCTCACAAATTGCGCGAGCACTAATGACACGGGTAGATCCACACAAGGACTAAATCGCACAAAGAAGACAAATACCCCAACCCATCGTGACTCGAGGACAAGCGATCACATCGATAGATCCACCGTAACGACCTCACCGAGGCCACCAAGAGACAAGAACAAAGCATAAAGACGCAGAGATAAATAGGAGCTACGACGAGATCGATAGCGACTGGGATCCGCACGTCAAGGCAGAGAGCGAGCGAAGGCTGGCCGAGAGGCGGGAGGCCGGGAGGCGGTGGGCAGGGCCGGAGGCGGGGTGGCCGAGAGGGGCGGGCGGCCAGGACCGGGAGCCTAGGAGGAGATTTGGGGGAGGAACTGAGGAAGAGGCGAAGTGCGAATGAGCGATGGGAGGCCTGGCTCTGGCGGCTGGAACCTGGAAGTGGAAAGCGGGGGCTGGAACCTGGAACTAGGGTTTTTGTTTTTTTCTCAGTGGGTGTCTATGGTCCCACCTGTCAGTGGAGTTGACGGGTAATCGGGCGAATCGGGTACGGGTGGAGCTTTTCCATACCCGCGCCCATTTACCCGATGGGTAAGAAATTGTGCCCGTTTTTATACCCGTGGGCAATGAAAGACGTCCATACCCGCCTCCATTAGGGTATTCGCCCGCGGGTACACGGGTAATCGGGCACAATTGCCATCCCTAGCTGTGACGTGAGATGGGCTCATGCCCTTGTGGGCCAAGCGTGACTTGCGAGCGGGAGCGGCCGAGCCAGCCAGTGCCCAGCAAGAGCTACGCGGCACGCGCGTAGAACAAAACGGCAATTCGGTTTTTTCGGTTTTCAGTCGGTTTTTACCGAAAAAACCGAAAACCAAAATTTGGAAAACCGAACCGAACCAAATATTGGTCAAACCGAGTTGACCGGTTCGGTTTGGTTTGAAAATGTACAGCCCTAACGCTCACGATGAGACCCTTACAAGACTCGATGTAGTAGAAGCTGGCCAAGCTGAGTTGAATGGGAAGCTTGACGCCATCTTGGCACGTTTGGAGGGGCTAGGCCGAGCCGCTCCACCCCCGCCTGTGGCACCCCTTCATGCTGCTCCCGCTACTACCGGTGCTTCTGGCCATTGCCGCCAAGCTTCCATAGCCAACAAAGTTTCCTCATCGGCTGTGGACGAAGAAGAAGACGAGAACAATTTTGCTAATACCGAGGACGGAGACCTCAACTCTAACAACGATCGTGATCACCCTCGACGTCGTTTCAATAGACAAGGTATGGGACGTGATCCACCACCACGGGAGGTACATGACCGTGGTGATGCTTTTTCTAAGATTAAATTTACTATGCCTCCGTTTGCTGGTAAATATGATCCTGATGTTTATCTCACTTGGGAGTTACAAGTAGAACAAAAGTTTAATTGCCACGATTTCCCTGAGAATAGGAGGGTTAGAGCTGCTACTAGTGAGTTTACAGACTTTGCTTGTGTATGGTGGAGTGAATATTATCGTATTAAACCCAATAACGTACCTACCACCTAGGAGACTTTAAAAAGAGCTATGCGTCAACGTTTTGTTCCTTCATACTATGCTCATGATTTGTTGAATAAATTGACCCGTTTGAATCAAGGTAGTAAAATTGTTGAGAAATACTATCAAGGATTATAAACTGGTTTGCTTTGCTGTGGTATAGAGGAAACCGAAGGTGCTAAAATGGCTAGATTCTTAGATGGGCTGAACCGTGAGATACAAGATATACTTGATTATAGGATTATAACTCTATCACTTGCTTGTTTCACTTTGCTTGTAAGGCCGAACGGGAAGTGCAGGGACGTCATAGCAGGCAATGGAGCAGCTCTAGAGATATTTTTGCAGGTCGTACAAGTCAATTTATGAATCGTACTCCCGCAACCACCTCTAACCGTGCTACTGATCCGAGCTCATCAAACAATTCCCGACGTCCAGCGGCCACTCTTGCACCTTCACGAGCATTCGTGGCAAGCAAAATAGCCAATTCGGCCCCAGCATCGGGTGCATCTTCAGTGGCATCAACTGGACGAACACACGAGACTCAATGCCATCACTGCAAGGGCTTTGGACACATGCAGAGGGACATGCCCTAGCAAGCACGCCCTCTTGATCAAGGATAATAGTGAGTACATACGCTGGTGACATAGAAGAAGAACATACTTTGCTTCTGACGACCAGAGGAAGCGACAACGATTATGATCGTGAGGAGGAACAAATCAGCACTGACCTCACGGATAAGTACTTGAGCATCGTCGCACAACATGTACTTAGTGCCCAAATGGAGCGTGCCGATCAGAATCAGCGCCACAACTTGTTTCAAACAAAATTCGCTGTCAAGGACCGTTCGTGCCGTGTGATCATCGACAGGGGGAGCTGCAATAATTTGGTGAGCATAGACATGGTCGAGAAGCTTTGCTTCTCCACTCAACAACACCCCCATCCCTACTACATTCAGTGGTTCAATAATTGTGGTAAGCTAAAGGTAACACGCGTTGCGAGAGTACACTTCTCCATTGGTTCATACCATGACTATGCTGAGTGTGACGTAGTGCCTGTGCAAACTTATTCTTTGTTGCTACGTAGACCTCGGCAATATGATAGAGATGTTGTACATCATGGTCGAACCGACCGACATACTCTCACATTTAAAGGGAAGAAGATTAGCTTGCTGCCCATGTCACCTGAGTCTATTTTAAAAGATGAATTAGAGAGAGTTAAGTGTGACAAGACTTGTAGTAAAAGTGAAAATCAGATTGTTGCGAATGACTTTGTCGACCAATCCAAGAAGGAACCTAGTGCTAAAAAAGAATGAAATTATGTTAAGAGGTTCTGTTTTGCTTGAAACCAAATCTGAAATCAGTACTTTGCAGCCCCACGACTCTGTGTGCTATGCTTTAGTATGCAAGGATGCTTTATTTTTATTTGAGGACATGCCTCCATCCTTATCTCCTGCTGTTGCTAACCTTTTGCAGGAATATGTTGATGTATTTCCGAAGGAGGTGCCACCTGGCTGCGACTTATTCGAGGAATAGAGCACCAAATCGACTTGATTCCCGGTGCCTCACTGCCAAACTGTGCACCGTATAGGACCAACCCAGAGGAGACGAAAGAAATTCAGCGCCAAGTACAAGAATTGCTCGAGAAATGTTATCTGCGTGAATCTCTTAGTTCTTGTGTTGTTCCTGTCATATTAATTCGTAAGAACGATGGTTTATGATGTATGTGTGTAGATTGTAGAGCTATTAATAATATCACCATTCGTTATCGTCATCCTATTTCTAGGTTAGATGATATGTTTGATGAATTAAATGGTTCTACTATTTTCTCTAAAGTTGATTTGCGTAGTGGTTACCATCAAATTCACATGAAGTTAGGAGATGAGTGGAAAACAACATCTAAAACTAAGTTCGGACTGTATGAGTGGTTAGTGATGCCTTTTGGTTTAACTAACGCACCTAACACTTTCATGAAATAAATGAACGAAATTTTGCGTGCTTTCATTGGCAAGTTTGTGGTAGTATACTTCGATGATATATTAATTTGCAGCAAGTCATTAGAGGAAAATTTGGAGCATTTACGCGGTGTTTTTAATGTTTTACGTGATGCACATTTATTTGGTAACCTAGAGAAGTGCACATTTTGCACTGATCGAGTATCGTTCCTTGGCTATGTTATTACTCTACAGGGCATTGAAGTTGATCAAGCCAGGATCGTCGCTATACAGAGTTGGCCGCCTCCTAAAACGGTCACACAAGTGCGGAGTTTTCTCGGGCTTGCTGGTTTCTATTGGCGTTTTGTTCAGGATTTCAGCACCATCGCTGCACCACTGAATGAGCTTACAAAGAAGGGTGCTCCTTTTACTTAGGGCACCATACAATAACAAGCTTTTGACGCTCTCAAAGATAAGTTGACACACACAACTTTTGCTTCAACTTCCTGATTTCAGCAAGACTTTTGAATTAGAATGTGATGCTAGTGGCATAGGTCTTGGTGGTGTGTTAATTCAAGAAGGAAAACATGTGCTTACTTTAGTGAAAAATTAAGTGGGCCTAGTTTGAACTATTCTACCTATGATAAAGAATTATATGCTCTAGTTCGAACTTTGGAAACACGACAGCATTATCTATGGCCCAAAGAGTTTGTAATACATTCTAATCATGAATATTTGAAGTATATTCAAAGTCAAACCAATCTGAACCGTAAACATGCTAACTGGGTTGAGTTTATTGAGTCTTTCTCTTATGTCATTAAACATAAAAAGGGCAAAGACAATGTAATAGCTGATGCATTGTCTAGGAGATATACCATGCTTTCACAACTTGACTTCAAAATCTTTGGACTAGAGACAATAAAGGAGCAATATGTGCATGATGCTGATTTTAAAGATGTGTTGCTCAATTATCAAGAGGGAAAGGGTTGGAATAAATTTGTGGTGCATGATGGGTTCATGTACCGTGCTAACAAGCTATGTATTCCAACTAGCTCCGTTCGTCTTTTGTTGTTACAGGAGGCACATGGAGGAGGATTGATGGGTCACTTCGGCGTGAAGAAGATCGAGGACATTCTGACCCAACACTTTATTGGCCAAAGTTGAGGCGTGACATCGAATGCTTCATTGCCCTCTGCACCATGTGCCAAAAAGCTAAGTCATGACTTAAATCTCATGGTTTATACATGCCTCTTCCTGTTCTAAGCACACATTGGAAGATATTTCGATAAACTTTGTTTTAGGTTTGCCTAGAACAAAGAAGGGGAGAGATAGTATTTTTGTTGTCGTGGATAGATTCTCCAAGATGGCTCATTTTATGCCATGTCATAAAAGTGATGATGCTACAAATGTTGCTGATTTGTTCTTTAAGGAAATTGTTCGCTTGCATGGTATTCCGAATACGATAGTTTCAGATCGTGATGCTAAATTTCTTGGTCATTTTTGGAGAACTTTGTGGGCTAAGTTGGGGACTAAGCTGTTATTTTCCACTACTTGTCATCCCCTAACCGATGGACAAACTGAGGTAGTCAATAGAACATTGTCTACTATGCTTAGGGTTGTGCTTAAAAAGAACTTTAAAATATGGGAGGAATGTTTGCCTCATGTGGAATTTGCTTATAATCGCTCGCTGCATTCTACCACAAAGATGTGTCCTTTTGAGATTGTTTATGGTTTCTTACCTCGTGCACTATTGACTTGTTGCCTCTTCCAGCTTCGGAGAAGGTAAATTTTGATGCTCAACAACATGCTGATTTGATACTTAAGATGCATGAGACAACTAAAGAGAACATTGAACTTATGAATGCTAAATATAAAATGGCTGGTAGTCAGGGACGCAAGCATGTTACTTTTAAACTTGGTGATCTTGTGTTGTTACACTTGCGTAAAGAACGATTCCCTGAATTGAGAAAGTCTAAACTCATGCCTCGTGCAGATGGTCCTTTTAAATTGTTAGAAAGATTAATGATAATGCATATAAGCTTGATCTGCCTGCAGATTTTGGGGTTAGTCCCACATTTAACATTGCAGATTTGAAGCCATACTTGGGAGCAGAAGAAGACCTGGAGTCGAGGATGAAACCATCCTATTGCTTCTGATGTGCAAGGACCAATTACTAGAGCACGTGCTCACCATCTAAATTATCAGGTAACTTCGTTTCTCGGAGTGCATCCATATTCTATGAACTCTATGATGCTGCCTAAAGCAAGTGATATTATTTTACTTAGGAGTCAAGGATCAGGAGGCAAGCTAAAGGGAGATGATGGCCGCACCAAGCACAGAAACGATCATGTAAGGAAAGGATATTTCTATATTACTTAGCAATAATTAAGTAAAGGAACTTGGTGCTGCACCACCTATGCTAATGGGCAATGGGCCTTGTATTTCGGGCTGGACACCTAGGGTTGGTACTGTTCATGCGGTACTGTTCATGCATGAACAGTACCCGTGGCCGCCGCCCCTCTCTCCCTCCTTTATATGGTGGCCCCTCTCTCTCATCGTCGTCTGATTGCTTTTGACCATTCACTCAGCCTACCTCCTCGAGAGTAGGGAGAGATCCTTTGCCAGCGTAATAGTCCTCGAGTTTTTGCTGGAAAACCCGGCAATTGCGAAGGCCGTGTCCTTCCTTTTTATGGAATGGACACCACCTAGGCTTGTCGTTCTTCCGTTCGGCGCGCTTACCTTTGCTTCGGTCGAGATATGTCTTGGAACTTCGTGGCTCCTTATCGCTTACGGCCAAGACCTCTTTAGAACTGTTAGCTTGAGGTTTTTGGCCCTTCACCTTGCTCTTGGGTTTCTTGGTCTTTTTGTCCTTCTTCTTGTTACTTTCGCCTGCTTCTTGAGGATTCTTGTCGTCTCGGTCGATGGTTTAGTTCCACTCGACTGCTTCAGCAGCAATCGCATATCGATCGGCCATCTTGAAGAGTTCAACGACAGTAGCCAGAGGATTCAAAGTGATATCTTTTGTAATCCTTCTACTGTGGACTCCCTGTTTAAACACTCTGATAACAGACAAGTCAGAAACCTTTGGAATTGAATTTCAAACCTGCCTGAAACGCCTGATGAATTGGCGTAAGGTCTCATGGTTGTTTTGTCTTATCCTGTGCAGATCGCCCTCCTTTCCAGGGCGATTGTAGATGCCCTGGAAGTTGGCCAGCAGAAGGTCACAAAGGTGTTGCCACGAATAGATCGACTCGAGTGGTTGATTTAGCAACCATTATCGAGCGACCCTTCGAGTACAGTCGGAAGGTAATTCGCTATGACGCGCTCTCCTCCTGCTGCTGTTTGGACAGCGGTTGTATAGATTTGAAGGAATTCAATGAGATTTTGAGACCCATCGGACTTCTCCATGTTCAATGGTTGAAACCGCGGTGGCCAGCGAACTGCTCAGATATCAGGCGAGAATGTCCTACATCTGGTAATCACATCATAACGCCTCCTTTGCAGGAAAGAAGGGTTGATGTCGCTGGGTGATCGTACACGATGATACCCGGCCGTGGGTGAACCCGACTTATGATAAGTCTCGGCCCTACGAGGGTAATACTCCTCGTATTTCATCTACTGTTACAGGTTTCTGGGTCAGAGTGGTGAACGATCACCTCTCTTGGGTGCTTGTTGATCATCAGGCATTCAAAGAACTCTTCTTCGACTGGAGTTAAGGTTAGGGGAACGATGTAACCTGTTGTCGCGCCGATCTCCATGTGGTGAGTTGTTCAAACGACTGGTAGCTGATGGAGTCGTATCGCTACGACTTCCAGAATGATGCCGGCAAGGATGCTTGAGTCTGCCATCGTGCTTCGAAGCCTTCGTGCAATCTCTTTGGCGAAGAGGTTGTTGTCGGGCGTTCGGGCGAGTTTTCAAGTTGGTTCTCGAGCAGATCATTGATTTGTTAGAGTTTCTGAGGTTTGCCTCAATGGAATGCGATCATTTCAAGGATTTGTCTAAGCTGCAATTCTTCTCCGTCGGGTTGTCTCAGGATCGTCCATATCCGATCCTCAGGTTTGCCTCAATGGAGTGCGATCATTTCAAGGATTTCCCCCACGCTCATCAGATTGTTGACCCCGTTCATCACTGGAGGTGTCCTCGCCATTGCCACGAGGGGTCGTAGAGTGTGATCGGCGGAGAGCATCCTCAGTACTGTCTCTAGGAAAGTAATCATTACCTGAGGGAAGGACAAAAACCTCCTATTGATGATCTCTGCACACACTTGAGACCTCCTCGCTTGAGGAGTAGTCGAAAGACACCGTCTGACGACTTGGAGTAAGTCCCTCCAAGAAAGGGAATTCTGGGTTATAATCATCTCCGTCCGCATGTGAGCCCTGCGAGGGTATGGTCAAACTCGCTGGAAAAGCATGCTCGACCCCATCCTCTGTGGGGCTAACACTAAGGTAGGCACTTCTCTGGTGTGATGATGTCCAAATATCTGAAGTTGTAGCAAAAGAGAACTGAACTTGTAGGAATAGTTCTTTTAGCACTGCTAGTTCCTTACGATACATTCATAAAATATCAGATGTAGTAGTTCTCCTACTAACATGTTGATACTATGGGCAAAAGCCACGTTGGAACATTCTTTCAAACACGCGACCATCACCCATCCTAATCGGTTGATCTTCCGCAACAATATATCCAGTAATTTCCTCACGGGCAGAAAGAGGGTTGTATACCCAGGTACTTACAGAGCCATCGGCCTCAAAGTTTAGCTGCGTTTGTACTCCTCCTCCTCCTCGACTCTGCGCCCCGATCTTGCGTAAGCATGCTTTGTAGTGCTGGTTCAAGTGCCCTGTCCCAGGTCATGTGCTTCCAGCAATTCTCCCTTCGTCCAGACCCGCCAATGTTGCTGCCTGTGGATGGGGGAGAGAACTCTAGTGCCCCCATTGCCTCCGAACCACCCTAGTACTCCTCGTAGCCCTCCGTACCGTCCATATGACAGTCATCCATGCCGTAGTCTCCAATACTTGGTGAGAGCTGACGAGCATCAACGGGAGTCGGAGCCGGAGGAGGACTGGGGGAGCGACGGCGGGAGCTTACACTAAGTTGCCCTGCTACCCTTTTCATGCTACGACTCCTCGGTAGCATACCGCTCGGGAGCTCCTTAGTGCTCCAACTCCTTGGTAGTAGATGGATGTTGAAGAAATGAGGAGAGTTGATGGATGGTGAAGAAATGAGGTGAGCCGAGAGTGGATGAATAAACGAGCACAGAGTTTCGTGTGGTGCAGGCATTCATTTTATAAGCACGGTCACACAGAGCGTTAGAGAGAAAAAACACCTGTAGAGCCGTTGCCTCACCTGTTGCCTATCTCATTCGTCTTGTCTTATCACATCAAATTTATGTCATGTCGTGTCTCGTGTCTCGCAATTCGCGTAGAGCCGTTGTCACTCTGTCTCTCGCGGCTTGCCCGTTGCTTCTCTGTGCTTGCCCGTTGATTTCGACTTTCAAGACAAGATAATTCAATCAAACATGTTATGGCTGTCCATGCATGCTGTGGCCCGAACATTGCTAATGACCCGTACACCGGTCACTTCCTATCTCTCTCTATCTTCCCCCCCCCCCGATTCCCTTTGCCTGTCTCCCTCGATTTGAAAGAAAGTCAAAGCCTCAGTCCTCACCACCACCCAGATTCCCTCTCTTCCTTCCTAATCTCCTATCTCTCTCTTGCTTTTCCGGCCAACTCGGTTCCCCCAAATCCCCAATCCCCCACTACCACCTCCATGGCTCCACCACCCACTCCCATCCCAGCAGCCTAGCCCTGGCGTAGCGCGGGGCGACCGTGGCGGGAGGCGGAGGAGGCAGCAGGACCACAGGAGGCGACGAGGCCGAGGCGGGAGTCGCGAGGAGGCGACAGGAGGTGACAAGGCCGAGGCGGAGTGGCACGGCTAGAGGAGGTGATAGGAGGCGAGGCGGTGCGGTGCTCACCGTGCCGGCCATGCCCCCGTGCCGGGAGACGGGGAGGTGCGGCGGAGGAGGCGAGGTGGAGCGGGAGGCGTGGTGGAGCCGTGGAGGGCACAGTGCTCCATTCACTCCCCTCCATCTCCGCGAGCCCGCATTCGAGCCGCCGCCACCACGCCTCGGCCTCGCCGCACACCCCCTGGTTCCCCACCAGCCTGGATCCGGCTCTCCGATTCATCCCCCATAGATTTATGATGCTTTTTGCTCATGTATGTTGGATGTGCTAGAGGCGGGGCGGCAAGAGGTGAGGCGGCCACCAACGCCTGCGTGCCAGCTGTGCCCGGTCAGGGCGAGCACGGCACGTCACACCAGGTCGTGCCGTGCAACCTGCCGTGCTATCTTACCAGGCTCAGCCTGGGCCAGCCCGTTGTCCGTGCCAGCCCGACCCACCATGTGGCGTGCCTGGACCATGCTTAGGCTGTGCCGAGCCGGCCGGGCCTCGGGCAGGCACGGAATGGCTTGACCCGACTCCCACCTCTAGTGGCAATATGAGGAATATGATGGTGCAGCGACCTTAGGGCGTCATCATCAACCTTAAAGGAGGTGGAGGCGGCGGCGCGTCGAAGAGATAGCGAAGCCGGCGATGAGGACAGCAACAACCGATCGTGGTCAAGGCCGCTGAGATGCATGCTTGCAGCCATGCAACTAGAAAAAGAAAGTGTGTGGCCTCTAACATAAAGAAAGAACGAAACAGTAGATTGATAAGCATGCATAGGTATGCGACAAGAGACAACAAAAAAGAAGGAACAGGAAGCCATGCGGCCGGAATCTGCAGGGTAAAAAAAAAAGTCGGCGATCTGTTGCGTTCGTGCCCTTGTACGAGCGACAAGGAGATGATGTGCTGCGCAGCCACGCAGGAGGAAGTTAAAGCAAGAAGCCGATCGCCGAGAGGCGAGAGTTTCAGAATACTCACAACACAAATTGACGATCAAGCAGATAATATCAGTAGGCATGGCTTGGCAAAGAGGAAGAACCGAAGAAGCAAATAATCTGATCCGATCAACTGATCGGAGGAAGAACCGATCTATTGATCGGAGAGAACGAAGGGAGACATCTATCTACGAAGAATTTGCGCAGCCCTCAGGGGTGGCGCGCAACAGAATTTGATGATGGTTAGAAACATGGCCACATGCGAATCTACTCTGATACCAGGAATGAAGATATAATAGCCGAAATATTTGTCGGATGTATTGCTTGAGCCACGAGGGCATATGTATATATATAGTACATGATGACTTGGATATAAGTCAATCTACTAGAGGTGTGGAAGGAACTATATATATGGGATACAAATCCTAATCTATTCTTATTCTATATCTAATAATCTTTACGTGACATGTACTTAACAGATAGTTTGATCATCGAGTTAGGATTGGCAATTTAATTAGATTAGATTACCTTCAACATGTTCTCGTGGCTAATTAAGCACCGCAGAATCCAAACACAACAATACAAGACATAGAATCTTCTATCACTGTCAAGATAAGATAATCTGATGGGCAATGAGGCGGTCAGTTTGTAGTTAGTGGGCAAATATAGGTCATCTCAGCTGCGAGATAGTTTCCCCACGGATCCCTCTTGTCGGCTTACTGGTTGTCTTTGTACTAGTGTGTGGAAAGTGTTAAGAAATCGGACTCAGGCCGGCAGTCCTGGTTCACGATAGACTCTTCATCCATCCAGTAGCCTATATAAAAGGAGGAGGATCTCAATTATTGTACTATAATTTTATAGAAGAGCAATAAAAAGAAGTCAGAAGTCTCCTCATATCTCTGTGTTCAATCTACTATTATGTTCTTATGTTCTTGCATTGTTTTTACGATTCCGAGTTTGTCTATGAGGTAATCGCTCGGACTGAACTCGTCAGCGATGGTTCCTCAACACGTTATCAGCACGATCGACTCCAGCCTACCTTTAGGCCAACTCTACTCGGATCGAAAGGTAACCGTCGTAGCACGACGCTCGTAGATCGAATCGCTTTTCTAGATCGCTTTCAATTATGCAAATTTGGCTTTCTAAATTAGTTCCTACGGGCAAAGGACAGCATGAGGCATACCTCGCCATTGAAAGTATAGAAGATCCACAACCATTAGTTGCACTCATAGATGTGGACAGCCCAATAGCAGCCCACATCACCCCTCCTTTGGACATCGCAGCGGCCGAAGCCGTAGTTTATGAATACTTCGCTGATTCAATCAGTGTACTTAGATATTTTTACAATAACTTGCAGTTTGTGACTGTGATGGAACTTTGAATAATGGTTGTAAGCTTTAGGAGAGTAAAACATTAAATTCTTATTATGAATCCTGCAAGGCTTTTTTTTCCCGTATTTATAATAGCAAGTTATGTTTTGATATCTGAAGCATTTTATTTATGTGTTGCTTGCTTTTTGCTGCATATTAACAAAGTATATTATATTAGAACGTATGTGGCGCTCTATGAATGAAGTGTGCTTAACAGGATAGCGGCACAACGAATACCATTTTGAGAGAGACGAAAATCTTTCAGTCGATCAGCAAAAATGTTGGTAGTCTTACGACAATCGCATGCAGCGATACTTGTATAATAGACTCAGGAAGGGCCATAATTATACTCCCGATGGGCATAACTTTGGTCATTAAAGAAGCATTGTTGTACCCAGAATCGACTAGAACTCTCAAGGATAGTAAGAAATACCTGCTCATCACAAAGCATAAAGAAAGTGGAAAAAAGGCCTTAGAACGACTTCCTTCATATGAATCTGGGCTATACTGCACTAATATTAAGGCATCCGCAGCCTATACTACTATGAAAACTGTATTTAGAAGCTCTAATCTCTTCTATCTCTGGCATGATAGATTATGCCGCCCAGGTTTTTAGGATAATGAGAAATATAATTAACAATTCACAGGGATGCAATATCAATGTAAAGACTTCCTTGAATCAGGAAGATTTTGTCTGCCCCACATGTGCCACCAAGAAATTAATTACTAGACATTCTGTTCTGAAATCAAATGATGAAGTCCCCGCATTCCTGGACCGTATCCAGGGAGACATTGGTGGTCATATACAACCCCTGTCAGGGCCATTTAGGTACTTTATGGTGCTCATCGATGCTTTCTCGAAATAGTCGTATGTATGTTTATTATCTACGAGAAACCACGCTTTTGCAAAGTTGATCTCGCAGATAATTAAAAGTAAGAATAATTTCCCTGATCATCATGTGAAGTCCATCAGGATGGACAACGTCAGAGAATTTACTTCAAAGACATTTGATGATTATTGCATGGCAATGGAAATTACCGTTGAGCATTCTGTACCGCATGTCCACACCCAAAATGGACTAGTAGAGGTATTAATTAAAATAATTAAATTTATTGCCCGACCGCTTTTGCATAATTGTAATTTACCAACTACATGTTGGGAACACGTAGTCCTGTACGCAGTAACTCTCATCAATTTTAGACCGTCGGCATATAACATCCATTCATCTATACAACTAGCGCAAGAGTCAGCACCGAAAATCTATCATCTAAGCAGGTTTGGTTGCAAGATTTATGTACTTATACCACCACCGCAATGAACTGCAATAGGCCCTCTTCGAAAGTTTGGGATATACGTTGGTTATGAGATAACATCCATAATCTAGTATTTGGACCCCATGACTGGAGATTTGCATACAACCGCTTCACTGATAGCATATTTGATGATGATTGTTTCCTGTCATTAGGGGGAGGAAATCAACCCCTTGATGAAAAAATGTCGGGAAATAGAGAAGTTTAGAAGATAATTGATTTGAAAGCATTAGCGAATCAACTGACTAACCACTTTAGTGATTTAAAGAGTGTGACCAAATCACATGTGCATAAACGCAATGCACAGGAGATGGTTGAAATACCAATGAAGGTATCCCTAATCTCGTCCTAAATCATTAGAAAGGACGAGAACTCCGGCCCCTCGAATCCAAAGTAACTAGGGACGCCTGGTGAAAAAGAATAAAAAGGACTTGATACAACCGATCACCGAAGTTCCACAGAACCAAAAGGGGAGCCAGTTGAGACCTGGCACTAGTATGGAACCTTCAGAAAAGGTATACCAGATTTGAACATCCCCATGAAGGGAGACATCAGCATGGATATGTGCGCACACGTCAGAGCTGAAAAACTAAAAGGACTTGCCACCGCAATTGGAAGCAGCGATGAGCAAGTAGAAGAATTAGAAGAATCGCCCCATGAAGAAATAGCTATAAACCATGTGACCACAGGAGAATCTATGAATAAGACAACAATCAATGTCAACATTTATTTTGCAAAGAAAATTACCACAATCGTCGATCTTGATCCAGAGCCTGCATCGCTTACTGAATGTAAGAAAAGATTAGATTGAAAGAAGACAATAGAAACTGAATTATTATCTCTGAATAAAAGAGATGTGTTTAAGCCTGTAAGCCGCACGCCTCCCTATGTGCACCCCGTAGGACATAAGTGAGTATTTGTTCGAAAGAGAAATAAAAATAATGAAGTATAGCAAGGCTTATTGCATAAAGTTTTATTCAACGTCCTGGAGTTGATTATGAATAAACCTATTCTTCGGTCATGGGCGGAGCCACCCTTTAGATATTTAATCTCAATGGCAGCTAACTTGAATTTAGAAATGAACTTGATGGATATGGTAACTGCATACCTTTACGGAATATTGGATTCGGACATTTTATATGAAGGTACCTGAATGCATCCCTGTCCCCAACCATGATAGAGCAAATAGAAATCTGTACAGTGTGAAACTTAAAAAGTCACTGTACAAACTTAAACAATTAGGCAGGATGTGGTATAATCGCTTGAAGCGACTTTCTATGCAAGAAAGGCTACACGAACAATGAGAATTGTCCCTGTATATTTATACGGCGATCCTAGGATGGATTTTGTATAATCTCATAGTATAAAGATGATATGAATATCATCAGAACTCTAGAAGATATTAAGAAAGCAAGCTCTTACCTGGAGTCGGAGTTCGAAATGAAATATTTGGGTAAAACCAAATATTGCATATGCTTGCAGCTTGAGCATACCCCTAAAGGGATATTAGTGCATCAGTCAACCTACACTCAGAAGGTGTTAGAAATGTTTGGTTTTGAAAACACGTACCCTTCGAAAGTTCCGATGGTCGGAATGTCTTTCAAGCAAGACAAGAATCCATACAGACCTAAAGAAGAGGGGGAGGAAGTCCTAGGACCGGAATTCTCATACTTAAGTGCAATAGGAGCACTCATGTATTTAGCAAACTGTACTGATCGGTTATTGCATTTGCCGTGAACCTATTAGCAAGGTATAGTGCAGAACCTACCAAAGACATTAGCAGGGAATGAAGGACATCTTCGGACACCTCTAAGAAAGCAAAAACTTGGTCTGTTCTACAGAAAGAACCAATATCTAACTATGAATGGCTATGCAGATGCCGGGTACCTATCGGACCCACATACAACCAAATCGCAAATAGGCTATGAACCCCTATGTGGTGGAACTACAATTTCACGAAAATCGTCTAAGCAGAGTCTTGTATCGACTTCGATGAATTACTCGGAAATAATAGCACTGTACGATGCCTCACGAGAATATGCTTGGCTTCGACGGATGATTCACCACATCTAGCAGTCGTGTGAATTGAATATTGCACAAACCCCCACTATTATTTATGAAGATAATACAGCTTGTGTTGTACAAGTGTAAATGGGTTATGTGAAGAGTCATCTCACAAAGCATATCAACTCTAAGTTCTTCTATGCTCATGTATTGCAAAAGATGAACGAAATTAAAGTATTGCATATTAAATCATATGAAAATCTTGCAGATTTATTCACTAAATCACTTCCAGCATCTAGCTTTGAAAGGTGCATACGTGGAATTGGAATGATGAGACTTAGAGAAGTGCAGAATTCATGGGGGGAATCTTCACGAACTCATTATTAAAGCTTGATCACGAAAATCGAGTACCCAAAGAATAAATCCTGGAGATTAAATGAAATTGGTTGAATTGTACTCTTTTTTCCTTGACGAGTTTTCTTGAAGTTTCTCGGCTGAGGTTTTTAATGAGGCAATTTGTGCAGCACGGCAGAATGTGTTTCATGTACTTTTTCTTCAATTGTTTTTCCATTGGGTTTTTATGTAGTTTTGATGAGACATGAACATGTCAGATGAGTGCCCAAGGGGGAGTGTTAAGAAACCGGGCTCAGGTCGGCAGTTATGGCTCACAATGGACTCCTCATCCATCCAGTAGCCTATATAAAGGAGGGAGGAACCCTCAACCATTGCACTACAGTTTTATAGAAGAGCAATAAAAAGAAACCAAAAGTTTTATCATATCTCTGTGTTCAATCTACTATTCTGTTCTTATATTTTTGCATTGTTCTTACGATTCTAAGTTTGTCTACGAGGTAATCGCTTGAACTAGACTCGTCAGCGACGATTCCTCAGTAGAAAGCAAGCATCTTATGTTACACCAAGAAAGTTCCATTCTTCAAACAACGAAATCAAACTAAGCAATCAAGTGATAATGCACGGAAATCCCACAAGGAAAAACCCATAGTTAATTGACACAAACGATTCAACATTACGTCAACACATGGTTATTTAAATAAAATCAAGCACTAGTACCAGCGATGAATTGGCAAATGGCCTCATGATAAAGCCGGCTTTCAAGATAATATGCCGTCCACTTCACTTTAAAAAAGAACAAAAAAACAAGGAACTGTCAAAACTTGCGATTGTTTTCTTGAGCTTAAAATAGTCATATTATGAATCGTAGAATGAGATCAGATATCATTCATCTTAGAAATATGCTTAAAAAAGAAATTCAGCACACATCTCAACGCATATCAAACGGCTCATAATGTAACTATTTTGAACTCAAAAAACAGTCGCAAGTTTTCTAGTAAAAGCCAAAAAACAAATAAATGGTAGTAGACTAGTAGTCTTCTCTCGCACAACGACACAACAAAAACAAAACAACAGCCAACATACATAAAACATCCTTCAATTTGTTTAGTTTAACACGAATGAACGATACTTAGTTGTTTAAAGCCCGTTTAGAACCCGGTTTGATTCCGACGAGAATTGAATTGTTTAGATTCCTGTGAATGTTTTCATGTTTTGTGATCCAAACGGGCCGGGGCACACGCGCGCTCGTAGGGCTTCTTGCCGGGTCCTTACCGAGCCTTGTTGCACATTCCCGGGCGCGTCCGGCACCACAGCGGCTGGATGGGCTCAGCCCGGACCCCCCTCCCGACCATGCGGTGCCGCCAGTCGTTGAGCCGGTCGGTCGCCTCCGCGTACCGCTTCCTGCCGGCCACGTCGCGGTTGCCGGACCACAGCGCCTCCGCCATGGCCGACGCCCGTGGCCAGACCCTGCCGTCCAGGACGGTCGCGTCGGCCTGCTCCGTCCACAGCGCCACCTCGCCGCCGATGACCAGCCTGGCCTCGTCGGCGGTGAGCCCGTACGCGATGTCGTAGTCGTACACCCGCTGCCACGTCTTGAAGGGCCCGCACCACGACCCGCCGTTGGTGTCGTAGTCGCTGTTGGGGTCGTCGTAGATGCTGTTGTTTCCGACGAAGCTGCCATGACCGCAGTCGAGGTAGTAGAAGGACGCCGAGGAGACTATCGCGCGGTACCCGGCCTGCACGATCAGCTTGGTGTTGTTGGGCCCGTTGTTCCACGTCTGCAGGACGGTCGTGGCCGGCGGGATCGCCGACGCGCTCACGTTCACCGCCTGGTCCAGCAGCACGTCCTCCCAGTACACGGCGGTGCGGTTCTTGGACACGATGAGCGGGTGGACCGAGCTGACGTACCGCTCCAGGAGCTGGCTCAGGGTGCCGCCGTTGGCGAGGTCGGCCTGGATCGAGGGGTCCGTCTGCCAGCATCCCGGGGTCACCTCGTCGGCGCCGGCGTGGTAGAAGTCGTCCGGGAAGAGGGAGGTGAGGTCGTTGATGACGTTGGCCACGACCTCGTACGTCTTGGGCTCCAGCGGGTTGAGCTGGCCGGCGCCCGGCTCGGCCGCGAGGTCGGGCAGCCAGAACTTGCCCGCGCAGGACACCGTCTCCGGGTACGCGCCGGCCCACGATGCCGTGTGGCCTAAAATAACGAGAAACTAATGAATTTGGGCTGTGTTACATGGATTATCAGAATCAAGTACGAGAAACTCGGCCGTATTAGCACTGGGCTTACTAGGTTGGGCATCTTGGAAACAGAGGAGCAGTGCCCTATACATAATCGAAGCAGAGGAAGCTGAAAAAGAGCAGTGCTACTGTGCTTACCCGGCGAGTCTATCTCCGGCACGATGCGGACGCCACGGCTCATGGCGAACTCGACGATGCGCTTGACGTCCTCGACGGTGTATCTCATGTCCTCCCCGTACGCGCCCTTCTCCGCGAGCGCCGGCTCGGACGGCAGCTCGATGGGGAACGACTGCGAGTCCGTGATGTGCCAGTGGAACACGTTCATCTTGTTGGCCGCCATGGCGTCGATCGTGCGCAGGATGTCGGAGACGGGGAAGTAGGTCCTCCCGGTGTCGAGCATCAGCCCGCGGTGCGGGTACAGCGGGCGGTCCTTCACGCGCAGGCCAGTGGCCACCAGCAGCTGCAGCTCCCCCCAGCCGCGGTCCCTCCACGCCAGCTGCGAGAACGTCTCGAGCCCGCGCATGGCGCCCCACGCGGTGGCCGCCGAGACGGTAGCCGCGCCCACGGGGAGGATCTCCAGCGTGTACGACTCGTCCACGCCGTGCTGGAGCGGGGCGGAGAGGTCGGACACGTGCAGCGTCAGGTTCTGGAGCGCGGCTCCCCCCGAGGCGGTGACGTTGACCGCCGGCCGGACGATGGGCCGGTACATCTCGGCGAAGAGCAGCGCGGCGTAGCGCTCCGCGGCCGATAGGAGATACGGGTTCCCGGACGGCCCGACGATGTGGAACGACGGCGAGACCGGCATGGCCATGTGAGGCTCCGCCCACGACATGGACGTCGGCTTGGGCCAGACATTGACGGGGAACGACGACGTCTCGGCACGCGAGAGCAGCGGCGAGCGGAGCAAGGACACGAACAGCAAGCCAAGAAAGCCCTTCTTGGCAGCCATTAGGGCTTTGGTTTGAGCTGCTCTGGGTTGCAGCATTTGATATTTTGATTGGTGGATACCAGGTTGCCAGATAGATGTATCACGTATGCGCGAGTGTGGTATAAATAAGTGAGTGTTTGGCTACGCGAGTAATGCATTGTTCCTACAAGACTCCAAGTGGCTCATTCAGTGCGCAATGGCTCTACCGTTTGTCTGTTTCTCTAACTTTTGTCCCTTTTTTTTTGGGACAAGGAAACTTTCGTTTCTCTTTCGATAATCTGTTTCTTAAATCTCCGGCTTCGGTTGCGTTTCATATGATGCCGGCCTTGGAGGTTACGTACGCCCTTTAACTTGCGCGACGGAGTTTTGTGGCGTAATTAATCTAAGAGATTGTTGTTACTGCAGGGTTGTTTGATTGATGAACAAAATGTGTTAAGATAAAATTTTGGCATAGCCAAAAACCTAGACAAAATTAGATATTTTGCAAAAAGAACATTGTTTAGATCGCGACCAAGCTAAATATTGACGTTACCAATTTTTTTGGTGAGTGATTTTCTCGCTCTCAGATTGCCCACTGTGACGTTGGATTTCATTGGTATTACCAAATTATGGTACAAAACCAAACAACGGTTAATTTTCGCTGACGTTACAATATTTGGTTTGGTTTGCGAGGATAACAAATAAAACAATCTTGTATAAATAGTTAATGGTCAAGTCAAGGATGACTTTCTATCGATGAATCACTATCATTTTTACGAAATAAATGTCGGGGAAACGGTTCTCAAGACTATACCGAAGAGACATGGGTTTTTTAGATAACGTCAGGTCTTGTCCGGAGAGAGTAACAACTATACCCATATGTTCTTGTATTTAGGGGTGTTCGTTCGGTTTTTTCGGTTCGGTATATACGGTAAATACGGTATTGTTAGTTCGGTAAATACGGTGTTTTTAAAAATACGGTTCGGTTTCGGTAAATCCCAAGTTTTTTTGGTACGGTGTCGGTAAATACCATATTTACTAAAGTTGACGCGAATCACGAATGATGAGGCAAGTCGATAACACTTGACAAGTTGACAGCCGGCCTATAACTGCTCTTCTGTTCTATAGTTGGTTGTGTTTTTCTTTGCTTTGCAGTGCATGCTAGTTGCTAGGAATCGGCAAGAATAAGCCTACTCAACCTCCAGCGGCCTCTTTATATGCTAAGATTCTACTAATAGCCACCCAAAGCTTGCCATCCAAAGCCATCGATAAAAAGTTAAAAACAGTAGTTGAAATGTTGAATGACAATGAGGCAATCAGGCAAGGCATTAAGGCTGCACTGCTGCAATTCAATCACCGGTCCAACCGTCCAAGCTAAATTGAGTTTCACCATCCTGGAAGGCGGTTAGGCCCAACAGCCAACAGGGGTGGGTGCCTGGGCGGCCTGTGGTGCATGGCCCATGAATTCGTTTCGACAACGCCAGCGGTCGGCCAGCCAGTGCTATTCCGAGTGAGTCTGGACTTCTGTTTGTGTTTATAGTCCCATACCGCTCGTCTTGGCAGAAGTGGTCGTCAGCAATTCTATAAGAAGGCTCCCGGTATAGCGAAGAGTTGGCTCGCGGTCGTTCTCGGTTTTCGAAAAGGCTTGGTTTGTTCGGCTCTTTCGGTCTTCTGTTGGTTTTTACCGAAAAAACCGGACTAAATAAAACATCAAATTTGCTCTACCGTATCGAACATCGAAAACCGAGTTGACCGGTACGGTTCGGTTTTTTTGGATCTGTTTTTTCGGTTCGGTGGGAAAGTGTACAGTCCTACTTGTATTGAATAGGATCACAGAGGACAACAAGCCAACAGACTAAGTTTAATGGTTTTATTGTTGATCACGCTCTTGGACCTCTCTCGTCCCTTTATATAGTGTTTTATATAGTGTTTGAAAGGGTGTCAGTTGTTGTGTCGTTAGGAGACGCATTGACGGTTGCTTGAGTACGCCCGTGGATAATGGTTGCTGTCAGCGAGACATCCTCTTGTACGTTTGCCTAGCTGTTACTGGCAGAGACAGAGAGAGCTTCGTACGGTTATGCCTAGCTGTTACTGGCAGAGACAGAGAGAGCTTATGCCAAAGGTAACGTGCATTAACTACTACACATAGTCAAGCACCGTGTACATGATCCCTAATCGATAAGGCCTACATATATGTGGGTTTTATCGATTATAGGGTAGTTGTAAGTCAACCTGGTTGTAATAAACCGTACGACCACAAGGTGGTCGTAATCTTACCTATTCATTGTAGGTACTAATGACCAGGTGTATCTTCAAGAGCTATTTAGAATACCATTATCCATAATGAATATTACATATAATTAGTTTAATTAATTGAGGATTATTGAATACTCGTTGAGACCATTCACCTCCCTTCTGTCTCCAAGAAACCAAATCCTGAGACAACTAATCTAGATCAATTCAATTCTGAACATTCGGCAATAACTCTTCTAGATTGACGAAAAGAATTAGAGCATCTTTAGTGTATTGAACTGATGTTGATTTAAAGTCATACCACGTAGGCATTTTAAGAATTGAGCTTGTTTTTCTCCAATGTATTAAACCGATTCTTACTAATAACTGAGACCCATGTTACATTAAAAAACCACAAAATAATAATATCTTCTCTCAACCGCACTCTCTCATTTGTAGTTGTTTAATGCTCATATAAGTTGTTTAATGCTTTGAATCGACTTCTAAGTAGAGTTCGGTTCTATGCATTTTTTTGTTGGAATCAATCATTCCAATGTATTTAATCGATTCAATATCTTCTATCTCCTCATTTGAACCGGCTAAAACATAACATTGAAGATGGTCTTACAGTTTCTTCAAACAGTCAACTGAGTAGTAGTACTAGATCAATTCAAATGGTCAAACAGAGATTCCGGGGAGGAGAATATCTTACTCGATGCACTAACTCTCTCTTTTACTTTTCTCACGAATCCATGGACTTCTGGGCTCTTCTGCCATTCATGGTTGGAGCAGTACTTCTTTTACTACTACTCTTCCTAAAGATAACGCTAGGTTCCGAGTTCTGGCAGTGAAGCATTTATACTTCACGCTGCCATTTTACAAGGATTGGCTGTCTCGTATGTCAATCCTTGGTTGCGATTGATTTTGACATGGACCAACATTTTAGCGGTTTGGCATTGCGGTTCAGAGTTTGATACTTTGTATTTGGTTGTTTCAATGAGTATTTGTCAATTTATTATGCACAGCTTCGTATGATATGAGTATAGGACCATTGCTGATTTGCCGTAACCTGAACATCACTGCTCATTATTGCCATCATATGCGCAATCGATTTCATTTAAAAAGAAACACGAGCTGTTGCTCAAGTCACAAGACTATACCGATTCTGACAAACTAATGAGCTAACTAGACCCATGAACAGCGTACTAACCCATTGCTTTCTCTTGGCAAGAAACTTTGGAGGTGCATGATAGTCTTTCGACAAATGTGAGGCCATGACTAGCAACATTAGTGTGGTTATATGCAGCTATTGAACTTGACAAATCTTCTGTTGGGTTGTTTGCTTGAAGAATTGGTGATTTAGTACGTTGTTACTGAATCATCGCTGTTTGTGTTGTGCCAACAATCCTAAAAGAGGCATCTTGGTGCTGCCCGAACAGCATAGCAGTGATAGAATTCAGTAGCTAGGAGCAGTTTGGTTTGCTGCCAATTGTTGCCGATGCCTACCTTACTAAACTTTGGTAATGTTGATTGAATTTGGCAAATATTTGATTTGTTACCAAAATTTGGCAAGATTCTCTTCTCCCTTAGCAGCGCCTAAGTATTTATAGGGTGCTATTTGATTGGGCAGTCTCCAAAATTGTACTTTGATTATTAATATCTTTTACCTACAAAATCATAATCATATGAAAGTACATTCAAATAGAAATCTAGCTGTGCCACTAAACCTATATATTGTTGATCTAATTATTGGTCAAAACTACAAAGTTTGAATCTCAAAAATACGTGGGTGGCTTGTAAAAATCATCAGAGGGAGTAGACAACAACCTCTAGTAGTTACACAACTACACTGGCTAACTGCAAGCACCCGATCACCTTCCTCCTGAGAGATCAGAAAAGGCACCCAAGCTCGTCGATGACACGTATGGCATCACATTCTGGTTGAACTCCCTGCTGTACATTCGCTCCAGCATGGTGAAGCTGAGGTACGTCGGCGACAAGTCTGGGAGGAGCATGTCGCCGTCGAGGTACTGCATGACTTGCCGCGTGGTTGGCCTTGCATTGGGCAACGGGTGCGAGCACAGCAGCCCAAGCTTTAGTACCGGAGAGACCTCGTCAGGATCGAACCCGTTCGGAATCCTCGTGTCCGCCGCGTTAGTGATCAAGCCCTTGTGCCAATGCTGGATTACCCAATCCACGAGCACGACGCGGTTGCTGTGCTCGTCTTGCTCTATTGGCTTTCGCCCACAGTGACTTCCAGAAGGAATGCAACTGCCTCGTCCGCACGCACGCACGCACGGCACGGTCCTCCCGTCCCGTTTCCTCCACGCGGCAAAACGCCCAGCAGACAAGTCTCGCTTCTCCCCCGACTCCGGTTCCTCTCCTCCCCCTCCCGTCTCGGCCCTCCACCACCGCGCGCGCGGCGGGATGGCGAGCGCGGCCTCTCCCAGTCCCCTCCCCGTGGTCTCCCTCTCCGCGAGCTGCAGGGCGGCTCCCACCACGACCGCCCCTACCACCCGCTGCTGCAGTTCTCGAGGCGTTCGGGGCTCTCCTCGGGAAGAGCGTCGGCGTCGCGCGCTCGGCTGCGCGTCGAGGCCTCCAAGGCCGACCCTGTCGAGGAGAGGCTCCCCGCCGCGCCGGATCCAGTTGCCGAGCTGCAGCCCCAAGTACGCACCAGGTGGGCACACGTCTCCAGTCTCGTCTCGACTCCAATTACTGAGTTGTTTTACTTGCGATTTTTATAGCATCCGATTGCTTCTTGTTGTTTCTTACTGATATCTTCGATTTCCTTTTGTTCTTGCGCAGCACTTGGAAATGGAGGGGTTACAACATTCGCTATCAGTACGCCGGAACGTCTGGCCCTGCATTGGTTCTGATTCATGGTTTCGGGGCAAACAGGTGCGCATCGTACACGCGCATTTCTCTTTACTATTTGCAATCAACCAAAGTTCTTAAGTGATCATGGCAAAGGGGAGTTAGGTTTAAGCATAGCAGTTCGTTAGCTGTTGTTGTACTGTTCTTTACACGCTAATGACTGCTAAAAAGGTTCACTCGACACACTGTTCTTTATACATAATAAACTGCTTAAGATAGGTAGAATGACCGAGGAAAAAGGTCATCTGATGAATACAGACAGCTTTAGGAGAAAAATGGTTGGGCCTACTATTTCTGAATTTTTTAGTTAACAATCATATCCATCTCAGTTTGTTAGTGTCTTTTCAACATCCGTGTTTGGCGTCGCATATGCTTCTTTTGATGACGCATATGCTTCTTTTGATGAAAGGACATTTTGGCAATAATTTGATGGAAATATTTCTTCTTAAACTATTTACTTCTGTTGTTAGGATCTTTTATGTGCTCTGTACCCTGCAAGTTAGCTGCCTTCGCTTTCCTTAGCAATCATTCACCGTTTCCTTTTTCCCCCCTTCTCAGTGACCATTGGCGGAAAAACATTCCTGTTCTTGCCATGGCAAATAGAGTTTATGCAATTGATCTAATTGGTTATGGCTATTCCGATAAGCCTAATCCACGTGAGATGGGAGAGAGTTTTTATTCTTTTGAGACATGGGGAGAACAGCTGAATACATTTTGTGCTGAAGTGGTCAAGAGTGAAGCTTTCTTCATATGCAATTCAATTGGAGGTATGCTGGATGCTTACATACTTGAACAGCAATGGACCATTTTATGTTCATACAATATGAGGAATTGATGCAACAGACAAATGAACAATGCTGGTGACTTGGTACAATTCGTAATAGTCGCTCTGCAATTGTTGCAAAGCACATTCATTTCCTTAGATCCCCCCTCTGTTATTTTAGCAAACACATTTTGAGCACTGGACAACAGGAAGGGCCAAAATGCTGTTTGCCCTGGCTTAGAAGTGTTCGTCTTGTCAATTATTACTGCGATGAGTGAAGGCATGATGTTGTTTTAAATTAGTCTGATCTCATTTTTTATTTGATGTGTCATTGAATTGGATTTCTTTTCATAGAGAAGAATTTCATGTACAATTGTAACGTCTTAATTATTCTGTAGGGCTTGTTGGCCTGCAGGCAGCTGTTATGGAGCCTCAGAAGTGTAAGGGTATTGTTTTATTGGATATTTCACTAAGGATGCTTCATATCAAGAAGCAGCCGTGGTTTGGAAAGCCTTTCATCATATCGTTCCAGAATCTCCTAAGGTAACTCATATTTCATAGTTTGTTATGGGATCTTGGTGCTCACTAGCTGCTTGTTATAATGCCTTTCCTGGTTGTTAGGAATACTGTTGTTGGGAAGCTCTTCTTCAATGCTGTCGCTACACCAGAATCTGTGAAAGATATCCTTTGTCAGGTATTTATTTTTGAGCCTCTCATCTTGTAAAAATATACTACAAAGTATTTAAGCAGAATATGTGGCACGTAAGTAAAATCTATGGCACAAAATATTTAGGGGAAACCTCTCAAAATTAAGTAAAAAACACAGAACTGGCTTGCTCCAATCTTATCATATGCTGAGGAAAAAAAAATCCTTATATGAATAAAATTAGATGTGTAACAAAACATTAATATGTAGACCTAGGGCCAGTAAGCTTGAACTGAAAGCTACATAAGCTTAAGCCCTAAAACAGGTACTATTGGAGTTTTTCCATGGTGAAGTTTAGCCTTTCTATTGAGAAGGTGAAGCAGTGTCCCTAACTTACGGGCATATGGGTATTATGCACAAGCTCAAGCTCCTAGCCTTCTACAGAAGGCCCTAATCTTAGTACGTAGAAACATCGGTAAACTAGAAGTCTAGAAGAGCTATCCTGTCCTGTGAGGCTGTGACAGGTTTACATGTTCCTTCTCAGATGTAATAGAAGGAAAGAACTACTTGAAAATTCCACCAGTACGTGCTCATGATATAGATCCATGTCTCATCTACCACTTGGCAAATTATGTTCTTTGACAAGAAATGCACCCTGTAGAAAAGCTATTGATCAGTCTTCTGTAGAGCGACTCAAATATGGAATTTCCGTTCACCAGTTTTTTGTCCAACTGTTGACTTGCCATTCTCCATTTAGAGAACTAATTGATTCTCCATAAGAAGAGTAGTAAGTAGTAACAAGTAAAGTACTGTTCCAGCAATATTTTTGCCCCATCCAAGTGGTAGTTTAGTTTAGTTATTTATTTCAGCCTTGTACTATTAAGTTGGTATAAGATCAATAATGTCACATCAATGTTTGTTATCAAGTATAGAAGGTTGTGATGGGCTGATGGCACAACGTTTTTAAATAAATAAGTTATCAGATATATATTTATATGAATGCATGTCGTAGCAAATATTTGAGTTATATGTCTTAAATTGTATAAATAGTTTCATCTAGCTTACTCAAACGCTCTTGGTTTTTTTTATTTATAAAAAAGCTAGTTTGAAATCCAGTTTGCAATAAGAACAAGGCAAAATTGGCTACATGATATCATAATTTTGTGTCATTGGTGGTAACTGGTAAGACACATAAATTTTGTGTCTTTGCTGAAAAACACTACAAAAATGCGCCTCTGTGCTCTGGGACACTGAGGCTATTAAAATATCATTTTCGGCTGAGAGAGAAGAGAGAAGATTGGCAAATTGCCTGTTTTGCCCTTTGATTTAGATCTGGCTAAGAAACTTCTCGACGAAATAAAGGACCAAAGGGAGGCAGCCATGGGAGGGCTCGGATGAGCTCGTCGTCAGCAAGTGAGGTGATGACTGCGGACAGCGAGCAACGAAATGGAATGTGGCAGGCAGTGACGACGATCCCAAGTGTGGTGGTGGCGCTGCTAGAGAAGGCCTACGGCGGCGGGCGTGGCACGCTGCGGTGGCGGTGCGACACTGCTACCATGGCAAGGGTGTGACTGCGATTAAACCTAGAATATAAGCGCGTCATGAGCATAAGTGGGCCATGGGGAACTCACCGGGCAGATGGCAAAGATGGGGACAATCCGAGGCGGGCTGGCGACAGTGCCTCGAGAGGGCTGGGGCGGCGAGGAGAGTTCCACATGACGACGGTGTTCTAGAAGAAGGGATCTCAAATTAGGAGTTAGGAAAGATAGATGATAGTGTAGGGATGTTGTATTACGGAGGAATTGGCTCAAAACTCACCGGCGAAAGGACGACGACTATGGGCGGCGGTTTTTGGCCGGAAACAAAGAAGAAGGAAACGTGGAGAGGTCCTGAGGATGAAGGACAAAATTAATTGAGGTCAAACGTATATATGGTGATCAGGAGCACGATATGACGCGAATGGTTTTGAGGGATCTCACCGGATTTGACTGGAATGGCGAGGTTGGGTTGCGGCAGTGTCAGGTGGACTCCACCAAGTCATCATGGCCATCACTGTCGCTAGCACGCCCAGCGTCACCTCCGCCTCTCTCAACCACCAAAACAGGATTCCCGTTAGTGGGAACACGTGATGGGCGCCGATTTCGTCGTCTTGCCACCAGAACTCGTCGTCCCCTTGCTTTCTTCTCCGCGCCCGTCGAGCCCATCGTCGTCATGTTCTAGTCCTAGGCGTCTGCGTCCGTGCCAACCACCGCCGCCGTTGTGTTCGTCGCCTTAGGGAACACACTGCGTACATCATCATCGCTTGCTCGTCGCCACAGCTCGCCCTTGCTTCCCGCCATCGCTTCCTCAGTTTCGGGCCGGCACGAGAGGAGGAAGAAGCAGTGCCGAGCTAGGCATTGCGCGTAGGCGGTTGAACTACTCCGATCGACCGAGCCAGGCATTGTGTGTTGAGAGCATTGAGGTCATTTTACAAAGTTTATCTCTCCTAATCAGCAAGAAATGATATTTTCCCAGAGCAAATATGCACATTTTGTAGTGTCCTTCGGCAAAGATATGAAATTTAGGTGTCTTATAGCCAATGATACCGAATTGTGATGTACTGTAGCCAATTTTTCCTAAAAACAATTATACACAATTGAAGAACTTAACTTTTTCCACCTTTATGTTTTCTAATTCTAATGAAATTCGTTTCAGTGCTACCATGACACATCTGCTGTGACAGATGAGTTAGTTCAGCTTATTCTGCAGCCAGGCCTTGATCCTGGTGCGGTGGATGTATTCCTTGAATTCATCTGCTACTCGGGAGGTCCTCTACCTGAAGAGTTACTTCCCAGGGTGAAGGTTAGGATTCCTTTAGCTTTGTGATTTTTCATTTGTTTTGATTTCGTTACTTATACATGGGTTTCTTTTGAATTGTGCAGTGTCCGGTTTTGGTAGCTTGGGGGGAGAAGGACCCATGGGAGCCTGTGGAGCTTGGAAGAGCCTATGCATCTTTTGATGCTGTGGAAGATTTTGTTGTCTTACCAAATGTTGGACACTGCCCGCAGGTCCACTATCTAACAGCTTAGTTTAGTTGACTACATTTTATTGAAATATGCCTATTTGCATTAGATGGCAGCTGTTTCATTTGTTTGTATTTGTCCTTGCAGGATGAAGCACCTGGGCTTGTAAATCCACTTGTTGAATCATTCGTTAAGCGCCATAGTTAGCACATGGGTGGGGTTGCTTCCTCTGTATACGAAAGCCCTTGGTCCACTGGAGCCTGGAGTTGCTGGAACATGGGAGTAATTATTTTATTTTGGGATAACAAATGGGCAGTTATTTTTGCCCGGTAAGTGTTTCTTCTTCCAAGACGGTCAACAGTTTGTGTATAATTAACTGTAGAAATTCACTATTACTTATTTTCTGGGGATTGCTATTCTGCTCTGCAGTACTGGCATTTGAGCACTGGTGGCGAACACATTCAACTTGCGAAGGAAGAACATGTCTCCTCAGAGCACAGAGGTTAGTACCAGCAGCACAGAGGTTTTATTCTGGTTGAAGTTATAATGAAAGTGAACGCAAGTTCGTAAAAATATAAAATCTTTAAATCTTTCCTTGTCTCCCTACAATCATTTTTAATTTCTTATTATAGAATCTGTACAATCTGTATCGACATGGCATTAATGTTAACAATGCTGTCACTTGAAGTTTCTCTTTCAAAAAGAAAGAGAACAGATAAAAGATAGTTGACTTGAAGTGTTCTCCATTTTTCTAGCAGAACTAAAAAGCATAAAGCTTTAACATTTATGATCAGTTCTTATATCGGAAATAAAATGATATAAAGCATGATATCTGTTACTTCAACAGTAATGAATTCACTTATGACCAGTGGCTAATTTAGTTTTTCAGCTTGCGAAGTGAAAACTTTTGTAAATAATGTACATAAAAATATGAACGAGATATACGAATTTTACATGGAAAACCCTTTCAGGAAAAACTACTGACGCACGAAGGTAATATCACTATATGAGAAAATATTTACAACGAAGTTCTTGCTCTTTTCTATGGATTACAAGGATATATTTATAATGGTATATGAAAAAATCCGTGTAGAAGTAGAACTATGAGTTGAAGTAGGAAACAACTTATACATGCTTCTAGATTTCGATCTGTCTTTTAATTTCTGCTCAAGCTTTTGCCTCTTGAATCGTCGTTTGAACTCCTCTCCTATTGTCTACCCTGAGCGATCATGCCTTTTGAACGCAAATTTGAACTTTCATTTGAAACCACGAGTTTCATCTTTTCCTTCGCATGCTGTGCTTCATATACTTAATTAAGTGTAAGAATATCTCGGTTATATAGAATAGTCTCTCTAAACCTAGAGTATGTAGCGAGCATAAAACAATAAGACAAATCTTCATCATCATATTTTTACCTCCATAGACTTGAGATCCGAGACTACTTCTTTGAACTCTGTTAGGTGGTTCAATAATGATCCGCTATCCATCATCTTGTGCGAATAAAACTTCTGCTTTAAATGCATCTTACTGGTCAGATATTTGATCATGCAAATCTGTTTATGTTTTAACCATAATGCGACAACGGTCTTCTCCTTCAAAACCTCCTGTAGAATATTATTTTATAGATGAAGATTAATATGAAATAAGACTTTACAATCTTTTTTTTTTGCTTCTCCCCAAGAGACTATGCAGTCGGCATCTTGTCGATACTCAATAAAGCGCCATCCAAATCGAGTTGTGCAAGAACAACTCATATCACAACTTGCCATAGAGAAAACCTCGGGTCTCGATCCAGTAGAGAAATGTCATACTTTAAAGTCGCCATGCGGAAGAAATCCCAAATTTGCTGGTGCAAATATATGTGTACCTAGCAAAGAATTCTTGGAATCTTGGGTACTCTTCTATATACGCGAAGCAATGAAGGTCTTGCTAGCTTGTTGGTAGACTTCTCTGTGTTATGAATATTGTGTGTATGTATTCAGAGGCTCAATAGACAATATATATATGGTGTATAAGGGGTGTATGCTATATACAGATAAGGCAATACAAAAGATAGATAAGGAATACAAAAAGATTCCTACCTCAACATATATCTAACACCACTCCTCAAATGCAAGGCTTATGGAATGGGTTGACACTAAAATATAGAAAATCCAAAGTCTGAGGCTTGATAATGTCGTCGTAGCATGCAGCTCTTGGAAATTATGTCAATAAAAGATCTCCTCCCATCCGGGGTCGTGCGATAGCCCATAAAGCACAAGGTGCGGGAGCAAAGTCGACCGCGGCAACATAACGGAGAAGATGATAAAATCAACAAAAAATAGAGGAAGCTGTCAAATCAAGCCGAAGAGGAATATATGGAAGCATGACAGCGCAGATCGTAGCCCAAGACGGCGGCGATGCAGTGCACTAGAAGCGCAACAGAGGCATAGTGCAAAAGAAGCGCGACGCAATGTATAAGAAGCGCAACGGAGGAGCAGTGCGGAAGAAGCGCGGCGTAATGCATAAGAAGCACAACAGAGACGCAGTGCGGAAGAACCGCGGTGGCCTTAAAAACTTGGGGCGGCGGATTTGTAGCGGCTCGAAGAAAAGAGCAGCGACTACTGCCATGCAAAGAAATTCCTATGCTTCTATGACTGACAATAAATTTATGGACTCACATGGCTCAGACGAACTCAAAGATAGAGTGGTAGGACTTGGATGGACGCAACGAAAGAAACGACACAAAGAAAGAAAAGGCTAAGAATAACTAGCAGCAGATACTAGCAGTAGCATAAGACCCATCTTCTCATCCAACCAACAAGCACCAGTGTAGCTCACCGAGCATGAAGCAACACCATCAGCAGCCCAAACAAAGTGATGTAATGGCCCTGCAATATCTGAGTTGTACTTCTTAATGAATTCGTAGAAGCCAAACTTGCAAGCCATCTGGGCACCGTAACCAATCAAGTTAGTACTTCTTAAAGAAAGACTGGACTAAGCACAGGCTCAAGCTCCAAGGCGCAAAACTGGACTAAGCTGAGCATCCTCATCCCCGGTTTGTTGACGGTAAAGCCACAAACATACGGAACAACTCCGATTACAGATGGAAACCACCCTCTGTACAAAGCACGAAAGCCTTCTTATCCACCAACAGTAGCACAACTAAAGCCTCCTCTCAGCAGCAAAGGAGGGAGGCAGCGCCCAGCATCCTCACAGCCGACAATGCCGAACTCAAGAAGCAGGCTGGAGAGGCCGCAGAGGCAGCCAAGGAGGCCGCGGTGAAGGCCTCCCTGATCGAGCAGGACCTGAAGGAGAGCGCGGCGTGGGAGGCCCAGATGGGCAAGCAGCTAAGGGCATCCATCCGAGGCCACGCGGGAGGCGCGAGAGGACGAGGCAACCCGGTAGGAGCAGGGACTTGGGCCGGGGGCAAGTGTGGGCGGAGCAACCAGGTGGTGCCTTGGTCTGGTCCGGATCCGGAGCAGGAGAGGTTGGATCTGGCGACAACGACGACGGGGATGCTCCAAAAACCCAGAGAGAGAGAGCACGGGCGGATCCTCAGATTTGGCGGTGCCGATGCATCCGAGGCGGCGATGGATCCAGACGAGCAGGCGATGCGCAAGCAACGAAGCATAGCTGGATGAAGAGCAGAGCGTCGACGAGAGGCCGTCCCTAGGAGCAAAGATCGGTCCTCCCGAGGGCAGCGGCAACGGAGAACGGGTAGAGGCTAGGAAGTGCCGTCCACTACGGTAAACCCTAACCTCGGCTCTAATATCATGTTATGAATATTGTATATATGTATTCAGAGGCCCAATGGACAATATATATAGGGTGTACAAGGGGTGTATACCATATAGAAATAAGGCAATACAAAAGACAGATAAGGAATACAAAAGAGATTTCTATCTCTAACACTGTGTACACATAGCACTTTTAGATGGATTTTGCTATTTGGTTGTCACGGACGGCTCGGTTCTGGGCGGATGAACTGGCCAACTGCTTCTGCTCTTCGAGATTACACGACTTGAACTTTGCTTCGGACTTGACGCTGATTGTATGCGGACTTTGCTTTAGATTTGGTGTCGGGTTCGATTCCAAGATGGCTTCCACACAGAAATCTTTTTCTTCTGCTTCGGTTTCAACGTCAGAACGAGATGTTGCTTGTCGAGAACGACGACTCGACAGATCGCACTCGCGATACACAATTCAACGATTTTTTTGATCGAATCTCCTGTGCTCTGATACCACTTGTTGTAAATAATGCACAAAAAAATAGGAATAAGAGATACAAATTTTACGTAGAAAACCCTTTCGGGAAAAACTACGTGCCCGCGAAGGCAATATCACTATATGAGGAAATGTTTACAATGAAGCTCTTGCTCTTTCCTATGGACTGTAGGGATATATTTATAGTGATACATAAAAGACTCCGTGTAGGAGTAGGACTATGAGTTAGAGTAGGAAACGAAATTTGTATCACACACAAACTCAATTCGTATCACACTCATACTCAACAACACGATTCCATCTTTAGTCTTCCCAAACTGTAAAGAAACATTAGATGTGTCCTGTAAGTATCTGAAAATCCATTGAACCGCTTTCCAATGTTCTTTGTCAGGATTAGCCATATATCTACTAACAACACTCAATGATTGTGATAAATCGGGGTGAGAACATACCATGACATACATAAGTGAGCCAATTGCATTGACATATAGAACTCTATACATGTACTTAACTTCATCATCTGACCGTGGGCATGACGCCGAAGAAAGTTTGAAATATGTAGCTAATGAAGTATTCACCGGTTTAGCCTTATGCATGTTGAAACGACGAAAAACTTTATCAACATACCATTTTTGACTTAGGTATAATTTTCTAAACCGTTTATATCTAGTAATTTCCATACCAAGTATCTTCTTTGATGCACCGAGATCCTTTATTTTAAATTCACTGCTCAATCGTGTCTTCAACTTTAAAATTTATGCATTGTCTTTTGCAGTAATAAGCATATTATCAACATATAGGAGCAAATAAATAGTTAAGCCATTAACAGTCTTAAAATAAACACAACTATTATAATCAGAACTTTTGAAATGCTAAGAGATCATAAATGAGTCAAATCTCTTGTACCATTGTCTAGGTGATTGCTTCAGACCATAAAGAAATTTCTGTACCATTGTCTAGGTGATTGCTTCAGACCATAAAGAAATTTCTTCAACTTGCAAGTATAATTCTCCTTTCCCAGAGATACAAAACATTCTGATTGCTCTATATAAATGTCTTCCTCCAATTCCGTATGTAAGAACACAGTTTTCACGTCCAATTGTTCAAGCTCATAATCATTCATAGCCAATATACTGAGTAAAGTACGAATGGAGGTATGCTTCACAACTGTGGAAAAGACATTTGTGAATTCAATACATGGAATTTGGTCGTATCCTTTAGCAACGAGCTTTGCCTTGTACCTAACCTCTGTGGTTGGTGAAATGTCTTCTTTCTTCTTGAAGATCCATTTGTAGCGAATAACCTTCTTATCAATTGACAACTTGATCAGCTCTCAAATGTCATTCTTCTCAAGAGGTTGCATCTCATCATGCATGACAAACATCCATCTCTCTGAATCACTAGAAGAGATAGTTTTTGAATAAGTTGAAAGTTCTGTAGTATCTTCAATTTCTTCTGCCACATTCAAAGTATAAGCAACAACATCAGTTTGTGCTATCAATCTCATAGGAGCTTGAATATTCCTTTTAGGTCTATCGACTGCAATGAAACGTTGTGGTGATTGAAAGATAACAGGAACATCCTGAATGTTTTTCTTTCCAGCTTCTGGTGTAGATCCTGAATCAAATAACATGCTCCACCTGCACGTTTGATTTCTATGGCTTCTCAACGGGAACATCAATAGATGGTTTATCACACAACATAACAAATTCATCAAAAGTAACACTTGTGCTAATAACAACCTTTCTAGTTTCAGGATTCTACAATTTATATCCTTTCACACCAGATTTATAACCAAAGAAAATGCACTTAGTGACTCTAGGTTTCAATTTAGCATTGTTAATATGAGCATAAGTAGGACAATCAAATATTATCAAATTTGAATAATCTGCTGGAGAACGAGACCATACATCAATTGGAGTCTTCTTATCAATTGCCAGATCGGGTGACCGATTGATCAAATAACAAGTAGTGGAGACGGCTTCAGCCCAATAATTTCTAGATAAGCCAGAGATAGATAACATACAACATACCTTCTCCATAATGGTTATGTTAATGCGTTCAACCGCTGTAAGATCGCGGAGGCCGACAGGAGGGGGGGGTTGAATAGTCGTTTCTAAAAATCTCTAAGGCTAAAACGATTTCTAATGCGAAAGCTAAAGACAATTCGGTTTTGCACAATTAAAACATAAATAAACTAGTCTTGACTAAGTACACCAATAATCTAAGACTATTGATAATGATAGCAAATATACAAATACATGTAAGCAATTTAATTCTATAAAATGTAAATTACAATAGAGTAAAGCACAAGAAGGCAAACCACAATGACACAAAGATGTTTTACCGTGGTGTTCGGAGACTTGCCGATCTCCCCTAATTCACGTTGAGGTAAGCTCAACCATGTTGGACCGACTCCACAACTTGAGCCAATACCTCCGAAGTAAGTCCAACCACTTGGATCGGTTTACCACTCGAACCAACATCTCAATCCACTCAGGGTTGCTCTTCCTCCACTCCGAAGATGGCGAGCATCAAACCACTCACAACCATGTGGGTCTTCTCACATCCTTCTTTGAGAAGATTACTGGCGCAACTCCTCCAAGCCGTTTAGGTGTCGGCAAACACCAACAGTAACAAGTCAGAGACGTTCACTTGAACGAATCAAGTATCTAAGCTCAATAGATACACAATCCACTACCAAATGCAACACATGCACTTAGGGTTTGCTCTCTAAGCTCACTAAGTGCAACACATGCACATAAGAGATGAGATGGTTCGCTCTTTACTAAAGGAAATGAATAGCACCAGCAACCACTCCCACAATCAGCCGCAAAGGGTATATATATACCTACACAAGAAAAACTAGCCGTTGGAGGAAATATTCCAGAAAATCAGGGAAACCCGGTTTAACTGCTAACCAATGGCCGGTCTGACCGCCCTTGCTCCAACGGCTATAAAACTAGCCGTTGGACACACATCCGGTTTGACCGCCAACCACTGGCCGGTCAGATTGCCAGAGGGGTGGTCAGACCGCTCCACAAAGGAGCAAGTTAAAACCAGAAAAACACATTATTTGGAAAAACCTGACCAGGTCACATGACTCGGAGGTCCGATCAGACCGGCCAACACATGGCGGTCAGACCGGCACCCAAAACCAAAAAAACACATTCTCTGAAAAAAGCTGACCGAGTCACATGACCCGGAGGTCCGGTCAGACCGGCCAACACATGGCGGTCAGATCGGTCGCTCACCGGTCAACCACGGCGGTCAGACCGCCAGAACAAGAAACCGGCACACAGCCCGGTCAAACTCTCAACGGCCGGTTAGACCGCCCAAAGACCTGCGGTCAGACCGCCAGAGCTGAGAAACACATATTTTTGCATTCCGTTTTAACTCAATTTGTAAAACATATTTGCCTATTGATGCGCGATGCAAACGAGGGATAAATGCAAGATTCTCAACAAGTTACAAAACACATTTACCAACTTTTAGAATCACACCACAAGAAATAAGACACATGGACTTAAACTATTTGCAAAACACATTCGCAAATTAAAGTCACATGCTACAAGAATTATGTATGAGTCTCAACTATTTGCAAAACACATTCGCAAATATTGGCAACATGCTAACGAGAGCTAGAGCAAGCATAACGAGCTATCAACACACGACGCTCTCAAGCTACTAGTCAAGACCCCTCTTAATAGTACGGCAACCTATACTAGCAATCCGATCTTCCAACCAAACACCAAGACCGGTAAAAAACTAGAAACACATCATTGGCCCCTAGCTAGTTATACATTTGCCTTGCACATTCACTTGAAACTTGATGACGCATATCTTCACTTCAAGTTCGATTCATTGACTTGATAATCATCAATACATGATGATTTTCTTTTCTTCGAGATCTTGATATGCATCAACACATGATGTATCCTTTACTTGACCTCCATCAACACATAATGTGTCTTCTCTTGACTTGATGATTAACTTATGATCATCTCCTCTTTGAGATTTTGATATGCATTAACACATGGTGCATCCTTTACTCCAAGCTCTTGACTTCAATATCACCAACACATGATGATCTTCTTCACTTCGGGATCTTGACTTGAACATCATCAACATATGATGATTTTCTTCATCCCGAGTCTTGACTTGATGACGATCAACTCATGATATCATCCAAAGTTTTCATCATCATGGAACATAACTTATTCATCCAACTCATAGGAAATATTAGTTCCATATGACGATTGTTATTAATTACCAAAATACTCCATTAACTCATAATGTCGGGTCTAGATTCTTCAACCGCACCATTTTGCTGAGGAGTATCTGGGACAGTGTAATGTCTCACAATGCCCTCTGGTCTGTATAAAACTTCAAATTGTCAAGAACAGAACTCCAAACCATTATCAATATGTAGCTTCTTGACATGCTTAACAGTTTGATTTTCAATTATATTCTTCCACTCATTGAGTGTCTTGAGCGCATCCGATTTATCTTTCAGTTTATTTTCCGGTTCACGAAATATTTACATTTTTTTATACAATCCAACTCCGCGTGCTAGCGGAGAGCTGCTCAAAGAAATACCTCAATATTATATTATCGTGAAAACCAAATACTTCAAAATGAAACGCTTAATATACACCTTTTCTATATGTCACTGCGGTATGCAGTGTGTCATAATCTAAGAAGTATCAATGTTCAATACCCTAAATAAAAGATAAACAATACGATTCCAACTTGCCAAAGGCAAAAGGGTAAAAAAATAAAATTGAACTGAAAGTACTCGGAGGATGGGGTGCCGCCGTGTCGGGGCGGTGGCTTGCCTACTTCTTCTCACAAAAACAGTGTTTCCCAGTGTTTCGGGTTGGCTGTGTTCATCATAGATGACAGTTAGTGCTCCATGGCACATGGGAACTGAGAGTACACCCTGTAGGCATGTATTGTTCGCAGGGAATATACAAGCTCCGCACTCTACGACATGTGCCTTCGGCAGATCGGATGTACCGAATGAACCTTTCTGCATGCAAGTATGCAACTAGATAAATATTCACTCAGCTGAATGATTGAACCAAGGAAATGGTCCATTGGATCGTACTTCGTACATGAAAAATAAAAACACGCCAATCGCTTCTTCGTCAGGTCTGACACGAACAGTTCATCCTGGAAAAATGCCAAGTTGATTTCACCAGAGAGAAGTTTTTTGCTCATGAAAATGGATATTCTCACTGCAGATTCATTCTTGCAAGCTGTTCGTCATTTCTCTACCGACAAACAAACGGGTAAGCAGACTGCACGCTGCTGTTCTTGCTCCACGAATCTGAACACTTCCACAGAAAGGAAACCTCGCAAGCCACTTGTCCAATAAACTCTCTTGCTCCAGCATACTATTCGCCCCACCGCACCATCACCGGAAGCTTTCTACTTCTGTCAGCATCCCTCTGATATGGTCAGCTATCTCGTGTGATTCGTGTGAACTAAACCAACGAACCTCTGAACCGTCCTTCGACGAAGGTCGTATCAACATGTTGTGCTAACGATTACAAAAAAGAGAGACAGTACTGTATATCATAAGGGAAGCAAGGAAATGCACATTAATTTTGTCGTCATTGACCTAACAGCTACCACAAATCTACAACAACGCAGCTCACATCGCGTACGTACATAGCAGATGGCCACGTTTTCCTCCGACGCGGTTAAAGCCTACAACGAACCTGTCCACGCTGACCCCCAACTAACACACGTCCACAAGTCCAAACCGACAAGGAACACTAAACAACAGGTACCTACGTGTGTTACTCGTGGAACTGATGACACGGGGAAATACTTCTTGGTGGAGCGGTGGGTGGACGGCTTCACCCATGGTTTAAATTCTGGTTTTACCCACGTTTCGATAGAAACTTTGTGAGGTCACGAATTTATCCTGGGTCTGTGTCAGTCTAGTCGTATGTTTAGGGGATGAACTCGTGTGTGTAGTGTGTGAGTGTGTTTGCGTGTGCGTCTACCTTGCAATCGCAAAAACTGATGATATGGATCGATGAACAAAATTAATGGATTAGGATTGTGTCATCAAGATGGAAGAGCCTTCAAGCCAAGCCATACTTAAGGCCTGCAAAGCTAGCTAGGGCTAGAAGCAGTGAAGTCATCGGCAAACAATCAAGCCACACAGCTTAAAAGCACAGTGGTTTCTTGCAAGTAACCACATGCCGCTGGTTTCTTGAAAGAGGTAGCAGAAGTAGCCAATAAGCCAACGATCCAGGCCCGTGACTGTGAGGGAGCTGTCTTTGCCAAGTCGGCATCTCGTCGAAAGGGACAGGGCGGACAAGGGTCTCCCTGCCAAAACTCTCACCCGTTAAAAGGCCAGTGTTTGCCTCCATCTCCAGCTGTGTAAGTGGCTAGAGAAAGAAACGAATCGTGCACGTTTGGAGTTTTGCAGCCTCGCCTTCTCCTTCGTCCTCGTCGCCGGCTATATGCGAAGGAGCAACTCGTGCTTGTGTTGTGTGCCCATGAGTACGGCGGCGCTGCCCGTGAAGACTCCCTTTGCTCCTCCGGCTCCGATGCTGTCGTGGCCGTCGTCAGGTATAATTACATGCATGTTCGTGCCATGAGTTTTTGTTCTTCTGACGATGAAGTTTGGTGCATGAATGGTTTGAACTTTTGAATTGAATGGTTTTGAACTTTAGGCAAGCGTGCGGTTGAGCAGATTCTGAATTTTTGCTCTCGTCTTTGTTATGCCTTTGTTTTCGCACATAGACCATTTCTGTGGCCTCCCGTTCTAGCTAGGGGACTATTCATGTAGCAACGTATCCAGAGAAAAGACATATTCATGTCATTGTTAAGCTACCATTTATATATAAAAAATGCAAAATAAGGTAGCTCTAGGTAAAATTAGCTTTCCTGCAATTACGACAAGGGACATACTTTGCTATAATTCATGAGCTGCAAGATCCCCCTTTATTCCTTTGTTTTGATACTAGAATTTATCTGTCTTGTTTAGATCATAACAAAAATACAAGATAAGCACAAATTCCAAAGTATATGTAATCAGGTGAGAATAAGGACAAGCTGAAACCAGCATAGTCTTGACCCTTTTGTCAAATCAAAGTTGCTTTGTAAGTTATGCTGGTCTTTTGGTTGACTAGTACTTTGTTTCTCTATTTTGTCAAATCAAAGTTGCAAAGAGCAGTAATTCTTCCTTATATATTCATACGATCAGTAATTTTAGTGGCTAGCAAATTAACCTAAACACATGCTGTTGCAAAACATCACATTGACCATCACACTAATTTGAAATTCAGCTGAGTTTGTCCGCTCTAAAACAGTTTTGGACTTTTGGTTGACTAGTACGCCATTGCTGTTCCAGTTTCAGATGGAGGGTTTGCAAAGGGCAGCATAGACCTTGGAGGCATAGAGACGCGCCAAGTCACCACATTCGCCAAGGTCTGGTCCACCGCGCAAGGCGGCCAAGACGGCCTCGGCGCCACCTTCTTCAAGCCGTCGCCGATCTCCGCCGGCTTCTGCGCGCTCGGGCACTACGCGCAGCCCAACAACCGGCAGCTCTTCGGCCACATCCTCGTCGCCCGTGACGCTTCCGGCACCGGAGCACTCCTTGCTAAGCCCCTGGACTACACGCTCATCTGGTCCAGCCAGGACGGCGCCGGCTTCTTCTGGCTCCCCACGCCGCCCGACGGCTACAAGGCGGTCGGCGTGGCGGTGACGGACACGTCGGGCAAGCCGCCGCTCGACGAGGTCATGTGCGTCCGCGCCGACTTCACCGACGCGTGCGAGGCCGAGGAGTCGGTGTGGAGCAGCGACAAGGACGGCTTCAGCGTGAGCTCGCTGAGGCCGGCGGTTCGTGGTATCGACGCCCGGGGCGTGCACACCGGCACGTTCCTCGCTCAGAGCAGCGCGACGCCGGCGAGCACCTCGACCTTGGCGTGTCTCAGGAACAACAACGCAGTTTACACGTCATGCATGCCTGACCTGACTCAGGTGAACGCCATTCTCGCGGCCTACTCGCCGCAGGTGTACATCCACCCCAACGAGCCGTACCTCCCTTCGTCGGTGACGTGGTTCTTCGAGAACGGCGCACTTCTGTACCAGAAGGGCAGCCAGACCCCGACGCCGGTGGCCGCCGACGGATCGAACCTCCCGCAAGGCGGCGGCAACGACGGCGGATACTGGCTCGACCTGCCGGCGGATAACAGCCAGAAGGAGAGGGTCAAGAAGGGCGACCTCGCCAGCGCGAAGGCGTACGTGCAGGTGAAGCCGATGCTGGGCGCGACGGTGACCGACCTTGCCGTGTGGTTCTTCTACCCGTTCAACGGGCCGGCGAGGGCCAAGGTGGGCCCCCTCACCATCCCTCTCGGCAAGATCGGCCAGCACGTCGGCGACTGGGAGCACCTCACCCTGCGCGTGAGCAACTTCTCCGGTGAGCTGCTCAGGATGTACTTCTCGCAGCACAGCGCGGGCACCTGGTTGGACGCGTCGCAGCTCGAGTACCTCGACGGCGGCAACAAGCCGGTGGCGTACGCGTCGCTGCACGGACACGCGTTCTACCCCAAGGAAGGGCTGGTGCTGCAGGGGGACTCAAATCTTGGGATCGGGATACGGAATGACTGCGCCAAGGGGAGCAGCATGGACACCGGCGGCGGGCGGTGCGACGTGGTATCGGCGGAGTACCTTGGCGGGGCGGTGGCCGAGCCGGCGTGGCTCGGGTTCGAGCGGGAGTGGGGACCGAGGGAGGAGTACGACATCGGCCGCGAGATCAACCGCGCTGCGAGGATCCTGCCGCGCAAGCTGAGGGAGCGGCTGAGCAACCTGGTGAACAAGCTGCTCGTCGGGGAAGGGCCGACCGGGCCAAAGATGAAGGGCAGCTGGAGAAATGACGAGAGAGAACCCTGATGATACTTAGGCCAGACAGTTCTCGCGTCGTGGACCTATTCACTAACCGTTTAATCCACGTGATATATACTGATCATACGGTTAGAGACGAGGACTATCTAAAAGAAAATGATTGATCAAGATCGTGAAGGGTGTTTAGATTCGAATTTTTTCATACGTGGCATAATTTGATATTGGCAGAAAGTCTGTATATTCATATGCAATGTGTTTCTATATGTTAGATTCTTCCGAACCGTTTTCCTCGGAAAAAAAAGTAGGAATGAAGTATTCCGATTTCACTTGTGCAAGTTCTTTTTTTTTTTGCAAGAAATCGTAGGGGAAAAATATATTTCATATGGAAATTCTACAAAATTCTTGTGTTTCATATGGTGCCTTAATATGTACCACATCTGCTAATCATTTCGTATTGATGACAGCAAGAAGGTTTGTCCAGGGCAGATCCAGTGCTGAAGCATTTACTCAGTTAAGTAAGCTTTTCCTTTGTAAACAGCAAACAACACTTTGTAAATAGGCAATAACCCTACTGAGAACAGGAAGAGTGACTCCAATGCTGTTTTTTTTTCTGGATTCGTTCCTGGGATTGTCGTAGAAAACTTACGCAGCCCGGGTATTCCGTGTTTGATTGTGTTGTATAGACAACTCCAAAATACAATGCCAAATCAAGCAGTTATTTGCCAAAGCCATTGCGAAATCACATCATCTGGTATTGAAAACCGCGAGTATGAATCGAGAGGAGTTGCAGAACGCAGATTGATGAGAGATAGCTTATATAGAAGGCCCACGAACCGGCAACTGATCGTGTTCTTACGAATTTGACGCGGCAAAATTCTGCAGGCCAATTCCAAGGCCTATGCACGGCCCGTTTTTGGGAAATATATGGCCCATAGCCCACAGTTTACCGCATTAGCGATCGCATGGACGCGTACGAATTGGACCGCGAACAAAATCCGCGGTATACTACGACGCTATGCTTTCCCGCGGCGTAACGTGGCAGGGACGCGGCCCTGTCCTGCCCATCCAAAGCCCGCCTCGTGTGTGACGTGGCTACGTGCCCTCGGACACGGACACCACGCTCCCCACTCCCCGCTTGTTCCGCCACTTTACCAAACAACAAGGTCAGAGTGACGGTGACCGACGACGTAATGGGGTTCCTGCCGGAATTTGACCCGGCGGACGTGCGCGCCGGCCGCGGCCTCATTGATCGCCTCACCGCCGACGCCGCCGCGCTGCAGCGGGAACTGCTCGACGAGATCCTCGCCCGGAACGCCGGCACCGAGTACCTCCGCCGCTTCCTCGGTGATCTACCACCCGGCGCCTCGGCCGCCGACCTCCAGGGGCCTTCAAGAAGCGCGTGCCCGTCTCCGGGTACGAGGACATCAAGCAGTATGTGGACCGCGTAGCCTCCGGCGAGCCGTCCAGCCTCCTCTGCTCCGAGCCCATCACCTGCCTCCTCAGAAGGTAAATGATTGCGCACGGTGTGTTTATGTGAAGAAAACAAGAAACATAGTATGTTTCTCACGGTGGAATTTGCCGCGCTCTTGCGGACGCAGCTCGGGCACGTCCGGGGGGAAGCAGAAGCTGATGCCGTCCACCGCGGAGGAGCTCGACCGGAAGGTCTTCTTCTATGCCGTCCGGGCGCTCGTGAGGAACATGTAAGCATTGGGTCACTTGGTCGAACTGGGTCATTTTGTAGCAAGTTGTGCAATTTATCTACTATCTTTGTGCAATTTGAAGAATCCCCGTGCATTGTTGTAGGCATTTGCACACTGATCAGGGCAAAGGCAGCAAGGGAATGTACCTCATGTTCACCTTCCTGGAGACCAGACTTTGTCCGGCCTGCCCATCCAGTCGCCCTTACTGCTTACTACAACAGCAAACAGTTCCAGGACCGCGACATTGGCGAGTTCGACAGGTGCACAAGCCCCATTGAATCAATCCTTTGCCCCGACGGCAAGCAGAGCATGTACTGCCAGCTGCTGTGCGGCCTGCTTCACCGTGATAGTGTGGACCGTGTTGGTGGCAGCTTTTCTGCTGGGTTTGTTCGAGGGATCAAGTTCTTGGAAGATTACTGGGAGGAGATTTGCTCGAATATCCGGACCGGGCAGCTCAGCAACTGGATCACACATGTTCCTTTGCGTGTTGCGGTCACTGAACGGTATCTGCAAGGACCTGACCCAGTATTAGCTGATGAGATTGTATCAGAGTGTGCAAGGAAGCCCTGGGATGGGATACTTAGGAGGCTATGGCCAGGGACACGCTATATCCGGACCATTGTGACTGGCTCGATGTCGCAGTACATTCCAATTCTTGAGAGTTATGGTGGTGGGCTACCATTGGTCTCGCCCAATGTATGGATGTACAGAGTGCACTGCTGGGATCAATCTAAGGCCTCTTGATCCACCATCCTGTGTGTTATACGCGTTACTTCCAAACATTGCCTACTTTGAGTTTGCGGAGGTCAAGCATGGCAGTGATGAAAAGGCACAAGGAACTGCTGATCTTGATGACAATTTGGGTGACATGAAGGTTGTGGATCTTGTGGATGTCAAAGTTGGTCAGTGCTACGAGCTGATCATCACCACCTTTGCAGGTTAGCTGTTGGACTACATTTTATTATCCTCTATCTGATTGCTTGCATGCTTTCATCCAGTTCTTGTAGCTAGCATTTTTTCTTGATCAATTTTTTCCAAAACACAAGATCAGAGTTGTTATCCCAAGCATTAAGCGCTCCAACTGAAATAGCAGTTTTTTACTTGGTATTGTAGTCTAGTGTAGTAATTGACTTTTGCTTGTATCAGCCTGATTTATTTTGCTTGCGTAGCATCCTAGCTTTGTAATGTTATAAAATCTACAATTAAGGGTTTCAACAATTGCAGACATAACAGCCTAACAGGAATGCACATTAGCCAAACTTACCTGAGAAATTGAGTTTAATGTGAATTGACTTCACATCCTGTGCATACCAGGTCTTTATAGATACCGGGTGGGTGACCTTTTGACTGTGAGCGCCTTCTACAATGCAACACCACTGTTCCACTTCTCAGGCCGGCATGCTGTTGCCCTAAGCATAGACTATGAAAAAATAAGTGAGGAGGACCTCATCAAGGCCATTTCAGAAGCAGATGAACTTCATCTTAGGCCTCGTGGTTACATGCTTGGTGGCAGCACTGCATACGCGGACATATCCACCTTGCCTGGCCATTATGTCCTGTACTGGGAGCTGGTCAATGCAAGTAGTAACCATACTGCCTGTGATATCGATCAAACTGTCATGGAGAATTGCTGTTTGGCAGTGGAAGAATGCTTTCATGAAATGTACCACGAAAGTAGGCACCGTGGGTCAATCAAGCCGCTCGAGATCAGGGTGCTTAAACATGGTGCATTCAATGCTCTGATGGACTTCTTTGTGTCTAGAGGCACATCGGCCAGTCAGTACAAAACTCCAACAGTTCTTCGATCGAAAGAAGCAGTGACGGTGTTGGAGGAGAGGGTTGCAGGCAGGTTCTTTAGCCAAGCAAACCCCAGCTGTCCTTTGTATGAATGCGAGAGGAAATGATGCTACATTGCTACTGGGTTGGTTAGCAGGAAGTAGAAGGAAAGGGTATGATCCATATGAATATATCTTGCTTCAATTCATGCACTGTTGAAGGATGCTGCTGTGGAAGCTAGGAGGCAGTCGTGTCCATCGTGGCATGCCCCAGTGAGTCTGGACTTGAAGACTCAGATCTTTTCGTATAGCTTGGACTTCAGAGTTACCTGTTTGTTATAATTCCGGGAGATTTTTTTTTTTTGCTCCTGTCAACTTCTATAACTATGGACACACATGCACCAACAGCACTGCTCGGAGGTTTGAACCTTAGCTCTTGGTTTGTTGCTTGGGTGATTATATTTCAGCTTTGCTGCAAAATGTGTGTTTCTTAGTGTAAACGTGGTAGGTTCACGAAAACAACCCACACTAGATTGAGTACATGCGTTACAAATATATAGCAATAGGCCCTCATACATGCACAGGACCATGCAGGTCCATTCATGGTGCAACGGAAGTCGAAGGAACTTGAAAGCCGAAAGGAGCCATACAGGTCCATGGATGTGAGGCAGCCGAAGAGCCGTGAGGTAGCCGAAGAGCCAGGCAGCCGAAGAGTCGTGATACCATTTAACACGCCCCCGCAGTCGAAACGGCACCAGGACGGACGTTCAGACTGGACCGAAACTCGGTGAAGACGGACGTAGGCAGCCCCTTGGTGAAGACGTTAGCATACTGCGTGGTCGTTGGAACATGAAGAACCCGAACGTCTCCTAAGGTCACGCGCTCTCGGACGAAATGAAGGTCTATCTCGATGTGTTTCGTGCGCTGATGCTGCACTGGGTTCGTCGACAGATAGACAGCACTCACATTATCACAGTAGACCACAGTAGCTCGACGGAGAGGGCTTCAAAGTTCATGAAGAAGCTATCGAAGCCAACTAGCCTCTCTGAACTGGCGTTGGCATCGCTTCGTATTCGCCCCTCGACCGGAGTGAGAAATCAGATTCGACGCTTGGACGACCAGGAGATGAGGTTGTCACCGAGAAAAACAGCGTAGCCCGATGTGGACTTGCGCGTGTTAGGACAGCCAACCTAGTCGGCATCCGAGTAAACAACCAGATCCGCAGAAGGTGACCGAGAAAGGTGGATACCATAGTCGATCGTGCCATGTAAGTACCGAAGAATGCGCTTTGACTGCAGTAAGGTGAGGTTCTCGGGGGTCATGCATATGAAGACAGACCTGCTGAACGGCGTAGGCAATATCGGGCCGCGTAAAAGTGAGGTACTGTAGTGCCCCTGTGAGGCGGCGATAGTGAGTGGTGTTGCTTCCGGGGTTACCAGCAGATCCAGATATCTTAGGATGTGTATCAACGGGGGTGCTACAGGGCTTGCAGTCTGACATGCCAGCTCGCTCCAAGATATCCAATGCATACTGTCGCTGAGAGAGAAACAAGCCACTAGGACTTCTCTCCACAGAGATACCCAAAAAATGATGAAGAGCCCCGAGGTCCTTCATAGAGAATTCTTTTTGCAAAGCAGAAATTGTCCGGGTGAGCATAACAACATAGGAGGCCGTCAGTACGATGTCATCCACATAAAGTAAGAGATAGACGGTGTCAGCGCATGTGATAAATGAATAGAGATGTGTCTGATTGGGCCTCCACAAAACCGAGAGTCATCAAGTATGAGGCAAAGCGGCTGTACCAAGCTCGGGGTGCCTGTTTAAGTCCATAAAGAGACTTGTTCAGACGATAGACATAGTCCGGGCATGATGGGTCGATGAAACCAGTCGGCTGTGAGCAGTAAACTATTTCACTCGAGCTAATGAAGAGGCCAGTCCCTGGAAAGTGCCAAAGAGAGAACAGTGCGCACAGTCACTGGCTTAACTGGGCTAAATGTCTCATCAAAATCAACACCTGGGCGCTAAGTGAAACCATGAAGGACCCATCGAGCTTTGTACTTATCAAGAGTGCCATCAGCATTGAACTTATGGCAGAAGATCCACTTGCCTATGACGATGTTGGTCTTTGAGGGTCTTGGCACATACGGGTGACCCGACCAAGGGTGCTATAGCATGCGCAAGCGACCTAGCTGCTGCGCGCTTATGTGGCCCAGCTGGTGACGTGGCTGGTGGCGTGGCCGCACACGCGGACGACTCGGCTAGGGCGCCGCCGCTAAGGGTCTTCTTCATGCGCTCAGGCGACCAGACCACGATCAGAAAAGTGCGCTAAGCGTGGCGGCCGGCTCCGTAGCAGGCCTTGATGGAGTGCTTGTACAAGGAAATACGCAACGGACCAATTGGAACCGGAGCGCTCGCATCAGCAGATAAAAAATCAAAATCATTAGTGGGATGAGAGGCCGACTCAGCAAAGGGAAATGATGCCTCATCGAAGGTGACGTGACGGGAAATAATGACCCGATTTGTCAACAGATCGAGACACCGGTAACCCTTGTGGTTAGAAGAATAACCAAGAAAAATGCACATGGTGGAACAGGGCGAGAGTTTGTGTGGGGCAGTGGCAGATAAGTTGGGGTAGCACTTGGCACCAAAGACCCGAATGTGGTCGTAGGTGGGGTGTATTCCATAGAGGGCGAAGAAAGGTGTGGAATATTGTAAGGTTTTTGTGGGGAGGCGATTAAGCAAATATGTGGCGGTGTGAAGGGCTTCGACCCAAAAGGATGGAGAACAGCTTGCCTGAAAAAGAAGTGAGCGCACAATATTATTGATGGAACGAATGATACGCTCAGCCTTCCCGTTTTGCTGAGAGGTGTAGGGACACGACATGCGAAGATGGACGCCACGGGTGAGGAAAAATGTGCGGGCAGAGGAGTTGTCAAATTCCCTGCCATTATCACACTGGATGCTCTTGATCGCAGTGCCGAACTGAGTTGCCACATAGGAGAAAAAGTTAGCAAGTGTGGAAAAAGTATCGGATTTTAGGCGTAACGGGAACGTCCAAAGAAAATGCGAGCAATCATCAAGAATGACGAGGTAATACTTGTAACCGGACACACCAGCAACAGGAGATGTCCAAAGATCACAATGAAGTAAGTCGAACGGGCTGACAACTCTTGAATTTGAAGTAGCAAAGGGTAGGCGCACATGACGACCAAGCTGGCATGCATGACAAAGCGATTCAACATCATTTTTACTACATGAAATGGCAGACACATGGATGAGTTTGGAGATGGCGTCGTGTCCGGGGTGGCCGAGGCGGTGGCGCCACAGAGATGCAGGAGCAGTGGCAGCAACAAACACACATGAGGTGGGTGCCGGCAGACGGAGAGGATACAGCGGGCCGGAACTATTGCACCTAACGATCATGTTCTGAGACCGTAGATCCTTCACAGAGAGACCAAAAGGGTCAAATTCGATAGAACAATTGTTGTCAGTAGTGAACTGGCGCACAGAAATAAGATTTTTGATAATGCTAGGTGCAACTAAAACATTATTAAGATGAAAGGTGCTAGGAAGAGCGGTAGAGCTAGTAGATATGACAGGGAGTAACGACCCATTACCGACAACGATAGATGAAGGACGGACGGATGGTGGCGAGTGTGACAAGGAGAGATTACCGGCGTCAGACATCATGTGCGAGGAGGCTCCAGAGTCCATGTACCAATCTGTGGTGGGCGAGGGAGTGAGGTTCATGGTGTTGAAGGCATTGGCCAGGGATTGCTGGTCCCATGAGCCCTACATCGGCGTCCACGAACCGTCGACCTGTTGAGAGACAGGCTGCGATGGTGGGCGGCGGCAGTAGTAGACCAAGATCGGTGGCGGCATAAAGTCGCCGGTGCCATCAAGAACGCGAGGCGGTGGCGTCTTGGGGCGTTCTTCTTTGTCTGACGCCGGAGCTCATGCGGGCTGTCCACCATGGGGATCGGACCACATTTGGATGGACCCCATCCATGGATTGTAGAACGAGGGCCAGCCGGTGCCGGCGCCACCCTCGGTGTTGCCGCTCCTGTTCCAACCGCGACGTTGGCGTTGACCAGAGCCACCACCGCCCCCGGGCCTGGGAGGAGGTGCGCCGGAGGCAGCACTGGGTGTGGGCGCACGGCCACCGGGAGGACCGCTAGAAGGACCGCTGTGTGCATGAGCCACCAGAGCAGCACGTGCACAAGCATCCTCGTCGTCAGTACGAAGAGCGACCTGCTGGCGGAGATGGGCGGCCTCGGCTTTGTGCGCGCGGGCCTCGGCCTCGGACGTTGGCGGCGGCGGCGGCTCCATTCATGGCGGCATCCTCCTCGCGCTGGCGTTCGGCCGAGGCAGCGGCGGCGGCGGCGTCCATGATCTCGGTGGTGCAGCTAGGCTTGAGCGGAAGTGGTGGTTGCAGGATGCGAAACCATCTGATACCATGTAAACGTGGAAGGTTCACGAAAACAACCCACACTAGATTGAGTACATGCATTACAAATATATAGCAACAGGCCCTCATACATGCACAGGACCATGCAGGTCCATTCATGGTGCGACGAAAGTCGAAGGAGGTCCATTCATGGTGCGACGAAAGTCGAAGGAGCCTGGAAGCCGAAAGGAGCTATGCAAGTCCATGCATGTGAGGCAGCCGAAGAGCCGTGAGGTAGCCGAAGAGCCGTGATACCATTTAACACTAATGTAATTGAAATTAGGCGATTGGTTCGCCTTTTTGAACAACAATTTGAAGGCGAAGTTAACTTTTGCTAACTGCATGTTGATAAGAGTGGTTCCAATTCCAACCATATTTGTACAAGCAATTGGTTTTTGTCGGATCAGGCATGCAACCGCTATCTTATCTTAGGACTGGCTCATCCAATGCACTTTTGCGTGATGTTAACCTTTTCTTTTTCTAGCCAATGAATGACATTTGTTCTACTTTCCTAACTACAACTCTACTTCTTGCAGTACAATTAGTCTTTCCTCTGCTTTCACAGAACAACTTTAGTCATTGTGCAATTCAATTGTTACAATGTATAGTGTCCAACTGTCCACATGTTACAGCAATTTTATAGTCTGCTTTGTTTCTAAAATGACTGTCTGTTCTAGTACAAGCCTAAACTATTACATCTGAATTTGATGTTTACAGATATCATAATTTACTATTCCAAATGGTTAATTCAGAATTCATAAAGCAATCACATCTCATTAGTCATTACCATGTTGTCACAACTAGCTTTTAGGACTGCTACGGTCAATGTTTTTGAAGTGTCACATTACATTTTTTTTTCTCTCTTGAAAACTATCACAAGACAATTAGATTAACTGTCCAAGATTTTTCTTTGGACTATTATATTTTGCACCCGCAAATTTGCATATTCAAATGCACCACATTTCTTGTATCATACAGTTGTACTATATGATTATTCCAAAAGAATTATTTGACTTGAGTACGCTGCCAGCTACAGTATTTATAGCCATCATGGACTAAAACCCATATCTTTGAGTCATGTTTTGTGGAACATAAGATGGAACTTCTGTATATGCCAATGGTTCAACCTAGAAGACCAAACAAACCCCATGCGTGACTTTGTCAAAAAAAAGGGACAAAGTTTCAGATACACAACTCTTGTCAATCTTCAGATAATTACCAGAGCCTTTGGAAATCAAACAGATTCTTGTTTGTTCTTAATTAACTTCTTTCTGACTCTTTTTTACCGAAAGGGAAACACTAGTTGGCTGAATAATGAAATTCCTTCAGATCCTTCGAGCTAAAATGCCACACAATATTCCTCCAAAAAAATGCCACACAATTATGCCACTCTCTACATAGGAGGCAATGCCCGTCTGAATTATTTGGGACCTTACTATTTTGGAGCAAGTGTGGAATTTCTTTTCAAACCGATGATGTGGTGCTTGGAAGGAAGTGCAGATTGGACAAATTGCTCGTCTCCCGTGTCCTGCGGCTACGCGCAAGTGATATACTTCTCTCATCAAGTGTTATGACTTATGCAGTCAAAATCAGATGATAATCTATGCATAACTAATGTACTTCCTTTTTTTTAACTTAACTAATGTACTTCCTTGATCTCGGAAAACAAAAGAAAGAAAGAACGAAATATAGGGTTGCGGACCTTGTGGTGCGTCTAGATGTCTGAAGTTTGAACAGATAGATAGTTCTTGACTTCTTGTTGCGGCTGTTGTTTGATGTTCCCCTGGAGCAAGATGCGTCACGAACCACTTATAAAAACGGTGCTTGCACCACCAAACTAGACATCTCTAGCTTCACGGTTTGCACAATACCGGCCGTGGTGTTTATCTCGATGTATGGACAATTCAATGGCTCCATTCCATTCGCTTGGCTTATTTCGTCATTTCTTGACTTGCGTCGATCGATCTGATATCACTCTGAATGTACCACACGGCAAATAATGCAAAAACATTACTGCATTGTTTGTGCACCGGCCACCCACATTTTTTACCGAGGATATATCAGTGTCAACATTTAATCTCACAATAGAGCAGTTTGCTACGAAATGCCAGATTTAATCTGCCTGCAGTTAGGTAGCTACACGAGTATATGCTGTTGATCAAAGTTCAATTTGGTTCCTGCACTCCGCTAGTATGCAGCAAATCAACTGGAGTACGTACGATTACGAACTCTCGGTGCTGGCTCATGCATGGGGACAATTTAGCAGCTTGTGAGCTTCCAAATTAGCCTAGTCAATATGGTTGGGAAATAACGTTTCAAGGTTTCCCAGCCGTTCATGTGCTTCCTACCGCTGACATCTCCAATCCGGCGTTTCCTTCCCCATGCATCCCAAACTCCCAATCCATCCCAGATTAGATCAGAGTTACGAGATACGGCACGAGTGTACACGATATAAAAAAACGAAGTAGATGAATCCCGTAGAGAGGATCTAATAACAATGACGAAATAATCACGACGAGAGAGAAAGATTTGACAAAACCGACTGCAAATTCTTTAATCACAACCTCAAAAGAGTTTAAGGGATTGTCACTCTCTCGCAACCCTCTTGAACATTTTAGAACCCTCGGATACTTGCCCTATATAAGAATCTATTGCTAAAGAATAACGTAGCCTCTAATTCTCTAGTGCACTTTTTTGCTTTGGATAGTTGGTTTGTGGTTTGTGTTTTCCATGACCACTCCTCGTGGTTTTATATAGTACCTCCTAATTCTCCTCCAGAAAGAAGTAGAGATCCTAATCCTTATAAAACACATCTCTTAGTCCTAGTAGATTAAGATATAAGCCACCTATACTTAACAATCTTCATCTTGACTCCTATCCGTTGAAGTTATCATGCTCCTCTAGGAATTTGCTCTAAGTCGGCTTAGCTTTTTGTTTTTCCAATTTTTTCCTTTCACCTTTGGGAGTGCCCCCATCATAGGAGCACATTCACATCACCGCAATATATGTGTCGATGTCCAGGCTAGCCTACCCGGAACCTCCACCTAAGAGCTCCTTTGTTGTGTAGTTTGGTTAACCAAACATCCTATTTCTATAGCCCTCCATGTCATAGGTTTGTACCGCCTTCGAGCTCCACCTACTCGTCGGTACCGCGTGGTTGGCCCCACCACGTCTTCCTTCTTCCAATAGCTTGCACCTTCGCCTTTGCACATGTGAGATTTTACAACCATCTTTGCGTTCCGTATATAACTGAAGATGAGATCTGAGTACCTACCTCTGATGACACGGTTTACTTCTCCTGATCAAAAAATTTATCAGACCTCCCATTGATTGCTCTTCCCTGATGATTACACATCAATCAATATCCTTCATTGTTTCAGATACTTGTCATGATTATATGTCCTTTGCAAGTAACTCGCATGGCTCTCTACCTTGAAGTGGTATCTCACGGCCTTTGAGTTCAAGCGACCTCATAGATATTAGATTCTTCTTTAAGTCGGGAACATATCGAACTCCTATCAATGTGCGATATGCTCCATTATACATCTCCAATGTAATCGTTCTCACCTCATAATTGCATACTCCTTGCAATTTGTTAAGTGAACAGTTCCACACGCCGGATGTAGAGATCCTTCGTCAAACATCTCCCTCACTAAACGTATATGGAAGTAACAACATGAATCTAATATCCATCTATGAGAAGTACATGATTGACTGACGACTAGTACATCTGAATCATATTTAGCTACCGCCACTGAGCATGCACCCTTCATTTGCTTTAAACTTGGATAATCTTTTATCATATGACCTTCATCGTTACATAGATAGCATACATGTGTGTCTTACTCTTGCCCTTCTTCTTCCTGTGACCTTTTCTTTTGTCTGCAGTACCTATGACAGTCAATGCTTGATCACCTGAGGATGAAGAATTAGTGGCTTCTTCAAGGACTCTGCCTCCAATAGATACGTCACTGCCTCATTGAAGTTGAGTGTTTATTCCGACGAGAATATTCATCACCAATTGCTTCCATGATGGTGATAGAGATGATGCCAATATGACGACTTTATCATTTTCCTCTTGATTCCATATTGTCGACATTGATCTTGATTTTGTGTCACCTGATATTTTGCTGACCTTCTCACAAATAAGATTAATCTAGCCTTGGCTCCTACATCACTTGTTATACTTTGATACCCCTTCTTATGCGCAATAGCCCCAGATCGGATCATAGTTGTGAGATACGACATGACCGTGCACGATATCAAGAATGAAGTAGATGAATCCCGTAGAGAGAACCTAATAACAACAATGAAATAAATCACAGTGAGAGAAAAGATTTGACGAAACTGACCGTAAATTTCTTTAAGCACAACCTCAAAAGAGCACAAATGATTGTTGTTCTCTCCCAACCTCTCGAACATTTTAGGACCATCGCATACTTGTTATATACAAGAATCTGGTGCTAAAGAATAACATAACATCTAATACTCTCGTGCACCCCTTGCTTTGGATGAACTGGTTTGTAGTTTGTGTTTTCCATGACCAACCCCATGGCTTTATATAGTGTCCTCTAGTTATTCTCCAAAAGAAAGTAGAATGCATAACTCTAATAAGATTAGGATAGGAATTCTTGTATAACACATCTTTAAATCCTAGTAGATTAGGATACGAGTCACCCGTACTCGACAGCCGGTCTCTCGCTTCGCTATCTAATATCATTACAGAAAAAGTCGATGGTGTGAAATGCTAATCTGCGTGCAGATAGCTAACATCTGCGTGCAGATAGCTAACTGGATGATGCGAACAGGAGATCAAAAGGACACCCAGGACTAGGCTGTTGGAAGTACGCCAACCACATTAACCACGCACGAATTCTGGATGCTGGCTCATGCCTGTGGCCAATCTAGCAGCGTACGTGTGAGCGTCCAAGTCGATCGGCCTAGTCAATCTTGTTTGAAATTCCACGGGACGTTCAAGCTTTTTCCACCCATGCATGCGCATGCGCATTGAACTACCAGTGACATCTTCCTAGCCGCCATTTTTTCCACATCCCAATCCATTCACTTTTTCGTCGATCCACGTATAAGATGGCCTCGTGCACCCATGTCTCCGCCTCTCACTTCACCGTCTCCTCTCTAAGCAAGCAACCACATTTGCAAACTCTTGTCCATTGCAATGGCGCCCTCGGTGGCCAGCTCCGTCGTTGTTGCCCTTCTCCTCCCCGTCCTCCTCACCGCGGTCGGCGAGGCGGCCGTGTTCAAGGTGGTGAACCAGTGCCCCTACACCGTGTGGGCGGCTTCCGTGCCGGTGGGCGGCGGGCGGCAGCTCAACCCGGGACAGGCGTGGACCATCAACGTGCCGGCCGGCACGACCGCGGCGCGCATCTGGGCGCGCACGGGGTGCCGCTTCGACGGCGGCGGCCGCGGCAGCTGCCGGACGGGCGACTGCGGCGGGGTGCTGCAGTGCACGGGCTACGGCCGCGCGCCCAACACGCTGGCCGAGTTCGCGCTCAACCAGTTCAACAACCTCGACTTCTTCGACATCTCCAACATCGACGGCTTCAACGTGCCCATGAACTTCCTGCCGGACTCCCCCGGGTGCAGCCGCGGCCCGCGCTGCGCCGTGGACATCACGGCGCGCTGCCCCGCCCAACTGCGGCAGGACGGCGCGTGCAACAACGCGTGCCCGGTGTTCAAGCAGGACGTCTACTGCTGCGTCGGCTCGTCGGCCAACAACTGCGGCCCGACCAACTACTCGAGGTTCTTCAAAGGGCTCTGCCCGGACGCGTACAGCTACCCCAAGGACGACGCGACCAGCACCTTCACCTGCCCGGCGGGAACCAACTACAAGGTCATCTTCTGCCCCTCCGGCTAAAGAGGAGACGTACGGGAGAGAGACTCGTATACAAGTCGTATACGGTAGTGGGAGTATACGGTATACGTAGTGAGTAGTAGTATACTGCAAAGAAATAATTGGATCGTGGCTACACGAGCCATTGCACAGCCCACCGCTGTGTAATCCTATCCTTGTGTCCTGAACTGGAGAAATAAAACACCCCCTATCGATATATATATATATATATCTCTCCTTATTGCGTCTAGAATCGCTGCTCTCTCCGTATTTGGCGGCCAATTTCTCCCAGTCGCGCCTCTCCACGTGTCCCTCGTTTTCCCTTCGCTAGCGGCAGACGTCCGGCGCTTCCTGCTGCAGCGCGGTCACCGTTGTTGCTACTGAGAACTAGAGCTGAGACTTGGGTCGGGTTTTTGGGCTAGTCCGAAGCACGGTCAGCACGGTACAGTCTAGACACGGCACGGCACGGCACGCGTTCGGGCCGGGCCGGCACGGCACGAACACCGGGCGGGTGGGCTCGAGAATGCGTCTGCTAGGCGGCACGGACGCAAGACGACCATTTGGGCGTGCTTGGGCCGGCAAGACGCAAAAAAGCCCAATCCTCCAATCCTCCTCCGCCTAGCCCAATCCTATCCCTCCTCTACCGGTAGCTGCCCAATCCCATTCTTCCCCACGGCTCGCCCAACCATAACTCCCATCCCGACTAATCCATATCCCTAATCCCACACATCGCCTCCACCTCCACCTCGGTTCCTCCTCGCCAAGCACCACTTTCCTCTCCTCCCCCGCTCTCTCCTCTCCACGTCGCCTTCCTCCTCTCTAGCTCTCCTCTAGCCGAGAGGAATGAAGATGGCGGTTGTCGCCGCCATCGCCGCCTCATTGTCTATAGTTATTTTGGGTGGGCTTGGCCGGCACGCAGCACGATCCCAAGACAACGGGCTTTGGGCGTGCTTGGGCTCGCCGAAGACGAGGCGGGCTTAAGACGACGGGGGGTGGCCGAGCCAAGCAAGACGACGCTTCGGGCGCTGGGCTTGGCGGCCAAGACGCAAGACGCGCCCAATGCCCAAATTTCATCGAGAACCATCGACCGAAGTCGTGGACGCGCCCACGGCCTTTATTGTTCAGATTGACCTCGTGCTCGCCTCGGTTTTTCAAGGCGAAGTTATGCTTATGATCGATGGTCCCAGCGTGTGCAAACAGGCACCTGTTAAATGATTTTCTTTTGTGGTTGCACTGTTGCGAGACATGGCTTAAATAGCACATTTGGCGGACGCTGTCGTGCGATTGCCGAATTGGCTCGGAGAGCCGTCCGATGGAGGAACGGACGCGCGATGTAGCGCCACGCCATGCCGGTATATATCGCAATTAATACATTGACAGTATATAAATTGTATCTCATTCATTAACATATCCTGCTCGTTAGGTTTTTTAAAAGCAAACACGTCATTAGTGTACTCTTCACTCACATGGTTCGTAACATACATCTAGTTTCGGTCCATCTACGCTACGCATGTAACAAATTAATGTTAAATTATATTAATGCTTCTATAGCTAGCTAGCCATTACACTTACACATATCATTCACTTTAAATTGTCCATCTAAAGTAGCTAGCTATGTACTATGAAGCAATATATATATCAAGCAAGAATATATTGAAGTAGACTAAGAGTAGTGAGACCCAATCTTAAATTAGAGCAAACTACCAAGCTAAATCTAAATCTAGATATAAACCTAGGTATTATCTCTCTTGATTAGAATGCATATAATTAGAAGCAAATACTAACCTTAGATCACTAAGAACAAATAGATCTACAAGCACACTTGCAAATATGCGGTATGCTTTCACCAAATGCTCCAAATCATTCTTTTCAAATCAATATCATAGATAGGACTTAGTCAATAGCAGTTGGGCTAGGTACGACGAGCAAGCAACGAAAGTCATGAAAATTGGTAAGTTGGTTAATGGAATCCAGTCAAAAGATCAAGAAAGCAAAGCATAAGGAGGGAAGATATCCTCATATGTGATTTTGTTGAGTCATTTTTTTCGTACTCTGTGGATATCATGGGGATATGCTCACGATCTTAGGATGATGATACAATTAGTAATAGCGTTGAAGGTTTGTCGAAACACGCGTTTTCGGTAAAGTTCTTGTGCTGTCAGGTCTCAGGCGGTCAGACCGGCCATGGCTTAGGTCAAGTGGATGGCGGTCAGACCAGCCTTTGGGCAGCAGTCTGACCGGCCAAAATAGACTTTTAATTTTGGAGCTGAGCCAAAAATAGAGGGTGTAGGCAAGAGAGGAGATTCTCCTTCACTTGGTCTCATAATTTTTGGAGCTTCGAGTCAAAAGTTCTATTCGTTTGAAAATTCCAGTAGGCTTCGGATTTCCAAAGAGAAAATTTGGCTAAGTCCCAGCTGGGCGGTCAGACCAGCCAACAGGTGGCGGTCAGATTAGCCAGGGGGCGGTCAGATCGGCCATGGGTGGCGGTCAGACCGATTTTGGCTTGTTCATCGGCCAACTTGGCGGCGATGATTGTTTGGTTAGGTCAAGTTCATGGGTTTCAGTGCATATGTGTTGCATGATGCATGTTTTGACTAACGTGGGTCAAGTTGCGATGAACTTGTTCCCGGAAATGACTTTTTGGTCTATTGTTGTGCAGATTACTTGGAGGTCAACGACGGTCAACGGCGAGGATGATCGGGACTAGGCTTGGAGAGCTGAGGTTCCGAACGATCAAGGATGCCGAGTGAAGTCAGTGAATTCAAGCATGGCGCAAAATAGACAAGGATAACCGAACGGGCAGTTCGGTGCGACGGGTTGAATCAAGCGGCGCGGAGGTTGGTGCAAGTGCCATGGTGGTTTCGGTGGGAGCCGGATGGGAGAGACTTGTCAACATGAAGAGAGCCGTTGATCAATCTACACGTGGCGAAGCATGGAAGTTCTTCATGAAGATTGGACTCGGTCTTTGGAAAAGGGGTATTTTGGTAATTTCACCTAAATACCACCTTGGTGACCTTTTGCTAATCCGCGGCGCAAGACGGCGCAAGGAGAAGCGGTTTAGGTCATGAGGAGATGAAGACGGCGCTTTAAAATACGTGCGTAAGTGAAACTCATTTGTGTGTGGGCTTAACGGGTGCCCATTAGGGTTTACTCTTCTAGAAGCTAGCCTCCACTATAAATAGGGGAGGGTGCTGTCCAGCACCTCCTTAACCCTTTCATTTGAGAAACCCTAGTTTGTGTTTTTAGGGATTGGAGATATTAGTGGGAGGTTAGGGTTCTAGAGAGTTGGATTGATTCCGTGCTCATGTGTTGAGTCTTTGTTCTTATGGATAGAGTGGCTGTAAACCAACATCAATCTCAAATCAATCCAAGCAAGATTTCAAAAGATGAGTCTCTTTGTGTTATTGTTCTCTATTTTGTGATTTTGGAGCTTTCTTTGATCCGCGAGTTTTTCTTTGGTTTCTGGCCTAGATTTAGCTTGTTGTGACATGTGAGAATATATCTAGGATCATCTTAACTATCAATCAGCCACGAGCAAGTTTCTAGATCATATTTCGATTTTGACTCTGTTTTGGAGCAACCTTCACTCAAACGAAAAAAGGTCGGAACTTTGGCATGGATCTTCACGATCCTTGATTGGAATAGGTTCCTGACATCCTAGAGAAAGTATGTCTCAAGTTTGGTAAGGTCTTGAGTCACAGATCAAAAGTTAGACCAATTTGTGATTTTGAGTTTGAACTGATTTTACTGTTCATTGGCCTGGAGGTCAGACCGCCATGTATTGAGAGGTCAGACCGATTTCCAAAGGTCAGACCGCCCAACTCATTTAGGTTTTGAATTTTTGTGTTTTTTGTTTATTTGCTTCGGGGTTTTGATTGGATTCAATACAAGTCTTCCACTGTGCTTGTATATTGATCTTCATAGCTTTTATAGCTATTGGAGTGAAAATCGTATTAAATTCGATCAAGGTGAAAAAGAGATCGTACTCCTATTCACCCCCCTCTAGTCGCCTTTTCGGTCCAACATACTCTTTTCCGCAGGAAAATTCAAAATTGGAATTGCTTTGAATGACCTAGTGTCCGTTGTCTTGTCCCGAAGAAGGCTTTTTTGGTGCGGTATCACTCACTGCAGACAGGTCTATCAGGATAGGCCGGGTATTTAATAGCAGAGTACATATCACAGATATTTTCAATCACAAACCGTCTGTGATATAAAATTATCACAGACTGTTTTTGTTAAGAACCGTCTGTGAATTATCACAGATAGTTCGAATTAAAAACCGTCTGTGATGTCTGCAATTATCACAGACGGTGTTTGTTAAGAACCGGCTGTGAATTATCACAGACGATCTTAACAAGAACCGTTTGTGATAATTAGTCATCATTAGTAACATAGACGGTCACACTTGTAAAACTATTTGTAATAATTATAACACTGACGGATTCTAGGGAACCGTCTATGATGAGACATCCAGTATAACCTTCTCTGTACTCTGTAGAAGTGACAATCCTTGGCTTGTGCTATAAGATGAGTGCTCTGTACTCTGTAGAAGTGACAATCCTTGGCTTGTGCTATAAGATGAGTGTACAATCTAGTAACCTGCGGATTCCTGCGGGAATTTCATGTTTCAAACGGGCCTAAGTCCAATTCAAAACAAATGAAGATGTCTTTAGATAATAGCGGAGTCACATTTTGTATGAGAATGGTAAACGGTATTTGTTTGTGCGCATTGTGTAGTATATATATCTATAACCCCTAGTTAGTAGTTGCACACTAAAGTAAAATTTCACTTGTAAAAAAGATGGAACATCTCGTCTTAAAACTGCAGGTATGTGTACATTTTGTAGCTAACATCAGGTGGCATATGCCATATCAAACAAAAAAAATATAGGTGTTTACATATAAACCTTTGTGGTTTTTGAATTTACACTAAAGTAATCCACCATACGTTGAAGTTAACTCTAGATCAGAAGACACTAAAACTCTCCTACGATTTTTTTTATATAAAAGAGTTCTATCTTTTTTATAAAAAAATTACCGCTACAAGGAAAAAGAGGAATTTTTGTATTAAATAGTTTTTTAAAAAATGCTTTTATAACCTCTCATCAACTTTATTTCTAAATCTAACATTTTTTTTATCACATCATAGCCCGTAGCGTGGCAAATACGCATTGCCACACCATCAATTCTAGCGTGGTAGTATTGTTTTGCCACTTCACCGGTGGCATGGCCAAACAGAATTTTTGTATTAATTAATCATTTTAAATATTATTTTAAAGTTAACTCTTCGCAAACTTTATTTATAATTTTGACCGCTTTGGTCACGCCATTACCCGTGGCGTGACCAAAACGTACTGTCACGCTACCTATCGAGGCGTGGCTCAAGCTGCCACGCAAGCCCTCGTCTAGGTGTCGTGCCAGCGTGGAGGGCTTGCGTGGCTTTTGTCACGCCTGCACCTATAGCGTGACAAGCCTCATATGTCACGCCATTATAGTTGGTGTGACAAACAAGAATTTTCAATTTTGCCTGGGTAATTGAATTTGGATTTCTAAATTATGAATCGAGGAATGGTTTACAATTTAATTACTAAACAAAACTTTGGTAATATCCAAGTGTCAACAAGATGCATCAAAAGTTTGTAAAGTTTCACATTTTCATGCGATGGAACTGCCACATAAAATTCAGGATGCTACACATTGATAGATTACACTCGGATATGACTTACTTCAATCTGTCTTTCATGCACTATGAAGCCCAAAAATTGCCCTGCTAAAACAAGTTAGATTCTTTATCAGATCATAAAAACCTATTTTTCGAAGATCTCTTCCTTCTCTTGGAGATTGAGCATGAATTGCAATGATTCTATACATAGCTTAGTGGGATAGATGAGGCACAAGTTTGTGTACTGTATGGTACAACATGAGGCACAAGGATGGATATTAGAAATATACTCGTGCTGATGAAATCTTTCGCCTGAAGGTAAAGTGCGAGGCACAAAACCAGAAATACATTAAAGTCCGCAAACAGAAGCACGTTATGCGTGGTCACATGGCAACCCACTAGCACAAACTGCCTTATCAGCCATTCTGACATCATCGAATGCATGCACCGACGGGACCTCACCCATTACACTACGAAGAATCTGGCCTTCCTCATAGGAGAAAAGCGGTGCGGGAGCCTCGTTTTCAGTCGAGCTCCATCCTTCATCGGACTCCACTTTACGGGTTGTTCCATCGCGGAACACCTCCTTCTCAAGCTCGTTGTTCATTACAGCACCATTGAAATCAGTTGTGAAGTCACTAACATGTTGCGGGGAAGAAACAAGCACATATGATAGATCCACCAACAGGGAGGCATCATTGGTAAGACTGACGCTAACGAACTCTTGGGAATGTTGCTCCTCCATTGGGGGGCCTCGCAAAAGATGGAGAGCGGGGACTAGTTTCTCCGTGTTACCATTCACCACATCCAAATTGTTTGGCAAATCCGCAACAACGATTGTCCTCTCCACCGCCACCTCTAACAACCAGACCTGAGATGCGAGCACAATATCTTTGTACATGTCCCAATCATCGTCGGACAAGATTGGCACCAACAAGGCGTGCACCTTAGAACCCTGCCCAACGTCATATCGCCCCTGCATTCTGACAACGACCCTGGGCTCATCCCATCCAAAGGTTGACTTAATCCTAGTCAGAATAGTTTGAAAGTCTGGTGATAAGCGAAACAAAAGAACGGTCGCTTCTATGCCACCAAAGTCGACAGAACTACCTGTTTAGCTAATCGGTCCACTAGTAAATGCACGTACAACTTGGTCCATCTACATCCAACAAAATATTGCAAAGTCAGTATTGCATGCCATATGTACGAAATACCACAAGTATGAAATATTACAATCAACATTGGCATTAACAAAAGCTGTGTTTCAGTTGACACATGCTAACAGTTTGAAGGTACAAACGTATGGTTAATTACAGCTTGTTTCCTCTATGTTTTGTACTGTGGCAGTACTTTATTGTAGTTATAGTAACGAGCATGATGATTTACAGTAATCATGGAACACTACGTCTTGTTAAATGAAGTTTTCGGGTTGTTTGCAAATGAATGTGAAAGAGATACTCCATAGTAGTCTGATTTATGTCAATTTTGGATGGAGGGGCGATTGTGATCTGTAACTGTCATATTTCTCTGGCAGAGACTAACCCTTGATTGATGTGTGTTAGGCCATACAAAGTGAACGAATAACACCAAGAAACAATGAAAGGCAAAAAGATCCAAATCCTACACTACCTGAGTCTCTCGTATTTAGTCACGCTCGAGATTCCATTCTCAAGACCGCCAAAACCACGTGTTTATGATAGCTCAGAGCTTGTCTCTGAGTGCGAACCTACATTACCCTGGATCCACGTGCCCAGGTACACTCGAGATCCCGTTTTCGAGACCGCTCAAACCACGTGTTTGGGACCGCTCATGGTTCATTCCTGAGTACGCCTAAGACTTCGCTCCTAGGTACGCCAGAGCTACACGCTCGGAGTGCCACGAACCACTCGTTCGAGAAATTTGGTATTCAGAAATGAGGTTAGTCATATTTTTTTGCATTCAGCCTGTATTTGATTTGTATAGAGGTCCTTTCATAATTTATTTTTGGTAAACTAATTCTGTAGGACATAATGTGAGAGCAAGTAGAGACTGGATATTGCATTAATCGCACTGTTTTCTATGGATGATGCCGAAACATTCATGCTTAAAATCAAATAGTGTGGTTGATTTTGCACTATTTTTTTTAATGTCTTGTTTAATTTCCTCTATTGGGCAGTGTTCGTTCGTTTATTGGGCTTATACTAAAACCAATTACATATAGTTAACTAGATCCTGTTCATTTATGATGGTGTTTCTTGCTCTTTTTCACTGAAGATTACACCTCCTCTTTTCAAACCACATTATCAAATGAACTAGTCCATGCAAGGGTCACATTCAACTAGTCATGGTGTCAACTCTCACTGAACTAGTTAATGCATGGCTAACTTATTTCACTGGTTTGTACTTCGTAGCTAAAGGGGAAGAAAGAAGGAAAGCTGGTAAATGTATTATTCTGGTCCAACTGTGGCTAAGGCTACATGTCCAAATCTTAGCTCTGCAACTGCAAACCTGCGTATTTCGTAATTTATATTTGGCTGACCTCATTAGCAAACAATGATGTGCAGAATTTTTGTTTCTTATTTAAAGTTACTTCGTGGTCTCAGTATAAATTATTGACTCTAAATTTTGTCCTCCTTGTGCAGGACAATGCCATTAACCCCCTGACTTCAAAGCATGGTGCAGAGTATGTTTTTAAAGTATTGTTCATTTTTCTGTTTTTTTGCAAGTAGTCACATACTTACATTATATAGCTCCTTTATTTTGCAGGTCAGCTCAGAGTCATGATGGTGTGATCCTGAGGAGCTATATGTGTGATCAGCTCAAAAGCTTGTGTGATCCTGAGGAGCTGGACGTGTTACAGAGTGAGACGCAACCAGCATCTGGTGAGCCTACCAGAAATATACTACTTAGCTTAAGTAGTGCTTCTGCTAGACAGACCAAGCCAGCTACATTGCCCAGACGGTCAGAAAGGCTTCTTCCAAAGGTTAGTGGACATTGTCGTTGATTTTAATCATCAATACCACTGGCAGTAAAATAGCCATTTTCACGCAAAAGCTGTTTAACTGATTAAGCACACCATTTTGTAGAGGGCCTTGCAGTTATATTTTGACAGCTCTTTACTCCATAATTTTTCCTCTTTCGAAAATCAAATAGCATTTTATGTAATTTACACTAACATGTTTTACTCTTCTTGACATGCAGAAATCGCTGTAAATCACAGGGATGTGATCCATTGCCAAGAGTGCATAGCTTAACTACCGAGGTAAGAAGAAAGCTTGACTCACCTGGAAGAAGCTGGGGAAGGGGAGGAGATACAGGGGATGGGGGGCACATGGCGTCTGGCGGTGGAGGAGGTCGTCAACGATGGTGGTCAGACCGTTGCCCATATACCCGCATCAATATGGGCCGGCAGTCTGGTGAAGGTGGAGGAGGCCGTCAACGGTGGTGGAGGAGGCCGTCAATGGAACCCTAGCTCCTCACGGCGCGGCAGGAGGAAAGCCAGCGGGGGAGAACACTGCCCTCGGGGGAGGGCAAGAGGCGGGAGGAGAGAGGTCACACGTGAGGGAGAGAGATGAGATGGGAACGATGGGGAGAAATGAAGAGTTGCCTCGGTGGAGAGCCCTAAGTCGTCATTGTCACACCACGCTCGTTGGCGCGACTACAGCCAGTGTCACGCCACTTTCGTTGGCGTGACTACAACTATTGCCACGCCACTATCGTTGGCGTGACTACAACTATTGCCACGCCACTATCGTTGGTGTGACTACTGCCACGTAAGCCCTTAGCCGCGCTGACACGCGGCCAAGGGCTTGCATGGCAGGTTTGGTCACGTCGCAATAGGTGGCGTGACAGAATGGTTTGACCATGTCACGGGTGGTGGCGTGACCAAAGAGGTCAGAATTGAAAATAAAGTTAGCAGGGGGTAACTTTAAAATAGTATTAAAAAATGATTAAATAAAAAAATCAGCCAAACATGTCGTTTGGTTCAGCGTTGCACGAATGGTGGTATAATCAAAAGGTTTTTATTTAAAAATAAAGTTGAGGATAGACCTGTTCACGGGCGGCCTGAGCCTGAGCCCGATTATGTCCGGGCCGGGCTTGGGACTGCAAGTTTGACCCAAAGGAAGCCCGACCGGCCCAAAATTCCGAAAAAACAATTAAAAATGAAAACTATTATTTTAATCCTGAAAATGAAGTAAAAATACATTTTTATTCCAAAAAGGATTAAAATAATATATTTTATTAAGAAAATCAACTTTTCGGGTCGGACTTGGGTCTGCCAAATTTAGATCGGGCTTTCAAGTCCGATCTGTAGCCTAATCCGGTCTGTCATTTGAACACCTCTAGTTGAGGACGAGTAATTAAAAAAAATTAAAAAAGAGACTGCCAGTGCATCAACCCCTCCCGGTAGTGCAGCCCCATCGATCACCAATGGCGATGGATGATGGGTGGCTGAAAAAATAACAGACTGAACCCCCAAACCTCCCCCTCCTCCCCCATGGCTTCCCTCGCCTCGCCTCCTCTTCCCTCCCGCGCCCCCACCCCGGCCAGCCGCAGCAGCCACCTTCCTCGCCTCCTCAGCCCGTCGCCGTCCGCTTCCGCTCTCCTCTCCTCCGCTTCCGCCCGCTTCCCCCCTGCCCCGCGCCCCCTGCAACGCCGCCCGCGAGCGCCGGCGCGACACCGTACGGGTAAGCATCCCAACTTCCCATCTCTAACTCAATGCGATGCCTTATGGACTTGTGGTTACTTGCGGAGTTGCGGTTGTGCGGTTCTTGCTGCCGGCTGCGGAGCTATCGATTCTTGTTCTTGCGATTGCGCTAATCGTGCATATAGAGCAAGAGATCCTTGGGAGTTGGGACAAAACTAAACATGGGAGGCCTAGTTATTGCACTGAAGTTGTAAACCTTGCGCCAAGTTTATGGTGCCCTACTGGCCTATTGATGTCAGTGTCAGTGTGTCACACCAGTAAGCTCAAGCAAATCGTGCCGCTATTTCCTCCAGGTTACCCAACTAGAAACTGCGGTGTCAGTTACAAGCATAAACTCATCGTTGACAGATACATATAATTCCAGCAAATTGATTTTCGTTTTACTGCATTTGGGCTTGGAGCAATGGAGCATGCAATGCTGCTATTTCTGAATGTCCTAATAGACTAATGCCCAAACAGTCTTGTCAAATTTAATGTTACTGCAAGGAGAAGCCAAAAAACCTTAGAAAATACCTCATCCAAATAGGCATTGTGTATTGGGCGTTTGGGCAAATTGGGGACTGGGGTGTATCACATTTCACAAGTGTAATGGATTCGATTATCTGGTCTTTCGCTTCTTAAAAAGACATTATTCATGAGACTTAGGGATGAAAGAGCTCACTGTTGTTAATATTCACGGCATCACTGTATTTACTTAGTAAGCTATGTGTTTTGTCGTACAATATGTTCCATTGATTTGACCTGGTCCTGGTACAGGCATGCTCTCAAGCTGGTGCTGCTGGACCAGCTCCATTGTCAAAGACATTGTCAGACATCAAGGATTCCTGCTGGAGATTTTTGAGGCCGCATACAATTCGAGGAACTGCTTTGGGATCCATGTGAGCTTCTAGTCTTAGATTTATAATGGTTGAACCGAGATGTAATTTTTCTAGTACTGAAATTGTTGTGTTAAATGCAGAGCTTTGGTTTTTAGAGCCTTGATAGAGAATCCCCAACTGATAAATTGGTGGTTGATATTCAAAGCATTCTATGGGCTTGTAGCATTGATCTGTGGCAATGGTTACATAGTTGGGATTAATCAGATCTATGACATTGGAATCGACAAGTATGTATAATGCTTCCATGCCTTGACTTACAATTACTTCCTTCATAAACTGAAATTCAAGTGCTGTTACAAATTACCATTTAAAGTAAAATATCCCCAAGTCCCAACCACTGTTTCTTCTATCTATGCCATTTCTAAGTTTATGCCACTGAACAGGGTAAACAAGCCATATTTACCTATTGCTGCTGGTGATCTCTCAGTTCAGTCAGCATGGTTATTGGTAATAGTATTCGCAGCGGCGGGCTTTTCAATTGTTGTATCAAACTTTGGACCTTTCATTACCTCTCTTTACTGCCTTGGTCTATTTCTTGGCACTATATATTCTGTTCCTCCATTCAGACTGAAGAGATATCCAGTTGCTGCTTTTCTTATCATTGCGACGGTACTTTGCTCTTCCCTTCTTTGTATCCACTTTAGTAACGCCAATGATTTTTTTGTTCGTTTTTATGTTTTAGAATGATCATTAACACAATTGATATCGATTCATATCTTTGAAACTAGTATGTACTTACTTACAAAAGAACAACTAATTCATTCGATTCAAACTGCATGGACTGATAAATTCGTGAGATATTGTCCATATATCTTGTAGCTGAATGGTGGTTTTTATGCAGCATTTATAAGAAGATGAAGAGATAGGCTGTAGCTATAAAAACAAATTCTACTGGCCTCAAACGGTCAAACCTATTTGTCAATTTTGCATGAGTGAACATTAACCATGCGAAGATCATACACAGGTTTGCCTGTGTTGTGTGGTTGTGCTTGCCTTTTATTTTTTGTGCACATGGGATTCCTTATGCGGCTGAAAAGATGATCAGTGTAGTTTCTAGAAAATATCTTTCTTGGGAGATTCAAGAGTAGGACTAGCAAATCACCTCCACCACCCCTCTAGCTATACCTGTTTATAGAAATTGGCTTGTGAAACATTTTAAAAATAATTTTAATACTGCAAGCATGCTTCTGCTTTTGACTAGTTTATTTGCAAGAAATTTTACTCCACTTGTCATGTGGGGAAACGTATATACTCGACGTCGACAACAACAGGGACAGATAACTACAGCAAGTTAGGATTGTTAGTTATTTAAATTCAGTTTGACAAGTTTTGTTATAGGGTGAGTTTGAGTTGAGTTAGGCAGTTGAGTTAGACTCGGAGTATGAGTTTGTGTTAGAGTCTATTGTAACAGCCGATTCTATTTAAGAAGAAGCAAGCGTGCTCTGGAAAGTAACCAGACTACCAGAGATTATTATCAATCTTCTTCCTCATTTTATCTTCTAGACTTCCACCTCCTGCGCTATTTCTTCTCCTGTTACCATCATCTCTTATCGTTACGGCGCCCGGCAAACAAGGCCCAAGGCCTAAACCTCCAGTATCCCACAGCTATTCATTGCGCTCTGGAACTGGGCGCGACAATTTGGTATCAGAGCTCATGGCAAACGTCCAAGCAGCAATGGAAGCGATTCACGAACAGATTGCAACATTGACGGCAACTGTAACAACGCAGTGGAATCTGATGAAGGAGCGCTTCGACCGGCAAGACATTCAATTTGAAGAAATTGGGGATCACCTCGCTATCCTAGAATATTGTGGTGATGGTTTGCTGCCAACTCTTGCTGGTCGAGGGTCAGGAACATCCAGCCATGAGAATGGAGGCTTGCCAGTGGCTGAAAGACCACCTAGCTTCCATTGGCTAGAGTTCCCAAAATACGAAGGGAAAGATCCACTCGGTTGGCTGCAGAGATGTGAGCAATTTTTTCGAGGACAGAAGACCCTCGAAAACGAAAAGGTGTTGCTTGCATCTTACCATCTCGTAGGCGTCACACAACAATGGTATTTTCAACTCGTGCGAGACGAAGGCGAACCCAATTGGCGCAACTTCAAGGAATACATCAATTTGCGGTTTGGGCCATCAATACGCCACAATCCCTTAGGCGAACTCAAAGAATTGACACAGGTCGGCACTGTCGAAGAATATCAAGAAAAGTTCTTGGCCATCCTTTGTCGAGTGGACAATCTACAACCGAGACAACAAGTTCATTATTCACACCCGGTCTCCGGGAACCTATCCGGACCGACGTTGAACTACAGAACCCTGCTAGTCTTCAGATGGACATGGTGTTTGCAAGGGCATACGAATGGCGGGCTCAGGTCACGGGTCAATTGGCAGTTCAGCACCCAACACGACCGGCGACGACAACCACGCGAGTAACAACAGCAACAACAGACAAACCCGCCCTACCCGCATTGCCGCCGCCTAAGCCTGGCACTGGCCCGGAGCAAAACCGCCGCACTATGTGTTGCCGCTATTTAACACCTGAAGAGATGGAGCGGTGACAGGCAGCGGGCTTGTGTAACAATTATGAGGAAAAATTCACTCCTAATCACCGTTGTAAACATTTGTTCTTGCTGTTATCTCCAAGTGGCAGTTCCGACAGTGAGGATTTCCAGGATAGTGAGGATGGTTTGGATGAACCAGACATCTCGCTATATGCATTGACAGGCATTAAGCCGCACGCGAACAATACGATGCAACTTCGAGCGACGCGGAACCAGATCCTCGCTGGCACTCCCCGGATTCATGGTCTACGATAATTTCATCACTCCTCGCCATACTCGTCAGACGGGGTGTGTGTCCAAATTTCGATTGGGGATGCGAGTGCTGGTTGCCAATGGGGATCGCGTCCCCAGCATCGGACTATGTCCAGCCATGGCTCTACAGATTGACTTCGAAGAATTCTACTTGGATTGCTACTCCCTTCCAATGGATGGCTTTGACATTGTGCTAGGTATTCAGTGGCTGCGCGCTCTAGGTCCAATTCTTTGGGACTTTGATGCCTTGACTATGGTATTTTGGCGCAATGATTGACAGGTGCGATGGCGCGGGGTGGGCGCACCAACAACAGTCCCTTAGGCATTCCAACTCGATGGCGCTGAGATGATGGCAACTCTCCTATCTGAGTTTGATGACATGTTTGCTAAACCGACAACGTTACCTCCGGAACGAGTTCGAAACCATCATATACACTTTTGCCCGGTACTCTGCCAATATCAGTTCGACCATATTGTTATCCGCAACTTCTCAAGGATGAACTTGAGCGTCAGTGTGGTGTGATATTGCGCCAAGGCATCATACGACACAGCTCGGTGGTTTTTTCCTCACCAGTGCTATTAGTTGAGAAGCATGATAGCTCATGGCAATTCTGCGTTGACTATCGAGCCCTCGATGAGAAGACGGTCAAAGATAGATTTCCAATTCCCGTAGTGGATGAGCTTCTTGATGAGCCTCGTGAAGCCAAATTCTTCACCAAACTTGATCTGCGATCGGGATATCACCAGGTGCATATGCACCCTCCCGATATCGAGAAAACGACATTCCGCACACATGAAGGCCTGTTTGAGTTCCTCGTCGTGCCGTTTGGATTGACAAACGCCCCGACCACATTCCAAGCATTGATGAACAGTATTCTTTGACCCTATTTACGTCGCTTTGTGTTGGTTTTTTTAAATGATATTTTGATTTATAGTCATAATTGGGCGGAACATCTACGACATCTTCGGGCGGTTCTTCGTCTCCGCTTGCATCAGTTGTTCCTTAAAATGTTCAAGTGCCTCTTTGGAGAGCTCACAGTGGCTTATTTAGGTCATGTAATTTCAGCAGGTGGGATTGCCATGGTTGAATCAAATGTCCAAGCCGTACGAGCATGGCCAACACCTCGCTCTGTGTGCACTTCGTGGCTTCCTCGGCTTGGCAGGGTACTACCGGAAATTTATTATGGGTTTTGGCACCATTGCCGAACCCCTTACACGTCTTCTGAAAAAGGTGGCGTTCTTCTGGACAGATGACGCCACTTGTGCCTTTCTTAAGTTGCAAGATGCCTTGTCAACCGCACTGGTGCTACAACTTCCTGATTTTGAGGCTGATTTCATTGTCGAGTGTGACGTTCCGGGCTCCGGAATTGGTGTCGTTCTTCATCAAGACAATGGACCTATTGCATTCTTCAGTCGCACTCTTGTATCGCGGCATGCTGATCTCACAGCTTATGAACGCGAGCTGATTGGATTGGTTCAGGAGGTACGCCATTGGCGACCTTATCTTTAGGGACGTCGGTTTCTCATCAAAACAGATCATTGTAGCCTTAAATTCTTGCTCGATCAACGCCTCTCGACGATTCCTCAGCATCGTTGGGTTAGCAAGTTATCTGGCTATGATTTTCATGTGGAATTCAAGCCGGGTCGTCTAAATGTCGTCGTTGATGCCCCGTCTCGCCGAGACCAGGACCAGGAGGATGTTTCTGTCTACGCTATGTCCACTACACACTTCGACATTTTCACTGATCTTCGGCAAGAGGCAGCTCAGGATTTCGACTTAGCCACGCTCCATAATCAGATTGTAGCCGGCAGTATGACTGCACCTTGGAGGGTAGTTCGACAAGAGGCAGCTCAGGATTCCGTCTTAGCCACACTCCATAATCAGATTGTAGCCGGCAGTATGACTGCACCTTGGAGGGTAGTTGATGGTTTGGTACTTTACAATAATTGCGTGCATGTTCCGCAATCATCTCCGGTGCTCCAGACAATTCTAATCGCAGCTCATACGACTAGCCATGAGGGGTTCAGAAGACTTTACACCGTGACCGTGCTGATTTCCATGTTCCCCATGACCGCCAGTTGGTTCAAGATTCTCTTCGCTCGTGTGCAACATGTCAACGCAACAAGTCAGAGCATTTGCATCCAACAGGTCTCCTTCAACCATTGTCGGTACCTTCACACATTTGGGATGATACTGGACTGGATTTTGTGGAAGGCTTGCCGCGTGTTAATGGGAAGTCGGTCATTTTGACTGTTGTTGATCGATTTTCCAAGTGTGCACATTTTATCCCTCTCGCTCATCCATATACGGCAAGTTCAGTGGCTCGTGTTATCTTTGATGAGGTGGTGCGCTTACATGGGATTCCCTACTCTATTGTGAGTGATCGTGATCCAATCTTCACAAGTAACTTTTGGTATGAACTCTTTCGTTAGTCCGGTGCCAAACTCAATCTCAGTTCACCCTTTCATCCTCAGTTCGACAGACAAACAGAGGTGACAAACAAAATTATTGCTATGTATCTTCACTGTATTACGGGAGATCGTCCTCGGCAATGGATTTGTTGGCTTCCATGGGCGGAATATTGCTATAATACTTCTTTTCAGACTTTTCTTTGAGCTACTCCTTTCAAAATTGTCTATGGACGGGACCCGCCTACCTTTCGACCATATACTAAGCAGGACGTCCGCTTGCCAGCGGTCAAGCAATTACTTCAGGAACGAGATCAATTGTTAGCTGATGTTCGAGATCGTCGTCTTCTTGCACAACAACACCATAAGCTCCATTATGACGCCAAACACTGAGAACTGCAATTTTCAATAGGATAGTGGGTCTGGCTTTGGCTCCATCCCCGGCAGGCCTTATCAATAGCACCTCATGTCAATCGTAAGCTCGCTCCTCGATATTATGGGCCGTATCAGATTTTGGCGACGATTGGGGATGTAGCATATCGTTTACAGCTACCGTCTAGAGCCCGTATCCATGATGTATTTCATGTGAGTTTGTTGAAGCCATATCATGGTGAACCACTCACGACAGGGTCGGGTATTGCCTACACCGCGCCATGTGGTACGGGCACGTTTGAGTCGCGGTGTTCGTCAAATTTTGGTGCATTGGGAAGGTCTACTGGACTCCGAAGCAACATGGGAACCTGTCAACGAATTTTGTCATCAATACCCCTTTTTTCAGCTCGAGGACGAGCTATTCGCCGAGGAGAGGAGAGATGTCATGTGGGGAAACGTATATACTCAACGTCGGCGACCATAGGGACAGATAACTACAGCAAGTTAGGATTGTTAGTTATTTAAATTCAGTTTCGGCAAGTTTTGTTAAAGGGTGAGTTTGAGTTGAGTTAGGCAGTAGAGTTTGATTCGTAGTATGAGTTTGTGTTAGAGTCTATTGTAACAGCCGATTCTATTTAAGAAGAAGCAAGCGTGCTCTGGAAAGTAACCAGACTACTAGAGATTATTATCAATCTTCTTCCTCGCTTTATCTTCTAGCCTTCCACCTCCTGCGCTATTTCTTCTCCTGTTACCAATCATCTCTTATCATTACGGCGCCCGGCAAATAAGGCCCAGGGCCTAAACCTCCAGTATCTCACAACTATTCGCTGCGCTCTGGAACCGTGTGCGACATCACTTATCAGGGTGGTTCCATAATTTCCTAGCAACTCACAAATGATCCACTATACAATTCAGAAGACCTCATTTGTCTGGGTTATGCTGCATGATCATGTTTCCTATGCTTCATGTTTCATTCAAATAATTAATATATTATGCAAACCGTTTTTGAGAAACTTGCCTTTGAAATTTTTTATTAGGTTCGTGGCTTCCTTCTCAACTTTGGGGTGTACTATGCTACTAGAGCTGCACTAGGTCTTACATTCCAATGGAGGTAAAATAGTCACTGGAAGTTTGTTTGGACTTGTTACTGAATTTAGCATTGTACTTACAGATTCGATATCCCCCTATCTAATCAAAGTGGTAAAAGTTTTGTTACATCTCATTGCAGACGAACATTTAGAGATGACCGTGATGTCTAATGCCATATGATATCTTTCTATCTACAGCTCGCCTGTTGCTTTCATTACATGCTTCGTGACATTATTTGCTTTGGTCATTGCTATAACCAAAGATCTTCCGGATGTTGAAGGAGACCGCAAGTGAGTTTCTAGTCTATACATGGTTCCATAGTTATGGCAGCCCAGTTTTTTGAACGAATGTCATGTCAATTTTCAAATAAATAATTAAATAAATCTCTTTGTGTAGGTGGGTGTTTTTTATGGTGCACATGCATGTCTTGTGTTGCTATTCTTATTGCTATTGTTGGGGTCACTATAAACAATTTTCAAACTGGGGTAAAAAAATTGGCAGTAATTAGTCAAACAAGCTACTAGCAACTGGGTGGGTTAAAGGAGACAATTAAGATTGTGAGTTTTTGGCCTTTTGCGTTATGTTTCTCCGAACCTTGCCAAGTGGCCTGAGCCAGAACGATTTGAAGCTGGATTGATGGATTTTACCCCATTTTTTGGATAACTTTTCTAAAGCATAGTATTTAAAAAGATCTCCGAAACATAAGAAAAATGACCGAAATTGGCAGGTTTTGCACACTGAGTGAATTCCGTGTTCAAATTTAGCCAGTTTTTTTTTACTTTGTTTCCCTTGAGATTGAATATTAGTAGCCAGCAACCTTAGCCCGTTATATTGAGCTATTTATTCGTCTAAGAAATATCTTTAATTGAATTATTGATGCTCTACTAATAGTGTTTTCCCCTGTAGGTTCCAAATATCAACTTTGGCGACAAAGCTTGGTGTCAGAAACATTGCCTTCCTTGGCTCTGGTTTATTGCTAGCAAATTATATTGCTGCTATTGTTGTAGCTATTCTCATGCCTCAGGTTAGCTTACTACTGCCTTTTACCTTCCTTTGAGCCTCTTCTCCCCATTCCAGCTAGAGAGACACCATACATAATATGCATGCTATGCATTTTAACCGGCATTGGTTATTGTATCTCGTTTGTTTAAAATTTCACTACTGCAGCAATATCTCTGATGATACAAAGTAGAAACAAACATATAAGGCTAATTAGACTAGTAAAACTTATGATCATTCTTTAGTTCTTTACTATAATCCACAGGAATAATCTACAGTTCAACACTTCCATACATAGTAATATATTATTAAGCCTTGCCATATATTTTCATCATGCCTTAGCTTGGTTTATTTGTTCATATTTGCGAATTGCGATGTATCATGCTTGCGATGATTTGTCACTATGGAATTGTTGTTGAAGATGCAGAATCTGCATACGACATACGGAAACATTTACATTTCCAAACTGTAGCAGCACATAAATTATTGATCCCAAGGATGTCTTTTCTGATCACTGGATGTTCCAGAAAAAAGGCATTATTTTGATGCATAGTTTCATACTAAGCACTTTTACCTGGTCCTTATTGCACTGATGATGTTATTCCAAATTGCAGGCTTTCAGGCACACTGTAATGGTGCCTGTTCATGCTGCTCTTGCAATTGGTTTAATTTTCCAGGTAAACACATAGACTGCTGGAGATGATCAGTCCTGCGGTTTCTAGGCTCTCTATCTGTTCGGTCTTCGGTGCAATCCTGTGTACTTAGTGTATTTTTAGCTTACTTCATTGACCGTGATGCCCTGTAGTGCTTAGCTGTTTATTTTCGGATGTACTATATAGAATTGCACAGATGTAAGTTCATGGGCTTGTGGAGCTTAAGTGCAGTGGTCAACTCCAAAGCACCGACACGGCAATCATGTGGCGTGTCCGTGTCGGACACCGTGTCGGACACGGACACGGCTCCGACACGGCGCCGATACGTATCCCCGGCGTGTCGGAAATTCCAATCGCGAAAAAAAAGAAAATCAAAATCCGACACGACGGACACGGCAGAGGAACGATCGGACACGGCGGGCGGTTCAATTCGCCCAAAATGCACAATCCAAAGCCCAAAATTGGTTAACCCTACCTCCTACCTTGTTTTGCTCATTGCTTGCCGCTTACCTCGAAGCTCGATCGCCGACGCAGCTTTGCGCCTCGCTCCGCCGCCGCCTTGGCGCCGTCGCCAGATCCGCGATCGACGGCCACCGCTTCTCCTCCAAAGGCCGCCCGCCGCTTCCTCCTCCAGGTTGCCATAGCAGCTTCGCCGCTTCCTCTCCGATCCTTGCGCTCGACGCGCGCAGCAGCTCGCCGCTTCCTCCTCCAAAGGTTGCCGCCGACTTCTTCCTCGCGAAAGTAATCGAGACAAGGTTCGCCGCAATGCCGGCCGGCTGCCGCCAGATCCGTGGATCGACTTCCACCGAACCGCCGCTTCTCCATTGCCGCCACGCCGACTTCTTCCTCGCGAGCTTCTCTGCGCTTCCTCCTCGTGATTCTCTCAGGTTACTGCGGGTCGTGGTTCTCCATGGCTTCCTTCCTTTCCTGTCTTTGCATACGTACGGTGGTTCAGCCATCGTTCTTCACGGCTTCGTTTCGCCCAAACCCATGAGCGCCACCCTCAGATAATATAAAGTTATACTTTATGATTTATGAAGAACCGAAAAGACCAGAGCCGAGGATCATCTTTGAGGTACATATTCCTAACATTGTACATTTTCTCGCTTGATAAACACGAGAAAAGCATTCAATAATACATATCTTGATATACATTTATTATTATTATTATTATTATTATTATTATTATTATTATTATTATATATACAAACAGTGTCCCTGTCGCCATTTTTAGAAAATGGCGATCCCAGATCCGATACGTATCGTATCCGACACGCGTGTCCGTGTCCGTGCATCCTAGGTGGTCAAAACACTAGCAATATACTAATATTAGTTAAGCAAGTTTGTACACAAACCTCAATAGAAATTGTGGCTCATATAGGATAACAAACAACAATTTCATTCACAGCTGGTTTCTTGGTTTGCTTTTATATCACTTTTTTTTTTCTAACTTGCCTTTTCTGTTCCATGATTTCAGACATGGGTTCTGGAGCAAGCAAAGTACACTAAGGTGAATCTTTTAACTTATGTTTTTCATAGCTCCAGTTTGTACATAAAACTCTTGAAACAACAAAGACTTTAACAATTGAAATTACTAGGAGAAGTATTTTATCTGTAAGCTCGCATGCATTTTGGTTATTTTACTAGAATAAGTAGCTCCCATGCCATTTTTTGTTTAAGAAGTCTCATACATGTAAGTTCTTTTGTCCTTCTTGAGAGGAAACATGACATTACAGTGTCTTAGACATGGAAAGTTAGCCAACATAAGTAAGGAGCTCTCAAGTTGCCATGTGCCCATGTAGCATATGTGAATTAGCTGCGTTCTTGACTTCTTGTTTTTGGTTGCCATTGTACTTCCATTATGGATTGGCTGAACCTTTTTTTTTTTTAATCTCGGAAGACCATTCACAAAAGTAATTGTTCATATCTTATAGAAGCTTAGGGAACATATGCATTTTTTTAGCTTCTGATATAAGTAGTTTTGCTGCTTCTTTGTGTGGCAGGATGCTATTTCACAGTACTACCGGTTCATTTGGAATCTGTTCTATGCTGAATATATCTTCTTCCCGTTAATATAGAGAGGTCACTTTTCTGATTAGCATTCTGCCCTGTTTTGTGAAGTCTGTTTCGGGAACTTCCTATATTCATTTGCATAAAATTGTCAGACCTGGCAGTCTTACATTGGCTACATGATGGGAGCAGAACATGGAAACAAGCATGTCAGCCAAGGGAAGATAACTAGTAGGTAGATATCTTCTTTTTTTTTGCCTATACAGCGTAACTGTGCATTTTTTTTAATGGAAAGCAATAAAGCAGTGATACTAGGAGGATCTCGAAGATGTTACCGGAGTTTTCGTTGGTGGAATATGACGTTGAATAGTTACTGTTATCCAATAGAACAAGTTTTCATGGTCTTAGATCTTGTTTGGGAGGGCTTGAGCATAGGTTCGAAGTTGATGGAAGCTTAAGCTCCTCTGTCACAACTCACAAACAGGTAGTGCTGGAGCGGCCAAGATTAGCTCCCTTCTTTTATACTAGGAGTTTAAGCTACATTCATTATGAGACTTTCTGAAGGCACGCCCTCTGAAAACAGACTAGGGACTATAGTATCATCTGCTTGGCTTGCTTCATATTTTTCGAGCGTCAGCATATGCATTCTCCTCAGTGCTTTCCCCCTCTCAAAAACTCAAAATCCTGTAAATTGTATACTCTCTTCCACACGACTTATACATTACAGAACTCCCAACTTGATGAAATCGTTGAAAAAAGGGGTGCGCAACCTGTTACTACTTTTTTTTCAATTGCATGGACCAACCGCCTCAATCTAGTCGAAGACGAAGTGGCTACCTGGTGTGTTCAACATGATCTATCTGCATCGTTAGAACTAGCGTGGTAAGGTAGCAAGGTGGTAGCTAGAGAGCATCAGTGCTACCACGGTGCACGGGCGGTCATCCGCCCGCCACCATTCAACAACGGCACCCACCGCAGCCCGCAGCAACGCGTGAAACGGCTCTTTACGCAATACTTACCGGGCAAAACGCGAGTTTTTTTGCCATGCCGACGAATCCGCCCGCGCGGGCACACTAGCCATCAGACCGCGCGGCGCGAAGGAACCGACGGCAACGTCCTCCATAGATCTGCGTACCGGTTCGGTTCCAAACTCGCTTAAGGGTATGTACAATCAAAGATCAAAGAACTGTTACCGGGCTATTTCGTGTTGGATGGTCGGAACCGGTAACCGGCCGGTAATCGGTTACCGGTCAAACCGGTTGTTTTCCGGATAAAATTCATTCAAATTTGATTAAAAACCATTCGAATTTGAATTTGAATTTAAAAAACCCGTGATTACTGGTCGGGATCCCGTATCCTAGCCCCTCTCCGGTAAGCGGTTACCGACTGAGATTTTAATCCCTATGTACAATGTAAGGTGCTTATACATGAATGTTTAAAGAAAAGAATATACCCATATCATTAAGCACTCACGTAAAATTTATTTTCTTCAACGCAAACATCTTTTCCGTAGATGCTTAGATATTATGTATCTATTAATTAGATCGGCCCGGCTGCCGCCAACGCGAGGGGTAGGCTGCCCTGCTTCACTGCCCCTGTTCCCGGAGCCCTCACCGTCCGCACCAAACAAAACCGGCCGCAGCTATTGCCGCCCTTCCTTCCCCACGTCCACGTCGGCGTTCGGCAGATCTCAGGACAGCACGAAGAGACGTTTCAAAACTGAGCCATTTACCAAGTCCGCTTTGCGTAGCAAAGCAATATATGTCCACGGGCGCGGCCGTTCGTGCGTCAAGTCCTGCTGGCTGAGATCGGCGTTCGTCGCCGTCGCTTTGTAAGACGAGCATATTTTCGACCTTTCCTTTTTGACCTCCTTGAGCTGCTGCTAACGTATACAAGCTGTACTGGCCTACTGGGTGTCACTCCACAGGCCAAACTATCGATGTTTACTACGAGTGTAAGCTTTCCATTTGGTTTTTAGTCATGTCTTTCCGTAAGCTGCGATACAGTTCATCCATTGTCGTGGTTTTATGCCTCTCTCTTTTTCTATGCGTCTGGCTAGAAGGGGAATTCTAGGAACTGGGCTACCATTTTTTTTACTTTCTGGCTGAAAAGTCATTAAGTTGTTATTTTTTACTTTCTTACTGAAAAGTAATTGTAGCTGATGGTTGTAGTTCTTTCTGAGATGTCGTTTGACAGTTTAGTTTTTTGTTGGGTGGTTGATTGTTCTGAATTGTGAAATATCCGAAATGCCCGTAAGATGGATGACGGCGATTGGGACCAGCGGAGGGATAGAGGCAGGGGCGTAGGGACGGATGGCGACGTCGACCAAAGGACAACTCAACTTAGGCTCGATTTTCTGAAAGAAACAAAGAGAGGTCGGGACCCTATAGTAGTATCGAGTCCTTGCTACAACACTTCAATGATTAAGTTTTAAGGTGTATTATTCTACCACGTGGGGTTATTCTTTTTACGGAAATGCTAAAAATCTGTCGCATGATTTTTCTCTCTCGATATTAGTTAGATTTCAAACCATTCAACTTGCTTGAAGATTCATGCTCCAGTCACCGGTTTCTTCTTCTTCCCTGGTGAGGTTGACCACTTTGCCACAGCACCAGAGCTCTGGCGACAGCGTAGGCCGTGCGCGTGCAAGCGTCACGTCCACCACCGACGTAGCCTACAACGACTATTACGCATGTGCTCCAGCGAAACCAACTTGCCACCGATGACAAAGAATGCCACCCCGTCGAGAGACCCTCCATCGAGCACATGCTCCACTGAATGTCGCCTTTCTTTTCCTTACATTAAGGAGATGCGTCGAAGGCACCGTCACCTGTCGTTGGTGGTGACGACAAGGAATGTTGGAGATGGAGAAGAGGAGGAGGAGGTGTGGGGAGGACGCTAGAGATTGGGGGGGGGGGGATGTGTAGAAGGAGGGGAAGGGAAAAGTTGTGTAGGGGAGCTCAAAAATAGGAGGTGGTGGTGGATCCGGCGGCATTGCCGCCAAAGAAGAGGAAGGAGGATGGTGGCAGCGGGAGGTTAAGGTGAGACAACGAATGAGGAGACGAGGTGGAAGAAAAAGTAGGAAACGCCCTCGCTGGTGGCCACAACGAGAGGCGGCAGCGATGGTGTCACGTCGGCAGTTGCACCGGCGACAAGGGCAGCGCTGGAGATGTGTAGGACCGGAATAGGCGACTAGAGGGGGGGTGAATAGGAGCACCGAATCTTTTTTGCAAAGATAAAGGATTCAACTCGCAAATCACAAATCACTCCAATAGCTATGAGAGCTATGAAGATGAAAGCTTAAGCACAGTGGAAGACTTGTAATGAATCCACTCCTAAACCCTCAAAGCACAACAAATAACTCCTCAAGAAATCTCGAAAAATCTGGGACAAAGGTACTACCATCATAGTAAGTGCGGTACTACCTCATCGCGGTACTACCACAGTAAATGTGCGGTACTACCGCATCAAGATCAACTACTACCTCGTAAAAGTGCAGTACTACCTTTTATCCCGACGATGAACAGACGACAAAACGAAATCGAAAATCGACGTAACTTTTTAAACCGTAAGGCCAAACTCCACCAAATTTGGAACACACCTTCCTAAGGGTATTAGGAACCTATTCCAAGTGGCGATCGTCCAGATCTATGTCAAAGTTTTGATCTTTTTCAGTTTTACCTAAGAAGGGCAAAGAACCGAGCAAAACGAAAAACTTGATCCAACTCTTGCTCGTGCGAGATTGATGATCTAGGTGACCTTAGATACGTTCCCACATGTCACAGCAAGGAGTAAGAGTGCACAAGAACAACCAAAAACCAATGGATCAAGGAAGCACCCAAAATCATCAAAAGAGAAGGAAGAACACAAGAGAGGAGCTTATCTTTGGAAGAACATCCATAGATAGATTCATGATGTTGCTGGTTACAGCCACTCCCTCAAGGAGGACTAGAGCTCCATCCAAGAGCATACACATCAATCCATCCCTCTAGAGCCTAAGCCTCTCTTTTCTTCCCTAAACCCTAAAAACCAAACTAGGGTTTGCAAATGAAGTGCTTAATTGGCATTGTGCATAGCACCTCTCTATTTATATGAGGCCTAGAGCTTCTAGAAGACTTAACCCTAATGGGCTCCGTTAGGCCCAATAACAAACAGGACACACACGCACGCATTTTAAAGCGCCGTTTTCACTTTTCTTGACCTAATCCACTTCTTGACGCACCGCCTTGCGCTGCGGGTTGGCATTAGGTCACCAACATGTATTTGGTAAAATTACCAAAATACCCCTTCTCGATCCTTCTCCATGGACTTAGTCCAACTCGTCAAGCAATCGCCGCTTCCGCCACGCGTGTAGGTTGATCAACGGCTCTCATCATGTCGGCTAGTCTCCCGTCCGAATCCCATCGGAACCTCCAAGGCACTTGCACCGACCCCGCCGCTTGATCCAACCAACAGATCGAATCGCGGCTCGATCCACTCGCCCATTTCAGGCCATGCTTGAGTCACCGACCTCACCCGCATCCATGATCGCTTCGGACCTCGGCTCTCCAAGCTTAGTCCCGATCCTCCTCGCCGTTGACCGTCGTTGACACGCAAGCCACCGCACAAAGAATAGACCAAGAAATCGTCTCCGGGAATAAGTTCTTCACAACTTGACCCACGTTAGCTCAAAACATGCAATATGCAACATATATGCATTAACAAACAAGGAAATGACATAACCCAAAAACAATTCTCAAATTGAAATAACATTCCGCTCAAATCATTCCAAAAACGGTACTACCGCCAAGTACCCATCAGATATCAAGATCAAGGTCATACCTCTCAATCAACTACTGTCGATCAAGATCCGGAGAAATCCAAAACTCTCCAAAACCACTCCTCTGGAATTTGCATACCGCAAAACAACGGTCATACCGAAGCGCGGTATTACCGACAGCAAGATGCGGTCATACCGCTCCACAAGGAAATCCAAGATCATTTTGCATTCGCTCGGTTTTTCCATACCGCTAACAACAAACGGTCGTTTCAAGAAGCGGTATTACATGTTAACACGCCGGTACTACCGATTATCCCGACGATTTCTTTGAAACTTTCGACAAACATGAAATCCAACAAACCTTCAACCAAATTGCCAATTGTATCATCACCTAGGATTATGAGCATATCCTCAAGGTGTTCACAATCTCCCCTTGATGAACACATTGGCAATAACCCAAAATGAATGTTTTGAGATTTGAAAGTAAAAGAAAACAAGTTTTAGCAAAAGGCACAATTTGGTCTTTTAGCAAGTAAAAGCAAGGAAGGTGACCAAATTGGCTTCGTAAAGTTTCAAAGAAGTGAGATAAGGCAAGGAAGGCAAAGAGAGCTTCAAATTCCAAAGAGTAGCCAAAAATCTCACTTTGGTCCAAATGAAAGAACACTTGTTCTATTTGACCTTTGATCATTGTGAGTCTTCAAGAATTGCAAATCAAATTCAGAAAAGGCAAATAAGACCAAAAGAATGCAATAGAGATGATCCCACTCACTATGATCAATAAAAACCCTATGACTCCAAAAAGCTCTAAAACAATATTTTTACCAATCTTTCTCCCCCTTTGACAATGAATTCATCAAGATGCATGGAAGAAGATAGAGCATGAAAGTAATGGAATGGCTGTAAGTTTTGTAATTGATCATCATCATTTTTTTTGTTTTGATTGTAATTTGAGCAAAAGGAGCCATGAAGATTATCCATGAAGACTGTACAAGTATTACACCAAGCCATATTATGTGAAGAAGCTATAATCAAGTATGGCAAAACATATACAGCAAAGCTAAGGCCAAAATAGCAACAATCTGAGATTAAATGAATTGAAGGCATGACAAGGTGCTCAAGATCACAGATTAACTAAAGGTATCCAAAAATAAGTCAGGCCATGTCTATAGGCAATATGGAGCCAGAAGCTAGAAAAAGAGTCAATTTTGAGCATTTTGAGATCAATTTTGAATCAATTTGTTCAAGCATTTAGAATTTAGCACATTGAGCACTTTCTTTGAAAATGATTAGTTTTATCTTAGTAAAGCAAGTCTTTGGACTAGGAGCCATCCACAACTGCCTTCTAAGCTTCAACCAATTGCCAATTTGTTTTCTTAGCATTGTGCTAGATCTCAAGCCTCACTACGACCATCCCAAGCAACACAAGCTTAAGAGAATAGTCTGGTCTTCCAAAACTCCCCGAGTTCATGCCTAGTGCAATGGCAAGCGCCTCATAAGAAAGAATTGGTGAGATCGGTTTTTTTCGCACAAAAAGCTCATTTTTCATTTGCTTGACTTGAGAATTAGCATAGCTCAATTTAAAACTCGTAATAAGTTCAGACTCAATTAAGCCTATATGACATGGCATGAATCATGAGAGGATCACTAAAGCAAAACTAGTCACAAGATCCAACAAGTCATATTATAATTCGGTTTGCACACGATAATAGAGCTAGCATGACAAAAGCTAAGCTATACATAAAAAGCCATAAAAGACATCTAGCAAGCTAGCACAAGACATGGCAGAGTATAAAGTATGAAAGCATGTCATACAAGGATAATAATCAAAGCTCCATAAGGTTATATTACAATGCAAGTTCTGTGAAGTTTAAAATGCATTATGGTACAATGAATGCAAAAGAGCAAACTCCCCTCAAAAGCAGGCCAAGAGGACTAACAACCCCAATTCTCCCCGAGAAAAGCAAAACGAGAAGAATCAAGAGTTTTAGTGAAAATGTCAAGAACTTTGTTGCTCAGACTCAACAAAAATGAAGCACAACATTACCCTTCTCAACATGGTCTCTAAGGAAATGGTAGCGAATGTCAATATGCTTAGTCCTAGAATGTTGCACTGGGTTTTTTGCAATATTAATGGCGCTAGTGTTGTCACAGAAAAGAGGAACACTACCCAAAAACAACCCATAGTCCCGAAGAGTAGATAAGATCCAGAGAACACGAGAGCAACATCGCTCTGACTACATACTCGGCCTCGGCAGTGGACTGTGCAACAGAGGATTGTTTCCTAGAAGACCACGAGATAAGAGGTGTGCCTAAGAAATGACAAGTGCTAGAAGTACTCTTCCTATCTACTCTACACCCAGCAAAATCAGCATCAGAAAATGCCCGAATAGAGAGAGCAGAAGAAGAAGAATACCAAAGTCCAAGGTCAAGAGTGTCCTGGAGGTACTGAATATGCGACGACCTTTGACGATGATGAGAGCTCGAGGGAAGCTCGAATCGAGCGCACAGACACACAAATAATTGTATGTCCGGCCTCGACATTTGTGGAGGTAGAGGAGGAGCCAAACATGTCATGCGGTATTCTTCCGTCCATGAGCTCTCCATCCTCATCTGGGTCCAAAGACGGTGGTCGTGGCAATGGGAGTAGACATTGGTCTATCGCTTCCCATGTCGGCTGACGAAGAAGGTCCTTTGTATACTTACTTTGATGAATGAAGGTGCCTTCTTTTGGTTGCTTGACTTGAAGACCAAGGAAGAAGGTCAATTAGCCCATCATGCTCATCTCGAACTCCCCGCTCATAGAATCAAAATCTAGACACCAAAGCATGAGAGGAACCACCGAATATGATATCATCCACATAAATCTGAACCAATAAGAAGTCACTACCATGCTTAAGAGAGAACAAGGTTTTATCAACCATTCCCATTTTGAAATCATTACTAAGCAGAAAACTCTTAAGCCTATCATACCAAGCTCTAGGGGCTTGCTTCAGTCCATACAAGGCTTTGGAGAGTTTAAAAACACGGTTTGGGAATTTGGGATTTTCGAAACCAGGTGGTTGCTTGACAAAGACCTCTTCTTCTATGAAACAATTCAGGAAAGTACTTTTGACATCCATTTGAAAAAGCTTGAAGCCCTTAGATGTCGCAAATGCTAACAAAATACGAATGGCTTCCAATCTAGCTACAGGAGCAAAGGTCTCCTCAAAGTCTAAGCCCTCTACCTGGGAATAACCCTGAGCTACAAGCCTAGCCTTGTTGCGAACTACCAACCCATCCTCACTTTGCTTGTTTTTGAAAATCCATTTTGTTCCAATTATATGTTGATTAGGTGGAGGTTCAACTAAGGTCCAGACTTGGTTTCTTTCAAAATTTTCAAGTTCTTCATGCATGGCATTGACCCAAGAGGCATCGAAAGAGCATGGGTGATATCTCGGTTCAAAAGAAGCGACAAAAGCGAGAATGTGCATGAGAATCGAAGAATGAACCTAGAGCGAGTAACTCGCTCATGAATATCCCCAATAATCGCTTTCGGTGGATGTTGTCATTTGAATGTGAAGAGGAGCTCTCGTGCAGTAGTGGCCTCTACCTCACGGCCGTGGAGGTAGGCACAGAGCCACTCGATCGTCGGTGAAGGTAGGAAGAGGTCGCTCATCTGAAGTGGTGTAGTAGAAGCGAGCTCCCCAACCCTCTCGAAATGGTGGAGGATGGATTGGGTCCTCATCCTCGAGTCATCGTCGGCGAAGATGCTTTCTCGAATATCGAAACCTGTACTGCAAAGATCGGGTCTAGTACCGGGACTAGCCTCATCAAAAGTGACTTCGCAAGTCTCAACAATTTTGTTAGTGTCAAAATTAAATACACGATAGCCATGAGAATGAGCAGGATATCCAAGAAATATGCCATCAGAACAACTAGATTCAAATTTATCAAGGTTGCCATGTTTAAGAATGAAGCACTTACAACCAAAAATCTTGAAATGAGAAACTTTGAGCTTATGACCAAATCTGAGGTCATAGGAAGTCTTACCAATAACAGATCTCAAAAACACCCTATTAGAAATATAACAAGCAGTAAAGATAGCCTCAGCCCAAAACCTCCTAGGTGTGGAATGCTCATCTAGCATGGTCCTGGCCATCTCTACAAGGGTCCTATTCTTCCTCTCTACAACACCATTCTCATTGGGAAACTCTAGGTGAAGAAAATCGGTGCTCTAGCCCCTATCGTAATGAAGGTGGCAAAGGAAGAATTCTTGAATTTTGTTCCATTGTCACTCCTAATGGCTCTCAAAGCTCCAGAAGATCAACAAAGAAGTCTAAGGACCAAATCTCTAAAGAAACCAAATGCCTCGTCCTTAGAAATCGGAAAATAAACCCATGAATACCGGAGTAATCATCCACAATCACAAGCACGCACCACTTACCACCGCAGACCGACTCTAGAAGGACCAACGGTGTCTAAGTGCAAGAGTCGACCGTCCATCGGTCATCACTAAGGTAAGAGGAGGATGAGAAGCGAAACCATCTTACCATGTCTCTGTGGTGTGCACACAAGGTCTCTAATGACCTTGACCTAGGTAAACCTCTAATCAAATCCTTACATCGACTCTAGTCAAGTGGTCAAAACCTATGTGACCAAGCCTACGATGCCACAAAACTAGATCATGGGAATCGAAGCAACAAGACACCTAGGGCTAGAAGCGTAAGAGATACGTAAATTAGCACAAAAGATCCTCTCAAACCCGAAATCTTAAAAACAAGCTCACCAGAGGAATCTAAAACCCCTGACTCACCACTCTTAAATCTCACCTCTAGACCCTCATCAAGCAAACCGAGAAACCGAAAGCGATTATATTTCAACTTACTTACCAAAGCGACGCCCTTGAGCATGAATTTGTTGTTGACGCCAAGATGCGCTTCTTTGTCATCACGGTCCCTAGAGAAGCATCCCCAAATGTGATCAATTCATTGTCGGATGCACGTGTGAGGAGGAGAACCATTTAGAATCCCGGTCATATGTCGAGAACATCCGAGTCAACAATCCATATGTCCTCCTTCCTCGCACGCCGAACCTAAAGAGCACTGAACAGAAACATATGTGCCTCAAGATCAAGTTAGTGATAAAAGACTTGGGAATCCAAGATCGAGTCACATGATGCTTAGGCAAAACAAGAGAAGAAGCAGAAAACGGTTAGGAACAAAATCATAAGAATGCACACGTGAACCACCTAGACCTCTCCAAACGATCTACCAAAAGATCGGTACTCCCCTGCCTAGATGCTACCCGTGGTCTCTCCTCATGATATCCTAAACCGTAGCGCCGCCTAGAGCCACCAAAGAATCAAAGAAGTCATCTACAAACCTAGGCCCATGTCTAGAAGGAAGGACAGTCGCTGGCTCTAGAGACTCTGAGAGGTGCAAAAACTCCTCTAATGGACCTCAAAGCACTCATACTCTCCTTTCTCTCAATTTTGGCTCTACGGAAGCAGAACTCAACAATGTGACTATTCTTCTTGCAGAAGGTGCAATGGTACTTAACCTTTTGAGGGGTCTGACCTGATGAAGCACAAGCACCTGTCTTACAAGAAAGAGTTTGGGCAAAACTAGCAGACCTAAAGACAACCTTAGATGGCTCAGGGGGTTCTACCTCAAACAAGCTACTTTCAACAACTCTCGCAATCTTAGGTGGATGATTCTTGGAATGCTCTAGGGTATTAAAACCTAGCCCACTATTTTTCACACTCACCTTAGATTTGTCTAGTATCATGTTGAGGTTCTTCTTCCCACCAACAAATCTCTCAAGAGATCCTCTGAGATAGTCATTTTGATTGGCTAGTTCAACACAAGAAACACACTTATCTGACATGCTCGCCCTATCAGACTTTTCCTTATAGTGAGCTACCTCAGCTTTCAAAGCCTCACAAGACACACAATAATCATCTCTAATCCTATCCAACTGTTCTTTGAACTTAATTCTAAAAGCTTCTTGTATCTTATCTACATTATGCCCAATTTCAATGCAAAGATCACAAGAACTAGAATCAACAACTTTCTTGGAAGCAAATATGGACATGGATTGTTCAATTTTAGCTTTCTCCTTAGGAGTCTTGTTTAAGGCATCATTCTCAATTGTGAGTTTAACACAGTTTTCACATGAAGCAGTTTTAGAGTAAAGAACCATTTCAGTCATCTCTTTCATTTTGACCTTATTATCCTTAAAGGAGAGCAAGTATGACTAGGGTCAAATTTTTGCAAATCTTTTGTAGCGCTTATTCAATTTTAATTCAAGCAAAGCACGTTTGAACAAAGTTAAAGGAATAGCATCTACAAGAATCATATCACGAGCAATGGTATTCATGCAAGTAGAACTAGACTTGAGAGATTCCAATTCATCAAGAGCATCTTTCAATTGATTTTTAATAGAGGAATGAGCAAGTCTTAGAGTTACCAATTCATCATACATTCCAGAGCAAGCATCACAAACATCTTGAGGACTAATTGATTTGAGTGTAGCAACTTCTAGTTTCAAGTTATCAATCATGATGTCCCGATTCTTAAGCATTCTAGCTTGCTTATCTAATTTTCGCTCGAAATGACCAAAGCACGTTTCATCCGAAAGCAGCGTGGGACATACCTCATCGGGATCATTGAAAAGGTCATCGCCGTTGGAGGAGTCGACGTCGTGGCTGTCCTTGGCCATGAAGCACATGCCGGTGAAGTCTTGATCCTTCTTCTTGCCATGAGAGTCGTCGTCGTCCTCCGTCCCCGAGTCCACATCGCTCATGTCAACAGACTCAAGAGCGGTAAGGACCTTGTCGATTTAACTTGCGATAGTTCGATTCTTGGGCCAGATCCTTAGCTTGAGGACGCCTCCGAAAGTCCTTCTCCATCTTGCCCTTCAGCTTGGGGCAACTGGAGCGAATGTGGTTTGGCTCACCACACTCAAAGCAAGTAACAGGACCACCTCTCCTTTTGTTTCTCACTTTGTTGAAGACTCTCGAGAATTTGGTGGTTAGGAGGGCTAAATCATCCTCAAGTATTTTCTATAGCTGCTCATCGCTCAAAGAATGCAAAGCGGACAAAGAAAGACCAGATGAGCCAAAGTCCAAAGAATCAAAAGAGCTACCCTGAGATGGGTCAACCACTAAAGCCATCGACTCTGTCTTGGGGAGTCGTGAGATGAAATCAATCTCATGCGACTTCAACCTCGAGTAAAGCTTATCCATGGTAAGCTCACTCATGACAGTGTTGTCATTGATGGATGTGATCTTCATTCCCCAGACTCTCACATCAAGAGCACCCAAGAACTGGCGTGCATTCTCAGACTTAGTAAATGTGAGACCTACAGCACGTAAATTATGAAGAATCTTGGAAAACCTTCCCAACAACTCATCCAAATATTCACCAGGCTTTTGTTCGATCTTTGAGTATTCTTTCTTGAGTTGGTTCTGTCTCACTTCCTTGATAGCTGTAGAGCCCTCGTGGTAATCACAGAGGGTCTTCCAGATCTCATGAGCAGACTTCAGATGTGACACACGCTCAAACTCAGATCGACTAAGCCCTTGAATCAAGTAGTTTCGAGCCTTGCTGTTAGCCTCTACATCAGGATTGATTACATCTTCATCGGCCGGCACGACATAAGCATTTTTGACCTTAAGCCAAATTGCGTGCCCTTGAGCCTCGATGTAGGCTTGCATGCGAGCCTTCCAGTAAGCAAAATTAACTCCATCGAAAATATGAGGTTTGAGTGAATACTTGTTAGTCGCCATGGCTCCAAAGATCGGTTAAGATCTATGAGAAGAGCTAACCGAGCTCTGATACCAATTGTAGGACCGGAATAGGCGACTAGAGGGGGGGTGAATAGGAGCACCGAATCTTTTTTACAAAGATAAAGGATTCAACTCAAGAATCGTAAATCACTCCAATAGCTATGAGAGCTATGAAGATGAAAGCTTAACACGAGTGGAAGACTTGTAATGAATCCACTCCTAAACCCTCAAAGCACAACAAATAACTCCTCAAGAAATCTCAAAAATCTGGGACAAAGGTACTACCATCTATTGTAAGTGCGGTACTACCTCATCGCGGTACTACCACAGCAAATGTGCGGTACTATCGATCGTGTACTACCTCGTAAAAGTCTTGGTACTACCTTTTATCCCGACGATGAACAGACGACTGAAAACGAAATCGAAAATCGACGAACTTTTAAACCGTAAGGCCAAACTCCACCAAATTTGGAACACACCTTCCTAAGGGTATTAGGAACCTATTCCAAGTGGCGATCGTCCAGATCTACGTCAAAGTTTTGATCTTTTTCAGTTTTACCTAAGAAGGGCAAAGAACCGAAAGCAAAACGAAAAACTTGATCCAACTCTTGCTCGTGGGAAATTGATGATCTAGGTGACCTTAGATACGCTCCCACATGTCACAGCAAGGAGTAAGAGTGCACAAGAACAACCAAAACCAATGGATCAAGGAAGCACCCAAAATCATCAAAAGAGAAGGAAGAACACAAGAGAGAGCTCATCTTTGGAAGAACATCCATAGATAGATTCATGATGTTCTCGGTTACTGACCACTCCCTCAAGGAGGACTAGAGCTCCATCCAAGAGCATACAAATCAATCCATCTCTAGAGCCTAAGCCTCTCTTTTCTTCCCTAAACCCTAAAAACCAAACTAGGGTTTGCAAATGAAGTGCTTTGCCATCGTGCACAAGACCCTCTCTATTTATATGAGGCCTAGAGCTTCTAGAAGACTTAACCCTAATGGGATCCCGTTAGGCCCAATAACAAACGGGACACACACGCACGTATTTTAAAGCGCCGTTTTCACTTTTCTTGACCTAATCCACTTCTTGACGCACCGCCTTGCGCCTGGTTGGCATTAGGTCACCAAGGCGTATTTGGTAAAATTACCAAAATACCCCTTCTCGATCCTTCTCCATGGACTTAGTCCAATCTCGTCAAGCAATCGCCGCTCCGCACACGTAGGTTGATCAACGGCTCTCATCATGTCGGCAAGTCTCCCGTCCGAATCCCATCGAAACCTCCAAGGCACTTGCACCGACCCCGCCGCCGCTTGATCCAACCAACAGATCGAATCGCCGGCTCGATCCACTCGTCCCATTCAGGTTATGCTTGAGTCACTCGACCACCCGGCATCCATGATCGATTCGGACCTCGCTCTCCAAGCTTAGTCCCGATCCTCCTCGCCGTTGACCGTCGTTGACACGCAAGCCACCGCACAAAGAATAGACCAAGAAATCGCCTCCGGAACAAGTTCTTCACAACTTGACCCACGTTAGCTCAAAACATGCAATATGCAACATATATGCATTAACAAACAAGGAAATGACATAACCCAAAAATAATTCTCAAATTGAAATAACATTTAGCTCAAATCATTCCAAAAGCGGTATTACCGCTAAGTACCCATCCAGATATCAAGATCATGGTCATACCTCTCAATCAACTACTGGTCGATCAAGCATCCCGGAGAAATCCAAAACTCTCCAAAACCACTCCTCTGGAATTTGCATACCGCAAAACAACGGTCATACCGAAGTGCGGTATACCGACAGTAAGATGCGGTCATACCGCTCCACAAGGAAATCCAAGACCATTTTGCATTAGCTCGTTTTTCCATACCGCTTAACAACAAACGGTCGTTTCAAGAAGCGGTATTACGCATGTTAACACGCCGGTACTACCGATTATCCTGACAGTTTGTTGAAACTTTCTAACAAACATGAAATCCAACAAACCTTCAACTAAATTGCCAATTGTATCATCACCTAGGATTATGAGCATATCCTCAAGGTGTTCACAAGATGAGGAGGGAGGAAGCGCACGAGTCAGGGTCGAATAGCGATGCGTACCAGTGCATGTCTCGTAGGATTGGGGGGGGGGGGGCGAATGGTGTGTTGGATCTCCATCCGACACTATAGAATTTGACTGATTTTTGACCAAAAATTAGTCGAGTGTGATATAGTCACTCCCAAAAAAATTAGAAATTGAGGAAGTGAGTTAACTCACTTGGCTAGCTGAGGGGTGTCCCAGCAAGCCCACCCAGGATCGAGCCTTGGCTTGGTGCTGGGTGTCTCACCTGGGTTGTGTGTGTGCGCGTGTGTGGGGTGTGTGGGTGTGGGTGCGTGTGTGTGTGTGTGTGCGTGTGTGGGGGTTTATTTGAGAACTGAGCTGGGGTTCAGTTGGCAAAAATGAGGGGAGCTATTATAGGCTTTTAGCCCGCCATGGTTCGGTGCTGGCTTCCGTGGTCGCCTCGCGAGATAAAGTGTTTCTTCTTCTATAATGTGAACCGGATAGGGAAAATCCCAGACATAAAAAAAAATAGAAATCTCCAAAGTACACAAAAATTGCATCCAAACAAATACTCCAGTGCAGAGCAAGTTTTATCTGATTGGTTTGCACTCCTGTGAGTGTGACTATAGGGATCGGAATATTTCGTCCTTGTCATCAGCAGATGAAGCCAAAAAAATTTTGCAAACTTCGTAACTGCAGAGGGAAAATTTCAGCATGAAATGACCCATCCGGAGTGTAAAGTTCCCCTAATAAAGCTGTGGAACAACGGTAGCTCTGTGTGATTGGTACTGCGAATACTCTATGGTGGCTTGCTGTCCCCGCGCTGTCACCTTAAAAGGGAGAGAAAGGTAAAAGTAAAACATGGGCGAAAATGTTTGAATTTACATATCCACATAGGCGTGAACACTGCAACGAAGCTCAAATTTTGGAATATTTTCCATTTTCTTCCGGTGGCACACAGATTTTATTGCAGTTAAAATGCAACAATGCATATGACGGTGGTTACGAACCTCACTACTAATAGCCAGATGCAAATTCAGAAGAGGACATGCTTGATGCTTGTTGACGATGGCAAAAAGTTTTTGTTAAAAATAAAGTGTGCGGTACTCTTCGGAGCTCTGACATGTAGATCTGCGTGTAAACAGGTCCCATGTGTCCGACACTTGTACAGAACATCGAACGATAGATTAATCAAAGTACACCTTTGGAATTTTTTTCATTTGTGTGTATCTGCACATGCATTGGTACAGGACAAGGTTTGTAAAGGTAAGGCCAGTTTGATAATTCATCAGCGAATCGGTAGGCAATTGCATTGCGGGTGCCGGGGAAGTGTTGTTCATAAACAAAGAAATGGGAGCGTCTCCTCCACTTAATGGAGTGATAATAAATTACTACTGATGATGTATTAACCGATGTGGATCCATTCTCAGAAAAGGGGGGAAATGTAACGTGTGTGAATCCTCCTACCTTGCATCTTCGATAGGGATACAAGTGGGGCAGGCTTGTCCGCTAAGCCGCCAGTCCGCCCTGCAAAAGCAACCCGCAAAAGCAGCTCGCAGAAACCCACTTATGTTAGCAGTTCCTAGCAGGCTGGCCCGCTTACCCCGCCACAGCCGCTGATCGAGATCGCGAGGCCTCCGCTTGTGCCTTTCGTCGTCTCCGGTTGACGGATGGGGTCGTTGGCTTACATCCCAGATGAGCACGGCGTCCTGGTTGATCCCCTTGCGCCCCTACTGCGCGAACACGAAGGCAATGCGGCTGCGGCCGTCATTGGAGAAGATCCGGCCTGGGACCATCCCCAGCTAGTCCTCCCGCGGCACCTTCCACCTCATCCACCGCCTCTTCCCATCCTCCCCTCCACCCCCACCCCCATCGGCCGCCGTCACTGTCGTTGGAGAAGATCCGCCTGGGCCATCCGATTGGTCCTCATGGCGCCTTCCACCTCATCCGCCGCCTCTTCCCATCCTCCCCTCCACCCCACCCCCATCGGCCGCCGTCACCGTCGTTGGAGAAGATCCGGCCTAGGACCATCCCCAGCTGGTCCTCCCGCGGCACCTTCCACCTCATCCGCCGCCTCTTCCCATCCTCCCCACCACCGTCGGTGGCGCGCATGTGCGGCGCGCCATGGTTGGCGTCGTTGTACATCGCCACCATCGAGATCCCGAGCCGTCGCACCATCCGCAACACCTGACACACGATCTCCCCGCGGTTCGCCACCAACACCTTCTCCATTGGTGTCCTCGTCGCTTGGGGGCGGCGGCTCTACCCCCGGAGGAGGCGAGCAGAGGAGCCGCGCTAGGAGGAGGCTGGGGCTCGAGCTAGGAGGAGTCGCGCTAGGAGGCGGCTAGGGCTCGAGCTAGGAGGAGCCGCGCTAGGAGGAGGCGAGCAGAGGAGCCGTGGGAGCAGGAGGCCATCAGCGGCGCGGTGCCGCAGAGTGGTGGGTGGGTTGGATACTTGGAGTAGTGAGCACTAGCAGGGCGGATGGATTGTGGGCTGCCGCCAAAACCCGCCAAACTCACGTGGGCTTGTATTGTGGGCTAGCAGCATCTACAAATGCCTTAGCGACCAGCGTGAGTTGGTGCGGACTGTCCGTAGCCCACCCCACGTGCACCCCTAATCTTCGGTGATGCATGACCATGTAACTTCTGTGGGGCTACACTTCAAGTACATCATATAAGTAAACTTAAGATAAAATTAGTCGAGTGATCATATTATATTTGGAATGATGGAATTTCATAATGACTTCACTCGAAGTAGTGTAATTCTCATGGGATTTGCACTAAATTCATGTGTTCCTGAAAGCGAGGATGCAAATCACAGTGCCTCGGTTGATCTATTCCATTGATATTTATAGCTTACAAACCAGAGCTCATGACTTACACAACAAGTAATCAATACAAATATGGAATCAACCTATAGCACTGCTCCTCGTCTGACACGACAAGTCTTTGGTGTGGACTCCTTCTCTAACACTCCCTCATAGTCTGGACTGTAGGTGCAGCATGGAGCAAGAACGTCAGGCTGGACTGAAATTCCTCAAACAATTGAGATGGAAGTCCTTTGGTGAAGACGTTGGCGTATTGGGATGCGGATGGTACGTGGAGCACTCAGATGTCGCCAAGAGCAACCCTCTCGCGAACAAAGTGAATGTCAATCTCAATATGTTTGGTTCATCGATGTTGCACAGGATTGGCTGAAAAGGTAAACCATGCTGATGTTGTCGCAATATACAATTGTAGCTCATTTTATCGGCATAGCAAGCTCTTGTAACAGTTGTTAATCCAACATGACTTAGCCACAACATTAGCCACTACATGATACTCTGCCTCTGCACTGGAACGAGAAATTGTAGTTTGGCGCCGAGAGGACCAGGAGATAAGATTGTCACCAAGAAAGACACAACATCCCAATGTAGAACGACGAGAATCCGGACAACCCGCCTAGTCGGCATCAGAATAAGCAGCAAATTTGTGCGAAGAGGAGGAGTACAATTGGAGACCAAGATCTAACGTACCTTTGAGATAACGAAGCACACGCTTAATGAGATTCTGATGTGGTTCTCGAGAATCATGCATAAATAGACAAATTTGTTGCATGACATAAGAAATATCTCGTCTAGTGATGGTGAGGTATAGAAGTGCGTCGGCCAAGCTTCGATATAAAGTGGGATCAGAAACAAGAGGACCGACATCGACAGATAGTTTGGACCGGGTATCAATGGGAGTGGAGACAGGATTGCAAGAATTCATGCTAACACAAAGTAGAAGATCCTTTGTATAATGTCGTTGTGAGAGATGAAGGCCAGCTGCTGTCCGAGTAACGGAAAAACCAAGAAAGTGGTGTAAGGGACCGATGTAAGCCCAAGCTCCATTAAATTGGGTTTGGTGATTAATGACAAATCTAAATGTGAGACTAACTCGTTTGTTGAGTATGATATTGTTTAGTCTTATTTGGATGAAAATGTGAAAATCGTGAAGGTATGCACTCGACATCATATTCTTATATCTTGTTGCACTCCTCGGATCCAAAATATATGTTGAACTCCACTAAAAGTTTAACTTAAATATGTGCATATGTTTTTATTACACATTCGTGTATGCATACATTTAGGGGGAGTTCACTCTATATTTTGAGGTTTCGTTAGTATTGATCATTGTTCTTTATCCACTTATATTGGGGATCTCTACTTTGAAACATATCCTTTGAGTATATAAAACTTGTGTAGTTCATATATACTCATATTGCTTTATATTCAATTATTTGCAATTGTGGTGGTTGTCATCAATTACCAAAAAGAAAAAGATTGAATAATCTAGACCCACCATTATGAGTTAATTGTATGCTTTGGTAATTAATAAAAATCACATTGTGTGACTAATATTTTTCATGAGTTGGGTAAATAGGTTATGTTCCATGATGATGGTGACTTTGGATGGCATCATGGGTTGATCGTCATCAAGTCAAGGTTCAAGAAGAGGATGCATCATGTGCTGATGCATATCAAGATCTCGAAGAGGAGATAATCATCGAGTCAAGAGAAGACCCATCATGTGTTGATGGAGGGAACGTGAAGGATGCATCATGGGTTGATGCATATCAAGACAATGGCCCATACTTGAAGTAAAGATGTGTGTCATCAAGCTTCAAGAGGATGCTCAAGGAAAATGTATAACTAGCTAGGGCTAAGAATGTGTTCCTAGTCTTTTACCGATCTTGGTGTTTGGTTCTAAGACCGGATTGCTAGTATAGGATTGCTGTATTAGGGTCTTATCTAGTAGTTTGAGTCTCATCTTATTTTGATAGCTCAATCCCGCTTGCTCTAGCTCTCCGTGGCATGATGTTATTATTTGCGAATGCGTTTTGCAAATAAATGAGGCTCATGCATCTAATCCTTGTAGCATGTGACTATACTTTGCAAATGTGTTTTGCAAATGGTTGAAGTCTATCTACCTACTCCTTGTGGCATAATCTAAGTTTGCAAATGTGTTTTGCAAATTATTGGAACTCATGCATTTTTCCTTGGCATGGTTTAAGATTGCTTGTTGCTATTTTCTTGGACTTAGACCATGGTAGTGACTCTTTGGATTTCTTGTGCTTTCTGTTTTGACCTAATTTGGTTGAGATCATTAAAATATGTGGGTTGTGTAGCCCTGTGAATAAGCTTTTCATAGAGTCCAAAATCACTCAATTATGACATCGGAGTCAAAAGTTATGACCTTTTTTCCGAGTATCGTCTGTGCTGAAATTTGTCTGCGGTAGTACCGCCCTTATACCTGCGGTATGACCACCCAAAGGTACTACCGGCCCCTCAGAGTGTGGTAGTACCGTATCGAAACCTACATGGCGGTAGCTAATTTCCATAGAAGTGTTTTTGGGAGCTTTTCCTTCCCTTGGAAATCGGTAGTACCGCATGAGAGGAGCGGTACTACCGCTGTGTGGTAGTATCGACCCATATGAGTGTGGTAGTACCGCACCAGACTTTAACGGCTAGTTTTTATGTATTTAATGAATCCCAAAATAGCTGTTGAACAGTAGGTGTAGTAGTACCTGCCACCATATGGCAGTAGTACCGCAAATGCTGATTTTCGTCTCCAACGGCTACTTTTTTTGGTGTGGACTATAGATACCCCCTTGGCCGGATGTGAGACCATCTCTTGGCATCTCATTTCATTCTCTTAAGCTAGTGTGAGCTTCTCCTCTCAATTGTGCATGTGTTGCACCTTGTGAGCAAAGGGAAAGGTTCTAGTTGCATGTGTTGCAACTAGAATTGGATTGGGCATTTAATTGTGCATGTGTTGCTCTTGGTGAAAGTCAAGCAAGAGACTTGGCTTATTACTCTTGGTGTTTGCCGACACCTAGACGGCGTGGAGTCGTCGTGGTCCGATAATCTTCTCAAGAAGCTTATGAGAAGGCCCGGCGTGTTGTGAGTGGTTTGGTACTCGTCATCTCCGGAGTAGAGGAAAAGCAACCTAGAGTGGACCGAGGTGTTGGTTCAAGTTGAGCCAGTCCAATTCGTTTAGACTTACCTCAACATGGATTAGGGGAGACCAGCAAGTCTCTGAATACCACGGTAAAACATCCTTGTGTCATTGTGGTTTGCTTTCTTGAGCTTTACTCTATTGCAATTTATATTTATAGAATTAAGGAAGAAGTCCATTCTACCCCCTCAAGTATCGACATGCGGACACCTAACCCCCTGAACAAAAAAATCGGCCCTTTGACACTCTGAAGTTGCAAAACCGGACAACCTACCCCCGAGGTCAATTTGCATGCGGTGGTTTTGTTGATGTGGCGTTCGGGTGGCCGGTTGCCGCCAGAGGGGAGCCGATGGCGCCGGTCACCACGACTAGGACAAAGAGAGGGGGAGAGAGGGGAGCAGAGAGAGGGGAGCACAGGGAGGCTCGGGTGGTCCTTGCGCCGGCGAGGGGAGGCATCAACGGCGGCCGACGGTGACGAAAACGAAACGTGGCGCCGAGGTGGTCCCATGGGCGGTGAAGACGCTACTGGGGTGGTGGGGAAACGATGGGGGGCGGTATCGTGGCGGCGGCCATGAAGGAGGAGAGGGGCGCTGGTACCGGAGTGGGAGAGGAAAGGGGTTAGTGCGCGCATAGCGGTCGGCCGGGTGTGGGGAACCCAACCCGGTGGCCGGTGAAGACCGAGGGGGTCAGTGGAGAGCCGGCGGCGTGAGCTTGCGACATACAAGCGCGGCGGGAGCATCGCGGGGGCGGCGCCATGGCGAGGGAGAGCTCCGGTGGGTGGTGGGAGGAGGTCCGGGGCAGCGAGGGGGTGCTCCCACGGAGGGGAATCAAATGGGGGCTCACCACGGAAGGAGGGGCGGTCGGGGCGGTGGATTTGGCCGGTGGGGAAGAAGATGAGGTCGGTGCGATGCTCTGGTGGACGAGGCTTCCAATCGGTTGGAGATTCTTGCTCGTGGAGTCGCGTGGCGCAGCCGACGCGTGATCGGCCGGGTGTGGAGCTTCGTCGAGCGGCGGGAGACGAGGTGGGCGTGGCGGCTTGTGCGGCCGAGCGGGCGGTCAGACGAGTCTTCCTTGTCTCGACGGCCAGATCCCGCCCCACTCGCGCGACCTTCTCCAGGAGTTCTTCTCCGAACTCGGGCTGTGTGGCCGTCCGTGTCTCATGGCGTGGTCGCGGGGCGGGAGCGCCTGCCTCGGCATCGTTATCCTGCTGGGGTCTTGGCGCTTCTGCGTTCTTTGCTCCTCGCCTTCTTCTTCCGGGCGATGCACGGGAAGAGCAAGGCGGTCACCGCCACCACCGCCGCAGAGGAAGCGAGTCGAGTGGTGTTGTTGGGGAGAGATGGCGGTGGTGGGCGGAGCGGTTGCAGCGGCGCCTGGCAAACGCTTGCGCCGGTCTCGCTCTTCCAAAAGCCAATCGTGAAGGTCAAGCTCGCCGACCTGCGGGTGTAATCCCTCTCCCCCCTCTCTTTGTCCTAGTCAGCGGCTGACCCTATGCCACATCAGCTCCCCTCTGGTGAAAACGGGCCACCCGGACGCCACATCAGCAAAACCACCGCACGAAACAGCCTCAGGGGGTAGGTTGTCCGGTTTTGCAACTTCGGGGTGTCAAAGGGCCGATTTTTTTGTTTAGGGGGTTAGGTGTCCGCATGTCGATACTTGAGGGGGTAGAATGGACTTCTTCCTATAATTAAATTGCTTACATGTATTTGTATGTTTGCTATCATTATCAATAGTCTTTGATTGTTGGTGCACTTAGCCAGGACTAGTTGATTTAGGTTTTAATTGAGCTAAATCGATTTGATTTATAATTTCGCATAAAACTCGGTTTTAGCCTTAGAGATTTTTAGAAACAACTATTCAACCCCCCCCCCAAGTCGGCCTCCTTGATACAACCTAGATCTTTCATTGCAAATTCGACACTTAGAGAGCAGATGAGCTGTTGGAGAACTCAGGATGACGAGGTAGTCAAAATAATGTCATCCACATACAAAAGAAGATTAGCAGTGTTGAAACCATGCTGATAAACAAAAGGAGAGTAGTCAGACCAAGAACAATGAAAACCAATGGAGCAGACAAATGTGGCAAACCGTTGAAACCACGCACGAGGAGCCTGTTTAAGGCCATAGAGAGATTTGGACAAATGACAAACATGGAAAGGATGAAGGGGATCAATGAAACCCAAAGGTTGTTGACTGTACACAGTCTCATCCAAATGACCATGTAGAAAGGCGTTCTTGAAAGAACAGTAAATTCAAATATTTCCATGGATATAGAGCCATATATACAGGAAAGAACGGTAAAGTTGTCACGCGCCCAAGTGTTGTTGCTAGACGAAGCTCCTGTGCCATCGACGTGTCTCATAAGACAATACTTGACAAGGGTAACGAGAAATAAGTCATGTCACTTGGCATAGTTCGAGTCTTGGAGATCGAGGACAATTGGGACATGAGTCTTGATGCTCACCACTTGTACTGCCTATGCAGACATTGAGGAGGGAAAAATGGTCGAGGCAGACGAGGCGCTCAAAGCTTCAAGGGTAGCAGCATCGGTGGCGGTGATAGATGTCGCGGTGACTTCAGCTTTGGCATTGGCGGCGGTGATGGTAGCTTCCACGGAGGCAAGAACAGTGGTGGTGTCATCAGGATGAGCGGCAACAGCGGCTGCTGCAACAGCAGCTATGGCGGAGGCCGTGGTGCTGCTAGAGAGATTGCTCATGGTGGAGGCTGTAGGAGACGACGGAGACACGGCAAGTCTTCGACATGGACTCCTCTAATAGTTCCAAGTGTATCTGAATTTTCTAGAGAATTTGACTCATTTGACCTATTTTTGGAACGGAATAGCAAAGGTAGACCCATCACGTTAGAAATGACAAAAATGACATTGTGGTTGGCTAAACAGGTGACACGTGTCCCCTACCGCACACTCAGAGCGCTACACGTTCCTATCGCGAATCCAGACCGCAGGATCAAGCCCGCCGCAGATCCGGATAGCCGAATGCTCCTCCCGCGGGCCAGAACCGCAGGATTAAGTAACATAATTAGGTAAGGATTAGAAAATTTTAGTTGCTTCGACGATGTAGGAAAATGTAGATTAAATAATGCAGATTATTTAGGTGATTGTCTACAAATAAAATGTTTAGCACATATTGTGTAGAAATAATGTTGTAACACGTATGTAAAAAAAATCTGGTAAATGTTGGGAATGTGGTTAGCAAGATTATTGGCTATGTAGAAAAAAATATGTAAACATGGTCGTTGATGGTTATGACATTTTTTGACGCACGTAATTAGGAAAATAGTCATCATTAATTTGCTATTATGACAATTAGCTAATGATTAGGTAACATAATTAGGTAAGGATTAACATAGTTTAGTTGCTTTGGTGATGTAGGAAAATGTAGATTAAATAGTGCAAATTATTTAGGTGATTGTCTACAAATAAAATATTTAGCACATATTGTTTACAAATAATGTTGTATTTCATATGTAAAAAATATGATAAATGTTGGTAATGTGGTTAGCAAGATTATTGGCTATGTAGAAAAAAAAATATGTTTACTTGTGGATAGCAAGTTTCTTAAGTACGTATAGAAAATATGTTTTTTGTTGGAAACATGGGCATCAAGTTAATTTTGTAGGCAGTAAAAATCGGTAAATTGCTGGAAACATGGATATGAAGTATATAGAGTTGTTTTGGTCGTAGGTAATGTCCAACATGCAAGAATTGATTGTGTTTCACGGTGACAGTGTCATACGAGGCGAACTAGGTGGGTTAGACCTGTCAAGATGCTAGTGTAAGGTGGTACAGACGAAGGGCCTGAATGAGACGGGTATTGATGAGCCGAGGAGTTGCATCTGGAGAGAGTTTGATAGGGAGATAACAAGGAAGAAGATTCTCATCGAGGCGGTAACCTGCACCAATAGGCGAGGGTCGACGCAGGGCGTATGGGAGTTACACAAGGTGAAGGGTAGCGTTGCATGGGGCCAGTACATGGAGATTTCTAGGAATCTTGAGGCGGCGATATACGGGAGACCGATGATATATGTGCAGTTCATAGAAAGGGTGTCGTCAAACATTGATGAGGCTGGTCCCAGTGGGAGCGGGGAAGTGCAGACGGTGGATGATGATGGGAGCACGGAATGTGTTGATTTGGAGGAAGACTCTGATAGAAGACTTGCGGAGAATTTTATAGAAAATGAGGAGGCGGGAGAATGGTGGTCGGCCCGCATTAACTGCCATGAGTTTCTACCAAACTAGCCAGATGAGTTGGAGTCTGATGAGGACGTCGACCCAGGCTCGAATGGTAGTGAAGAGGACACACTTGAGGGTGTGGGGGTGCTACTCGTGTGGGCGGAATTCTGTCAACGGAGGTGGCGTACGTGTCATCTAGGATGGATGAACTTGCAGTGAGGTCACTTGTATTGCCACAAGACCACGAGTCCCAATGGGGGTTTGATGATGACACCTTGTTAGTTGGGCAGCATTTCCCGAATAAAGTGGCCGTGCAGCAAGCTATAATAAGGTATGCTGTTTCCATCAGCCGTGTGTATCGGGTGCACAGGTCAAACCCAACTTAGTACACAGTGAAGTGCCAAGTGGAAGGATGCACTGGCACTGGCAAGGTCCCTATGCAGAAGGCGAAGGGCTATGGTATAAACTTCACAATCATAGTGCTGATCGACTACACTTGTGAGTTGAGTGAGCCGCAGCAGCAACACAGGAATGTCACTTCCGCATATGTGGCTAGCCTCATCAGCCACCTAGTTTCGGAGGATGTGTCTGTCTCCCCCAAGATGCTGATGTCAGATGTTGTCAATCTGGTTGGTTATCTAGTTAGCTGCAACAAGGATTGACAAGTTAAGTAGAAGGTGATCGAGTTCATGTACGAGACGTACAAGGAGGCATACAACCTTGTGCCAATGATGCTTCATCATATTATGGAAGCAAACCCGGGCACATACATAAACAAACTAGACATAATAGATCCTCATGGAGGCCCCAATTGCTACATATTGTACTATGTGTTTTGGGCATTCGGTCAGGCCATAGAGGGCTTCAAGTTTTGTCGTCCGATGCTCACAATGGATGCCACTTTTCTAACCAGGAGGTATAAGGGCACCATACTCACTGCGGTGGCGGCAAATACAAATGACCAGCTTCTTCCTGTTGCCTTTGCCATCGTTGAGAACGAGAACACAGATAGTTGGTTGTGGTTCCTTACCAATGTCAAGTGGGACGTTGTGGGAGACCGGCCTAATATGTGCCTTATCACAGACCGTAATGCAAGTGATGCATGAGGAATCTTGCAACAAATTTCTTTAGCCAGTTCCACAGTAAGGATCTAATGGAGACCTTCAAGAAGTTGTGCATGCAAAATCAGAGGTGAAAGTTTGAGGCTATCTGGAAAGAGCTTGATGAGTTAACTGTGAAGCATACTAGGGAGTCTCATCCGGAGACACATGAGGGAGAATAGGGCGCAAGAGGGGCTTCTAGGAAGACTAGCAATTTCTCCAAGTGGATAAATTTGCATGCTCCTGAGTTTGAGAAATGGTCATAATTGTATGATACAAACGGTGCGAGATATGGCATAATGACAACCAACATGTCCGAGGTGTACAACAACATGCTGAAAGGTGTGTAGTGCCTCCCAATCACCACGATCATTGACGAGACCTGGACTAGGCCGTGGACAGGGACCACAAGGCGGCTTAGACGAGTGATCAAGATTGTATCCGGTATGTAGCTCTCCATATGCACATTGAACTTCTTTGTGTCACGCATGTACTCAGTTTGTATCGTTTTGTCTCTAGGTTGTATGATGTTTCAAGCATTATGTCTGAACTTTCTATCTTTTGCGTGTTCTTTCCATCCGATTCGAACATGATAGGTACTACAGATGGCATTTTCCATCACGCACAGTAAAAACGATGTGCCTCCTGCATACCATGTCACCTCACCTTTTCATATTGATTTGACCATACCATGCCACCTTCTCATACTGAAATGACCACACCATGCAACCCAACCTTCTCAGACTGAAAAGACCACACCATGCCAAGCTACATTCTCATACTGAAATGACCACATCAACTCATGCTACCTTTTCAGACCGAGGTGACCACACCATGTCATCCTACCTTTTTCACACTAAAATGACCACACCATGACATCCCATATTTTCAGACAAAAATGATCACACCATGCCCTGCCACCTTTTTAGACTAAAACGACAAATCGTACCAGCTTTTCTCAATGAACAGACATCACTCACTACACTAGCCATCCCACATTTTTAGACTGAAATGATCACACCATGTTATGCCACCTTTTTAGACTAAAACGACAATCAACGCCAACTTTTCTTAGTGAATAGACATCACTTACCATCTTTTAACAGCGAATTGAAATCTCGCTAAGCTTTATTGTGCCTGAAGATTCCCTCGCAGATGTGAGTGCACCACTATTCACCATAATTTACCCCCTCAATACTACACCCTAGCCGCTTATAAAAACCAGGGTACAATCCACCAACACAACCAACACTCCACTCGAGCTAATTTTGAAAACAAGGAGAAATGAGGGAGAAGAGAGGTGGAGAAGATCACTCCGTCGGGTTTGGGGATGTCAAACTATGGGGAGATGATGTAGAAGTGGAAGTGGGTTGCCGGGAAGGTGGCAACCTATCTTGATCGTTCTTACAAGGATGCACATGTACCACCGGAGTTTTCACACCCGCAGTGCGACTGCGATAACCCAGCAAATATCATTCGGTCCACACACTTGGAGACCACCACCTGGGCGTACTACACGTGTGGGGATATCTGCGTAAGAGCATCTCACACATCAACTTTCACATTGCATATTACATTTCACATATTGCTAACTTTATTTGTGCATAATGGTAGCCATTGGAGAGTTGCTACTTCCAATGGATCAATAGTCCGGAGAAGTACGATAAGGCATTCATTTAGCAGAAGTACATACTGAACTACACAGTGGCGCTCGAGAACTTTACTTGTTGGAAACCTTACTCAACCGAGAGGGGAAAGACAAGGCAAAGGCAGCGATAGTCCGTGCGGAACCGAAGTGGTGGTGGAAGACCAAAAGTGCCCTCACAGCCGAACATGAGGAGGCCCAGACGAAGGCTCGAACAAAGCACGGGGAAGACAAGGGAAAGGCAATGATGACCCCCGATGCTCCTGCTAAGCGGGTGGTTAAGCCGAGTACTAGGCTGCCCTTGTGAAGGCCCGCGCCCACAGGGCTGCGGGAGACAAAGGAAAGGCACTGATGGGCCCTGATGCATAGGATGTATGACCGCAAGACTAAATTCTTTCCGACCCCCCAGTGTTTTCGATTATGAAAGACGCACATGTATCTTACGTGTAGTTCGGGTTCATGGTTCGTGCATGTTTTCATTTGTACTGTAGGAGTAATGATGCAAACATATGCATGTAATGAAACCCTGCATGCCATGTAATTATTCGCACCTAGATTCCGAAGTCTAATTTTTGGGGTTGAAATCTCATCTTTATAATTTAATTGCATGATTATTCTCTATTTAATATTTGCTCTCTTTATTAAAAAAAATCGGTTGTGGGAACTCTACACTTCAAAAGTAAAAAAAAAACGAACATTACTAATAATTCTTTGTGCAAGTACGACTTAATTAATAGCTAAAAAAGTTCAAGCAAAGCATTGCGCCATAGTAGTCCAGTTCAGGCAAAGCATTGCGGCCATAGTAGTCCAGCGGAGCAAACAAGAAGCACTGGGCCGGGTGCACGACATGGAACCTGGAATGGACCGGGTGCGCGGTAGGCTGCACCAGCGCTTCAGGTGTGCAATAACACACGTGCAGCGGATCGAGAGCGTGGTAGGATGCTGTCGGGCATCAAAAGCGTGGTAGATGACATGTGTCGTCTGCTTAGCCTACCACGGTGCTATGTTTGTTATTTCAGACACGAGAGAGCTACATTTGCAATTTCGTTTTAAAAGAGACCAAATAAGCAAAAACTCAATTTTCTACTCCTAGGCAGCATTACTAAACACTTTCAGTTAGAGCTTATTCTTTTCGTAAACCTAAATTTTCCACGATCGTTTTGACTAAAGCCCCTGAGAGTATGTACAATAGTATGCCATCGGCTGTCTGTAAGTCTTGCCACGTAGGACACGAGATGATATGGATGAGAGAGGGGGAGCATAGAGAATTGAGCCGTCTCTCATGCAGTAGTCGACTGTAACACAAAAAATAAGAAACATTATACATGGAAGAGCTGTATATAGAAACATATTAAAAAGACAACACATTATAGAAACTGTCTTTAATGCTATCTATAAATAACATCGAGGAATGATATAGAAAGCCCTTGTCTATAGCACTCTTCACCGCCTCGAGCCTAGTCTTTGGCCAAATGGGCGGCTCAAGACGCAAGACGGGAAGGAGACGGCCCGGCCCATCTAGGCACGGCCCATCCTGGCCCGGCTATTAGATAGGTCGTGTCATGCTGGCCCACATGCCAGGGAGGCGGCCCATGCACGGTCCGTCGGCCATTCGTGTAGTCTTAGGCCAAGACGAACTGTTTATTGTTGGGCCAAGGCCACCAGATTAGACTGAGGCCTGCCGCCCGCCGCCTTGCCCCCATTGCTGGCCTACCCCGCCTGCCTAGCTCCTCTTTCCCCAGCCACACCGCCTTCATCTCCCTCCCACTCCCACTCTCCCTATCGCTCTGCGTGTGGCAACAAGACATGCTTGATGATGGCCATTGGCGACTGGCGCACACCCCACACAGCTCCTCTCTCTGGGTTCTCCGCCTCCATGCCGACGGCGCCTCCGCTCGCCTCCACGCCGTGGCGCTTCACTGACTCTGCCGCCTCCTCGCCAGCCGGCCCGTCGCTCCGCCGCCCCCTCTTCCTCTCGGCTCTCTCTCTCCCTCCGCGCCCTTCGCTGCCGCCCTCCTCCCTCTTCGTCTTCGGTTCTTGATTGATTGTAATGATTGCATATTTTGTGCTATAAATGAATGGTGTGAATGTGATACTGTGAACTGTGAATGAATGGTGTGAACTGTGAATCTGTGATTGATTATGATGATTGCGTATTTTTTTTATCTTAGATATAATTTCTGATGAAATGATTATGTGCTTGCTTCTCTGACTTCTGAAGTTCTGAGCTGATATTCATCGGTTCATGCATAGCGGGCCAGATGGACCGTACCGGACTAGTTAGCACGTGGCATGGCCCGACACTATTCGTGTCGTCGGACTAGCCCACCGTACCAGGGTAGCAGTCCAAACACGATACAGACAGTCATACCAGACCGATACGGCCTATAAACAATATGAACTGTGTCGTAGTCATATCTACAATATCACGACCGGCGTCATGTCTATCGGGCCAGCTCTACCTGAGCCCTTGCCCCCGTCACGGTCTCCAAATTAAGAGTCGAACCAACCACAACACAGTGTGTGACCACAGGAACGCTGGTCTTCTCCGCTCCTCTGGAACCTGCACACTGCACACCTCAAGGCTTTCTCACCCCAGCCATCACACACTCCCTAGTCCCTACCACGCCTCCAAGGCCTCAAAAGAAAAGCTCATTTTATTCCTCCTCTCGACCTTTCCCACCTCTTTCTTTAATCCTCCATGGTCTCCAACAAACTAAATTGGATCTGCGGCGCGCAGCTGAGCTCCCGGTCAATCCCTCGCATTTCTTTAATCTCACCCCCTGCACTTTAATCAATAATTAAGAACACCAAATTATAAAGTGTTGAGTTAAACCTCCAAGAGAGAAGCTAGAGAGCCTCCGAAACCAAGAACCGAGGCAGCACACTCAAATACACACAGCTCGAAGACCTCCTCGGATTCTCTGTGTCCTGTGTGAGAAAGAAAGCTTCTCATTTCCCACACCACCTCAGGACGCAGGATTCAGGAGTGCTCCAATTCTTGCTTACTCCAAAGGACAAGAAGTCTTTCTTGGTGCCATCTTTGCCTGTGGTGACTTCTTTTGTGCATGTGTGCTTGGAAAGGGAGGAGGAGGAAAGGGCTCTTCCCGGGGGACACGATCAGGTGGCTTATATCTTTTCTTCTCTTGTTGGTTTGTTCCCTTTTCCTTGGACTGTTGTTGCGATTGTGATGCCATTTGTTGCGTTTTTTTTGGAGCCTTGTGATCTTTCTGCTCGTGACTTTTTACCAACTGAGATTTCTTGCAAAGGGATGACATTTTAACTAAGGAAAGGGAGATTAAGTGTTCTTGAAGCCTTCTTTTTTCGTTGTTGTCCTGAAAACTTCTAGGTGTTTCTTTGTCTGCTCTTGTTCTGATGTTTCGCCGCTTCGCGACTCTTGGGGCTCCATAGTTCCGTGTTCTTTTCCCCATGGTGGTTTTGCTTGTGTGTTTTGCAGATTTGGCTTCTTGGTGAATGCAACTTGATGAATTCATCATGATTATGTAGCGATAAAAATTGGGCAATTTTTTTCCTGATGTTCTGAGAGGTGCCTGCTCATTCTTGTGAACTTTGTGGAGAACTATGCACTTTCCTTCTATGATAGGAGAACAGTTCACCTACGATAGGCTTGCAATTTTGTACATTGGCTCAAAGATTACATTTTTCTTTAGTAGCAGCAAATCTGTTTTTCATCTTCACTTTTATGTCTTACACTTTCGGCTGCAAAAGATCCCCCACTATCATTCGGCGTCAGTTTAAACCGTATTTATTTCGCTCATTTGGAAGAGGAAACCGATTCTTTGATCCCAATCAATGCGCACACTGCACAGTTTGTTGTTTTCTCGAGCTAGTTACATTGCACAAGTACTTCGAATTGTCTGGATAATCTGAACCACACTAATGCTCCACATTTGTTTCTTTATGTTGAAGATTTGGGGGAAATCGGAAAGATTGATCCTTTAATATCATAAATTTTGGGTGTACTCTACAAATGTGAATTCATTGCTTTCACTTCACATCATTAATGTCTTTCTCAGCTCAAATATCTCCCCAAGATACATTTTAAACTTCAGGAGTTTTATTTGGTAAATGTAGTGGCGTCTGTTCCTGTTGTATGATGGAAATAATTTCTGTGGTGTCGATAATTCAGCTTTTACCAAGAGCTTCCGAGATGCGTCCCTGGATTATAACTAATCAGATGCTAGGGCACAGCAATATGTCGCCCAAGAGATTAAAAGGCGTGGTGATGCTGTTAACGCTCATGGTTATCAATGTTTCAGGTACTCTAGTTCATATTTTCTAGTACATGTATATGATTTTAAGCTACCTCGGTGCTGTCCATATGTGATTATTAGTACTTCATCGTAGTAATGCATCTTCCATTTTGATTTCCCAAATTGTGCCAGAGACTAGTCTAAGGAGGACACTGAAGATTAGTTATTTTGAACTGAAAAAATATGAGCTAAATATATATAACCATACACCTGTTTCTTGTATCTAAATTTTCTTTACATAACAATTGTTTCTGCACTCTGTTGTAGGAGCATTTGTTGGCATCAATGTTGGCACCAACATGTCAAACCTGCCATCAGCATCAGACATAGTCTCTATCCTTAAAGCAAAGAAGATTCAACATGTCCGCTTGCTTGATTCAGACCATCAAATGCTAACCGCCCTTGCAAATACTGGTATAGAAGTGATGGTTGGGGTTCCGAATGATCAGCTACTTCGTGTGGGGCAGTCACGTTCTACAGCTGCTGATTGGATTAACAAGAATGTTGCTGCCTACATTCCGGCGACTAACATCACATATATTGCTGTGGGTAATGAGGTTCTTACTACCATTCCAAATGCAGCTCTTGTTCTTGTACCTGCGTTGCAATTCCTCCAGTCAGCACTGTTGGCTGCAAACCTCAATACCCAGGTGGAAATTTCAAGTCCTCATTCGACAGACATGATCTCTAAGGCATTTCCTCCTTCTGCTGCCACTTTCAATTCGACGTGGAGCTCAATAATGTTTCAGTATCTTCAATTTCTGAATAATACAGGATCTTCCTTTATGCTGAACGCCCAACCTTATTATGGTTATGTCAAAGGGCAAGGCGTATTCCCCTTAGAGTATGCCCTGTTCCGATCACTCAATCCCAACAGTCAAATTGAAGACCCCAACACTAATTTGTTCTATACCAATATGTTTGATGCTATGGTTGATGCTACTTACAACTCAATACAAGCAATGAATTTCACTGGGATTCCTGTTCTGGTCACAGCTTCTGGCTGGCCATGGTATGGTGGGCCAAACGAGCAGGCTGCTAATGTTGATAATGCTTTGGCTTACAATACAAACCTCATACGCCATGTACTAAATAATTCCGGTACTCCTAGCTATCCAAATAATCAAGTAAGCACGTACATCTTTGAGTTGTTCAATGAGGATCTTCGGTCAGGACCTATTTCAGAGAAAAAATGGGGCATTATGTTTCCCAATGCAACCACGGTGTACTCCCTGGCATTTGAAGACGTGGCCACAACGAATACTGATTCAGCAGCTCTGCGTGGGATGTTTTGTGTGGCAAATTCAAGTGCACCCCCTAGTGCATTGAAGCAAAGCTTGGATTGGGCATGTGGCCCTGGCTCTGCAAACTGCAGTGCAATTCAACCTGGGCAGCCATGCTATAAATCAGATGACATTGTAGCTGTTGCTTCATATGCTTTCAACAATTACTACCATAGAACACAAGCAAGTGGTGGTACATGCAACTTTAACAGCACCGCATTGATAACATCCACTGATCCAAGTAAGCTACATTCTTTTCTTGATTATCCATTTGCCTACAATTAGTGGGAAATAGAACTTTTGCACAATCATTAATTACCTGATGTAGGTTTCATTACTCCCGTATGGTTGGCACTTGGCACAATTTTTATTTATCCTTGGTCTCAGCACTAAAAGTGACATTTCACAATACCAAATTTAGTACTAACATGTTTCACGTTGTTCAACATTTAGCAATCTGCACACATCCTCTAGTACTTGGGGAAAAGTAAGCTGCTTATATCCTAAGGCAATTTTCAACTAACCATTAGCCACCATAGTCGATAGCTGCTTTGATCTGTGTTTTTCATTGCACAAAAGCAACGCTATACATCTATTTTGTTATTCTCTAAGCCCTTTTTTATCTGTCAGCACAATATATTTGTATCGTAACACAAATTTCCCCTGAAGACTTCATGTTGTTCAATTTCTTGTTGATTTGTGGCTGAGTTTCTCCCAGCAATGTACACATACATAGAAAGTTAGAAACTTCTGTATAGAAATGGGAATTATCTGGCCAATTTTGTTTAAGTAAGATATGTTTAACATGTCCATGCCTACTCTCTCACATGTTAGAATCTACAAGATTTCTATGAGGGCCAAGGGCTTCTTGTCATGCGGCATGTACAGCTTGTCCAAATTGAACTGAAAGCAGCAAGTAATTGCAAAAGGAATTGGTTTGCCCATTCCTCATGACTTGCCTTGCCTATTCTTCGTATGACTCAGACACTACTGGACATGAATGGACAACTTGGAGCGGTAAATACAAGGACAGAACGCCTATATTAGAACACTAAGGACATGGTTGTTTCGATGTATGTCCAATGAGGCCATGATAAACCATATGTAGGGATGCGAGGGCCAGTGAAACTAGGATTCAGTGCTTAGAGTTGCTACATCTAGTCATGCTAATGTAAGATAAACCATGTACCATTAGTTGGTTAAATAATTATGGTCATCGTCTTGTAGTTAAATTTTCTAATATAAGGTGCCGTCTTTTTAATTTCATTTAAATATATCAAGAGTATTTGCTGTTACATCTGATCGTGCTATTGCCACTTTGTTCTGTTACATGGGCCTAACACAAAATTCCCCCTGGATTAAAATTTGCAGGCCATGGTTCATGCATCTTTGCAGGAAGGCGAGTCCTTTTTCGTTGATGTTTTTGTGCTAGCAGTTCTAACCTTTTTGTTGCTATATACTGACAATGAGGTTTGGTTCTATTTGCAGCACCGGTTCCAATGGCAGCAGCGGTGGTGCGGCTTCTGGGCCTGTAAGCCCAGACAGCTCTGCTACACAATCTCATTCTTGCTGGCTGACTCACCTAGTCTTCGCATTGCTGCCCATTCTAGTTCTCTTGTAAAACATTGTAACCATGTTGCATTTTGGATGAGATGCCCGGAATTTATTATGGATCTTGTCATTAGATAGGGCGCCATATTTGTCTTGCTATATTCATGTAGATGAGATGTATCTCTGAAAAGTTGTCGTTTAAGTTGTCCTAGAAACGAATGAGCAAGATGCACCAATTTTGAATGTCAAGTTGGAAAACTCAATTGCGAAAGGATACTTTTTGAGAAGTTGGAAGTTCCAAATGCTGTGTACCCCGGCATATGGCTTCACTAATAAACTGTAATCCTTCACAATTGCAGTCTGAAAATTTGCTGCTGGGATCATCTGTTTGTTCAAGATCCTGTGTTATCAGATGTGTACCTGATTATTTTTTCAGGGAAGCTGATTAAAAATTTTGATTTTTATTTTTTGGGTAGCAAGTAGCAACTAGACTAGCCCTATGGGCTTACTGGTTATGTGTAGAGTTTTTTCTTCTAGTTTTATGGCATCTTGGATAGCTGTGGTTAATATTGTGAATTTTGTTTGTCACTAGCAGCTAGTAGCTGCCAAATTTGACTACCAACTGCTTGTGAAAATATTCTTGACTGTTTGATGTTGTAATTGTTAGATGTATATCATTGCCTGTGTATTTTCTCCTATTGTATAAGGGGTTACCTGCATATATGTCACATCTGTATTTGTATATATATTGACTCATTGGCCTCATGATGAATACAAGCGCTATTCATAACATGGTATCAGAGCAAACTTAGGGTTTTGCTTGTCAAGTCGTCACTGGTTTGTCTTTCAGTCGTCACCTGACTTTGCCTATCGCTTGTCGCTGTCTTGTCCTCCTTCTGTTGGACTACAGCCACCTGTCGGTGTCACCCTGATTGACATTGATCCGCCGTCGCTTAGAGAGTCGCAACCGTCGCTCTGAGAGCCGTTGCCTCGTCGCCCCGATTGGCGTCGATCCGTCGCCGCTCAGGGAGTTGTCGCCGTCGTTTCGGGGAGCCGCCGTCGTCACCGCGCCTCGTCTTCGCCAGTCTGCCTCGCCCGTCGCCAGAGCCGCTAGCCTTTGGATCCGCCATGCTCTGTCGTGCCTCTCCGCCAGAACTCGGCCGCCGCCTAATTTTCCACGAGAGCCGCCATGCTTGTCTCTGCCTCGCTCGGGCCGCCCGCACCACTGCCGCCAGACGCATACGTCGCCGCCGCCGCCGTCGCGCAGCTTTCGGCTTTAGGCGCCATTGTCGGCGCTTGAGCCGCCTGCACCACCGCTGCTTGGGACGTGTGTGTTTTAGCAGGCTGAGTGGGCCTTGGCCCTTGGGCTCTTTTTTTTAGCCGGCTCGGTCAAAGGAAAAAAAAGTAAATACCTGATACATGCACAACGAGGTGGTTTCAATTTTCCGTTTCTCGCTGCCCGGTGATCTTCAATGGTCTCAATTATCGGGACTAGTTTCAGCATATGCGCCTCCACATGCGTGGTCAGCGCCTTTGGGAGTTTCTTACTGGCAAGTTGCCTTGTCCGCCTCGCCCTGCTCCGCCTGCTGAGCCTGTACTCCCGAAAGATGCTTCCGAAAACGCTCATACAAAGTCATCTAAAGTTTTTGAGGATGCCATGGAGACTTTTCAGACTCAGTATGTTGTCTACAAGATATGGATTGATGAGGATGCTCGTGCCTCTGCTATTCTAGTTGCTACAATGGAGGTGCAATTCACTAGGGATGTGGTTGGTTTGGCTTCAGCACAGTTAATGTGGACACATCTGCGCAACCGCTCCGAGCCGTCTGGTAATTCGTTGTATCTATCTCACAGCGTCAGAGCGATCACTACTGACGCAGGAGATGCCATGTGGGACGAGTTCTATGCCCAATTGTCTGTGGTATGGCATCAGATTGACTCTTTGGGACCGGATGTTTGCCACACTGTGTCAGTGCTGTCAGCGTCAGCAGTCACACTTGGAGCTTCGTCGTATCTACGACTTCTTGACCCATCTTCGGGCTAAGTATGAGCAGACTCGTGCTCAGTTGCTGGCGCGCCACTCTCGTGTGACCTTGTTGGAGACCCTTGCTGCTATTAGCGCTGAGGAGATTTGCCTTTGTGTTGCGGGTCTGCTGTCGTCACTGTCGTTTCCTTTGATTCTGGCAGTTCCTCCAGTTTCGACACCCGCTACATCTCCAGCTACTCCTTCACCAGCGGTGCCTTCACCAGTGACAGCTGTTGTTGGTAGGGGACTACACTGCACTTAGTGCAACAAGGATGGACATGTACAGCAAACCTGCTACAAGAAGAAGAAGGATTTACGTCGTGGTGGTCGTCCTCCACAGGAAACTGGTGGTTCCTCCTCTCAAAGGAGCTCTAGTGTTTCTGATTCTCAGGAGTTTCTTACACTGCTGCGTCGCATGGTTGCTCTTGCACCGTCTGGTTATATTGGTTTTGCTGCACAGCCTTCTAGCGAGAGACCACCTTCTACTTCTTCCTCAGGTATATCACCTTGGATTCTTGACTTCGGTGCTTCCTTTTATATGACACCTAATTCCACCAGTCTCGCTTGCATTCGTCCTTTAGCTACTTCTATCACTATTCAGACAACATATGGTACCTCTCTTTCTGTCGCAGGACGAGGCACTCTTTCGAATTCCTCTTTTCATATTCCTAATGTTTCTCATATTCCCAAACTAACCATGTAGCTCATATCTACCGGTCAGCTTACTGATCATGGTTGTCGTAGTATTCTCGATTCTGATTCTTGTTGTGTTCGGGATCGACGCATGAGGACTCTGGTTGGTACTGGCCCTTGCCGTCGTGACTCACAACGTCTCTCGGAGCTTGACTGGCTTCATCTTTCTTCCGCTGCCCCTGCCAGTCTTGTCGCCTCCATCGTCGCCGCCACTTCTGCTGCATCCTCCACTGCGTCTTTTGCTCAATGGTATCATCGTTTGGGACATCTTTGTGGGTCACGTCTATCTTGTTTACTTTGTCGTGGTCTTTTAGGGTCTGTGTCGAGTGATGTTTCTCTAAATTGTCAGGGTTGTATGCTTGGTAAACAGCTTCAACTTCCTTATCCTTTCAGTGAGTCAGTGTCACACGTCCTTTTGATCTTGTTCATTCTGATGTACGGGGTCCGACTCTTTTCGTTTCGAAAGGAGGTCATCGATATTATATAATTTTTATTGATAATTTTTCTCGCCACACATGGATATGCTTTATGGCATCTCGTAGTGAGGCTTTATCCATCTACAAGACTTTTGCCATCATGATTCGTACTCAGTTTGATTCTTCTATTCGTGTCTTTCGTGCTGACACTACTGGGGAATACTTGTTAGGAGTTCTTCGTGGTTTTCTTGCTGAGCAGGGCACTCTCTCTTAGTTTTCTTGCCATAGTGCTCATGCCCAGAACGGTGTGGCTGAACAGAAGCATCGACATCTTCTTGAGACAATCCGTGCTCTTATACTTGCTTCTGCTGTCCCACCACACTTCTAGGCTGAGGCTGTTTCTACTGCCACTTTCCTGATTAATATTTAGTCGTCTTCTACTCTTCAGGGTGGGATCCTAGTTGAACGTCTTTGTGGCAAGACTCCTGGCTATTCTAGTCTTCGTCTTTTTGGGTGTGTGTGCTATGTTCTTCTTGCCCTTCGTGAGCGCACCAAGCTGACCGCTCAGTCCTTGGAGTGTGTTTTTCTGGGCTATAGCGTTGAGCATAAGGGATATCGTTGTTGGGATCCTATAGGCCGACGGATGCAGGTTTCTCGGGACGTCACTTTTGATGAGTCTCATCCTTTCTACCCTCATCCTTCTCCTTCTACCACTCTAGCATCTCTTGTCGAGCCTCTTTCTTTCCTGACTTTTCCTGCCACCCCTATACTCAGCACACCTCTATCCCAACTTTCGGCCTCTCTGGTACCTCCTTCACTATCTCCTTCACCACCAACACCCTCTCCAAAAACTCCTATTGGCCTTGTTACTTATCCTTTCTACTACATTTATCATCCGCGAGTTGAGGATTCTTTTGATGCGCCATCTTCTTCTGATGGGTTATCTTCTTAGGCCCCTCCTCCTTGATATGCTCTTCGTGATCGTCAATCTATTCGGCCTCCTACACGCTTTTGTTTAGCGACTCTTGCTGAACCGACTTCTTATCGTGATGCTGCTGTTCATCAGGAGTGACAGCATGCGATGACAAAGGAGATTGCTGCCCTTAAGCGCACTGGCACGTGGGATCTTGTCCCTCTTCCCGTGCGTGTTACTCCTAGCACGTACAAGTGGGTCTACAAGGTTAAGATCCACTTTGATAGTTCTCTTGAGCGCTACAAGGCTTGTCTCGTGGCACATGGTTTTCAACAGGAGCATGGTCGTGATGATGATGAGACATTTGCTCTTGTGGCTCACATGACCATCGTTCGCACTCTTCTTGCTATGACGTCTGTTCGAGCATGATCCATCTCTCAGCCTGATGTCAAGAATGTCTTTTTCAATGGTGAGCTGCGTGAGAAGGTTTATATTCAGCCGCCACCGGGTATTCTGTTCCTGAGGGTATGGTTTGTCGCCTTCACCGATCTCTTTACGGCCTCAAGCAAGCTCCTCGTGCTTGGTTTGATCATTTTTCTTCTGTCGTCACTACAGTTGGTTTCTCTGGTAGTGCTCATGATCATGCTCTTTTTATTCACACTTCGCCTCGTGGTCGGACGCTTCTCCTTTTATATGTTGATGATATGATCATTACTCTGGAGATGATTCTCAATACATCACTTTTGTCAAGGAGTGTCTTAATGAGCAGTTTCTCATGTCAGATCTGGGTCCTCTTCACTATATTTATTGATGTTTCTATCTCCAATCTCATGCATAATGATCCTAAGTAACTTTTATTTGAGTATAAAACAAAGGATCATTTGCAAAATTCTCAATTCCTTGATCCATCCTCGGAGCTTCAGAATTTTCGGAACTACCGGCGTTATCCCAGCGGTACTACCGTCTTCCGGTACTACCGGCATTTGAGCTGCGGTACTTCCGATCATCGGTACTACCGGCCTTTGACTTGCGCTACTACCGATATTTCTGTCAATGCAGCCATTTGAATTCATTTCAATTCAATTCAATTCTAAATCTATTTTGGCTGCTTCCTTTTAGTCAAGTTGATCCTTGGTATACTCTCAAGCTACCCGCATATACTTTGTTGACTCCAAATACCATTTTGATCACTTTGTGATATGTTTATCATTCAAGTGGTATTTATTCAAGTAGTAGCACCTTTTGATCACCTTGACCTCGGCATGGAATTCATATTACTTGTTTTTACAAGTGGTATTCTTCAAGTGATATCATCTTATCTCTACAAGTGGTATTCTTTTAATTGATATCATCTTGATCCCTTCTTGTGATACCCTTCAAGTGGTATCTTTCATATACCCACCTACAAGTGATATCTATTTCATTCCTTGCCGATCAAACCTTTTCAAACCAAGCTCTCTCCGATACCTCCGATTCATGATATTTTTTTTAAGTGGTATCTCTCTTTAAGTGATATCTCTCCAAGTGGTACCAAGTGTCTACAAATGGAATTAATTATTCTTGGTATCATCTCTTCTCTCAAGTGAATTCTTTTCTCTCTTCTCTTTGGATACTTTCTTTGAAGATCTTTGCAAGAGAAGTTCAAGCACCTTGAGATTTCAAGTCTTGTCGACGCATGTTCTCTACAAGTGGTATCAACATGTGGATTTACAAGTGGTATCTACAAGTATTATTTACAAGTGGTATCTACATGTATTACCAACAAGTGGTATCGTCGACTCGTGGTATCTACAAGTGATGTTCAAGGACTATTTTACAAGTGGATACACATAAAAATATTGGGAAAGTGTTTTGGTGCCAAATGTCAAGAAGAGAATTTGGTTGCAAATTAAAGATCAAATGGAAGAGGTTGAAGTCATCAAGAGTTTTGGATGGACATATTTCAAAAGGATGACAAGGAGAGAGATATGGAATGGATGGAGAAAGCTTTTGTGTGTCAAAAGCAGAGATATGGATTGGACGAAGAAAACTCTTTGTGTGTCAATTGAGTATTGTCAAGAAGAAAACATTTGTGTGTCAAAGGAGAAGAATGTCAAAGAACTTTTTTGTGTCAAATGAGAAGAGAAGTTTGTCAACAAGAGAACCTTTGTGTAAGGGGGAGTTTTCCTAAAAAGTTTTTGAAAAACTATAATAATAAAAAATGTTTTAAGCTTTATTTAAAATGGGTAATATATTATGGGAAAACTAATTTGAAAAGACTCCCTTATGGCTTCGCTTTATTTTGGATCTTTTGGTATTTAATGCCAAACGAGAGAATGTTTATTTGATCAAAATAAAATTAGTTCTTTTGCCAAGCTCATAAGTTGTGCAAAGACTCTCCTTTGGCTTAAGATTTGTTTCGGTTTTTGGTGATTAATGCCAAAAGGGGAGAATTTGTATGAACAACATTTGGATGATTGATTTATTTGATATTCTCTCTTATGTTACCTAAAGGGGGAGAATCTTGTGAATCTTGTGATGCCAAAAGGGAGATTCTCTTGTTATTTCAATGCATGCAAATAGTCAAATAAGCTTCATTTCTATCCTATGTTGATTTATATCCAAATGTTGTCATTTATAAATGATTTGTCATCAATCACCAAAAAATGGGGAGATTGAAGGATCTAGACCTACCATTATGTGTTAATGGAGTTTTGGTGATTAATGACAAATCTAATTGTGAGACTAACACCTTTATTGTTATACATATTGTGTAGTCTTATTTGGATATAAAGGTAATAATCATGAAAGCATGCATGTGATTAATGACAAATCAAATTCATTGGATAAACAAAAGGAAAATCCAAACAGGTATGCATTTAAATGACAAATCTATTTGTGAGACTAACTCTCTTATTGTTATATCTCATGACTAGTCTCGTTTGGATATAAAGAACAAAAGAGGTATGCATTCTACTTTGTATTCTTATACCTTTGTTGCATTCCTCGGATCCAAAATGTAGGTTGAACTCCACCAAAAGGTTATCTTGAATATGTGCATATGTTTCCATTACACATTCGTGTATGCACACATGTAGGTGGAGTTTATTCTATATTTTGAGGTTTCATTAGTATTGATCCATATTCCTTTGTTCACTTATATTTGGGATCTTTACTTTGAAACATATCCTTTGAATATATTTAACTTGCATAGTTAATATATTCATGTGTGTATATGAGACTTGTGTAGTTCATATATCCTTGAATATATTTAACTTGTGTAGTTAATATATTCATGTGAGTGTATAAGACTTGTGTAGTCTAAATATACTTATATGTGAGTATAACATAACTTGTGTAGTTCATGTGTACTCACATATCCTTGAATATATATAACTTGTGAAGTTAATATATTCATGTGTGTATATGAGACTTGTGTAGTTCATATATCCTTGAATATATTTAACTTGTGTAGTTATATATATTCATATGAGTGTATACAACTTATGTAGTGCTTATATACTCATACCAATTTACATTCACTTATTTGCAATTGAAGTGATTATCATCAATTACCAAAGAGGGAAAGATTATGGTATCTTGTCCCACCATTATGAGTTAATGGTATGTTGTGGTAATTAATGATAATCATATTGTGGAACTAACATTTTTCATGAGTTGGATAAGCAGGTTAGGTTCTATGATAATGAAGACTTGGGATGACATCATGTGAGGATTGTCATCAAGTCAAGAGAAGTTATATCATGTGTTGATGGAAGTCAAGTGAAGGGAATCATCATGTGTTGATGATGTTCAAGAAGAAGAGATGATCATGAGTTGATCATCAAGTCAAAGAGAAGGCCCATCATGTGTTGATGGAGATCAAGTGAAGGATGTCATCATGTGTTGATGAGCGTTAAGTTAAGATCCCGAAGCAAAGCTTCATCATGTGTTGATGAAGGTCAGGTGAAGAACTCATCATGTGTTGATGAGTATTCAAGTCAAGGACCCGGACTTGAAGTGAAGATGTGCGTCATCAAGCTTCAAGTGGTTGCACAAGGCAAAGGTATGACTAGCTAGGGCTAAGGATGTGTTCCTAGTCTTTTACCGGTCTCGGTGTTTGGTTGGGAGACCGGATTGCTAGTATAGGTTGTCGTACTATTAAGAGGGGTCTTGACTAGTAGCTTGAGTTAGTCATGTGTTGATAGCTCATTGTGTTTGCTCTAGCTCACCTTAACATGTTGCCAATATTTGCGAATGTGTTTTGCAAATAGTTGTGGCTCGTGGATAATCCTTGCAGCATATGACTTTGGTTTGCGAATGTGTTTTGCAAACGGTGTACGTCTATGTACCTTATTCCTTATAGTGTGATTCTATAAGTTGGCAAATGTGTTTTGTAACTTGTTGAGAATCTCACATGAACCCTTGTTTGCATCACTTGTCAATTGTCAAATGTGTTTTGCAATTGAATTTGTTTTGGATGCAAACTGTTGTTTTCTCAGGGAAATCGGTTGTACCGACGTGTTATGGGCGGTACGACCGCGTTGCGGTTCAACCGGATTTTGGTGCGGTATGACCGCACATCGGTTGTTCCGATTTTCAGTTGGCGGTTCAAATAAAACAGTACCGGTGTATTTTGGTTCGGCGACTCTCTTGAGAATCGGTAGTACCGCGCTCCTTGAGCGGTACGACCGGACCAAGCGGTAGTACCGCATGCTGGTTGGCGGTTGTACCGCGCCGGTGTCTAACGACTAGTTTTATAGCCGTTGGAGGAGGTGCGGTAGTACCACTCGGTACTTGGCGGTACGACCGCTCGCGCTGATTTTTTAGCAGACTTTTCCACAACGGCTAGTTTTTGTATGTGGGCTATAAATACCCACCTTGGCCGTGTGTGGGCAAGTTGCTGGTGCCCCTAGACATTCCATTGAGCAAAGAGCAAGCCCTCTACTATCATTTGTGCATGTGTTGCACTTGTTGAGCTTTGAGAGGCAAATCCTAGTGCATGTGTTGCATTAGGTGGTGGATTTAGTATCCATTGAATTTTGACACTTGATTAGTTCAAGTGAGAGTTCTAGACTTGTTACTCTTGGTGTTTGCCGACACCTAGACGGCGTGGTGGCGTCGTTGGTCCGATGATCTTCTCAAAGAAGCTTGTGAGAAGGCCCGGCGTTTTGTGAGTGGTGTGGTGCTCGTCATCTCCGGAGTAGAGGAAAGAGCAATCCTAGTGAAGCGAGGTGTTGGTTCGGTTTGGAACCGGTCCAAGTGGTTGGACTTACCTCGGAGGGTTTGGCTTAATTCGTGGAGCCGGCCCAATTGGTTTGGGTTTACCTCAACGTGGATTAAGGGAGACCAGCAAGTCTCCGAACACCACGGTAAAACATCGACGTGTTAATTGTGGTTTGCATTTTTGTGCCTTACTATTGCATTTACATTCATTGTGAATGAATACTTGTTTTACCTTGTGCAATTTACATTGCTTAAATTGAATTGTTTACAAGTCTTGCTTGATTGCTATATTTATCAATAGACTTGTATTATTGGTGCACTTAGTTAAACCTAGTTGATTTAGGCTTTAATTGTGCAAAACCGTATTTGTATTAGCTTCCGCATTAGAAATCGGTTTTAGCCAAAGAAGTTTTTAAAACGTCTATTCACCCCCTCTAGTCGGCCTCCTCGATCTTACACAAACAACAGTTTTTCATTCGAGTGCTGAGGCTGAGTTGCGAGCAATGGCTTTATTGATTGCGGTGGTTACTTGGCTACGGTGGTTACTTGAGGATTTTGGTATTTCTGTTTCAGCATCCACTCCTCTTTTGTCTAACAGTACAAGGGCTATTAGTATTGCTACAAATCCGGAGAAGCATGAGCTTGCTAAGCATATTGGTGTTGATGCTTCCTACATGCGGACACAGTGCGAGACTGAGTTGTTGCTCTTGATATGTGCCTTCGAACTTCGGTTGGTGACTTCTTCACAAAGACGCAGACGAGCCCAAAGACAACTTCTATCTCTCCAAACTTCATGTTGTTGATCCACCATAAGTTTCAGAGGGAGGGGGGTGTTAGATGTATATCATTGTTTATGTATTTTTCCCATTGTATAAGGGGTTACTTACATATATATCACATCTGTACTTGTATATATATATTGACTCATTGGTCCGTAATGAATACAAACATTATGAATAACAGTAATTATCCCTGCGCAATAGTCAATTTTACACGGCCTTCTTTCCGTATCAGCTGATACATGTCTCCTAGGATCTCTTGGAAAGGGATTTTGCAGCCATCGTGCAATTGGTCATGCAGATTGCTAGACATAGGTTCTGAAACCAAGGTTGATCATTGAGAGGTAGCATTGTTTTGCAGTAGACGATTATTTCTAACCCTTTTTTCTCTTGCCATGCGATCTAGATATGTGATTGTTAGTGTTTCATATTGGCAGGGATATCGGTAGGGACAGAGTCAGAAAAATACATAGAGGGAGGCTAATTAGTAGCATCTTTATATGAAAGGGGACCAAATAAAATTTTACTGCTATTTTTAACTAGCGTATACATGTGTACACAGTGAAGTACATGGAGCATAAGGGAGGCAAGGCTCCACTAGCACCCCTTCTCTGTCCCTGCTTATTGGCGCTTGCATGTCGAGCTGCACACACAAATGCATGGCATGCTTCGCTGTTGGCTGTTGGCTGTTTCTTCTATCTGACCTGTTGCACTTGCTGCTCATGATTGCTGCCAAGACACCCGGAGCTGCCTCGACGTCGTTGAACAAGGCACAGCTAGTCAAAGCCGCCGCCGTAGCTGATCTCGTAGGGAGAGAAGTTTGCAGCCGCCGATTCCTCGGCGGGGACGATGGAAAGGACGCGTTGCCATGGAGAGAATTTTTTTCCGTATTAGCACTGTTCTAGGTCAAAAAAGCAAAACTGACGGTCGTAGGCATGTATTTACAAAAATGGCGACCCAAGCTGCACGGCCACCGTGCGGACGACGGACATGCCGACACGTACTCAATCCCGTAGGATCGCCGAGCGTACCGCATGGCCACCGTACGACGTTCCCCTATTCAGCCCGCGGCCACCTTTTTCTCTCTCCTCCTAGATACCGTTGTACGTAGGAATTTTTAAATATAACACATGAACTAAAAATATATGAAATTATTTGTGGAATTTTCAAATATAGCACACTTACTTGTGTAAATTTTCCAGATTTTTTTGAGCTCTGAATTTTTCCCGCAAATTCATTTAAGTATACTGTTAGTATGAATTTATAAATGTAGAAAATGAGCTCTAAAAATTATGAATTTTGTTTTGAATGTTCCTTATACATTGGACTTGATTGTGTAGTTTTTTATACTATTTTATATGTGTTATGAAAATGTCTCAAAAATGAAGGGTTTTAGGTCTAAAAAATGAAGGGTTTTAGGTTTCGAAAATTAAGGTTTCATGAATTCCCACACAAAATACTTATAATGGAATAGGCTTAGTCATATCTAACAGAATTAGGGTCTCAGATATTAGGGATTAGGAATCACACAAAGTTCCAATGAATTCGAACACAAATGTAATTCTTGTAACCATTCCGAAATGTCGTCAATTTTATGTATGAAAAAAAGTTACATTGCAACTCCATTAGATACAAATATACCAAAACGGAATCGCATAACACATGATATAATATGGCTCACTCGTCTGAGCCACTACACTCTTCTCGCTACGGCTGCGCCCCCGTGTGCGTCTAGGTTTTGCGCCGAGCATGTTTCGTGGGATACATCAGCAGGTCCGAAGAGCGCGTATTGGATCAGAGGGCGTATAGAGACCGTTGAGTATGTTGAGCGGGTGGATGTGCACCAGTAAGTTGACTCAGGTGAGTCTGGTAAGCATCGAGGCCCCCCTGCTAAGACATGGCGAACTAGGGGTCACCTGTAATGAATTCTTGAACGACGGATGATATAAATCCACTCTCGAATTGTTCGTCCCCGAGGTATGATGTCTGCAACTCTGGCCATGCGGAGAAGCTCTGGTCTTGGAAGTACAGTGGGCCAGCCAACCCAAAGGAGCTCTGCCATGCATACGCTCCAAACCCAAGCTACCTTTGTCCAAACTCTGGCGCTCTGTACTGCTCCATGGTAGGAGCTGAGAGGTCAGTATCGTCATCATTGGTGGACGTGAACTGGCTGTCACCCCCACGGTCAACCGAAGGCTGTAAGACGGAACGATGTTAGTCAAAATAAACACTATGGATGTAAACAGAGAATCTCGTGCCTCTTGGATGTGCAGTGCAGATGACCGAGGCAGAGTGCTAGTCTGCGCACCGAACATGAACGACACAAGTGATGCATCCTGACGGACCTGCGGGCGGGAGAACAACATGATGTTAGCAGAACGTAAGACAAAAAAAAATATAACATAGATTTGTAAATAACTTACCACCCCCATCCGATCTGGCTCGTGGATGACTGACGAGAAGCGCTATGACGCCGGCCAGACTCGCTAGGTCATGATGACCTAGCGGGTGAACACGGTCCCCCACTTGGTGCCCGATGCGCAGGACGTCGTCCGTCGGACGATCGTAGCTCAAGTTCTTTATTATCTTCTTCGACTTTGCAAAGATGTACTTGAAAGTTTTCAGCAACCCCGATGTTGTGTCTGGGCTATAGATGGCTGTCTCCGATGCGCTGCGCCCGCTCCAACTGAATAGACATACATAATAGGTTCAGTAACGAAGAGTACAAATATCATAAATGAAACGACCAGAGCTTATAAGTGTCTTACGATGTTGTCACGCCGCGAAGCGTTGTTACGATCGAACGAGTGGCGGAGTCTCTCGTGGTGCGTCATCTGCTCTGGGCGCTCTAGTGGAGGAAGGGTGAGTCTGGCGCGCGACCGTGGCACGTACCACTCTATGATGCGGGGGGATGCCCGATCTTCACGACGTAGGATGATGATAACTTTGGATCCGTGCAACCTGACGAACCGATGGCGCCAACCACTGTCAAAACAGCAACCTGCGACAAAAGAATTCGCCCAACCACACGCTCGTGATCCCGTCTACCCGATCACACCAAGTAGACGTGTCGCCATTCCTCGCAAAACACCAGAATCACAAGAACAACGGACGACTGTGATTGGAACTCCCTATTCTAGTGGGGCAATATTGCTCAAACCCTAGAATTCAAGAGTGTATTGAAATCAAAAAAATATCCGTCCCTTTTACATGGTGCGTGCACCCTATTATTTATAGGCCGAAGGCCAACAATGTCCAGCCCCGGCTCGGTTCGGTCCTTGGAGAAACCGAATAATACACCAACTCTCAATTGTACTCGGCTAAAGAAAAAAAAAGGCACGCAGGCCAATTACAAATCAATTTCCAATCGGCTATCTTGATAACTTGCCAAAACAGTTAGGTCTCCTTTTCCCTTTTTATACTGATTCTTTCCTTGGTTTCCTTTTGGGCATCTCACGTCACATGTATGAGCCAAGTTAATACACATGCATGCATCAACATGCATGAGGCAATACACATGAGTGCATGTAGACCTTGGTTTCCACGCTAAAACATATGACTTGATTTATCTCTTTGCTAGCAATTGACAGGAGCTGCTCCTTGCTGCTTTTCCTCACGCAAAAACCTGAGAACAATTAAAGTACTAGCATTAGGTAGTAACCAGCTCTTATGTAAATAAAAACCAAATTCAACTAGGAGCGAGTTCACCTGTTGATTAATCTTTTGAGCTCGTGCTCGTGTAATCGGTCCAATCGGGATGTCCTCATCATCCTCCCCCTCTTCAAAAGGAGTCGTCCTCGACTCTGATTCTTTCGGTCCAAAGAATGGTGACAAATCAGCAACATTGAATGTAGAACTCACAGCATAATCATCACCCGGAAGCTCTATCTTATATGCATTGTCATTGATCTTCTCAAGTACTTTGAATGGACCATCTCCTCGAGGCATCAACTTGGACTTACGCTTGTCCGGAAAGCGTTCTTTGCGTAGATGCACCCAAACTAAGTCACCTGGTTCAAATAACATCTTCTTTCTTGATTTGTTTGCCTTCTCAGCATAGTAGCGCGTCTTCTTTTCAATTTCTTCTTTAGTCTTCACATGAATTTGCTTCACATATTCAGCACGCTTTGATGCCTCCATATTAGCATGTTCGTGTAGCAGCAGTGGCAGTAAATCAAGTGGCGTAATTGGTTTAAAACCATACACCACCTCAAAAGGGCACAATTGAGTAGTAGAATGTACCGCCCTATTGTATGCAAACTCCACATGCGGCAAACAATCTTCCCACTCTTTTAGATTCTTCTTGATCATCGTTCGTAGTAGCATTGAAAGTGTTCTATTCACCACCTCCGTTTGTCCATCCGTTTGTGGGTGACAAGTTGTTGAGAATAACAACTTTGTCCCAAGCTTGGCCCACAATGTCTTCCAAAAGTAGCTCATGAACTTGACGTCACGATCTGAAACAATCGTCTTTGGCATGCCATGCAATCTTACAATTTCCCTGAAAAATAAGTCAGCTACATGCGACGATCGTCGCTTTTAGACAGGAATAAAATGTGCCATTTTAGAGAACCTATCCACAACTACAAAAACTGAATCCTTCCCTCTTAGTCCTAGGCAATCCTAAAACAAAGTCCATACTAATATCCTCCCAAGGTACACTAGGAACAGAAAGTGGGGTATATAAACCATGTGGATTAAGTTTAGATTTCGCTTTGTGGCATGTCACACATCGCTGTACAAACCTTTCAACGTCTCGCCTCATTTTAGGCCAATAAAAGTGATCGCTCAACATCATGAAGGTCTTTTCTCTTCCAAAGTGTCCCATCAATCCACCTGCATGAGATTCCTGCAATAAAAGCAAACGCACGGACGAATCTGGAACACATAATTTGTTAGCACGAAATAAGAAACCATCATGAACATGGAACTTGTCCCATCCTTTCCCATCTTTGCATTTAGAATATGGTTCTGAAAATTCATGGTTGGAAGCACATAAATCTTTCAGACTCTCTAATCCAGGTACCTTTACTTCCAATAGAGTTAAAAACACATGTTTTCTAGATAAAGCGTCAGCTACCACATTCTATTTTCCTTTCTTGTACTTAACAACATATGGAAAAGTTTCAATGAATTCTACCCACTTAGCATGTCTGCGGTTCGGTTTAGCTTGGCTTTTCAAATATTTCAAAGCTTCATGATCGAGTGGATAACAAATTCTCCGTGCCAAAGATAATGTTGCCAAGTTTCAAGCACACGCACCAAAGCATACAATTCTTTATCATACAGGATAATTCAATTGAGCACCTCCTAGTTTCTCACTAAAGTATGCTACGGGTTTCCCTTCTTGCATCAAAACACTACCAATACCTATTCCACTAGCATCACATTCAATTTCAAAAGTCTTAGTGAAATTAGGCAAAACAAGCAATGGTGCTTCAATTAAACGTTTCTTTAGCTCTTGAAAAGCTTTTTCTTGTGGTGCACCCCATTCAAATACAACACCCTTTTTAGTTAACTCATTTAGTGGGGCAAAGAATGGTATCAAATCTTTAACAAAACGTCGATAAAAACTAGCAAGACCATGAAAGCTTCTGATTTGACTAACATTCACAGGGGTAGGCCAATTCTTAATTGCTTCAGTTTTAGATTCATCTACCTCAATTCCTTGTCCAGAAACAACATAGCCTAATAACACAACTTTATCAGTACAAAAAGTGCATTTGTCAAGGTTAGCATACAGTTTCTCATTTCTAAGCACTTCTAGTACTTGTCTAGTATGATCAATGTGTTCATCCATCGTTTTGCTATAGATCAAAATATCATCAAAGTATACCACAACAAATTTACCAATGAATGCTCTTAAAACAAGATTCATCAATCGCATGAATGTACTAGGTGCATTAGATAAACCAAAAGGCATGACTAACCATTCATACAGTCCAAATTTAGTCTTAAAAGCAGTCTTCCATTCATCACCTAGTTTCATCCTAATTTGATGGTAACCACTTCTCAAATCAATTTTGGAGAATATACTTGACACCACTAAGCTCATCTAGCATATCATCTAACCTAGGAATAGGATGACGATACCTAATGATGATATTGTTAATGGCACGACAATCTTTAAGCTTAATGAACGAGATCGCCAACAAGAGTAACCGCCGGATCTTGTAATCGAATGAAACGATCCGATCGCGATCAGAGCGGCCGTGCAAGGTTTTTCAGCAGCACGCAATGTCAGAGCAATGAACGAAGATCGTCGATCTTTGCGGCGATCGCTATCAGAGTAACGTGATTTTTTTCTCACGCGATCGACGGCGGTAGTGCTGCTGCAGCTTTGCAAACCGAGCAGCACAATTTTATGCATCATCAGCAAAGACGCTCTGATTACCTTTTTTGCCGACTAACCGCTAACAGATTGAAAACAAAAAAATTAAAGCTACACAAAAGAAACAAAGATCAGCGACTAAACAAAGTTTCTAATGGATTAAAACCTAACAAAACTCACAAGAAAATAACAGATTGAAACTACGGGCTAACGGATTTTTTTTGGCTTTTTGTGTATAGGAAAAAAAATAGATCTAACTACGGGTAAATAGATCTAGCTACGGGTAAATTGATCCTACCGTGGCAACCGATGCTCTGATACCAAGATGATGCGGGGGGATGCCCGATCTTCACGACGTAGGATGATGATAACTTTGGATCCGTGCTACCTGACGAACCGATGGCGCCAACCCATCACAAAACAAAGAACTCACGACAAAAGAATTCGCCTAACCACACGCTCGTGATCCCGTCTACCCGATCACACCAAGTAGACGTGTCGCTGCTCCTGCAAAACACCAGGAATCACAAGAACAACGGACGGCACAACAGATTGGAACTCCCTATTCTAGTGGGGGCAATATTGCTCAAACCCTAGAATTCAAGAGTGTATTGAAATCTGAAAAAAAATATCCGTCCCTTTTACATGGTGCGTGCACCCTATTATTTATAGGCCGAAGGCCAACAATGTCCAGCCCCGGCTCGGTTCGATCCTTGGAGAAACCGAATAATACACCAACTCTCAATTGTACTCGGCTAAAGAAAAAAAAAGGCACGCAGGCCAATTACAAATCAATTTCCAATTGGCTATCTTGATAACTTGCCAAAACAGTTAGGTCTCCTTTTCCCTTTTTATATTGATTCTTTCCTTGGTTTCCTTTTGGGCATCTCACGTCACATGCATGAGCCAAGTTAATACACATGCATGCATCAACATGCATGAGGCAATACACATGAGTGCATGTAGACCTTGGTTTCCACGCTAAAACATATGACTTGATTTATCTCTTTGCTAGCAATTGACAGGAGCTGCTCCTTGCTACTTTTCCTCACGCAAAAACCTGAGAACAATTAAAGTACTAGCATTAGGTAGTAACCAGCTCTTATGTAAATAAAAACCAAATTCAACTAGGAGCGAGTTCACCTGTTGATTAATCTTTTGAGCTCGTGTAATCGGTCCAATCGGGATGTCCTCATCACTCTAGGTACTCACCGTACGTCCGAACGTCGTACAGACGCTGCTCATGCAAGACATCCAAGTGTGTCGTCTCTGTCTATGCCATGGTCCACTCGCGCTGGACTGCTTGCCGGTCCGTAGTCCCCCGGCTCGCCCTTGATTGCCTGCATTTTTGAAAGGACTGACGTTAGAAAAGAAGACATAACAAGTGTAAACATTACTCGGATGACTCACAGGTGTGCAGCTCGCTGCAGGACCCTGTCATCTGGAGGGGGCATGATCTGGTACAAACCAAACTGTCGCATTACGCACTGTGGCGCATAAGGCTCCACCATATGTGCGAACACCAGATTGCAGGTCATCGCCCATAAATCAGCGTCCTGGGTGCATTGCATAGAAAGGTCATGCGGCGCTATCGTCTGCACGAAATATAGAGTCCATGGAGCCCAGATGATGTCGTTTTCGTGCAACGACTCGAACTCATTGTGGAACAACGAGTAGCACATCGCCGGTCTGTCCTTAGCCCAGCGTAGACAGGCAATAGTCCACCGTAAGCCCATAGTGGGACCATCTATCGGGTCATCCAACTCGCCAAACGGGTGCACCGCTCTCTCGAAGGCCAGTCGCTCAACAGAAAAGTGCTCCCAACTCCATAGTTGCAGGAGCATGTTACAGACGTCCAGGTTGGGGTTAGCAGCGGTGCCACGTCGCGAAGCGTCACACAACCCCTGGTATGTGGCGCAAAGGACGACTGATCCCCAGCTATACTGAGGCATCGGCCCAACCTCCGCGTCAACCAATGACTCGGCGTTGCGGACGAAGCTAGGATAGCAAAAATCACCATGTGTAGTTGGAAACATGACCCAGCCAAAGAATTGAAGAAGGTAAGCAACAAGGTGTGTCCTAACAACCTCGTCAAGTGCACCCTGCGGCATTGACTGAAATACCTCAGCCAAGTCTGAGGGACGCCACTTGCACGCTCCGGGACAACTAGGCCGAACCGATGCTCCAACCTGGCCTTACAGTCCGCCGGCGGATGGCCTAGAACAAGTGCCTCACCCCGAATTGGGAGACCGGTCAAGATCGAGACGTCCTACAGAGTGACTGTCATCTCACCCCACCGAAAGTGGTAGGTGTGCGTCTCGGGCCTCCACCTGTCGACAAGGGCCGACATCAGACTAACGTCTAGGGTGAACCGACGTCCGACGGAGACCAGTCTCGCAAGGGGCAACAAGCCCGTGTCCTGGAGGATTGGGACGTAGCGATCGTCCATCTCCTAGTAATCCCTCCCCGATCGAAGCAGAAGGGGTGGAGGACCATCCGCATCACCGGCGATCCACAGCTTGCACCGGTGGTCCTCATCGTAGAAGTGTTCCAGAAGCGCCAGTAGAGACATGGCTTGTAACCCATGGAACAGACAAAATAAAGATTGTTGGGTCACGGGTAGGCTACGATAGCTACAAACAAAAATTTCTACCACGCAAACCAGGAAGCCATGCAAGTAGATGATCATTGATCGTTACCACCAGACGCGCAGAACAGCGGAAGAATGGTTGGAGCAGCCAGGTCCAACGAAGAGCGCGTCGATGTAGTGGTCGAGTCGATCATCCAATGTCCTCACGAGTCGATCGTCTCCTCCAAAGAACGTCTGCGGCTCCTTGTGAAGATCGCGGATCGTCCTCAAGCGCAACAATCGTAGTAACGCCTCTACGGTATCCACACGTCCAGGGAAGGAACAACCGAACGCTGGTGTGCCAGCACCAAATCGCACGGTGGAGCTCTAAGGAAGATGGCGGCTAGGGTTTCGGTGGTGTTTCACGTGCCTCTCCCAATAGCCTCATGCACCTCCTTATATAGTGCTCGTGACGGATCCTATCCAGGATCGCCGTTCTAATCGTATTCGTCTTGGTTTGTTCCAACCCGTTAAGTGTGTGACCCAGAGGTTCATGTGTAGTTCGGTTGTGATTCGAAACCGTTCCGATCACGAGTCGTAGTGGCTCCTAGCGTAACATATCGATTCGAAAACACACAAATTATATCGGACGAACCTTAATGCAATATGATATCGACTGTGTCCTCATCACTTACGACTGTGTCCTATCTTTATACGACGATTCGTATTTGATCACGACCAACTCGTAACTCCTCACGACTTGGTTTCGACCACTCTGTGATTACGTTCGACCGGTCACGACTTGCTTGTATCTCCATACGACGGTCGGTGGTGGTCGAACTAAGTGACCTACTCATGTATTCTCCCTTTGCCTCACGATATCTGGTTGAACTACAGGTGAGATGTTGTGTCATCCATGGACTGTTCAATACTTTCTCGATCGAGTATCAGATAACTTTACGTGGTCGAACTCTTCGACTACTAGTGGCATGGCCATGCACTTTCTTTATCCGATCACAACGAGGGGCCGAGACATCTCTCTGTTATGTTAGGAGGGCAAATCCCATATCCGACCGGTCACATTCCTCTCCATGTTTGAGAGCATACCCAAAGCTACCTTTATAACTACCCGCTTATGGTGTAGCGTTTGGCAACCCTAAGCGTGCTCTTACACATGTAGGAAACCATGCCGATCTCAGGTCTAAGGATTATACATCATCATTGCTTGAGACCAACTAATGACACATAGATTCATAACAATCTCAATAGTGCCTCAAGGTGGGTCTTATCTAACATCATGTTCTCTAACATGTGTCCATATTATTGGTTTGATATCTCCATATCTATGACTCGTGAAACATAGTCATCAACCAATACATATGCTAGTCTATTCATATGTGTCCTCATATGTTTACGACCAGGGATCGTATAAGAATAATTATTGCAGAAATATAGAGTTTCACAACCAAGTCACATACTTGATGATAAATATTAACAATATTATTCTAGGAACAAGATAACACATTATCCAATGTCATGAACGTAATGAAATGTAATCATCTCTATGATGCCTCTAGGGCATATTTCCAACAAAGATTGATAATGACGACAGAATAATGCAAATTAAATAAATGATATATTTAATGAATACATGTAACATCTTCCCTGAACCAAAACTTCATTTTTTTTCTTATTTTTTCTATTTGCAATCAGTATGAACTTCAACTAATTGTTTAAAACTAATTAATTACGACTAATTATTTCGTAACTAACTAACGGTGCCTCAATAATTTTACACGTTAATCCCCGTTCTTTCCCTTTGCTAAATAAATATTAATTGTATATGTGTGAGTTGGTTGCATGGTGCATGTATACATGAATAACTAGCAACTACTTGCTCGCATGGCCAACAATGCATGCATTGCATGATATTTTGTTAACTACAAATTACGGATTCAGAACTAATTAATTACGTAACATTAATTTAACTACGATAATTCCAAAACAACTTAATAAAGAATTTAGAGACATAGACATAATTACCTGCTAATGTGACTGCAAATGACAGTGCTTAATGACTTATATAAGTGCTTAATGATAGAGAGAACACACACACACACAGAGAGAGAGAGAGGGAAAAACTTAATCGCTCTCGCTCGCTATTTATAGCACTTGCGAGCCGAGAGAGAAAGCCCTCGCATGCATGAATGCATGCACATCCAGGAGACAACGAATAGACGGGGGAGACAGCGATTAGATGGAGCTGACGGCATGATGCGACAGAATTTTCGGTGGAAAAGAGCCATGCCGTTGCAGTTGACAAATGGAGGAAGGGCCTGGCTCGGAGCTGTGTTCGAACAACACATGCCTCGGTTTTTTCTTTTTTTGTTTCTCGCGAGAACCGGAGCGGTTCGGGTCGCCACCACACTGCAGAATGCCGTGCGGTCGTGGAGGCTACCGCCGCGGTGGCCGTCGGGAAATCTTGAGTCGCTACTACGTGGCGACGACGCGGTGGCCGTCTTGAGGATTGGCGATGCTACACGGTGGTCGTGCGGTCCGCACGGCGGCCCTACGGGATTAGGGTGCATGTCGGTACGTCCATCATTCGTATGGTGACTTTGGGCCCAGGGTTTCATTTTTACAAATATACGACTATAAACGTCAATTTTGCAAATAACAATGCTAATACGGCCAAAACTTCCCACGGAGCGACTACTTCCCATACGCCGATACGCGACGGTGACGCAGTCCAATCGTGGAGGGTTGAAACGATAAAACACGCTAATGCAGCGGCCTCTCACGCAAAAAAAAAGCCTCCGAAAACTCGTTCCGCCTCGATCTGGGCCGCAGAGGCCTGGAAGGCTGGAACGGACGGTTCATGGAGACCCGCGTTTCGATCGCGTTGGATCTGCGCGATCCAATTCGGGGACCGCGCAAACGATAAACCATGTTAATGCCAGGTCTTTCTCGTGAAACGCCCCCAGCTACTCGCTCCCCACTCGATCCGGGCAGCGGAAGCCTGATCGGAGGGCTGACGGACGCCCGCGTTTGGATCGCACTTTTACCGCGCGATCCAATCTGGGCTGAACATGAACATGTTTAGCTGGGCCAGTTTGAGCTTTGGGCTTTCTAAACGGCCCATTTCGTCCTCTTCGTTCCAGCACGTGCCCGCTAAGGCCTCCGGTTCCGGACGTAATACCGGAGAACGTCCGGCCGGCATGTGGACGAGCCCATCTATCCTACTGTTCGGCCCACGTAAAGGCCCAAAAAGTAGTCCATGGAAACACTAAACCCGGTCCGTAAGCAGACAAAAGGGCAGGTGCCCAGCCTCATTATCATAGAGCTACACGCATGTGCTAGACTTTACAAAATACTCTGGTTAGTTCTATCATAACCAAATGTGTCAAATTATATCAACTTCCATGTTTCTTGTTCTTATTTATTATGTTTGCTACTTGTTTGATTCCTCTGCATGATTTCAGACACTGATGAACAGCACAGATTTGTTCAGACGTACCTTAGTTCTTCAGGTCATTGCGACAATGAACATAGCTCTATTCAGTACTGATCTAACAAAGCTGATTGATTCATGTTTCTCCCTTATGTGGTCCAGGAGCATGTGAACAAAAATATCGATTTCGAGTACAAGGAGTATGCAACACAACGCTTCAAGCAGTACTGGCAGATAAAGCCTAGAATACCAGGACCCAACTAATTGATCGTGCGAGCAGCTCATTCTCTTTTTTCTTTCTAGTTTTATAGCCTCCTTGGATAGCTGTGGCTAGTCTCGTGAATTTTGTTTGTCAGTAGCAGCTAGTGTGTGCACATGTGTGAGGTGTGCATGCTTCGTCGTAATCTCAAAAAAAAAGTAGCAAATAGTAGCTGACAATTTTGACTGCAAATCTTCGATCTCGTCGCGAGCATATTGGTTAAAATGGCACTATCTCGCGACGAATTAGAAAAAATAGCTTTTCTGTGAATGAATTAGCAAAAATAGCACTTCTACTCTGCTCAAAATGCACGGCAGAGGGTCTACCGTGTGGCAGTCGGTCTGCCGCGCTACCACCTAGCGGGTAGGTGGCCTGTCACGTGCCCACCAAAGGACAGTTGGCCTGGAGAGAAGGCATCACCAGGCAGATTGTTTCACATGAGGCTGTGGAACCGAGATTGGTCACTGAGAGGTACTGAGGTTGAATTTGTTTCGCTGTGGACAGTCTCACAGTAGTTCAACCGAAGCTATTCGACCTTTTTCCCCTATCTCCCTCTGTAACGTGATCCAGATATGTGATCGTTATGTTGCATATTGGCACTTGGATTCTTCAAGAAAAATATTGGCCCTTGCATATCGAGATGCATCCTTCAGTCCTTCACTGGTGGCCGGTTTCTTCTATCTGACATGTTGCACATTTCTTTTCTTCTCCTCCTCTTTCCAAGGGCTGACATGTTCCACTGCCGCTGATTGCTTCCAAGATACAGGCCAAACTCTGGTTTGTTAGAATTAATCTTGTTTTTCAGTTTTTCGATTTCTGTCTTGGTTACCATATCCGGTTTAGAAAGTTGAGTCCGAGTAGTACACTCGGTTGTGAGTCCGTTTCTGTGTCTATTAGTTTGTAAAGAGTATAAAAGTAGGGGAAATAGCAGTCTTGTAGAAAAAGGTGTGCGAAGTCATGAAAAACGTGAAGAAAAGCTTCAAGGCGTAGTGGCGCTGCAGTCCAGGGAGGACAGAGAGAAGCAAGTCACGTTGGACAAGGGGACAGAGGGTCCCACGGCCTAAAACTAGGCTGCCCCAGTTTTTTACATTGCCACGTGAATTCCAACAGAGCTAGGAGCTAAGAGTCTCATGGAAGAAAAGAAGAGTGATTTTGTAGAGCGAAGATTAAGGAAAATTTTCAACAAGTGGTATCAGAGTGTTCTGATCTTAGCGATACCTAAAGATCATGGGCGACAAGGCGAAGACCCGGGATGGGCCGATCTCCCTCCTATATCATGTCCTGACGACCGACAATTATCCGGTGTGGGCTATGAAGATGAAAGCGAACATGCGCCCCCAGGGAGTCTGGGGTGCAGTCGATCCGAAGACAAAGGATAAGGAGGTGGACGATAAGGTGGACCAGACGGCTTTGGCTATCATCTATCAGGCGGTGCCAGACTCCATGATGCGGCAGTTCATCGGCAAGGAGACGGCACGTGAGGCGTGGGTGGCGCTTCAAAAGATGCACGAGGAGTTGATCGTGTGAAGGAGGCGCGGCTCGGAATTTGCATACCGAAGTTCGAGAATCTCCGGATGGGAGAAACCCAGTCGGTGGACGAGTTCGCCGGTAAGTTGTCTTCATTGTATAATCAGATTATCTCTCTCGGCGACAAGATGGAAGAATCTATGGCAGTGAATAAATACCTGCGCGTGCTACCAGAGAAGTTTGTACCTGTCGTCACCACGCTTATGTACTCCCCGGATCTGGAGGAAAAGAAGATCGAGGAGATCACCGGTTCCCTCAAGGCGCATGAGGAGCTACTGAATGGGGTATCAATCCCGTAACGAGCAAAGGTATCAGTCCCATAACGAGTAGGCGTTGCCAGTAAAGGGAGATACAAGAAACGATGACAGACGATTTGGCAGAGGTGGCCATGAAGACAAGGTTGAGCAAGGCGATGGTGACAGATCCCGTGATAAGTCACATATCAAATGTTTCAAATGTGATAAGTATGGTCACTACGCATCGGAGTGCCGCAACCACATAAAGTGCTTCAACTGTGACAAGTATGGGCACTATGCTTCGAATTGCCGAAATAAGAAGAAGAACGATGAGGTAAACCTCATCCGGTCGTGAAAATGAAGACGACGATCCTACCTCGCTTCTCTCCTTATGTGTCAACAAGGCGCCGGTCATGGTGATGTTGAACGAGGAGAACGTACTTCCTAAACTACGTACGGACGGAGGAAATCACGATCATACTGATGAGTGGTACTTGGACAGTGGAGCAAGCAATCATATGACGGGAGATCGCTCCATGTTCCATGAGCTCGACGAGAAGATTTCGGGAGAAATCAAGTTTGGCAAAGGCTCCACGGTACAAATAAAAGGCAAAGGTACAATGTTGTTGCGATGCAAGAACGGTGATCAGAAGATGCTGCCTGATATTTACTTTATACCAAGTTTGTGCAACAACATACTCAGTCTCGGGCAATTGACAGAACGGGGGTGCAGGGTGGAGCTGCAGGGTGAGTTCTTGCGTGTCTACGACAAGAACAAAGATCTGTTGATGAAGGTAAAAGATCCCCAAACCAGTTCTACAAAATTTCTCTGAAAACTTGTAAGTCGGTTTGTGTGAAGGACAGTCTGGATGAGCCAGAGTGGAACTTAGATATCGGCCAAGGACATGGCGGAACCCAGGAGTGGCACGCAGTTGGCGCAAGAGGCGCAGCAGGCGGAGTCTCAGGAGGAGATCCAGATGGTGCACAGCAAGGCATACAGGGAGCTGCAGGGGGTGGTGAGTCCCACGCGCATGAAGGGCGCGGTGTACACGAAGTTGATACAGAAGGAAGAGGCGGTGTAGCCTCAGCTAAGATGTACGCGGGGAAGTGGACAGACTTGGTCCAAGAAAGAGGAGCGAGAGGCTCAGGTAATGGTGAATCCAAAGTGGTCGTGGGAGCAGGTGCTCTAGTCCAGACGATCGTGGGAGCAGGTGCTCCAGCCCAGGCGGGTGTGCAAGGAAGGACGAGTTCAGTCCAGGTGCGAGGCGCGGCAAGCATTGGTTTGTGCATGGCTCAGGATGGAGCAACTACAGGTGGCAGGGCGGTATTGGCCCAGAAAGGAACAGCGCATGGAAGTGCAGGTAAAAGAGGAAGATTTGGAAGTTCAGATAAGAGAGAAGATCAGCGTGATCAAAGTGAAGAAACAAGATTAAGGGGGGTGATTGTTAGAATTAATCTTGTTTTTCAGTTTTTTGATTTCTGTCTTGGTTACCATATCCGGTTTAGAAAGTTGAGTCCAAGTAGTACACTCGGCTATGAGTCTGTTTCCGTGTCTATTAGTTTGTAAAGAGTATAAAAGTAGGGAAAATAGCAGTCTTGCAGAAAAAGGTGTGCGAAGTCATGAAAAACGCGAAGAAAAGCTTCAAGGCGTAGTGGCGCTGCAGTCCAGGGAGGACAGAGAGAAGCAAGTCACGTTGGAGAAGGGGACAGAGGGTCCCACGGCCTAAAACTAGGCTACCCCAGTTTTTTGCATTGCCACCTTAATTCCAATAGAGCTAGGAGCTAAGAGTCTCACGGAAGAAAAGAAGAGTGATTTTGTAGAGCAAAGATTAAGGAAAATTTTCAACATGGTTGGCCAGCACGACGTCGACCTTGCAAGTGCAGCCATCCTTCCGGTAATTAAGATCTTCTCAAGAACCTCACGGCCTTATCGTAGCTGTTCGCCCTCGCGAGGGGCGCCACCGCCGGGGGAGGATGGGTGGTCGCCGTCGCCCGTCTCCTTGGCGCTGGAGCACGTTGTCGGGGATACCCGATAGCGGTTGGCGATGGCAGCCTTGGAGAGTCCACGTCGTCGAGATTAGCCGGCCAGCTCTTCGGAAAATCCTGGGCTTTGTCTCTTCATGTTCTTTTTTATTTCTTTGATGTCTTCATTTTCTTGATGCTTTTCTTTGATTTGATTCTGAACAGTTGGTTGCACTTCTAATGTGTTTACACAACTCTGGTTAACAATCTCCAAGTTCAGATGTCTTAGCTTTTCATACAAACTTGACTGACTTTCCTGAACCAACGCAGTGTTGCAATACATTTTTCTACTCAGGGCATCTGCTACTACGTTTGCCTTGCCTGGATGGTAATGGATTCCAAGGTCATAATCCTTTATTAAGTCTAGCCATCTCATCTGCCTGAGGTTTAGTTCTGACTGGATGAAGATGTACTTCAAGCTTTTGTGATCCGAGAAAATCTCACAGCGATTACCGATGAGGTAATGCCGCCAAATTTTCAAGGCATGCACGATTGCAGCTAATTCCAAGTCATGCGTTGGATAATTTCTTTTATGAGGCTTCAACTGACGAGACGCATAAGCCACTACTCTACCTTCTTGCATCAGCACACATCCAAGGCCCTGCCGAGAGGCGTCACAGAACACTTCAAAGTCCTTGTGGATGTCTGGTAAGACTAGCACAGGTGCTGATACTAGCCTTTGCTTCAATTCTTGGAAACTTTGCTCACAGTCTTCAGTCCATTCAAACTTCTTCTCTTTCTTCAAAAGCCGAGTCATAGGTCTGGCGGTCTTGGAGAAACCTTCTATGAATCTTTGGTAATATCCAGCTAATCCCAGGAAACTCCTGACTTCGGTGACAGACTTGAGTTGCCTCCAATCCAACACGGCTTCAACCTTTGTGGGATCTACTGCAACTTCTCTTGCTGACACGATATGTCTGAGAAAAGCTACTTGGCTTAGCCAAAATTCACTTTTACTGAATTTGACATAGAGCTGTTGCTCTCTGAGTCTTTCCAAAACTGCCCCGAGATGCTTCTCAAGCTCTTCTTCATCCTTCGAGTAGATGAGAATGTCGTCAATAAATACAACCACAAACTTGTCCAAGAACTCCATGAATAATTTATTCATCATGTTCATGAAATAAGCTGGTGCATTTGTCAAACCGAATGACATTACTGTAAACTCGTACAGTCCATATCTTGTGGTGAAAGCAGTCTTGGGGATGTCTTCTAGTCTGATCTTCAACTGATGGTAACTAGATCTTAAGTCAATCTTAGAGAAAACACTTGCTCCTTTCAACTGGTCGAAGAGGTCATCGGTCCTAGGCAAAGGATACTTGTTCTTGATTGTGACTTCATTGAGTGAACTGTAATCCACACACATCCTTATATTGTTATATTTCTTTCTGACAAATAGTACTGGAGCTCCCCAAGGTGATGAGCTTGGTTGAATAAAACATTTGTCTTGCAACTCTTCGATTTGTTTATTCAATTCCACTAACTCATTTGCTGTATTCTGTAGGGACTCTTTGAAATTGGAGCTGTCCCTGGGACTAAGTCAATTAGAAACAAGATGTCCCTATCTGGTGGCATACCGGGTAATTCCTCAGGAAATACATCCGGGTATTCATTGAACACTAGGATGCTTCTAACTTTACTTCCTTCAGACTGGTCAAGATAGGACTCACTTGCGCAGAGGTCTCGGGTCCGAACGCTACTTGGATTCCTTGTTCATTGGTGAGGGTGATAGACCTTGACGATGATTAAAACATCTATGTATTATTTTAATATATAATAAAAGACCATACGTCTTCATGGTCGTAACCCCTAAGACTGACGACCTCCCTGGTCGTTAGTATTCAGAGGTTACTTAATGGGTACCCTGGCCGGATGAGGCTTTGTGCCTAATCCCACCGGATAACCGCCGTAAAATTCTTGGCGGTATTTCTTATCGTATGATGAATGGAACACGTGTTATCGTTCCAAACCATGCGATGGTACAACCCTGAGACACTGACTATTAACCACCCTACGGTTAAGCTTTTCACAAGCAACCGCAAGGAAGTTAGCACATTGCTAACTTCTCTACCGTTCCGACCAAATAAAGCGCTTCACCAGGGACGTCTTCTCCAGGAGTAACTGCCACCTCTTCGGAAGTTATTTAAAGGTAAAGCACAGAAGACAAGGAGAGGGACAGAGACAAGAAGGGAGACGATAGGCGACACACAAAACAAGGCCAAGGCAAAGATATGCACTGAAGCCTAAGCGGTGGAATTAGAAGCGATAATCGACCTTAGACTCATATTCTAAGTCGATTGCTTGCTAAACATTCCCCATTCGATGTAATTCAGGGTAGTACTTAGCCACATCTTGTAAATCCAGTTTATATCAATAAAGAGCGACCCCATTCCATTCCGGGATATTCCACGTCATTTTCCTCGTTTATTTTCGTAAGATCGGCGATTCGATCGTCGACAATTGGCGCCGTCCGTGGGGAAGAAGGCGTAAGTTTCTGAAATTTTTTTTTTCTTTTAAAGAAAATCTCGCCCAAAAACTCGCAATCGCTCATGCGACTATGCGGAGTTTGGGATGAGCAAAGCGGTTCGATTTGGCGGACTACGCCAACCTCGACATGGAAGGATGTATCGCGCCATGGAAGAAAATGGCAGTCATCCTCCTCATCCTCCTCGCCGGCCGCGTCGCCGGCGTTAGCGAGGTCGTCGGATGGATGAAGATCGCCGCCACTACCGGTGGCGCAACCAGAGAACCGCCGTTCGACCCGGTTCGAATGCCGGAGGATCTCTCCAAGCCCGGCCTTTTCGACCGTAAACAGCAGTGAAGAAATTTCAGCTCCATCACCCGGAAAACTCTATACCATTGATGAAATCATGACTGAAAGATACTCTCCTTCGGCTTCTGGCAATTCCAGGAGTCAACCGTCACCTGGTAACGGTGTCGATGAAACCTCCACTGGTCGTAGGCCATGTGGGGATGATCACACTCAGCATACGATCGGCGGTTCGTCGGATCAGGCTGAGAAGACCTCAGGAAGTGCTCATCTCCGACCGATCTCCATCGTGGAAGATTCTGGCAGAAGCGCTGACAAGCACTCCATTAGTTATGATGGAAGCTCATCGGAAGTTATTTAAAGGTGAAGCACAGAAGACAAGGAGAGGGACAGAGACAAGAAGGGAGACGATAGGCGACACACAAAACAAGGCCAAGGCAAAGATATGCACAGAAGCCTAAGCGGTGGAATTAGAAGCCAGATAATCAGCCTTAGACTCATATTCTAAGTCGATTGCTGTTAAGCATTCCCCCATTCAGTGTAATTCAGGGTAGTACTTAGCCACATCTTGTAAATCCAGTTTATATCAATAAAGAGCGACCCCCATTCCATTCCAGGATATTCCACGTCATTTTCCTCGTTTATTTTCGTAAGATCGGCGATTCGATCGTCGACAGCTGGCGCCATCCGTGGGGAAGAAGGCGTAAGTTTCCTGAAGAAATTTTTTTTCTTTTCGCTCAAGAAAATCCTCGCCCAAAAACTCGCAATCGCTCATGCGACTATGCCGGAGTTTGGGATGAGGAAAACGGTTCGATTTGGCGGACTACGCCAACCTCGACATGGAAGGATGTATCCGCGCCATGGAAGAAAATGGCAGTCATCCTCCTCATCCTCCTCGCGCGGCTCGCACGCGTCGTAAGCGTTAGCGAGGTCGTCGGATGGATGAAGATCGCCGCCACTACCGGTGGCGAACCAGAGAACCGCCGTTCGACCATTTGGAATGCGGAGGATCTCTTCAAGCGGTCTTCTCGACCGTGAAGCAGTGAAGAAATTTCAGCTCCATCACCGGAAAACTCTATACCATTGATGAAATCATGGTGAAAGATACTCTCCTTCGCTTCGGCAATTCCAGAGTCAACCGTCACCTGTAGCGGTGTCGATGAAATCTCCAGTGCGTCGAGGCCATGTGGGGATGATCACACTCAAAGATACGATCGGCGGTTCGTCGGATCGGTGAAGACCTCAGAAGTGCTCATCTCCGACCGATCTCCATCGTGGAAGATTACTCGCGAATACCGACAAGCTCTCCATTAGTTATGATGGAAGCTCATCGGAAGATCAATCTTTGGAAGCACGAGGTCAACGCGATCGGAGATGAAGATCAAGATGCCTGCGGTCCTACACTCTCTACCACGCCATCACGTGTTGTTAGAGATGATCCGGGCCGTCAAGCACCAACTTCCGGAGGCAACGGAACTAATCGGCGTCAATCGGTTAACTCGCTCGCTTTGCCCCACCCGAGTGGAGCGACAGATCGAACAAATCCGAAGGTCGGGAAGGTTGAGACAGCGTACACCTCGACGCACCAAGTATGAACCACGAGACCTTCTAGAAGCTATCTAAAACTTGCTACGATTCAAAACATGTTAAATAATTCGATCTGCTCTAGCAGAACGCCTAGTTTTGTACAACTCGTGAGGTCGGTATCCAAATTCTCCAATGCACCATGCAATGACGGAAGCGACGAGAACAGAGGGGTTCAGAAGTCGACTAGGACTTCGCCCCAACGCTCCTCCTCAAGAGGGGACAAAGACGGTCATACCAGAGAGCGATCGATACCAAGACCTCCTCGGCGATTCCGACCAAGGAGTCACGAGGCGAAGGCTATTTCAAGAGGATACTCCCCCCCCTGCGCCGAGAAGAACCACCACTAGGACCTAACGATCTCCGACATCGTTTGAACCAAGTGGCGATGCGTGGACATCATATCAATGTCCACGGCCGGATCGCAGACTACCGGAGTTCCAGCGTTCCAATCCTAGGGATCGGTCTCGGCCGATTACAATCCCGCACCTTCCTGAGAAGACGCCATGAATCAATCACAGGTTGTCGAGCCTTCTCTGCCGGGCTCTAAGTCGTGCGTTGGCCTAGCCGGTTCCGACGCCAACTTGGACAAATTCAATGGAACTCAAAACCCATTGGAATTTCTCCAAATATATACCACCGCTATCGTGGTCTTTGGTGGCGATGAGAATGTAATGGCCAACTATTTACCCACCGTGCTCGAAGGGTCCGCCGGTCGTGGTTGTTAAACTTACCGGCCGGATCCATATATACTTGGGAACAACTCGTGATCTTCGATTGCCAACTTCGAGTGCGTCGCCATACAGGAAGGAGGACGATCTCCACGTAATCCGGCAGGATCGATGAGACTTTACGTCAATATATCAAGAGGTTCACCAGTTCAGTAACTCTATACCCAAGTCGCAGAGTCCTCTGTTATTCAAAGCTTTTAAATCAGGTCTAAGGAATCGGCGGTTTCACGGAGGACATAGCAATAAACCCTCCAAGAACAACCGTTGAGCTTTTTGATATGGCGGACAAATATGCCATCGCTAGTGAAGCAATCGAGTGGTGTGAAGCCATCGATCGGAAGACAAGATTCTCACCGGCCTGCGACAAACAGGAGAAAAAGAACAAGAAGTCTCTCAAGAAGAAAAAGAACCGCAGACCGACGACAAAGAAGTCCTCGCCGTTCGAGCATAAGATCGGGAAGGGCAAGAAGGACTATCGGTCGAAGCAAAGCAAAAGTTCCGATCAAGGATTCTGACGAATAAGAAGTGGTGTCCACTTCACCGGTGACGTGGCATGATCTGCGACTGCCGTGTCTGGCGAAGAAGCTGGAGGATTATTATGCGGGTAAAGGACCATTTCAAAGAATACAGAACATGGAGAAACGAGCTCCAAAAGGACAAGGATGGCGACGAGGAGATGGAGTACCGGGATCCCCAACACACGATCAACATGATTTTTGGAGGATCTTCTTCATACGAGTCCAGACGTCATCTCAAGGCCATGGAGCGGAGGTCAACCTCGTCGAATCTCCAAGCGTAATCAAGCACTCGAAGTGGTCGGACACCATAATTTCTTCAAACAAAGACGATCGCACCATCCCATCGACTCGTAGGGTAGGTTCCCCATCGTCGTTGAACCAACTATTAATAATTGTCGGGTTAATCGGGTCTTAGTGGATGGGGTAGTTCCTTGAATATATTATTTGTAGGAGTTTTAGAAGAAATGCAGTCCCCATGTCAAAGGTGAAACACGTGAAATATGCTTTTCATGGCATAGTTCCGGTTCTACCGCTAAACCGATAGGACAAGTTTCCTTACCGGTGACGTTTGGAAAAACGACAATTTCGAACAGAGAAGATCCCGTTTGATGTAGTAAACTTCAAATCCAAGATACAGCGGAATCCTCGATCGACCGGCATTAGCAAAATTCTTGATAGCCACGCATTACGGTTATCAAAGTTTGAAAATGCCGGGCCAAGGAGTCATCACACCGAGGAGATCGAGAAAATGGCTTACGATGCGATCGAAATCCTTTGCTTTGGTTGATGAACTTCCGACCGAGAGGTTAATCCGTCTCCCATGCGAGTCAAGCACTCGAAGCCAAAGATGACGCCCAAACCATCCGACTGGACCAAGGAGGTACTACTCGACAAAAGCGCTTCTCCGGACGGCGTCAAGTCGTCACATGGGTCAGACAACCAGATCCAACCGCGCAAGATTACGGTCGGGCAAGACTCGACCCTAAATAGGAAGAGTCGCTCGTCTCCTTCCTCCGAGCAAATCAAGGCGTGTTTGCTTGGCAAGCGTCCGATATGCTCGAGTCCCCGAGGTGATCGAGCACGTGCTTGCTCTCACCGATAAAAACCGATCAGCGAAACTACGACGTTTTGCACCCGATCGGAAGGAAGCAATCGATCGGAGATTGACAAGCTTCTCCAGGCAGGATTTACTCGTGAAGTCGACCACCCACAGTGGCTTGCTAATCCTGTAATGGTTAGGAAAAATAATGGGAAATGGCGAATGTGTATCGACTTTATAGATCTTAATAAAGCTTGTCCGAAGGATGACTTTCCCTTCCTCCGCATTGATCAACTAGTAGACTCTACTTACGGGTGCGAGTTACTAAGTTTTTTAGATCGTATTCGTGGTACCACCAGATTAGTATGTGTAAAGAAGATGAGGAGAAAACTTCCTTCATCACCCCATATGGTACTTCTTGTTATATTAAGATGCCATTTGGTCTCAAAAATCTTGGTGCAACTTTTCAAAGGTTGATGCAAAAACTTTTAGTCCACAAATCGGTCGGAATCTAGAAGCTTATGTTGACGATCGGTCAGAAGACCACCAACGGCGACCACATTCCCGACTTACAAGAAACTTTTAATAACTTGAGAAGACATAACCTCAAGTTAAATCAGGAAAAAGTGTGTGTTAGGAGTTTCGCTGAAAACCGCTTTCGGTTTCTAGTTTCGCTAGAGGTATTGAAGCAAATCCAAAGAAAAATTGCGCCATCGACGAGATCGCCCTCAGACCACGAAGAAGGAAGTCCAAAACTAATCGGGTCAGTATGGGCGTTAAGCCGTTCATAGCAAGATTAGGGGAAAAGGATTACCTTTCTTTAAACTTCTTGGAAACATGGGAGTTTCGAGTGGACTAAAGAGGCAAACGATGCCTTTGATGAACTCAAAAAGTACCTTACAAGTACCCGGTCTTAGTTTCTCCGAGATCGGAGAAACATTGCTAATTTACGTGGCAAAGAACACCACGCATAGCTTAGCGGTGTCTTGGTTGTAGAAAGGAATAATATCCAACGACCGGTCTATTACGTAGCGAAGTCTTACATGGACCAAAGGAAAGATACCCACAGTACAAAAGTTGCTCTATGGCCTCCTTATGTCTTCAAGGAAGCTAAGGCACTACTTTCGTGCCCACAAAGTGGTCGTACCTACCGGATATCCCTTGGTCAAGTCCTTGGAAACAGGAATCATCGGGACGAATAGCCAAATGGGCGGTCGAGCTAGGGCGTTCGATCTCCATTTCATTTCACGAACAACAATAAAGTCGAGCAATAGCGAATTCATTGCGAATGGACAAACCTCGAACCCACCCAAGGACCCGAGTACGAACACCACGACGAGTGGACAATGTATTCGACGGTTCCTTGATGTTACAAGGATCGGGGTGGAGTGGTCTTGATATCCCTTGGCAAACACATCAAATCGCCATCCATTAAATTTTCCCGCCACCAATAATGTGGCGAATATGAAGGTTTCTTGGCGGGACTCGGCGGCTCGTTCGCTCGGGATTCGCAGACATTACTAGTGAAAGGCGATTCTCAACTAGTAGCGAATCAAGTGGGGAAAGAGTATCAATGCTCTAGTACCAAGATGTCATCTTATCTGGCGGAATACGAAAACTCGAAAAGCACTTCTTGGTTTTCATATCCAACATATTCCTAGAAAGGAAAACTTTCTAGCGAGACCGCTTAGCACGGATGGCCTCCACGAGGTCGGCCGTCCCGCCTGAGTTTTTCTCGAGCAACTCAATTCACCCTCGGTAGTTGAGCCTTCCGAGAACATACATGATTCTTTGCAAGTTGAACAAACTAATCAAGGAACATGGATGCTCCACGTGTCGTTGACGGTTGGTATTTATCACGATCAAGGTAGAGGCGGATGACATCGATCTACAATTATCTTGACATGACACAATTCGAGAAGATGATGTAGAGGCCGATCGTATAGCACTTAAAAGCCAAATCATACACTCTAATCGAAAGTACCTTGTATAAGCGAGGATCTCATGGAGTGTTGATGAGATGCATATCTCAAGCGGATGGCATTAGATTGCTAACGAAATCCATGAAGGTGTCTGTGGAGCACACCATTCCTCTGAGAACCACAGTCGGTAAAACCTTTAAGCAAGGCTATTCTTGCCAACCGCCTTCATGATGCAAAAGAGCTTGTGATGAAGTGTGTACAATGTCGGTTTCATAGCCGACAAGTACACCACCAAAGACAAGCCTTACAAACAATTCCTCTTTCTTGGCCTTTTGCAACACTGGGATTGGACATTACGGGACCTTTCCCAAGAGCACCGGGGCTTAATTCCTTTTCGTCATGATTGACACGTTTACAAAATGGATTGAAGCGAGCGGTCGTTAAAATAACAACCGAGGCCGCTAAGAGATTTCTCTGAAAAATGTGATCACGCGATTTGGTGTACCCATCGTATCATCACGCACAATGGTTCCCGATTCTCCGGCGATCAATTCCAGAATTTGCGATGAACTTGGTGTCAAAGTTCATTTTGCTTCATTGCACATCCGCAGAGCAACGGAGCGATTGAGCGAGCTAATGGTATCCTTATGCGAGGATCAAGCGCCGAGTATTGACCGATTAATCAAGCGGTCGGCGCTTGGTTAAAGAACTTCCCTCGTGTTATGGGCGTTCGAACCACGACGATCGTGCGACCGGTGAAACTCCATTCTTTTTGGTTTATGGTCTTTGAAGCTATGCTTCCTCGTAACTCAAAATTGGCTCTTTCGAATCGATCGTTTTGCGAAAATGATCGAGAATGAACGACGACTTCGGCGAGCGTCGATTTCCTTGAAGAACAGCGAAACCAAGCCCTTATACGATCGGCGGTCTACCAACAAGCCATGCGAAGGTACCATAGTCGAAGGTGCGACCTTGCGACTTTGTCAGAGGTGATCTGGTTCTCGAAAAATTGAGCCAAACAAATCGCAATAAACTTTCTCCTAAATGGGAACATCCTTACTGCGGGTCGAAGTAACCCGACTGTGTTCCGTCTAACCGGCTATGTCGATGGGCAAATTTTGTCAAATTCTTGGAACATCGATCAATTGCGTAAGTTCTATGTTTAATTTTCATTCTTTCATTTCTTTCAATTTCAATTTCATTAAATTCATTAATTAATTAAGAAGTGCAACCTTGCTTATATATATACACCTACATTCTCGTCGTTTATTATTGTTAGTGCAGTGAGAAGACATTTTTCTCCGATATCCTTTATAAGGATCTCGATACTCTATGGTCCTAGTCGTGAGCATTTTTTTCAAATGATTCCCACGCGACTACACTTTTTTTTAAAGAAAATGAGTAATCGAGCACCACACAACTACCTATCTCATGAATGATATGCTTACGATTCGAAGATTATGCTTCATTATTTTAAGATTACGGTCTATTCTTGTCTGCTATTGGTGGGACACGGAAAGCCTCCTAGTCGAAGTCTCTCCTTTTTCAGACGTGGTCCCGCCTAATGGAAGGAGCTTCCTAGCGACGGTTCTTTTCTCACGATCCTCGCTACGATCGGATCTGAGAATTTGAACACGTTTCAAGAAATGTGTCGTATGCCTTCGTGTCTTAGCATTAGTTCCACCAGATTATGGGACAATAGATATAAACAAAGTTCACTTATAATTTGTTGCATACATATTTGCATTTCTTCTTATGTCAAGTTTGACAAAGTCTTTTTCCGACCATATATAGTGTTTTTGATTGGTATTTCCATTATGACAAACAAAGATCTATAACTAGTCGAAATCATCTGTCCCGTCTGACCACATTTGATTTCCTAATCTTCGCAACGATCGCTTTTGTCTTACATGTCCAAACATACCTTCAAAAACTCACATACATGGTTATGACCTCTTTTTATTCTCTTTCTTGGCTCACCTTTGTACAAGAACGTTCTTCTACTATAAAGCAGTTGGGGGCTAGGAAATATACGAGAATTTTAAAAAAGTCAAGCAGATAAACAAAAGCTTTGTCAATGACATAAAAGGTAAGTTTTCATAGATATTCAAATATTTTTACACTTGCAGAACCTACTCTAAGAAATATTCCGGCCTAACTCATCGCTTTTGTCTGAGATTAGACCTCCATCTCCTCTACAACTATATCTCCGAGTGGCCCGAGTTCTTCCATGAACTTGGTCGCCTCCTCAGTGGGTAGTTGAAGTCATCTTTAACAGCTTGGAGATCTATGGAGGGTCGGAAGCTTTGGTTTGCCAAAGCAAAACTAACTCCACTTGCAACGCCTTGTTTTTAGGGCACAGGCATAATTCGTCCGAGTAGTTTTGAGCGAACTTTAAGGTCCTCTAGAAGTTGACCCAAATAGTTCATTTTCTCTATTGGATCTCCTAAGGAAGGCGGGCTTGATCCTCGATCCCATATCAAAGATCATCTTGTTCAAAGCATGAATCTTTTCATCAATATTTTGAGCAAGAGCGCCTCCTTATCTGCTCAAATTTGAGTTTTCTTTACTCTGCTTCGGCATTTGCGTTTGCTCTGCAAAAACAAATCGCTTAATGAACACAAGCATAAGTGAAGGAAAAATCAAGCTTACGACATATTACCTTCATTTGTTTTGCTAAGTGTTTCATATTTGGTCGTTGCTTGACGATCAACCAGGTCTTTAGTGAACTTGCTTGACAAAAATGATGGTCTTTAGCTTTATTTCTTCTTCAAGAAGAGCTATCTTGGCTTTCTCCACAACCTCCTCTTTTATTTTCTCCAGATCTATCGAATACGATAAGGAGAATAATTGTAGAGGAGCAAAGTATTGAAGAAGAAACAAAAGTTCAAAAGGAAAAGTTCTTACTTTCCAACTCGAGTGCTTTTGCTCCAAGTCCTTAACTCATTTGGGTCGATCCTCCGATCACAAACAAAGTTCTCGACCAAATGCTACACAAATAGCGTTCTCTTTCTTAAGTTTCTTATAAACTTTTTAAAGAAGAGCTATGAAGGTGGTCGTAGAATACTTACGAATTGCTCGGTCATTATAACCAAAAAATCAAATCAGGTGCATCTTGAGTGAGTATCCGATACTTTCGCCACGCCTCATCAAGCTCCTTATCCTCGATGAATCGGGGACGAAAAGGAACTTGTTAGGTTGGGAAGGGTTATCGCGATGATCGAACTGTTGAGACCTCTCGAGGCATCTACCTCCACGAAGGGTTTCAATCACCAAAGGATCCAACTCAACCGTTGCCCTTGTCACCTACTCGGGGGCTTCTTCGACCACTATTTCCTCAGGAACTTTGTCCTGAGAAGTGCTCTGGTCGGGAACTTCCACAAGTGCCAGGTCCTCAGGAAGAACCTGGTCGGAAACGACCGAACACCGTAAGACCTATGCAAACCGAAGATGGGAAGTTCAAAGTATCAAATCATCAAGGAATTATTAGAGGTACATACTTATCGACCACTTTCATTTGTACATACCTTGTTAATCTCCGGATTTGACTCTCAAACGCGCAAGAGAGAAATCGTGCGCTAGCCTTCCTTTTCTTCTCCTCCAATTTTCTTTGGTTACGGACCCGGCAAGGTTTGTTGAACCCTCACATCCTCCAACAAGATGTCGGAAGCTATGTCCTCGACGGTTCATCAAGGACCGCATTCCCGACTATCTGGTGGGAGGAGTGGTTTCATCAATCTCGGATCGATCGCTTGTTTCAATAATAACCGTAAGGTCGTGCACGACCACTCTGGAGTTCTCTGACCTCGCAGATTACATTCTCGGGCCCTCGAAGCTTATCCACCTAAATCAAAGAACAAATTTGATTGGGTGAAGAAATCCTTTATCTAAAAAATTCGTACATATATGATTCGAAATGTTCTATTACCTCGAGGATTCATCTCCTTCAAGTGCCTCGAGGGCACGACTCGGTCGGAACTAAGGTGGGACGTTGATCCTCACCAGATTGTATGATTCGCAATCCGGCGATCGCAAAAGTAGAGCACGATTGGAAATCTGGTGGAATATATGTATACACATGGTAAAAGGAATTTTGATTAAATTACCTTAAGCCTTGCCGTCTCCTTCAATAGGAGTTACGGCTAAGATCTTGGGGCATTCACCTTTTCTCCGAGCTCCCCGCACAGATCATCTCGACTCGTTCTCTAATTTCCCGAGGAAAGAGCTTTAATGAAGGAAGAATAGACAGATTTTAAGGTAATACATTAATCAAATCAAAATACCGATCGAATTTATCTCAAAGACTTACCACCTTCCGAGGTAGCTTCATCACGATCAAGGCACCAGAGCAGGAATGAGTCCCGAGCTTCAATGGGCTAATCGGCGAAAGGTGAAATCCTTCACCACATGCCACGAAGTCGGGCCCCGACCAAGAAGTCATAGATGGCATCCGCCCATCTTTTGACTATCCTCGTCTTCTTTACTGGTCTCCTTCCATTTGGGGTTTTCACTTGCTCTAGTTCGCCAAGTAGAGGCCATCGTCTTCAGAATCGTCATGTAAAACCATTACTTTTTCCATGAGCGACCACGAAGATTTAGCGTACATGAGGATGTACTCATCGGCCTTCCGTCATGAAGACGCAATGTGCATTCCCCAGAGCGCCTCAGATTTTGCCGCAGATTTTCCCATCACCATGCGGTAGAAATAACTAAAGAGCTTCAAGTTCGGTTGTATTCTCGGTATGCCTCGCACAAATATCGAAAATCTTGATATTTGCAATCGAATTTGGAATAATTCACTAATTCCACCCGTAATGTTCAAGAACGCGGAGGAGGAATTTGTGTATCGATAATCTCGGCCCACATTCGATGTAGGCGAGAAAACAGGATTTCGCCATCTTCACGGCTCGGAAAATGCTCTCCGATCGCGGTCTCCAATTAATCGATTCCTATCTGGGAGCATTCCCATCTTCTTCAAGGCCTCGAAGTTTTTCTTGCCCAATTCCAAAGGCAACCACTTTGTAATCTGCTCCGACATGGCGAAAATCCTCAAGAATGAGTAGCAAAAGTTGGAGACTTTGTGGTCGGAAGAACAGAAAAGACTCGGAGGATTTCTTGGCGAGAAGCTAAAGGGGATCGAAAGGATTCGGAAGCATAAAAATTCTAAGAGCCCAAATGAGAGGAGATCTTATAACCTTCCGATACTTTCAAGGATTTCTACAAAAGTCCAACCGACAAAAAGCTTCTTTTTGTTCAAGCGAACAGAGGAACTCTTCGTTTCCCAAGGCAAGTTCTCAACTTTAAAGTGAACACTGCAGACCGCCAGTATACCACGACATTAAATGGGTTCGCCCGATACGATTTCATCGGAAAAGGTATATACACGACCAGTTCATTTAAAGTTAGGGGCTAGCCGACGAGATTAAAACCTCTATGTATTATTTTAAATGCATAATAAAAGACCATACGTCTTCATGGTCGTAACCCTAAGACTAACGACCTCCCTAGTCGTTAGTATTCAGAGGTTACTTAATGGGTACCTCTGTGGGATGAGGCTTTGTGCCTAATCCCGACCGGATAACCGCTCGTAAAATTCTTGAATCGGTATTTCTTATCGTATGATGAATGGAACACGTGTTATATGTTCCAAACCATGCGATGGTACAACCCTGAGACACTGACTATTAACCACCCTATGGTTAAGCTTTTCACAAGCAACCGCAAGGAAGTTAGCACATTGCTAACTTCTACCGCTCAAACCATCGTAACGCTTCACGAGGGCGTCTTCTCCAAGAGTGCGCCACCTCTTGGAAGTTATTTAAAGGTGAAGCATGAAGACGAAAGAAAGGAGAGGGACAGAAACAAGAAGGGAGACGATAGGCGACACACAAAACAAGGCCAAGGCAAAGATATGCACAGAAGCCTAAGCGGTGGAATTAGAAGCTAGATAATCACCTTAGACTCATATTCTAAGTCGATTGGTTAAACATTCCTCCATTCAGTGTAATTCAGGGTAGTACTTAGCCACATCTTGTAAATCCAGTTCATATCAATAAAGAGCGACCCCCATTCCATTCTAGGATATTCCACGTCATTTTCCTCGTTTATTTTCGTAAGATCGGCGATTCGATCGTCGACAGACCTACTAGCACAGTCTATCTGGCCTTGATTCTTGGCTAGCCAATCCATTTCGAGAATCACATCTAATCTTTGGGAGTGCAAGACTATTAAGTTTGCCAAGAAAGGTACTTCCGAGATTTCAAGATAAGGTTTTGGTATAGGGAACTAGTCCTCATTTCCGAGCCCGGGGAAAGGATTAACATAGGGTTAACTAAGGAAGAGATAGATAACCCATATTTTCCCACAAACTTACTTGAAACAAAAGAATGCGAAGCTCTAGAATCAAATAAAACCGATGTTGGTACTGAATTGACAAGAAACGTACCAATGACCACGTCTGGTGCAGTTTGAGCTTCTTCAGCTGTGACGTGATACACACGTCCTTTAGTGTACTGCACTGATGGCTTCACAGTTGAGGTGTTGCCAGGTGCTAGAACTGCCTGATTTGGTCGGGTTGGGGTTGCGGCTTGCTGCTTCTTCGAGCACTTATTGGCGTAGTGTCCCACTTCATTGCAATAGAAGCAAGTAACCCCTGCGGTGGAGGTCGTAGGTGACTTCTTCGGGAACTGGCCTCCAGGAGAAGTGTTGCAGAAACCAGAGCTGACTGGGTGCTGAGCTGGCGCCGGTGCCTTGGACGGAGAGGTCTGGAAGGTCCTACACTGGGGTGTCTGCGGTTGAGAGGAGCGAGGCTTGGGAAAACCTCCAGGGTTGAACTTCTTGTTTGCCTTCTTTCTCTTGCGGTTCTCCATTTCTAGATGCTTACCCTCCTGGTGGATAGCCTTGCTTACCAGCTGTTGGAAATTTGAGTAGTCATGGGCGATGAGGAGGACTGCGAGATCATCATTGAGTCCTTCCAAGAAATGCTTTTACTTGGCTTCATCAGTTTCCACGTCTTCTAATGCATAGCGGTCTAACTGGTTGAACTTGTGCAAATACTCATTGACTGAGCAGCTGCCTTGTGCAAATATTTGGTTGGCCATCATCTGGTTCCAGTCGAGTCCTTCAGCTGGAGGAGGTGGTGGCGGTGGAATTGGGTTCTCTTGCACATTCTCTCATTACGACATTCTTGGTCTTTGCCAACGCTGAATTCTGAGTTGTCACCATCGGCTGGATCTCCACAGACTTAGGAAAGAAGAGGAGAAAATAGGGGGACAGGATGAAACAACCCACCCAAGCAAAACAACCAACACCAAAAGCTTTTCCAAATACTTTAATAGCTATACGATGTTCTACTTGATGCTCACGATCTTCAGTGGTTCCTGCGCGACAACGCTCTTTTGACAGCTTCAAGTCTTGAGGTCTTGAACACCAGGTTAGCTGATCGAGAGACCACCTATAGAAATTTCAAGGGAAAGAGGATCCATTTGACATTGTAAAATGGTGAGGAGAGAGTAAGGTAAGGAAGAATACCAAGAAAGAGGTAAGGATAGAAAGACGACCAAGATGAGGAGAGAACAAATTATTTTTCTTGTTATATAAAATAAGTTTTGAATGACCATTCTACTAGGTTATGACCTACAGTCGAGATGGCTCTGATACCACTTCTTGTCGCGACCGGAGGTCACCCTGGTACGACCGGACCCAGGATCACCATGGTACGACCAGACCCGGGAGGTCCTCGAATCCTCTGTGCAAAATCGAGCTAGTCCCAAGATCAGCTGCTAGCTCACAAGTAAACAAATGCGGTAACATCCATCTACACAACTTTATTAATAAACAACAGAGTTAATTACAAAAGGGGGCATACAGCCAACAAGGAAAATTATAGCGGAAGCAAAAGACAGCAAGGAAGACCACATGATTCGTCACAGGCAATCGTCTGGAGGGCGTAGCCTAGTCGTCCTGGTCTTCAGACTCCTCGTAGACGTCCTCTCCTGCTCAAATATTGAATCAAGCAAGAGTGATCACAACAACCGTACTCGCAAGTCACACCCGTCAAGTAACAGAATGCAATGCATACAAGGATATCTCAAAAGAAGGCTTATATGGTTGATTTGCATAAAGCCAAGTTTCTTTCCAAATACTTGTACTAAGTTCCAAAGCTGTTATACAATAACTAAATTTCATTTTCTAAATCTTAGATTTATAGTCGGATAACATTCATCAACAAGTGGTGAAGGATACCCTCCTATAACAAGGCTCCCTGCCCAAGATCCCATTTGGATAGACATCTAAAACCATTTCAAAGAGGACTTTTGAAAACAAAATAAAAATCTAACTTGGAGCAGCTTTGCTAGCATGTCTATGACCGTGGACACGACTATTTGAATAGTTTTACACTCTGCAGAGGTGTACAACTTTACCCACATGACACAACTTCTCTAGTTTGTTTGGCATCCGTCGATACCACCGCTCACTACCAAAGGTAAACGGTCTAGAGCACGTGACAAGGCCTTTACAATACGCCATTCCACCGCAGTCCCCCCTCGCTGAGGTTTCGTCCCCTTTGGATACAAACCCGCCAGATTCCTAGCCCCCTCTTGCGCCAGGTGGGAATGAACAAAAGTAGGTCGTCAAGACACCCACACAACCAGATGGAATGATCACGGTGAAACATTGCAAATTAGTCAGCCAGGTCCCGCCCATTCGAGACATGTGGTTGCACGGTGAGGCATAGCAAAACACACTCAAAGACCAGTCCTTAACTGACTTGGGCGATTTCCAACAGACCCCTGGGCCTCGATCATAGAAATGACTCGATCCCGTGCATGAACATACACCCATCCAAACAACCAATTCGCCCAAATCCAAACCAATTTTTCTTTTGATTTGCTTTTCAAAAACATTTGCAAACTTCTACGACAACCCAATGTCATGGTTAAAACATTTTGACAACATTGGTCTTTGGCAGTAAAATTTTCCCAAATCAAGATTTTTGGGTCTAAGCTTTGACTAAGCATAGAGTTTTGTAACATGCTAGTTCATACTAATGTACCAACTAGCTCTTTACTATGGTGACAAGGGGAGGTGGAATCAATAATCAAGTTTAGATGTACAGAGAAGTTAGGAATAACTATGAAGTTAAAACAGGGATTTAAATTACTTGAATTCAAATAAGCATGCAATAATAATTTGAAATACTGGGATTCAATATGATTAAGGGTGTAACTTGCCTTGCTTGAAAGCTTGAGGGTCTGCTTCTTCGGAGTACTCGGGCTCTCTGGAGTCGTCAAAATCTACACGTGAGAATGAAGCAAATTCAAATAAAGACCAAATAAAATCCAAATGAACTCCAAAACAAACCGAACTAGAACCAACAGCGAGGAACTAAATTAAAAACAGGCTCTCGGGAGGAGGCTCAACTAGTCGGGAGGAGGTCCAACGACCTGGTCGGAAGGGGTCCGACGGGTCGGTAGGAGGTCAAGGGAGGTCCTGAGGGGGAGGTCAAGGGAGGTCCTGAGGAGATCCTGAGGAGGAGGTCTTGAGGAGGGTACGACTACTCAACGTGGTCGTACAAAGAATACAAAAGGATACGACTATGCAGCGTAGTCGTAAGAAGGAATACGACTACGCAACGTAGTCGTAGGAACAAGGGAATAGGACAGGGCATGGAGAAATTCACCAAGGCCGAGAGAGACTAAAGGAGGAGGGAGAGTCGGAGGACGACGGCGGCGGTCGAAGACGGCGCAGGCGCTCCGGTGAACTCCTTTGGCGGCGAGGTGGTTGAAGACGGCGCAAGCTCCAGCGGACACCTTGGCGACGGGGAGGCAACAGCGCGGCTTCAACGGACTCCTTGGCGAAACTTGAAGAACGGAGGAACTGGGTGAGAGCAAGAGAGCTAGGTGCGGAAAATGTGATGAAAGAGGGCTGCTCAGGCTTTTATAGCCAGGGGAGACGGGGAGAGTCACTGAAAGACTCGGAGGCACACACGAACAAGGGCAGGTGTGCGACAGGACGGAGCACGGCCGGCAGGTGAAGGAGGAGATGGGGGGTAGGTAGAGGAGGAGACAAGAGGGGGAACGGGTACTACAAAAGCGACAACATTTAATGCGACACAACGACATTTAATGCGCGAGGACAAATGCGTCAGCAGTGACGCGACGAGAGGAAGGAGAAGGTGAGCAGGGCTGACAGGTGGGGCTAGTCAAAACTCGGGAGGGTGGTCCAACCAAAGTGGAGGTCGTGACCAAAGGGGAGGTCGTGACCCAAGGGGAGGCCTCTTAGGACCACCAGGAGGCCTTCCAGGACCACCCGAGAGGTCTGGACTGAAGGGGAGAGGTCCAAACGAAAGGGAGGTCTAGACAGAGAGAGAGGTCCAAACGAAAGGGAGGTCTAGACAGAGGGAGAGGTCCAAACGAAAGGGAGGTCCAAAGAAGAAAGAGCTGGGTCGAGGGGAACACGGAACGAATAGAGAAAGGGGATTCAACACCAGAGAACTCCAACAAACTCAAAATAAACCAAACTTTTGAATTAGTTGAAGTTTGATTTAGTCATTTAAAACACTTTTAATTCCAAAATCTCAAGTTAAGCTTTAGAACTTCAACAAAACCAAATGATTTTTTTTATTTTGAAAATTTTCAAAAAGACCAGAAAATTGGGATGTTACATCCTCCTCCTCTGCCTCTCCCTACACCACCTCCCCTTCCCCCTCTCGGGAGCCACCAAGCGCGCTGCCCTGGTGCTATGTGTCGCCGCCTATGAGCTCCTTGGCATGCCGCTCAGTCCACCCACGCCACCTACGGAACCGACATGGCCATCCAGTCCTCGCCGGCGACGCACTCTTCCCCCCTGGCCTACACGCCCTAGCAGGCCAGCTCTCCAGCAGCCAGCTGATCCATTTGTTCGGTTTTTAGCCGATTTTTACCAAAAAAACTGAATACTAAAAAAACCAGATTTCTAGAAACCGAACCAAATACCGAATACCGGTCAAATCAAATTGACTCAGTTCGATTTTTTTGGTTCAGGGCACAATTGAATAGCCCCAACACTAGCACACGCATGATACTCCTGATTCAAATAGGGATACACACGATCCTGTTACAGATGCATTAAATGCAGGCATGGCTTTGTGCTTTCTTTGTTTTTGCAGTACTTTGAGAGCTATCGAAGTCTGACTCACTCTTAATCTTGACGGACACTGAAGTGCACCACTGACTAGTACTATATTTACATTAAGCGATTGATTTGCAACCCACCTATGACTAAATAAGTAAATATGAAGTAATGGTTGTAGTGCACTATCACCGTATCGTTTCACAATTCGCTTCAACTTTGGTAAATATGGTATTTACCAATGTCGAACCGTATTTTAAATAAGGATAATGCTACTGTTCGGGCGTACAGCCAAGGTAGTCAGAGTCGAGATCCCGAGTCGGATCGATTTCCCTCCGGTAGGATCGAATCGTAGTATCGAATTGTAGAATCGGCGATTCTACGGATTTGTAAAAATACACATATTTAACATCTATACTATAAGTTTGTATGATTGTTATATGGTTTACCACTTGCATGTTCCTTAAAAGTAGCTAGACATACTCCAGGAATAAAAATAGCTTATCATTATCAAGCTCAAGATTGCTCATGCCATAATATAGATATTTGTACCAAAGATTACCACATCGATACAATATTTTGCATGCTCCTTGTTTATTTATAGTTTCATTCTCGAAATTAATATCAACAAATTTTGCTCTAAAACAAAATATCGCAAAGCCCGGCCTCTAAAAAAATTGCCATAAGTCTCTACGAGTAGGATCGACAAATGAGATTTGGATCGACAGTCGTCATGGGTTCAGAGAACCGTAAGACTCTAAGAGTAGGATCGTGATCCTACCTACCTTGAGTAGGATCGGATCGGTGAGAAGACTTGGATCGACAGTCGTCGTGGGTTAAAGAGAGTCGTAAGACTTTAAGACTTGGATCGCGATCCTAACTACCTTGCGTACAGCGGAAGAACAAAAAATCGAATGATTCCATCGCCCACGTGACTTGTCCATGTGCCTAGCTTCCCTTCGGCCATGCGTTTCCCTATGTGCCCAAGTTCTCTTCGCTGCACTTGACTCCTGACCTTTCTAGATTTTTCTCCTTTGACTGTTAGTTCGTGACTCTGCAATCTACATTGCCTCCAAGCCCAAAGGTGACTAGCGATGGGGTGAGCGCCCAAAGGTGAAGCTTCTCCCCAACTCTCTCTCTCTCTCTCTCTCTCTCTCTCTCTCTCACGGGAGCCGATCGTGAGGAGGGTGGCGAAGGCGGCGGAGTGCAGTAGGTGGCGGGCGGAGGAGATAGGGGTGACCGACTACGAGCGAAGGACCAGTGGCACATCTTGTTGATGACGTGACGCTGTGGGCCAGTGAAAAAGGCACTGCGCCAGCCTTGACTTCTCCAGATCTGGGTCTACCGGTAATGAGGCAGCGGGTCGGCCTCTCCTCCCTCCGATGAGCTAGACTACTTGTTGTAGTCCATGCGCCTCCTCTCCGGGTACAATTTGTTGCAAATGTTACTTGAATTGTTGGAGCACCTTTTCTCCATTGCTGCAGAAAGTGATTTGGTTTGTTGCGATATATCTTCCTAAAATTTTGTAGGAAAATGATTTTTGTTGCAACCATTGTCGTCGATCGGTGCACACATGAAATCAAAATGTTTCATAAGTTAGTTTTAAATGTTGCAAATTTCTTGATGTTGCAATAATTATTTTCGGATGTTGTAACTCTCATTTTCAAATGTTGCAATGTTATAACATCGAAATTTGTTTGATTGGTATATTTGAATTAGTTTTAAGCGTATCTAGGTTCTATGGTTTCCATGCAATTTCAGTGATAATATGTTTTTTTCAATGTTTTTTTGGAGGAGATTGGGCGGAGGAAGAGTTTTTTTTGTTGTGTCGGGAGTGCGTGATGTTGCATAGTACTTTCGCTTTATTTCGGGAGGAAGAGAGAAACACAACGAGATCGGACGGTAAGGCATGGCATAGATGCTGACGCTCAGAACATACGTCCTTTAAATAATATTGTATTTATGGAACATACCGAAAGAACACCCTGGTCGCGCATAAAATCCGGGAACGCGGGTTGATTCATCCATTGTAATGGTTCTTTTAAAGTACTAGCATCAAAGGCACCAGTGGTCTAGTGGTAGAATAGTACCCTGCCACGGTACAGACCCGTGTTCGATTCCCGGCTGGTGCAGTTCTTTTTTTTTTGTGTTCATTTACAGCATCATTTGTTGTGTACTAGTGCTGTATGCTGTGCCACTGAGGAAAAGCGCCTATGCAGCATGCATAAAACAACACTTATAGGTCTGAGATTGGGAAACACCTCTATTGCAATCAAATGGATTCAGAGGCTCCTCATATCATATTCACACTGACACCATCTTGCCCAAGAGACAGTAAGCGCGAGCTCTCCCATGGAGTAGTGCATCAGCGTCAGTGCCCTCCGCAGTCTGCAGCTTCCTACTGCAGAACACCTCCACCTCGGCGGCGTACGTGGCGGTCACCGGCCAGTGGTCGGAGAGCGTGAGCTCAGACGGTCCGACCACCTGTAGCTCAGGAGCTTCTCGCCTTTCCCAAACGGTCTAGGATGTACTTCTTCGAGTTGAGCTCGTACTTGTACGTAGGTGCAAACTCTAGGACCCCCTACATCTTCACGCACGTCGCCGCCGCTGGTCCCTACACCCCGTTCTTCGCCTCAGAGGGCACCGTCGTCGCTTCCCTCCTAGACGTCGCCGTCGGTCGTTGTCATCTGTCTTAGGGGTATTTTGGATATTTCACAACTCAGAACAACCTAATGAAAAGACAAGCTGCCGAATGACTTCTTAGACAAAGCTATAGCCATCAGCTACAGTTACTTTTCAGCTAAAAAACAACTTATGACAAAAGCTACAGCTCCCCAAACAGAGTATTCTCGCGCTTCAGCTTCAGAAAATCAGAACACCAAAGCAGCATTTTCAGATGAAGAACAGTAACCGATTGTCATTTGTTAAATTGCGTACTGATTCTTGAGGTGCCTGATCTTTCTCGGCTAACTGAGAACAGTCCATTGATATCAGATCGTGTGCTCTTTCGTAAGGCACATCGATACGGTAGTTCAGATCACCGAGCCAGAAAATTCTCCAACAGACATCACCAAGAGAAGAACATAGGCGCAAGCGCAAATAAATGTCAGATTCCTGATGTATTGATGCAATGTACATGTACTACAATCAGTCTCTTGATTTCAGAGAGCTAGCCAGGATAGAATGTACACCTACTCATGGTCATGGATGCCTCTAGGCACTTCTGAAATGCGTCCGCCGGCGAATCTGCTGCACGTCGGCGTTCCGCTTAGGCAGGTCGCAGGGCTTCTCTCCGGCCGCTAGGTGGGTGCACACAAAGCAAAACATTGTCTCATATATCGACATGCTCACTGACACTGCCCCCTCTACCATGTCCAAACATTGCACACAAAAACCAAAATCACTCAAGTACTGTTCCTGAAACGGCAAGATTTGCAGCATTGCAGAGCAGAAACCTCTGAAAAACATGACGAGCAGCCACCAACCTTGTTGCCAATGTAGCCCATGGCGCCGACGCCGACAGTCGAGACCTTGAGGTTCTGGATGCACTTCCTGAGGCCCCTCCTCACCCAGATCGTTAGGAAGATCCCCACCATCTGCTTGCTCACGGTCCTGACGAACGGCGACCTGCTCTTCTTGCGCACCGTGGCGTCGAGGTCAAGATCGAGATCAGGGATCATGGCCAGATCGTCCCTGGATCGTCGGCGGCCCGGGACCCCCTGAACGACCTGTAGGCACTGAACGATCTTGATGACTTGAACGACAACTCGACGCCCTATTGGCCACTAGCCTTCAGCCTAGCCCATTATCCATTGCCCAATCGGGCTTGCTAAGGCCATATTTCGGTGGGCTCGGATTTGGCGGGTTCTCAGCCCATCCACGTCTAAATTGAACATGTAGATGGGCCCCAATGGCCCACCCAAAACTGGGCCTGAAAAAGATTTAATACCGCACCAAGAAAGCAAGATGGCCCAGGTACTTCCCAGTTTCCTCCCTCCGTTGCTCCGTCACCGTCGCAGGGCGCAGGCATGTCGTCTTCCTCATCCTTCCCCACCTCCCGCTTCACTTTCGCCGCCGGTGGCGCCGGCGCCGGCGCCGGCGACCACGACGGAGGGGACGGAAGCGGGAGCAGCGTGCGGCCGTGGGGGTCCAGTGGCGGGACGTCGGTCTCGTGGTCGGGAAAGCGGATAAAGAAGGAGTTACTGGACCTCAACGCCTCCGACTGCTCCGCCGGGCCCAAGGGAGACAACCTCTACCACTGGCTCTCCACCATCATCGGACCCCAAGGTATGATAATTATCCTCTCCGCTTCCTCCTTGCCAGTAGCCGATTCAACACAGGAGAAAGCTCATGGAATTTTACCGCGCTATGTGGGAATTTTACTAGTTCAAATTGTGGGGTTTTTTTCGTGTAGATGCCGGAGGCGGGGTGTAGAATAAACTAGTATCATAAGCACCTGCAGTTTGGTTTAACGCAGTGCTTGTCTTGTAGGGTCGCCGTATGAAGGAGGGATATTTTTCCTTGATGTCGTTTTTCCACTTGATTATCCGTTCAAATCTCCCACGGTAAGAACTAAGAATTCAATTTTTAATTTTGCTAGTATTTGCTTCTGTGTGATGTTGGTTAGTTGAGTTGAGGTGTGCAGCAATCTCTGCCTAGTATAGAAAATTTTCCTATGTCTTGCAAGCTTAAGTTCTCTAGAAGGAATGTGACATTCAGTTGTGGTAACTATGAATATACAACTACCGAAACAGATAATCAAGTAGGACGTCAAATTGGTTGGGATGACAGTGTTTTATTTCTAATTGTGCTTGTTGTGCAATCGGAATCCTAAATTTGCTCATTAAGATAACTCTTCCTAGGTAATGGAATGAAAACCATGTAAACAGAGTATTACTAAAGTGATGAACTTTGGCATGCTTTAGTAAATGAACGGGGAAATTTGTCAAAATTCTGTTATCCCAAACTTTCTACAATCCGCTACCTTAATTTAGTAATATTTCTTTAGCTCAGAAATAGAAAACTACATTGAGCTGTCTTTCAAGAATCAAGATTCATCCAGAAATGCCACACCTCAGTGGGCAATTTTGGGGAAACAGGGAAGCATGTGTTTGAGGGCAAGCCAGCAAAGAGTGAAACGTGCGCATTGTAGAACCTAGATGCAAAAAAGGGATTATGTAAAAGTGAGTTTACTTTGTTGCTAATCAAAGTTACCTGTGTTTTTGAAGTGACATGCGTGCGTCTTAAGTGTATATGACATTTTATGTCTTTTCAATATGATCTTGATTGTGTATTAAGAAAACTTATCTGAAGTTTCTATTCTACTGTTGGTATTCAGGAAAAATAGCTGTGCAGAGTTGCTAAGATGTTGCTTTCCTAGGTGTTCTCCCGACCTATGTTCTTGCATGCTTTTAGTTGATACGTTGTCGGAAACTGATTTTACAAAGAAAGGTTTTGTCCATTGGAAGCCTTACTACTATGTGCTTGGACATCATCTTTATCCTGTGTTGACATATTGTTTGTATTTTGTGAATCTTGGCTTAGAGTACAAGTCTATAAGAGAATCTGGTAAATAAGGGAAGCATTCCAAATGCAGATTTTTCATCCATTTAGTGGTGTTATTCATTTATCAGTATCCACCCGCTGGCCATAGCCTCCACCGACACATTGTGGAGGCTGCCAACACTGCCACCGTCTTTGTCCAGCTATTACCTTTGACTGATGATGCCTTGATGGTAGGTTGGGATATCAGGGATCAGAAAGACAGAAACAGCCAACCTCCAATTCCAGATCTCAGCACTAGAACAATGCTAACACTACTTTCACCTACCACAGCCCTACAGTGGCCTACCTTTACCATGACCAGCACATGGAACTATGCATGCACCAAATGCAGGCCACTGCAACAATCATACTAAAGCTACTAATGTCATATTCCAAATAATATAGCAATAGTATGTGGATTTTCTCAAGGTTTTCTGAAGAGATGGTCACACAATTATACTGTACTATGTACACTATATGGTTCTGTCGTTGTGATGTTACAAGCAATGATTATCATGACTTTATATTTGACATTTCAATAGTTAAAAGTATCCTTAAGTTATTTCACTCTTCTAATCGAACGTGTGAAATTTTCAGTACACTATGTTTGGATGGAAAAATTAAGTTTCACTACTGTAATTTTATTCAGTATTTTAGCACTAGGGGACCTTAACTTGTTGTGACAACTGTGCTGTCACTCTCCTAGGTGACTTTCCAAACACGGATTTACCACTGCAATGTTGACTCCACTGGGAAAGTGAGTTTGGACATTTTGAAGGATGGTTGGAGTCCAGCTTTAACTATTTCAAAGGTGCTACTGGCCATCAAAGCCATCATCACAAATCCGGATCCATGTATGTTCCAACATTACCAGAATCATTTTCTGAACTACCTTCCGTAAAACAAATCATGGAATCCGGTTCAAACTAATATTACTGTCCACACAACTGTTGTTTCATTTCTACTCGATAGCCTTACATTATGATATTTTGTCTGTGCAGACAACCCACTTGTGCAGAGCATTGCACGTTTATACTTGACTGATAGAACTAAGCATGATGAAATAGCTGCTGAATGGACAATGAGGTTTGCAAGATAGGGAATTCTGCCTGCAACTAACCAAGATGACTGACTCTGTAAATGAATAATCTTTGATGTGGCCTGAGATGTAGAATGTTGGCAAAGAACCAATACTTTGTTTAATCTGAGTTGTGACATAAAGATGTACTTTATGCTCGAGCATTATTTTGATGTTAGCTTTTGGGTGCAAAATTGGCTTTAATGGTTTTGTACTTGCCAAAGTTGCCCCTAGTAATTCTTTAGAATCAATTCTCCCAACTTCTGAGCTAGTTTCTGAAATGCTGTTTATTGAATTCGGGCATCAGCTCCTATTTGAAGTGCCAATGTGATTTGTTCAAAGGGAAAATGTTAGGTTACTATGCAAGGTTCAATGACCAAACACTGTTTTTACATTGCAATTGTGTGTATAATTCATTGTCAAACTACGTAAAGGCATGTCAATCAAATCTTTCACTTGAAACCAAATCATGTTCTTAGGTTGTTGGGAATAACTTCAATCATACAGCAATTTTCTTTATTTCTAAAACTTTGTGCCGCCTTCTTAGCATTCCTTATACAGTCTGATTCATGGTATATTGTCATCCAACTAAATACGATCATGGTGTACTAAAAGCTGGTTGCAGAACAAAGATTTCAGATGTTTGAGGCAGAATATTGGTCACTTGCCTACTAATGCTAACTTCAATCTCACTTCATGTAGGAATTAAAAGCTAGTAGGATAGGTACTGATCTTCCAAATAACCAAACCAGACGTCACCTTTGAAATGGACATTTCACCAGTTCACCGATTCCCAGTACGGACAACACATCTAAACACATCAGGCGACCTATAATTCCTCCATCCCAGAGAAGGAGCAAGCAACTCTTTCTGGTGATCTTTCTCAGACCACAGACAATGGCCACCGAGTATGATGTGAACAAATCTCGTCGCTTCGATCTTGGCATGTCGAGGCGAACGCGAAGATCGACAAGCCTCATCCCTTGTTATCAAGATCAGTATGTGCCGCCCCGGACGCAGCAGCTACGCCAAGATGCCAAGCCGAAGACATTGTTCCAGTGTCAAGATACAGAGCTGCAGGCACTCCATCAATGTGAGGATGCGGAGCAGCTGACACCATATCTATATGAAGATCAGGACCTGAAGATTCCACAGGCACCACAGCAGTATGAAGGTGTTGGGCAAAAGGCACCAAAGCAATATAAAGATGAGCAGGAGGAGAAACCACAGCAATATCGAGATGAAGAGCAGGAGAAGAAACCACAACAGTATGAAGATGAAAATCAGAAGGCACTAAAGCAATATCAAGATGAGGAGCAGAAGACATCACAGCAATACCAAGATGAGGAGAAGACACCAGAGAAATACCAAGATGAGGAGCGGAAGACATCACAGCAATACGAAGATGAGGAGAAGACACCAGAGAAATACCAAGATGAGGGGCAGAAGACACCAGAGCAATACCAAGATGAGGAGCAGAAGACACCAGAGCAATACCAAGATGAGGAGCAGAAGACACCAGAGCAATACCAAGATGAGGAGGTGAAGACACTAGAGCAATACCAAGATGAGGAGCAGAAGACAGCTAAACAATGGCAAGAAGAAGATGAAAAGACATCAGAGCAGTATGAGGATGAAGAACAGAGCGCACGGCAGGAATGCAAAGACACGGAGCAGAAGGCCCTGGAGCAATGCCAAAGCGTAAAGAAGCTGGTCACGCCGCCGTCTGTCGACGACGTGCCCCGGTTTTCCCTTCAGGAGCTGATACAAGAGAAACAGCTCCTCATCGGAGAAGCAAAATCTACCAGCAAGTTCGGCCACGGGGAGAATGTCCTTTCTGATCATAAAGCCTCGGGAGCAGCGGCATCCGGCGGCGGTGCGACGTTGGCTATGGTGATAAAGCGACCCGGTGGAGGGAAGAAGTCGATGGGAGTGATACGCCGGTGCGTGAAGGCCTTGAACCAGATGATCAAGGCCAAGCATGGGTCCAAGAAGAACGCACCTTTCTAAGGAAGCATATGGAGTATGTCAGGTACTGAGTTTCCTACTAGATTCTGCACATCTCAGAATAATGCACGGTCGTGCAAAAACCAAGTTTTGGGGACAGTACAAGACGTGCAAAATCTGCTAAGAAACTCTACAGCAAGGCGTATCGTCTGCCTAGAACAATAAGCTGTCGAAATTAGTTGGAGGTCATCAGTTTACAATCTGAGAATCTGAGATGTTGTTTTATGGCATTTGATCAGTGATGTATTTACTCAATGATGTACCGGATGGAACACCAAAGAGCCTATCTAGATCAGGCTCTGGAATCTTCTGCAAAGTTACTGTATGGAAGTATCAACACAAAGGAATTGCTCAGTTCTACCGGCGCTTCTCCTAGGTCAGCAAGTGTTTTGGTGCACACTCCCTTTCTTTCTTTCTGAAAGTCACATCCCCTTTCATTTGGTTTATGATGAATGTTGAGAGTGCAAGTTAGTGGAAAAAAAGAGAGGAGAAAGAGTGCAAGCCTGTGTGAGGCGCTCTTGATTGAGGATGCAACATATGTGTACTTCATCGCATAGTTCTGCTCTTTTCATGATCTATCACTATTTTTTATGTTGTCAACTTTGCTAGAGCAAGACGCTCTTTTCAAAAGAACAGACTTATACTACACTTGAGCGTGAGCTTTTGTTTGATATGGAGTTTTATAACACCGACTGACATGTAGGGCAAAATGCATGGAATCTAGATAATCCTTCAGTTTGGTAGTGCTATGGAATTTTGAAAAGAAATGCTGTATAGAGTCATCCTGTCAGGACAGAGTGGCTTTAAAAAAGAACTCGGAGAAAATAATGATCTGCCTCTATAAATCTGAAAATGCGGAAACATTGATCTACAATGCACTGACGATAGATTATTAACGAGTTGAAAGGTCACCACGTCAAAAGGACAGTGTAGCTTCGGAAAACCGGAAAGGAACTTAGAAAAAAAGGACATTTATAGATACGAAAATGAGGGGAAAGATTGATCTACACAATTCTTTAGTGAGCTGCAATGTTTGAATCATTTTTTTTATCTCTTGTGTGACAACCATTGAAATACAATGGTCATAAGGTAGAGATTTTTCTGCCTTCTTACGTAAAAAAAAAACCTTTTATTACAATTTTATCCCTCTAAAATATATCCGCCAATGTTTGAGTGCACTAATGCCATTGCAGCATCGAGCCATGTGTCACAGTTTGTAGGGAGGATATCAGGTGCACATAGTGCATTTGGTGCACATATGAAAAAAAATTTGTTTGGGTATCAAATTAGCATAAAAAATATTGAAAAAAATTCTAGATGTAATTTATGGTGTAATGTTCCACCCTTTAAAATTTAAAGTTCAAACTCAAAGTATGTTAGAAGATACAAAAAAGAGAAATTCTGACATAGGATAGATCAAATGGTGCTGAAAAAAAAAACAGGAAATGTTACTATTCACAAGAAACTTCTCTTTTTGTATCTTCTAACATACTTTGAGTTTGAACTTCAAATTTTAAAGGGTGGAACATTACACCATAAATTACATCTAGAATTTTTTTCAGAATTTTTTGTGCTAATTTGATACCCAAACAAAAGTTTTTTCATATGTGCACCAAATGCACTATGTGCACCTGATATTCCCCCCAGTTTGTAGGGGGTATTATATTTAAGTTTGAATTAATGGCGGGTGTTACCGCTAGATTTCCCCTCCTAGTAAAGATAAATTTATATATACCAACCCCTTTTGGAGATGTTCATTTTTTTCGAACATCTGTAAGGTAAGAGTGGAAATGACCGAATAGAGCAGTAAAAAACATATTTGCTTTATAGGTATATTCATTTTAGGGGAAATTGGCTACAGCGCACTGCACATTCGCCTCATTTGCTAATAGACATCCAAAACTCGTGCTGCAGCCAGAAGACATCCTAAAAAGGTGTAATTTTGCTGTAAGACACTGATCCCATTAAAATAATATATCCGAGCGATTTGGAGAGATAAACTTTATAAAATGTCCTCAATACCCTCAATGCACGGTGACTCTAGGAAAGAAGTTCAACACGAGCAAAATCAATTGCATTTTCTTGGGCTTCACCGCTGGGACGCTTCCGACCGGAACGGCGGTCGAGATCTAGAAGACCTTCGGGAACCAGTCGCCGTCGATGACGAACCCGGCGAACGTGAGGGTGTGAGCGTAGTACTTCTCCAAGTGTGTCCCACGCCGCCCCGCTCTGAACAACCACCACCTCCACGCCCCCATCGCCATTGCTCACCCCCGTGGCGTGGGTTTGCGGCAGCGCGACCTTCGACTTCGCGCCCAATTCGTTTCGTCAAGGCCCGACAAAGGCTCCAGAGCAACACCGACCATCGCGGCTCGGACGCATGGTCGACCTTATCCATAAATCGCCGATGCCCACCGCCCACTTGCGCTTCGGCCATGCATCGGCCGCTCACCGCCATGCGGTGCCTCTTCGCCTCCTCGATCTCCTCCTCGGCCTCTCCGTACCGCAGCGTGTACCGATCCACCCGCCTCCGCCGTCTCTGCTGGCGATGTGACGTGGAGTCTTCTCTGGCGTTGACTCCGATGTCTCGATGTTGACTACCGTGTGGTTGGCGTTCTTTGCTTGGCCGAGGTCACCAAGAAGACGTGGGCGTGGCGGCGTGACGGCCGTCCGAGAGGTCGGCCACAAGACACGGCAAAGCGGTGGCGCCGAGAGCGACGACGACGAGCCGGAGCGAAATGAAGCCGAAGCATAAGCCGGTCATATGGAGGAGGAAGCCGTGGCAGCAGCAGGCCGGCAAGGATCGCCAGATGGACCGGACTGCCTCGGGATGGGAAAGCAGCGGAATGGCCACAGAGGTTATGCAGCGGCCACCAGGAGGTAGGAGGAGCAGGGGAGTAGGGGCGGCGGCGTCATGGAGGGTGGCCGGCGGGAGCAAGCCCCATGGAGGGTCCTTGGGGAGAGAAGTGAGATTGGGGAAGAAGATGAGGCCCTGTCTGTTCATCCGTGAGAAGGTAAAGAAAGAAGGAGAAAAGGGATTCGATTTGCAAAAGGAAGAAGATGAGGGTAAAATGAACTTTTCACCGTCTTTCTCTCTCCACTTCAGTCTGAAAATGATAAAATAGTGCCCTCAATGTCCTACGGCAAAATTACATCTTTTTGCGATGTCTTCTGGCTGCAGCACGAGTTTTGGATGTCCATTAGCAAATGAGGTGAATGTACAGTGCCCTGTAGCCAATTTTCCCTTCATTTTAAGTCATTCCATTTTTAAGCTGAGCATAACTTTTCCTACAAGTAAAGACGGAGCTAGGTCTCAAGCCGTCGGGCAATAGTCCGAGGTCAGGATCAAAAGGACATGTTAATTTTTTTGAAAATCACAAAAAACGATTTATACGTGAAATCAGCTGAACCGCCCGAGGCGTGACCATGACCTGCTGCGCCACTGCCTGCAAGGCTGCTGCAACTCTTGTGCCCAAATGCCGAGTGCGTCGTCCAATAGCGTGCCTTGGCCTGGTTTTTATCAAGTCGCAGCCGAGAGCCATCCACGTCAGCACGGCCCAGGGATGGCGGAAGCCAAAGGATTGGATTCCCCGCGCCGCGTGGCACGACGCGGTCGCGCTCGCTATCTCCTACCGGATAAGCCACCAGGCTTCGCGCGCTTAGATCCCTTAAACTGCCGCGCACGGCGCGCGCCGTCCCGGTCTCATCAGTCACCCACACAGCAACTCCACCACGACCACAGCGTGCGCGCGGGTACGTACGTACAAGCAATGGCGCTGGTGTCCGCCTCCTCCTCCTCCACCGCCGTCGCGGCACTGCCCAGGAACGGGCTGGCCGGCGGCGCGCGGACGTCCTTCCTCGGCGGCGGCAGGAAGCTGGGGGAGGAGGCGGCGCGGCCGTCGTTTGCCGTGCGCGCCGCGGCCCCCGACAGGCCCATCTGGTTCCCCGGGAGCGTCCCTCCGCCGTGGCTCGACGGCAGGTCAGTAGTACGTACTTGTCTGACGCATGGATCACCATGGCAGTACATATAAGCTAGTAGTTTGTATCGTGCATGCGACGCTGACTGTGTACATGGCATTGATCTTGATGCAGCCTTCCCGGCGACTTCGGCTTTGATCCCTTTGGTCTTGGTAAGCTCCGATCAGTCGATCTCATAGCTTGTACCTGCAGTAGTAATTTTCTTTTGGTCGTTCATATAATAAATAAAGTGCTCAATTTGATTTGGCGGTTTTTTTGTTTGTAGGATCGGACCCGGAGAGCTTGCGGTGGAACGTGCAGGCGGAGCTGGTGCACTGCCGGTGGGCGATGCTGGGCGCGGCGGGCATCTTCATCCCGGAGTTCCTGACCAAGATCGGCATCCTCAGCACGCCGTCGTGGTACACCGCCGGCGAGCAGCAGTACTTCACCGACACCACCACCCTCTTCATCATCGAGCTCATCCTCATCGGCTGGGCCGAGGGCCGCCGGTGGGCCGACATCATCAAGCCCGGCTGCGTCAACACCGACCCCATCTTCCCCAGTAACAAGCTCACCGGCACCGACGTCGGGTACATACATACATACATGTCTCCGTATAGATCTCCATGCATGCCTGCACCTAGCAAGCTTGTTCGAAGTGATTATTAGGCTAATTGATGTATTTGTGTGTTGAAAATGTAATTAGGTACCCTGGTGGACTGTGGTTTGACCCGCTCGGCTGGGGCAGCGGCTCGCCGGAGAAGATCAAGGAGCTGCGCACAAAGGAGATCAAGAACGGCCGCCTCGCCATGCTCGCCGTCATGGGCGCGTGGTTCCAGGCGGAGTACACCGGCACCGGCCCCATCGACAACCTCTTCGCCCACCTTTCCGACCCCGGCCACGCCAACATCTTCCAGGTATATATACAATTAATACACAAGCATTTGAGCCAGTAATGTACATTGTGTCAACCTCGATATGATTTGTATTCTAATTAATTGGTGATATTTGTGTGTGCGCGTGTGTTTGTATTTTAGGCCTTCACCCCCAAATGAGGAGTACGTGCTACCATGGGGAAGAAGACGAAAGATTGTTGGTTGATGCAACTCACTTTTTTTGGGGAGTAGATTGTGAATGATGATATGTAATTGTGGAGCAATGCATGCCTGTTGATTGTGTGCTTGTACTATGGTATAACCGATCGATGTAAAAAAGTTAATACTCTTTGACAGGCATGCGTTAGGGCTGGCTCTTGCTTCTTGCATAACATAAGCTGAAATCTCATCCCACTAAGAAACTTTACATGGCTAATTCTAATTCAATCCGGATGCGTTTGTGCCAGTTTTTAATAAAAAAAAAACATGTTTCATCGAAGAACTCCAAAACAACCATTCTCTTGCATCGTATAATCAATTCAAGCAACTTATGATATCAAAGGTGTTTGGAACATACTCTCTCCGTATTAAAATACATGACGTCCTCTGCGTTGTTTTGCTCTCTAGAGGTCATTTATAAAAGAATAGAGGTAGTAATAATTTTGCAAGCAGTTCACATAATTTTTTTTGTGGGAAAAACCATGCATATTTCCCGTAGGAATTTTGCAAAATTCCCATGTTTCAAACCAGTAAAATATATAGGCGCATCAAGCCTCTACATTTTTTCTCACTGATTGAACTTTTACATAAGCTTTGCACTATATATACCACCGAAACAAGCTAAACACCACCTCGCAAAAAAAGTTGAATATCAATAACAAAGGCTCCATCTTTAGAAAAAAAAAAGAAGGCCTGAGAAAAGCCGAGTTCGTAGTTATAAATGGGCCCAATAGTCTCAGTACAAAGGGGTGTAAAGCTTGAGTAATTTTTTTTGGCGATTAAAAGAAGATGCACACGCACATATACCAACACACATGTATACACATGTGTACGTCTCTTTAGTATGCACGCATAAAACACATAGAGACCGAGGATAACTCTATGGGACCTTACAAAATTCTTGCTGAAACGCATTCGCGTGCACATAAAGATGAACACCATGATTTAAACACTTATAGATAGAATCGTGCACCCACACTCCACCTCCACCACCACCACACCAAGAGATGATTCCCATGGCTTGAGTTATTTGTTCACGATCATCTAACAAACTCTCGTCTCCACCTTTCATTGCGAGGGTACAATTAACCTTTGAACTGTGATAATTGCTTTCTTACCGATCTCTTATATACACTATGTAACTCACGGAGATCGCACGTACTTCAATACTTCACAATTTTCACATGTGTATACCTGTGTAGGAATACTGGAAGGAAACGTTATAGGCCGTGCGTCCAGTGCGTCCAGACGCGAAACCAAAAAATCAGACGTTTCTTTGACTCTCTCGACTCCCACGTCCGGCGGACGCCAAGCTTTACTTCATTTCGCCTTATGCTGTTGCTCTCGCCTTATCCCATCGCTTCTCATCCACTCAATCCATTCCCAAAATCGCTCAGTGAGACACAGCTCGATTCTCTCCTCGCGAATCCCCACTTTTGTGAGCGAGAGGAGCAGTATGGCCACCCGCGGCAAGCACGTGGCGGCAGCGGAGGTGGAGGTGGAGGAGACGCCGGAGAGGAAGGTGGTCGCGGGGGAGCCCGTCGCCACCGCTGAGCTCGCGGCGCCCTCCAGATGGACGAACAAGGATGGAGAGGGAGGTGGTAGCAGGAGAGTCCGGGGCCGCAGCCGAGCTCACGATGCCCTCCGGATGGACGAAGAAGGCCGGAGAGGGAGGTGGTCACGGGGGAGTCTGGCTTCGCCGCCGTCTCGTGGCGCCCTCCGGATGGACGGACAAGGCTGGAGAGGGAGGTGGTCGCAGGAGAGTCCGGCTTCGCCGCCGATCTCGCGGTGCCCTCCGGATGGACGAACAAGGCCAGAGAGGGAGGTGGTCGCGGGAGAGTCCAGCTCCGCAGCCGAGCTCACGGCGCCCTCCGGATGGACGAAGAAGGCTGGAGAGGGAGGTGGTCGTGAGGGAGTCCGGCTTCGCCGCCGATCTCGCGGCGCCCTCCTGATGGACGAAGAAGGTTCGACACCTCCTCCTCCTCCTCCTCTGATCACGGTTTGATGGGGTTCGTGAGGGCGCAGGAGGTTCTTGAGCTCGAGCTCTGGATCGACATCCAATTGATCCTTGCGAGGTGGTCACCGGAGCTTCCAGATCCTCTCGATCAACCCCTTTGGTATGTTACGCCCTTTGTAAAAGAGTGTTGCAACCGTGGAAAAAAAATGTTGCACACGAGGGAAAAATTTGTTGCACAGGCAGAAAGATATGTATTTTTTTTATATGCTTGGGGTCTCCAGATGTGTTTGTGTGACTGATTGTATGATAATAGTTGTATTGTTTTTAATTCTGAGAATTTTTGTTGCTTGATCCTGAGATTTTGATGTCATGTTGCATATGAGTGTTTGATATGTTACAAAAAAAAAATATTAAGTTGCATACCAATATTTAATATATTGCATCATCCGACTGAGCCGTACTATGTCCGAGCCAAAGCAACACCCATACTGCATACTGGAAAGGAAAACATGGAGAGGGGACGGAAACCTCGTTACAGTTCACTTCCATCTCAATGCTCGATGGCTCGCCAAGGACCAAAAGGGGAAAAAATCATCAACACAGGGCCTAACTCGAAGTTTGAGCACCCAACTTCCCCTGCAAGAATGGATCGATAGACCCCAGAAAAGTAGACCAAAAACAAAGGAAGGAGGCATCCAAAACCCAGACGAAATCGAATCGAGAAAAGAGCACGCGCCGCCGCCGCCACCATGGCCGCCTCCACCCGCCGCGCGTCGCAGCTGCTGGGGTCCGCTGCCTCCCGCCTCCTCCATGCCCGGTGCTTCGCGGCGGCCGCCGCAGCGGCGCCCTCGCCGGCGGTATTCGTCGACAAGAGCACCCGCGTGATCTGCCAGGGTATCACCGGCAAGAACGGCACCTTCCACACCGAGCAGGCCATCGAGTACGGCACCAACATGGTACGCTCCCGCGGCCGAACCCCGCTGCCTCCCTATCTGATGTCTTCTTCGATCTGTGCATTCCATTCTTCGTAGCGCGCGGTTCTAGGATTTGAGAGAGCCGGCGGTGCGCGATCCCGTGGATGTATGGTTCCCGATCTCCATTTTCTCTGGTTTTAGGGTTTTGTTTCCAGCCCGGTGATACGGTTATTGTTGGGTTCGAAACGGAAGAGACAGGTGTGAGCCGCATACGCGTAACTGGGGGTATTGGAGGCAAAATGTGCTATGATAATTCTATACTTATGTGGTAGAGGGCCTGAAATTTTAGTTGAAATGGTTAAAAACTAGGATTTGTTTCACTTGCTGGCATAAATCTGAGTGGTGAATGGTGATGGTACTTTCGTGGTGATGCTGTGTTTTATATTGTCAAGTAAGTTGTGGTGCTAGTGGTGTTCTTCACTTTGCAATCTAATGAGCGAGCACAGCAGTATGTATCATTACTCACATGGAAAATAAATCCTTGAAGTAAACCAGTTTTTATGGATTCCTCGATGTTTTGTAAATATAGGCAGTAGGCACTGGTTGATCTACAATAGCGTAAGAAACCATTTCCATCATACATGCTTTGAGATTTTTTTAAGCTGCTCTTGGAAAATCCAACCAAAATAACTGTTGTCTTAAGATGTCATCATTCTTCAATAAATGAGATGGAGACACAGAGACAGGTTTTGCTTGTGGTCTGTTTGGTGTGTAAATCAGGCAGTGTTCTCCGCATAAGAAAAATACTGGAATATTTGAAGAAGGAACTCAATACGTAGAAGCCTTGAATTACCTAAAGCATCCTGACAGCCTCCATTGCCCTGATGTGGTGCTTGGCAGGTTGCTGTTCTAATTCTATTTCACTACTATGTTCTTGACCAGCAGTTCACAGGGTTAACAGTGAAACTGTCCAAATTTGATTATTTTTCACATGGTACAATACTTGTTGGGTTATGAATGCAACTTGAAAGAGGTCCCTGCTGCACGAACCGTTTCATAAAAAAAGGCATGTTTTATTATGGCTGTTTCAGTAGTGTTCCAGTAGGATATAGTTTTGACTTACAGGAAAAAAGCAATATTGACTGATTAGCTTGTCCGTGTTATGCTGTTTTTTACCCTTTTTTATTGAAGTATTTCTCGTTTTAACAGGTTGGTGGAGTTACTCCTAAGAAAGGTGGAACTGAGCACCTAGGCCTTCCAGTGTTCAACTCCGTAGCAGAAGCTAAGGCGGAGACAAAGGCAAATGCATCAGTTATATATGTTCCACCACCATTTGCTGCCGCTGCAATAATTGAGGCAATGGAGGCCGAGCTTGATCTTGTTGTCTGCATTACTGAAGGGATACCTCAGCATGATATGGTAACTTTTAACAATTTCTGTACCTCATTAGTCACTTCTATTGCTCTGTTTTCTGGGCATGATAATTCTCATGTTTCCTCTTCATCAATAACTGTACACATAACCTCTCTCTCTCTCTATATATATATAGCAAAAACATTAGAAAACACAATCTGTGATCAATGTCATTTTATTCAGATGGATATATAGCCATAGGCTGATATGCATATATGGAGCGGCATGAAATTTACTTTTCCTTTTATCTGTAATTTTGGTAAATAATGAATACGAGTCCCACACTGTCGTGAATTTTATCAGGGCCCACTGAGCATTTCACTTGCTGATATTTCTTTGACTACCTATTTTCTGTGCATAGTGTTAGTAACTCTTGGCACACCATAAGTAGATGTTTGTTTTTCCCACATTTTGGATTCTCTTTCAGTTTTTTTTTTTTTTGGCTTTGATAAGGGAACTTAATGAGGCGATAATTGTAAGGTTTCCTTTGCAAATTTCAGGTGAAAGTGAAGGCTGCTCTGAACAGGCAATCAAAAACTCGATTGATTGGACCAAACTGTCCTGGTATCATTAAGCCTGGTGAATGTAAAATTGGAATCATGCCAGGTTACATCCACAAGCCAGGACGCGTTGGGATAGTATCTCGTTCTGGTACCTTGACATACGAAGCGGTATGCCCATTATTATAGGGATGCTTTTAATCTGGGAATACGTTTGCCTAAGGTATATTTCTTTCTTCATTGACAGGTGTTTCAAACAACAGCTGTAGGCTTGGGGCAGTCAACTTGTGTAGGCATTGGTGGTGACCCCTTTAACGGCACTAATTTTGTTGATTGCCTTGAGAAGTTTGTTGATGATCCTCAGACAGAAGGTACACTGTTTTTTACTGAGGCTCCACAATCTTAATCAAAAGCCTATCTTTTTTTTCCTCATTTACTTGAGATATCCAAATGCCCTTAATTTGGTGTGTTCTCAAGGCTACCACTGGTCTCAATTATATCAAGCATGATTAGTTTTACATTTTTTTATTCTAATCGCTTTTAGGTTGCCATGAATTTGTAGGACAAATAAGTAAACCTTGATCTTTACTATAGCTTTAGTTATCCCTGTATATGCCAACATGAGGACTTCTCTTGAATTGTTTGCACTGACTCAGTTGAATCTAACAAGAGAAGAAAAATAATCATATAGTAAGAATGGAGCTCCCCGCTTTCCACATTTCTCTTTATCTTAACTTTGTACTCTTCTGTGTGTTGTTAATCCCTCATATCGGTTAGTTAAGGCACTCAAATATGCTTGAGACATTCTTCCTATACTACTCTCTGTCTTTTAGTTATTATTCTCATCGGTCAATACTGCACTATCCCTTTGGTGTGTTGTTCTCGTTGATAAATACTTCTTTGTGCCTTTTAGGCATTGTTCTCATTGGAGAAATTGGAGGTACTGCTGAGGAAGATGCTGCAACCTTCATCCAGGTGAGGGTTTGTTGGGATTGACATTAGTTTTGGTAACCCTTTTTGTATGAGATGTCCTATTTCTGTATTGACTTTGCATGTTGCAACACCCCCCATCTCATTGACCAGTGAGGTATCATTCAATTTCAGTCATGAACATAACAGAGTCAAAACATGACCTACCTTTTTTTCTCCAATAGGATTCATGATTTCTTATGTTCCTTATTGCAGTTCAAGCGTGATGGCAATTAAAAAATCGCGCTCTCTTTGATTTTTGAAGTATTTATGCCTTATAGGACCGTTAATATTCAATAAAATTTTACATAGGAAGTTGCAGAGTTATCTAATGTTGTTATTCTGTTTCTTTACTTACTAAAATAGGTATAGTATCCATGTGTGCGTGTAGTTAACCGTGATTTCACAAAATTGTTTTAATTGTTGTTTAGTTGTCAAAACTATTTCCATTATCTTTCTAAAAAATAGTTATGTTTTTTGGTTTCAAAGACACTATGGAGCCGATACATGTTCTAGATATATTGCCTAAAGGTCCTTTTGGGCTAGCTGTTAGATAGACCATGTTTGTGATCAAAGATAAGATAGCTTGTTAGATGAGCTATAAATATTGAGTTAAAGCAGCTTGTAAACACTTGCAAACAAATAGTTATTAAGTCGGCAAGTCGACACTACTCTTCTAGTGACCTACTTGCTGACTAGTCAAAAGGTACTGTTCATATGACAGTGATATGTATGTACACATGTATATATTATATACCTTGTATTGCAGTGATTGAAAAGTACATCTATAGCTTGAATTAAAGAGAGGATTGATGGCTTAGATGTTTTGAGTCCAAACTCCCTTCATTTGACTTGTTGAATCCATCTTTGAAGCATGATTTGCGACCTTCATGCTACAAAATTAAAAACCAAGAATGAGCATATGATGAAGATAAACTATGATGAACTCATACAATACCTTCAAGGGATAGCAATATAGCGCCATGAATCAAAGAGGACAATACAAATCATACAACATAACAACAAATAGATGAGGAATTAGGAAATTAAGTATCTAAAACATCAAGTTCTCAACGACAATAGCGTTCTACACGATAGTTAAGTAACACGATAACAAGTTCCAAAGTCTCAAATAGCAAAAGTAAAGCATAATAATCACAATCCATCAACATGGCTTAACACAACAGAGGCTTGGGACTCCTTGTCGGTTGTTGTCACACTCACATCTTCATCTTCTCCTTCATCATCATAATCTAGGAAAAGTAGTATGCCCTTCTTGTACTTCCACAAAGCTTCTCGCATCTCTTTCATGATTGCTGTTGTAGTCTTGGCACATTTTTGAACATCTCCAAACCCACTCGCAACATGCTCCTTAAATCTTTTGATTCCTCCCGATACCTTCCGGTCACAAAGCGAACATTGGACCAAATCTCGGTTGCCAATAACTGGCCAAAAGCCATACTTCCATCCCGGATCATTAGACTTAGCCTTTCGCTTAGGATCATTAGCCGGATCATACCCTTCAGTGCCCGCTGTCGGATTTAGAGTTGAAGTTGGAGTTGAAGATTGCTCTACCATGATGCCTACGTATGGACAGTGGACACATGTAATATTTTAGTCAGCACCACGTTCAGGTATATGTTTACTCAGCACTCATCACAGAACAGAGGGATCAGGGAAACGGAGAAACATAGAGTGCTTACAGGGTGACGACAGCAAGTGGAGTCAGCAGGCGAGGGCGACGACGGAAGCAAGTGGAGTCAGCAGGCGAGGGCGACGATGGGCGAGATCTGCAGGCGAGGGGCGACGGGAGCGAGGACAAGGACGGCGAAGAAGCGCGGCAACTCGGGATATGAGGATGGCGATGGCGGAAGTGGGAGAAGAGAACGAGGGACGATGAGCGGCGAACGACGGAGCTTGGGATCGAGGAGCGAGGACGACGGGCGACGGAGCTCGGATCGAGGAGCGAGGACGACGGCGACGGAGGCCGATCGCCGGGAGCTTTGGATCGAGGAGAGAGGATGATGGGCGATTTAGAGCCGAGGACGAGGCGACGACGGCGCTGCCGCCGGGAGTTTCGGATTCGAGGACTAAGGGAAGCGATGGCTGGAGTCGAGGGCGAGGCGATTGACGAAGCAATGGAGCTCGGGATCTCGAGGAGTGAGGACGACGAGTGACGAGAGCTGAGGACAAGGGTGACGGATGGCGGCGATCGCTGGGAGCTCGAGATCGAAGACGGCGGCGCCGGTAGGGGGCAGAGATGATGGCGACGACGAGCGGCTGCGACGCTCGATCTGGAAAGTGGGCCCCGATCCCCCCCCCCTTCTCACTTGCTCCCTCACTCTGACAAGTGGAGGTTGACTAGTCGACAGGTCACCCGACTTGCCCTGGCAAGTCTGAGTCGCCAGCCCAGTCGGTTCTTCTCCACCGACTTGTTGACTAGTCGACGACTTAATAACTATGTGCAAACATATAAGGCCCTTAAGCGACCCTTCCCTGTCTTCAGCTTCTGAGTGGAAAGGTGGATTAGGCTCATCAAGAGAAGGCTGGAAATAAGCTAGTTGTCTGGACCTAGCTTAAGCTTATATGATCCACAAGCCTAAACTTCAACTATTCTAAGTCTCCAAACATGGACCTAGCTTAAGCTTATATGACCCACAAGCCTAAACTTCAACTATTCTACAGTCTCCAAACATGGACCTAGCTTAAGCTTATATGACCCACACCACAAGCCTAAACTTCAACTATTCTACATAGTCTCCAAACAAGCTGTTTTCTGGCACCCATTTCAGCTAGATAGCTCATGTGACCCTGACTCTTTGGCACTATTAGAGCATCATGTACAAGAATTCAGTTTCAATAAGAGTCCAAGTAGGCCACCTCACCTTGTCATGGTCTCATGGTAGCTGCAGTGAACTCAGTTTTTCAGGTGACATGAATGATTTGATGCTGTATCTGGTCAGGTTTAGAAGTTCTAAATTATATGTTGACGCTTTATTAATGTTGTGCAGTGACAAATGATCTTCAGTCACTACTGATATTCCATTCTATAATATTGCATATGTCCAGTTGCATGGTTGCTGGAATTTCCATTTTTGTCTTTTGATTAGATATGTGATAACAATTCTTATCAACTAATTTAAGCTGACATGCAAATAATTCAGGAAAGCAAAACACAAAAGCCAGTTGTTGCATTCATTGCCGGACTCACTGCACCCCCGGGACGTCGCATGGGTCATGCTGGAGGTACCAACTTAATAAGAAGTTTATTATTAGTTTTTTTCTTTGTAACTCATGTTTTACTACATATTTTCACTCCACTCAGCTGTAGTCTCTGGAAGTATGAAAATATTTTTTGCAAGTATGAGGTTGAAACAATGCTCCTGGCATTCTTAATGTTTCCAGACTGTTGTTCATGAGTTCTGGGTGATTTCCGATTACTCTGCATGACAATGGCAGTTCAGAAAAAAAATGTTTCATAGAGATGTAATTAAATTCGCAATTATCAATAGGTGACAAAAGATTGATGCTTCACATATTTTAGTATGAAAGTTTCACGGGGTTGAATGTGGTATTGATTCACAATCACTAATAGCTGTGGGGTTTGTACTTTGTTCTTCCTTTCAGTAAGGACATTATTTGCACTATTCAATTAGGTAAAGTTGCAAACCAGTGATTTTGAACCTGATTTATAGTTGCATCGGATCCTACAGGCACCTGTGCCATGCCATCTATTTTATCATAGTTCATGGGTCAAGTATTATGGTAGCTGAGCAATGTTTGACTCTGTTCCTTTACTATAACATGGTAATTATGTATGGATTTCTGCGTCCTGCAAGCGTCGCAACCATGTATACAAAATAGAGAAAATTCCTTATATACCACTGAATAACATTTCATGGTGACAACCTGGTTTGCTTTCTTGAATTTGTTGCTGCAATTTCTCAATATAACTATCAGAATAACTGTAGTACCACACGGTCCACACCATGAGCGTATGAATTGTATGCTGTTATACATTTATCTGACCATTTTGAATCATGTTCAACTGTTACATGTACTAATCTACTTTCATTTTCCTCTTATGATGCAGCAATTGTGTCAGGGGGGAAGGGTACCGCCCAAGACAAAATCAAGGCACTCAGAGAGGCTGGGGTTACTGTTGTTGAGTCACCAGCGAAGATTGGCACGACTATGTTCGAAATTTTCAAGCAGCGTGGAATGTTAGATTAGAGACGGAATGGTACAGTAGAAAAAACATTGGGAAACTTCTTTTTGGTGCTCGTGGGTTAATAGCGAGCAATTCCTTGGTAGAGCCGTGTTGCTGGCCGCGAAACTAAACAGCCCAAGCTGCCTTTTCTTCCTTTTTCTTCCCTGCCTTCAGTGTGAAGGTGGTCTTATTGACTCACCTTTCCATGTGCTCGTTTCAATAAGACATTCTCGAGTCATGGCCATGCTATTTTGCTTGGAATTGATGCGGATACCAAAGGTGTTTCAAGTTTTCCTTTCTTAGTGATGAATTTATCATTCCTGGCTATATCTGTTTGCATGTCTCCACTAGTATTTTCCTTGCCGAGCCTTGGTGTGTGCTAGGTGTATGTGCACATACTGGGGTGTGGTAGCAAGAGGTCGGTCCAAGGATCAAAATACCGAGTAAAATCCCACCGGACGGCCGGTAACGGTAACTAGAAAACCCGGAAAATCTTGACTGAAATTTGTCTGAATTTTTTTGAATTTGAGATGTAACGGTTGAAATTTTGAATTTGAAGTTTTTCAGCCGGTATTTGTAAGGAGGGAAGCTCACATTAGCCGTTTTTGTTATGAAACAAGCACAAAACAATTAGAGGTGGAAAAAAAGCTCGTTAGTGGGACTCGTTTGCTCGGTTCAAAATTACTCCAATTAGACTCGTTATTTGGTCAAATATTGAAATGACTCAATTTCAAATGAAACTAGATTTCGCCTTGGCTCGACCCGGCTCGGCTCGTTAGCTCGGTCATAAAAATACTTTCAAACTATAAATAAAATGATATTAAATCAAACTATGTCAATTTTGAGAAAAACTCGATAAAACCATAACCTGGCTCGTTATCCACCCCTAAACACAATACATGATGACCAAAGGTATAAAAAGTCGCATACAAATAAGCTTGAGCACTCGTTGCATCTCCTTGTGACGTTAACAAAGTAAATTGCATCAAAATACAACACTGGATACTGCAGAATGTGCTTTGTCAAGTCAATACTGTGTGATGAGTGCATGAAATTAGAAGGGTCTTTTTTCTTTTTCCTTGAAGACAATGTACTTGGCCACTACAAGCCCAGATGTTGTACAACTAATGTTATCTCTTTTGAGACTACATACAACTCATGGTACCATTTGAGTATTTAAGTTGATTTGATTCCATCTAACAAAACTATCTTCTAGAGAATTTTGACAAGAGATAGACAACAAAGAAGCAGAATAGAGCAAACAGGACAACATGGACAACATGATTGGAGCCCTGCTGGATGATGCTCTTGCTCATCCTTCGCATATTATTCTTCACTCCAGCCTGAGCTTTTGTAAGGGTCATTTGCTGTGCGTGCACAAAAGATAAGATAATCAGATCATAACTAGGATAAAGACTGTTAAAAACACGAGAAAATTATTTGTTGCAAAGGTAATATTACTCAACTAAAACAAATACATAGTGGTCCTTAGAAAGTAACTCAGGTATACATAACATCTAGGGAGTTCAAACAAGTCAAATTTTGAAGAACTCACTGCAAAGCAACAAATTCAATAATTAATAGTCTACTGTGTTGATCAAAGGGCCCTCGAGGCCATACACAATAACTGACTTCATATAACATGAAACTCTTGAAATGCATATCAAGGCCATACACAATAACTGACTTCATATGACATGAAACTCTTGAAATGCATATCTATTTGGAAAATGGTAGAGAGATGCATAATATGCAGTGTTCCCCTAGGTGCCCGCCTAGGCGCTAAGCGCAACCCTCCCGCTTAGGCCGTCTAGCCGATTTATCCTGCCTAGGTCCACCTAGACACCCGCCTAGGTCAGCCTAGGCGGCGATTTGACGTTAGGCGCTGGTCTGCCGCCTGACTAGCACCTAGCGCCTAGGGGAACACTGATAATATGCTGAGGACTATTCAAAAAGAAGATAGTAGGACTGAACAAGTGCATATGAAAAAGGGATAAATGTGTGTCAACTATCAAGGACAATCGTTGTATAACCAAGAGGCTAAAATATATATATATAGTATAGCAACTGCCAGCGTATTACATGACATGACCAAGGGAAATAAGAAGGCAACAATACCAGTTGGCTGAGGAAATCATTCTGGAACTTGGCTTCAGCGTTTATCTCCTGGGAGACCTGATGTGAACAAAAATCAGCATTGGCACCTTCTAAACAACATATAGCAAAAACAAATAGTCGCAACTTGAAGTCTTTTCTCATCAAATGGCCAAACCCATTGCATATTGATACTTGAAACATCTGCTATAAAACCTAGATACAGTATCATTGAAATATTTGTAAGATTGATTTTACAAGAAGACAAAATAACAATATTGCTGTCAACCAGCCATCAACTAATTCATAAGATGGTACAGAGGCCTAAAACCAGAAAAGTCAATGGAGTCAATTCATATGAAGGTCACTGCATGCTCGTAGCAGCATATCTGAGGAACAAAGGAAGTATAAATCAATGAGTATATGTCAAGAAGCTAATCATAAAGTATAAACGGTAATAATGGGTCAGGGGAGTGACGAGCAAGCAAAGAAATCTGATAAGACAGGTGGAATGCTGCAAGCCTGCAATGAAAGCTATGGCACATGCTTAGGAGTTAGGAAATGTCTTGATGACCTGAGCTAATGACTATTGAGAAAAAAAATCCAGAGTAGATCATCTGACCTCAATTTAGACCAGGTTATGCATTGCATTTCCATACACCCCAAATCCATTAATCACATCAGTTTTGAGAGTTTTGCCACGAGATTGAAAAACAATAGTGTACCAATTTGTCAATATATTAAAAAATACTAGAAACATATTGTGTCAATGTTAGCAACCCAATTCAAACAAGCAACCTCATTCACCTGAGATGGTTCTAATTTAAGTGACATCAACTCCCAATTGTTCTTGGTCTAAAGACAATAAAACCAATTTAAACAAACTAACAAGCTGCGCCAGCACCAAGAACTAAATCACCGATCAAATTACCAGTCAAAAGCGAATTGAGAACCACGAAATATATTTTGGAACAACACATGTAACATCTACAACGCATGTTTAAATCATGTACACACAATCCAGAGGTTTCCAACTTGCAAATTGCGGCAACAAGACCTCAATTGAGCATACGTACAGAAATAAAAAAAACTGGATAGAAACAAGGAGGGAGGGAAATAGAAATCTTACGCCTTTCAATAGGCGAACCCTCGAGTGCAGCCCATCGATCTCCTCGTCAAGATCTCCATGCATCGGATCGATCCGCAGCTGGATCTCGTCCGAGCTCGACGCGTTCCTGCAATCCCGAAAGAACCCCAAATTAATCACGGGCTCCGATCCAATTACGCAGGACAAATCGACGGATTTGGACAGCAGCGACCGAGAATTGGACCAAACAACCTCGGGGCTCGGATGGGGTTTACCTGGATCGAAGCGGCCCGGAGCCGTACATCGGGTTTGCCATCACGCGTCCGAGGGCAGATGGCGTTCGGCTCCTTCGCAAGTGACTTGAGTCGGACCTTGTTTGAATTGACGAGGGATCTACAGGCGGCGGCGCACGGGGAGGTGGTGGCGCACGCTGCGACGGAGCGCTATGGCAACGGCAGGTGGAGACAGGAGAGGAGGGTGGGAGGGGTGACGTCGCGGGGGAAGGGGAGAGGAAGTGAAGATTTGTTGGACGAGACGGGAAGGGAAAAGACTAGAGGGGCCTAGAAAAGGAAAAGATTAAAAATCAAGTCTCTTCAGTGACTGATGTGTTTTCTCATTGACTTCTGTAGATTTTTTTTCAAATAATAATATTATTTTCAAAAAAGTATAAAAATAAATAGTTGCAAAAAAAATACAAAAATAGGCTTCTGTCACCAGTTCCAGTTGAACTGGCGACTGGAACCTTGTTGACTACCTGTCGCCGATCCAATTTCCTGTCGCCAGTTCAACTAGCGATATGAAATGAACAGTCGTTCTGTCGCCAGTTGAACTGACGACAAGATTTCATCTATAAAACCCTCAAAAAATCAATCCAAAAGTCATTTTAATTCTAAAAAAAACAGAAGAGAGGAGGAGAAGGAGAGGGAGAGAAGAAAGGTAGCGAAGCACTGCCAATTCGTCGCAAAGGAGAGAGTGACTGAGCATCAGACCCGGTTGGCCATCTTGCAGTTACATTTTGTGCAACTTTGTACATTATATCAAAAACTTATCGGTTAGCAAACCAAAATAGTGACATAAAATAAAGTAGATTTGATAATTGTAGTCAAATTATGTAGTACATTAGTTGAGCCATGTGTAGTTTAGTTCGTTGTGCACATGTTATGAATGTTCTAGCACTCGAACAATTTAGGATAAATCTGCAGAAATAGGAAGTCACCTATTACAAATATGTAAGAAATGTAGAGTAAATAAGTAGGAAAATTAATTAGCTTCCTAACTGAAACAGACGTTGAAGGGGCTCAATCGCCAAAATGAAGAGGAAAGGGGATAGCGGGTATCCTTGCCACAGTCCTTTATTATGTCACTTTGCACAATTTTGAAATGTTGGATTGAAAATAGCCTATAGAGATTAAATTGTACCAGATGAATTTCGATACGTACTAATAGGGTGCCCGTGCATTACAACGGAACCTCAAAAGAGAGTGATACATATCAGCAGTCGGGATCCTAAACCGCATAATAAATATCAATTTTCTTTCACACACATATAAACATAAACATTAACTACACCTATTGCATCACCTATTACTGCTACTACTTGGAAATTAAAATTTTGAGCTCATAGATTGTTTACCTTTAGAAGTTGAAGTTGATGTTGACTTCCCTCCCCAACGTGCTGCCCATTTCCAGCCATTGCTGGCTGACAAGGAAGAGGACTATGTGTCGATGGCCACCTTCTTCCGCCCTGAACCCAAGCCACGCAATTCTCACTACCATTGGTTTTTGCATTTCACCGCAGACACATTGCGGCGAGGAGGCGGAAGCCATGGAAGGAAGCAATGGTATGATCGCATGGTAAGCAAGGAGGAGGTGGCAATGCTTGCTCAGCCGGCGCTGAGCAGGAGGCGGCGGTGGCGCAAGGGAGGATTAGGATGAAGAGGACACGGTGTAGGGAACTCGAGACGAAGGTACGACAAGGGAACAATGCCTTCGTATTTGCCTCTTTCTCGTGCGCCATCGCTGCCTCCCTCCCTTCCCTGACGCCTCCAAGGTACAACCTCCTCCTCTCATCCGTTCCCTCCCGGTGCCTTCTCCCATTCCCGACGCCACCTCCCCTCCCCATACCTCTTCCTGTCGCCGGCACTACCTCCCCGCGCCACCGCCTCCTACGCTGTCGGATCCCCTCATATTTGTGCACGCCGCCGTTGCAACCTGCGGACTGAGTGCCGGAGGGGGTCGGGATCTCTGAGGCATGAAGCAAATGCCGTATGGGTATAGGTGGCGAGTCGTGGCGCGAGACAGGAAGGAGTGGGACGGTGACAAATTTCGGTGTATACATGTGAAGAATAAGTGGGGCGACAACGGTTTGGGTGGTTGCGGAAGAAGTGAGGGTATGGATATGTCGGTGTTTTAGAACCGATCTTACGTAAAGATTGTTTGATTTGGGGGAGTCTCCTAGAATGGAATTATGTAGAGAGATTGACACACGTATTTTTATACAGGTTCAGGCCTTCTCCGGGGAGAATAACAACCCTACTTCTGTGTGTGTATGGTATTGAGTGTATCTTGTACAATCGGGAGAAAAGACTAAGACTATTACAGAAGATAGTGCCTATCTTCCCGATTGCTTGTTGTGCTCTCTGATTGCCTCTCCTTTCTTCTCTGATCGCCGCCTTTATATAGTCGTGAAGGAGTAGCCGTTTCTCCAGGTGAAGAGGCGCCTCATCATATCCTGTAATGGGCGTATGTTTGTAGTAATCACTAGAGTGTTAACTCCTTCATACCGCATGATAGTTATTTGTCAAAGATAATGGGGTATTACGTGCTATTACTCCATAGAATAATAGCGTATGTTGACTGTTTGGATTCCTTAATCAATTGGACCCACTCGTCTGTAGGTTTTATTGATCATAAGGTGGTCGTAGAAGAGCTTACGACCATGGGGTAGTCATAGAATAACTTACGACTGGATAATGATCGTAGAAGAACTTACGACCATGAGGTAGTCATAGCAAGACTTACGACTATGGGGGTGGTCGTAGAAGAACTTACGACCACCTGGTAGGTTTCTCCCTTGTAAATATAAGGGGTATACCTAGGGACCACTTGACATCATATTTACCCATAATAAGAATTATAGATAAAAGATAAAATGAGGATTATTAGATCCTCGTCATCTAGCCCCCCAGCTTCAAGTGAAAGTAACTTACTTGGTAAAGGAGTCGTAGATGGTCTTATGACCACGAGATGGTCGTGGAGAGATGGTTGAAGGAAAAACTCTTCGACATTTGTACATCATTTTGACTAGGAATATACTTGGTCATGAATGTTACTTACGACTATCAAATAGTCGTAGTATGGTGATCGGAAGTAAAACAATTCCGATTGATATTTCATTTGACCAGAAAGGCTTGACCAAGAAAGTAATTTTGCTTGAGGTGTAAAATGAACCCGATTTTCTTGGCAGCATAAACTTAGAGAATCGCAATCGACTCTTATATGTCTCGTTCATGGAGCGGTTCTAAACGGTGGCAACCCTTGTTTCACACTTTCAACCTGCATATGGTTATAAATACTTACCGAGAGGTGAGACTTGAGTTTCTACTTTTCCCCAAATCGCTCCCCATTGCTCATCAAGTTCTTGCCTTCTTCGCCACCAACCCAATTGTGCTTTCTCCTAAGACCTTCCTTAATCCAAAACCTCCTCTCGAGAGAGATGGTCAAACAGCTTCTCGAGCGGGCCGAGCCTGAGATGGATGCGTGAAGATTCAAGCCTCTACGATCCCGGAAGATTCCAGAGAAGGTTCTTGTGAAGTGGATTGCATGGTCAAGCAAGATTGGCCGTCTGGGAGATTGGGCAAATCCCATCTTTCAGGCATATTGTGAGTGTGGCCTTCGATTGCCTGCTCACCCTTTTCTCACACTCATACTCGAGCACTTTGGGGTGGAATTAGTGAACCTCGGTCCTAATTCCCATCACAATGCTAAGTGTATTCGTGTATCTGTGTAAGGCATACTTGGGAATTCCAGCAGACCTCGAGCTCTTTCAATATTTTTATGGAATGGCTCGACAATCTGGGATTGCTGGGAGTTGTGGTCTGAAGCTCCATGACGAGAAGTCGAAGGAGTATATTCAGATGTTTACCCGGTCTTCGTGGCTGGCATGGAGGAAGAGGTGGTTTTACTAGAAAACCACCCAAGATGATAGCCTTACTTTCGCAGGAAGGTCACGAGAAGATTTCTTCCCGGATTCAACTCCTGTGATCTTGGTTGGATTGCTCCCTACATCCAAGCCATCAAGGACTTGAAAGAGGAGGGACTGACCGGATGGCATGTGGTGAAGGATTTCATCACATGTCGAATTAGCCCTGACGAGGATATAATAATCCTCATTTTACCTTTTATCTATAATTTTTATTATAGGTAAATATGACGCCATGCTAACCTCGAGTGTACCCCTTTAATGTTATGAAGGAAGAACCAAATGGATGGTCGTAAGTTCTTCTATTTACCACCCCCATAGTCGTAAGTTATGCTACGACTATCCCATAGTTGTAAGTCTTGCTACGACTACCTCATAGTCGATATTCCTCACGACTAGGTCAGCCACGACCACCTTATAATCAAATGAACTCCGCAGACAAGTGGGTCTTATTGATTAAAGGATTCAAACAACCATCATATCGCCGTTATTCTACGTAATAATGGCACGTAATACCCCATTATCTCTCGGTATATAGTCATTGAGCGACGTGGAGGAATTAATACACCGGTAATTACTACCAACATGCGTCTGATTATAGAGGTGATGAGGCGCCGCTACTCGAGTAATCGCCGCTTCCTTCACGTACTATAAAAGGCGGCAACTAGAGAAAGGGAGAGGGATCGAGCCATCAGAATACAAGCACTATCTGTAATAGTCTTAGTTTTTCCCCGATTGTTCAAGATACACTCAATACCATACACACACAGAGTAGGGTTGTTATCTCTTCAGAGAAGGTCCGAACTCAGTATAAAAATTTTCGTGTCAATGTCTTCGTGATGATTCTATTCTAGGAGACCCCGAATCAAACAATCTTTACGTAAGTTCGGTTCTAAAACACCGATAGCTTGGCGCCGATCGGGGATCTTTCCGTAATTTCTTGTCAACATTCTCTCGTTTTCCAAATCTCATGCACTCATGGCGGAGAATGGAACGAGGAGAACCGGTTCGACTTAAGCAGATTACGCAGACGTCGACATGGATGCCGGATTCTGCCATTTAACCGAAAGTGATGACTCATCCTATGGCATTGTCGCCTCCGGGATCTTCCCACAGATCCATGAGACAATGTCGCCGGTGGAGTTGAGGAGGATCCTTATCCCCACAACAAGACGCCCAAGAGAGGAATCTACCCTCTCAAGGGCAAGGGTCATCTCGACTAGGACCACACCCAGTGGACTCACGACACGACGAGAGTTTTTCCTCGGTGTCCAAGTTCCCCAAGCGGTCCGACTTGGTGAGGCAAACGCTACCTTTGAGGATGTCAAGAGGTACCTTATTTAGTGTTCCTATTCGGTCTCTCCGAGGCCGAAGAAACGCTCTTGGTTTACCTAGTGCCACGCCACAGCAACAGTTGCAAGAAGATCTTGGTTGTAGAACGTGAAAATGTATAACGACCAGCTTTACTACGTAAGTGAAGTTTTACACGACCTAAGGAGCGTTACCCTCGTGTCCAAAAGCTTCAGATGCCCTCCTCATGTCTTCGAGGAAATCGCGGCATTATTTTCAAAGACAAACTAGTCAGGCTTGCGTCGAGTTTCCCTTGGGAGCGATCCTCCGTAATAGGGAAACAATGGACGATGGCAAATGGTCAACGAACTTGGGGAGTTCGACATCCATTTCGTGTCCCGAACGGCCGTTAAATCCCAGATCTTGGCGGATTTTGTCGCCGAATGGACAAATCTCAACTGCTCAGATCCCAAGACGATTCCCACCACCAAAGGATCTATGTACTTTGACGGGTCACTTACTTTAAGTGGCTCTTGGGTCGGGTGGTCTCCGTATCTCCTACGGAGAGACCTTAAAGTATGCCATACAATTAAACTTTCGTGCCACTAATAATGTGGCGTATCACTTAAGGTTTGCTAGTCGGTATATGAGCAATGAAAGCGCTCGATTCACCGACTACTCGTGAGAGGAGACTCTCAACTAGTCGTGAATCAAGTCAGAAGAGTACCAAAGGTTCTAACCCGACAATGTCTCGGCATTTATCGAAGCACGAAGCTAGAAAAGCATTTTTAGGTTTCGAGGCACAATTCATCCTTCGAAGGATAATTTCGCGCATCAGCCTTGCTCGAATAGCTTCTTCCAGATCTGAAGTACCAAAAGGAGTCTTCTTGAACAACTCGAAGCCTTCTCTCGTCGAAGAGCCGAGACACCTCCTATTGAGACAGCCTCTCTAGAATATGAGGATACATGGATGGCGCCCATCTATGATTATCTTCGTAGGGTTCAGACCAAGACGATCTTGAGGCAGATCGCTTATCCCTAAAAAGCCAAAATGTATACTTTGGTCGAAGGAATTTCTATAAACGAGGTATCAAGGGGTGCTCATGCGATGCATTCCGCAGAGCTTAAGGATTAACACTCCTTCACGACATACATGGTGGCATTTGTGGAAATCATGCTTCCTACGTAACGCTGGTCGGCAAGGCTTTTCGACAAGGTTTTTACCGCCAATGTTCTCTATACGATGCTAAAGAGTTGGTTAAAAAGTGTGTCCAAAGGTTTCATAGCAGTAAATACACCAACTAGCTCGTGCATTACAAACAATACCTCTATCTTGGCCTTTTGCAACCCGGGGTCTTGATATCCCGGGACCGCTTTCCTAAAGCTACAGGAGGTTTCGAGTTCCTTTTGTGGCTATTGATACGCTCACAAAATGGATTGAAGCCAACTCGGATCGATAACAACGAAGCAAAGAAACGGTTTATGATGAGATGCGTAATTACTCGATTTGGAGTACCAAGTCGAATAATTACAGATAATGGTAAGTTATTTTGAAAGCGCAAAATTTCGTGAATTTTGCGACGAGTTGGGTACCAAGTTATGTTATGCTTCGTGGCCCATCCCCGAGTAATGGGGCAATGAACGCAAACGGCCAAATAATGAGAGGAATTAAAACTCGAGTCTTCGATCACTCATCAAACGCCGGGCTTGGGTACAAGAATTACCCTTCAGATATGGGCGCTTCAGACAACTACCACAGACACAGAGAAACACCTTTCTTTTTAGTCTTCTGTCGAAGCTATGCTTCCTCCTAACTAAAGATACGGTCAACACGAGTCGAAACATTCACAACTCCAACCAGAACAAATTCGAGCAGATGATATTAATCTACTTGAAGAAAGGAGAAACCAGTGCCCTAATTGCTCGGCAATCTACCAACAAGCCCCGCGAAGATACTACGATCGAAGGTTCAACCTCGCACCTTTGTCAGAGGTGACTTGGTATTGAGGCTTTGCCAATCCAAGTCTAATCGAACAAACTTTCTCCCAAGTGGGAAGGTCCTTACACGGTGGTCGGGTTACTCGTCTGTGGTCGGATGATTGGCAATGGAAGACGGCCTGTGTTCTCTCGAATTCTTGGAACATTGACCGCCACGCAAGTTCTATGTGTAACTCACCATTCTGACAATAAAGAATCGTGTTTTTCTATCTCTATTGTCTTACTTTTGAGTAGTGCTTTCATTATTTTTCGACTATGTTTTAAACACCCGCTTTTTTTACACCGGTCGGAAGGCGATAACATCACCTAGTCGAAGCCTCTCCTCTCGCATGTGGTCCCGCCCACTAGAAGGAGTTTCCTAGTGTCGACTCGTTACTCGCTTTTATGGCCAACACAAAGAACTCGGTTTTATTTAGTCGAAATATTTTTGAAGGCCAACTCTTTTCACCTTAGTTTATTTCTTCGCTAATTTGAAAAATACTCTAAGAAGAGCGACTTTCTCGATTTGCTTAACCGCCTTGGGTGTACTCGCTTTCATCTCAACTGGCTCTGAGGAAGAGACACATCTAGTCAAGTTTCTCCTCTCAAGACGTGGTCCCGCCTAATGGAAGGAGCTTCCTAGCTTTGTCGGGCTTCCTACTCTTGCTACCAGATGACTTATCGAGTCCACCGGAGAAGGACGAGTAAATATTTTAAAGTCCTCTAGACGCTTGCTTAACTCAAGTTGCCGTTCTCGATTTGATTAAACTAGTCTGAGATGTTAACATTACCTAGTCGAAGCCTCTCCTCTCTCGACGTGGTCCCGCCCACTAGAAGGAACTTCCTAGTGTCAACTCGCTACCACCCTTTCGACCAAAGGCATGACAATTGAGACCCAAAACTACAAGTTAAACAAACCTCTCTGCTGTAAACCTTTTACAGATTATTTACTTAGTTTGTCTAAACAAACTCAAAGAAATAGTCTGGGCTAGGATAATTTGATTTCAATTCTTAGTCTTTATTTCGTTAATTATCTTTTGAGTTACTAACTACTCGACAAGATGATTTTATAGAGACAAAACTATTTACTTAGTTTTCACAAACTAAGCAAATAGTTCGAGGGCTAGGATAAAGTCATCACATTTGACTTCATTTCTTAGTCTTTAAATTCGTTAATTATCTTTTGAGTTACTAACTACTCGACAAGATGATTTACAGGAACAAGATGGATTACATCAACAAAAGACTGCATTTTTCACAAGTTCATTCTGACTACTCAAGAGGAGAGCCCAATTGCATCTCCTCTCAAACTTTTCTACCAACCGATTGCATCTCCTCCATCGACGCCTTCCTTCCACTTGAGCGCTTGAAGTCGGCCGAGTGGTTGCACATTAAGGTTGGGGTCATGAGCTTTAAGTTTTGCTAATGCATAACTTCATCGTAGTTTCGACCGCCTTTATCGATTCAAAGTTGGTTGGCCTTCAGAGTGGTCACCAGATCTTGCAAAATCCCGACTTGATCCCCAATGGTACTTGTGTGAGCAGCTATTGTATCATCTTGAGAGTCTTTCCTCACTATGTAGCTCACCAAGCACATTGTTCAGAGCGTGATGTTTCCTTGAAGTTTAATCTTCATTGCTTCCATCTCCGTTAAGTACAAGTCGGCTCATGAGCTTTTTGTTTTCACCACTTGCTCAAGAAATAAGATTGGTCAAACAAAAATAAACTCCTAGAGGAAAAAGAAAACAAAATAATCACGGGTAAAAGAATTTCTTACCCACTAGTTGAGAATCCAACTTCTTGACCTCTTCATTATGGGAAGCAACGGTCTCAAAGATACTTTTTCTCCCATGATACAATATCCTCTACATTCTTCTTTGCAATAAGGATTTGCTCGTTATAAATCACGCTTTATCCGCGATTTCAGCCTCAAGTTCTCTCAATTTAACGCCCATTGCTAGAAAGGAAGTGGAAGTGAGAAAAGGAAATAACTCGAAGGACTGCAGTAAAGAATTACTTACTTGATATTCGAAGTTCTCGGCCTCAAGGTTTTGATCTTTATTTTTGGACATACGAGTAAGCTCGTGAATAATCAAGTTTTCTCTAACTTCATTCTCGAGCTTTTTCGCCTCGCCTTCTTTTTCCGAAAAGAAGCAAGAGTTAGGTAAAGATCAAAGATATAAGCATCTTAAGTTCAAGACTTCATCGCTTAATTTTTCCTCGCGACTTCATGGTTGTAGAGTTAGCTTTTTAAGCTTTCTCCTGAGGTCTAATACCTCTTCCTAAACTTTTTCGACTCCTCTTTTTCATAATCGAGCGAGTCGGCTAAGGTCTGGCGGCCACCGCTTAACCCGCAAGGATAACAAAGGACATGAGCATGGGTCAATCGATTGTAAGTTCTTCTACAACCATTGACCTAGTCGAAGTTCTTCTACGACAAAGCCATCGTCATAAGTCTTTTACGACCATTACCTAGTCATGAGTTTTTCCATGACAAATCCGTAAGCACTATATAAGTAGTCAAATCCAAGGTGACTATGAATAGCAAATGACTTACCACCTCTCTACTGCTTGCAGAGTTCCTTTTTCCGTCATAGTTTAGAAGTTGTCGATGATATTCACCGACAACAAAGAATTTGCTCTATGGCTTTCGCAAGATGAAAAGACAAAGGAGAAACAAGAGAAGATTATACTCAGATATATAAGTACGATTAAGTACTTACATTCATGGTTGATCGAGCAAACATCGAGTAAACCAACTCCGGATCTTCAACTTGTCTACCCTCGTGACTTGGTCCCACCAAACCTTCTCAAGACGCTCATTATCAAAGGTATCCCTCTATTGGGAATATCGTTGGGATGGGGAGAAGACCCCACGATGGAAGCAGCCCAAAGAAGTCAACAGCAGGTTGCAATACTCTTCTTCTTCTCGACTCAGAAACCCGGTTTCTCTTTGGGTACCGGAGGAACGCTGCGAACGATCTCCTTTCCCAAGACGGTGATGTAACCGCCACCATCTTGACCAGAGGCTTCGCATTGCTGCTCGTTCTATCCACGACCATCTCAAAGGGTCGAAGCGACCGCTCAAGAGTCGCGCATTGTTGTCGAGCTTTCACGACCATCTCGGTGGTCGCAGCTGCCGCCGAGTCTCCACGACCATCTTCGTGGGTCACCGCCGCTATTTCAGATGTTGTAGCCGCTACCTTCATCGGGTACAACAGTACCTCATTGGTTGTCGAACCACTTCAAAGCGACCACGACTTCCTCTACCACTGGCCGAGGATGATCCTCGACCACTTCCTTGTTGTCTCTCCAAAGAATTGGAGAGGTAGCAATAGGCTTCTCAACGGAAGCATTTCTGGGTCAAGGAGTCGGGCTAAAAACAAAGAAAAGGAAAGCAATTCAAGGTTGTGAAAAGGAAAAAGGTAAATTTGTTCTTACACTTTAGTATATTTCACATACCGCACCTTGGACCTAAACAGAATTTGGGAGTCACTTTCCCAACGGAAGATTTCTTCTTCTCTACGACCATACGTCGTGGTTCCTGGCCACCCTTTCCTTCTTCAAGTCCTTGATAGCTTGAACATAAGGGGCAATCCTACCGATATCTTCAGAGTCGAATCCCATGAAGATTTCTTTTTCAAAGAATTTTCCCACTTAAAGAGAGGCGTCTCTCGAGGTGACTTTCCAAAGAAACCACCTCTTTCTCCATCCCGCCACGAAGACCGGGTGAAACTCAATATACTCCTCGACTTTCGTCGGAGTTTTAGACCACAACTTCAAAGAATCCCGCTTGCCGAGACATTCCATAGAAATATTGGAAAAGCTCAAGGTCCGGAATTCCTGTGCACGCCTCGCACAAATATATTTAAAACGCCAAGATGGTGATGGAGTTAGGACCAAGGTTCACTAACTCCACCCCAAAATGCTCGAGCACAATGGTGAGAAAGGGGTGAGCAGCATCGAAGGCCACACTCACAATAAGCCCGAAGACGGAATTTGCCCATTCTCCTCGACGCTAATGTCGCCTAATTGCTGGAAGCCATTTCACAAGAGTCTTCTCGAATCTTCCCTACGACAACTAGGGCTTGAATTCGCCGCGATCCATCTCCGACTCTTCCCACTCGTAAACTTTCTCGCCATCTCTCTCGAAACAGAAATTTTGGGTCGAAAAAGAGGGCACAACCGAGTGGCAATGAGAAGGCAAGAACGACTCTACAAGTGAGAAGGCAAGAGCTTGAAGAACAAGAGGAGCAATTTAGGGAAAAGTAAGATCTTAGGTTTTACCCTCCGGTGAGTATATATAATCACAGCACCTTGAGCCGGAGGCGTGATATTCCAAGGGTCGCCACCGCCTTGAACCACTTCAACAGACAAAGCTAATCAGCGCCGCTTGAGATTCCCAAAGGTGTCCGCTCGAGAAATTCAGGTTTATGCTACATCTCAAGCTTAAATTACTTCCTTGGTTAGATCTTTTCAACCAAAGGAAATGATAATCGGAAAGTTCCTTCTTCCGATCACTATACTACGACCACCTTGTGATCGAGAAATGCTTTTACGACCACTTGATAGTCGTGAAGCAATTTTCTTGACCAAGCACATTTCGGTCAAAGTAGTATACAATCGAAGAGTTTTTCCTTCGATTATTTTCACGATCCTCTCATAATCGTGAAGACCATCTAGAACCCTTTACCAAGTAAGTTGCTTTCACTTGAAGTGGGGGCTAGATGACGAGGATATAATAATCCTCATTTTACCTTTTATCTATAATTTTTATTATAGGTAAATATGACGCCATGTGAACCCCGAGTGTACCCTTTAATGTTATGAAGGAAGAACCAAATGGATGGTCGAAGTTCTTCTATTTACCACCCCCATAGTCGTAAGTTATGCTACGACTATCCCATAGTTGTAAGTCTTGTTACGACTACCTCATAGTCGATATTCCTCACGACTAGGTCACCACGCACCACCTTATAATCAAATGAACCTGCGCAGACAAGTGGGTCTTATTGATTAAGGGATTCAAACAAATATCATACGCCGTTATTCTACGTAATAATGGCACGTAATACCCCATTATCTCGGTATATAGTCATTGAGCGACGTGGAGGAATTAATACACCGTAATTACTACCAACATGCGTCTGCATCTGAGGTGATGAGGCGCCGCTACTCGAGTAATCGCCGCTCCTTCACGCACTATAAAAGGCGGCAACTAGAGAAAGGGAGAGGGATCGAGCCATCGTGAATACAAGCACTATCTGTAATAGTCTTAGTTTTCCCCGATTGTTCAAGATACACTCAATACCATACACACACAGAGTAGGGTTGTTATTCTCTCCTGAGAAGGCCCGAACTCAGATAAAAATTCCGTGTCAATCTCTGCATGATTCTATTCTAGGAGACCCCTAATCAAACAATCTTTACGTAAGTTCGGTTCTAAAACACCGACAAGCCCTTTGAAGAAACGAGTACCTCCTATGTGGAGGTACACGGGGCCAAAAGACCCGACCAGGGACTACGAGGTGAGTAAGTGAATCTTTGACTTAGCTCTCGGTTTGGTCTTTCTCAAAGTGGTCTAATGAATGTCTTATCTGTTTGCACAGATCTTTCACAAGCAGAGATCGATGTTCGGGTCATACTTGTTTGTAAGAAATCTCCGCCACCTGGAGTGGCTGTTCCTCAAATCCTTGTGGTTTTATTCGCAGAAGAGAAGATGGAGTGCCTAAAGGTAATCAAGGGTTGATTTTATCCTTAGGACTTTAGAGTCGTAGAAAGACTTACGACTGGTTGTTTGTCGTAGAAAAACTTACAACTTGGTAGTGATCGTAGAAAACCTTACGATCAAGAAAATGTCATAGAAAAACTTACGACTAGATACTGGTCGTAGAAAATCTTACGATCGGGTCAATAATTTTTTTCGCTTTTCTTACGTAAAGTAGGCATGGAAAATCGTTAGGACGACCAAGAGGTCGAACCGATAACCATCTGCCACAGGATGACAAATGAAAAAGTCCAACTCCTTTGTCCAAGAAGCGCCGACCGTGAAAGTCGCCGACAAGGGAGGGCAAGCTCAAGTTCTTTTATTTCGACGCATCTTCGCAAAATCTGCAGCAGACATTACCGCAAATTGGCCAAGGAGGTTGAAGCATTTGGTCAAGAGGTCAAGTAGCCGAACCTCTTAAGCGCAAAGCCCGCAAGGCCAAGGTACCCTTCTATTATGATAAGAAAACTTTCGTGCAGCCGCTCTCCTAGTTTTGTCGTTTACTAGAAAAGGAGAACCGGAAGGACTTTATGTCTTTTGTGAAGGACAATGCTGCTCCAACAGAGCCTGTGGTCGAGGGAAGTGCCGATCGCGGAGTGGTCGAGACTGATCTCGGCCATCCGGAAAGTCAGGAGATCGGAGAGGTGGCTCCTGTTCAAAATCCACGACCAGACGTGGTCATGGCCGAGCCTATCCTTCAACTTGAACTCCGACCAGACGTGGTCGTAGAAAAAAAGTCGAAGAAATCTTCTGTTGGGAAGGTGACTCATAAGTTCCTGGTTAAGTCCAGAGTGCAGAGGTATGTGAGAAAGACTAAAGTGTAAGAACATCATTTGCCTTTTGCTTTTCACAACTTAACGTGCTTTCCTTTTGTTGCTCTTAGCCCGCCTCCTTCAAATTCTCGAGGATGCTTCTATTGAGAAGTCTATTGTCACTTCTCCAAAGAATGGAGAGATGACAAGCAGGAGGGTTGAAGGATCACCCACCGCTTGAGTGGTGGAGGAAGTCGTGGCTTTAAGTGGTTGCAACAACCATCGAGGTAGTTGCTACGATCACGAGGTGGTCGTGGGGACAGCAGAGGCAGAGAAGCCTCCACCAAGGTGGTGATGTATATCGACCACCGCTCGGGAAGGAAGTCGCTGTAAACGATTCCCGGCCCTCAAAGAGAAGTGCGAAGCTGTAATCAAGACGAGGAGTACTTCAACTTCGCTCGATTTCTTTGGGTCCGCTTCCATCGTGGGGTCTTCTGTTTTTAGATCTCGCGATCGAGTCCCTCATCCCAAAGATATTCCCAATAGAGGGGAAATTTTTGATAACGAGCGTCTTGAGAAGGTTTGGTAGGATCAAGTCGTGAAAATAGATAAGCTGAAGAGTCCAACGATGGTTTTCTCGATGTTTGCTCGGACGACCATGAATGTAAGTATTTAAGGATACTTATATGTGCGGCCTTCCCTTGCTTCTTAATGTCTTTCTTTTTGCAGAAAGCTCTAGAACAAATTGCCACTGTTGGTGAATATCACCGACAACTTGTAGAGCTACGACAAGAAACAGCGGAACTGTGTGAACAGGCAGAGAGGTGGTAAGTCACTGTTATTCGTAGTTGTTTTTGATTTGACCACTTATATAGTGCTTATGGGGTTTGTCGTGGAAAAACTCACGACTAGGTGCTAGTCGTAGAAAGACTTACGACCAGTTAGATAGTGCTCATGTCTACTTTTAACCTTTATAGGTTAAATAGTGACGAAAGACCTTAGGTCGACTCGCCGATTATAAAAAGACGAGACGAGAAAGCTAAGGAAGAGAAAGAAGACCTCTTGAAGAAGCTTCGTATGATAACTCGCAGACTCAAAAATTGTAGGAGAGATAAACAAGAAGTGCTAAACTTAAGATCGCTTATGTCGTTGATCTTTACCTTTTAACTCTTACTTTTTCGTAAAAAGAGGACGAAATGAGAAGGCTCCAAATCGGTTGAAGATAAAACTTTGGTCGCTCACGAGATTTCTCAGACGCCAAAGATAAAGATCAAGAGATTGAAAGGTCGAGATCTCGGGCAAGGTGTAAGCGCTTTACCGTAGTCCTTCACGAAGTTCTTTTCTTATTCTAACTCTCATTTCTTTTTAGAAATTGAGCTCGAGCCGAAGGGTCGAAACTAGGATCAAGAAAAAAACCATGATCCTTAACGAGACCCTCCACATCGCTAGAGAAAACGCAAAGGGCATCAAATTATGGGAGATGCGACATGCTAAGACCATTGCTTCCCATAATAAGGTAATCGAGAAGTTAGATTCTTGACTAGTAGGTAAGGAATTCTTTACCTGCGAACTAGTTCTTTCCTCTTCTAGGAATTATTTTTGCTTGACTAGTCTTACCCCTTTCAGAGCAAGTAGTCGAGAATAAATAACTCATGAGGCTTCGATCAGAATCAACAGAGATGAAGTCGATTTAAGATTAATCTTCAAGACAACATCATGCTCCTGAACAATATACTTAGTGAGCTGCGTGGTGAGGGAAAAACTCCTCCGTAAGACACGATAGTTTGCCACATAAGTACTATTGGGGAACAAGTCGACTTTGCAAGAACGGTGACCACTCAAGGCCAACCAAGACTCAATAAAGGAGGCGGTCGAAGGTGCAATAAGTTATGTATTGGTAAAACTTAAAGCTCATGACCCTAGCCTTAATGTGCAACCAATCGACGCCGACTTCGACGCCGAGGCGAAGCAAGTCGCTTGATTGAAGAAATGTAGCCAACAAATAGAAGGTCTTGAGGAGATGCAATCGATCTCCTTCTTGAGTAGTTTGTAATAAAAACACGTGAAAACGAGCTTTTGCCGATGTAATATATAATCCATCTTGTTTTCTCGTAAATTATCTTGTCGGGTAGTTAGTAACTCAAAAGATAATTGACGAACAAAAGACTAAAAATTGAAGTCAAATTAATAACTTTATTCTAGCCCCCGACTATTTGCTTAGTTTATTTAGATAAACTAAGTAAATAGTGTTAAAAGGGTTTATGAAAACAGAGAGGTTTGATTAACTTGTAGTTTTTGATCACGATTGTCATGCCTTTCGTCAAAAGAGTAGTAATAAATCGACTCTAGGAAGTTCCTTCTAGTAAGGTGACCATGTGCAGAGAGGAAAGGCTTCGACTAGGTGATATTACCATCTCCGATCGATTAATTAAATCGAGAACCACAACTTGAGTTAGGCAAACGTCTAGATGACTTTAAAAAAATTCGTTCGTCCTTCATTGGTGGACTCGATAGGTCTGTCCTGGTAGCAAAAGTAGGAAACTGAACAATGCTAGCAAGTTCCTTCTAGTGGGCAGGACCACATACAGAGAGGAGAGACTTCGACTAGATGTGTTTCTTCCTCCGACCAGTTGGGACAGAATGAGTACACCAAAAGCGGTTGAATAAATCTAAGAAAGTGCACTCTACTTAGAGTATTTTTCAAAATAACTGAAGAAATAAACTAAGGTGGAAAAGAGCTAGCTTTAAGAATATTTCGACCAAATAGAACCCAAGCTCTTTGTATTGGCAGCAAAAGTGAGTAACGAGTCGACACTAGGAGGCGCCTTCTAGTGGGCAGGACCACGTGCAGAGAGGAGAGGCTTCGACTAGGTGATGTTACCTGCCTTTCGACCAGTGTAAAGAAAACTGGGTGTTTGGAATGTAGTCAAAAGATTATGAAGGCACTACTAAAAAATAAGACAATAGAGGTAGAGAGAACCTGAGACTTTATTGTCTGAATGGTTTGTTACACATAAAACTTGCGTAACTGGTTGATGTTCCAAGAATTCAAGAGAACCTGGCCGTCTTCCATTGCCAATCGTGATCGATCCCGGCCGTAAATTCGACCATCGTAAGGACCTTCCCACTTGGGAGAAAGTTTATTCCGATTAGACTTGTATTGGCAGAGCCTCAATACCAAGTCACCTGCAGCAAGGCTGCGAGGTTGGACCTTACGATCGTGGTATCTGCGCAGGGCTTGTTGGTAGACTGTTGAACGGATTAAGGCCTGGTTTCTCCTTTCTTCGAGTAGGTTGATGTCATCCGCTCGAAATTGTTCTTGGTTGGAGTCATTGAATGTTTCGACTCGTGTTGACCGTATCTTTAGTTCCGGAGGAAGTATGGCTTTGGCTCCAAAGACTAGAAAAAAGGGCATTTCACCTGTAGCCTGACTAGTAGTCATACGAACTGCCCATAATACGGAGGGTAATTCTTGTACCCAAGCCCCCGAGCGCTTGACGAGCTGATCGAAGACTCGGGTTTTAATTCCCTGCATTATTTGGTCGTTTGCACGTTCGACTGCCTCATTGTTTTGGGGATGGGCAACAGAAGCATAACATAGCTTCGTACCCAACTCGTCGCAAAATTCCTGAAATTTTGCGCTCAAAAATTATTTACTATTATCTGTGACTATTCGACTTGGAACTCCAAATCTAGTAATTACGCATCTCATCATGAACCATTTTGTCGCTCCGTTGTTATCCGAGCCATGTGTTCACTTCAATCCATTTTGTGAACGTATCAATAGCCACAAAAAGGAAGTCGAAACCTCCTGGAGCTTTGGGGAGCCCATAATCAGGAGTAGTATGAGTGCAATTGTCTTGTGGGGCCGCGTCTCTGTTTGGCGCCACATAGGCATGAGGAGCAAAACGGCCTAGAGGTCAGATAATAAGAGTCCAATGTATCGCTTTAGGCAGTTGCAATTAGGAAGGTTTCAATTAGGGAAGTTTGTATTAGGAAGAGTAAGAGTTAGAGTCTTAGTCCAGGGAAAGATTAACCTTCTATTTCAGATAAGAGTTAGAGTCCTAGTCCAGGGAAGGATTAACCTTCTATTTCAGATTGTACTCCTATATAAGGAGCATATGCAGTAATAGAAAAACCAGTAAAGGATTGGGAGTTACCCAATCCCCTTTGCGCCATCTCCTGTTCACACGCATTGTTCATCATGTATTGTTCATAGAGTTATGTTCATCCGCGCCGTCCTTCCTCCCCATTCGTTGTCGACGGCTAGGGTTCTTCCTGGCCGCCGCCCACCATGGCGTCCCGACGCAATCCTCATCCTTCTGAATTGATTCTTCTCTTCTGCCTCCGCTCCTAGCGCTCATCTCCTGACATCTTGGTATCAGAGCCAACCATTGTTCCTTCTTCCATGGATAATGGCGGGTGTTTCTACGACAACTTCAAGGAGATGATGATGAAGTTCATGGAGAACACTGGCAACCAACTCAAGCTACTGCCCGAAATTTTGGATTGGCTCGACACTCATGCCGGCCAGCTTGCAGAAGTCGGGAGCCGTCTTTACCGCCATGACCAACAGTTGGCACGCCTAGAGGGCCAGCCCAGTACTGAAGATGGTGCCGTTGATTAGAACAAATGAGACACCGCAGCTTCTGCTATCGCCATCGCCGCAGATGCAAAGAATCGGCGATTACCATCGAGGTCGCCTCCATGCACTTGCTACGTCAGAGACGGGCTTGGGGACTTCGCCCAGCCATACCAAATTTCCACCCGTGGGTGATTTCGGCTAGGTAGGAGGCCCCCTGGAATCCGCCACGCTACGCTAAGCTCACTTTTCTGACATTTGACAGTCGGGAAGACCAGCTTCCATGGATCAATCGCTGTGAACAATTCTTCCAAGGCTAGCAAATGCTGATCGAGGATAGGGTATGGCTGGCCACGTATCACTTGATAGGGGTGGCACGGCTCTGGTACATGCGTCTAGAGCACATGGAGGGCACATCGAACTAACGACACTTCACTGACTTAGTGTCTCGGTGATTTGGGACGCCAACCCGCCACAATCCCCTCGGCGAGTTAACGGTGCTTCGTCGGACTGGCACAGTGGATGACTTCACTGAAAAATTTATGATGTTGTTAGCGCGTGTTGGTCAGCTAGACGACGAATAACATATGCTGTTCATGGCAAGTTTGGGTGAGCCACTCAAAACCCACGTCGAGCTCTAGAAGCCCAGCGACTTGGAGGAGTCCATGGACCTGGCACAGGCGTACGAATGCCTAGCCACCTTACCACGTGACACAGGAGGGCTGGTCACCGCACCAAGACCGGCTCCATTCAAACCGACGTTGGCACGGCTGAACCCGGCGGCTAGCGGTGCCAACTCTTCGACACCCACCCCTGCAGGGAGTGTCGTGTCGATGGACGCGTCTAAGCGGCATGCTCGTCCATGACGTCGATAGGCACGTCAAGCATCGAGCACCCATTCAAGCGCCTAATGCCTGTTGAGATAGAGGAATGACGAAGCCAAGGACTTTGCTACAACTGTGACGAAAAATTCCACCCAAGGCATCAAAAACTCTATAAGCATATTTTTTCGTTACAGGTGGAGCCCGACTCGAAGGACGAGGAAGAGGAACCTGAGATGGCGGCCACCATCTCCCTCCTCACCCTCATCGGCATCCGCAAGACCCAGACAATGCAGCTGGCCATCACCATTAACGGCGTCCACTTGCTAGCCATGGTGGACTCTGGGACAACCCACAACTTTGTGGTGGCCAAATTGGTCGTGCGAGTTGGGTTATCCCTTACACCACGCACGGGACTGTTAGTGGTAGTCGCAAATGGCGACCATGTGACAAGCAGTGGCATCTGCCGTGCAACGCCCATCTCCATCGACAATGAAGATTTTGTCCTCGATTTTCTCACGATTCTGTTGGGCGGCTTTGACATCGTACTGGGTGTCCAGTGGTTGGGTCCACAAGGACCCGTCACTTGGGACTTCTACCATAGGACGATGCGCTTCCAGCGGCAAGGACGGGCGATAGTGTGGCACAGCGCCAACCCACCCGACGCCGACCCACACCTCTACATGGCGACTTCGGAGGACCACATGGACTTTGTGCAGGGATTGCCAAAAGTGGGCAGCAAGTCTACCATTTTGACGGTGATCGACAGGGACCCAGTATTCACCTCGAATTTTTCTAAGGACTTATTTACTCAATGTGATACCAGCCTTAACATGAGTATGGCTTATCACCCACAGTCTGATGGTCAATCTGAAGTGGTGAACAAGATCATTGCCATGTACCTCCGTTGCATTACTAGAGACTGGCCACGATAGTGGGTTCGACGGCTTCCTTGGGCGGAATTTATTTATAATACTGTGGATGTCATGGAGATATGCTCATGATCTTAGGATGATGAAACAATTGGCAATGGTTCTTAAAGTTTGTCGAATCTTCTGTTTTTAGCAAATTCAGGATTTTTGGTAGTACCAGCAAGTAACGTGTGGTATGACCGCAACGCGGTATGACTGCAATGATAGAGTGGTAGTACCGTAGTGCGGTAATACCAGCTTTTAGTTGGCGGTATGGTTTTTCTAGAGAATGTGTTTTGGGGGATTTTGGTCTTCGGTGAGAAGCGGTCCGACCGCAGTTATTTGAGCGGTACTACCACAGTGTGGTAGTACTGGCTATTATATGGCGGTAGTACCGATTGTGTTTTGAATGTTTGTCGACTTGGTAAAATGGTGTTTCATTAGGTCAAGTTCATGGGTTCCAGTGCATATGTGTTGCATGATGCATGTTTTGACTAACGTGGGTCAAGTTGTGAGGAACTTGTTCCCGAAAATGATTTCTTGGTCTATTGTTGTGCAGGTTGCTTGGAGGTTAATGACGGTCTACGACGAGGATGATCTGGACTAGACTTGGAGAGCCGAGGTCCAGAACGATCGAGGATGCCCAAAGTGAGGTCAATGGATTCAAGTATGGTGTAGAATGGACAAGGATGACCGAGCAGGCGATTCGGGCGACGGGTTGGATCAAGCGGTAGCGAGGGTCGGCACACAAGTGCCATGGTGGTTTCGGTGGGAGCCGGATGGGAGAGACTAGCCGACATGAAGAGAGCCGTTGATCAACCTACATGTGGCGAAGCATGGGATTGCTTCATGAAGATTGGACTCGGTCTTCAGAGAAAGATCGAGAAGGGGTATTTTGATAATTTTACCTAAATACCGCCTTGGTTACCTTTTGCTAACCCGCGGCGCAAGACGGTGCAAGGAGAAGCAGTTTAGGTCAAGAGGAGATGAAGACGACGCTTTAAAATACATGCGTAAGTGAAACCCGTTTGTGTGTGGGCTTAACGGGTGCCCATTAGGGTTTACTCTTCTAGAAGCTAGCCTCCACTATAAATAGAGGAGGGTGCTGGCCAGCACCTCCTTAACCCTTCATTTGAGAAACCCTAGTTTGTGTTTTTAGGATTTGGAGAGATTAGTGGGAGGTTAGGGTTCTAGAGAGTTGGATTTGATTTTGTGCTCATGTGTTGAGTCTTTGTCCTCCTGGATGGAGTGGCTGTAAACCAACATCATATCAAATCAATCCAAGGAAATATTTCACAAGATGAGTCTCTTTGTGTTCTTGCTCTCTATTTCGTGATTTTGGAGCTTTCGTCGATCCGCGAGTTTTTCCTTGGTTTCTTGTAGTGATCTTGCTTGCTGTGATATGTGGGAGTGCACCTAAGATCATCTTGATTATCCTTGGTCTCTAACTCGGTTTTGACGCATCCTTCTCTCAAACAGAAAAATGTTAGAACTTTGGCCATGATTTTCACTATCCTTGGTTGGAATAGGTTCCCAACATCCTAGAGAGGTTATGTTTCAAGTTTCATAAGGTTTGGAGTTACAGATCAAAAGTTATACCAATTTTGGATTTCGTTCTCGTGATGAGTTCTAGGATAATTGGTAGTACCACCCATTGTATAGCGGTAGTACCAATTTCTGGAATCGGTAGTACCGCCATGTACATTGTGGTAGTGCCTATTATATTGGTAGTACCACTGGTTACACTGTTTTAGTACCGATTTTGGGGTCTCTTGTGTTTTTGGCTGTTTCTTTTGGGGGTTTGAATTGGATTCAGTTCTAGTCTTCCACTACACTTATCTATTGATCTTCATAGCACTCATAGCTATTGGAGTCAAGATCTTATTGAATCCGATCAAAGCAAAAAAAGAGATAGTGCTCCTATTCACCCCCCTCTAGTCGTCGTTTCGGTTAAACAAGTGGTATCAGAGCTCGGTTGGTTCAATCTTAATCTTAACCGGTCATTGAACTTGGCAATGGAGAAGTACTCCACCAAGCCGCATATCTTTGATGGGCACAACTATGCCTATTGGAAGAACCGCGTGCGTGTCTTCCTTCAGAGCGAAGGACGAGCTATATGGGAGGTTGTTCGAGCTCGCTGCGTTTGCCCGAGGTTGCTTCACGGCTTCAAGTAGTCTCTTGGCAAACAACCATAAGGCAAAGAATTTCCTATATGCCTAGGGCTTGGTAGACAGGAGTACGATAGGATTTGCAACCTTGATACTACACACGAGATTTGGCACATCCTCGAAACCTACCATGAGGGATTGTCCCAAATCAAGCAAGTGCGCCAGACGGTCTACAAGTGATAGTATAACGAGTTCGAGATGCGTCCTGGTGAGAGTATCGATGACGTATTTATTCGCTTTAATAAGGTGATTAATCAGATGAGAGCTGTAGACATTGAGTACTCTCAATCTGAGAATGCCACCCACCTCTTGGCTACAATCAACACCAAGGAGTGGGAGATGAAGGCTACTGCCATTGAGGAAAACGTCTATCTCTCTAGTCTCTCTTTGGAGCTGTTTTATAGCAAGCTCAAAACTTATGAGATCAAGAGAGGTAGTCTTCCTAAGAAGGATAACATGGCTTTGGTGGCTGATCCTCTTAAAAGAACTTCTGATGGTTCTTCTGAGTCTTCTTCTGGATTTTCTCTTACTTGTTTATCTGCAATCCATGACGAGGAGTTTGAGAGTATGCCTGAGGTTGAGTTAACTCTTTTAGCCAAGAAAGTCACACGGACCTATAACAATGTGAGAAATAAGAAGAGAGGCGGCCCTATGACGTGCTATGAGTGTGGAGAGCTTTATCATATCCGGTGGAATTGCCACAAGGATGAGAAGGTTGTCTCGAAGAAGCCTTAGGGGAACAAGCCCAAGTATGATGCTGCCAAGCTCATGAAGGCTGCTCACTGGGTCCTTGCTGCTTTTGGAGAGCAATCCATGAGCGATGTGGACTCCGGGAGCGAGGAGGACAAGGAGGAGGAGCTCCCTCAAGACAAGAAGAAAGGGAAGGCCAAGGACTTCACCAGCATGTGCTTTATGGTCGACTCCATTGACGCCGATGACAACGATGAGGTACCTCCATCCTATGATGTTCTTTCTGTTAGATGTGATTCCATCTTTGAGCAACTGCTTAGTCAGGATAAGGCTTTAGAGTTCACCATGGCTAGGAATAAGGACCTAGAGTCACAAGTCGATAATTTGATATTAGAACTTGTGAATGCTAAGAGTTTTGATGCTGATGAATGTTCATCCTGCCATGCTTTGCACTTTGAACTGTCTAAATTACAAACTGCTCATGATGTTGCCTTACACTAACTAGAGAATGCTAGGATTGAGTTAATTGAAGTCAAATCTGCTCCTTGTGAAAAATGCTTAGAGTCTAGCAAGTTAGTTGTTTCTAGTAAGGCTGAGTCTAGCTTTTTCTCCTTCTGCTTAGAACGAGAACATGAAGTGAAAGACATAATAGAAGCAGTTAGAGCTAAGTTTGCCAAGCTTAAGGACCAAATTGATTTTGCTCCTTGTGCTTCATGTGAAGCCTTTAAGCTTGAAGTTGCTTTTCTTAAGGAGAAATATGCTAGAGCCAGTAAGGCCAAAACTTGTGAGTCATATGTTAATTTTGAAAAAGAGAATGCTTATCTTAAGAATACTTTAGAAAAATTCTCTAATGGTGAAAAACAGTTAAACATGTTTCTTAACAAGTCTAAAACTCCTTATAAGAAGCAAGGATTATGATACAACTATGCCCAAGACAAGTCCAAGCCTAATGTCATTCAAGTCTTGGAAAATGGCTTAGTTGAATTCAAAACCCAACCTGCAAAAATCATTTTCAAATTTGTAGGTTTTGCCTAACCATCTTTTGAGCCAAAAGGTGCTTCTCCCAGTGGTACCAAGTACCATTGCACCTTTTGCAAGAAGGATGAGTATTTGGTTGAGTTCTGTTGGCGTAGGTTGAAGCACGCCAAGAAAAATATTGCTAGAATTTCATCTCATCAACCTAGAGCTTTTATGAGACATGGTCATTTAGAAAACAAGAAACCTGGACTAGGATTTATTTCACATGCTCATCATCGTAATGTTCCTAGACAGGATGCTTCTCATGTTCTTGTAACCATTGCTCATAATAGAACTTCAAATAAAATCAAGGATAGCAATTCTGCTTTGTATACTACTCGCAAACGTGTGTCTCAGTATTGGGTTCCTAAGTCATGTCTAACTAACCCTAGTATTGAGACACATTGATCTTTTGTGCCTTGATTTTTAGGATCGCCGCGGAAGGGGGAAGAACACGTGGTTTGTCGACTCCGGCTGTTCACGCCACATGACCGGAGACTCAAGATGGTTCACCTCCTTCACGCAGTCAACTGGTGATGACTTCATCACCTTTGGAGATGATACACAAGGATGAATTGAAGGAACTAGATCGATCAGGGTGAACGACAAATTCATCCTAAGGGACGTCGCTCTGGTGGACAAGCTAAGATATAACTTGCTTTCTGTTTAACAGCTTCTTGATGATGGCTATGAGACTAGATTTAAGAAAAATGACTGTTGTGTGCTTGATTCAGCTGGTGAGCTTGTTTTTGGAATTTCTAGAGTTGGTAGAATTTTTGGAGTTGATTTTTCTGAATCTCTTGCTAGATCTCTCAAGTGTTTGATTGCATCTTCTTTGGATGTCTGGCTTTGGCACCAACGTTTGAGGCACATTGGTTTTGATTATCTGACGCGAGTTAGTGGCCTTGATCTCATGAGAGATTTGCCTAAACTCAAAGATTATGATGTCAGATATATGTGCCACAGTAGGCATGGCAAGCAAGTTGCCGCCTCACACCCTTCATTGACTATGGTCGTGATTGACGGACCAGGACAGTTGGTTTACATGGATACTTGCTATCCCGCTAGGTTCATCGATTGGTGGCAAATGGTATATTTTTGTCATAGTCGATGATTTTTGAGATACTCTTGGGTTTTTTCTTGCTTCAAAGGATGAAGCTTTTGATCATTATCATGATCTTGTTCTTCGCTTGGCTTCTAAACTTCCTGGTGCCTTGAGAGCGATTCGCAGTGACAATGGCACAGAGTTTAAAAATGCTTCTTTTGCCTCTTTTTGTGCTGAGCGCGGTATTGAGCATCAGTTCTCCTCTCCACACGTCCCTCAACAAAATAGCATTGTGGAAAGGAAGAACAGAACCTTAGTCGAGATGGCTAGGACGATGCTAGATGAGTATAGCACTCCAAGAAGGTTTTGGGCTGAAGCTATTTCTACAGTTTGCCACATTGCTAATCGTGTCTTCTTGAGACCTTTTTTAGGCAAGACTTCTTATGAGCATCGCTTTGGTAGAAAACCTTCTGTCTCTCATTTTCGAGTCTTTGGATCCAAGTGTTTCATTCTCAAGACAGGAAACCTAGATAAATTTGAGTCAAGAACTTCTGATGGTTTATTTCTGGGTTATCCTGCTCATTCGAGGGGTTTTCGGGTTTTTAATATTGAGATTAACATTGTCTAGGAGACATGCAATGTCACTTTTGATGAGACTAGCCTTGGACCTAGATCAGACATTTCAGGTGATACACAGGAGATGGAGAGCATTTTTGTAGAAGAAGATGATGATGAAGTTGATATTGCTCCTCCACCTGTTGCTAATGCTCCTGCCCAAGCTCCAACTCTTTCACGATCGCTTCACCTCCAATTGAGGCTCTGGCCAGATCTTCATCATCGGCGATATCGGAGGTTCAGGAGATGCTATCTCCTTCAGCGCTCCACTTCACATCAGAGGCATCACCTCCGGATCGATGATTGGTCAGCTTCATGAGCGAGTCACTCGTTCCAGGTATCATGATCCGAGTCACTTCTCTCATTCTGCATTTATTGCTTCTTTCGAACCCCGTGATATATCACATGCTTTATCTGATTCTAGCTGGGTCAATGCCATGTATGAGGAGTTAGAGAATTTTGAGAGAAACAAGGTCTGGAACCTAGTAGAGTCTCCTAGTGGTTATATTGTGATAGGAACCCACTGGGTGTTAAAAAACAAACAAAATGAGAATGGTTCTGTGGTTAGAAATAAGGCTAGGTTGGTAGCTCAGGGTTTTCGCCAAGTTGAGGGGTTATACTTTGATGAGACCTTTACTCCTATTGCTAGATTAGAAGCCATTCGCATTCTACTTGTATTTGTTGCATCTAAAGGTTTTAGGCTGCATCAGATGGATGTCAATAGTGCATTTCTAAATGGTTATATAGAGAAGGAAGTGTATGTTAGGCAACCCCCAGGCTTTGAGAATCGCAAGCATCTAGATTGTGTTTTCAAGCTATCCAAAGCCTTGTATGGTCTTAAGCAAGCCCCTAAAGCCTGGTATGATAGACTTAAGACCTTTCTGCTTAAGAATAATTTTGAGATCGATAAGGTAGACAAGACCCTGTTCATTCTTAGGCATGACAACGACTTCCTACTTGTTCAGATTACGTGGATGATATTATCTTTGGTGGTTCTTCTCATGATCTTGTTTCCAGCTTTTTCCGAGACCATGTCCAGGAATTTGAGATGAGTATGATGGGAGAGCTCAATTATTTTCTGGGGTTTCAAATCAAGCAATGCAAGGAAGGGATCTTCATCCATTAAACGAAGTACACCAAGGATTTGCTCAAGCGCTTCGAGATGGGTGATCGCAGTTTATCGCCACTCCCATGACGACTTCAACTGTTTTGGATCCAGATGAGGAAGGAGAAGCCGTGGATCAATGCGAAATCTTAGTAGCATGATCGGCTCTCTCCTTTACTCCGACAAATTTCAAGACCGGACATCCACTTCGCGGTCTACCTCAGACGAGGTTTCAAGCGCCTCCGAGGACTTCACATCGCCAAGCCGTTAAGCATATTTTCAGGTACCTTCACTCTACCCTCCAGTATGACGTTTGGTTTTCCTACTCTTCTTACTTGTCCATTCGGTGGTTTTCTGATTCTAATTTTGCGGGCTATCGGCTAGATAGGAAGAGTACCTCCGCACTTGTCATTTTTAGGCACTTCTCTCGTCTCTTGGTCATCTAGGAAGCAATCCTCTGTTGCACAATCCATCGCTAAAGTGAATATGTAGTCTGCTTTCGTGTCAGTAGTCGATTTTGCGGATGGTGTCCACTCTTAAGGACTTTGGGTTAAATTTTGCTAGTGTTCCTCTTTTCTGTGATAACACTTTTGCCATTAATATTGCTAAAAACCCAGTGCAACATTTTAGGACCAAGCACATAGACATTCACTATCACTTCCTTAGAGACCACGTTGAGAAGGGTGATATTGTGCTACATTTTATGGAGTTCAAGGCTCAGTTGGCTGATATCCTCACCAAGTCTTTATACCCAACAAGGTTTGCCACCTTGAGGAGCGAGTTAGGGGTAATTTATCCCTATGGGTTGGTTTGAGGAGGAGTTGGATCTTTTTCTGACATTTCCTTGTTCTTCTGATCCTTCCTTGATCTTCTTTTGAACTTGTTGATCTTTTTGATCTTTTTAGGTTTTTTGAGCTTTTCTTGTATCTCATTGTATGATATTGCATTCATATGAAAAACACAAAAAGATGCATTGTAATATAAGCTTTACTGCTTGTCTTTTAATTGATGAAGCTTTGCTTATTACCTTCTTGACCTTTGGTATTTCAATTCTTGCTCAATGTCATGTCTAGTTCTTTGACTTACTAGAATTAGCATGCTTTCACATGTGTAGCTAAGTCTTTGCTAAATGAGCTAAAACTTTAAAACAACTTGAACTAAAAATTGTAATTTGTGGATGTTTTAGCTAGTTGTGCAATTAGTGCTCCTTTTGTGACATTGGCCTTGTCAAAATTGCTTTGTTAGCTCTTGAATCTAGAATTGATCATTACTTGAGCTTCTTGTTCCTCTGAGAATCTAAAACTGCTCTTGTGAAAATGAAAAATCAATTTCAAGATTGTCTTGTGGTTAAAATGTGCCAAACTACTCTCACGAGATTGCATGTCAAAGACATGAACTTGGAGATAGTTTGATGATCCAAATGATCTCATAGGGACTGCTTGTCAAAATTGACATGAACCTCAAGATTGATCGCCCTGGTTGATGCTTAGGAAGAGTTTGTGGATGGCTCCTAGTCTAGGATCTTCTTCACTAAGATAGACCTTTAATCAACTTCTGGCTGAAGCTTAGGAAGAGTTTGTGGATGGCTTCTAGTCCAGGATCTTCTTCACTAAGACATGCCTTTTTATCAACTTCAATATTCATTGCAAATGAAAACTGTTGAAAAATGGGCGTTTGAGAAAATTTGAGCAAAATGATTCAATTCAGGATCTGTTTGTCTCTTAAAGTGGTTATTGTTAGCTTCTTGATCTCACATTGACATTCTGACATGGCCATTATCACTTTAGGATTCCTATTAATGAACTTGCTAAATTTGAAGCTTTGCTTAAATTGTTACAATTCATCGCTTTTATATTGAGCCTTCTAGCTTAGCTTTGATATATATGTCTTAACATGATCTTGCTAGCGCCTTTAGGCTTGATATGCATTGTGTAATATTAGAAATGCTAGCTTGTTCTTTTGGGTAATCTCCAAAACTTCTTGTACTCAAAATTGAAAAATACAAAAAAATGAAGCCACTCCATTGCATTTCATGCATACTCTTTCTTATGCTTTTTCCTCAATTCTGCATTTGTTATCTCTAGACGAGAGGAAGGCGTGATTCCTTGATGACTCCATTGTCAAAGGGGGAGAAGATGTAACAAAAATGTTAAAAAGAGAAGCTATTTGGAGAAAAATGGAGAAATTAAAATTTTCTGAAAAATGTTGATCATAGTGAGGGGGAGTATCTTTATTTGCATTTTTATGATCTTATTGGCATTTCTGAATTTGAATTGTAATTCTTGGAACCTCACAATGATCAAAGGTCAAGTTGGACAATTATTCTTTCATATGGACCTTGAGTGATATTTTTGACTCTTCTGAGGAAATTGAAGCTTTCTTGCCTTCTTCTGCCTTATCTCACTTGCCGATACTATTCTGAAGCCAACTTGGTCACTTCCATTGCTTTCTCTTGCATATTGACCAAGTTGTGCCTTTGCACGAAAACGTTGAGTTTTTCTTTTTCAAACCTCAAAACTTTCATTTTTGGGAAATTGCCAATGTGTTCGTCGAGGGGGAGATTGTGGATGTCATATTGATATGCTCACGATCTTAGGATGATGAAACAATTGGCAATGGTTCTTAAAGTTTGTCGAATCTTCTGTTTTCAACAAAGTCAGGATTTTCGGTAGTACCGGCAAGTAACGTGAGGTATGACCGCAATGAAAGAGCGGTAGTACCAAGATCGTAATATCCGCTTTAGTTAATGGTATGGTTTTTCCGAGAGAATGTGTTTTGGGGATTTTGGTCTTGGTGAGAAGTTTATACGACCATAGTTATTGAGCGGTACTATCATAGCGGCGTAGTAATCGCTATTACATAGCGGTAGTACCGATTGTGTTCTCAATGTTTGCCGACTTGGTAAAATGGTGTTTCGTTAGGTCAAGTTCATGGATTTCAGTGCATATATGTTGCATGATGCATGTTTTGACTAATGTGGGTCAAGTTACGAAGAACTTCTTCCCAGAAACGATTTGTTAGTATATTGTTGTGTAGGTTGCTTGGAGGTCAACGACAGTCAACGACGAGAATGATCGGGACTAGGCTTGGAGAACTGAGGTCCAGAACGATCGAGGATGCCGGGTGAAGTTAATGGATTCAAGCATAGTGCAGAATGGACAAGGATGACCGAACGGGCAGTTCGGTGCGACGGGTTGGATCAAGCGGCGCGGGGTCGGTGCAAGTGCCATGGTGGTTTCGTTGGGAGCCGGATGGGAGAGACTAGCCGACATGAAGAGAGCTGTTGATCAACCTACATGTGGCGAAGCATGGGATTGCTTCATGAAGATTGGACTCGGTCTTCGGAGAAAGATCGAGAATGGGTATGTTGATAATTTTACCTAAATACCGCCTTGGTTACCTTTTGCTAACCCGCGGCGCAAGGAGAAGAGGTTTAGGTCAAAAGGAGATGAAGACGGTGCTTTAAAATACGTGCGTAAGTGAAACCCGTTTGTGTGTGGGTTTAACAGGTGCCCATTAGGGTTTACTCTTCTAGAAGCTAGCCTCCACTATAAATAGAGGAGGGTGCTGGCCAGCACCTCCTTAACCCTTCATTTGAGAAACCCTAGTTTGTATTTTTAGGGTTTGGAGATATTAGTGGGAGGTTAGGGTTCTAGAGAGTTGGATTTGATTTTGTGCTCATGTTTTGAGTCTTTGTCCTCCTGGATGGAGTGGCTGTAAACCAACATCATATCAAATCAATCCAAGGAAAGATTTCACAAGATGAGTCTCTTTGTGTTCTTGCTCTCTATTTCGTGATTTTGGAGCTTTCTTTGATCCGCGAGTTTTCCCTTGGTTTCTTGTAGTGATCTTGCTTGTTGTGACAGGTGGGAGTGCATCTAAGATCATCTTAATCATCTTTGACCCACGAGCAGGATTTAGATCATATTTAGGTCTCTAACTCGGTTTTGAAGCATCCTTCTCTCAAACAGAAAAAGGTTGGAACTTTGGCCATGATTTTCACAATTCTTGGTTGGAATAGGTTCCCAACATCCTAGAGAGATTATGTTTCAAGTTTCATAAGGTTTGGAGTTGCGGATCAAAAGTTATACCAATTTTGGATTTCGTTCTCGTGCTGAGTTCCAGGATAATTGGTAGTACTGCCCATTGTATAGTGGTAGTACCGATTTCTGAAATCGGTAATATTGCCATGTACATTGCGGTGGTACCTATTATATTGGTAGTACCGCTGGTTACACTGTGGTAGTACCGATTCTGGGGTCTCTTGTGTTTTTAGCTGTTTCTTTTGGGGGTTTGAATTGGATTCAGTTCTAGTCTTCCGCTATGCTTATCTATTGATCTTCATAGCTCTCATAGCAATTGGAGTCAAGATCTTATTGAATCCGATCAAAGTGAAAAAGTGATAGTGCTACTATTCACCCCCCTCTAGTCGTCGTTTCAGTCCAACAAATACTTCGTATCACTCAGCCCTCAAGACAACGTCATTCCGCGTGGTGTATGGGCCCGACCCCCCTCTTTTTGGGACTATGAGCCAGGAGCAGTGTACACCACAGCAGTTGATCAGGCACTTCAGGGCCGCGATTTGTTCTTAGCAGATGTTCGGAGTCACTTAATCCATGCCCAAGAATTTTACAAGAAATTCTACGATCAGAAGCATCGCTCCGTACACTTCGATGTTGGCGATTTCGTTTGGTTTCGCCTTCATCATCTGGCGGCCGCTTCTCTGCCTGGGGCCAGCCGTGGGAAACTTGGGCCCCATTATTTTGGGCCTTACCGCATCATCACCAAGATCAATGACATGGCGTATCAGCTGGACCTTCCCAAGATGGCCCATATCCATGATGTCTTTCATGTGGGTTTTCTAAAGAAGTTTGATGGAGTGCCCCCGGCGTCACCAACCCCAATGCAGCCCCTTCTCCATGGGCGGGTCATTCCAGCGCCTTTGAAGGTGCTGCGTGCCAGGCTTGCTCGTGACAAGTGGCAAGTGTTGATACAGTGGCAGGATTCATTGGCCTCCGATACTTCTTGGGAAGATGTCCAGGATTTCAAGAAATCTTATCCCTCCTTTCAGCTCGAGGACGAGCTGTTCGTCGAGGGAGGGAGGGATGTCATGTGGGGTCACATCTACGGTTGGCGCCACAAGGCGCAGGAGCAGCCAGCCATAGAGGCTGCATAGGAGTCCAATGTATCGCTTTAGGCAGTTGCAATTAGGAAGGTTTCAATTAGGGAAGTTTGTATTAGGAAGAGTAAGAGTTAGAGTCCTAGTCTAGGGAAGGATTAACCTTCTATTCCAGATAAGAGTTAGAGTCCTAGTCCAGGGAAGAATTAACCTTCTATTTCAGATTATACTCCTATATTAGAGCATATGCAGTAATAGAAAAACCAGCAAAGGATTGAGAGTTACCCAATCCCCTTTGAGCCATCTCCTGTCCGTGTGCACTGTTCATCATGTACTATTCATAGAGTACTATTCATTTGCTCTGTCCTTCCTCCTTACTTGCTGCTGATGGCTAGGGTTCCTCTTGGCTACCGTCTACCATGGCGTCCCGACGCAATCCTCATCCTCATGAATTGATTCTTCTCTTCCGCCCTGCGGGGCTGAAGCGGTAGGAGCAGGAGGAGGAGGAGGTGGAGGGGAAGGGGATGGCGGGATAAGCGAAGAGGGCAGCGATGCCCGCCATTGCTACTTCGGTTTTGATTTGGTTTTCCATCCCCGCGACCCGCGACTCTGTGAGAGCAGCTCCTTATCCTCCTTCAAGTTGGGGTTAGACGAGGGAGAGTGGAGTTCTGGGGCTCGTCCACGAGGGAGGTGGGTGGCGGGCGAGGGAGACGCGGCACGGATGGGTGAGGGTGGCGGTTTGCCGTATTTTAGTCGTACGTGGGGTGGGATGGAACGATTGTCTCCGCGCGTAAACTAAACATCTAAACCTCAATCTTTGTTAGTTGAGATTTTAGACCTATCAACTTCAACCGTTTTTCCTCACAAAAAAAAAACTTCAACCGTTTTCGTAGTGTCGTGTTTGCTTTTTAGGGAAAAGCATCATACAACATTGACTCATCTGAAAAATAGATACAAATGACACACTCACACATGTATCACCCTCTTATAAGCTTTGCTCTTTCATCTTACATTGGTGAGCTTAGCTTCCTCGAAAGATGTCTTCTCTAATAAACTAGCGAAGACGGGCATTAGCTTTTGAGCACAAAATGGGCTTAAGCTTAGCTTTGAAAACTGAAGCCGAAAGCCCAGCCAAATAGAGCATTTATCTTCTTTAGCTATCGTTTAGCTACGAAAATATATCCCCTGTTTAAAAAGAAAGCTACGAAAATATGCATGTGAAGCCATTTTAATGGACAGTGAGAGGACTTTCCCGACAACTCATTCGCAAGCAAGCCTTAGTGAAATTGTACCGCTTATCATGCCATAAATCGTCTTTATTTGCATCGTCTTTTGAAAAAGACTTCCTATGAGCTTGTAGCGACCCGGCCAGGGGCTTTACCCGAGAGGTCCTCCAGGACCTCCCTGAGAGTCCACCAGGACCTCCCAGGAGGTCCCAAGGATCTCTCGGGCAGGCCTCCCAGAAGGTGGCTGGACCTCCTGGAGGTCCAGGAAACTAACCTGAGGAGGTCTTGAGGCTCAGGACCTCCCCAAGAGCCACGACCAGACCTGAGGGAGGTCCAGAGACCAACCCGAGGAGGTCATGGGACTTGGAGAAGTCCTAACCTTCCTGTGATCCGAACTAGTCCCAGGGATCAATAGCTAGTTCTCACAGCAAATACAAGTAATAACATACATCCACAAGAGACTTTATTAACAGCAAGGGAGTTGATTACAAAGTTGCTTACAAGCCACGACAACAAAGAAAAAATACACAGCGGAAGCAAAACCATGTCCATCCAATACACCACACGTAATTGGCTGGAGGGCGTGACCTAGTTGATCTGGTCCTCATCATCATCAAAGAAGTCTTCTCCTACTCAATTCATCAATCAAGCAAGAATGAGCGCAACAACCGTGCTCGCAAGTTACACCAATCAATTAACAGAATGACATGCATAAATGGATGTCTCAAGGGAAGGCATAATATGGTTAGTTTGCATAAAGCCAAGTTTGTTTCCAATTACAAGTAGTAAGTTCCAAGGCATATACAATAATTAAAATTCATTTTCGAAGTTCAATTTTACAGTTGGATAACATTCAGCACAAAGTGTGAAGGATACCCTCCTGTCACAAGGCTACCCGCCCAAAACCCATTTGGATAGCAATCCAAACTCCATTTCACAAACCTTTCAAAAACAAAACCAAGAGCTAACTTTGAGTGGCTTTGCTAGCATGTCCATGACCGTGGACACAACTATTCGAATAGTTTTACGCTCTGCAGAGGTCCACGAATCAAATTCAAATTGGTGAAGAGGACAATAAAGAAGATGATCAACCATCCAATTTACCACCAAGAATCCACAATGCAATTGCTAAAGATCGTCCAATAGACCAAATACTTGGTGACGTAAGTAAAGGTATTCAAACTCACTCCTGTATTGTTTCTTTTTGTGAACATTACTCTTTTATCTCTTCTATTGAGCCAAAGCATGTAGAAGAAGTACTTGATGACCCAGATTGGGTGAATACAATGCATGAAGAACTCAATAACTTCACCCGGAATGAAGTTTGGACATTGGTAGAAAGACCCAAAGAACACAACGTCATTGGTACTAAATGGGTCTTTAGGAACAAGCAAGATGAGAATGGTTTGGTTGTAAGAAACAAAGCAAGGTTGGTCACTCAAGGTTATTCACAAGTCGAAGGTTTGGATTTTTGTGAAATCTTTGCTCCTGTAGCTAGACTTGAGTCAATTCGGATATTACTTTTTTTTTGTATCATGCTTTGATATTAAATTATTTCAAATGGATGTTAAAAGTGCTTTCCTAAATGAAAAAATATCCGAACTCGTCTTTGTTGAACAACCTCCCGCTTTTGAAGATTCAAATAATCTAAATCATGTCTATAAACTCTCCAAGGCGCTCTATGGTATTAAACAAGCTCCTAGAGCATGGTATGAACGCCTTAGAGATTTTCTAGTCTCAAAAGGATTCAAAATCAGGAAAATTGATTCAACTTTATTTACTAAAGTTTTAGATGATGATTTCTTTGTTTGTCTAATTTATGTTGATGATATTATTTTTTGGTCTACTAACCAAGATTTTTGCAAAGAATTTGGTGATATGATGTCTAGGAAATTTGAAATATCCATGATCGGAGAATTGAGCTATTTCCTTGGACTTCAAATCAAGCAACTCAAAGATGGAACCTTCGTGAGCCAAACAAAGTATGCAAAAGATTTGATCAAGAAATTTGGCATGGAGGATGCAAAACCCATCAAGACTCCCATGGCAACCAACGGTCATCTCGACCTAAATGAGGGAGGTAAACCGTTAGATTTAAAGTTTATAGATCTATGATTGGTAGTTTGCTTTATCTTACCGTATCTAGACCCGATATTATGTTTAGTGTTTGCATGTGTGCACGTTTCCAAGCAACTCCAAATGAGTGTCATTTAATGGCCGTAAAAAGAATATTAAGATATTTAAAGCATTCCTCTAGCATTGGCCTATGGTTCCCCAAAGGTGCTAAATTTGATTTAATTGGATATTCCGATTCTGATTATGCGGGTTGCAAAGTGGATAGAAAAAGCACCTCGGGTAGTTGTCAATTCTTATGAAGATCTTTAGTATCATGGTTATCCAAGAAACAAAACTCCATAGCATTATCCACCGCTGAAGCCGAATATGTTTCTGCGGGAAGTTGTTGTGCTCAATTGCTATGGATGAGGCAAACTTTGATGGATTATGAAATTAAATTTGATAAAATGCCACTTTTGTGCAATAATGATAGTGCTGTAAAAATAGCCAATAATCCCGTCCAACACTCAAGAACCAAGCATATAGATATTCGCCACCATTTCTTGAGAGATCATGTGAATCAGTATCTCTTCTCTTCAAACTCCATCAATCCAAGATTCCACACAAAATTTCAAGAGCAACTCTATGAGCAGCTGTATGGACCTCATAGAAAGTTTGCAGATCATAAATGGATCAAGTGGGAGCACATCAACTCTTTGGACAAGTATAATGGAGTATACCAGATGTTTCAGCTTATTGGTCTTCATGATCTAGTAGCTCTAAGGAATAATTACGATGATGAGATCATAAGATAATTCTATGCCACTGTCCATGTGTCTCTAGATCTTTCAACAATGAAATGGATGACAGTGACCAGATGTTTGGAATGCACTAAGGAAGACTTTGAGCGTGTTTTGAGAACACAATTCGGCACTTGGGATAAGCTCTATCACAGTCCTGCATTGCTTGCTCCTGCTTGGACCGATTTTTATGATCCAACTGTCAGGTATACCCCAGGAAAGATACATGGTCTCAAGCCCATTCCAAGTTTGATTAATAGAATTATTAATCATACTTTCTTTCCAAAGAGTGGAAACTTTGATGTAGTAAGAGAACATGCTTGGAATATCATTGACAACATCATGAATGGCAGAAAATTTGATGTGGTAGAAGTCATCATTAGGGGCATAGTTAATTCAAAGAATGATAGGGTCAAAAGGATTTACCATGCTCCCTATATTATGGCTTTGATCTTAAGTAAGTTTGAGTACCATGGAGGTTTGGGTTCTCCCCACAAGCCATACAAGCCTCGAGAATGTCCTCTAATTCGGCGAGGTGAGCAAGAAGAAGATGCTCCAGAGGAGGCAGCTGCAGGTGGTGCTCAAGGTCGAGTGACACTTGCTTAGATTCTTCAAAATCAACAGTTGATCCTCAATAATCTGCTACAAGTTAAGGTCACTCAACAGGAGATGAGGACAGCACAACTTGAGTTTCAGAATGAAACTCACAACAGGCTAGCAGCTCTGTCAAAAAGTGTTGATGCTATGGAGAAGATGGTGACTACTCCTCAGCATTACACTCGTCGTCCTCCACCTCCAAGAGCTTCCTCTACTCCAGCTGGTCCTTCTTTGGCTCCTGTCACAACTCCTTTAGCCCCAGCTGATCCATCCCCGCTCCTCAAGATCCATCTCCTCAAGACCAAGCTTCAGCTCCTCAAGATCCGAAGTTTGAGATGAGTTTTAGTACTTTTATGCCAAAGGGAGAAGTAGAAGAGTACAAAGATTTAGGGGGAGCAAGACTTATTATAATATACTCTATGTGTTTTGTGTGCTTTGTTATTGTTGAACTTGTTATGGTTGAATGCTTATGTGCTTGTAATAGTTTAAAACCTTGTTATGGTTGTTATCTTGTTGAACTTGATCAATGATATGCTTATGTTATTCTCTTGAAATGCATCTTTATTTTGGTCATTATATATTATTGTTTTTTTCCTCAAGTTCAAAACAAGCAAAAGAAACTCCGCCAAAAATTTCTAAAAACCTCTACATGTGCTTGCAAAGATTCTTTATCCTTTATATGCATATGTTTAGGGGGAGCTTTCTTTATTTTGACTCTAATAAGAAAATAATTCTCTAAACTCATTTGAGCTCATTGAAAGAATTATTTTGTTGTTAAGTCATCAAAAGAATATACACTTGTCTCACAACAATGAGTATATTCAAAACAATCTTTCTCACATATTAGTTATGTTGTCATCAATTACTAAAAAGGGGGAGATTGAAAGCATCTAGGCCCCTAAAAATAGTTTTGGTAATTAATGATAATATATGAATATAGGATTAACATGTTTATTGAGTATTTACAAGGTTAAGTCCCATTGGTGAATTTGATGTCTTGAAGATGCATGCTAAAGGACAACATGAAGATCTTTTGGATAAAAGACAAGGTACAAGTAGTCTATGATCCTTTTTGTATTTTACCGGTCTTAGGAGAAATGGTTGGAAGACCGGATTTTAGGTTAAATGCTGTACTATTAAGAGGGATCATGACTAGTAACTTGATAGCATGTTCTTGTGCCATTTGGATCAATTTAGGATCATGCATGTATTTGAATTTGAATTTGAAAGCTCTCTGTGCAATTGTCAACACAAACGGTAGTACTGGAGGTTATCTGGCGGAACTACCGCTATGAGTATGATCAAGATACCTTGGCAGATATCGTGGCCGTTCGGATCGTCCGAACAGCACATGATCGTGTGGCTTTTAAGTGTGGTCTGAATAGCCCATTTAATCTGGACCGTCCACGTGTGCAGTTCAAACGTGTCTGTCAACTTATTTGTGGAGCGGTACGACCGCCCTTGTGAGCGGTACAACCGCATCACGGTAATTTCGTTTTCTAGTTGATGGTACGTAAAATCCAGAGAGACTCCATTTTGATTGAAATTGCAAAACCCTTGGAACGGTAGTACTGCCATTGTTTGAACGGTACTACCGCTCTACGGTACTTTCGGAAAATGGAGAGGATCATATTTTCCAGAGAAACCCTTTTTTGAGCTCTTGTCCTCCCTTGGCAAACAGTAGTACCGAGTATTTCTTGGCGGAACTACTGCTTAGCGGTATGACCACACTTCCTTTTGCGGTATTACCGTGGGCCGTTCGGACTGTCCGAAAAGTTCAAGATCGTGTGGTTTAAACGCATGGTCCGAACAGCCCATTGCATCTGAGCCCTCCACGTGGCTAGCGTGTTTGGGTGTGCTGGTTCAAGTCTGTGATGTGGTAGTATCGGAGCTTTAATGGCGGAACTACCGCTCCATAGTTGTTCCGTTTTTTTATATGGCGGTACATAAATTTCAGAGAAGCACCCTTTTCAACTGAGATTGAAAACCCTGTGAACGGTAGTACCGCTCCAATGTGTGGTATGACCAGACTTAGTGGTATGACCGCATGATAGTTGGCGGTAGTACCACGTCGCATTTAAAACAGCTATGTTAGAGGCAGTTAATGCTCCTGTTGTAGCCGTTACAGAGTAGTTGGTGGAATACGGTAGTACCGCACCTTGTTAGCGGTAATACCACATTTCGCTGAAAAGCTGGGGTTTCTCTCATAACAGTTGGATTTGGTTGTGGGGGTTATAAATACCGCTCCACCTGCTCTAGGACAGAAGACAACACTTCATTTAACATCCTTAGAGCCTTGAGCATTCATTCAACATCTCAAATACACTTGTGCATTCATTGTGAGGTGGTTGAGTTCATTCAAGTGTATTCACTCATTCTAGTTGATCCATTTGCACTTGAGTGCCATCAAGCGAAGGTCATCGATTTATTACTCTGGGAGTTTTGCTGAACTCCTAGACGACTTGGTGGTGATCGCACGATGATCTCTTCAAGAAGCTTGTGAAGAGGCCCGATGCCAAGATTGTGAGTGGTTAGGTGTTCACCATCTCCGGAGCGGAGGAAGAATAACCAATAGTGATCGAGGGAAGGCTTAATTCATGGAGTCGGCTTGATTCGTTCAAGCTTCCTCAACGTGAACTAGTGAAGACCGGAAAGTCTTCGATACCACGGGAAAACATCGTTGTCTCTTTGTGGTTAATTCTTGGAGCTAACAACAAAGTCGTTGCTGCTGCTCCACACTAACCAAGAGCAAATTTGAATGGTGCATTTCAGCATGTTACCGATGAAAATGTAGATGACAATTATGTGGCTGATCATGAAGAAGATGTTGTTTTGGGTTGTGATTATCAACGTCTTGCACGTAATCGCCGGGGGATGGGAGGAAATAGAGGACATGCTTCTCATCGTAATGAAGAGAGAAGAGATGATTCTTTAAGTAAGGTTAAGTTTACCGTTCCTTCCTTTGATGGTAAATACAATCCAGAAGCTTATTTGGATGGGGAGATGCTTGTGGAGCAACAGTTCAACTGCCACGAGCATCCCGAGAATCGGCAAGTGCGGGCTGCTACAAGTGAATTCACCGATTATGCCTCTATTTGTGGAGTTTGATCAAGCTAAGACACGACGCACCTCGCACTTGGGAAGAGCTTAAAGTGGTAATGCATTCTAGATTTGTTCCATCTTACTTTGAACGTGATTTACTAAACAGATTACAGCGGTTGAGGCAAGGAAGTGATTCCGTGGAGGATTAGTACTAAGAGCTGCAAATTGGCATGATAAGAGCCAATGTGGAGGAGGAAAACAATGCAAAAATGGCTCATTTCTTGGGAGGCTTGAACAAGGAGATTCAGAACATCCTCAACTTTCACCGGTATGATACGCTGGACGAGTTATTTCATTATGCATGTAGAGTGGAGTAGCAAGTGCAAGGAGAGAGGAACTGACTCAGTTGTGGTAACTCCAGTGCCACCGCACCATGGAAATCTTCAAGTTTGTAGCCCAAGAAGCTAGGGTTCTGTTCCAGCCACAGCACAACATCATCCAGCTGAGAGCAATCAGCAAACCATCCCACTACTTTGGCACACAAACCTATTGATTCGAAGAAGACCATTGCTGCCTCCGCAAAGAGTTCGTCATCAGTTGCTTCTACGGGAAGAACCAGAGAGATAGATTGCTTTAAATGCAAGGGAAAGGGGCACTACATGCATGATTGTCCAAATCAGCGAGCTCTCGTTATCTGGGATGATGGCGAGTACTCCTCGGCCAGTGAAATAGAAGAGGAAGAATTTGATCATGAGGAGTTGGAAAAAACTTTTGGGCCTGATTCAAAGGAAATAACATTTGATGCAAGTCATACAAGCCTGTGTTCTTAGCTCTCAGATGGAGAAGGCAGAGAAGGGGCAGCACCACAACTTGTTTCGGTCCAAGTTTGTGATCAAAGAACACTCGTGCAAAATTATAATTGATGGCAAAAGTTGTAACAACGTTGCAAGTTCAGAAATGGTTGAGAAGCTTGGCTTGACCACACGATCGCACCCGCAACCATACTACATTCAGTGGTTCAATTATTGTGGCATGTTGAAGGTAACGACGATGGTATGTGTGCACTTTTCTGTTGGTACCTATTCTGACTTTGTGGACTGTGATGTGGTGCCAATACAAACATGTGCATTACTACTTGCAAGACCATGGCATTACGATATAGATACTACACACTATGAGTGTTCCAACAAGTACTCTTTTATTCATAAAGATAAAAAGGTCTCACTGATTCCGATGTCACTAGAAGAAATTCTGAAAGATGATTTAGATAGGGCTAAGCGTGAGAGAAAAGAAAGAGAGATGAGTGACATCCACAAAATAGGGAGCGAGAGCCACCAGCCCAAGTTGAGTGAAAAGAAAGAAAAAGGTGTAAAGAAAAGAGAGATAAAACTTAAGGGACATGTTCTATTAGCTACAAAGACTAACATGCGAGAGTTAGAAACCCATTCCCATAAGTTCTTTGCGATAGTGTACAAGGACGCACTCTTTTCTGCTGGCGTTTTACCCTCTACTTTGCCCATGTTGATTGTTTCTTCAATGCAGGAGTTTGTCGATGTGTTTCTGGACAACATACCCGCAAGGTTGCCACCATTGTGAGGGATAGAGCATCAAATCGACTTGATTCCAGGGGCATCTTTGCCTAATCGTCCTCCGTACCACACCAATCCTAACGAGACGAAAGAAATTCAGCGCCAAGTGCAAGTGCTTCTTGACAAAGGTTACAAGTGCAAAAGCTTAAGCCCATGTGTTGTTTCTATTTTACTTGTTCCAAAAAAGATAGATCATGGGGGATGTGCATAGATTGTGGAGCAATCAACAATATTACTGTTAAATATCGTCATCCTATTCCTAGGTTAAATGATATGCTTGATGAATTGAGTGACTGTACTATCTTTTCGAAACTTGACTTGCGAAGTGGTTACCACCAAATTAGAATGAAACTAGGTGATGAATGGAAAACTGCATATTTGGGATTAGGGTTGCCATGCGCGCTGTTGTCCCGATTGTACTGTTCGTGGAATCGATTCCTTTGGGAAAAGATTACATACTATTTAATAGTTGAAATATTTGGAAAAAGAGATTTAAGTTTGAAAGACTTCATAATTTAATTGCGAATTACATGGCGCGCTGGGTTTGGTTACGTGCAGTAGAAAATGACAACATGCACGAATCAACAAACCGAAATACACCTACAATACATGTGCGCCTTTTTGGAATCGGAAAAAGGTTGATTGGAATGAAACCAATTAGTCCCGTGTCCCATCGGTCCCTTCCCTTGTCTCTAGATCGCGTGGCGCCCAAGATCGGTTAGCCATGTTGCGAGAGCAGATCGACGATTGAATGATGTTAGGATAGTAGAACATAGGGCCAAACCAATAATTAGGATGCAAATTGAACATAACTTACCTCTTCGATATGGAGTGCGCCCAGACGACAGAGAATGCTAGGACAGCTGCCGGTCTCACTAGCGGGAGCCTTCCCTTTGTCTGCTGCGCGGTCGGCTCGGTCGTACTTAGCTTCCTCTTCGGGAGTTGTGATTCGGTGGTTGTTCCACACATTTGACTTAGACCATGCTGTGTATGGTCTGAAATTGAGTTATCTTATCAACCAAGAACAACAGGGCACATATTGGGAGTTAATGCAGCTCTAGAGTACTAGGTCATGGCAATCTTATGTATGCCTGGTGAGGGAGGAAGGGTGAGATTTGGTCCTTCTGGCCCAGGCATATGCCAAGGCCATTTCTGCATCAGCGGCTGAACAAGCAGGTGGTGGTGATGCTGAAGAACAAGTCGGGGACTCTAGCGCGACGGGAGGTCGGAGAGTTGTTGATGTTGTCGATGAAGACCATAAGGATGGAGCTCCTTCCGTCAGGCAAGATAGTGGGATTGCTGACGAAGGTGAGGAGATCGAAGGCCTAGTTGAAATGATGGATCTTGAAGACCAGGACTACCATGCATTCTCAGAAGATGAATGATCTGATGAGGAGGATGTTGTGGAATAGCAGACGGTTCTATCAGAGTGGAACACATACTAGTTCGACGGCCTCGTCGTTAATGAAGGCTCTTGTGTACTGTGGGAGTATGACTAGAATGAGGTCAGGCAAGGAGCTGTGTACAAATGCAAGGAGGCTGTGCAGAAGGCTGTCAATTTCCAGGCCTTGTCGGAGTAGTGTACATTCACAGTAGTGAAGTCCAACCCTAGATGTTACCATGTGAAGTGCGACATAGAGGGATGCCCTTGGCTAATGCATGCATTCCAGCCTAAGTGGGATACCTGCTGGAAATGCTATTGTTGGACCGAAAAGGCGACTAGAGGAGGGTGAATAGGAGCACGATCACTTTTTCTTCTAGATCAGATTCAACACGTTTTTCACTCCAGTAGCTATGGAAGCTATGAAGATCAAAGTACAAGCATAGCGGAAGACTTGTATTGAATCCAATCGAAACCCCGAAGTAAAACAACCAAAATTACCAAAAACTCAATTCACAATGAGTTGGGCAGTCAGACCCTCAGCCTAGCGATCTAATTGCTCCATGGGGCGGTCTGACCTCTCAAATGGGCGGTCTAACCTCCAGCCTGATGAACAGTGAAATCAGTCCGAACTTCCAAAACACAAAATGGTCTAATTTTTGATTCGTGACTCCAAACCTTACCAAACTTGAGACATACCTTCTCTAGGATGTTAGGAACCTATTCTAATCAACGATCATGAAGCTCGTTGTCAAAGTCCCGACCTTTTTCCGTTTGAGTGAAGGATGCTCCAAAACCGAGTCAAAATCGAAATATGATCTAAAGACTTGCTCGTGGGTGATTGATGATCAAGATGATCCTAGATGTATTCCCACATGTCACAGCAAGTTAGATCAAGGCAAGAAACCAAGAGAAAACTCACGGATCAAAGAAAGACTCAAAATAACCAAATAGAGAGAAAGAACACAAAGAGAAACATCTTTGAGAAATCTTTTCTTAGATTGATTTGATATGATGTTGGTTTATAACCATTCCATCAAGGAGGACAAAGACTCAACACATGAGCACGAAATCAAATCCAAAACTCTAGAATCCTAACCTCCTACTATCCTCTCCCTAAGCACCAAAGGCAAACTAGGGTTTCACAAAAGAAAGGGTTGGAGAGGTGCAGCCAGCACCCTCCTCTATTTATAGTGGAGGCTAGACCTTCTAGAAGAGTATTCCTATTGGGCACCCGTTAAGCCCACACACAAACGGGTTTAACTCACGCACGTATTTTAAAGTGTTGTCTTCATCTCCTCTTGACCTAATCCACTTCTCTTTGCGCTGTCTTGCGCCGCGGGTTGGCAAAAGGTCACCAATGTGGTATTTAGGTGAAATTACCAAAATACCCCTTCTCGATCTTTTTCCAAAGACCGAGTCCCGTCTTCGTGAAGCACTCCTCTTGCTTCGCCATGTGTAGGTTGATTAACGGCTCTCATCATGTCGGCAAGTCTCTCCCATCCGGCTGCCACCAAAACCAACATGACACTTGCACCAACCCCCGCGCCGCTTGATCCAACCTGTCGCACCGAACTGCCCGTTCGGTCATCCTTGTCCAATTTGCGCCATGCTTGAATCCATTGACCTCACCCGGCATCCCCGATCGTTCTGGACCTCAGCTCTCTAAGCCTAGTCCCGATCATCCTCATCGTTGACCGTCGTTGACTTCCAAGCAACCTGCACAAATAATAGACAAAGAAATTGATTCCGAGAACAAGTTCTTCACAACTTGACCCACGTTAGTCAAAACATGCATCATGCAACACATATGCACTGAAACACATGAATATGACCTAACCAAACAAACATCGCCACCGAGTTGGCCGATGAACAAGTGAAAATCGGTCAAACCGCCACTTTGGCCTGTCTGACCACCCCCTGTTGGCCGGTCTGACCGCCCAGCTGGGACATAGCCAATTTTCCTACTTGGAAATCTGAAACCTTCTGGAAATTTCAAACGAATAGAACTTTTGACTCGAAGCTCCAAAAAATATAAGACCAAGTGTAGGAGAATCCCCTCTCTTGCCTACACCCTCTATTTTTGGCCAGGCTCCAAAATCCAAAATCTCTTTATGGCCGGTCAGACCACTGCCCAAAGGCCAGTCTGACTGCCAGCCAATTCACTCGAAGCATTGCGGTCGATTGCCGGTTTAGCGGTCGATTGCCGCGATAGGTCGGTCGACCATCGAACAAAGGCGGTCAGGCCTTTGAATCTCGACAAAGACTTGAACTCCGCCGAAAACGAGTGATTTGAAAAACCTTCAATGCCATTGCCAATTGTATCATCATCCTAAGACCGTGAGCATATCCTCATGATATCCACAGCTATATAGTAGTCCCTCACATATGTGTCGTCGCTGAATCAACGTAGTCCCACAAGAACCTGTCATCAGCCTTCATCGTAAATATCATGTATGGCGAGATCATGGATAATCTAGATTTCAAGCCACAATCCATCATTAGAGCAATAGAGGCAAGGTTCCAGTACACAATTAGATATGCTAAGGCGTGGAGGGCAAAGCAAAAGGCATTGGAATGAAGGTTCGATACGTTCGAGGAATCCTACCACAACCTCTCCGGCCAACTCCGAGTTATACAAGACAGAAATCCTGACACTCATATCGACATTCAAGATGACACATGTCTGCAATGGGAACATAAGAGGGTACTAAAGCGAGCATTTTTCGCCTTTGGTCTATGCATCAATGCATTCCAGCATTGTCATCCAATCTTGCGCGTAGATAGCACATTTCTGACTGGGAAGTACAAGGGGCAGATACTTACTGCAATAGTGACGGACGAGAACAATCATATTCTTCCCGTGGCCTTTGCGTTCGTTGAAAGCGAGAACACAGACAGTTAGTTGTGGTTTCTGAGGAATGTGAAGATCTCTGTTGTACAGGGTCATCCTAACGTATGCGTCATACATGATCGACATGCGGACCTGTTGAGTGCAATAACCCAGCTACAATAAGGGGAGAATGAGACACTTCCGTGGGTAGATCTGCAGAGCCGGTGGTGCATAAGGCACTTGGGGTGCAAACTTCTACAAGCAGTTCCACAACAAGACTTGATGAACCTGTTCAACCGTTTGTGCAACCAAAACCAGAAGAGAGTTTGACACACTCTGGAAGATTTTGGATGAGCGTACCAGGGTGCACAGAAGGGAGGCAGGCAAAAGGCGTCTGCAAGCACTAACTAGGACACCGAGGCATTGCCACAGATAACCACAGATGCTCCTGGTATGACGAGGAAGACAGAGTTGCAGGTAAAATGCTTATCGGACTAGATTGAGCACGAGTTTAAGGAGAAGTGATCACTACTACATGACAAGGATGGTGCTCGATATAGTGTCATAACAACCAATCTAGCCGAGGTGTACAATTGGGTCATGCGTGACGCCAGGTGCCTCCTTTTGGTTGCTATTGTGAAGGCAATTCTCTGGGGTACCACAAAATACTTCGTTGAACGAGGCACCAACACGTCACTCTCTATGGCAAATGACAGAGTTCTATACTCCACCATGATCACCAAGTATATGGAGGAGAAGAGCAAGAAGGGTGAGATGCACCGGGCATTCAAGATGGACGCAAGGGAGCTTCGCTACGAGATCATGTGTAGGGAGAAAGGACACCGCGAGATAAACTGTGAGAGGATCATTCATGAGTGCATGCTACACCGCGCTAGTTGCGTATGCACCTGCAACAAGCCTCTTCTTTTACATAGGTCATGCTCACATGTCATGGCCGCATGTTCGTTGGTGACGAAGTTTCCCGTTCAGCACCTTTCCGGATATTTCACCAAGGAAGAGGTGATGCAGAGCTGTATGGCTATGGCGTGGTTGGCCATTTCACTGGCTATCCTACCTGAGAGCAACTCATCTAGGCCGCGGACATTGCTAAGCTGAAGGAAAAGGTTAGCCGGTGGTAGGTATGATGTATCAGGAACGACATGGACGAAACAGAAGCGGGGCGTCGTACGAAGAAGTGTTCAATTTGCAGGGAGTCTGGGCATACCTAAAAGAAATGCCCTACGAGAAATGCATGGGATGAAGGAGAGGTTAGTAGTCCGGACGGCAGCAACTAGAATGTTTTGTCTTGTCGAAATATGTTGTGTTGAATATTTTGTATTATTATTGTAATTTGTCGAAAAACTATGTGATGACGTCTTGCTGTAATGTGTTGTAACAACATTATGATTTGTCGAAAAACTATGTGATGACGTTGTGTTGGAATGTTTTGTAACATCATTGTGATTTGTCGAAAAACTATGTGATGACGTTTTGCTTTAAAATATGTTGTGCTAATATTGTTTCTTATTACTGTCTAATTCTGCTTCTTATTATGTTGTGTGTCCAATTGTAATATGTAACTTACCTTCTTTTCTGAAACCACCACCATTGTCTTCGTCGGCGGTGCCGTTGGTGGTGCTAGTTTAGTTGGTTGGAGTTGTGTGGTGGTTCGGACGCTGGAATAACAGTAGAAATTTAAATAAAACAATAATAAATGTTTAGGCTGAATTCTATACACAAAAATAAAAAATAAAAATTTCAGGAGCTTGTGGCGACATGCCCATCTGGGGACAAGGCTCTGTCGCCATTTCAGCCCGTGTAGGAGGCTGTCACCGGTTGGATGGCGACGATGAGACTAGTTCTGCAATTATTTTTTCAACTATTTTATTTTGTAATTTATTATTAAATTAATAATATTTTAAAAAAATCCTATTCTATAGCTGTTTGGATAGAAAATTGCACGCACTTGGCACCGAGTATGATTGCACGTGTAACACTCCTCTTCCGGCTAAAAGCATTTATGATTCCCTAGTCAAGTGCCTGTGCGTTGCGACAGAAACACAAACTATATAATTATTTTGAAGCCATTTTCATAACATAGATGAAGGGGGAAAAATATGACTAAATAAGATTGACTTGGAGTCATTTACATCTTGATGAAAATTCAGCGAGCATTCCATCACCGAATGTAGTCCAAACCATACATAATAAAATGTTGCATTCATGAATTGAGTCCTTGAAATAAGCAACGATACAATGAACTTAAGAGATACTTCGCTTCAACATGATATTGAAACAATAACAAATAAAATAACATAACATTGAAAGTACTAAAAAATTGTAATTTAAACTAACATAACCAACTAGCGCAATATAAATAAGTCCAACTCTAGAGATAATTTCCCCATTTGCCTTCCTACTTGTTCAACCCTTGATAATGAGGATTAGCAATCGTGTTGATCCTCATCTGGATGATGAAATTGATGTAGTCACGTATAGCCGCAGGGGCACTCATTAAGGATGCACGAAGGCCTATAGATAAACCAAAAAAAGTAATAAATTTTTAGAGGGTTACCGTAAGCAGTAATTATTATAGAGATGCAATATAATTAGTATATAGATGTCGTAGAGACTTATACCTTCCAACTCGTCGGCATAGATTGAGTCGAGGAAGAACACGAGTTCACTCTTTACCGTGGTCAACAACCTGACTAAAGATGAATCATAGTAGAAATTTTAAAAAATTATATATCAGCATGTTGTGAAAACACAGGTATATTCTCCTTACCAGTGGTCCTGTTCATCATCAAGAGGGTAGCGGCCAGACAATTGAAGTCGGCCTCTGTCGGACACCATTGCATGATGTGGTGTGCTACATGGAAGTTGAAACAAACTACGACAACAGAAGCAAAAATTGACTTACTATGCATAAACATTGTACCGTCACTCGCCCCTTCAATTCAGAGTCTCGAACTATGAGAAAAGAGTGTATGGTGAAATCAATAGTAAGTTCATAAGATATAGAGCAACAAAAATAGCAATAAGACAACAACACATAAAAAATTGGAAGCAATATACTCATGGAATGACAAGAAGACAACTTGTCATGTACCAGGATCACCACATTCTTCTAATCATTGCCATAGCATGAAAGTCATATCTAAGTGATTAGGTCCAATCCTGGAAGGGAATTATGTAGTTCTTTTTTGTTGGAATTAATTTAAAAAAATAGGGATACTCAATATTGTACTCTAATGTTTGTCTCAATTAACAAGGAATTTGAGAAAATATACAAGTGGGAATAGAAGCAATGATATGTTTACTTTCTACAATAAGATGTGAAAATGTGAGAATCATGCAAAAATATGCCATCCTTGCAATGAAACCAAGCCATGACCCCATTGTAATATAATAACACACCATAAATGGAATCAATGTTCTAGTATATCTCTCACACCATTCAGAGAATAATATGATGTTTGAGAGGATCTTTCAAATTGAAAGCGAGAGAAAGCATGCTCTACTTTTAGTTAACTATACTTTAGGAGGGTAACTTCATAGTCAAAAAATCAGTTTTAGTGCAAACATTTTGTAAACAATAATCAGTAATAGCTAGGTATAAGAGCTTGGCCTGAAAGCAACTCAGCTAACCAAACCTCTTTTTCTTTTTTGTGGGGGATTAGAGTGCAAGGAGACAGCTTACCTCCCCACCAAGTTGACGAGCCCAAACAATTGCTCCTTTGACCTTACGATGCAAGCGAACTCTGAGTCCCAAGCTGATTTGACACTTGCAAAGAGTACTATTGCTCTACTTTTAGTTAACTATACTTTAGGAGGGTAACTTCATAGTCAAAAAATCAGTTTTAGTGCAAACATTTTGTAAACAATAATCGATAATAGCTAGGTATAAGAGCTTGGCACGAAAAGCAACTCACTAACCGAACCTCTTTTCTTTTTTGGTGGGGATTAGAGTGCAAGGAGACGGCTTACCTCCCCACCAAGTTGACGAGCCCAAACAATTGCTCCTTTGACCTTACGATGCAAGTGAACTACAGAGTCCCAAGCTGATTTGACACTTGCAAAGAGTACAACTATTGCATCTAATGTGCATCCATCTCATGCAAGCCCTGGAGAGGATGATGTCAGCCATATTCTACCATTAAAACTGTTTCAAGAAAGACATGCTAGTTGTACTAAATGAGAATGATTATGAACGCTTGAAAGAAAAGCGATAAGTGAGCTTAAGACTAAGACATGTCTTGCAACGTGCAAGATTTATTCCGCTTTTCTCTCTCGAAATGCTACATAACAAATTTACTCAATATGGGTTGGTGGCACATCCCTTTTTGTGGTGCTCTTAATCCTAAGCTGACAAAGAAAGAACCTCTACAAAGGGCAAATAAAGAAACTATCACAATGTTCTCCATTTAGCAAACCTTGGTTATTAAAGGATAGTGAAGTTCATAAATTTTTCTCCAGTAAGGAATGGCCAAATAAGACTTAATGGACAAATGAGAACTGTGAGTATGTGCCCACAGATGAAATAACAGAAAATCCATAATGTTCTTTTTAAAGAGAAAACACAACATGTGGTTGGAAGTGGAGCTAGGATATCAGAGATTGTACAGATAACACCGCTGAAACAATCACATTTTCCACCCTCTAGCTACCTTCAAAAGTACACTAGCAACGTGTAAAGACCAAATATCAATCACCTCGCATGCATACAATCAGTATTGCCAATGCTCCTTCTCCACTGTGGTATCCTTGGTCAATAACGGTGATGGCCCTAGTTCAATAAAAGATATTTGCATCAGAAAATTTAATCATTGGAAAAATTGAACAATGCAAAGAGTGCAAAAAAATCAAGCAACTTTCTATTAAAGCATGTATATGTTTTATGAGAGATTTCCTTATGTTTTGCAGAAGCAGAAGTATCATCTGATTCACTTTTTGCATCGGAATCCTTGGTTTGCACTGCATACAAAGCAAAAAATAAAAATAAAACAGCTAGATAATAAGAACATCAATATATTGAATTTCGGAATAGAGATTTACCGCTCTCCTTCTTTTGCAAATGTTCCTTCAATGGGGCACGATGCATTGCTAGCTTAACTATGATATTCCTAGTAGCAACAATTAATCCATTCTTGTGCTGAATAGCTCGCTCAGCATCTTGAATGGTTGTACTGGTACCAAAGTAACACATTAAGTCAAAAATGCAAATAGGGTCAAGGTCAGCAGAAACGTACTCCTTTATGAACAACAATTACACTTGTACCAGTACAAGGAATCAAACTATATCAACCAAACTTATATGATTTGGTCCATTCATTAGTTTAGTGGATGACATATGGTCAGGAAATTAGTGAACAAGTAGTAACTACTATGAGGGGCATTATAGTGCTAACCATATTAACCACGATATTTTCAAGTGTTTAAACCAGTAGAGATTGTGGTACAGATTAATTTATGCTTAGAATTTAACAATTAGTTTGCTAGACTTACATCGCCCACGATCAAAACCGCTTCTCACAAAATTGCAGGAAAAAAAAAGGTATCGAAAATATCCACAAAGGCAAGCTCCGAAACTTACAACTGTACGAATCAAAAGCCTCAACTCGTCTCTGATCCTGCATAACAAACAACCAAAAGCGCATAGGCAAACCCCTTTGTCATAAGCAACGCGAAATTACTCCTAACTAAACAGCCACCAAATTGCTCAATCCTCTCCTTTCGGCGCGACCATGAAGTAGAACCTCACCGACCCGATCTCGCTAAACACATCCTCGAGCTGCACAATACAAAGCACATCTCACACTATAAATCCAAAGCACTTGACTCCAAGTCTCTTAAGTGTAAATTCGTAAGGGTTAGGAGGAGCTCGCCACGTCGAAGACTTGAAGGTGTAGGGCGGGTTGGATATGAAGACGATGGAGGGCTATGCCCTCTAGCAGTGGCCGCCGGTGACCTGCGTCTTCTATAGCAACAACCATGCGACTACTTACCTTACCCATCGCCGGTGTTGTACATGTCGTGAGAGGCTAGATCCGGCGTCGGCAAGGTCAGGCGGCCGATCCCGCCACCACCCACACGAAGCTCTCGTGCTCGCCGATGTCGGCGAGGTTAGGGGAACAACAGATCCCGCAGATCAGAGGGGTGGGGCGTCGTAGGGCGGTGGCATCAGAGGCGATGGCGAGGAAGGAGCGCTCTGGGGGATGGGGCAGCTTAGGTGGGAGAGGATTGGTTTTCTTCCTTTGTCTTTGGTGTGGAAGCCATGAGAAATCGCGCGATGGGCAAGACCCATATGTCGGTGTGCCGATTTTGGAGAGGAAGGGGGCAGCTCCGACATGGCCGCCGGCATATGCTAGTAGGAGGATGAGGGACAGAGGAGGATGACGAGGTGGCGGAGAAGACGATAGAGGCAGACGGCAACGGTTGTGGAAGGGGCAAAGGGAATGAAGGAGGAAGGGGTTAGAGACGAAATGAGTCGCGGCCCTCATGTGGGAATCGGGGGAGGCACGATTGGACACAATGTCAACGCTGAAATTTTGTGAGACGAAAGAAATAAGAATGCATAACTTACTACCACTAGTCTTTTAAGTAGTGAAAAAGTAAAGGTGGTTCATGATACCATTGCGTCCGGGCTCCGGTTTTCGGTTTTCCACCGTCCGCCCCGCATGCTGCACGCCACGAGCGAGCTGACGTGCAGCGCCACTAATTTTGAAGCAATATCGCATCGTCCACGTGGGCCCCACGGTTCCCCCCTGCGCACTTCTACCCCTCGTACTATTCGTCGGTTTCCTCCGTTTCTTCGCCTCTCAATCTCTCTTGCGTCTCCGCCTCTCCACCCGCCCCCCACCACCCCGGCGCCGTCCACGCGAGTACGCGACGTCCCCGTCCCCGTCGCCTTCGCCTCCTCCTTCCCTTCCCCTCCACCCAAGATAGTTGCCGCGGTGATTCCTTTTTCGAGCGAATTCTGACCCCAGGCTGCACGGGCGGGCGATCCTCGTCGCTGCAGGTGAGCTTGTATAGTATCTGTTTTATGTGTTCCAAAATGCTTGTTGAATTGGGATTTGGATGATGGGTGCTGGTTGCTGCAACCTTTGGTTGATCGGTTGGGGTTGTCTATTATTGACGGACTGACCCATGTGATCCGTGACGGGCTTGCTGCCTTGACATTTTAGTAATTTTTTTTAGTGCGCAGTAGTCTCTGCAGTTTGGTTTAGAGTCTGTAGGCAGTTTCGGTGGACCTGGGGCTCCATAAAATTTGATCGTTTGGTAAAAATTTGTGAGTTGCAAAAGTTTGGGCAGGGTGTGTGTGTGAAGGTGCACATGTGGGAATCCTCGTTTGGATTAGGATTAGTTTGGAAGAAAAGGTAGAGAGGAAAGTAAAGCGGGAAAGGGAGATCAGATGATGGCTCATAAAGTTGTGGAATGGAGGGGAGGGCCTGGTTAGTGTAAATGCGAATCTTTCTTTCATGGGTCATTCCATTTCATCTTTAGAATTGGAGCACTTACGTAGTTGATGATGCCCGTAGGGGCCCGGCAACATGTCTTCGATTTGGGTGATTGTTTTGGGAGACGAGTTGAGCTTTATGCAATGGTTGGTTGCTTGAAACCTCTGTACAGAACTGCTGAAATGATACATGAAAGCTCACTATCAGGTGATGCCATACTTGCAAACAAATGGTAGGCTGTATTGGCTTTGGGGATTTAATGATTTATACCATAATTCTGTCCATCCTTTCAAATATGCTGATTTATTATCAATTTTTATGGAAAGATTTACTTGATGTAGTTACACCACAACAAAGAAATCAGAAAAGGGACCTTCATTTGTCTCGTGAGACCGTAATTTGTATCATTGCATTAGCAGGAAATTTGATGCATCTCATCTATGTTGAGACTGATCAAACATGAACTCCTTTCTAGAGTCTAGCACATATGGAAGACATCCCATTGCCATTAGTAAGATGGTTCATGTCTTGTATTTACTGCAGAGTAAAAGTACATTCTAAGTAAGAATCAGTCGTGCAGTCAGAAATGAAACTTGAATCCCATAATCATTTGATAGCTTGAAGCCTTGCACCAAGTACCATCTGTTATAAATATTGTGTGTATATTCATGAGGCTCACTGGGCAATATATATAGGAAGTACAAGGAGGGTATGCTATATACAGATAAGGAAATACAAAAGACAGATAAGAAAATAGAAAAAGATTCCTATTCTAACACCCTCTCAAACTCATGATGGATCACACATACTGAGTTTGGAGAGAAAATACAAATATTGTACCCTAGTCTGTGGCTTCGTGAAGAAGTCAGCAATCTGTAACTCTGAGAACACAAACTGTAAAGCAAGTACTCCCTACCGTGCCTGTGAGCTAGTGTATGAATCATCCACACCAATGTGCTTGGTGAGCTCATGCTTCATTGGGTCACGGACAATACTGATAGCATCTGTACTGTCAGACAAAAGAGTCGTAGGTCCCATTACAGACACTCCAAAATCTACAGGTAGCCACCTCAACCAAGTAACCTCTGTTGTCACTGCTTCCATAGCTCTCAACTCAGCCTCTGCACTCGAACGAAAAAATGCGATCCGCTTTTTGTCTTCGTGCAATCGGGGAGGAGCAAAAAAAACACTAGAAGCGTAAAGAGAACGATGATCAGAAGGATCACTAGCCTAGGTCACATCGGAGTACACCCGAAACTGTAGTGAGGTGGAGCTAGGGAAAAACAAATGACAAGAGATAGTCCCACGCAACAAGAATGCAAAACACCATTAAGAAAGGCATTCTTAACATCCAACTGAGAGATAGACCACTAGCGAACAGAAGCAACCGCAACAAGAGTGCGAACAGTGGTCATATGCATGGCTATTACGGCCTCGCCTAAGCGTCACCTAAGCGGTAAGGTGCTACCGTGGGTCAAGGCGTCGCCCCCACCTTGTCGTCGCCCGTGCGGCGTTGAAGAGCCAGATCCGGGCGAGAGGCGGAGCAGAGGAGGCCTCGTGTGCCAGATCTAGGCGGGAGAGACCTCGGGACAGCTCAGGCGACGCTGTGAGCAGAGGATCTGGGCCGAATCAGGGCGGGAGAGAGCTTAGGGTGACGTCGAGGAGCCGGAGCCGAGGAGGAACAGAGAGCCGTGGCCGTCGAGGCGGGAGCCAAGTGGGTGAGTAGCAAGATGAGCAAGGAGGTGGTGGATGTAGAGGAAGTGGGAGGCGGCGGTGTCAGGGAGCTGTGGTGATAGGATGGGGAACTGAGTTGGGAGGCATTAGGGTAGAGGGTGTGGGAGAGCTCTGAGCTGGTTGGGCTGGCCCAACGCCCATGGCCTCATCCTCTCTTTTTTTCTTTTATGTTACAAAGCTAGGATCTTCTGTGGCTATGCCACAAGACCATGGATCCCTATATTTTTTCTTATTATTTTACTGTATATTGCCGTATTGCGAACCAGAAATGCTGGGTTCGTGAACCTAAGAGGTATACCCCTTAGCGCTTTAGGACATGTGTAAGACGTCGCCTCGCCTCGCGCCTTAGTGCTTAAAAGGTGTGAGGGGGGTGGGTCGCCTCGCCTCACCTTACCACCTTAATAACCATGGTCACATGGGTAATAGGGGCAAAAGTCTCATCGTAGTCACGACTGCACTCTTGCTGAAAGCCACGAGCCACAAGATGAGCCTTGTAGCGCTCGATAGTACCATCAGACCGGGTCTTAATCTTACACACCCACTTGCACGTGATAGGGTGAGCATGCTCAGGTGTCGGTACAATATCCCAAGTCTTCGTACGCCGAAGAGCATCAAGCTCCTCTGCCATAGCAAACTGCCACTCAGAATGAGGAGCAACCTCACGATAAGAACTAGGCTTAGTGACAGAGAGAGCACAAGCTATCAAGGGATGTCCGGTCACGAATGGCGTAATGAGGAGCATCATCAGGAGGATCAGATGTGGGTGTCGGCAAGATACCAGAAGAGGAGACTGGTGAAGGACGAGAACGCCTGGAGTAGTGAATACCAGATAAACGAGACAGTGGTGCTGTAGGAACAAGAGGCGGTGCTGCAGGAGGCAATACCGGAGGCGGAGGTACAGAAGGAACCACTAGAGATAGACCAGGGGAAAACTATGATAGTGGAGAAATGAGTGAAGAGCTAGAAAGAGAGAACCGTGAAATCGACTTAACGGTGGAAACAGGACAAGGAGCCAAATCTCGATAGAAGAAAGGTCGAGATTCGTCAAAGACAACGTCTCGTGAAATCTTGATCCGTCGAGAAGAATCATAGCAGTGATAACCCTTATGCTCAGAGCTATAACCAACAAACACACACTCAACTGACTGAGCCAATAGTTTGGTGCGCCCACGAGGCTACAACAGAACAAAACAAATACAACAAAAAACACGAAGGCGAGTGTACTAAGGGCTCGGATCTTGAGAGTCTTGCGCAGAGTGCAAAGACCACGGTCAGATGCCCGTCTGCAGTCGCCTCGCAGTGCAGTACCAGAGGTATCGGTATTTATCTGAAATAAAACAAAGCCAAAAACACTGGTACTGCTTCAGATCGCTTGCTCGGTCTTACGGCCCAAAGAAATGAGAAGAAGCCTGTGTTTTAGCGGTTAAGCGAACTCGAGGCGGCTCGAGAAGAGCCTCGTCTTGCGGATCCGGCAGGAGGCAGCAGCGTCGAGGAGGCGAGGAGGAGCGAGGCAGGCACCTCAAGAAGACTCCTGGGAAGTAGGGAGACTGGCGTCGAGGAGGCAAGGAGACTGGCGCCTCGGGAAGCAAAGCAGCAGCAGATCTGTGTCAGCGTCAGCGTCGAGGAAGCAGCAAGAGAGAAGCGGCGTCGGGGTCAAGACAGGGAGCAGCGATAGATGCGGCGGCTTGAGCAAGTCGTGGCGAGGTGGCGAGGAAAAGTGGCTAGCAAAACGCGCCCTACCCCGCTCCTCTTATATATGCACAAGGCCAAGCCAATTGATTCGGGCTAGCCTAGCCCAATTCCACCTTCTCTTGTTTTCTTTAAAAACTCAGATTTTGGTCATCATCCTTGGGTTCATTTGGTTTGGGGGTAATCTAGCCCATTATTATATATATCCGCCGCGTCGACGCGTCTGGAGTTTTTTGAAAATCTCAGATCGCCGCATCGGCAGACCGCACCGGCGTCTTGGGTATCACGTGCCGTGCATCCTAGACTAAGGGGCTCGAGAGTAGAGATGCTCTATAGGATTGACACCCTTAAGAGCAGTGGAAGGCTGCATATTGATGAGATATGCGACCATAAAAACAACCTTAGCCGAGGCGTGGTGGAGCGTGAGAGGTAAGGAGAAGAGTGCGGGCAGTCTCAATCAGATGATGATGTTTGCGCTCAGCAACCCCATTTCGAGCACGGGTACCAAGACAAGAAGACTGGTAAAGAGTGCCCTGCTCAGAAAGAAGCTGTCTAAAAGCGTCAGAACAGCACTCGCCAGCAGAATCACAATGAAAAGTACGAATGGAAGAATCAAACTAAGTATGAACCATCGTTGCAAAGCTATGATTGATCGCAAGAAACTAACCACGGCTAGACATAGGAAAAATCCATGTAAAACGGGAATAATCATCAACGAAGATCACATAAAATTTATGCCCGCTTTTAGAGATAATAGGCGCAGGTCCCCATACATCTGAATGAACTAAGTCAAAAGGACGAGAAGACAAGGACTCATTAGAATGATAAGAAAGTTGTAGCTGCTTGCCCAGCTTACAACCCTGACAAAACATGGCCGTGTCAAAAGTAACACGTCCAAGAACACCCTGACGAACTAATGAAGAAAGATGAGACCTACACAAGTGACCTAGACGATGATGTCACTGTGCAAAAACTCCAGAGGTGGTAGCAGCAGTGGCGGTAGATGTAGACGTAGAGGTGATAGGAGCAACTAAAGTGGACAGAAGGTGGAGGCGGTCAAGGATGTAGAGACCCTGACGATTACTACGGCGCCGGCCAGTCCCAATCCCTACGGTATGACCTCGGGAACGCAGGTAAATAGCCGTGATTCACTGGTGATCTTGGTCGAACTCCACGGTGTCCAGGAGCAGTGATGAACTGTTGTTGTTGACAAGCAAGAGACGGGGAATAGAGAAATCGAGATTTGGGAAGAAGAATACTATTGTTATTGTTCTGTAATACAAGAGTAAGGCTCCCCTTTTTATAGATCAAATCAATCTATCTTTCCTAATCTTATCTATTCTAAATGAAGCAATCCTATCTTTTATTTAAGGCAAGCAATATAACTAAGGATAAGTATCTATTCCTGACTTTCCTTGCCAAAAAGCTGCTATCCCTCACGACTGTTGGGTCGGTTGGGACTTCTTCTTGGATTTGCAGCGTTGGTAAGGAATGCCCCTCATGAGATCTCTCCCGGCTTGGGCAAACAGCTCGTCCTCGAGCTGAAATGTAGGATAAGACACCTTGGAATCATCCACTGGCTCCTAAGTAGCATCGGTGCTAGCAAGCCAACCACTTTACCAGACATGCCAAATGTCCTGCTGTGACTAGCTTTTAATATCTTCACAGATTTGGAATTGCGGCCATTTACAATTGGTGGTAGACTTGGCATTAGTAAGGGTGGTTCACCATGGAACTTCTTTAGGAGGCTGACGTGGAAGACATTATGTAGTTGTGATCCTTCAGGCAACTGAAGACGATATGCCATCGAGCCAATGCGAGTTAGAATCTGATAAGGACCGTAGAATCGCGGTCCCAACTTGTCTGGGTGCCATCCCGGCAATGAGGTTGCATGCCGATGAAGCAGACACAACCATACCAGTCTCCTTCCTCGAAAAGAATATCCCGATGGCTTTTATCATAGTAGTGTTTGGCATATTGTTGTGCTTGGAGTAAGCGATCACGGACCTTGTTGGTGAAGTCGTCACGGTTGTGGAGTTGGGCTTCGACAGCTGCTACTTGTGCCATGCCGTTGTCATATGTTGTCAATGAAGGAGGTGCATGCCCATAAACGACCTTGAAGGGAGTATCTCGAAGAGCTATATGATATGATGTATTATAACAGCACTCTGCCCATGGAAGCCAATCCACCCAATGGCGAGGTCCATCCCCTGTGATACATCGAAGGTGCATGGCGATTGCCTTGTTGACTGTCTCTGTCTGGCCATTGGACTGCGGGTGAAATGCCAAACTCACATGAAGTTTAGTACCTGTTAAACGGAATAAATCTTGCCAAAAGGCACTGGTGAAGACAGGGTCACGATCGCTAACGATCGACTATGGAATCCCATGGAGACGTACAATTTCGTGGAAGAAAACACGAGCGACTATCGTGGCTGTATACGGATGGCCCAATTGAATGAAGTGCCCATATTTTGAGAAACGGTCAATAACTAAAAGGATGACTGATTTGCCGTGAATGCAAGGCAACCATTCAATGAAGTCCATGGAGATATCGGCCCAAACTGCGGTAGGAACTACCAGTGGTTGTAGTAAGCATGCTGGATGCAGGTGCTCAGTCTTATTTCGTTGATAGATCATACACGCTCGCACAAAATCCTGGACTTCCTTCTTGGCACGCGGCACAAAAAAATCCGAGTGAAGCCGATGTAATGTTTTCTGGAAGCCTTCGTGTCCTGCATGGGCTGCTGTTAGTATGGCCGACAAAGATAGAGAAGAGGCCAGAACATAAACCTTTCCGTTATGTAGCAACAAACCGTCTATCCATGCCCAAGGTGCCCCCAACTCGTCGGAGTGAATCTGAGTGTAGATGGATTGGACTTCGAGTGAGTTAACCATCTCCTGGCGCGGCTCATCAAAATGTGAAAAAGAGGGTCCTGATAATGCATACGTTGTGACAGAGTCCCCCTCGCGGCGTGAGAGTGCATCAGCGACCATGTTTAAGTGGCCGGGGCGATATTCCACCGTGAAGCTATACTCGAACAATTTGCTCACCCATTGATGTTGAGGAATGGTAGAGAGCCGTTGATCCAACACGAATTTCAAGCTATAGTGGTCGGTTCGCACGATAAAGGAGCGACCCAAAGGTACGGTCACCGTATCGAATTGCATGAACCAACCCAATGAGTTCTCATTCATAAGCGGACAGTTTTGTGTGGCGTGTTGCCACTGGTTTGTATCGCCTGAAGCCTGTGCCAGAGGCGTCGCATTCGACGATGAAGTTGGCGGAGAAGTCCGGTAAGTGTAAACCGGTGCGGTGGAGAGGGCCTTCATGAGTGTTTTAAAAGCACTATCTGCTGCCTTAGACCACTGAAAGGTCTCCTTGAGTAGTTTGGTTAAGGGTGCTGCAATGGTACCGAAATCCTGAATGAATTTGCGGTAGTAGCCCGCAAGGCCAAGGAGCCCGTGTAACCCTCTTGCTGATAGTAGTTGTGGCCATGTCTAGACGACGACCAACTTGTCTTCATCCATGGCAACACCTTCGCCTGACAAGACATGGCCCAGGTACGTTACGGACGATGCACCAAAGTTGTACTTGGACCACTTTAGATGAAGGAGATTTTTGCGCATGACTTGTAAGATAGTTCATAAGTGTTGCAGGTGCTCCGACCAAGACGAGCTATATATCAAAATATCATAAAAAACAAGGACAAAGCGGCGAAGGTAGGGTTGCAAAACCTCGTTCATCAAGGCCTGAAATGTGGATGGCGCATTAGTTAGGCCGAACGGCATCACCAAAAATTCGAAGTGGCCATGATGAGTTCGTAAGGCTGTCTTCTCCACGTCGTCTGGGTGCTTGCGCTTTGGTGATAACTGAGCGGGGTCGACTTGGTGAAAAAAGTGTGCGCCTCGTAATTCATCAATGAGCTCATCGACGACTGGTGTTGGGAATTTATCGCGCACCGTTGACTCATTAAGAGCGCGGTAATCCACATAGAAACGCCAAGAGTCGTCGGCCTTCTTGACAAGTAAGACTGGTGAAGAGAATGTTGAGGTACTCGACCTGATGGTGCTTTGCTGTAGCATTGCATCACATTGACGTTCGAGTTCATCCTTCTGCAACTGAGGGTATCGATATGGGCGAACTGCTACTGGTGTTGAGCCTGGTCGAAGATGAATTTGGTGATCAAAGTGGCACATTGGTGGGAGACCCTTTGGTTCAGCAAAAAGGTCCTCGAACTCGGTCAGCAAAGCGGTGAGTAGATCTTCTTTTGAGCATGTAACTGTCCGAACTACGGCTGCTGGGGCTGCTATGTCGTGCCATGAAATATGGTGACCTTCCCTCCAAAATGACATGCGTAAATTGCTGAAATCCCAAAGAATAGGGCCAAGAGTCCGGAGCCATTGTGCTCCGAGAACGATGTCGAAACCCCCGAGTGGAATAGCGAGGGCGTCTATCGTGAAGGTTTCATCGGCGATGTGTAAGGATAAGTCACGTGCGAGACCTCCACTGGAAACTCGATCCTTGTTGGCGACTTCAACGCAAAGGCCGGGTCGTGGATCAAGTTTTACACCGGCACGGGTCACCATTCCGTCACTGATGTCACCATTCCGTCACTGATGAAATTATGAGTAGATCCAGTATCCAACAGTGCTACGAATTCCTTCTCGGCAAGTATGACCTTGATCTACATGGTCTCATTCGTGTGGATGCTCCATAGCCCTGTTAACGCCTGAAGAGAGATGGTGGGTGCCTAATCGGAGTGATTGGTAGTGCCATCGAGCAAGGCTTCTTCCTCTTCATCAGCCACTTCTATATAAAAGAGCCGTTGAAGGCGATGGCTGCGAACGTACTGTTCGTCACAATTGAAACAAAGACCCTGCTTGCGTCGTCCAGCCATCTCAGCCGGGTTCAGACGACGGAGAGGATGATCCGGTTGTGCAGTGGCGGTCATCATGCCGCCCGTTGTCGATTGTCACGGAACAGACGGTATGGGAGTGGAAGATCTCTGCCATCCCGAGGGTCGTGGGCTTGAGCGGTTACCTCTGTTATTCTTTGCCCTTTGGGTTCGCTTTGGCCATGGCGTTAGTATGCTTTCGAGATAAACTCATAGCCATCTGAAAGTCATTGGGTTTTTGGAGCTCAACATCCATTCACAATTGATCTGGAAGTCTGCGGTGAAGAGTTGCATCCGGTGAAGCGGATGCAAGGCTTCATCTGCCTAAGAGTGCAAGGAACTAGTTAATATATTCTTGGACTAAGTGGTGAGCTGCAGGCGTGCTAGGGCTCCAAGTGGGTTGCTTAGATTGGGGGACCAAATGCATAAGTGGCAAAGCTCCTTTAGATGAGGCCATGAGGGTTTACCCACATCACGCTCCAATGAAAATACCAATATTGTGCAATTCCGTGAGGTGATAAGAGGCTAGCCAAACTTTATTTGCCTCATCCGTCCTCACGATCACGGAAGAGCTGTTCACACCTATTGATCCATGCTAGGGATCATGCTTGCCATCATACACCGGAAATTCCGACTTGTGATAACAGAACTCCTTGTGAAAGCGTTGCGGATGACAATGTGGTTGGGACATAAGCTGTTGTGCTAATCATGAGGGTGGTAGGGCAAGCTGGGATTGATGATATGGTAGAATATTGGGTAATGATGGAAATTTGGTGGGGTGGGATTTCTTTATTAGCGATGTTAAAGTGGTAGGGTGGGTGATGGTACTTGGAAATTGTATGCGGGGGTTGATGTATGCGGCGGAAGCTAGAAGTGATATGGATGATGGCTGGCCAAAGTTAGTCAGTGGAACCTGCTATTGTGATCCTAGTGGCGACGTCAATAGGCCTGGTAATTCCCTCGCCGGTTGTTTTTCGACGGCCGTCAAATGGATGACAACATCGCCCATCTGCTGGTGCATACTGTCGAAGTGTACCGTGACTCCGTGAGCATCTGTATAGATTGCAATGGTCACCTCCTCTGTTGTTTCCTCCTATCCTGGCATGGTGCAGGCCACACCTAGGACTTGTGGCTCGATGCAGTTAGTATGACCCGAGAATGCGGTGTAATATTTGTGATTCACCGGCGATCTCGGTCAAACTCCACGGAGTCTAGGAGTTGTGATGAACTGCTGTTGTTAACAAGCAAGAGACAGGGAACAGAGAAATCGGGATTTGGGAAGAAGAATACTATTGTGATTGTTCTGTAATACAAGAGTAAGGCTCCCCTTTTTATAGTTCAAATCAATCTATCTTTCCTAATCTTATCTATTCTAAATAAAGCAAACCTATCTTTTATTTAAAGCAAGCAATATAACTAAGGATAAGTATCTATTCCTGACTTTCCTTGCCGAAGAGCTGCTATCCCTCACGGCTGTTGAGTCGGTTGGGACTTCTTCTTGGATTTGCGTCGTTGATAAGGAATGCCCCACATGACACCCTGTCTGTCGGTCCTGGACGAAACAGGAGTGAGAGTCAAAACCAACCATACAACCGAGATCGGTAAGCTGACCCACCGAGAGAAGCTGCATGCTAAGCTGGGGAATATGGGAAACAACTATAATAGAAAATTTAGTGAACAAAAGAGTGCCATAACAGCTGACAGACAGAGGAGTACCGTTAGCTGTTTGAATAGAGATAGGAAAAACAGGAGGTCCTACTGAAGTGAGAGATGTGGAGTCTGGTGTCGTGGAAAGAGGCGCGAATCCGGAGGCAAGAAGTACACGGAGGAGCGTCTCGGCTAGACTAGCGAGAAACTTTGAGTTGTGAGAGAACTGCTGAAGTAGAGCATGACAAAAATGTTGAATAGAGACACCTTGCTAAGAAGGTCTGACGTCTTTGATGCGTCCTCCCGTGGAAGGGCCTCGCCCTTGGATAAATCCACCCCACGCGTCTTGTTACGCTTTTTGCACCGCACAACTCAGTAGTCGTGCGAAGTTCTTGCAATAATTGCTTTGAACCCGATCTATGCAAAAACAGAGGCGAAGCAGAGACACGAGGAGGGACTGTAGTCGAAGCAGAAGCCGTCGGTGTAGTCGAAGAAGAAGGGGTAGCAAGCATAGCCGAAACAAACTGTGCTGCTAACCCGCAGCGAAGCTCATTAACACAAACATCGAAAGAGCTTGATGGTATCGATGCGTGGTGAGCAGCTCGGCCAGTTGAGCCTGACTCGACAGCTTAAACTCTGGCGAAGCGGTAAGCGAAGTCATAAAAGCGGCGGTCACGATCATATACGCACCATATGACACTCCTGGCAGAGCGGAGAAGCTAGCTCGTCCAGCTAGCGCCAGAGGCTGGCCAGGGCTCGAAAGAAGTCGTCGACGGAGGAGTCCTCCTGGCGAAGCGTCTCCAACTCACACTGAAGCGAAAAGAATAGAGTATCACTGCTCTACTGGTATCGCTCATGTAAATACTCCTAGATCTGACAAGTGGAACACAGACCAACAATGTCTGGCTGGATAGAGTCGTCGACGCTGACCACCAGAATGGCTGGAACACGAGCCTCATCAGCACACCAGCGCTCAAAAGTGTCTATGACATACTGAAAGACCTCATCAGCAAGGTCAGCAACAACAATTGTGGCCTCTGCCGCCTTCTTGGCGGCCTCATCTTCGCAGAGGCTGCAGTAGGTCTATCTGAGGAGAATTTGAATCAGCGATGGCGGACAAGGTCGAGCACTAATGACATGTCCCCAGAGGCGGAGACCATCGAGCGTGATCTTCGTGGGTGAAGATCACAACCTATAGTTTGTTCTATGAAGCTTTGTTACTGAGAATGGGGTCTGACTAATGGAGCGGAAGCTATCGGTGGCGGCGTGGGGCGGCGGCGACCAAAATAACGAAGTCTAACGGTGACCGAGCGATGCGGCGATTAGATCTCGTGCTCTTTTCTTTTATAAAACCGAATTGGTTTCGTTGCTCTATCTGAGAGGATGCCAATGCTAAAGCATCAAGCTCGGGCGGCGACACCGTGGCGGCGAGGGCAGCTCCGGCGCGCAGTAACGGCCGGCGGAAGGCGAACACGAATGGCGTTAGAGGCGGCGGCGGCGGCGGTGTCTCGCGTTGAGGGGCAGGTGTCGTCGTCGAGCGGCGGGATGGACGGCGTCGGGGACGAGCGGCGGTGGACGACTTCTTCCAGGCGGCTCGGCTTCAGCCGTGCAAGAACCCGAGGTTGGCGACGGCGACGGATGTTGCAGCGGAAAGAGCTAGGTTAGCGCCTAGCTCTGATACCATGTTATGAATATTGTGTGTATATTCATCAGGCCCAATGAGCAATATATATAGGGAGTACAAGGGGGTATGCTGTATACCATATACAGATAAGGAAATAGAAAATGATTCCTATTCTAACACCATCATCTGTTATGTTGCCTGTTCAGTAAGTTTAGGCATCATGTACAAAATTCACAATTATCTGGTCATATAACTACATCTTTGTCACTTGATTGGTCCAAATATATTTCTGATAAGACTGAAACTTCGGTTGTAAGCTGAGCAAATTATTTCCCGAGCCTTAAGAATAGCATGCAAACATTTTCACTTTTCATGAAACTTACGAGTAGCAAGTTTGCAGTACAATTCTGTTTCTTGGAAATCAGGAGTGATACTGTCTTATTTACATACTGAATTTAACTTGTTTGCCTTTGTGGTGTAGGTGATACTTTTGTAGTCTTGCTAACATCAAGTAATGGTAAATATGACGGATAATGAGTCATCAAGTGAAGCACAACTGGATGAGCCTTTAGGGCGAGTGCCAATACTTTCCTATGGTTCTGGGCATATGCTAAATGACATTACATCATCTTGTTGGTTTACCTATTTGCTGTTATTCTTGACAGATATAGGGCTTAGTCCAAGGTATGTGATTTTGGGTGTTAGATTTCTTTTTCTCTATTTGTACTGTGCTATTATGATCTGTTCTTTCACATATTGCTAAATCATATTGAATGAAGGCATCCCTGCCCTCTTTTTACCTGTAGTCCCTCTTTATCCACTCTATTCAATTAGGAATTTTACAATTGCATTGGAAATAACTCCATATTCAAGATGTCTTCGATCTGATGCAATAAGTATCACTGCAATATACTGCGCATTTTTTTGAACGGAATTATATACTGCATAAATGATCGTCCAGGTTCTGTTGATCTGTTCGTTATTGGTTCTATTGTGCTGTTTGAAAATTCACCGCAGACAGCATCACCAAGGTCCAAGAAACTAATGAGGCAACAACAGAAATGTTAGTAGCTTTGTATCCTATTAGGAAAGTGTTATTAATTTTCTGTTCAAAGGCATGCCGTATAGTACTATAGTCTGCTTAAAGTATGGAATTGTTGGATCATAATATCATTTTTTTCATTCATATTTTGAGAAATATTATGCAAGCGAGGTGTCATGAACCGGGATGGATTAGATGGCTCTAACCCAAGTAGCGCGATAGTGCCGACGATGGGCTGCCGCACCACAAGGGTAGGGGTAGAAGAGATACTAGGAACTCTTGATATATTTCTTCGTTGATTCAAGAAGATACAATGATATCCCTTATATAGAGATGACTTGACTTGATGGTTAAGAAAATAATCCCAAAATGAAAGGAAACTAATCTTATCTTAACTTATTTTAACTAATTCTATCTTTAATGAAACCAATCTAACTAATCTATTTAAAGGAATAGCCTGCCAGCCCTAGCTAGACGCTGCCATGCGCCTGGTTGTGGTTGCCTTGTGCGCCACCTGATGGGCCTAAGCCCACACCCATGACATTACACCCTCGTGGACATGCGGGCCGTCCCCGAGCTGCTTAGGTGGGGCCCATGGTGGCAGCCCAAGGAGGCCCCACGATGAAAGGTTGCAGTGCCGGTGCCTCTTCACTTGAAAACACAGCAGGCTTGTTGGACCGACACAAATTGGAGCCCACCGGTTTGGCCCAAATGTGGTTATTGTGCCCACCATTCTAGCCCAAATAGAAGCCCACCTGACGCAGTTGCTTTGTATTGGGCTGGGCCACTTGCAACCCTTTAGGGCGATGGGGTTTGGAGGGGATCTGATTATTCGCCGCTGTTAACCATGTGCAATGTAAGATTTATCAGTCGTACCTATGTATCTATAATATATAGCTTCGAAATCCGTCTATTATAGATAAATCTTTAGAGCATCTTCAATAGTAAAAATAATATTATTTTTAATATATGTTACATCATCTTTAGAGTCAACATCTCTAATAGTATACTCTTCGGCATTTATATTTTATAATTTTTCTTTAAAATAGCTCTACACATCAATCAACTGGAGTAAATTAATGTATTATATCTTATTTTGTATACACGATAGTCTTTTAAAAAAAAATGATTTATTCACTTTTGTTTAACTTATAATTAGGATTTTATTAGCATGATCTAAGGTATAATTAAGAGACCATAATAAATATACTGGAGATGCTTTAAAAGACCCATAAGGTTCGCTCTAACGAGGACAACCACCCCCTCTACCACCTTCAGGTAGCGCCGGCGCCACCGCCACTCCTACTGGTCGCGATGCTGCCTTAGCTCCTGCTGCACCAAGCGCCGCCTCCCCCTTCGGATACTTCGCCGCCACCCCCTCTGGATGCAGAGCCGCCGCCCCCTTTGCCCCTGCCGGAAAGAGGGACAACGACGGCGACCTAGGGGTGTTCGACTTCGAGGCTGCAGGAAACCACGCCACCCGCCGAGGAGGTTGTCGTCTCGTACTGCTCTGCCGTCGTCCCTTGTTGCGCCGCCGCTTCCGCTGGTTGCAGCGCCGCCACCCACGTTTCTGCCGCCTCCCCTACTCCCCGGCTGAGCCATCGCTGCTTCTCCAAGTAGCGTCGCCGCCGCTGCGGGATGCAGCTTGCACCGTGTGCGCCGGCCTTGGAAGGTTTCGCGCTGACGCCGCTTCAAGTCTCAAGATGCAGTGTCGCCCGTGCTGTAAGGAGGAGCGGCAGGAGCAGCGCCGCCGATCTGTTATGGTTGTTGGCAACGGCTCTGGAGGCGGTGGTTGTGACGTCCAGAATGGCGCCTCCTGATCGTGGCACCCCACCGTCGGAATCACTTTGCCCACGTCGCTGGTGGTGGCTGTCGATGTATCTGTTGGGGCAGATTGCTGCAGCGCCACGACTGTCTCCGATGGGGATAGCAACAGCGGAGCCAGCGGCGGCGCTAACAGCGAGATCGAGAGGTGGTGCAGTCACACCAAGGATGGCTTCGGTGGCGTCGCCCATGGGACTAGTGATGGCGAAACCATCGATGGCGCCAGCGTTGAGGTGATTGACGCTGGACGATGAGGTGATGTAGCCGCGCCAAATCTGGCTCCGTTGGCGCCGCCCATGGGGATAGCAATGGCAAAACCAGTGGTGGTGCGAATAGCTTGGCACCGGAAACCATGGGTAAAGATCAACTGCTCTAATACCAAGTTGTCATGAACCGGGATGGATTAGATGGCCCTAAACCCAAGCAGCGCGACCGTGCCGATGATGGCTGCCGCACCACAAGGGCAGGGATAGAGGGGATACTAGGAACTCTTGATATATTTCTTTGTTGATTCAAGAAGATAGAATGATATCTCTTATATAGGGATAACTTGACTTTACGCTTAAGAAACTAATCCCTAAATGAAAGGATGAATCCAATCTATTTAAAGGAATAGCCTGCCAGCCTTAGCTCGATGCTGCCATGCGCCTGGTTGTGCTTACCTTGTGCGCCACTTGATGGGCCTAGCCCACTCCCATTACAAGATGTTGAAAGCTTGAAACACTTACTTGTTGCTTCAGGATTCTTTTACACACACACACTTCACTTTTTTATTCACCTTTGCAGTGATGCCGCTGTTGTCATGCTTTCTGGTCAATTGGCGGATGGCTTCACAACAATCTTTGTTGGAGAATTGGTGCGAGCCAAGATAGAACAGGATTAATTAATATATAAGTGCTATAAAATTGTTATATAATATCATTTAATTGATTCTCTTCTCTTTAGGCATCTGCTTCTAGGTTTCTCCACATTTTCTGTGTATGATTCTGATGTCGATACTTAAATGTATCATTTTTGTTCCAGATCGTCGTTTTGGGCATTTCAAACTGTGGCATGCAGGCGGATCTATATTAGTAGCAATTTCCTTCTCTTCTGTTTTTGGTAGCTGTTTGCCTTGCAAACTTACGGGGACTATTTCATCTACTCTGGAGACTGTTGGATACAGCACATTTGCTGCTATTTTTAATGTTGGTTGGGCAGTTACTCAAGTCGCTCACATGTAATGCTCCTTTCTTTCGTTACTTATCTTCATGCCTTTTCTTGTGATTTCAGCATTTCACTTGTATAAATCTTTTACATACTTTCCAAGGTCAATGGTGAACTGCATGACATCAAACCCAACAAGTCGGGTTGCATTAGTAAGCTGTCGCAATGCCTTCACAATGGTTAGAACACCTTTCTCTAACCTTCATTATACTCGTCAGATAACAAAATAACGGCATCTGATGTACTCAATTTTCATGCTTACGCTAGGTCGCAAATCTTAGCCTGTATGGCATTGCTTTGCTGATATTTACTCTACTGCAGTCAGTGAGCGTAATAGTTCAGGTACTCTCTTGTGTTAAGTAATACATAACTATTTACCTGACCTTTTGGAGTTATCTTACTTTTTTCAAATCCTTTGGTCAGTATCGGTGGATTGCTTATGTGTCCATTTCCCTCGGATCTTGTTTTGTTGCTGTGTTCTTGATTGGAACGAAAGAGCCAGGGTAAGATGAAAACCTTCTTAGCATTTATGGGTTTTATAGTTTTAATGTCATGTTCTTTTGAAAGAGTTCTGAATTTTCACTAAGTATTTCCTCTAATTTTTTTGCACTTTTTGAATAAATTTTAATTCTTTAGGTTAAATCAACATTGTCAGAATAGGAGTCTTTCCAGAATTTCATGGGCCCACTGGTTCAAGAAAGTATTGTACTACCAAGTTGCTCTAGTCTACATGCTCACTAGACTGGTGACCAATGTTTCACAGGTATAAAGTAATCTTTCACTATGTGATTATGAGACCGAAATCACCTTTGCTTTGAGAAATTCTAAAGGCATTTTTATTTCTTTATTCACTTTATGTTATTGCCTTGTATTTTACTTGTTCCTTTTTCAAGCCTATGATTATTCTGTGTTGAATGCCATGTATGGGCATGGCAAAAGACATCTGTTATTGATTACAAATAATTGTACTCTAGAGCAGGGAACAAAAAACCGGCCGGTTACCGGCGGTAACCGGATTTATCGGCCGGTTTTTCCGAGTTTTACTAATTCAAATTCCAATTTTTGAATTTTGGCTGGTTTTTAAGCAAATTCAAGTGAATTTCGTTCAGGTTTTTCACGGAAATCGATGTAAGCCGTTTTTTCGGCCAGCGATCAGGATTTTCCCCGGGAACGGGTTTTGGATTCTTGCTCTAGAGTAAATTGCCCTGTTAATTGTATGCCATGGCATCGTGAAGCTTTTCAAAATTTCTTTCATCTAATTCCAATTTCACAGATTGATTATTAAACAGCATAGTATTTTTGATGATTTAGGATAAAATTTTGATCAGTTCATTCTTACATCTGGTGTTAGATATTACATATATCTCAAGTAATTTTTTTGACCAGTTTTCTGTTGTGCCGTAAATATTTTTTGAACATTCGTTTCAACTTATGTAAGATAACGATAAAATGTACCAATTTCAGGAGATACTAAAGATAGCACATTCTCATTACATATTAGCATATCCATATATTACAGCCATGTATCACTGAATCTCAAATATTTTTATCGGACAAGTGACAAATTTTGTTTGACCATGTGTGCAGTTTTTGTGTCTATTGACTTGCATCACTTTTATTTTCACTAGATTTTGGCTATAGGCTTTTCCCCTTTTGGTTTGAACTTCAACCCAAGGACAGAGCAGCTATAATGTTTCTATATTTGTCCAGGCACTTCTTGCTTTCTACGTGATAAATGATTTGGAAATGCACCAATCCTCCAAAGCACTGGTAAAGTTTTATTTTCCCTCTTTGCTTTTGAAATTGCATTTTTGAGTTTTATTTTTGTCTCTTGCATTTAGTTTGTCGTGATGTTGATTATGTATATATGTCATTGGGGAAGTTGAACTCATGTGATGCTTATGTTATTGTACGAAATTTAACTGCCCGAATAAATAAAACAAATCCAATAAAACCTATCATCATTGATGTATGAGGTGCCAAAAGTTTGAATAACCTAAAGTAGCTGAAGGTCACTGCCTTTGCCTGAACTAAGTTAGCTTTGCATTAACACCAGTACACTTCGTGGTCAAACTAGGAACCCCAATGGTTCAGAGTCAAGATAATCTGAATGCTGAAAGTGATGCTAGTTAGTGACATTTTTCTTGCATTAAGACCCGTGGTCCATTTCATACTTTTGATCGGTTTAGAGAATTTCGTGCTCCGTTTCATAATATGGCTTTTCCATGAACTAATTATTGCTCATTATATTTTTCAGGTACCTGCCATTATCTATGTCTGCAGCTTGATAGTATCTGTCATATTACAGGTCAGAATATGCATAGTTACTAAAAACACGGTTCGTTCAAGTCATGATGCAGGATTTGGGTTAAATGAGTTCGCCACTTTTTCTTCTAATTTCCTGCTAACACGAACCTGTACCTAAACCGTTCGGGTTCGATGAATCCGGTTCGCGATTAATGGGTTTTATTGTGAATCCACTCAATCCAGTAACTATGAGACTATGTTCTTAATGTTACTCTGTTCTTAATGTTTAATTTTTCTATTTTCTTACTCAACTCAATGTTATTCTAAAATTTTTATAGGAGACTAGATGGTCAAGTTGGAGTCTTAAAATTTACTTTTCAGCTGGAGCAATGCTTTGGATATTGTCTGGTGTTGGAATTGTTGTTCTACCAAGCAGAATGCACAATTTCATGTATGCCCTGTCAGTCACAATAGGAGTTGCCAATGCACTTATGACAGTAAGTTCTTAACTTTGATTCACACGTATTTTAAAGAGTTGATTTAGTATAATACTTCTAAGCACAACTTTAGGGCAAACGTTGTCCTATGTATTTGGCTTAGAAGTATTTGTCATTATGTAGCTGTTAACCTTGTACAGCTGTATGACATATCTGCATTTGGTAAATGCCTTACTGCGAGCATTTCATAGCTCTTTTGATTTAATACTGTGATATCTTACAGACTTGTGATTATATCTGTCTACATTTGCATATGTCATGCATATTGATGTTATGGTCTGGGAGTTCACTTTTCATCATTCTTATCTTTTTGGTGTTTTCCTTCTCACAGGTAACAAGTATCAGCATGGAAGGTGTTTTGGTAGGAGAGGATCTAAATGGTTGTGCTTTTGTGTATGGCTCATTAAGTTTTGTTGACAAAGTGTCATGTGGACTAGCTTTGTATATTCTTGAGTCCTATCAAGGTAATGCCTGCTACTAATATCTTGGCACTGACGCGTCATAATAAGAAAATTTGAGGTAGTACTCTCCTAGTACAAATTTGAGAGTTTCAAATTCTGCATGGCAGGAAGTACCAAAATCAGAACGAATCAAGGATTTGTATTTGGCTATTCAGTTACAAGATTTGGCTTGGGGTTTGTTCCAGCTGCCTGTTCATTGCTTTCAGCGATAGTAGCTTACACTATGGACCTTCCTGACACTCGGCGAAGACCTTTAGTGGAGCCTCTTCTTGCATAACTCTGCTGGTAGCACTTCGACTGTAAACCATTGATCATCAGTTGAACACATGTTCTGTGGCCAATGAATCCACTGCTGGGGCTACTAACAACCTTATTATAGGCCACAGGAGGAAAGGAACTCAGAGACCTTGTCAATTCATTTTGACTCTATATGGTCTGAATAAGTTATAGATGAATAGATGACATACATAAAAGGTACTCAGCAATGCGTTGAGTATGCATCAAATGTAGCATAGTAGTAGAATTTTACTATTGATCGTACTGAACTGTGTAAATTAATCTCCAATACCTTGTAATTGTAAATGTAGCCTAGCCACATTGTTCAGAAGAATACACAACTTGTATGTTTATTCATTCTACGTTGTTCAGGAGGATACATAGCTTGCATATTTATTCATTGTAAAGTCGAAAAGTCTAAATGTAATTGAACAGCACTTTGGCATACGTACTTCCTGCCATAGAATATTACTAAGGGCTTTGTTTTGAAACATGTGTAATTTCATCGTGAATGGCCGTGGGTTGTACATTAGTCCAGAAGTAAAGGCTGCCCCATTGCACGATACACTGGGCAATAAGGATGATGAGCCTGCTCGAACCAAATGTCGACTGACTTGCGTTCCTGTGTCAGTGGACAGCCAGGCTCTGACCCACCCTTCTTCACCGTGGTACAGAACATGACACCAATTGCAAGCAAGAAGCAACAAAGCAGTCACAAAAGCTTTGGCCTGATACACAACACAAACCTCTCTAAGCATATGTTTGGGACAGCTTCGGCTTTAGCTTTTCGTATGAAAAAGCCAAAGTCGTCCTAAGCGGAGAGCTTTTCCCACCGGTTTTCCTGGAAACTGGAAGCCGCATTATACGTGAAAAAACCGAAAGCCGGAAGTCGTCAATGGGTAGCTTCTCACGGCTTCTCACCCTTCCATTCCAACTTTACCCTGGAAGTTGAGGGTAATTACGTGTTTTTTGCCACTGGACAAAACCCCTCCGTGCGCCCCTCCTCTCGCCCCCAACCCTAGCCCAGCCCTGCCCCGCCCGCGCGCTCTCTTCATATGCGCCCCTCCTCCCCGCAAGTGGCTCCTCTTGCACCGCCCTCCACCTCCCCCAACACGCCTCCCCTCCTCCCCACTCACTGGCCTTGCTTGCCTTGTCCTTTCAGACCGTGCCGTCCTTGTCGTCCCTCGCCGCCTCCTCCCTTCACCTCCTGAGCCGCCGCCACCCTCCTCCTCCCCCCGAACCGCCGTCGCCGTTAGCCTTTCCCTCCTCCTCCCCTCGAGCTAGCGTCGCCCAGATCCAAATTTGGATCTCGCCCACCCCCTCCTCCCTCGACCCTGCCGCCCAACTTTGTTGATATGTGATCCGAATTCTAAAGAGGCCAACTCGGTAAGCGTCACGCTGGGTAGTAGGGAAGTCCTCACCGGGTAGTCCCTCTACGTCATGACGACCGTGTAGTCGAACCTCCTTCCAACCAGGCAGTGAAAAACAATGAACAGTACTCGATGAACAGTACTAAAAAATAGAGAACGAAAACAAGGCTCTTTTGTGGTGCTGCAACTGTAGTCTTTTTCTGTTTTTTCTATTACTTATATTCTTCTTCAACTTACACGACCCAATAGGTCCTTATAAAGGCTTGCTAAAACTGACATATACACTGTCTCAGATATGGAAGCTATTCAACTCGGATACAGAAAACATCAACTCACTACTGACTTCGGATACACTGACAACTTTAACAGACTCCGACTCAAACTCTGTAATATCAGCTTTGGTAGGATTAGCTCCAACATACACCCCCCTAATCCTTGCCTATTCAACCAACTCCTTTTTAAAAAATATTCAATTTTCTAAACACAAGTTTCTGTGATGATAAGATCATCAATGTATATGCCAAGTATTAACATGTCACCATCTGACTTTCTTGTATATAAAGCTGGATCTTGCTTGCATCTTTCAAAATGAAGAATCATCAAGGTGTTGTCCAACTTCTTATTCCAGGCCCCAGTCAATCTCCAGGTTTTGTTTTTCTCAATTGAATCAAGTTCTGTCTGCATTGCAATCTTCCAATGATGTTCATTGAAAGCCTGCTAGAAACTCACTGGTTCATCTGCAGTTATCATCTGCAATTTACCTTCCATCTCAATAGGTTCATTTTTCTCATAAATCTCAGCTAAGCTTCGATAAACAAGCGTTCTGCTTGGTGGGGTTTCTGCTTCTTCTTGACTAACTTCAGGAGAAGACAAGTTGTCTTCTAAATCCTCTTGTGGTGAGCTTTCTACACTTGACATTGGGAAAACTGGATCATAAGGATAAGATTGATATGTTTCTGTATCATTTTCTCCTTCGACAGTGAAAGAGATCCACTTCTCCAAATAAATTTCTTCTATTGGCTTTTCCTCCCAATTCCATGTTTTGTATTCATAGTAGATCACATCACGACTCACAATGATTTTATCCTCATCCGGGCTATACATCCGACTTGCTTTGGATCCTGGTTCAACTCCCAGGTAAATCAATTCTTTTGACCTGTCATCTAATTTCCTCAAATGAGTAGGTATTTTTGCATACCCTAAGCAACCAAATACTCTCAAGTGTTCGAGATTTTGTTTTCTTCCACTTAAGCTTCATATGGTGTCTGTCCTTCTAGAGATTTTGTAGGAACACGATTGAGTATGTATAATGCATGTCTCACAGCCTCAGCCCAAAATCTTCCCGATAATAGCCTGCTTTTCAGTAAACTTGTTGTCATATTCATCACAGTTTGATTTCTACGCTCAACTACTCCATTCTGTTGAGGACTGTATGGAGCTGTAAAAAATCTTTTGATACCTTTCTTCTCACAAATTGACTCGAATTCTTGTGCCAAGAACTCGCCTCCACGATCAAATCTTAATGCCTTGATTTTGTGATCTGTTTCATTTTCAACTTGAACTGTGAATTTTCTAAGCATGTCCTTTACTTCTAACTTTCTCTTTAGCATATAGACCCATATCACTCTTGAAAAATCATCGACCAGAAGGAAAAAGTATTTGTTTTCGGCGTTTGAATCAGGGGTAATAGGACCACATAAATCTACATGAAGTAGCTCTAAAAGCTGTCATGCCCTAAACTGTGCTTGATTTGGGAATGGGAGTTTTGTCTGTTTTGCTAGAGTGCACTCCTTGCAGAACTGAGATGGTGATCGATAAGTGGCACCCTATGTACCATCGCTTTCTCTGTCATTTGTTTCAGAGATCGAAAATTCACATGACCCAAACGATCATGCCATAACCATGCTGTATTTTCCAACCGGGCAGAGAAACAAACCGACTTAGCTGACTCTAGTTGGATTTTATGCAGTCTGTTTGCAGTTCTAATTATCTTCATTAGAAGTTGTCCATCTTGATTATGTAGCAATAAATGGGGTCCTTTTAAAGACACCTCGCAACCCTCTTCTGTCAATTGGCCCATATTGATGATGTTATTGCATAGCCTTGGTATATAGTATACATCAGTCAACAATCTTTGCTCTCCATTTTTGCATTGTAATAAGATATTGCCTTTGGCTTCTATATGGACAACAAACCCATCCCCAAACTTTACTTGTCCATGAAAGCTCTCATTCAACTCAGTAAACTTTTCCTTCTGTCCTGTCATATGATTTGAAGCACCATTATCAAGATATCAGACATTGGATTCCACCATCTCTTCAACTTTCATCAATTTCGGATGAACTTGATCTTCTTCTAACATCATGGGGGGTGTGTGTTTTTCTTCAGTGATAGATAACAAAAGGGCTGGCTCAAAAACATCAGAGACTTGAGTCAAGTTTACCTCATCCTTCTTCTTCTTATTCCAACAATCAGCAGCATAGTGCCCATATTTTTTACACTCAAAGCACTTGATGTGACTCCGACATTCTGCAGCATAATGGCCGAATCTATTATAGGTAAAGCACTTGATTTTTGACTTGTCTCGATTGCTATTGAACTCACCTTGTCCATGGCCAGCAATAGGACCATGGCATCCTCGGCCGCACCAAACAGAATCTCGACCACCTTGATTTGATGAATAATTTCGTTGAGTCTGCTTGTTCTCTCCCTTCAACTCAGCTTTCACAAATAATGCTTGATCGATGTGAGCCTTGCAGCCTTTCAGTAGCCCATCATGTGTTTTAAGAGACCCAGTTATGACAAGGATTAAAACCTCTTTGTATTTCTTTAATACATAATAAAAAGACCACACGTCTTCATGGTCGTAACCCCTAAGGCTAACGACCTCACTGGTCATGAGGATTCCAGAGATTACATAATGGGTACTCTGGTCGAACAAGGTCCGTGCCTAGTCTCCGGCCAGGTAACTGCTCGGAAAAGCTATGAACTGGTATCTGGATCTAATTCCAGGTATATTCTCTATCGTGTGATGAATGAAACACGTGTTGTATATTTCATACCACGCGACTTTACATAATCCTAAGACACTGACAACAACCACCGTGCGGTTGAGTGTCTCACAGTCACTTAACCGCAGAAGCAGTTGATACTTTATCAACCATCGTCTTACTCGACCCGATCATAGCAACCGCCAAAGGATGTCTTCTCCAGGAGTAACCGCCACCTCTTCGGAAGTTATTTAAGGATGGAGCGAAGACGAGAAGAGGGAGATCGGATCGTACTACATCAGCTTAGAGTAACGCAATTAGCCTTAGACTCATGCTTTAAGTCTGATTGATTAGCATAGCAAGGATCATACTCAGTATAATTAGGATTAGTCCCCAACTGGGTCGTAGACACCCCTTGTAAACATCCAGTTCATATCTATAAAGAGCAGCCACATTCTCTCCCAGGAGATCTGTGTCATTTTCCTCTATATTTTTGTAAGATCGGCGACTCGATTGTCGACAGCTGGCGCCGTCCATAGGGAAGAAGATGCAAGTTTCCTGAAGAAATTCTTTACTCATCAAATCCTCACCCATTCCTCGTAATCGCACATGCGGCTATGGCAAGAGTTTGGGACGAGGAGAACTGGTTCGACTTGGCAGACTACTCCAACCTCGATATGGAGGGATGCATCCGCGCCATGCAAGAAAACAGAATGTCATCATCCTCTTCCTCCGCCGGTTCGCACGTCGCCGACATTAGCGAAATCGACCGGATGGATAAAGATACACCACTACGACAAGTGGCGCTTTCAGAGGAACTAGCCATTCCGACAGTTCGGAATGTCCAAAGACTTCTCCAAGCTCGGTCCTTTCGACCGGCGAAAAAGGTGACGAAAATTCAGCACCGCAACTCGAGAATCACTATACTCTCAATGAAATCATGGCTGAAAGGTACTCACCTACGGCTTCTGGCGATTCTAGGAGCCAACCGACATCTAGTAACGGTGTCGAGGAAACACGTACAGGTCGTGAGCCAAGTAGGGATGATAAGACTGAGCATACGATCGGCAATTCGTTGGATCAGACTGAGCCCACCACGAAGACCTTAGGAGGTGCTCATCTTGGACCGCTCTCCATCGTGGAAACTCCTAGCAGAAGCATTGTAAGGCTCTCCATTAGTTACGATGGAAGCTCATTGAAAGATCGCTGCTGGTGGCACGAAGTCAATGCGATCGGAGATACAAATCAAGATGCCTTGCACGGTCCGACACACTCTGCCACGCCACCACATGCTGGTAGAAATAATACGGACCATAAAGCACCAAATGCAGGAGGTAACAAAAATGATAGACGTCCATCAGTTAACTCGCCTGGCTCTGCCCCACCAAGAATAGCTGATCGGACGGAACAAACCAGAAGGTCGGGGGAAGGTTCAGATCTTGAACACCTACTACCAGCATGAATCCTCCGAGACCTTGGGTAACGGTACAAAACCTGCAACGTGTTCAGGATATTTTGAATAATTCTAACCCTACTCTAGCAGAGACCCTAGGTTTTGTACAACTCGTAGGCCAAGTATCAAAGATTCTTCAGCAGACCATGCAACGAACGGAAGCATACCGGGAACAAAAGAATTTAGGAAGTCAAATCATGACTTCATCCCAACGTTCCTCCCTCAGCAGAGGGCAGCATGGTCATATTGGGGAACAAAGGATACCAAGGCCTCCTCGACGATTCCGACCAAGGAGTCACGAGGGGAGAAGGTTATTTCAAGTAGCCACTCCATCGCCTCGTCAAGAGGAGTGATCGCTTGGTCCTGATGATCTTTGTCATCAACTAAACCAAGCAGGCGGTCGGAGGAGTCACATTAACGTTTAAGACCGGATCAGGACACCGGAGATCCGTCAATCTAACCTCAGAAACCGGTCTCCGACCGATTACAATCCAGCACCTTTCCAAAGAAGGCGCCATGAATCGATGGCCAAAGCCAACCTGGATAAGTTCAATGGGACTAAGAACCCATTGGAATTTCTCCAAATTTATACCACCGCCATCAGAGCTGCTGGTAGTGATAAAAATGTGATGGCAAATTATCTACCCACAATACTCAAAGGGTCTGTCCGGTCGTGGTTACTTAACCTACCGATCGGATCGATCTACACTTGGGAGCAACTTTGCGACCTTCTGATTGCAAATTTCCAAGGCACGTACGACCGCCCAAGAAAGGAGGATGATCTTCAGCGAATCCGGCAAGGATCCAATGAGACTCTCCATCAATACATCAAAAGATTCAACCAGGTTCGTAATTCAAAACCAGAGGTCACAAAATCTTATGTCATTCAAGCTTTCAAAGCAGGTCTAAGGAATCGACAGTTTACAGAGGACATAACCATGCACCCTCCAAAGACAACCGTTGAACTTTTCGACATGGCTGATAAATATGCAGCTGCTAGCGAAGCAGTTGAATGGTGTGAGGCCATTGATCGAAAGGATAAAATCCCCCAACCTGACTTGGATAAACCAGAGAAGAAGAATAAGAAGGCTCTCAAGTAAATGAAAAACCACAGACCCAACGATAAGGAAGTCCTTACAATTCCTGAAAAGTTTATAAAGGGTAAGAAACACTATACCGGTCGAGGTAAAACAAAAACTCCGACCGAAGGATACAAGAAAAATAAGAAGTGGTGTCCACTTCACCAGCAGGCAGGGCATGACTTGCGACCTGTCGAGTCTGGCAAAAGAAGCTAGAAGATTACTATGCAAGTAAAGGCCACTCCCCGCAATATAGGAATTCGGTGAGACGAGTTCTAAGAAAGACAAAGATGGCGTTGAAGAAATGGAGCACCAGGAGCCTCAACATACGGTCAACATAATCTTAGGTGGGTCTTCTTCGTATGAATCAAGGTGTCATCTGAAGGCTATGGAGTGGGAGGTCAACCTTGTCGAGCCTCCGACCATCATCAAGCCATCAAGGTGGTCAGACACTGTAATCTCCTTCAGCAAAGAAGACTACCCCATCCCTTTAACTCAACCAGGTAGGTTCCCTATTGTCGTTGAACCTACCATTAATAACTGTAAGGTTAATTGAGTCCTAATAGATGGAGGTAGTTCTTTAAATATTTTATTTGTGGAAGCTTTAGAAGAAATACAAGTTCCCAAGTCAAAAGTGAAACCTATGAAATATTTCTTCCACGGTATAGTTCCTGGTTCTACCGCCAAACCGATAAGACAACTTTCCCTACTGGTTACGTTCGGAAGACCCGACAACTTCCGAACAGAAAAGATTTCGTTTGATGTAGTAGATTTCAAATCCGCATACAATGGAATCCTCGGTCGCCCGGCTTTAGCAAAATTCTTGATAGCCACGCACTACGGTTATCAGAGCTTGAAAATGCCAGGACCAAATGGAGTCATCACAGTTCGAGGAGATCAGAAAATGGCTTACGCATGTGATCGGAAATCTTTAGAGCTGGTCGATGAACTTCCGACTAGAGAGGCTAATCCATCTACTGTGCAGGTCAAGCACTCAAGGCCAAAGATGATACCAAAGCCTTCCGACCAGACAAGGGAGGTACTACTCGACAAGGGCGCTTCTTCGGACAGCGCCAAGTTGCCACCTGGGTCAGGAAACACTGACTCGTCTACCCGAAAAATACTGGTCGGGGCAAGACTCGACCCCAAATAGGAAATGTCGCTCGTCTCCTTCCTCCGAGCAAGTCAGGACCTATTCACCTGGCAGGCGTCCGACATGCCCAGAGTCCCCCAGGAGGTGATCGAGCATAGGCTAGCTCTCCAGCCTGACAAGAAACCGATCAAGCAAAAGCTGCGGTATTTTGCACCTGATCGGAAGAAGGCAATCCAATCGGAGATTGACAAGCTCCTCAAGGCTGGATTTATTCGTAAAGTCAACCACCCTCAGTGGCTCGCCAATCCTGTAATGGTTAGGAAAAAATAATGGGAAATGATGAATGTATATTGATGTCGACGATCAAGTCGCCGATCTTACGAAAATAAAAAGAGGAAAATGACGTGGAGTATCCTGGAAGAGAATGGGGGCTGCTCTTTATTAATATGAACTGGGATTACAAGACCTGACTAGGGACTATCTCTAACTACACCAAATGTATTGAATGCTCACTGCTTTGGCTTCTGAGTTGCCTTGCTTTGTGTGTCTTCTGTTGTTTGTTGTTTTCCTCATTTTCTGCGTTCCACCATTAAATAACTCCTGAAGAGGCGGCAGTTACTTCTGGAGAAGGCGTCTCTGATGAAACGTTACGACTGGTCGGAGGTTTAAGGTAGTTAACAACGTGTTAACTACCTTGCGGTTAAGTGTTTGTGAGAAGCTTAACCGTAGGGTGGTTCATTGTCAGTGTCTTATATATCATCGTATGGTATGGAGTGTTTTGCACGTGTTTCATTTATCATACGGTTGAGGGTGCCTGTTCATAGTTTTTCCGAGCAACTACCTAGTCGAAGCCTAGTCCGACTAGGGTACCCATCGTGTAACCTCTGGAATCCTTACGACCAGTGAGGTTGTTAGCCTTAGGGGTTACGACCATGAAGACGTATGGTCTTTAAATTAACACATAGAGGTTTTAATCATCGTCAATTGACTTTACCGATCTTAATAACGCTTGTCCAAATGATGATTTTCCCCTTCCACGCATTGACCAACTTGTAGACTCAATTTCCGGGTGTGAGTTATTAAGTTTTTTAGATGCGTATTCAGGGTACCACCATATTAATATGAGTAAAGAAGATGAAGAGAAAACTTCCTTCATCACTCCATACGGCATTTACTACTATGTTAAGATGTCGTTTGGTCTCAAAAATGCTGGTGCGACTTTTCAAAGGATGATGTAGAAAACCTTTTGTCCTCAGATAGGTCAAAATTTAGAAGTCTATGTTGATGATCTGGTCGTAAAGAGCATCAACGCTGGTGATCACATTCCCGACCTACAAGAGACTTTCAGCAACTTGAGAAGGCATAACCTCAAGTTGAATCCGGAAAAGTGTGTTTGGAATTTCCACTAGAAAACTGCCCAGTTTCCTAGTTTCGGCTATAGATATTGAATCAAACCCAGTAAAAATATCGGCCATCGACCAAATGCGTCCTCCGACCACGAAGAAAGAAGTCCAGAAACTAACTGGCTGTATTGCAACGTTAAGTCAATTCATAGCACGGTTAGGTGAAAAAGAATTGCCTTTCTTTAAGCTTCTCTGGAAACATGGAAGTTTCGAGTGGACTAAGGAGGCAAACGATGCCTTTGAAAACCTTAAGAAGTACCTTACGAGTCCCCCAGTCTTAGTTTCTCCAAGATCGGGAGAAACATTGCTAATTTACGTGGCTGCAATGCCACAGACAGTTAGCGGTGTACTGATCGTAGAGCGTGACAACGTCCAACGACCCGTGTATTACGTAAGCGAAGTCTTACATGGACCAAAGGAAAGATACCCACATGTATAAAAGTTTCTTTATGGTCACCTGATGGCTTCAAGGAAACTAAGGCATTACTTTCAGGCCCATAAAGTGGTCGTACCAACTGGATATCCCCTCAGTAAAGTCCTTGGAAACAGGGAATCATCAGGACGAATAGCAAAATGGGCGGTTGAGCTAGGGGCGTTCGACCTCTATTTCATCTCACGAACAGCAATCAAGTCCTAGGCAATAGTAGAATTCATTGCCAAATGAACAAACACTGAACCCACCCAAGTGCCTGAATACGAACACCATGACGAGTGGATAATGTAGTTTGACGGTTCCTTGATGCTCAAAGGCTCGGGGGCTGGAGTTGTCTCTACATCATTCCTACAGAACACTGGTTGGTAAAGCCTTTAGACAAGGATACTATTGGCCAACTGCCCTTCATGATGCAAAAGAGCTCGTGACGAAGTGCGTACAATGTCAGTTTCATAGTCGGCACAAGCTTTGCAAACAATTCCTCTTTCTTGGCCTTTTACAACCTGGGGACTAGACATTCTGGGACCTTTCCCAAGAGCACCCGGTAGCTTTGAATTTCTTTTCGTCATGACTGATACGTTTACAAAATGGATCAAAGTTGAGCCTGTTGTTAAAACAACAATTGCGGCCGCTAAGAGGTTTCTCACAAAGAATGTGATCACACAATTTGGTGTACCCAGTCGTATAATCACAGACAACGGTGCCCAGTTCTCAAGCGGTCAATTCCAAGAATTCTGCAAAGAACTTGGCATCAATGTACATTTTGCTTCTATTGCTCATCCGCAGAGCAACGGAGTAGTTAAGAGAGCCAATGGTATCATTATGCAGGGGATCAAACGCCGAGTGTTCGACCAGTTAATCAAACGGTCAGGAGCTTGGGCTCAAGAACTCCCTTCTGTATTATGGGCCGTTCGAACCACGACTAGTCGTGCAACCGGTGAAACACCTTTCTTTTTAGTTTATGGTGCTGAAGCCATGCTTCCTCTAGAACTAAAACTTGGCTTTGCTCAAACAGAAACCGGCGATAGTTTTGAGCGGGCCATTGAGGTTTTCCAGAAGTTGACCTAAATAGTTCATTTTCTCTGTTGGATCTCTTAAGGTAGGCATACTTGATCCTGATCCCATATCAAAGATCATTTTGTTAAGTGTATGGACTTTTTCGTCATGGTTTTGCACAAGAGCTATCCCCTTGTCTTGTTCAAATTCTAAAGCCTTCTTTGTTCTATTTAGTGCTTAAGTTTGCTCTGCATGAGTAACACAAATAGTGAATAAGTATGATTAGAAGAGATGATATGCTGGTCAAGTTTATGACCAATTAACTTCAATCTTCTTTTCAAGAGTCTCAACAACTCGTACCTGGTCGTCACATCTGCGATTGACCGGTCCTTAGATTGGCATTCTTCTTCAAGCTGGGTTATTCTGGCTTTATTAGCCATGACATCTTCTTTTATTTTCTCCAAATCTATCAAATATAATAAGGGAAAATAATTAAGCAAAAGAACAAAGTACTGAAGAAGAAAAGTTGAAGAAGAAAGTTCTTACTTTCTAATTCGGAGTGTTTTTGCTCCAGGAGCTTTATTCGCTGGGTCAGTCCTCCAACCATAGCAAAATTCTCGACCATGTGCTACGCAAATAGCATTCTTCGTTAAGTGTCTTATAAACTTTTTAATGGAGAAACTATGGAACTGGTCGTGGATACTTACCCAAATTGTCACGTCATTACAATTGGCAAAAATTGTATCAGGACCTATCATGGCATGATGGTCCGATATTTTTCCCTAAACCTAGTCAAGCTCCTTATCCTCGATAAATCGGGGCAAAAGGAACTTGTCATTTCGAGAGGATTATCAGCAGTCGAGAACACGTTGAGGGTCTTCATGGGCATCTACCTCATGAGATGGAGTTAGAATCCTGCTTGGATCTGAGCGACCGCCAGCACCGACACTTGCTTGGGAGCTTCCTCGACCACTATGTCTTCAAGAGTTTTTTTTCCCTGAGAAGCGCTTTGGATGGGAACTTCCTCGGGCGTCTGCTCCACAACAACGTTTTGGTCGGAAATGACCGGAACACCAGAATATCTATACAGAAAAAAGAAAGGAAAATAAAAACTTCCAATTATCAAAGACTTTTTAAGGTATGTACTCATATGACTATTTCGTCTATACATACCTGGTCGATTTTTTAGTTTTGACCTAGAAATGCGGTGGAATAAATTCCGTACCGCTGGCCTTCCTTTTCTTCTTAACCAATTTCACCGGTTTTGAGCCGGCAGGGTTGGTTAAACCCCTCACATCCTCCAACATGAGGTCGGAAGCGATATTCTCGACCAACTGGTCGAGGATAGCATCCCTGACTATCGAGTCGGAGGGTGTGGTTTCGTCGACCTCTAGATCAGTTGTTTCAGTAACAACTGTTAGGCCGTGAACGACCACTGTAGGGTCTATGACTTCCACAGCCTTGCTCTACGGACCCTCAATTTATCCCACCTAAGTCAAAAAAATAAGTTTGGTTAGGTGATGAAATTTTCTATCTAAGTATATATATCTTCTTTCAAATGCTTTTTTACCTCGGAAGAATCATCTTCTTCCGCTGCCTCTGGGCAAGAATCGGTTGGAACCACGGTAGGATTATGATCCTCACTGGATTGTATGATTTTCAATCCGACCGCCTACAAAATTAAGAGCAAGATCAATAAACTGGTCGGAGGATATATATATAAATATCATAAAGGACAATTGATTATCTACCTTAAGTCTCGCTAGTCTCTCTTCAGTAGAGACCATCGCTAAGATACCGGGAAATGCAGCCTTCTCACCAGGCTCCCCGGCGCAGATCATTTTGATCTGCTCTCTGATTTCCTCAAGAGAAAGGGCTTCAAAAAAAGACAGAAGATGTTTTAAGGTTTTATGATAATCCATTAATAAATTATACTGGTCAGAGCTTCTTCAAAGACTTCCAATCTCGTGAGTCCGTGATTGCTTCATCACGACCAGTGAACCAGAGCAGGGATTGTGTTCGGAGTTTCGGAGGACTGATTCGGCCTTTGGTGAAATCTTTCACCACATGCCAGGAAGTCAAGCCCTTGATCCTTAGATCTCGAATGGCATCCATGCACCTTTCGACCCTCCCTGTCTTCTCCACGGTCCCCCTCCACTTAGGATTCTCGTTTGCCCTAACTCCGGCGAAGTAAAGGCCATTGTCACTCGTAACCGTCATGTAAAACCAGTTTTTTTCCATGACGACCACGAGGACTTCGAGTACATTTGGAAGTACTAGTCGGCCTTCCCGTCGTGAAGGCGCAGCGTGCATTTTCTAGGAGCCGCCGTGGATCTTCCGGTCATCGCCATCCGATAGAAATACCTGAAGAGCTTCAAGTTTGGTCGCACTCCCAGGTACGCCTCACACAGATAGTCGAAGATGCTAATGTTGGCGATGGAGTTCGGAGCTAAATTCACCAACTCCACCCCGTAGTACTCTAGCACACGGGGGAGGAATTTGTGCACTGGCACCCTCAGCCCGCATTCGATGTAGACGAGGAAAATTGGGATTTTCCCATCTTCACGGCTTGGATAGTGCTCTCCAGCCGCAGACCTCCATTTGATCAGATTCTTGTCCAGGAGCATTCCGATTTTCTCCAGCGCCTCAAGCTTCTTCTCGCTCAGATCTGAGGGCACCCACTTTGTGATTTGATTCGACATGATGAAAGTTCTCAAAGGGATGAATAAGTGGTCGGAGGGTGCTTTGGGTGGAAAATAAAGCAAAGGTCGGAAAGGTTTTCTTGGCAAGGAACTGAAGGGGATTGAAGGAAGATCTGGAAGTGTAAAAGCTCTGAAGCCCAACAATGGGGATTTTATAGCTTCTGGTCTTTAACTGAATCGAGAGTTGCTTAAAGCCCAATGGACAAAATCTTTTTGTCCAACAGACAAAAAAACTCTTTGGTTTCCAAGGCAAGATCTCAATTTTAAAGTGAATACAGACCACTTCGTATGTCATGGCATTAAATGAGGGTCTGCCCGATACGACTTCGTCGAAATAAAGTGTTCACACGACCTATTTATTTAAAGTTCGGGGGCTAACTGACAAGGATTAAAACTTCTTTGTATTTCTTTAATACATAATAAAAGATCATACGTCTTCATGGTCGTGACCCCTAAGGCTAACAACCTCACTGGTCGTGAGGATTCCAGAGGTTACATAATGGGTACCCTGGTCGGACAAGATTCTGTGCCTAGTCTCCGACCAGGTAACTGCTCGTAAAAGTTATGAATTGGTATCTGGATCTAATTCTAGGTATATTCTCTACCGTGTGATGAATGGAACACGTGCTGTATATTCCATACTATGTGACGTTACATAATCCTAAGACACTGACAATAACCATCGTGCGGTTGAGTGTCTTACAATCACTTAACCGCAGAAGCAGTTGATATTTTATCAATCATCGTCTCGCTCGACCAATCGCAACGCTTCGCAAAGGATGTCTTCTCCAGGAGTAACCGCCACCTCTTCGGAAGTTATTTAAGGATGGAGCGAAGACGAGAAGAGGGAGATCGGATCGTACTACATCAGATTAAGGCAACGCAATTAGCCTTAGACTCATGCTTTAAGTCCGATTGATTAGCATAGCAAGGATCATACTCAGTGTAATTAGGATTAGTCCCCAACTGGGTCGTAGACAGCCCCTGTAAACATCCAGTTCATATTTATAAAGAGCAGTCCCATTCTCTCCCAGGAGATCTGTGTTGTTTTCTTCTATATTTTTGTAAGATCAGCGACTCGATCGTCGACAAGTTACCTCTTCTAGTTTCATGCTCTCAAAATCACTGAAATACAAAAGAGTTGTGACCACAAGCACGTACCACTCGGCTAGTACTTGCAAGTATTTCTCGGCCACCTCAATTTCCTCTAATTTATCGCCAAGGGATCAAAGCTCGTTGACCACTGCCATCAATTTTCCTGCGAATTCATTAACTGATTGAGTTTCGCCCATATGCAATGCTTCATACTCCCCTCGGAGAGTTTGGAGACGAACTTTCTTTACTCGATCCACCCCTCATGCATAGTACGAAGAGCAATCCAGGCCTCCTGAGCAGTATCTTTCCCGACAAGTTGATTCAACATCGAATCGGGTATAGCTACGTAGATTAGTGCCAACGCTATTTGATCAACCTTCACGTTGACATCCATAACCTTTCCTTTAGGATCGATCTTTTCCTTTAGATCGACCGGATCAGCTACTGCGTCCCACCCCCTGGGCATGCATATTGACCCGCATCTTCATAGCCCAAGCCGGGTAGTTCTCTGAAATGAGAACCGGGTATGGAAGCGAATTTAGGCCATCCTTCGTTGTCGATGTAGAACCGTTGGAAGCCATCTTGCTCTTCCTTCTTTGAAGACAAACAAACGATTTTCAGTCATCTGCTCTGATACCACGTGTAGTCGAACCTCCTTCCGACTAGGTAGTCGAAAACAATGAACAGTAGTCGATGAACAATACTCGATAAAACAACGAACGAAAACAAGGCTCTTTTGTGATGCTGCAACTGTAGTCTTTTTTTTTTTTTATTACTTATATTATTCTTCAACTTACACGACCCAACAGGTCTTTATAAAGGCTTGCTAAAACCGACATATACGCTGATTCGGATATGGAAGCTATTCAACTCGGATACGGAAAACATCGACTTACTACTGACTTCGGATACACTGATAACTCTAACTCAAACTCTGTAAGATCAGCTTTGGCAGGATTAGCTCCAACAGGCCAACCAAACCGGCTTGATCCGGCTATTGCCCAGCGACTGCATCGACCTAGTGCCGGACAAGATCATGGCCAAGGTCGTGGTGTCCACTGCCGCAGCGGTAGCCGACGGCATGGCTGTACAGCGGGGTGGTGGCTCCTACCTAATTTCTCTCAACCTTGCGGGTTGGTGTCTGGACGGACTCCCAGTCTACGCCTTCACCCATCCTGATGTCAACCTCAGCCACATCAAAGCAGAGAAGCTCACGGCGTACATCCACTCGGTGCCGTACCCGGTGGTGTCGTTCCGCTTCACCTGCGACACGGTCATCGGCAAGAACCGCGCGCCGATGGTGGTAGTTTTCTCCTCGCGAGGGCCCAACCACGTCGTCCCTGAGATCCTCAAGCCAGACGTCATCGCGCCGGGCTTGAACATTCTTGCTGCCTGGCCCAACGAGTCGGTTCTGACGGACGATCACGACGACCCGAGGAGATCAAGCTTCAACATCATTTCGGGCACCTCCATGTCGTGCCCGCACGTCGCCTGCCTAGCGGCTCTGCTCATGCACAAGTACCGCGACTGGACACCAGCCATGATACGGTCGGCGCTCATGACGACCGCGGCGACGCTCGACAGCAGCGGCCGGGCCATCATGGACGATGGCGCCAACGGCACGACCGCGACGCCGCTGGCGGCCGGGGCAGGGCACGTCCGGCCGCAACTGGCGCTTGACCCGGGCTTGGTCTACGACGCCGTCGAGCAGGACTACGTCGACTTCCTACGCACCCTGAACTACACCGCTGAACAGATTCGAATGTTCGTGCCGGGTTTCGTCAGCTGCACGAGGACGCTCCCCGGCGGCCTCAACTACCCGTCGCTCGTGGTGGTCTTCAACAGCAACACCGACGTCAGTTCAGCTACAAGGTCGTGTTCCGAAGCAAATTGAACGGTGGACATGGCACGGCACGAATGGAGTTCAGGCACATCGTGTGGGAGAACGAGGTGCATCGAGTCAGGAGCCCCGTTGTGATCATCTAGAAGAACTGGCGATGATACGATAGGTCTGAATAAAGAGGATTTATCACAGAACTAAGAATCGTTCGTTGATGTTCTTATGTCTACTGTCCAGTGAAGGCCATATAAAAGGGTGGGAAAAAAAACTCAAAACTTATGAGTCAGCTCGACTCGTTAATGGTTTGACTCGAACTCGGCTCCTTAATGAGCCGAGCCGAGTCGAGTCGACAATTTAGCTCGTTTTCTTAACGAGCTGAGTTCGAGCTGGCTCACGAGTTGCTCGTTAAGCTCGTTAAAAAACAAGCACAATTAAGCAGTAGCACTAGGTCAGTCTAACCCAACAACCCTTAGGTGGTCCAGAGAGGCCTAAGCTCTAAGCCCCCAACCTGCTCCCCGCACAGCCACACTCCCCAACCCCTCTTGCCTGCTCCAACCGGTTTGTTGCAGATGAACGAGTTCCAGTCTCCGCCGGGAGTGCCCTTGGCGGCAAGCCGAACCGTCGCGGCCAGTGGAGGTGACGATGAACAATCGTCATGACCAGAGGTGGAGGGTAGGCGGGCGACAGCCGCGCGAACGCAGCGAAGGATCTGGTGGCAACTTGGATGCGCAACGGCGGCGAGGTCCGGCGGCGGGAAGGTGGAGGCGGAGGGTTGTGAGGGAGGCAGTGTGGCAACACAGGCGATGGCGAGAGGAAGTCGGGGCGTCGGGGGCACCTCGTCAGGCGGTCGAAGTCGTCGTCGGTACGAGGTGAGGACGACAACAAAGTACTTCTAAAGGCGGAGGAAGTGGGTGGTCGGTGGCCTTTGCTTAAGCAGCTTAGCGTGTGCGGCTAATATGGAGACAGCAAGTTGTGAGAGAAGGAAGTCCTTGAGAGAGATTCAATAAGGAACCTAACGAGCCGAGTTCGAGCTTTTTAATGAGCCGAGTCGAGCCTGGTATTCTGCTCGTTAGCTTAACAAGCCAAACTAAGCTCGTTTTCTTAACGAGCCGAGCCGAGCCAGCTCGTTATCCACCCCTAGCCATATACTAGTACTTAGTATTCATTCACTTGCCCAAGTTGATCGATCTTAAAATTAAGGCTACAGTTTTAGAGTTCAGCACCTCATGAAAGCTCATGTTTTAGAATCTAAAAATGATCCTGCGGTACTAATGTCAATCGTGGTGATAAGTGTTGAGGAACCGTTGCTGGCGAGTCCAGTCCGAGCGATTACCTCGTAGACAAATATAGAATCGTAAGAACAATACAAGAACACAAGAACAAAATAGTAGATTGAACACAGAGATATAGGGGGCTTCTTGCTTCTCTTTATTCCTTCATCAATCAATCAATCGTTTACAATGAATAGCGCCCCCTATTTATAGGCTAGAGACCCTACTAGGGTTTGGGATGGGAAGCCCATACATGGGTCGGCTTCTAGGCCAAACCTATAGTTTCCCAACACTCCCCCTTAGGTACCCATCCTCACATGTTCATGCCTCGTCAAAACTCCTTAAAAACCCAGTGGGAAAAAATTAGAGAAAGAGCACATGATACAAGTTCTGCTGCGTTGCACGAATTGCCTCATTAAAAACCTTAGCCAAGAAATTTCAGAAAAACTCGTCAAGGGAAAAAGAGTACAATCCACTCAATTTCACTTAATCTCCAGGATTTACTCTTTGGGTACTCGATCTTCGTAATCAAGTTTCAATAATGAGTTCGTGAAGATTCTCCCCTTGAATTCTGCGCTTCTCTAAGTCTCATCATTACAATTCCACGTGTGCACCTTTCAAAGCTAGATGCTGGAAGTAACTTAATGAATAAATCTACAAGATTTTCACATGACTTAGTATGCAGTACTTTTAATTTCGTCCATCTTTTGCAATTCATGAGCATAGAAGAACTTGGGGTTGATATGCTCTGTGAGATGACTCTTCACATAACTCATCTACACTTGTGCAAACAAGCTGTATTATCTTCATAGATAATAGTGGGGGTTTGCGCGGTATTCAATCCACACGACTGCTGGATGTGGTGAATCATCCGCCGATGCCAAGCACATTCTCATGAGGCCTCGTACAGTGCTATTATTTCTGAGTGGTTCGTTGAAGCCGATACAAGACTCTACTTAGACTATTTATATGGAATTGTAGTTCCACCACATAGGAATATATAACATATTTGCAACTTGGTTGTATGCGGGTTCTACAGGTACCCGTCATCTGCATAGCCATTCATATTCATGTCTTAGTTCTTTCTGTAGAACAGATCAAGTTCTTTGCTTCCTTGGAGGTATCGGAAGATGTCCTTTATTCCCTACCAATGTCTTTGGTAAGTTCTGTACTATACCTTGCCAGTAGGTTTACGGCAAATGCAATGCACGATCTAGTACAGTTTGCTAAATACATAAGTGCTCCTATTGCGCTCAAGCATGGGAATTCCGGTCCCAGGATTTCCTCTCTTTCTTCTTTAGGTCTATACAGGTCTTTGTCTTGCTGCAAAGATCTCCCGACCATTGGCAATTTCAAAGGGTATGCCTTTCAAAATCAAACCTTTCTAATACCTTCTGAGTGTAGGTTGACTGATGCTCTAAAATCCCTTCAGGGGCATGCTCAAGTTGTAAGCCTAGGCAATATTTGGTTTTACCCAATACTTTCATTTCGAACTCTGACTCCAGGTAAGAGCTTGCTTTCTTAATACCTTCTAGGGTTCCAACGATAGTCAGATCATCTTCACACACTGAGATTATACAAAATCCATCCTGGGATCATCATATAAGTACACAGGAATAATTCTCATTATTCGTGTAGCCTTTCTTGCATAGAAAGTCGCCTTTCTTGCATATAAAGTCGCTTCAAGCGATTATATCACATCCTGTCTGATTGCTTAACTTCGTATAGTGACTTTTTGAGTTTCGCACTGTACAGATTTCTATTTGCTCTGTCTTGGTTCGAGGCAGGGATACATTCAGGCATCTTTATATAAATGTCCGAATCCAATATTCCATAAAGGTATGCTGTTACCACATCCATCAATTTCACTTTTAACTTCAAGTTTACTGCCATTGAGATTAAATATCTAAATGGTGGTTCCGCCCATGACTAGGGAATATGTTTCTTCATAAACAACTCCTGGATGTTGAGTGAAACCTTATGCAACAAGCCTTACTTTACTTCATTATTCTCATTTCTCTTTCGAACAAATACCCACTTATGCCTTACGGGGTGCACATAGGGAGGCGTATGGCTTACAGACCTAAACACCTTTCTTTTTATTCAGAGATAATAATTCTGCTTCTATTGCCTTCTTCCAATCTTCCCAATCTGATCTTTTCTTTCATTCAACGAGCGATACAAGCTCTGGATCAAGATAGATGATTGTGGTAATTTTTTTCGCAAAATCAATGTTGACATTGGCTGTTGTCTTATTCATAGATTCTCCCGAGGTCACAAAGTTTATAGCTATTTCTTCAAGGGGCGATTCTTCTAATGCTTCTACTTGTTCACCACTACTTTCAATTACGGAGGCAAGTCCCTTTAGTTTTTCAGCTCTGATGTGTGCGCACACATCCATGCTGAGGTCTCCCTTCATGGGGATGTTCAAATCTGGTATGCCTTTTCTGAAGGTTCCATACTAGTGCCAGGTCTCAACTGGCTTCCCTTCTGGTTCTAGGGAATTTTGGTGATCGGCTATGTCAAGTCCTTCTTATCCTTTTTCATCAGGCGTCCCCGGTTACTTCGGATTCGAGGGGCCGGAGTTCTCGTCCTTTTAAAGGCCTTAGGACGGGATTAGGGATACATTCATTGGTATTTCAACCCTCTCTGGTGTATTGCATACAGACATATGTGACTTGGTCACGCTCTTCAAATCACTAAAGTGGTTAGGCAGTTGATTCGCTAATGCTTGCAAATCAATTATCTTTTGGACTTTAATTGTCTTCTAGACTTCAATTGTCTTCTGGACTTCTCTATTTGCTTTACTAGTGCGCGGGTCATGTGCATGGATTTCAATTATCTTTTGGACTTCAATTATCTTCTAGACTTCCCAACATTTTCATTAAGGGGTTGATTTCCTTCCCCTAATGACGGGAAACTAGTCTCATCTAATATACTATCAATGAATCGGGCAGTATGCAAATCTCTCATCATAGGGTCAAATACCTGATTATGGATGCTGTTACATAGCCAGCGTATATCCCAGACTTTCGGAGAAGACCCATTGAAGTTCGCTGTAGTGATGGTATAGGTACTTAAACCTTGTAACCAAACCTTCAAAGATGAAAAATTTTCTGTACTGACCCTTGCGCTAGTTGCATAGGTGAATGGATGTTGTATGACGATAGTCTAAAATTGATGAGAGTTGCTGCGAGCAGGACTGCGTGTCCCCAACATGCAGTTGGTAAATTACAATTCTTCAAAAGTGGTCAGGCAATAAATTCAATCCTTGTAATTAATGTCTTTGCTAGTCCATTCTAGGTGTGAACATGCGGTACAGAATGCTCAACTTTAATTCCTATTGTCATACTATAATCATCAAATGCCTTTGAAGTAAATTCTCCAGCGTTGTCCACTCTGGTGGACTTCACATGATGATCAGAGAAATTAATTCTAATTTTAATTATCTGCAAGATTTAGCTTTGCAAAAGCCTGATTTCTCGTAGACAATAAACATACATGCGACCATTTCGAGGAGGCATTGATGAGCATCATTAAATACCTAAATGGCCCTTCTGAGGTCACATATAGAACATAAAAAGTCTTCACAGAGTGCAGTCCGAGAATGTAGGGACTTCATCATTCGCTTTCAGAGTAGAAGGTTTAGTAATTAACTTCCCGGTGGCTCATGCAGGGCACACGAAATCTTTATGATTCGGGAAATTCTTTACATTGACATTATGTTCATGTGAATTGTTAATTATATTTATCATCATTCTAAGACCTAGGTGGCATTATCTATCATGCCAGAGATAGAAAAGGTTCCGAGCTTTTAACACTACTACATAAATGCTAATACTGGACGTCTGATCACAGACGGTTCATCGAAACCATCTGTATTAAACACAATCTCATACGGTTTTTTTTACCCACCGTCTGTGTTATTCTCCGTGCTAAAAACCGTCTGTGAAGATGTCATATCACAGACGGTTCATGTTTGGAACCGTCTGTAAAGTATCACGAGCGGTTACGACCAAAACCGTCGTGATATTACCCAATATCACGAGGCGGTTTTAATCGTAACTGTCTGTGATACTTCGCGACAGTTCCAAACATGAACCGTCGTGATATTACTAATATCCGAGCGGTTTTTGTTAAAACCGTCGTGATAATTAACTCATCACAGACATATATAGCTCCCCGGCCAACAAAGTCTTCTTGATCTCCATCTCTGGCGCTACGGTAGGTCCATCACCGTTCCGTGCCCGGTTTGAGTATCGCCTCACCTCACTGAGCCGGCCTGGTCCATTTCAGCTATATATTATCGCCGAGGAGCTTGCCGCCGTCGCCTCTGTTCACCGATCGACGACCAGCCGCCTTGGACCATCCCCGACTTTCATTGACACCTTCCCCGACTTTTATATAAGCCCGAATTTAACCTTCCTATCGACAGGTTGCGACCATCGACGAAACTGCGTTGGAACAGAGCAAGCTCATAAAAGTTCGATCATACCTTGTGTCATTCACGAGCAGACGGTCATAAATCCGGATGGGAGTTTCCACGGTGTAGATTGAACTTGATTGGGATAGATTGAACATAATGGTACATGTGTGTAAATTAATGTACATTAATGGTTAAAGTTAATTGATTTGTGAATTGGATGTGCTTGTTTACGAAATGAATGCAATTTTGATGTGTACGAAATGAATGCGAATTGGATGTGCTTGTTTGAGAGGGCATGGCTAGCATTTCTTGAGGCTAGCCAATAAGCGAAATAGATTTAGCAATGCAAAGACTAGACTACCCGAATGCGTGATAATCGACTACCGAGCGATGCGTAGATGAAACCGTGCGTGATAGTCGACTATCGCGATTGATCAACTATCATAAGCGATTTTATCTACAAACCGTGCGTGATAGTATATGCGTGACGGTTGACCTCGTGATGACCTCATGCATTCTTGACCCATAAACTCGAGCGGCTCACGGGCAAATGCGTGATGGCGTTTTAACCGTGCGTGAAGGCCTTTTACGTAGTAGTGTAAATATGGTTTTCGAGGCGTTATAGGCTGCGAGATGCCTTAATATTAGTGTAGTATATCGATTTCAAATGATGAAAGTCGTTACGGTACCATTTTTCCACTTTCTTCACATTTTATAATAGCGGTATTTCTTACCATACTCTTCTTCAATCTCTACATGGAAATCGTTTACGCGAATATCCTTGAGAGTTCTAGTTGATTATGGGTACAACAAGGTTTCTTCAATAACCAAATTTGTGCCCATTAGGGGTATAATTAAGGCCCTTCCTGAGCCTATTATACAAGTATCGTTGACTGCGATTGTCGTAAGACTACTAGCATTCTTGCTAATCGACTGAAAGATTTTCGTCTCTCTCAAGATGGTATTTGTTGTGCTACTACTGGCTAAGCACACTTCCTCCAATAGGGCGTCACACGCGTTCTAATATAATGTATTTTATTAATATGTAGCAGAAAGTAAGCAACACATAAATAAAATACTTCAGATATCAGAACATTACTTGCTATTATAAATACAGGAAAATAAGCCTTGCAGGACACATAATAAGAATTTAATGCTTTGCTCTCATAGAGCTTACAACCATTATTCAAAAATAATTCAATGTTCTGCTCCAATTACGAGCTGCAAGTTACTATAAAAGATCCAAGTGCAATGCGTGCACTAGATTGAATCGGCGAAGTATTCTAAAACAGGGTTGTGAAAGTCGGGTCGATCGGCCATTAGGCGCCGACTAAGCGCTAATCGCCCTACTCATGGCGTTTTCTTCGGGGCGCTAGTCGGGGCAATGGCAAGGCGGTCCTCCATGGTCGGCGGTCCTCATGGGCTCGGCGGCTCTAGGCGGGCTGGCGAGGCGGGCGCCGAGGCGGAACATAGAACCAACGGCGCCCGACGCCCGACCTCGTTGCGGCGTGCTAGGGTTTCAGCCTCCGAGTCGAGCTCGCTCGGTTCAACCATCTCGCCTCGTGATTGGAGCTTCGCCGCCGCCGAATCGAGCTTCGCCCGCCGCCGCATCGAGCTTCGCGCCACACGATCGACCATCGAATCGAGTCGCCAGTCTCTGGTCTCGCTCTCTGGTCCTCTCCGCGTCGCCGCCATCCAAGCGATGCTCCACTCGCTGGCTCTCTGCTCCGGTGCTCCCCTCCGCGCCGCTGCCTTCCCCTCTCCCCTCTCTTCTCAGTTCTCCCGTGCCGCCGCCCTCCCCTCCTCTGATGCCCCCTTCCCTTCTCTGCTCCACCCTCCCCTCTCTTCCAGCTCGCCCTAGCACCCGCAGCTCCCCTTAGTCTTCTGCTCTGCCCCTTCCTGCTTGATTGCTAATTGTCTAACCATGTTCTTCATGCTTCTTGATGTGAGTTCTTCTCTCCAAGCCTCAAAGGATTCTTGATTAGTGATTCTTTGAATGTATGAAGTTCTGCTTGCATTGCCATGCTTGTCAATTGTCATATATTATCATGTCAAAGAATGGCAGTTGTATCTTGTATGACACTATGACTTGCTGAATGTATGAAGTTTACATTGCATAGCATGCCATATATTGCATTGCATAGCATGTCAAATATGGCAGTTGTATGACTTGTATGTTGTATCAATTATCAAAGAATCGTAATTACTGTTTTTGTATGGAGAACAGGAGAAGAATTGGAGATCATCACAATTACTGAGAAATGAGAACAACATATTAGCACGTAATATGTATGCAATGCAATATAACAGCCTGGATGTTAATTGTTAAGTTGGTTGCTCATGAAGTTTTGCTCTTTGCTTTTTGTTCTTTCTTTGATTGCTTGCCTAATTAATGCTTGCTCATGAAGTTGTGCTCCTTGCTTTTAGTTTTAGTTATGGACTTATGGTGCAATCTGGCGGCAGTGTGACTTCATAATCATATACATGTTGCACTAGAATGGTCTCGATGTTTGTGGCCTATTGTCAAGTTCACAATGCATGAAAGTAGTGTTACCTGTCTTGTCAAGTTCACAATTCATAATCTGTAGCTGAATGAAGTCTATTGTTAGGGCCATGTCTTGTTGGTATTGCATGTAATTGATAAGCTGAAATACTATGAAGTCCGATTCAGTCTTGTGACTTGTCATGTGCTATATATATTCTTGTTGTATCATGTTTGAGTCGTCACAAGAATGTGTGTGCATGATTAGCATATGCATGAAGAATTGAAGAGTCCTTACCTATTATGTGTCTTTGTGTGCATGAATGTGTGTAGTGTAAGTCATGTAGAGACTTGTACACAGCATTCATATTATTAATGTGTGTAGTGTAAGCTGTGTAAGTCTATATATATTCTTGTTGTATCATGTTTGAGTCGTCACAAGAATGTGTGTGCATGATTAGCATATGCATGAAGAATTGAAGAGTCCTTACCTATTATGTGTGCTGTGTCCTCCTTACCTATTATGTGTGCATGAATGTTTGTTAGTTGGTATCTAATTCCTAGGTAGAGCTGGCATTCTCTTGTTCGGAATGAAGCAATTGCTACTGCCTACTGGTACTTTGTTAGTTGCTATCTAATCAGTCATTAGATTGCATAGGCTCTGAATGATGCAATTGCTACTGTCTACTGGACACTGGTGCTTTGTTAGTTGCTATCTAATTCCTGGGTAGTAAACTAGTAATCGATGAAGAGTGTGAATCTTTGGTATCTAATTCTTGGGTAGTAAACTAGTAATCACTAATCACTAATCAATAACCGAGTTGGTATCTAATTATGTAACATTCCTCATAGTGAAATTTATTATATTGATGTTTATGATGTCAATAACTTATTGTTAATTTGTCATTTTGTCAAGATGTCATCCGTTGCTTAGGAGGTGCGACAACATGTTTACATCAAGCTCTTGGAGCCTTGGATGGGAGATAATATACATGACTATATCAAATTGCACATGTCTTGCTTTTTCAGGTAATTTTCCTTCTATCTTGCTCAATATAATGCCTGATGCTTGCTCAATTCATCAAATTATTCTTGTTGTGAGCTTATACTTGCAGTAGCAATCTTAGCCCGCCTAGTCACCGCCTAGGCACCGCCTAGTCCGCCTAGGCGCTAGGCCCCAGGCCACCGCCCGCCTAGCGCCTAGCGCTTTCTGGAACCTTGTTCTAAAACCTTTGCCTCAATCTGCTCCATAGCGATCTTCTCCTCTTGGGCAACTACAGTCGCATCCGCTGCAATATCCAAAGGAGGGATAATGGGGGCTGCCACTAGGCTGTCCACATCCATGAGTGCAACTAATGGGTGTGGATCTTCCACGTCTGTAATGGCGAGGTGTGCCCTCATGCTATCCTTTGCCCTTTTCTTAGACTGGAAAGCATCAATAATGTGCGACCCACGACTTTACTCTTCTTGCCCCTCTCATTCGTGAGAGGCTTTATCACCTTGTAGCTACTAGCATTGGCTTCATGAGCAACATTGGTACTAGGTGGCTGTGAGATGCAGTTCTTCTGTAGAACATCATCTTGAGCTTCCGCAACTTACATGGTGTCAATTAATGCGGCATACTCCTTATAGCCATCTTGACGATAGTTGTGTGCGGATTACACCATATTTGGGTGAAAGGTAGAGAGAGTCTTCTCAATCTTCTGCTCAGTTGTGATTACATTATCACATAGTTGAAGACTTGTACAAATTCTGTACAAATTCTGGCCATGATGGGTCTGTTCTCTGAACTCCTGGTTTGTGATGCCAGTCATCTTTATATTCATGCAAAGAGTTCATAAGATTACTGCTGGTAATTTGCGTAAAATGGTTGTAAAATTCTCATAATGTTCTTCGCATTCCTGGTTCGTGTTCCTGTATTTTTCTATGCATTTTTCATGATTTACTGTTATTTTCAGTGATTAAAAGTAATTTAAACAATCACAAATAATCAAAACAGTAAATACAATAAATAAATTGCATAGAAATAATAATAACAAAGTTAAACATACTTCAAATGCAAAAATTGATTTAAAAATTGAATTACCGATGCACTTTTCTGCTGGAAAATAAATTTTTGGCGAATTCTGCAATTTTAGGGTTACATCACGAAATTTCAATGCTGAGAAAGATTTTCGCGTAATTTCAGGTTTTCCGAGGGCCTTCATGCATAAATTCCTTATTCACGTAAGGATCCTCGTGATTTTCAAAATCTGGAAGGGCCTTTTGCACAATTCGGACCGTGGCTCCATGGAGCTGGCGAGGCGATCGACTCTTGGCGGCCAAGGCGGCAGGCATGCGGCAGTGGCGGCGTCAATGCGCGGTGCGAAGCGGCAGCGATGCGGCAAGACGAAGCGGTCTGTAGGGCAGCGCGTGGCGGCGGCAAGCTGCCGGTTGCTGGCTTGGCGGCTCGCGGTTCCTTGCCGTGTCTTGGTATTGCGGCTCCCATTCTTTGCTGCGTGGGTGCTCCGGCTTCTAGCATGGCGGGTGGTGGGTGCGGTGGCGGAGGCGGAGCTCATGCACGGGTGAGCGGCGGCGATCTTTGCGGGCACATGGCGTCTTGGTGGCGGCTGTGGTGGTCTTCTGCGGCGCCGAGAGCACAGGCGGCAGTCGCGGCGGCTCGTTCTGCGGCAGCAGTCTTTGTGGGCAAATGGCGGCGTGGCGGAGAGGCGGCTCTAGGCCGGCGGCTCTACCAATCCCCCAGTTTTTCTTTGTGTCCGGTGGTGCTTTGAGCATGAGCGGTGGCGCCTCTGGCGGTGCGGCGGTGCTCCAAACCGAGGGCACGGCAGTATTTGCTCTCTGAGCGTCGGCTTTTTTCCGATACTGTTCATACATGCATACTATTCATGGGATGCAATACAGTGCAATCAACATAAGTTCTTTCATGCAACCACTGATCGGTTTGGCCGGCGACTTCAAGTCGGCCAACGGTAGGTTAGAACAGATTTGCAACTTTTAATCTACGGTACAATCGATATCCAATTTTTCATGCAATCCACCGATCGGCATTGTGCCGGCGACTTCTAGTCAGCTAACGATAGATCAGAGCGGATTTGCACCGTAGAAAATCAATCTAGAAAGCGAATTTGCAAAATTGAAAGCGATCTAAAAAGAAAAACGATCCAATATACGAGTGTCGTTCTTCGACGGTTACCTTTCGATTCGAGGAGAGTCGATCGTGCTGATAACGTATTGAGGAACCGTCGTTGGTGAGTACAGTCCGAACAATTACCTCGTAGACAAGTATAGAATTGTAAGAACAATGCAAGAATACAAGAACAGAATAGTAGATTGAACACAGAGATATAGTGTGCTACTTGCTTCTCTTTATTTCTTCATCAATTGATCAATCGTTTACAATGAACAACGTCCTATATTTATAGACAAGAGATCCTGTTAGGATTTAAGATGGAGAATCATACATTGACCGGCTTACAAGGAATCCCCATCTCTGAGAGAGGTTACAGCTTACAAGCACTCGCTTCTTTTGTGTTTGATGCAATCAACGAATGTTTTTTTTGTATCCGGACGAGTTTCTAAACGCTACCCGCGATGAGACAAGCGTGGCGTGAATTGGGGTTCGGGGAGCGTTTTTGTCCAATCGTTCCACGACGAGACGAGGTCTTCTTTTGTAGTAGTACTACATTTCTCCGAGTAAATGCTAACAACAGCGCTTGACAACGAGGCTATGTAGTACACTAGCATGTACAATGTACTATTTAGAAAGACCAGGTCGTGGCGATCTTCGATCTGTTGACTACATCTACAAGCCCTTTCCCCGCAGATTTTTCTTCGTTTTCGCTTTTGTTCTGCTACTTATCTCCTATGACACGTACCAATGTTTTTCACTGCTCAGCTCAAAAAAAAGAGATTTTCACTTCTTGCTGTGCCCGTTCCAATCAAAAGTTCGACCAGTTATACTGTGAGTCAGATTGTTTGGCGAACGTATTACAATTTTTTAGAGTTAGTTTGTATTTTTTTTCGAGAACATGCGAAAGATCTGCGCGTTGAAGAAGTAGAGAGGAGTACAACGACTAGAAACATTCTTACAAACTTAACATACAAAACACGTTGCTTGTCAAGCAACTCGCCAAATAGTTTGTATCGTGAATAAGCCAGTTTTAGTAGTCCAGCAGAGTTCAGCATCACTGCTGCACGCTACACGCAACATGCATTTTTTACAGCACTTTACAAAGAATCAAGAACAGAAAGTTTCGCCACAAATTAACCAACTAGAAACAAGCAGTTCTCGGTTGGTTCAAGCTAGAAACCTATTTTAAGGCAGGGTAGGTACCCAGTTCCATTCAACAAAATCTACAGCTTTCTTGCAATCAGCAAAAAGGTGATCATATTCAGAAAGTTCTCTCTGCAGGAGAATTGCTCCAGATAGAAAGTAATGAGAAAAGTAACCAGATTGGCGTTGTTGCATAGCTGAGAATTGCACGAGTGCTTTTTTCCTGCAGTAGAAAACGATAGCAACGTTCAACTAACACTTAGAGTAAACCAAGGTCGTATATATGCATGTTCTTGAGAGCAGTGGCGGAACTAGTACAGGAGTATAGTAGTATAGCTGTACCTTCAAAAAAATTTTGGAAAAATACATGTTATATATAGTGTGTGTGTATATGTAATAAATTTTGGATGACATTTGTAGTTATGTGTAAGTGTTAGATTGTATGTTAGTATGTAGAATTATATGGATTATGCATCATGTAGAAGCAGAATAATTAATAGTGAACTAGTCAATCCGTCACGAATCAGTAGAACTATGTAGAACTATGTGTTACTTAAGTTCGCACCCCATCAGAAAATCCTGGCTCCGCCAATGATTAAGAAATGCAAAGTACCATAAGAGCGAGCTAAACCATACATATATGCAGGTATGCGACAGTAACAGAAAGAGAAAATGATCGACCAAACAAGAAATACATCCTGTAGTGGAGTGTAAATTAAACCCAAGGTTCAAGTACACAGCTGTTGGAGTATAGATTTCATTTCTTTTAAGAACAGTTGGAGATATTTCATCGTTCACAGCCACTAAACCAAAAGGACGACTCATTCTGGCATGGATGCATGGCTAACCAACCTTGTATATGAATGATTGCTCCAACATCTGTCTCTCACATGTCGTGTCAGAACAACAAACCTCCTCACCTGCAAGATCAACATAGAGAAGAACGAAAGGACAAGTGAAGTCTGAAGAGGCTGTTGCATTACCTTGTGTATTCTTGTAAAGCACTCGCCAACGCGGATCAAGAACAAGAAAGTGTGTAGAACTAGAAGAAGACCCGTCGAGGTATCAGGTATGCATTCATTATTCAGGGATAGTGATTCCTATGTTCAGGCGAGATGACACCCACTTCAAACGGGTGGACATAGTCCAAATCAATCCATTTGATGTCGGTGTCATCTCTCCTGAACACAGGTCCCAAACCCCACAAGAACAGTACGCCCTCTTCTGCTGATCTCTTGTATGAACTGCATATCTGCTACTATGTGCTTCTTGCTCTCTGGCTCTCTGCATATACACTAAGCTATTTTTGTGTGTGTTCCTGCATAATGCGCACACACACTGTGTCTATATATAGGCCGCGGGGAGTGACAGCCATCTCCACAGCAATGGATGATGCATCCACACCTTCCACACCGGGTACTAGTGACGTCTCCAGCCATGACGAGGCATGCAATGACCTGAAAAGCTTTGACCCGCGAAAACTCGTGCGTTCACTTGGAAATTGGAATTCTGGACACCCTCGCTTCCACACTGGAAAGCTGTAGGTCAACGGCGTCGTTATGCGAGAACATGGCGCCAAAGCTAGTACTCCCTCCATTTTTTAATACATGAGTTTGATCCAAGCGTACAGTTAAATTTATATAACTTTGACTATTATTTTTCATATGATTTTGATAGTAAAAAATTACAAAATTATTATATTATGAAAATATTTATCATGACAAATCTAATGTTACTATTCACTCATGATCAATCTAAATAGTTTTTCATATATTATTAGTCAAAGTTAGATAAGTTTAACTATACGCTTGGTCAAACGTCATATATTTAAAAACGGAGGAAGTAGTAGTGCCAAGTAAGACCAGATTGCGAGTTCAATAATGATTTTCAGACAGTGGTGTTTCATGTTTGTGCCTGCGCCAACAGCACAGCAGAAGCTGTCTCATGGACCATTTTAGATTCCTCTTTGGTTGCTTCTTAGATTGAGTTTGTTGTGAATTGTGATCGCACTGTGTCCAGTTCATTGCATAGAGCAAGGTCCTTCTAGTGATGACAAAGTAGAGGTCCATGGTCAACGATGCTGTGCCTCTAAATCAGATGAAAATGCTTTTGTTTCATCTCGTAATCTTTGTTTTCCCGAAGAAAACCTGACATGATGGCATTAAAGTTCTACTGAAACATGGGTGATTGAACAGGTAAAAGTAAAACGACACCAAAGTTAGTATTCTTTAATAAACTTGTTTGTTGAAGTATAACTGAATTGTTCTTCTTTTCTCATCAACTTAAGTTTTTTTTTTGGGTGACATACAACTCTATTGATCGTAGTCAAGAGGTCATGACTCTATGATTAATAAAAAATACTGATCCACTTCTATTCCACGTTTTAGTCGAGTACACACGAGGCCATGAGTTTAATATTCTTAAGTTTGATCGGCCTCCTTCACACGGTCAAATGGCTCAGATACTTAGTGCAATAAAAAAACTACGTAAAAGGCTTTCGCGTCTTGGTCACGATGGACCCGTGAGCCGTGAGGAAGTATTGAAGTCATACAGACGGTTTTGAACCGCTCATGATGTATCTACTGCATTTCGGTTTGTGGTTCAAACCGCTCTGCGATAAGTAATATCACAAACGGTTTCATTGATAAGTACATATCACGAGCGGTTTCATCTTATGATAAGTACTTGTCAATTTGTTGTTGGGTGTTCTTGTTGGCTTTAAAGACAATTACATGCTCAAGAATTGTTGGTTGGCGATAGATGATGCCACTTCTCCGGATGAGTTGCGCATCAACGCCACTTCTCGAACATAGCGACGCCCAATCTAGGTAATTGGATGTCCCGACGCCTCTCCTTGCATCCATACTTTTTAACAATGAGGTTGCCCGTGGATACCGCTCTCATCCTTCTCATCTTTATGTGGGCCATCCCCAAAGTGACTGGAGACTACTTAATAATATATATATGATGCCGGTTTTAATGGCACAAGCAAACACTGTTTGGAGACTTTATAGAAGAGATTATGAATGAAATGGTAGGACGTGCACTGCACGCAAGAGGTAGGAGAACTTGGTGGCATGAACAAGGGGACTATTAATATGAACTAATTATCAATTCAATTTCAAGATAAGACTATTGACATCATTACATCACGAAAGCAAGGGACTATTAATATGAACTAATTATCAATTCAATTTCAAAGATAAGACTATTAACATCATTGAGCGTTCATCAAGAAGAGAACAAGATCAAGGGTGTCCAAACCCACCACACCAAGAGTAACCCTCAAGATCCATCGCAAAGCACTAGCTAGCCATTTTCATCACAGAGCAAGGGGTAGAGACGAGAGGGACCTTAGTACAATAAGAACCACAAGTGGCGATTCCCACCACCAACACAACCCTCATCCATTTCCTTTACCTTGCATAAATCACACAAACATCGACACAACTTAAACATAAAAATCAAACTAATATTCTTAAGTTTGAACGGCCTCGTCCTTAGGCGCGCAAACCCCAAGCGGAGTTGGAGGAGTGTGAGAGTTAGGGTGTCACGGTCAAATTCACACGGTCAAATGGCTAAGATACCCAGTGCAGCGCCATTCTAGTGTTCTACGCCTTGGTCTTTCTGATTGGATCATTCTGCGTTAGGATTAATGAAGAACGAAGAATAATGCTGTTCTTACCATAAAAAAAAAAAGAATAATGCTGTTTACTTGTTCCTCGTGCACCATGACTCAAATCACTCGACTGCCTTTTCAAGCCTTCCTTTTGCTTTAATGCTTGTTTTCTAACTTTTCTTTCTCCCTTCTTACTAGCTTTTGCATGTTTGTTCTGACAGAAAGGCCTCGACTATTTTATAGGGAGACAATAATACTACCTGTAGCTCATGTTCAGTGAACTTGACCAACCACAAAGACGTATTGTACTGAAAAATATTGAAGAAAATCACATCTATTGCTTTCGTACATACTATGATCCGCCGCAGATCATTTGTACATGTAATATAGTCGCTGTATTGTTTTCAATGACAGAAATGTACGATGTGGCTGTTGGAATTTCAGGATTTCACATACATGTGTGTGATCTTCAGGCAGTATTATGTGTGGTATTCTTTGTTTTGGCCTGCCTCATATTCAATGGTGTTTCCTGACTAATTCAACAATGCCTATCTGTATGGACAGGTGGTTGGGGTAGAATTTAGGAGGCACATATATACAGCTAGATGTATACCAGTTCCTCTCGAAAGCGAGAGGAAAAGATAGCTAGATGGATGCACATCATTGGTGATAATAAAGATCACCATGTAAATTGGAATATGTGATGTCATGAAATAAATGTCAGCATGTAACTTTGAATTGTCTCCTTTGTTAGGTCTACACCATTATCCACAATGATAGAACCTTTTGGTTAATTTATACAGTTTTACTAGTTTTAAGTTGCCTAAAATTTTCTTAAGTTTAAGTTACTTATCGTGACCATTGGATTTGTGTAAAGATTGATGTATCATATGATTATATATTGATCCAATGAATAAAAAAGATGATTTATGCTTAAAAAATTTCAATCACCTTATAAATAGCCAGCCCCTAATTTATTTAGTACTCTGAATCAGTTACTTTAAAGGGTAAAATGCTCAGAATCTGTTACTAGTACATATTCAGAGAAGAAAATATGAATTACGCCACTGTCATATTATGTATGTTAACATGCTGTAAAACGCCGGGTTTCCACATAATTGGAATTGCGCATGACGACATATCGATCAAAAACAAAAGTTTAGAAGAGGATGGTAAAAGGATTGTAAAGTTATTCAAGAAGGGGTCCTTGCATCAGTTGCATATTATTGGACCGAAGACGGAAAGGTTGAATAGGCGCTACACAAAAACGACATCTTCAAAATATTTTGTCTCAAGACGTTCAAGGTTTTTTCACTCTAATAGCTATGTGAAGCTATAAATATCAGATACAATCATTCGAATAAGAATTGGGCAATAAAAGAATCAAAACTCGCCGAAATCCCCACTGACCGGTCAGACCGATGAATAGTGGCGGTCAGACTGGCCTGTGAACAGTGCGGTCAGACCGGTTAACAGTAAAATCAGCAGAGAAACTGAATTTCAGCACGATTTCGAAATCGCAAATAGATCTAACTTTTAATTCACAACTCTAAACTTCATGAAATTTGAAACATACCTTCTCTAAGATGTCAGAAACCTATTCCAATCAAATATCGTGAAGATCATTGTCAAAGTTTCGACCCTTTTTTTTTGTTTTAGTGAAAGTTGCTCCAAAATCGGGCTAAATACAAAAACAGTGATTGAAATGATTTCGTGGGATTGAAATGATTTCATGGGATGAATCTATCCAATATGGCTAAGAATGGTCTCCCATACGTCCTAGCACCCTCAATCACAGGAAGAATCAAGCCAAAATCCCTCAAGAGCAAAACCCCCTAAAATCACCCTTTCTTTCACTAAAACCGAGCAAAACCAATCTTTGATCAAAAAGCTTGGTCGTGGGTGGATAATGATCAAGATAATCTTAGATCATATCCCACATGTCCTAGCAAGTGAGATCACAGCAAGATCCCAAATAAAAACCTAAGAAACACCAAAAATTCCAAAGGCATCAAAGAGAAAGTAAGAATAAGATAGAACTAATCTTGGAGCAAATCTTGCATTGATTGATTAGAGAGATTGTATGTTTACGATCACTCCACCATGGAGGACAAAAGCTCAACACTTAAGCACTCAATCAATCCATCTCTCATGAACCCTAGCCTCTCCACTTTCCTCTCCCATCTCTAAATCACAAATTAGGGTTTCTAGAATACAAGGGTTGTGGTGCACAACCAGCACCTTCCTCTTTTATAGTGGAGGCTAACTCTAGAGAGACATCCCAAATGAGCACCCATTAAGCCCACACACAAACGGGTTTCAGTCACGCATGCTTCTCAAAGCGTCGTCTTCATCTTCTCTTGACCTAGATCGTCTCTCCTTCTTGCGTGGTTTCTCCAAGGCCAAGAAGGTGGTTTCGCACACCACCACTTACCACTTTTCCGGTATATGATAATTTTCCAAAATACCCCTCTACCGACTTTTGGCGATTATTTCGCCTCGAAGCATCTTTATGCTCCATCATTATCCATGTGGCCCCAATGACTTCCCGCCAAGCCTCTCAAGTGTTCGGATCCCACCGAACCGTCCTCGCTCGCAACTGGGATTAAGTCACTTAGCGCACCACATGTCTCACCATGATTGCACCTGGCTTCCTTGATCGTTAAAGACCTTAGCTCCTCCTTGAGCCTAGTCCAAACCTCAACTCCTCCCTGAGTATAGTCCCGGTCCATCTTGCCACTGCTCGTCATGTTCATTACCAATAGCTCCTGCTCCGGTTCCTTATCTTCTCGGCTTGTAACCACCCCGTTAGCCTTAGTCATCTTCCGGCACCACCTCAATCGTTCTGAACCTCGGTTTTTCTAACTTAGTCCCGATCTAGTGCGCATCATCATGACCTAACTCTGGTGTCCTACAACCAATACAACTAAGCAAACTATTACTTAGCACCGCACCATACACACAATCATCAATTCACATATGGGCACATACCTTCACAAAGGACTTTGCTCAAACTTCGCCTTCTATGGTTCTTGTCCATCTTGCGCTTTACTTGAGTCCAACCATCTCACCCGGCATCCATGACCGTTCTGGACCTTGGTTCTCTTAACCAAGTCTCAGTTCACCTCGTTGTTGTCCATAGTTGACTCTAAGCCACCTACACAACAATATACCAATCAACCATTTCCAAGCACAAGTTCTTCACAACTTAACACATGTTAGCCAAAACATGCATCGTACAACATCTATGCAATGAAACTCATGAACATAACATAACCCACAAAGTTCATCGTTGTCCTGGCACGTGAACACTGCCTGGCCAGTCTAACCTCTAGCCAGTCGATCTGACCACCCTCTGGCTGGTCAGACTGCCCAACACTTAGACAAATTTCCACCTCCGGAAATCTGCACCCTCTCTAAAAAACTTGACCACATGGGTCAGTCCGCACGGCCGGTCGGACCGCCGGCAGTTCAGCCTACCCATGGCCGGTCAGACTACCACCTATACCGGCCAGACCGTTTATGCCTGACAAACAGCAGGACTTTACTGAAAATGAGGGTTTCTCTAAACACCTTGATGCTATTGCTAATTATTCAACATACTAATTAGGACCATATCCACGTGATCTCCACACATACATGCACTAAATGATCTAGAGGTGTGATAGTATCAGGAAGTTCATGCACCTTAGGCAATTTACCTTCCGTCCATGTTTGCGATCAAAAGAGTGAAATTAGGGATGGCAACGGGGCCATTCCCCGTCGGGGAGTGGTGGACCATCCCATCCCGTGACGAAAAATCCCCATCCCCGTCCCCATCCCGAGTCGTCAAGATTATTCTTCCCCATCCCGTCCCGTCGGGTTATCGATGCCCATCCCCGTCCCGTCCCGTCGTCGATCTCGCCATTTCTGAATTTCAGCTGCAGCAAAGAGAAATTTCTCAAGCTATGGATGTGGGGCGGCGGCTGGGTGGGAGTGAATGGGAAATGGGGTTAGGGACTTAGGGTTATGACTTATGCTATGCAGCGTGCAGCACAGGAATGATGCACTCGGTTGGTGGGCTAGGCTATGCTATGCACTGTGTTATCACCTTATCGGGGACCCATCAGATATAGCAGGGGATGGGGAAGCGAGGAACATCCGTCCCGCCTAAACCCGATGGGGAATGTTTTCTCATATTAGTATCCCGTGGGAATGAAGTAGTCCCAAACCCGTCCCCTAATAGGTGAATTCCCCCATCGGAGAAATGAGGAATGATGCCCCATTGCCATCCCTAAGTGAAATACTAATGTATGCATGCATCCTGATCCGTTTCACTCTGTGAGAAAACGTGCAAAATAGACTTGGTTTTCAGAATAGCAGCAGACAGATGATCAGCTTGCTCCTTTCTCTAGTCCTTCCATACCAAGCATGCTGCACAACAGTTCGGAGATAACATTTTTTGGAGTTGTCCATTGATAGGTGTATCAATTGCCATGCTTTTTGTGAAGAATTCCCCAAGTTTTCCACTCTTCTGACTTGGACTAGGATGAACATTATTGCAGAATCTTTTCTTGTGGCTCCTTTGTTTCTTTTGACTGGGTTCAGGCTTTGAATTGTCTTCTTTTTTGAGACAGTTGTAAAACTTGTGCTTAGATATTGATTTTTTAAAATAATATTATTTAAAAGATAATTACAAAATTAAATAGTCGGAAAAAAATTACAAAGGTAGATGCTAATCGTCATTTCAATAATGACATGAAATCGTTACACTACGATCGCTAGTTGAAATGGGATCATTTGGCGACAGACGAAGAATGTGTTCCTGTAGCCAATTGGATTTGTAAAAAAAATTCTGACTATTTAATTTTGTAATTATTTTTAAATAATATTGTTTTTAAAAAAATCCTTACATATCCCTGTCACTACAACAAAAATCCGAACTGAACATTTATCCACTACTGTCTACTATGTACTGCTCCTAGACCGGTCAGATATACAGCCATAAATTATGTCCTCTAGATGCAAAATAGCTAGTCTGAAATGGATTTATAACCTAGAGAAAATATTAAGGGACCATAAGACTGGCACATGGAGATCTTGTCATGATCTTAACAAATCCTTCCAAATATCATTAACTCAGGAAAGAATCTTGTACAGGTGTAACAAATCGTGGTGTGGATTCGCCAAATCTATATCAATAGCGAACTGACAGTGCACCAGCGCACACCTACCATGATAATACTTTGAACTTTTTTTATTAATTAAACCTTTTTAAATTCTATTTTAAAGTTAACTCCGACGCGACGTACTTTATTTCCAATTCTGACCTCTTTCGTCACGCTACGGGTAGTGGCGTGACAAAACAACACTGTCACGTGCCAGGATAAGTCCGTAAAATAGTACTTTTTGTCATGTCATTGATCGTGACGTGATCAAATAACACTGTCACGCCACTTCCAGTGGCGTGACAAGAGTTTGATTAGAAATAGACTGATGTGACAGTGTTATTTTGTCACGTTATGAGTGGTGGTGTGATCAAAGAGATCAGAATTGGAAATAAAATACGTCGAAGATTAACTTTAAAATAAAATTCAAAAAAAGTTTAATTAATAAAAAAATTCTGATACTTTCATGTAGCACAAGCAATGCAAGAAAAATTGAATAGGTTTGGTATGATATTCTTTAGGTCCGGCACTTCGATGTCTCTGTCTTCCGTGTATCGTGCATCTTTCGGCTGAACTCTCATTTAATGAAAAATATTCTGTCTGTCTGTTCAGTTTCATATGCTGAGCCACTAGCTACAGCCTATCAGTGTCAGCCTATCACAGAATTTCTAGATTTATTTTGCGGTGTATGATGCATCCCTTCTGATTTCCAAAGTTTGACCAAGACTTGTATGCTGGCAATTTACTGACAGTAGTAGGAACACATCAGAAGACCAACATGTGGTAGATGGCACTTAGAAAACATTTGCATGGATGGTAAAAGTTTCAGGAGTTCAAACTTCATAGTTCATACTCTCCAACTACACCGGACAAGTGGCACCAATCCCAACCCTTTCATCGTTTGCTGGGATCTCTTCTAGACGAATTCATGCTCAAGTCAATCCAATGGGCCTAACACTGTCCCTTTCCCCTTATCTTTAACTCTTTTCACCTCGTGCTTAACTGGCCAATTGGAAGCTTCTGCAGGTCTACTACCGGTCAAGGGACTGTTCTGCTGTAGCAACTCAAAGCCTGAAAGTCTGAAACTGAGGTAGTGAGGTGACCGTGGACTATCCGGAGTCCAGAATTGCCACATGCCAATGGTTATGGATTGAGTGGACTCATTTCTAAACCGAATCAAATATTGATTCTCGAGTGATATTTGGCTGACTTGACTTAGTTGTAGGTTTGAGCTCAGAAAGAGAGTTCATTAGTAGGATATCATATTTTCTAGATCGATCTATGACACAATCAAAATAGCCTAAAACATTATTCGCAGTTGAACACTGTGTAGTTTGTGTACAGAAACGTTTTCGATTCAGTGGGCCCCACTGAACAGCAGCGTTGGGCGGGCCGGCACGGCGAATCACAGCGTTGGGCCAACCGGCACGGCCCGCTCCGCGCGCGCGCGCCCATGGCCGTGGAATCTACAGCGTGGCGGCAGCGGCAGAGATGGCCGCGCGAAGAGTGAGGGCTTGAGACACGGCGGCACGAGGTGGGGATGATTAAAAATGCCGTGTCCTCGCTAATGGTGCGCCTCCATCTGCCCTTCGCTGCGCCCGCTTCCACCTACCACGCCCTCCTCCCTCTTCCTCTCCCGCGGCAGCGAGCTTCCACATCGGCCTCGGTCCCCCTCGCCGGCTCCGGCGGCGCCGCCATGTCGACGACGGCGCAGACGGTCGCCGACCAGAAGCGTGCGCTGCGCTCCGACGTGCGTAGGGCGCTCAAGGCTCTCTCCCCCGACCAGCGCACCAGCGAAGGTGATTCCCCCCGCCTGACTCGAACATTTGATTCCGGTCGCTGGTGTAGTCGTTGAGGCGTTGGCCACCAGCTGCTCGTCGATTTGCCGATTAGAACTGCTGCTGCTTGTGTCGCTCTTGGCTAGCTTTCTCGCCGACAGAATGAGCGTGTATTGGTAGCGCATAATAGAAAAGAGTAATGGAATTCTGTGTAACGTAACTTTGCGATAGATTCTCCATAACATTTCAGTTTCTCGAGACTAGTTAGCATTAGAGCGCGTACCTTGGGGATATCCCAACCTGATGAGAAGTGCTTTGCATAAGAAAATCAGAGAAAGATGCTAAGAAAAAACAAGGATCAGTGTAATTTTCGCAGTGTTCCCCTAGGCGCTAGTCGGAGGACAGACCAGCGCCTAGCGCCTAATTGCCGCCTAGGCAGGATAAATCGGCTAGGCGGGAGGCTGCGCCTAGCGCCTGGGTGGTGGCCTAGGCGGGCGCCTAGGGTAACACTGAATTTTCGTTCGTTTCTGTTACCGTAACAAAGTGGATTTTCGTTTTGTTAACTTGTTCAAGTGATCTAGTCTTTAGAGACCTTAAGTGAAATGAGGATGATTATAGCACTTATGCTTCCATTGTTGGAACAAAGTTGGTTTTCTTTGTGTTGATTTGTTGAAGTATTTAATTGTAGTCTCTTATTTTTCCAGACCTGGCTATTCAAGGCACTATTTTGAACTCTTCTTGGTTCAAAGAAAGCAAACGATTATGTGCTTATATAAGTTGTGCGCAACTGCGAGAAGTTGATACATCAAAAATATTAGCGGAAGTTCTATCTCCCAATTCCGGTGAGTCCTATATACAGATACGCTCCTTGGTGTTTCTTTTCGCTAACAATTTGGTTATTTTTAAGAACATGATGGACAAGGAAAGGGTCTTTATGTTCCTCGAGTGGAAGATAAGAATCGTAATATGAGGATGCTCAAAATCACTACCATGGATGATTTAGTTAAAAATTCAATGAACATTCTGGAACCATCGCCATTGGATGCTAGTGGGAATGCTCGTGAAGATGGTATGAAGTTTATTTTCATATTACCACGGAACTTTTCCCCATTTTATATATTTAATCTATTGCTTCAATGGGATAGTTAACTTGATGTGTATGTATTACCACTGATCCACTTTTGATCCTTACAGTGTTGTCAGCCTCTTCCCCTGTTGATCTTTTTCTGTTGCCTGGTAAATCCTTTATCCTTCGCTACATTCATGCTCTGTCACTAAACACTCAATTGGATAAAATCTGTTATTCATGCAGGACAAGCTTTTGATAGAACTGGCCGAAGACTAGGGCGTGGTGGAGGGTAGGACTAAACATTATTCTATCATTTGAATCAATTCAATAATGGCCTGTATTGAAGTTGCCAATGCACTCTTCATGTAAATCTTATCCAAATGGCCAACTATGAAGTGGTTCAATTGCTAACTCCCAGTGCTAGTTAAAAACTGTTTCTTGTAGTCCTCTATCAACCCAATAACATATTGATTTACTACTGAGTTTCAATAACTGCATTTTATTCCACAGGCATGTCTTCCAAAATGCAGTTCAATTATGTTGAAAAGTGCCTTTTGATTTCTGTTGTCGGAGGAACCAGTTCTTAGAAGTTAGAACAACAGTTACCACATAGGAAAGTAAATTTATCTTTTAGATGCAGAAACTCCTGGATAGGGCAATCCACAAGCATAAAAACTCTTGGTCTAGGAAATAAATCAAATGCTTGCCATAACATCTGCAGACCATCGAAGAAATCTAAAAGCTTGTAGCCCAGCCTGTAGATTAGAACTATGGCACATCAACATGAATCTTGTAGAATCTGGACTAAACTGAATTGGATATATGGCCTTACTTTCTCCCTTTTATTTGAAAGTAAAAGTCTTTGTGCAAACCTCACTTAGCACCTCCCTTTTATTTGAAAGTAAAAGTCTTTGTGCAAACCTCACTTAGCATCAATTGCTGTTAGTTTAAAAAATAATTACAGGTTATTCATGCAGCTATGAACGTGTCCTTCTATCTAGATTCTCTAGCCCTGTACAACTCCGTGATGTGTATTTGTTTTCTGTGTTGGGGAGATAATATCTCTACATATTAGTTTCGCGCTTTGTTTAGACCTCTGGTTTGATACTATAAATAGTCCAAAATTCTGTGAATGCTCGAGTACTTTGAATATGCATAGAATGCCAAGAAGCACATGTACCTCAAATATGTACAATACTACAATGGCATGCTATTATGAGTAGTTTATTTATACTAGTGTCAATTTGTTTTGTTTGATTGAAAGATTGTTTTCCCTAGATCTAAACTATACTTTTGCATGTTTGTTCAATTTAAAAGGTACTATGACACATTCTTGATGAAATATCAAGAACTTGCTAAAGAGAAAGGGTGGAGTCAGCCTCTTCTAGGTATGACTCTGCATATTTTCAGAAGTTTAGTTGTTTATATTTGTGTCCATAATTTCTTGTCACACAACTTTACAGATAGTTTTGGCATTTTAGTTTATTATATTTGCGTAAAGTATACTTTTGGTCCCTCTACTTTGCCCTTGGCCTCGTTTTGGTCCCTCTACTTCAAAAACAGGACCAAAGTGAACCTTTTCAGAGTAGACTCTTTTGAAGTAGAAGGACCAGAGTGGACAGTTTTGAAGTTGATGGACCAAAATGAGCCCATGGATGGAGGTACCATTACGAAAACTGTCATTTGCCCATTATGTTTTGTTGTTCCTCTTGGTAACATGCCATTTGTATTTTTCTACATTGCAATCATGATTATTTTGTTTGGCCCACAGTATTGAACCAAATTTCGAAGTTGAATCCCATTATCATCTACTGTAAGCTAATTTAGATCCCATCAATGACTTTTAATCATCTACCAAACCCTATCGTTTTACAAGGGACTTTTCTCATGTACTTAATCTGAATGGATTTTCATGGTTCAATTGGTATTGTGGAGTGGCAAATCATTTTGTTGATCCATTGGAGCTCATTTGTGTAGGGTTTACAAGCAAAGTTCTCTGCTTGAACTATGAGACTTGTAAGATCAAACTCTAGTTCTACTGTAGAAATGTAGAATTTATAGTCATGTTTCTGGTCTAGACTCTAGAATGCCTTTTTTGTCCAAAATTCAAAATGCCCATAGAATTGGGTCTGGGGATGAAAAACTTATCTGCTTGAACTATGAGACTTCTCTGCTTGAACAATGAGACTTCTTAGATCAAACTCTAGTTCTACTGTAGAAATGTAGAATTTATAGTCATGTTTCTGGTCTAGAATGGGCTTCTGCCTTTTTTTGTCCAAAAATCAAAATGCTCATAGAAATGGGTTTGGGGATGAAAAACTTTGGTGTATTTTAACTTTTGGATGTAATGAGCTCACCTTAGCTTTATTTCCTCTCTTCCCCTCTCTTTGACTTCCAAGGCTGCCTCTCTGTAGAGCATTTGCTACTTTGTAGTCATTCCTAGCCTTGTGTAAACTCCTTTTTTAAAGTAATGTAAGTTCCGGTGGGATTTCCCACCATTGAGTCTCCAAAAAAAAACATAAGAGGCACTGAGGCAGCACAAATCAATGAGATATCAGTGTATCTGCAATGCGATTGATCGTTATGGGAGCTGACCAACAGAAGTGTTATGTGTGGCATCTAGTGAGATGTAGCAAGCTATAGTGGGCTTGCATATGGGATTAGTTATGTTCTCCTGTTAAGAACTGCAATACAATCTGCCATGATGCAACCTGCCAACCTCATTCACTTTTTTGAGGTATTTCAGTTCCTATCATTAATAAGAGTTTGAGAATCTTGGTCCAACTCCACAGCATGCTTAGTAGAAAGCATTAATATTCTTCGTCCAACTTCCGGTTTCAAGATTATGTATGCAAATGGGAGCCTTATTGGACATGTACGAGGGAGGGAGTGATGAAGGTAGGGACAATTACATACCAGAGGGTCCTTTCTCAGGGAAGATGTCTGTATTTATTTTGTTTCTTTGTGTATTGTTTCAGCCTTGCTGGTGTCAAACAAAAAGGTTTCCCATTTCTCCTTACCCTTTGTTTGATCTGCCCATGTTGTAATCATTGCTTAGTGGACAGCTGTGTACCATCTTTCTGAATTATGTGACTCGCTATAATCTATGATGCCTACTCCTACGCTCTTACTTAGATCAGATCTCAAGAGAGATCTAATCACCACCAATTTAGTTTAGATTGATGACTCCTACAGTGGTGGACACGACCCTGCCAACAATGCACTCACTTGCAGATTGTCTATACCTATACCTGTCACAGCTGTTAAGCCAAGTACGCAGATTGGATCACAATTTGGAGCAATATTTTTTGCCAAGAAAGTATGTATTGACGTTCCAGGCCGAGAAATAGCTTGCAGCAAAGAGAATGACAGTATGCCTTTGTCCATATTTTGAACCACAATTTTTGTCATAGACATAGCAAATGGTGAATCAAGTTGACTGGAAGTTGCATTCTGATTCTAATTGGACAAAAGCTTCTATTACAATTTCATTTACTTCTACGTGCCCTTGAAATGTGTACCACAATGAATGCACTTCTGTCGTTCTGCATTTTATAGTTATATTTAATGATGAGATCTGATCTCCATCTTTGCTAAATGATTTACACTAATTGTCGGCTTTCCTATTTTGAAGTTGCACTTTCATACTCGGTTCAAATTATGGAGGAAGGCATCATCCCAGTCAACTCAACAGATGTTCCCATTGATGCTCTGGTCACATCCTCTGGCGTTATTCCATTCAGTCCTGCAGCATTTGACAGGATGTAATGAAGCTGATTGGTTCTCTCTATGCTTTGAGAGCATACATCTCTTTCCTGAACTCTGCTTGCACGACTTGTACTTCACCAAAGTAGGGAATTTATGTCTGTTTCTTGAATTTATGTTGTCTTGTTTCTTTTTTCAATCGAGTGATTTCAGAGACAATGAAACTGTATTATGAATGTGAGCTAATTTTATATTTGTATTGTAATGATGCCTTTGATCAAACAAGCAACAAGTTCAACGATTCAATCTAATAACTAATATTCAGAGACATGCTGTGGATCTTGTAATTGTGTTGCCATTTCAGATATCTTGACATTGTACATCGTCAGAAATAGCCCAAAAATCTACATGAACTATAGGAGTCAGTTATTGCTTGCATTAGCCGTTGTGAATGTGGTTTGACTTGTGATGGTTGCAATTTGCACTCTCGTCCCATGGTTGTGTATTAAGCAGGCTCAGCCACTGAGATATCATTGTTCTAAAACTATCTACCATAGATTAGGACCACGTGCAGTAGGGCTACTTCATTTTCAGGCCATATGGTATGCTGCAGTTTCCATTTTCCAAGTAATGTTCATGATTCTGCACTGGATTCAGTAGTGGCAAAATTTGCCTCTAACTGTTCTGCTGACTAGGGTTTAGCGTTTTAGGTGCAGTTGAGAAACAAAATATGGTACGATATTTGAATTCAATGAAAATTTGTATATACGAAACTTTCAGTTCTCAATGACTTGGAATTCTGACCAATCACTCATGTCCTCATAAAAAAAAAAGCGGCGCTCTTCTTTTGGAATCGTATTACTTCAGTTCAGAATAGGCAATGTACATCTGAATTTATTCATCTTTAGAAACAGAGCAATTGCTCAGTTCAACAAAAGCAACAGAAGAATTAATTAAACCACTGGTTCACAAAAAAACTGCCAATGACATAATCACTAACTCATACTTAACAACTACAGATCTCGATTCTTGAACCCTAAGAAGAGCTACGGGAATCTCTGGAGGACATGATTACGGCTTGAGCGCATCCTGGGGAGAGATGAAGGGGTCGTTGAACTCGACGGTCCTGACCACCTTGTCCAGCTCCTGCCGAGCCTCCGCCCTCAGCAGGTAGATGTCCTCCCTCCGCATGTGCAGAGCAGGGCGAGCTCTAGCAAGAGCCGCGCGCAGCGCATCATGCGCGGCGAAGGGATCCGGCCGCGCCGTGGGCGCCGGTTGCGAGATCTGCGGGCCGCTCCTCGTTGCACTCTGTTGCGCGCGCTCGGTGGCCTTGTGCTTCTTGATCGCGTCGTGGCGGAGGGCGCGGGCGCTGACCTCGGTCTCTTCCCTCGGGCGCGACGGCGCCTGCACCCCCGGCCTGATCCTGGTGCAAGAAACGTGCGCGACCGCAGAAGCGACGCGCGGCTCGCCCGCCTGCTTCTTGCGCGCGCGGTAGGCGTCGTCGCGACCGTCGTCACCTTCGCGGCGGCGCTTGGTGGGGAGCGACACTGGCAGCCCTTCCTCGTGACGCGGCCGCCGCTTGCCTGCCCTGGCGGCGTCCTCTGGCCTCGCGACGCAGGCGGGGTTGAGGCGGACGCGAGTGACGCACGACGGCGCCGGAGCGCGAGAGAACGCCGAAGCACAGGAGCCGCGCGGGCGCAAGGGAGGATGGCGAGCCACCACGGCAGCCATGCTCGTCTGCTCTCTCACCTTGCTTGCTAGTACCTCTAGGGCTTCAGGGAGATTGGGAGATGGATCAAGGGCTCGGGAGATTGCGCGAGAATGGATGCAAGGTTGCCATTGCTTAAAAGGAACGCGGTGCTGCAAGTCGGTTCTGATCCCTGTCCGACTCGGAGTCGAAGAACACCTACGGAGAAGGAATCCGTGCGCGCCACGGTTTACTCATGTTTGCGTGTTTTTCTCGTCCATTCGATTGAAAACTAATGCAGTGTGTCCGTTGGATTACTTTTCCCCTGAGATCAGCACGTCCGTTCGACGTGGAGCAAGCTGCTACTGTGGTAGACTGGTAACGGATGGGAAATCGGCATTGCGCGCGTTACATCCACGCGCTCTACATTTCTGGCAGTGCACGGTAGACTCGGCGACGCCGAGACGAGCAGCTAAGCAATGCCGGAGCCAACCCGCCAAGGCAGTGCACACTCGCGCCACAAACGTGGTTACTCTGGTCGTGCGCAAGGTCGAGGGGTGGCATGGCATCAGGCCAGTTTGGCAGCGTCGGGATCGGCCGGTACGCCCAAATCCCGGCTGTTCTACGATTTTTTTTAAATAACCTATTTTTTATTTGAAAATACAGAAATAATACCGCTTAATTTTTTTTTTACAGAAATAATCTCGTATCGCTTTACGGTTAGGCGATTTATGCAAGTCGCACAACCGCACTGCGACCAACCTTCAAGTCGCCCAACGGAACAACGATTTAAAGGATCGAGGAAAGGTCGCTTTATGGAATGGCGACTTTAAGAGAGTCGCGATACAGTCGAGCGACTTGCTCGCACCTCAAGCCAAGTCGCCTAACCGTATGACGACTTGGAGCGGTTATAAAACTCGCGCGCGGCCGAACCCTCGCCATTCCAACGAGCGAATCGCCGCGAGCCGAGCAGAAAAGAAGAGAAAGAGAGGAAAAGAAGAGGAGGAGGGAAAGAAGAGGAGGAGAAAAAAAGAGGTTTTTGTTTCGCATCGACGACTAGGACGGTAAGTATTAATTTGTAAAAGTTTATTTTTGAAACCATGGTAGGTTAGCAAGCAACTTTATGTGTAGTGACATATTGTTAGCAAATATTTACAGATGGTATGATTAATTACTAACCATGGTACGTTAGCGAGTAACATCGTGTGTAGTGACATATTGTTAGCAAATGTTTAGAGATAGCATGATTAATACAAATAGTTTAGAAGTTCGTATAAAGGAAAAATGAGTTAGTAAAAATAAATTTACTTGTACTATTCCGCGTGCTGCGCTAATTGCGTACGGGCTAGATGAATGATAACATGTTACTTTTGTATTATATAAACACGTCGATAACCTGTGCATTCGCAAATGCTAGTTTATAGAATGTTAAATACAAGTATTTTTTAATAATATAGAATTGAAAACATTTACTTCATAGTTTTGGTTGGATTAAGGAATCACAGATACATGGTTCGAATCACGTAGGATTGTTAAACATGTAAAATTTTGCTTTTTTCCTGAAAGCTTCACCCATTATAAAAATGCATAGTAACAATGATATATTAAATTTTTTGCAATCCATAGTAGTCGGTACAGGCGTTAACGTAATATAGCCTTTCGTACGAAAAGTTATGTCTTTACCACGTGGTTTTCATGAAATTGTATATGTATTACCATTGTGTTGGAGCAAAGTCTTTAGATGTCACTAAGAACATATCAAATATGATATATTTCCCATTGGAATATAATTTAAATGCTTAAGTAATTTGAATGCTTTTAATCTCTTAATTTGCAGGTATGGCTCAAGACCCTAGTGGTTCGGATTGGCATTTCAGTCTGCTGAACCGGTTAGTTGACGTGCAGCATCGCGCGAGCCGTCGTGTGCCGCATCCGGTTGACGGGGACGACACGGCTGAGTTGGGGGTGGTTTGTACGCGGACACCCCGACGAGCTTGGAGACTAGACCCATGCTGGGTAGAGAGGTTTGTCGCAAGCTGTGCCATTTTTTTGTATCGTATGCGCACTATGTACTTACTTCTTCGTGCTTTGTAGGCTGAGCCGTTCTGGCCTTCTACCTCTCGCACGGATGGTAGAGGCCACCGAAGAGGACGGCGGTCTGGTCGACGACGATGGGGAGGTCCAGGCCGGTCCGGAGCGGTCACGACGATTCCCGTTCGACCGGTCGCTCCTGACTGCCCTGGTGGACCGTTGGCGGCCCGAGACACACACCTTCCACCTCCCTTTCGGGGAGATGGCCCCTACTCTGCAGGATGTCGCGATGCTGCTCGGCTTGCCTATCGCGGGAGCCCCTGCATTCCGCCGGACACGGTGTCGATCGGGCGACGCCTGTTAAGGCGAGGTTTGAGGGGTTCTTAGGGCGGAGGCTGCGCCTCCGTGCTTGACTTCTCGAGCGGCAATGGCATAGCCCGCCCTGCGGTGGCTTCGCGATTCGCACGATACTACCTATTTTCCATGTTTAGCGATTCATTGAGACGTAGCCATATGACGGGCTTACTAATAATTCGTTTCTGCGTAGGTCGAGCGGATGGTCCCACAGCCCACCATCGACCAGGTGTCGCGGCACCTGGAGGCGTACCTGTTGTGGCTCTTCGGCTGGGTACTGTTTACCAGCAGCCACGGTGACTCCGTCGACGCCCGCCTCGTGGGGTACGCGAGGGCCATCGCCGACGGCGAGGAGCTAGAGATCAGTTGGGGCTCAGCCATACTTGCCGCGACGTACCGCGGCATGTGCGATGCGTCTTTGAGGGACGAAGCCCCGCATCTATCCTCACCGCTTACCCCATCGCCGCGGCGTGGTCGTTCGAGCGCTTCTCTCTCGGATGGCCCATGCTGGTAGACTCCGGACCGTACGGCGCGGACATGTACCATGGGGACGCGGTGGACCGGCCGACCGTAGGGTCCCTTTGGTGCCGTAGACGGGTACGTACTTCTCTATATCTTTTCTTCAGTCGTATTACATGTAATCCTTTGTAACCACTGTTTTGTCCCGCAGACACAGTATGCACACGTGCAGGTCACACGTGCGTACGAGCACTTTGTGAAGCAGCTGGACCGTCTCACCGCTGACAACGTGCGCTGGGAGCCTTACTCCGATCAGGAGACGGAGGCCCGTGCTCCGGTTGTCTTTTTGTCGTGGCCGGGCGCGACCGAGCGTCTTGGCGAAGCGAAGCTTCGTCTTCGACGTGTTCGTCGAGGACTACGCAGTGCATAGGGTGATGCGCCAGTTCGGCCTCCGCCAGGTTGTTCCAGTTCCTGTCGGGACGAGGGTGCCTGAGTCGACCCACGCGTGAGTTACATTCAACACATGTTCACATATGTTTTTGATATTTCTGTAACGCTGGCTTCTAATTGCAGTGGTATGTTTCGCAGGCATAGTAGGAGGGGTGGCACCAGGACGCAGTGGCCGGCCAAGATGGAGCCGTGGGTGGCACAGTGGGCGAACGCCCACGAGGACTGCGTGCCAGAGGATGGCCCGTACGACCCTAGTGCGTACGACGAGTACCTTCACTGGTACACCCCGTAGACACGCAGCAGGTTGGTGCATGTCGTCGACCCTCCCCCCGCTCGCGTGCCAGCACCGACCGACTCCTACCCTCTGCACTTAGCGCGGGCGTGCACCTCGCGCACGTAAAATCATGTTTGAAAATGTCTCGCGTCTTGTTACAATTATAGGTTTGACACTTTGACATACTCCTTGCAGACAGACATCAACGTCGGGGTTGCTAGCGACGGACAGTCGATCCTAGACAGGATCGGCATTGGTACGAAGGTCACGCGCGACGAGCTAGTGCAGTTTGTTCGTCGGGCATGCAAGGCGGCGAGGCGATGTGGTACGACGTCATGCGAGATGATGCAGAGGTGGCCTCATCGGTGCAGGAGGTGGGCTCGTCGGTCCGGGAGGTGGCCTCGTCGGTGCATAGGTCGAGGACGCCACGCCCCTCTGACCCCAGCGGCGAGCTCGTGAGGGCACGTCACGCGTGCCGCGCTTTACGCTTTCGCCTCTGCGCCTGCGCCTGGGCAGGCTGGAGGGTCCGGGTGGGCACGTGGGTACGCACCCCCACCGCCACAGCCACCGCCATCGGCGTCAGGGCAGTATGTTTTCATCCCCGACCCGTCCGGACAGTATGGTGGGTATGACATCCCGCACTTCGCCTACCAGTCAGGTACGTTTCCTCTCTTCAGGTTTGCGATCGTCGATATATTGTAGAGATTAACATTATTTGCCATGCAGGTGCTGTTGTCGGCCGGCACTGAAGTTCTCCCCGCGACGGCGTGGATCGATGCCAGCGGAAGCACCGGGAGGTCGAGGCGGTGAGCTGCAATGCCAAGGTTATTTCCATTGAGCGGCTTAGCGGGCCCCGGTGATCACGCGAACACCAGTGGAGTCGACCCCGGGACCACGGATCGGCGGGGCTCTGGCGCCTTTCCTGCTTTGGGCCCCAACCTAGGCACTCCCGCTTTGGAAGCCCAAGCGGGCGTATTGCTTCGCAGCGGACGGTGTGGGACATGGCGGCGACGGAGGAGTTCTTGTGGGTGGCGCAATGGGTGCCCTAGTAGGGGGTTTACATATTATGTGTTTACGTATTGTATTTCGTAGGTACTATGACATGGTTGTGTATGCATAACTTGTATTATGTGTTGGCGATTCGCTTCGTAATTACTATGACATCGTTCAGTGACCTAGTCGGGCCGATTTCATCGCCAAGTCGTCCAACTCATTTATGCGATGCATATAACTTAAAGCACGCGACACGTCGATGCAACATGTCAACTTGATAAAAGGCAACCGCAATAACGCGTCCACCATTTAGTTACATGCTTTAGGAGATTGAACATAAATGCGTACAGAAGGGGACACTACCGACGTACAAGCTTCTCCGCCCGTGCCTAATTGTAGAAGGTGCCTCTCGCTACCCACATAGAGTGTTCTCCAGTTGGACGCCTCGGACGTGGCTGGCCGTCGTTGTAGTGGCATGCACATATGCAGCTAGGGTTGGCACAACATCATGTGGGATCATAGGAACTTCCTATATTCACGACCTCCTCATTGCCCCTCTCGCGCTGCATCTGTTGGCGGAGGTCATCATTTTGCTCCTTGAGATCGTCAATTTGCGCCTCCAAATCAAAGATTCGGTTCCACAATACATCCACGTACCTCACAACATGTCGTTCATGGGGAGGATCGATCCAGCGGGTGAAGTTGCATTTCACCATCTGCTACAAGGAACAGTTAGTACGGAGGATGCATTAGCAGTAATATGAACAAAACTATTTACCCTAGAGTATGGGCATCGGAAGAAACGCCGTCCACCATCGAAAGGGCCGTCTATGACCTGGACGATAGCGTCCTCCCCGTGTCCGCATTTCAGCCATACCGGTTGAGCACGCTTCTTCGGCATCAACCGGTAGTTAGGGCCGAAGTTCTCCCTCCTTTCGACGCGAAGGTCTGGCTTCGGCGACCCCGGTTGGACTGGTCCCTGGGCGTCTGCCATCATATATTACTGTAAGGCGGAGAAGGTTCTTCTTCTTACGGTTTCAAGGGTCGAGTGGTCCTAATTTCGGAGCGTGGGGCGTGCGTTTTATAGCCCCACAGGGGGAAGGCTAACAAAGCGAGTAATGTATTACCTTGCATATGACAAGACCAGACGGGACTAGGTGCTTTGAGCATAGATAAGACCAAACGGGGTAGGTTTGCGCAGTGACAAGATATAATGGGGGCAGCCTTGCGCAATGACAAGACCAAACGAGGCAGCTTTGCGCAGTGATAAGACCAAAGGAGTCAACTTTCTGCAGTGCCAAGACCACACGGGGCAGCTTTGTGCATTGAGAAGACCACACGGGCTAGCTTTCCGCGGTGAGACAGCTGTGCGCAGTTTAGGGTTAGCCTTTTTAGATCGAATTGACAACTCAATTAAAGCATCGCCAGCTTTTAAGACCGAAAAGACAAGACTCTGCAACGAGTGTTCTCAGCCTCTTCGTAATATCACTTACCTTTCTACTTAGCACTCATTACTATCTCAATCGTCCTCACAAAATTCTACAGAAATTTAGCGCACTACAACAATATACAACGATCACAACATGTTATTGCGAGTCTAACATATTTCGTATCCTTCATATTCTACAAAAATAACAAACAGACCAATCAACGTTGTCACCACACTATTATCTTCTAAAAAAATAACATCATATAATACAATTTGCTAAATACAATACCTACAAAATGTAATATCTATTTTAACACAATTGTTCCAATTGGATTTACATAATTCCAAGTTTATTTGCTCAAATCGCCCACTGATCGAGCGATTTAAAATAAGTCGCCCACCTACTACGCGACGTGCCAAACTCGCTCTACAAATCAGCGATTTCAACACATGTCGCACATCAGTTTGGCGATTAGGTCCAGCCAGGTTATAATCGCTTTACCACTGCGCATGACTTGAATGTTGGTCGCCGTTCGGCTGGGCGACTTGCATGAGTCGCCTAACCGTACAGCGACAGGCAATTATTTCTGTAAAAAAAATTAAGCGGTATTATTTCTGTATTTCGAATAAAAAATAGATTATTTCTTAAAAAAATTCGCTGTTCTACAGGGGGAATACACGGAGTTAGAATCTCCGGGCCACCAAGAAACGCGTTTGGATGGGCTAGGGCTCGAGATTTTCCGGCCCAACCCCGTCTGTTCCACGGGGAGGAAAAAAATCGTCTCTAACTCCGGAATTTATTTCTTCGTCGCGACGAGCACCTCGGGACCTCGCCCCATGTCGTGCAACGAGCTCCTCGCCCCACGTCGCGCGACCTCGCCGCTCCTCGGCCCGTGCCGCGCGGCCTAGCCCCACGACGAGCTCCTCGCCCCGCCTCCGCCATCGAGTTCTCCTCCCCCTAGCTATGCATACGGCACCGACGAGCTCCCATCTTCTTTCGGACCTTGTACGAACCGCTGCCACCGCCTTCGTCCACCGTTGAAGTCGTCCTCTCCGTTCGCGGTCGAAGCCGCGCCGCCGCCTTCGTGCGTAGGGTTGCCGCTGGGCTCGCGCGACGTGCCCAAGTGCCGCCACCACCCACTCGCATGCTACATCCCTCACCGCCGGTCTCAGCCACCGTCCACCGAGCTCATGCCGGCGCCACAAGGCCGTCGTCGAGCTCACACACGGCCACCTCTACTGGTCAGTGTCAGTCATGCCCTCTTTTTTCCGTTTCATAGAATTTCCTCGAATTGGGTGGTGGAGAACGGGATTGGGGATTGGGTAGTGGGAGCATAATCAACCCAATCCAAGGGTGGTTCAAATTTCCCTTGATAATCTTCCCTTGTTGCCAAACAGGCCTTCATGGAGGAAACCCACAGGCCGCAGCTCACCGCTTACGGCAAGCGGAGCTGTTGGAGTGTTGGACGCACCAATGCTCCATATTTGGTTTCTAATATACCTTGTTTCAAAACACTATTACTGATAACCAATCTGAATTCTTCAGAACCATAGGGCAAATATTAGGCCGAATTCATTTCCATTTCCATTAAGAATGATAGTGATTTTTTTTAACAGGCTTCACTTCCATTTCCATTCAAAATGATAGTGAAAATATTAGGAGGCTTCATATCCATTTCCATTCAAAACGAAAAGGGAAAAATATCAGGCTTCAAAATTCACTTTCCGTTCAAATGAAAAATAAGAAATCAAGCTTCACTTCCATTCCCATTCAAAATGAAAAAAAAAATAGCAGTTCAGTGCGTACAACCAGAGCACAACACCCCAATTTACATTTTATCATCCAAATCCATAACAACAAACTCGTGTTATAGGGTCTCAAACTTGTCCGGTAGATTCCTTAAATACAAGGAATGAATAGTGTGTATGCTTAAATGCACGAAATGAAGAGTACACACATTTAGGCGCAAAATGGAGTTAGAATAAGCAACCAATATAGCAACCTTATGTCTTTCTGTCACCCAAAAAAAAAAAACACCTTGCCCTCTTGTGCATTCCATTATGAAACTGAGCCGAAATTGAACAGGGAAGCCCAAGGGTAGCTACATAAGATTCCATACCAGTTAAGCTCTTTTCTGACTTGGAAATGAAATTATGCTTCTGTGCAGAAGCTATGCAGGAGTAGGGGCACAAACAAGTTGAATATAAGTAGGAAACATCATAAGTGGTTGCCATCTACCTAATGCAAGACTACTTACCAACAACCTAGAAGAGAAGCTGCCAAAGTACAGCCTGCTAGCTGAAGTGCAATTTGCAACAAAACAGAAACATCTTCATGAGGGGTTTTCGATTTATTTAGAATCTAAGCCTACCTAATCCAAAGATGCTTTACAATACTCTAGTGCGGAAGAATTGTTAAGAGTGGACTGATTGCCACTTCAAGAAATCACTTAATGCGATAGTAGTCCCCATTACTAACAATTCGTCTTCTCTCTGTATATTTTACCCAAAATTCGTCTAGAAGTAAAGATAACTGTAGCATCATACGACAATAAGTAGCCCAAAACACAATCCAAAATCGATTAGCGTATCATTACAATACCTGTAGCGAATCACTCTCTTAGCTCCGCAGATTATAGGAATTGATGCGGCGGGGGATCAAAGCTAGTACATCCACACATGATTTTGAGCTATGCTACGAAGAAAAGAGTTGTGCTTGTGCATTTTCTCCTGATCACATCAATATATCTTGAGCTACTAATTGCATGGAAATAGTGCTGATGACTTATCCCATGCATATGGATACGTAGAAGTGAAAACAAAAGGCAAGGAAGGAAAGGTCACGAACCTTTCAGAGCCTGAATGCTGCTGTCACAATAGTACCGGCATTGGAATAAGTTGTCGATCTTGTCGCAGGAAGCTTACTTCACCGAGGAACGCGCATTTCCAAGCAGAGCCCCAAATCCATGGCATTCCTACCATGATGTAATAATGTAAAGAATTCCAAGTCTTGAGTCATTAGAAAACGAATTTCACATGCTTGATTTATCCCAAAATTGGAATTTCAAATGAAGACACAATTGAGAAAAAAAGAAGCAATGGAAGGAAACACAACTCGATCACTTCGCCATCATTGATACATGTCATGGCCATCTGTTGGGACCTAGATTAACATCTAGACCCTCTGCGTATACCGAGCTAGTCTCATGATCAGTAGCTAGCTCACACAGTACAACATCAATGAATATCACATCCATACATATGCTTAAATAAAAGAGTACTTAATTTACATAAACATGTGTAAATAAGTCTTATGGCCAAATTGTTACATAACAGGCCGATAGGCCGACAAGTCCAAAAGAGGAAATAACAACGCAAGATAAATAAACCAAAAGGGTCTCCACGATCTGCCACAAGCAATCGACTAACACTACGACCTAGTTATCGTCGTCGTCTTCATTTCCCAAGCCAGACACATAGAAATATCCATACACCGGGTCTTCAGTCTAGCAATTTGAATCCACATATTTGAGCAACTATGAGTGCAAAGGTATTCAACAAGCCCTTACACCACTAGCAATTATATATACTAGCACGTTTGGCGCGCTTCGCTGCGCCCGTGTCGACAATGCTATAACGATGTACGGGGTGAGGTGTTCTTGGTGCAGGAATGACTATGTAATTTGTAGTCTCGTGTGATCAGGAATGCTATAACGATGCACGGGGTGACATAATGTCTTTGCAAGAAGCTCCGAGTCTAAGCAATGTCTTTACGATATAATCGGTAGCAAGTCAACGTCTTGTAAAGTTAAGCGCCTTGTAAGTACTATAGACGGGATGAGATAGCACCAAGTTAATTCAAGAAGAAAGTGCATCTAACAGGCATGGCAGAAACCAATATACCTGTCCTGAGGAGAGTAAGAAAAAACCTTTGGTCACTTTAGCTTTGGGCATTACTAAACAACCTGAAATGTAGTTTTTTTGGGGTGACATGGCTAGATTATGTCCTAGTTTGGCTTGCTTGATACGTAATTGATAGCTACATGGTATGGTTAATGGTGAATTAGATTTTGTAATTATGTGTGTACCCGTTGCTAAATGGTATTTTACATACTGATTCTTCTTTCCTTCCGGTGTTTTTGGAGATTTTAATGCCGGCACATTCAAGTTGTATTCTATAACTCCTCATTGTATAAGCTATTAGAGAGGATGTCATCATGGAATCAATCTGAAGAAGCAACGGGTGGTCGTCTAATTGCTTATAATGATCTGTCATCTTAAAGTCTAACCATAATTTAAGGTAATCATATCCATGGGTGTTTCTTCCTTCCATTAAAAAGTTTCATATTTACACTTCTTTTTTTAAAAAGTATGAGAGACGTTGAGGAGTTCAGCAAGAACAAATACAAATAAAGAAGATACACCCTAAACATTGCATTCGACGAGTATCAACTTACTCATAGGTATTGTTAATAACAAGCCATGCACCAGCATTTCTGCACAAGTCTGGAATTCTCTGAGATGACAATGCAATATTACAAAATAGTCAAGTTCGGCTCCAAGCGTGTGTGTGTGTGTGTGTGTGTGTGTGTGTGTGTGTGAGAGAGAGAGAGAGAGAGAGAGAGAGAGAGAGAGATGACCCGGAGCATAGGCCTAGGAATCAAAGCTCCAGAGGGGTTTCCTGGATTTACAACAATAACAAGTTTAGGTATAGGGTTGTTTTCTTTCAGAAGCTTGTCCAACCAATCTGCATTTTTAGGCATATTGTAAAATATGTTTATGTAATGAACTTATTTTCAATTAACCTGTATATAATTTGTGAGACCACATCTATAGGTTGCACAAGAAAGCAAAGACCAATGTCTTCACTTAATCAAACAATCCAAAGGCATAGTACTGTTATGAACTAAGAGATTATCGTGTGGTAGGAACCTATCAACTACCAGTGAAGCATAAGCTCTCAGAACCAGCACTAAGTATGGCAACTTATTTATGTTACACACACTATAGATAATAGTCATCCTACCAGCGTCAAGATGAAGAGTCTTGGGATTGGTTGCACCAACTAACATGTCAGTGACGCATGTCATCTGGAATGACATGTAGGCATTAAAGTAATATGGTGCAAACATGACAACTGAATCCTCAGCATCACAAAGGGTGAGAACTAGGTTTACAAAAGCCTGTGAAAAAAAAACTTTGATGTAAGAGCACTTTATTTGGCTAAGCTTGCAAAACAATATTAGGTGTAGCAGGCATACAGGAAACTAAGAATGTACCTCGTAGAACTAAAGGAAGGAGATAAATTAGGGAACGTAACCTATAGTATAACAGCTAAACAAGGCCAAAAAGGGGGCTAGAGGCTGGAAAAAAGTTGTAATCAACCAAATAGAAAGTAAGCATTTTAGCTGATTTGCAGCAGCGGTGACCATAACTGATGGCTTGGTTAGCCCATTCTCTCTGCATAGCTGCAAGCAATTCAGGCAAATATCAGGAAAATATATGCTAGCTATTTATAATCCAATGAAGGAAATAAAGAGAACCCAAGGACAATGCTAATAAGAGTCACGTTTATAATACTAATGCTTCTAAAAAGTCCAAAAACAACAAAACAAACTCTAAAATAAATATCTCAATTTTATATGAATTTATGAATTTGAACAGACTGAATCGAAGTTCAGACGAATGAGAACGAGCTCTCAAAAGATTATCGAAAAAGGAAAAAGAGATAAAATAATATTCTCGGGAATATTCTTTCGGCTGAAAAAGGGAAAAGAAAAAAATGATATTGACTAGTAGGGCCCACTCATAAGTAACAGAGAGAGAGAGAGAGAGAGAGAGAGAGAGTTAACACGTTGGACCCACAGGTTAGAGAGTGAAAGCAGGGAGCAAAACAAAGGAAGGTGCTAGCGGTGGCTTGCGCACAGCGACAACGGCGGACGGTGGCGAAAGGATGGCCGGCAAGTAGCAACACATAATCCTGGGATCATGAAAGTTCTTTGGGTGGCGGTGGCGCGACAAGAGCAGCGGCGAGGCGGTGGCGACAATGGCGGAAGGGCGGCTCGGGTGTGCAGCGACTTCAGTGAAACAAGGGCGCCCAAGAGGAACAGAGGCGAGCACGGGGTTGGTGACATTGAGGGGATCACACTGGGACAATCGGGATGGCTAGAGGACGATGGGAGCGGTGGTGCGATGACGACCAGATTCGAGGAAGAACGGCGACGGCGACGGCACGTCATGGTGACGGAGAAGCGACAAGGAAGGAGGGGATCGGAAGGCTCGGAACACGGGGTGACACTCATGGTGGGAAAAGAACTCACCAGCGACGTGATCGGGTGTGGAGGCGGTGGCCGGACTTGGAGGCGATGAAGGCAATGGCAACTCGGTGAGGTTTCAAGGACGAAAAGTTGAGCACCGTGTAGAATGTGACGATGCGGACTCGAAGATGGTGACGGTACAGGTGGAGACACCACGACGGCGACGCAATCCAGCGGCAAAAGGCTTCGGCTACGACGGCTTTCTGAGCTCCAATCGGCGAGATGTGGATGAAACCGATGATGACGGCTGGGGCAACCAGAAGAGGAGAACGACGTGAAAGTTTTGACGTGGATGCGGCGAATTTTAAAGGCACGTGGAGGGAGTGTTTGTAACACCCTGGTTTTTGAAGCCATTTTGAAAGTTTCCAAATAAAAAGAACAATTTTGTTTTGATGAGAATTTAAAGCTTAACTTGGAATTTTTAGAATGGATATCCAACCCTCTATTGGTCTATTGGATTTGTTGGAGTTTTGGTGATCACTTCCTTTCCGTGCTAGTTTTGTCCTCCTCTGGTCCAGACCTCCTCCCGGTTTAGACTTCCCAAGTGCTTGGACCTCCCCCCCCCAATGCCTTGTGAACCTTCCTGTACTCATTTGGACCTCCCCGTGTCCCTCAGGACCTCCCCTTTGGAGATCTTAACCGTTCAGACCCCCTTTTTGTTAGATCTGACCGTTAAGACCCTCCCTTTGGAGATCTTAACCGTTCAGACCTTCCCTTTGTTAGATCTGACCGTTAAGACCTCCCCTTTGGAGATCTTAGCCGTTCAGACCTCCCCTTTGTTAGATCTGGCCATCAAGACCTCCCCTTTGGAGATTTTAACCGCTTAGACCTCCTCTTTGCTGGATCTAAAGGTCGGGACCTCCCTATCCCTTGGACCCCTTAGTCCTTTGGACCTCCTTATAAGACCTCCCTAATAGGTCCCGACCTCCTCTGTTCGGCCATGGTCTTTCCTCTGGCCGTGACCACTTCCTTTTGACTAAGCTGTTCCCAAGTTTGACAGGTCCCACTTGTTAGCCTTGTTATTCTTAGTCATCTCCGCCACATAAGTACCTTGTGCATTTAATGCATGTTGCATCATATTAAATGCAGCCATATACGTGGCTCATGCACTGAATATGGTCACATTACGTGGCACCTTGATTTCTTCCCTTGTTCCCAACCTTCACAGCAAACATTATTTTATTATCCTTCCACTAAGCTTGGCCGTACCCTACCTTAGCCATCATCTACCCTTGACCTACCTTGCTATACCTTGACACGTACGTTTCTAGTGTCTTCTTGCCTACTTAGGCTATAATTGGCCAGGAAGCTCTTCCTCCTCACCCTTTTTCCACACTTAGCATTTTGGCTCTTGCTTAGTCGCTCTGTGGTGAGATCTTGTTGCCAATAACTCTGCCAGGGACCCTCTTTGTTGTGTTCCACCGTTGGAGGCTCCACTGGAGCATTAGCGCTGGTCTCAACCGCCACTGTGCTCCACGATCTCCCCTTCATCTATCATTTCTTGCTTATCCCTGGTAAGTCTCTTTGTGTATTAATCTATTCCTGTTCTTACCACCACAATGAGTAGTTGTGCCCTTCTAGGACCTCCTCTCCTGGATTCTCTCTGGACCTCTATGGCTTTTATATGAAGATCATCTCCCTGGTCTTTGCGTAAGGAATATTCTCCTGACCTTTTGATCCGCGCGCAAGGATCACCTCTTTGGCCTTACTGTTAAAGACCAACTTTTTCCCCTCTGACCTCCTCCTAGTGAGTTAGAACCTCTACCAAAGAGCCTATTCTAAGTATAACATTCTTCTGTTGGTTGAGTTTTTTAGGGTTCTTTTGAAGTTCTTTTGGTTCTTTATTTGAGCTTTATTTGAATGTATCTCTTTTTCTTCCGTATAGATTGCGAAGGCACTGAGGAGCCTAAGTGCACCGAAGAGGAAAACTTTCAAGACAGTGAGCAAGGCAAGTTACACTCTTGATCATATTGAACCCAATATTTCAAATTAATTAAGTTGTGTTTCAAATTACTACTGCATGCTTATTTCAACTCAAGTAGTTTAAATCCCTGTTTTAACTTTGTAGTTATTCCTAATTCCTTTGTACAACCAGACTTGATTGATGATTTGATCACCCCTTGTCACCATAGTAAAGGCTGGTTGGTACATTAGTATGAACCAGCATGGGTTGCTAAACTTTGAGCTTAGACATGCTTAGACCAAAATTCTTGTTTTGGGATATCTTACTGCCAAAAGACCAATGTTGTCTAAAAGATTTAATCCATGACATTGGGTTGTCGTGGTAATTTGCAAATGTTTTTGAAAAGCAAAGAAAAAGGAAAATTGGTTTGGGCTGGGGCGAGTTGGATGCTTGGTTGGTGCAAGTCCATGCACGAGCTCAACTTGGGTAGAGTTGAGGCTCAGGGGTTCTATGACAGTCGCCCTAGTCAATTAAGGACCGGTCTTTGAGTGTATTTTGCCATGCCTCACCGTACAACCACATGTCCTGTATGGGCAGGACCTGACTAAATAATTTACAAAGTTTCACCGCGGTTGTTTCACATTAATGTGTGGGAGGTTGTCCATAGCCCATGGTCTTTTATAACCTACGTTTCCCACTGGCGCAAGAGGGGGCTTTTCCGACGGGTTTCTATCCAACGGAAGCGAATCCTTAGCGAGGAGGAGCCGCGGTGGAACAATGCATTGTAAAGGCCTTGTCATGAACTCTAGACCTCTTACCTTTGGCAGTGAGAGGTGGCATTAATGAATGCCAAACAAACTAGAGGAATCATGTCATGTGGGTAAAGTTGTACACCTCTGTAGAGTGAAAATCTATTCGAATAGCCGAGTCCGCGGTCAAGGACATGCTGGCAAAGCTGCTCTTAGTTAGATGTTGTTTTTGCTTTGAAAAGTTTGGACAAACTGATTTTTGTTGGGATTCCTATCCCATGGGTGTTGGCGGGGAGCCACGTGACAGGAGGGTATCCTTCACCACTTGATGATGAATGTTATCCAACTGTAAAAGTGATTTGAGAAAATGAATTTTAAATATAAAATTACTTGCCTTGGAACTTAGTATATGTAGTTGAAAGAAACTTGGCTTTGTGCAAATCAACCCTATTATGCCCTCTGTTGAGATATCCATTATGCATCTCATTCTGTTAATCCACGGGTGTGACTTGCGAGCACGGTTGATTGTGCTCACTCTTGCTCAAAATAACCTTTGGCAGGAGAAGGCTTTGACAGTGATGAAGACCAGATCAACTAGGTTGTGCCTCCAGACAGTTGCCTGTGGCGTGCTGATGGACCACCGTTTTCTTTGATACTTTTGTAGTTTATGTTCGGCCCAAGGCTACTTTTGTAAGCCACTTTGTTGATATTTTGAAATAAAGTTCACGTTGTGGATATCACCACTTTCGATACTGTGTGGGCTAGTAGTTGATCCTGGGACTAGCTCAGTACACAGAGGTCTTGGGAAATCCCTAGTCACATGGCCTCCTTCAAGTTTGGTTGTGAAATTGGGTAGCTCCTAGACCTCACTGCCACTCTCAGACCTCCTAGTGGTCTGGCAAGATCTCTTTGGTGGTCTTGTTGGACCTCTCGGGTGATCTTATTAGACCTCCAGGTGCTTCCTGAGGGGCCTCCGGGTGGTCTAGATCCCCTGGGAGGTCCTAGCGGACCTCCTGGGTGGATATGACCTCTCGGATGACCTTAAGGGACCTCCTAGGAGGTCTTGAGAGCTCTTTGGTCGTGACAGTGTTTGAGTTGAGGCCAGTAGTGACAACATGTCCGGCTCGGACACGAGCTGGAAACATGCGCAAGAAGGAAGGAGGTGAAGCTGAGGGGTGGGGCTCGGCTACGGAGAAAGAAGGGGGGAAGGGATAGGCTGCGCGCAGGAGGAAAAGGAAAGCGGGTCAGGGCGATGAAAAGAAAATGGGTCGGACCAAAGGGGTTGAGCCCGAGAGCAAAAAGGAAAAAGCCCGGGAGAAAAAGGAATACATCTGAAAGGAAAATCTAGAAAGAAAAGATTTCCCGAATTTAGAAAATAGATTTAATAAAATTGAGCTCAAAGAAATAGGAAATAAACTCCAAAACATTCTAGAAAATTCTGAAAAATACTCTAGAACTTGAGGAACCCAAATAAAACAGTTCCTTGTGCTTCAATGAATTTTTCTGTATTTTGTTGGATTTTTTTGAATTTTTTGCTATTTATTTGAGCTCATTTGGAGCTCCAATGAATTTTTCTGTATTTTCTTGGATTTTCTGAATTTATTTGCTATTTATTTGAGCTCATTTGGATTTTCAGCTTTTCTTTAATTCCTAAATCATCTCTTAATTCCGAAAACCTTCGTGGGACGAATTTGGTCCGCTCTCGTCTCTCTCTCCTTCTACCAACTCCACCACAACCCATTTTCTTTTCAGCCCAACTCCCTTGGCCCATTCCGCCGCCGCCAAACCCTAGCTCACCTCCGGGCCCACTTGTCACCCCGAGCGCCACTCCAGCGCGTGTGCCCGACCTGGACTTAGCGCCGCCGCCACCTTTGGGCGTCCGTGCCACGCACCTCCCAAGGCCATAAATAGTCGCCTCTCGTGCGCCCTCGCTCCGCCTCACGCCGTCGCCTCGGATGCCGTAGCAGCCCACGCTGGAGTGTTGCCAAGCGCCGCCGCCTTGACACCTTTTTCTCCGAGTCCGGCGTCGTGCATCTCTTCGTCGTTTCTCCGCCGTGGAAGCCCCTCGAGCCACGCCCTTGCGTCATCGGCTTCGCCTCTCTGTCCTTTTCCCAATGCACTCACCATCTCAAGCTCCCGTGCGTTGTAGCTCTGGCGCGACTCTGTCCTCTTTGTCTCCGGTCGTGCCCGTGCACCCGAAGGCGTCTTCGCCGCGCCCCTCGCTTCTCCGGTAAGCCCTCCAAGATCCAATCACGTCACCACATGCCTTACCTCCCGAGCTATCCATCCCCACCTTTAATTTCAAGTCTCGTTCATCATAGCCCGAGAATTTCTCTTCTCTTCCATTTCCGACCATGACCTCTTCGCTGGCCAATTGCGCCGCCTAAGGCGATCTCCTCCGCACTTGGACCCCACCATGGCGATCACCTCTCCATGTCCTATCTCATGCGCACCTTCCCATCCTCGGAGCCCTGTTTCAACGTCGTTGCCGCCATAGCCGACCCACCGTCGCTGCTTCCATGCTCGCCGTCGGTGATTGCCGACGACTTCCGCCACCACGTCCGCGTCACCAGGACTGTCGTCACCGCCTCGTTCCGATTTGACCACCCACATGCCGCTGCGGTAGCGGCCGGTCTTCAGCTAGCCAAGCAATGCCATGCACCAGTGCGTTCTCGTGCTGCTGTTGCGTGCCATGTCAGCATGCCATGCATGCCCACATCACTGCCACCTCGCCACCCTACCTTGCCACCTTGTTGCCATGTAGACGCCCACGTGTCCACCCATATCAAACCTTAAAACCAAAACCGTGTGGACTTGATCCATCATGGACCAAGTCACTTAACCATGGACCCACTTGCCATTTAATCAATCCAAACCAAATATCTATTTCTTTCTCTTCCATGTGGACCCCACATGTCATCCTCCCAATTAAAAACCCTAATTATTTCTCTCACTTACATGCAAGTCTCGCATGTCAGTCAAACCTTTGGTCAACCCGGTTCATGAGCTTGGTCTACCGTGGACTAGCATATCTCTGTGGACCTAGTCCACAGACCCATGGCCCACCTGTCATCCACTTTTCCTATTGCGGAAATTAATTTAATTTCCAAAATTCAATTATCAAGTGGGTCCCACATGTTAGTTCAATTCCCCTTATTTTCTTTTCAGACAAAAATCACTTGACGATTGTATTTCATCTTCTTTCTCTTGTGTGTAGTTTGTCTATGAGTTTTGTGCTTCTTAATAGCTTTCCGGCTATTTGTGTGTTCTTTGGGTTAAACTTGTTCCCCTTAGTAGATTATCTTCCCTTACCTAATGCTTTTCCCTCTCATCAATTAGCCTTGGTCAGCCAGCAAATGGAGAGCCCCAGTGAAGCCAACATTTTCAGTAATCTTGAGACAATCTATGCCAGCTCAGATCTTTTCAATCCTAGTGGACAGCTATCAGTACCAGGAGTAGCAGATCCAGTCATGGTATAATTTTTTGGCCGCTCAGACTTATTTCATGAATGCGATGATGTAGAACATGAACAACATGATGACACAGCAGCATCAGACCACCATTACCTTAGTCAATTTGATGAATCAGAATAATCAAGCAAGCCGTCGCACCGTCGCCAGTGTTAGTACCAGAGAAGATGATAACCGGCAACTATCTCCACTGCCAGTAGTGACACATCAAAACCCGAGCCAGTTCCCTGCCACCCAGAATCAGCTCATGCAAGCGACGATTCAACCGTTAGACAGTGGTAATATTTGCAATAATGCACAGTTCATTGCCATCCCAACAGCACGCCCTCAGTTCAAGTTTGTGAAGTTCATGATGACCAAACCGTCTATCTTTGAGGGGTCAACCACACTCAAGGATGTAGAATCTTGGATTCGCACCATAGAAGAAAAGCTAACTATTGTGCAATGCAACGATAATGAGTAAGTTTTCTATGCTGCTCATCAATTGAAAGGAGTTGTATTATATTGGTGGGAAAAATTTCGCGTCGTCTATCAGGACAAGTAGACCATCACTTGGGCAGAATTCACCACAGCCTTTTGTCAATAGCCTGCGATATCAAGCAAGAGCGATCAGGAGAAACCTGCTATTTTGATATCCTACATCCAATCTAGCTATTGTCATTTGAAGTGCTGCCAACCAGATAAGTTAGAAGATTGTGCATGTACCCGTTGTGGAGAAATAGGCTATAGCACCGATGAGCACAATATCAATTGTTCCTGTTGCGAAGGAAACCATTCCGTTGGAGAATGTCCAATGAGCAAGATCACATGTTTCTTATGTGAAGGCGATGATTATTGTCTGAGCCAGTGCCCCATGTATTCAATGTTGACTTCTGTAACACAACGTCAGCGAGAAAATTTCTGAGCCATAGTCAGAGCATTAGCAAAAGAAGGCAAACCATTGTCAGTACAAGAATTGTCAGCTAAAGAATCACAAAAGCAGAATGTTGACTTTGGCAACCAGCCACCAAAGAGAAGCAAGTCAATATCGTCAGTAGAGTGTTTAGAGTGTGGTAAGCAAGATCACTATGCCAAGAGATGCCCTGCAAAGCGACAAGCTTCAACCTTCAAGAAGGAGGGTCGTTCTGCCATAGTCTCGTCAAAAAAGTCGTAAGGCTTGATACATGTGTGCTATAATTGTCGTGGAAAAGGTCACTACGTCCATCAGTGTCCTCGGAAGAACCAGTCACTCACTTCAAATGCAAGAATGCCAAAAGTCATTTCAGTCAAGATTATAACACCCAGAGCAGGTGGTAACGCAGCAGGATCCGTGTGTCTAGCAAAGTAGTCAAAGAAGAGACATTTGTGCGATGATGTTACCAAGAAAGCCTAGTTTGACCAGATTATGCAGCATCATGCCTCCGTTCGTAGCAATAAAGTCATAAAATAGTTGTAATCTTTTCTTTTGGTTGAGAGTAGAAAAGTAGACATCCTTGTATGCAAGTTATGAAGAAAAATGATTGTTGGATATTAAATCATTGGATACCTCTCTAAGCATATGTCTATGCAAGTTGAGTAAGTAGGCATTGAGTCATGTTGATTGAAGGCCGTAGAGTAGTAAACATGGAATGTGATGTTGAATTCCAACTCATCATTTTGCATAGCAGTGAGGTAACAGTAAATGGTTGAAGAATTCAACCATGGGATAATGTTCATATCCGTAAGAGAGTATGCAATTGTCATTGCAAGTGGTCTATATAGCATGCAGCCGTATTCAAGTCAAGTTTGTCTTTGACTTGGTACCCTGGATTAGCCAATTTCAGAAGGAATTATGTCAGAGGTCAACTATGACAAAAAGTTGTTAAATGAGTTTGCAGAAATGATAGAGCAGAGCAGATGATTTTCTCAGATGTAGGCAATGCCAAATCAGGTTCGTAAGTTTGGCAAGCACCAATGTTGATTGTAAAGTAAATTGTTAGCACAAGGATGTGCGAGAATTTCAGTCTATCCAAGAGCTAATCTTTAGGACCTCAGAGTCAGCTTGTTGAGTTTTGAGTAAGAATTTCAGTTTTCCCCTAGATCATCTGTGAACAAGAAGTGTTAGTTGAAGATCAGTAAGGCAGTCGTTTCAAGTTAGCTAAGACCCCTCATACGTTATAAAAGAACTAGTTCGCCTAGATCGTCAGAAGTGAACTGTGTCAGTGAGAATTTCAGAAGAGATTGATCACAACTCTAGTGTTCATACTGCCAGATATCAGGAAGAATCTTGACAACTTTTATCACGGAACATCCAAGAATTTAGTGTGTTAAGAAATTTCGCCTGCACTTCCTAACAACTAAAGTTTCAAACAGTGAATTATCCTAGTCATAATTCAAAGTTTGCTATCATGAAGAAACAAAGATGGTTTTATTGAATTGAGAACCACGAGGTCGAAATCCATTCCTTCAGGTCAGATCAGTATAGTGACAGATGCTTTGAACCAGTAGAGCTACCACAGGAACTTGTTGATCAGCAAAGAGTTAGCTAAAGTTACCTGTGAAATTCAGAAGCCAAATATTGAGTCAATGCAAGAATATATTTGTAAAACCCCATATTACAAGCCAATGCTAGAAAATAAGTGTCGATAAGACAGTGGGATGACAGTTATGTTAAGGGAATCAGTTCTCATGTGAAGCAAGGTAAAGCCTTGGAATCCACTGAAGGCTAACAAAATGATCCCTGAAACACTGAGTATGTCTGCGTATCTGATCAGAAGAAACTCAAGTAGTTGAGGCTCGAACCAACATCTGTGTGCAAGCCTTCCGTTTCTCTGAAGTACCAAGGTGTACAAAGATCTCAAAGTTGAATTGTGATGATCCAACACAAAAGCGAAATATCGCAGAATGTGTTACCATGTGTTGATATGTTAGAAAGTCAGCCAACAAGTCGGAGGCCAGTCAGAGTACTCCTATCTCTGAGAATTCAAGCATGGGATCTCTCAGGACCCAATCGAGATATAATTTCTTGAAAGGTGATTATTGATCATTTGATAGAAATTTATCGTTTCAAGCCTGCCAATGTCACTGGGTTTGGAGACCGTTTAGCAGAGTGGTATACTACAGAGGTTGTATACGACAGAGATGGTATTCGTCAGAATTGGTATAATGACAAATCAACAGAGATAGTCAATTTGCACTATGTGTCAGAGAAGTTAGCGTGTATGAAGCCTTGGATGCTCGTTTCAGTTTAGTATTGTGTATCACCCCGAACCGGTAGACAGATTGAAAAAAAACATGAGTTATGCCTTAACTCATGGTACCAGGTCGAGCAAGTAAATGTTCTGTGTAGAGTTCCCCGACAGCACCAACTATCAGCCAGTTCACAGTTGTCACCATCTGAAGTTCACAGTGGTTGATCGTGTAAGTCATCGCTTAGCTAGGAGCAGATCAGATCACAGAATATGTGGATTTTGCATTAACCATGAAGCAAAAGACCAAGTGTCTTTAATCCTAAAGGGATTGTAAGTAAATTGGTTCAAGCAGAAAATCTACGCAGATTATGCAACCTCGCAGTCATATCTATCATCAGGATACCTGTCGAAGTTCTGTGTTAAGAATTGTACGACAGAGGTGACAGAGGTGTGTCAGCGGTCAGATTTCGAAGCTCGAAAGAAGTGGTAGTTTGTCAACCTGAGTCACCAGTCTGCAACAGGAATTCTTCAACTCCAAAAGTGTCTTCAAGCACCAATCAAGCGGTCACCGTCAGAGGCAGTCGAGTTTCAAGATGCCTTCCCTACCAAGAGTCGGTATATCAAGTTTTCGTTGAAGCAAGACGTTTGTTCCATGAGTGTTCAGAAGAGCGGTTTTGTCAGAGTCAAAGTAGTTTGAAAGCAAGAAGTGAACCTGAAGGCTGTGTTCTTTAACCTATTCCATAGCTAGCCTGAATCTTAGGGTCGAGATTCGTTTAGGGGGGGGGGAGGTTTGTAACATCCCAAAATTTGGCTTTTCAAAAATCTTTTGAGTAGTTTAGGTCACTGGAAAATTTCACCAATTTTATTTGAATTAATAAAGCTTAATTGGGAATTTCCTAAATTTAAAATATTTAATTTAACTAATATAAAGATCCATTAAAATAAAATTACTTAATGTGCTCATTGAATTTTTTTTCTGTATTTTCTTGGATTTTTTGAATTTATTTGCTATTTATTTGAGCTCATTTGGATTTTTCACTTTTCTTTAATTCCTAAATCATTTCTTAATTATGAAAACCTTCGTGGGCCGAATTTGGTCCGGCCCACTCCACCTTATCTCTACTTCGGCCCAACTACACCACAACTGTTTCCTTTTCGGCCCAACTCCCTTGGCCCATTCTGCCGCCAAACCCTAGCTCTCCATTGGCCCCGCTATGAGCAGAGCACCACTCTAGTCTTGGCGTCGGCAGGACTCAGCGCCGCCACCGCCTTTGGGTGTCCGTGCCATGTGCCTCCTGAGGCTATAAATAGCCGCCCCTTGTGCGCCCTCGCTTTGCCTCACGCCGTCGCCTCGGATGCCCTAGCAGCCCACGCTAGAGCGTTGCCAAGCACCGTCGCCCTGACGCCTTCTTCTCCAAACCCGACGACGCGCCTCTCCTCGCCGTTTCTCCGCCGTGGAAGCCCCTCGAGCCACGCCCTTGCATCATCGGCTTCGCCTCTCCGTCCTCTTCCCGATGCGCTCACCATCTCAAGCTCCCGTGCGTTGCAGCTCTGGCGCGCACTCCGTCTTCTACGTCTCCGACCGCGCCTGTGCACCCAAAAGCGTCTCCGCCACATCCCTCACTTCTCCGGAAAGCCCTCCAAGATCCAATCTCGTCACCGTGCGCCTTACCTCCCGAGCTATCCATCCCCACCTTCAATTTCAAGTCTCGTTCATCGTAGCTTGAGAATTTCTCTTCTCTTCCACTTCCAGCCGCCACCTCTTCGCCGACCAATTCACCGCCTTTGGCGATCTCCTCTGCACTTGGACCCCACCATGGCGATCACCTTTCCATGGTCTATCTCATGCGCACCTTCCCATTCTCAGAGCTTCGTCGCAACGTCGTTGCCGCCACAGCCGACCCGCCGCCGTCGCTTCCATGATCGCCGCCGACGATTGCTAATGACTTCCGCCACCATGTCCACGTCACCAGGACTGTCGTCACCTCCTCGTTTCAATTTGACCACCCACATGCGCTGTCGTGGCCGTTGGTGCCGGCTAGCTGGCAATGCCATGCGCCACCATGCCCTGTGCACGTTGTCGTGCCATGTCAGCATGCCACGCATGCCCACGTCACTACCACCTTGCCATCCTACCTTGCCACCTCGCTGCCATGTAAATGCCTACGTGTCCACTCATATCAAACCTTAAAACCAAAACCGTGTGGACTTGATCCACCATGGACCAAGTCACTTAACCGTGGACCCACTTGCCATTCAATCAATCCAAAGCAAATATATATTTCTTTCTCTTCCATGTGGACCCCACATGTCATCCCTCCGATTAAAAACCCTAATTATTTCTCTCACTTACATGCGGGTCTCGCATGTCAGTCAAACCTTTGGCCAACCCAGTTCATGAGCTTGGTCCACCGTGGACTAGGATATCTCTATGGACCTGGTCCACAGACCCATGGCCCACCTGTCATCCATTTTTCCTATTTCAGAAATTAATTTAATTTCTGAAATTCAATTATCAAGTTGGTCCCACATGTTAGTTCAATTTCCCTTATTTTCTTTTCAGCAAAAAATCCCTGGCTTCTATCAGCATGACTCAGTAAATTGTTTTTCCTTTAGAAAAACAAATTCCCTAAATTCTGATTTTATCATTTCATGTGAATTTTAATCTTCCGAGAGTTCATTCTCCTCCGTCCGAGCTCTATTTGAACCCACTCAAGTTTCTAAATTCATTATCTATCTTCAAGTACCATTCATTTTCATTTTGGAATTTATTTTATTTGTCCTTTTGAATTTGGTTTGTTTTGTGCGTTCTCTCTCGTTAGACATTGAAGTCCCAGAATCGTCCGAAGGAGTTGAAGGTTAAGGAAGTAAAAGATCGAAGATAAAATAAGACCATCATTGCTATAGCAAGGTAAGTTGTACCTTTGATCGTATTGAACCCAGTTATTCTAAAATTACTTTGATTTAAATTATTGCATTTACTTTAAGTATTTATTTAAATGCTTTTGGGTTTAGTAATTAATCCTATTTTTTTTATATCCACCTTATCTATTGTTATGTCATGATCTTTTGTCACCCTAGATTGGTTCATTATTTAGTTAGTATTATCATAGCACCAACGTGGGTTAGTTAGATACGAATAGTCTGCTTGGCCACACAACGAGTCATTCATTGTCATCTGAGTTGCAAATATAAACTTGACGAAGTGATTATGGAACTTTGTGTAAAACTGTGTGCACTGTGTGCTATTACTCGTTGATGACATGTGTTGCACTTAACTAACAGGGTGGGAAAAGATTTAGACTGAGACGAGTGGTGGAAACTCTGTGATATGGTAGAGCTCCGTGCGTGGGATATATGAATTGTGGTTACTTAGTTAGAAATTGAAGTCTCACCTTGGTCAATTAAGGACTTAACCATGTACGCCATTGAACTGGCACTACTACAAAACATGCAATAACAGACGCCTCATCACAGACGGTTCAAAAGGAACCGTCTGTGTTGGGTTTATCGGGACCGGGCATAGCCTATCACAGACAGTTCTTATTATGAACCGTGCGTGATACGCGCCTATCCTGAGCGGTTTTTAATAGAACCGTGCAGCGAGATCCTGACAGTTCTATTAAAAACCGTGCGTGATAGCTAAATATCCTGAGCGGTTCTTAACAAGAAGCATCTCTGATTGTTAGGCGAAGCGAAAATTTGGACATAATTGGCGGGTGCGAAACTTCGCTTTATATAACCTTGCGCCTCTGTAGTCTCTCCTCCTTACACCTCATACCTCCATCTCCTCCTCTGCCATTTCTCCTCCTTCTGACTTGCGCCCGGCCTCCCAAGGCTTGTCGCCCTTGGCGGCCTCCTCCAACTCACCCGGCCTCATCGTCACGGCCTCCTCCGGGTGTCGCCCGGCCTCCTCCACCTCGCCCCGGCCTCGTCGTCACTGGCCTCCCACGACCTCGTCACCCTCGACCTCCTCCACTTCGTCGCCCCGGCCTCCCACGAACTCACTCTCTCTACTCCCTCCTTTGCTCTGTGATGTGGATTACTGAGAGCTAGTGTTAGTGCTCTGTAAATGGATTGAGTTGATGCTACTGTGATGTGGGTGATGCTGTGGTTTATTGTTGGAGGCTCTCTGTGCATGTGTAGTTCATGCTGAGTTATTTGGTTTGGGCAAAAATATAGATGGTAGATCGCGCACTGTCCGGTAAAACCGCCATAACTTTTGCATACGAACTCGGATTGCGACGTTCTTTGGCTCGTTGGAAAGCTAACAAAAAGTCCCAGCCTTCTCCCTCCACATCGGTACAGCTCCCTCCCCACCTTCTCCTTCCTCCGCGCTCTTCTCTCTTCGTCGAGCCCTCCTCCCTCTTCTCCCTTCGCTCCAGCCATCGACGTCGCCCCGCCCGCCTCTTCCTCTCCTCCTCCTCTCGGCTCCCTCCCGGCCTTATCCTCCCTCCGCATTGGCCCTTCTTCCTCAGCACCAGCATCGCCCTGCCTGCCTCTCCTCTCGGCTCTTCGGCAGTTCGGCTCTCCCTCCTCTCAAAGACCTGGCCACTTGTGTCGTCTTGGGGCTCGTCTTGCGTGCACAATGCGACCCGACACTGTTAAATGCCGTGTTAGGGTAGCGGCCCAAACACGGCACGAGTCATCATGCTTGGGCAGCCACGCCCATGAACAATGTGGACTGTGCCGTGCTTGGGCCGAGCCTAAAGTGTCGTGCCTCGGGCCGGCTCGGCAGGCATGGTCTATCTGGCCAGCTCTATCCCCAGCTATATGAACCTTTTATGCTTCAACCAAGACAGGACATTTCGTGGTGACTATATACAGTGGATCACGCTTTGCGGGATTCTGCTGATTTATGACTATCGTTCTATGGTGTGTTTGCCTGTTTGGTTAGTGGGATGGAGTTGAATGGGATATGTGGTGGTTCCATTGTTTTAGATGAATGAAATGGTTCGGTATCTAGATAGAATATTCCATAAATTTGTATCCCACCATCTATAATGAGATAATTTCATTTGAGCAACAAAATACATTGGTGATTTTTTTCTTGAACCAACTCATACATGTACCGCTTGGTACACTTGCACAGGTGATTTGTAAGTAGTAACAAGGAAGAAGAGCACATGAAAAGCAAAATGCAGTATGGTATTTAGATTCTTTTTAATGGTAACTGCAAGTTAAACATACACTCCAGCGATTGTAACCAATCAAACAGCAATGAATGATACAATTTTCCGAATCGAGATAAATTTTTACTTCTGAAATGTGCTACATTATTTTAGAGTAGACAACGCACAGTTGAGTTCAGTCATCTATACTACTAACAGAAGGGCGATTGCACAGTTTAACAAAAAAAAAATACTGCCATTGCAAAAACAAGTGCAAATACTCCTACAAAATCCCAAGATCTCACGGGATATCTCTTCCAGTCCTCCAATACCTCTGTTTCGCTCACCAATAACCAGGCCAGCACAGCATCATCGCGTGAGAGATGAATGGGTCGTTGAACTCGACGGTTCTCACCACCTTGTCCATCTGCCGGCGAGCTTCCTCCCTCTTGCGCTGAATGTCCCGTCTGCGCTTGCCTTCGGCGTCTTCGGCCATCTCCATTTTCTCCAGCGGCGGCAGCCTGTCGAGAACGGCACGAGATTTCTCAATGGCTGCGTGGAGCTGACGTTGCGTGGCGGAGGGATCCGACCGCGCTCTGGGCTCAGACCGCGAGCTCCCGGAGCCGCTCCTTCTCGTGACCTCATGCGCGCGCTCGCCCTCGTGCTTCTTGGTCGCGCGCCTATCGTCTTCGCGACAGGCGTGAACGTCCGCACCTGTCACCGACAATGCTGCCCTGGTCCTGCTGAAAGAACTGCCCGAGGAGGAAACCCTCCGGCCATCGGCAGCGCTAGAGAAGCTCTCCCTCTTCCTTCTCCTGTCCGGGGACGCGTCGCGCGGGTCGTCACGTCGGCGGCGCTTGATGCGGGGCGACCTTGGCGGCTCCTCGTCGCGGCGGTGCCGCCGCTTCGCGTCCTTGGCGGCGTCCTCCGATCGCGCGACGCAGGCAGGACTGATGCGAAAGCGAGACGCGCACGACGTTGGAAGGATCGGGCTGCGCGAGCGCGCAAAGGCGGAGCTGTCGGAACCCATCGCGGCGGCCATGCTCGTGTCGAGCGAGCCTGCTTTGCGTTCTCTAGGGTTTGAAAGGTGGGGACTGGAATGCACGTGCCTGGCTTTCGTGCTATGCTGTTTGGGAGATGGAACTGGAGCAAGAGTTGGAGTGGGAAGTTGGCCTCTGGTTTATATGGACGTGCGGCGGTTGTCTCATCCGTTTCCGACACGGGCTCTGAGATTGCCGCCTTACGACTTACCAGAAGAGTTCGTAGGCGAAGTCCCAGGCCCAGCACACCCCCATTAGCCTTATCTCTCTCCCGAGGAAAAAACTCTAGCCATCATCAAACAAGCCCTCTCTCCTCCTCCTTTCCTCCTCGCCGTCGGCAGCAGCGGGGCTTCTTCGTAACGGCTAAAATCCGCCAATGTGGGGGCTTCTTTTTCTCGGCGGTGGCGCTGATCACTTTAGCGCTGTGGGACTAATCCCCCCAACTCCTCATGGGCCACGACGTCTGAGTAGGCCGAGGTATTACATTCACCCCTTAGGGTCGGCGCCTCTCAATTTTCAGCAGTCAAATGCGAACTTTCGTTGAGGTTGGATTTGGGGCCCTTCTCCGTCGGCTCGTTTTCGAGCATGGCCATCCAGGGCCCTTCTCCTTTCGCTTCTTCGGCTATGTTTGGACAACAAGCATTATATTAGTACAACTCACGTCGATGACATGATGACGGAGGTGGTGCGGTGTAGATCCAGATTTGGCGCGGTTGGTAGAGATCGCGACGGCTCGGTGGCGGTGGCTTGTGCGCGCTTCGACGGCGGCTCCCGGTGGGCGGTTGTTAACGGTTGTTACCGACGTGGGTGCGGTGGACATTACCTTCCTTTGGTGCTGGCGGCGATTGGCCTTAGGGATGTTGCAGACGTTGTCTTGGCGATCTGGTCTTCATTGGTTTGATCCAGCGATAAGGTCGTGCTGTGGCGTGGTCTAGGAGTGCTAGTACCTTCGATCCGGTGTGAAAACTATTGATTTGGCCTTCGTTGGTTGGATCCGGCAACGACGTCGACCTTAGTAGCGTTGCCTTCTTGAAAGCATTGCTTTGGAGAACCAGTGGCGTAGCTAGTTAGATTCGGCGACGATGACGTGAGTCGTATCCCTTCTTAGAGGCACCGTTGCAGAGATTGATCCATCATCACGTCTTTGTTGCGTACTTCTGTTTGCGTGTGGACGATCTCCTGGTTGGTCCCGGAGGTGAAGCTATGTGATTTTTTTAGATTAGCATTTGCATGACAATTTGTTTGTCATTGTTGGTTTTTGACCGTTTTTGTTTTAAGCTTTTATCTAGTAGTGCTATAATGGTTATGTACATTTCTAATTGGTACAGAGAGATGAAAGTTGTTATTCCATTATCTAAAAACGAAGAGTTCGTAGGCGCGACGGTTCGTCCATGACGCTGGGCTTTCACGCCCGTCGGCCGTCAGTTGTAAAGGCGGATTCAGCTTGTCCGTTTGAATTTTTCTCCCTCGGTCTCGTTCCGAACTCCGAACTCCGAGGCGTCTGTTTGATATGGATTCTGGACTTTGGAGCAGTGGAGTGGCGGTGGCGGATGTTGGACTGGACCTATGCAATGTGCTCCCCATCTAATCCAACTAGGTTCACAGTCACGGCCATCCATCGGGCCATTTAGTCATATTGAAGCCTAGCAGCGGCCCGTACAGATAGGAATGTCAGAGGAGGCCTAATGCTATGAAGGATATGAAAGAATCAGGTCATTTAGTTAGTTAGCCAACAGTAAGTTGCAAGAGCCCAGATGAAGGCACGAGGACAGCTTTCAGTTTGTTCGCATCCGTTTGTGCGCTACGGCCGCCTATTGCAGCGTAGTTCGGCAATCTGCCCGTACCACGGAGCACGCCCACACAAACCGCGCCGCAGCGGCACGCTCACCAAACGCGGCACGCGGCCGGGCCACGTGCAAAGGCAAGGCGCAGGCGCGTCGGCGTATTCGTATAGGAGCGCGGAGCACGACAGCTCGGATGGCGTTCGAATTTTTGGCTGTATTAGCATCTTCTCATCTCGTATTATCTCGTATTTATAAGAATGACTATTTTTGAAAAAAAAAATTTACAAAAATAGTCTCTAGTCTCTCTCCACCCATCACGTAACCCACTGCTGGCCACCATACGGTGGCGCCGCCACACGGCCACCGAGCGGTGGCCCGCTCGTCCACCACGTGTCACCCCTCCTTTGATTAAGGTTTCAGCTATGTTCGTAGGATTTTTAAAATATAGCAAATGAGTTAAAAAAAATTATAAAATTTTACATGAATGCTCCTAACACAGTGTACTTTCTTGTGTAATTTGTCCATAATTTTACTTGTTTTGATTTTATCTCGTAATTTCATTTAAGTGTATTATTTCGTACGAATTTGTAAATATAGAAAAAGAGTCATCTTTCCAACCATCCATCCTCCCTCCTCCGCACATCTGTCGACTCCTCGCGGCTATCCCCTTTCCTTGCATGATCTTTAGCATATAGACAACGATCCAAAATTCCGGCCTTGAATGTGGCACCTCCTTCGCTTCATTATAAATATCGAAATCTCGCAGTCTCTCTTCGCTCATCCTAATTGTATTTCGTTTCTCGTTCTAGCGCTCGTCGCTGAGAACTCAGAGAACTTAACGTACTTTTGTTTTGGAGATTAAGTATTTGTTTGCTGCTCGTCGCTCATCTTTTTTGATAGCCTTCCCCCGAAAGGCAGGTAATTTATCGGATACTTTTGTTGTTATTACCGTAATTAGTTAGTTTAGTGATTATTAATTAGTTAGTTTAGTGGTAATTAATTAGTTTAGTGGTAATTAGTTAGTTTACAGGTAATTAATTAGTTAGTTTAGTGATAAATAATTAATCGTAATTAGTTTAGTGGTTATCGGTCCATATTAAACTAGTGTGAATTAACTACTTGTAATTTATTTAGTGGTAATTAATCGATGCAATTAGTTAGTTTAGTGGTAATTAATTAGTCGTAATTAGTTAGTTTAGTCATAGTTAATTAGTTTAGTGGTAAATAATTAGTCGTAATTAGTTTAGTGGTTATCAATCCGCCATATTATATTAGTGCAAATTAACTACTCGTAATTTATTTAGTTGTAATCAATCAGTCGTAATTAGTTAGTTTATTGGTAATTAATCAGTCGTAATTAGTGAGTTTATTCGTAGTTAATTAGTTTAGTGGTAATTAATCAGTCGTAATTAGTTAGTTTAGTGGTAATTAATAAGTCATAATTAGTTAGTTTATTCGTAGTTAATTAGTTTAGTGGTAAATAACTAGCCGTAATTAGTTTAGTGGTTATTAGTCTGGCATATTGAATTAGTAGAAATTAACTACTAGCAATTAGTTTAGCGGTAAATAATTACTCGTAATTAATTTTTGAAAATTGTTGGTAATTAATTAATCATATTTAATTACACATATGTAATCCATCACTTGCATACAATTTGTCGTATTTAATTACACATATATACCACAGATGGGTTGTTGTGGCTTTAGGTAATTTTGAACAAGCAAGACTTGTTAGTGTTTTATGGCGATTGTGTCGTATGGACTAGACCCAACGAGTTGGACCTATCGAGATACCAGTACAAGGTGGTCCGGGCGGAGGGGCTCGATGCGATGAATATTCAGGAGCTTTGGAGCTGCATCCGGAGTGAGTTCGCCACGGAGGAACGACGAAGAAAGTTGTAATCGAGGGGACCACCTACATGAGTGATGTGTGGGACTCGTCAAGGTGGCTGAAAATGTGGCATGGAGCCAGTACATGCAGATTGCCTCCCAGACCGAGGTGGCTATTTACGGGAAGCTGATGGTGTACGTGAATTTCGTACGCAGGGCGTCAGGCCACCTTGATGATGTCGGGGCCTCTACAAGCGGGTAAGCATAGTCCGAGCTTGAAGACGACAGTATGGAATGTGTTGCTTCGGAGGGAAGAGTTGCACATAATTTTTTACGAAATGAAGGCGAAATCGTGGTCGTCGGCCCGCATTGACTGCCACGAGTATCTACCGGACTAGCCTCTCGGGTTGGAGTTCGACGAGGACACAGACCCAAGCTCGGATGGTTGCGACGAGGACGCACATCAGACTAGTGGTCCAACCAAGGGAATTGTGATATTGGATGTGCCTTACATGGCATCGAGACTTGATGATATCGCAGTGCGTTCGCTCATACTACCACAAGAAGAAGACTCCCACTGGGGGTTTGATGCCGACACCCTCATAGTTGGGCAGCGCTTCGCTAGCAAGGCGGCCGTGCAACAAGCTATAGTACGGTATGCCTTGTCCATCAGCCGTGTGTACCCAGTGCACCGGTCTAACAAAGGACATTACGCAATGAAATGCGTAGTGGAAGGCTGCCCTGGCAAGGTCAGCACTCACCGAGCAAAGATCTTTGGCTCGGTCTTCACGGTCAAGGCGCTAATCGACCACACTTGCGTGCTTAGCGAGCTCCTGTGGTAGCATCGGAATGTGACTTTCGCATATGTTGCAAGCCTCGTTAAGCACCTAGTTGAGACGGACGTGTCTGTCTCCCCCAAGATGCTGATGTCGGAAATCACCAATCTGGTTGGTTATCCATCCAGCTACAGCAAGATCCGATGAGCCAAGCAGAAGGTTATCGAGTCCATGTACGGTACATACGAAGAGACGTACAATCTTGTGTCGAGATTGCTTCACCAGATTGTCGAATCAAACCTCGGCACATACATGAATAAGGTTGACCATGATGATGCTAAGAGAGGGTCCAACCGCTTCGTACTAGACCGGGTGTTCTAGGCTTTCGCTCAGGCCATCGGGGGCTTCAAGTTCTATCGTCCCGTGCTAACGATGGATGGTACTTTCCTCACGGAGAGATACAAGGGCACCATCCTCACCGCGGTGGCGGCCAACGCGAATGATCAATTTCTCCCGGTGGCATTTGCCATTGTGGAGAGCAAGAACATGTCCAGCTGGCTATGGTTCCTGGCGAATGTGAAGAAGGCGGTGGTGGGAGACCGACGCAACATATGCCTAATCACATACTGCAACGTTGGGTTGTTGGCAGCCATCAATACAATGCAGCATGGGACAGAACCCTCTCACCAGTGGAACGATGTGCAATCCGGGTGGTGCATGAGGCATCTTGTATCTAACTTGTTCACACGATTCCGCAGTCAGGAGGTTATGAAGACGTTCAAGGTATTGTGTCTGCAGAACCAGAGGCAGAAGTTTGAGTTCATCTGGAGAGACCTCGAACACCAGACTACGAGGCATACAAGGGAGTCCACTCTGAAGGTACCGGAGGGAGAGCAACCCAGCAGTACCATAAGTTTCTCGGATTGGATTTATGACCACGCTTCTAAATTAAAGAAATAGTCCATTCTGTATAACACAGACATGCGAACCTTGCAAGAGGTTAGTGCGAAACTACGGAAGGATTTGCCTTTCTCTGCAGCTAGCGTTTGGACTCGGTAGTATTTTTTCAACCCAGGTGTGCTGCCATTGTTCATTGGTGAATTTCACACTAGTGCCAGCAAAGTCGTGGGTCTATTCTTGTTGGAAATGTCTACTTTGTATTCACACATGAATCCTTGTCAGTATTGTCACTTTTGCATATCGTATATACAGAAATAGGCGTACAAATTTTTTTTTTGTCAAAACTAGCACCCGTCCGCACGCCCGCCGTGAGGCGACGTGCCTCAGCCACCCTGCGTCTCATGACCACACAGGCGTCGTCTTGGTGTGACCACACTGGCCGCCGTCTTGATCGCGCCCACCGCACGCGTGTCTACTTAGGGTTAGGGTTAGGGTTTAAGCCGCAATTAGGAATTAGGGTTAGGGTTTAAGCGGTGATTTTCATTTCAACTTTAAAATATAGCAAATGACTTCAAAAAATTATGAAATTTTACGTGGAGGACCCCAACACAGTGCACTTGCTTATGAAAATTTTCCATAATTTTATTAATCCAGAACCGCCACGTGCTCTCTCGCAATTTTATAAACGTGTTCTGTTTGTACGGATTTGTAAATGTAGAAAATGAGCGTAAAAAATTATGGATTTCTTTATTGTGTAGTATTTCGACAATTTTATATGTGTTCTGGAATTATCTCAGAAATTTAGGAATTAGGTCGCGAGAATTTGGATTTTAGGTTACGGAAATTAGGGTTTCATGATTTCATGTGACTTGGAATGAATTTGAGATTTGCTGGGTTACATTTTGGTGATATACATGTCTTGACAGTAAGGTATATTTGCGGTCTAGAGGAGGTTGTGGAATATTCTAAATATGTTATACTTTTCCCTACTTTTGGAAAACTATCTGTTAGACTCGCAAGAACATTTTGGTATGTTGTTGTGGTGCGCTAAATTTCTGAAGAATTTTATTAGGTAGCAATGATTCGTAAGTTCGAAGGTAGGTGATATTACGATGCAGCAGGAAATTCATACACGGTAACATACACGACCGTTTTGGAGAAATGGCGCAACGATAACAACATGACAGTTGATCCGACAAGGGAGTTACATGACACGCAGGCTAACGTACACGCATACCTTTAGGGAATTAGAAATACATGGGACATATGGACGAAAATGGTCGGACTACTGCGAGGACCGGGGCCATTTGCCCTTTCTTGCAAGCTTGGCGTTGTACTTCTCGGCCGTTATTTCCCTCTTTTGCTCACGCTCCCTCTCGCAAGCCTCATGCTCCCTGCGCCTGCACGTCTCAAGATAGGCCTGCGTCCCCCACCGGATACGCTGGTTGTGCTCTTCGGTGCGACGCTCGTCCTCCCTCCTCTCGTGGTCCCTATTGGCATTACACTCCTCACAGTCGAGATTCCACTGGTCGTATGGGTGGATCTCTAGGTCGATCCACTTGCGATAGCCACATAGAGGATCCGGGGACTACGGATAGATGGGAGAGGTTGTTAGTGCGTACTTTGAAAGAGAAATGGTAGGGGAACATACTGTAACATGTCCTTGCCGGCTGCCGGTAGCGGCTCTTGTCCCAACAGCGGTCGGGGGTAGTCGCAGGTGTAGTTCGTGCAACCCCAGTAATGCATGCCCAGGCTTAGCTAATGCTTGGACTTGAAGAACTTGCAGCTGTCCCTGCACCAACAGAGGTGCGGCGTCTCCCTCTTGGGCGGGTGTTGCGGCGAATACTCGGTTGGGATGTTGTGGTAGGGGTTACTGCTATGCGGGGCAGCGTCATTGCGAGGAGGTGGCCTCCTGCCACGCTCCCTTTGTTCCTCATGGGCCGCATACTCCCTTTGTATTTTGCGGATCTCATCCCAGTGCTTGTCCATCTGAGCGAGATTGTGTTGAGTCTGGATACAGGAGAATACGGCGTGGAAGGGGTAGTACTTATATGTCGAGCTAGCGCTGCGTACGTGGCTGAATTGTAATTCGGTTGAAGGAAATCCGCATCCGCGAGGCAGCGGCCCTAAGGAGACTCGACTCGTCGGGTCATGTCGCTGAGCAAAGCTGGCTCGTCGGGTCACGTCGCTGCGCAAAGCTGGCTCGTCGAATCATGTCACAGTGTGTTGTCTTGTTGTTCAGAAAAGTTTGCGTCATAGTGTGTTGTCTTGTCATTCTGAAAATTCAAAGATGTTTTCATACATAAAATTTGAAGCGTTACAATATGGCTCTGTTGTTTGAGGATTTGCAATCATTACATGAACCAATTTTAGACTTTTTCATACATAAAATTAGAAGCCTGTGTTCACATGATACAATATGGCTCACTCGTTTGAGTCCAAGCCACTACCCTCAGCTCGTTGCGGCGGCCTCCGCGTGCGCCTAGATGTCTTGCGTCGAGCATGCCCCGTGGAGTACGTGAAGCGGTCGGGTGAGCGTGTGTCCGTTCAGAGGGGGTATGGAGACCGTTGAGGTGGCGGAGGTGCACCGGTAGGCTCAATATAGCCCAGTAGAGTCTGGTAAGTGTACATATCGTCGTGACGAGGCATGCTGGCCTGGGGGACACCTCCGAAGAAATCATGAGTGATGGTCTCGAAAAATTCACTCCCGGGGTACGATGCCTGCAACTCCGGTTGTGCGGATGAGCTCTGCCCTTGGAGGTATGGTGGGACAGCGAACCCGGAGGAGTTCTGTCCTTGAACATACGGTGGGATACTGAACCCGGAGGAGCTCTGCCCTTGAGCGTCACGGTGGGGCCAGTGCACCGGAGGAGCTACGCCAACAGTCGCTCAAACCCCGGCGCCATGATCCATACCCTAACGGTGTGTACTGCTCCCTGGTAGGAGCTAGGAGGCCCGTGTCATCATCATCATCAGTCTTCATGAACTGGTTGTCACACCCACAGTCAACTGAAGGCTGTAAGACGGAACGATGTTAGTACAAATAAACACTCGGGATGTGGACTGAGAATCTTGTACCTCCCGGATGTACAGTGCAGATGACCGACGGGGAGCGCTAGTCGCGGACAGTAGAAGTGATTCCTCCCGACGGACCCGCGGAGGGAGAACGACATGATTTTAGCGCAACGTAATGCATAACCAAAAAACGCAACGTAGATTTGTACATAACTTGCCTCCCCGCCGATCTAGCCCACGGATGACCGACAGGAAACGCTACGACGCTGGCCGGACTCGCTAGGTCATGGTGACCTAGCAGGTGAGTATGGCCCCCCTACTTGGTGCCCGATGCGCAGGACGTCGTCCGTCGAACGACCGCAGCTCAAGTTCTTTATTATCTTCTTCATCTCCGCCGAGATGTGCTTCAAAAAAAATTTATACCCCGTTGGGGTTCTATCTAGGCTGTGGAGGGCAGCCTCCGATGCACTCTGGACGCGCTGCACCTGCTCCAACTGTAGTGACATACATAACAGGTTCATTAACGAAGAGTGCGAATGTAGCCAATGAAACGACCAGAGGTTGTAAGTGTCTTACGGTGTTGTCATGCCGCGAAGAGCTATGACGGTCGTTCATGCGGCGGAGGCTCTCGTGGTGCGTCTTCGATGTCACTTGGTCCGGGCGCTCCGGTGGAGGAATGGTGAGTCTTGCGCGTGTTCGTGGCACGTACCACTCCAAGTACACACCGTACGTCTTTTGGTCGTATGGACGCGGCTCATTCCAGACATCAATGTGCACGCTGTCAATCCATGTCGTAGTTCACTCCTCCTGGACCGGGTGCCAGTCTTGAGTATGCCCACCCGCCCTCGATTGCTTGCATTTCCGGAAGGATTGATGTTAGAAAAGAAGACGTAAAGACTGTAAACATTACTCGAATAAAGTTTGACTCACAGGTGTACGGCTCGCTGCAGGAGCCTGCCATCCGGGGGGCACGATCTGGTACCTACCAAACTGTCGTATTACGCGCTACGGTGCGTAAGGCTCCACCATATGTGCGAACACCAGGTGGCGGATCATTGTCCACAGTCCTGTGTCCTGGAGGCATTGCACGGACAACCCATGTGGTGCTACCGCGCGTAGGAAATATGGATATCCTGGACACCAGATGATGTCGCTCTCGTGCAACGACTCGAACTCGTTGTGGTACAACGTGTAGCACCTCACCGGTATGTCCTTGGCCCAGCGCAGACAGCCAGCAGTCCACCGTGAGCCTGTGGTAGGCCCATCTATCGCGTTGATTGGGGGGATGTACAGGTGCACCGCTAGCTCAATGGACAACCGCCCAACCAGGAAGTGCTCCCAACGCCACTATTATAGGAGCATGTAGCAGAGGGCCAGGCTTAGGGTACCACTGGTGCCGCGGCGCGAAGCGTGACACAATCCCTGTTATGTGGCGCAAAGGACGGCTGACCCCCAGCTATACTGAGGCACCGGCCCAGCCCCCGCATCAACCAGTGACTCGACGAGGCTGACGTAGCTGGGGTAGCACCGATCACCCTACGTGGTTGGAAATAGGACCCAACCATAGAGCTGAAGAAGGTAACTTATGAGTTGTGTCCTAACAACCTCGTTAGGTGCACCCTGCAGACAATCATCGAACTGCCTCAGCCAAGCCCGAGGGACGCCACGTGCACCCTCTAGGAGAGGTCGACGGAACCGTTGCTTTAGCCTGGCCTTCCAATGCACCGGCGGATGGCCCAGAACAAGCGGCTCACCCCGAATCGGGAGACCGGTCAAGTGCGAGACGTCCTGCAAAGTGGCCGTCATCTCACCCCACCGTAAGTGGAAGGTGTGTGTCTCGGGCCTCCACCTGTCGATAAGTGCCGACAGCAGGCTGACGTCTAGGAGGAACCAACATCCGAGGGACACCAGCCTCGCACGGGGCAATAAGCCCGTGCCTCGAAGGATCAGGACATAGCGACCGTCCAGCTCCCAAGAATCCCTCCCCGCCCAAGTCAGGGGCGAAGGGCCATCAGTGTCACTAGCGATCCACAGCTTGCACCGGTGGTCCTCATCGTAGAAGTGTTCGAGAAGCGCCAGTAGAGACATGCTTTGCAACACATGAAATAGATAGAATATTAGTGAGAAGATTGATAATGACCATAAAATAACTAGCACGAAATAATTTGCTGCATGAATAACTAGCAGTGCATGCTGTCGCTATTTTTCTATTTTCTAATTGTTTAGAACTAATTAATTAATACAAACTAATTATTTCGTAACTAATTAACCTCGCCTCAATAATTACACACACTAACCCTTGTTCTTTCCCTTTGCTAAAAAATATTAATTGCATATGTGTGTGTTCATTACACAGTGCATGCATACTTGAGTACGTAGCAACTAATTGCTTCTATGATAACTAACGGTGGATGCTGTCTTTATTTTGGCAAGCATATGCATGCGTACTAGAATAACTTGCATGTCATTATGAACTACCACAAAATAATTAGTTGCATGAATAACTAGCGGTGCATGCTTTCATTATTTTTGTAGTTTCTAATTGTTTAAAACTAATTAATTAAGACAAACTAATTATTTATGTAACATTAGGTAAATTGGCTTCTAATGAAGAATTTATGAACAACAAAAAATTGCTAAACCTTGCGAAGCTAACTATGCTAAACCTTGTGAAGCTAACTACTTAAGTACGCTTCTTGGTAAATTGGTAAACCTAGCACCTAACTATTGATGTACGCGGTTAATAAATAGTTTGCGAACAACAAAAAATCGATGGAGAAAAAAATTACCTGCTAAATTGGCTTATAATGACAGCGGCGGTTAATAAGGCTAAAATATCCCCGGCAATATAATCAACACAGAGAGCAACCAAAAGAGAGAGCGAGTGAGGGACCGCGAAATGAAATCGCGCTCGTTACTCGCTAATTTATAGCTGAGAGGGAATCCTTCCTCGCGCGATCGCTAATTTTGCATGCGACAAATAATGATTAGACGGGGGAGACATGTAATTGAAAGATGTGACGGGATGACAATATTGGTTGGTAGAGCTTTCGGTGGAAAGACAGATTGATTGGTGCTTTAGGTGAAAAAGAAAGGCGAGGGCGAAACCGAAACCCTAATCGGGGGAGAAAGCACGTGGCGGTTCTGGATGAATAAAATTATGGCAAATTTACACAAGCAAGTACACTGTGTCGGGATGCCCCACGTAAAATTTCATAATGTTTTGAAGTCGTTTGCTATATTTTAAAATTGAAACAAAAATCGCCGCTAAAACCCTAACCCTAATTCCTAATTGCGGCTTAAACCCTAACCCTAACCCTAAGTGGACACGTGGCGGTGTGGGCGTGACCAAGACGACAACAGGCGACCACGCCATCGCCACGGCGTGTGTAGAACAACATCACCGCATGGCGGCCGTGCAGATCTTGAGACATGGCCATTTGGAGGTATGCCACAAGACGCAACGGCCGTCCGGACGGGTGCTAGTTTTGACAAAAAAAAAATCTTGTACGTCTATTTCTATATATACGGTATGCAAAAGTGACAATACCGGCAAAAATTCACTCACACACTCCACGTTTCTACTTGCATGCGCAACTACAATACAACGCAGCTTTGATTCGCGATGTGTGAACAATGTTTTATGAGTTGATGAATAGTGTTATACAGTGAACTGCATAAACATTGTGATCGGTACTGTAGCAATGATTGAACCTTTGATTTTCGATTGGACAGTAGAGATCACTAAATGCTCTTTGTTAAGTACTTCAATACAGATGGCCCCTTCTAGTAAATTTGAGGTAGCTACAGTGACACCTGACCCAGACAGTAGGGTGCTTTTGGTCACCAGGTACGATACTTCTACATATGATGGTTAGCTCACTCATGAATGATTGAATGAGGCTGCTAATGACTACATTACGCCTGGTTGTGGTGCTAAACACAACCAATCAATTAGACAAATACACTAGGAAATCAACCTACAGTGGTCGCGGGCCGTTGCTACATCACAGCCGGATTTTTGTCACCAACAACCGCTCCAACCAAAGGTGGGTCCACAAGTGGGATTACAAAAACCCATCATCCGTCGGTCAGTGTTGCCAAAATCCATCGGAAAATGCGTGCATCGATCGCCGTTCGGCGCGCAGCTGTGCGATAGCGGCCTGATCTCGCTGGACAAGCTCACATGCGCAAGGAGGGGCCCATGTATGCATCAAACTCGTCCGCATCCAATCGGCGGCCGGCCGGAGCATGCATGCACGCGGCGATTGGGTGGGTGCCCTGTCACACACAGCACAACACAACCCGCTAGGTCTGGACACGCCTCATATGCAGTGCAGCTAGCTATCACTGCCCGAGCACGCGCACGCCGCATCAGGTCACATCTAATAGTATCATGTCAGCCGTTGAGCAAAATCTTAGGTGAAAAATAGAGAAGTATGAGAAAGAAAGAAAGCCGTCTCTTTCTCGAACAATCATCTTTACACATGAATCAAGATAAAGTAACTAGTACATATGAGAGGAGGTTAAGGAGTGGAAATATTATAAGTTGACAACTAATTGGAGGCGTTATATCTAAATCTGCCTTTTGGTGATATTAAGTTGATATAATAAAATTAGAGACAATACTATTGAAGATGCCCTGATGTGGAGCCGAGGAGAGGATGGACACGCTAGCAAATAGACGGGATTGCACGTATTTTGGACCGTCCGATAACACGATGGATAGCCCAAATTAAGCGGTCTTGAAAAAAAAAAGAGTTAAACCCGTCTATTTGTGCACGACCGTAAGTCGCGAACGTTGATATGACTAATCCAATAGTGTACCTGTACATGGAATGGTAACACGACGGCAATAGATCCGAGCACAATATATGTCTGCTACAGGCAGGACACTGTAGGACAGAAACCGGGCAACCATAACGCAATAAATGGGCTGTGATTTGAGTAGTCTTCAACCTGCTTTAACCCTAGAAAGCGGACGTACGTGCCCAACAGCCCGTTGTGTGACTGTATAATGGCACTACTGGAGATACCTCGGGGCACATCAAGTATGCAAGTACATTCAAAAGACTATTGGATGCGTCTATCGGTTGGAGAAAGATTACAAAAGAACTAACGAGGATTATGCCTCGCTGTTCCAATGAGTCGGTAGCTGAAATGCTGAATAGAACCAGTGTGATGTATCCATCTAGCTGCATTTATCCCCACATATATATGTGTGCAACCGATGCCTGGTTTGTCGTGGAGACAAAATCATCTGCAGAAAATAACGGCAAGGGTTAGTCCTCAGAAAAGAAGGTGCGGACATACCATCTTGATTCTCGAGATGCAATCTACATCGTTCCAGCTCAAAACTAGGCAAATCCCAGAAGTAGGCAAACAAGAAATTACCGTACGGTAACCTTGAAAAAGACAATGTAAATTTCCTGACCATTTTCAGTTTTCTAACCATGAACAGTGGTCTCCAATAGGACAAATCCTCGTGCTTGAGACAGACATGCCATCTCTTGACGATGGTGTTGGACTGATGGTGGAGAATCTGAACCTGCATGCTCATGCTCTTACAGTCTCGATGAATCGATGCTCCCATTGTAAACTGTAAAGAAAGCAAAAGTGAAAGAGATAAACTGCTAGCTCATTGTACTGCTTTACCAGCACGTCAAAGGGAGATAAGATCACGCCATAAAGTTCAACTCCACGAACCTTTTTACTCTTTACTTTTCTTCACTGAACTCACAAGCTAGGTCACACATTTTGAGGAGATACACATGACAAGAACACAAAAGAACCAGCCACTACGTCCATGAATAATGAAACAATCAATGATCAGCACAGATGAACAATTGTTCCTGCTCCCTATTCCCACGTCCAGGAATCAAACAACATCCCCTAAGCCTATAATGAAATGCCCAAATCGCAGCATCAATGCACACATTTACCACTGGTCTCACAACAACCATGATCAGCTGGTACCCGAGGTCCACGAAATAAACCATCTTTTGCTCATGGCCGTACCGATGGGCAAGATCTGAGCCAGTACAATGCTCAGCGATGACGGTCATTTCGCGCCGAGGCCGAGCGTGAGCTCGAGCTCGTCGGCGGCGACCTCATGGATCCTCTCCCCTTCCCACGGCGTCACCCGCCCCTTGTCGAACTCGAACTCCGGGCCGCCTCGGCCCCTCTCCCCCGCCATTCCCTCGATCTCCATGGAGTTTGAGTTGGAGGCGCCAGGGTTGACGAGATTGTATGTGGGCGAAGCCGGCGCCGTTGTGGCCATCTGGAAGCTGATCCACCGGCCGGAGTCCACCGTCGAGACATCCGACTCGTCGCACTCCGGTATCGTGTCCGGGTGCTCGAGCCGTCGGCCGCGGGTGGGACTCGCCGGCGCGGAGACGGCGAAAAACGGGTGCCGGAAGGGGTCGACGTCCCAATCCGGCTTCCGGACCTTTGGCGGCCGGGACGCCGTCGGCGACGAGAGCGGCGGCGTCACCGGCGCGCTGCTGGAGACGCGGAGCGGCGGGAGGTTGGGCAGCCCCCGGAGGAACGGGAGGAGGCAGGACGGGCTCGGGTTGTCGAGGCGCGTGGGGCTCGGGAAGCTCGACGACGCCGGGCTCGCGTGGTAGGACGGCACCGGGCTTGGGAACGACGACGAGGGCGCGCTCAGGAGCTGCGAGGACGAGCAGGGGCTCATCCCCGCCGACGCGGCCCCACAGACCGGCACCGACGGCGGCGGCTTGCATCCCTGCAGCCAGGAAACAAGAACGGAAGCTCAGGCTCAGCAAGGTCCAGATCTACACGCCCAAGATCCAGGAAATGGAGAGAGAACAGCAGATCGATCGGGAGACCAGATCGAAAGCTCTCACCTTGCGGTAGGTGGTGCCGTCGTCCTCGACGACCCAGCCGGCCTCGCGGCAGAGCTCCTTGAGCACCTCGTTGTTGTCGCAGTGCTTGGGGAGCTTGAAGTTGCCGAGAGCGCGGAGGCCGGTGAAGATCTTGGCGGCGATGGCCCGCCGCCGCCGCTCCCGCCGCTTGTTGTTCTCCCGCTCCTTCCACGTCGGCGTCCGCCCCACCCCTTCCGCCGCCGCCGGCCCCGACGTCATACTAGCTCCTCTCCTCTCCTTCCCCTCTGCCCTCCCCTCCCTGTCTTCTCTTCTCCACTTGGCTTGTTGCTTTAATGGTGAGGTGAGTGCTATAGTATTGACTCCTGCGAGAGGAGAGGGAAAGAGGGAGGTGGCAGCTGTGGAGTGGTGTGCTGCTCTGAGCTCTGAGCTTTCTCTCTCCTGGGTTGGCTGGCTGGCTGTGTGTGGGCCCACCTGGGTTAGATCACAAGGAGGGGCGGTAACTCCATTTTATTGCAACTAGATTGGCTAGATTCTACTGGTGGTGGTGTGGCTCTGCTCGGGACCCACTTTTCCCTCTCGCTCGCTGCCAGGCTCGTCTTTTGAGGACGACGAGTGTCAGTGTTCTGTGCCTGTGCGTGAGGAAAATGTAGGGCCAGTGGTGTGTCCTGTGCGAGTTCATGTGCTGCTGCGTTGGGATTTGCCCGACGAATTTTACGGCTGTGCCACTGTGGTACAGTGGATGCTCTTTTACAAAGTGAGTGTAAACTTTTTTACCAGTACTATACTGTAGTAATAACGCAGTAATAACGGAAGGGGGCCAGATGGCCCCAACACGATGATCTGGATCGTATTTGGACCCTTATTTTGGTATGATTGGCTGGTCCAGCACGATATGAATAGTGTTAGATTGTGCCAAGCGTGACACGAGTCCGGCACGGTCTATCTGACTGCGTGCGGAGAGGCCGAACTTGAGCTGGCAAGCCGCCGAGGAAGGGAGCCAGAGGAGAAGAGGGCGGGGCGGCGTCGGCGCGGAGGACGAAGGCTAATTTGGCATATCACCTCCATGGCCCCCGTCGATCTTCCTTGCTACTATCATTGTTGCTTGTGCTCGGCATACCATTACGGCTCCACTGCCACTGGATCGAGGGCTGAACCTATAAAAATTTACTGGTTACACAAATATGAGACCATATTATGCTTCGACACAAAGCTGAAAATTTCTTAGGTTAGCATTTTGGGTCCTATGTGCTTTCAATTATAGAAGCGGGCCATGAACATACAAGTGGTACTAGTCAGAAGTAGCACTGTAGCACACGATGTTAAGAGTATGTTTGTGAGAAGAGTCCATCCATCTTGCCCGATTCGCCTAGAGCACCTCAACTTTGGACGTTAGTGTGTGATTAGATTAAGGGTATGTTTGGAACAGCTTTGGCTTCAGCTTTTCGCTCAGAAAAGTTGGAAGCCATTCCAAATGCCTTGCTTTTCTCCCCTGCTTTTCCTCGAAGCCGAAAGTCATTATAACGCACGGACCCTAGCCCTAGTGCCGTCCCAATTCCAAAATTTCCCCTAAAGTTTAGAAGAAATTACCTGCTTTTGCCACAGAAAACCCCCTCCCACCTCCTATCGCGCTCGAACCCTAGCCCTAGTACCGTCCCAGCCCCCAGCCTACTTGCGTCCTCCTCCCTCCTCTCTCCCACGCCGCCCCCCGCCCCCCCCCACCCACGTCCTCCTCCTCCCTCGCGTCTGTGCCTCCCTCTCCTCTCCTTTGGCTGGACCACTCGCCATCCTCCTCCTCCTCTTGCCCCGAGCCGCATCCATCACCTTCTCCTCCTCCAAAAATACGCTAGCTCGCCGTCTCTACCCTCGTCATCCTCAACCACCCAGGTGGGCACTATAAATCACCAGAGCACCACAGTGTTTCAACCCTTTTCCCTTCGCCACCGGCCAGCCCCAGGCCAGGCCATGTGCATATCAGTGTGGGCATGGCAGTTCCACTCGGAGCACCGCCTCCTCCTCCTCTTCAACCATGACAAGTACCACTCTAGATGCGTGCCCCGCCCCGCCTAGCTCCACTCCTACATCGTATTCTCATCTCTCTCTCTCTCTCTCTCTCTCTGTGTGAGCCGTGTGCACACGAATTGTGCGAAGGCCGATGCTGCCAACACAATGGTTGTCCACCGATGTGGAGGACGACAAGGAGATCCTGGGAGGCAGGGATGAGCTCGGCGGAGGCACGTGGCTGGGGTGCACGAGGGATGGGAAGTTGGCCTTCCCGACCAACGTCTGGGAGCATAGCTCGCTGGTCAAGGCAATGTCCAGAGGGGAGCTCCTTGTTAGGTTCCTCCAGGTGCGACCTTGTAAATTTTGTTCAATTCTTTAGTGGTTGGTGCCATAGATTGACTTAAAACAATGCATGCATGCTGTAATGCTAAGTAGAGATGGCGGATGAGCCGTCTTTGGTCGGACCGGCTCGAGCACATTCTTATTGGCCCAACCTGACGCGGCATGACCGTATTGTTCATGAAATTTGGTAAGACGACACCTGAAGAGTGACGGGCCAGGCCAAGCACGGCACGAGCCTAGCATGACCCATGTGGCTGCGTCTTGGAGGAGGTGGTGAAGGAAGAGAGAGGGAGGGCAACATCGACATGGAGGAAGAAGGGGTCGGCCGGCGGCTCAGCGAGGAGGAAGAAGTTGGAGAGGGAGAGGAGGAGGGCGGCGCGGCACTGGCGGTCGGCGTAGAGGGAGGAGAAGGCGGTAGGGCCGGCTCAGGAAGGGAGGAGGAGGAGGAGACGGCGGGGCTGGCTCGGGAAGGGAGAGAGCCGAGAGGAGGTGACTGGCGAGGAGGGAGGAGGCCGCGGCCGGAGCGGAGGGAGAACATGGAGGAGGCGACGAGGTCGACGCGGAGGGAGGAAGCTAGGAGGGGGCGGCGCCAGCATGGAGGTTGGTGTAGAATCAAGGATAACTGACTAGAGGGGGGGTGAATAGGAGGTTTTCAAACTTTTTAGCAATTTAACAATTTTGGTCAATTAACAACTAAGTCTAAACAAGTTACACTTCTAGCTAAGCAAATCAATTACCATAAACAAGCTAGAAATACGTGCGTGAGAGTAAAGACTAGAAATAACCACAATGAGACAACGATGTTTTCCCGTGGTATCGAAGACTTCTTAGGTCTTCACTAGTCCACGTTGAGGAAGCTTGACCACTCAAAGTGGCTCCACAATTAAGCCTTCCTCAATCACTATGGTTGTTCTTCCTCCGCTCAGGAGATGGTGAACACCAACCACTCTAAATTTGCAGGGCCTCTTCACAATCTTCTTGAAGAGATCTCCGTGCTTGATCATAAGCCGTCTAGAAGTGCGGCAACACTCCAAAGTAATAAATCACCAATCTTAAGCAGCGTTACTCAAGTGCAACAAGGATCAACTAGAATGAATGCACTTGAACTCCCGTTCAATGAATGCAAGAGAATTGGGGAGTAGAATGAATGCTCTATACTCACAAGGGGCTATGAATGATAAATGAGTGTGTAACCACCACCTTGAGCGGTTGGGGAGGTATTTATAGCCTCCACCAACCAATCAACCGTTGGGAGAAGTTTCCACTTTTCGGTGAATTCGGTACAGCCATGATTCATCGCAGTACAACCAAGCTCTTGAGCAGCGATATGGCTCTTTTAAGCGCATTAAATGCTGACATAGCCGTTGAAAAGAGAGCGATACGACCTTGACATAACTTCTGGTTCATCCGATATCGGGGTTATCCTCGGTGAAAAGCATGCACTCTGAGTTTTGCAACCGCCACGCTCGATCGGAACGGCCGGTCGCGGTTCATCGATTAGTGGCCGGAACATCCGATTCTCAAAAGAGGTTCGCTGAGCGAAAAAGCACTCGTTCTGTTTTTATACTACCGCCATATAAATTTCGGAATGACCGGTGTGCGGTAGTACTACGCACGGCGCCGGTACAACCGCATCTCACGCGATCAGCAAAAAAAAACACATGATCTTTACATGTGGAAGGTTGAGATGAATCCTGTTGCGATGGTCCGAACAGCCCACTTGACCTGAGCCGTTAGATCAAGATCTAACGCTTAAAACATTTGGCGTACGTAAAGACAATCGGTTGTACCGCCGCTTAATCTTGCGGTACAACCACATCTATACAACCAGTTGAAATACCTGTGGTACTACCGATTTCAGAGTAAGGGCTCAGTAGTTTATCAAATTAAAAAGCAAGTCCAATTTTGAATGCATGCATGATCCTAAATTGATCCATATGGCACAAGAGGAAGCTATCAAGCTACTAGTCGTGATCCGTAATAATGCGGTATTTTACCTATAATCCGGTCTTCTAACCAATACGCTAAGGCCGGTAAAATAGAAAAAGGATCCTAGACTATTTGTACCTTGTCTTTAAGCCTTGTAGATCTCCATATTATCCTTTAGCATGCATCTTTTCTTCAACATGTTCATCAATGCGATTAAACCTTGCACATACTTAATAAACACGTTAATCACATATTCACATATTATCATTAATTACCAAAACCATTTTTAGGGGCCTAGATGCTTTCAGTTGGCGAGCAAAGAAACTTGATGGCAGCAGTAGTCTGCCGCACTACAAGACTTGCAGGCGGCGGCTTGTTGGCGACAGGCGATGGGCCATGCCATGCCTGGCATGGCACGACCCAGGGAGAATCTTACCATTGATATTTTTTTGACCGTTTGATCCTTTAAAATAGGAATAAAATAAAATAAAAAAATCATAAATTTTTTCTATAAATAGCCACCATGCCCCCCTCGTTCAGTACCTATCCATTTCTTATTCTCTTTTTAAAATTCTGTTGTGCAAATTCAAATTTGTTGTGAGACAATTAGGTAATTTTTTTAAAAAAATTGCTAAATTTTGGAAAAATTCAATTTTCGACAATAAGTCAACAAAAGAGGTACAATTCTATTTTTTGCATACTTTTATTGTTAGTATTTGTTATGCTAAGATGAAAGTAATAATAGTGTTAGTTTTAATTTTGTAGCTTTCGTTATGGACAGTTACGATAGCTTTGCTCTTGGTGATTACGGACTTTCATCAGAGGAAGTTGCATCCAAGGAGGTTGCTGTGGCTGCCTCAGACCAACCAGAAGGGCAAGGAGGAGTTCCATCATCAGGCTCCACGGCAGCATCTTCGTCGACGACCACTGGAGCAAAGAGGCCGAGGCCGCGAACATCGGGAGTGTGGGAGAATTTCGATAGGACAACCAAGCCGGATGCACAGGGAAATCAAGTTCCATATGCTATTTGTAAAATTTATCACAATAAATTGTCTGTAAGGTCTACAGGTGGAATGAGACACTTACTTAGACATGCTACAAGATGTAAGACCAAGCAAGGATTGGTGATGAGGCAGACGCAGCTGCAATACTACCCCGACGGTATGGTACATAGCTAGGACTAGATCTTGAGGTAACCCATCAATCTCTCTGTCGTTTAATTGCTTTTGAGGATTTACCGTTCGTTGTTGAGAAGATATTGCAGTTTTTAGAATTTTTTTATTAGGCCACTGCTGCTTTGTTCGCTGTCTACTATCCAACATCTCCTATTATTGTGTATGGTATTTTACAGATTGCTATTCAATAAAAAATGTATGAAAATGACTCTGTTTTACGCTACGCTATTGTTGCTATGAAAAGTAAATACTCTAAATATTAGAGAGAAATCCCTTTCCTATACGTATTTGCATTTATTTTAGATCCTAGGGGTAAAATTGAAGCATTTGCTAATGTTCTTGATCTTCTTAGTGATGCTAAAGGGCTAGACTATTCTAACTTTTTTTTGTAGAAGTTTGTTCTCAATTACAGGAGTGTCCACGATCGAGTCGCCGATCTTACGAAATAAATAGAGAAAAATGGCAAAGAATTCTTGGGAGAGAATGGGGTTGCCCTTTACTGCTCTGAACTGGATCCTTTACAAGGGGTGCCATTGACAAGGGAGTGGACTAATCCTAATTACACTGAGCGCAATGCTTGCAATGCTATTGAATCAGACTTGAAACATGAATCAAATGTCGATTGTGATGCTCTAATCTGATGCCCTTGTTCCTCCGTGCTCTATCTTTAAATAACCATCAAAGGGGTGATAGTTACTTCTAGAGAAGACGCCTGTTGGAAATGACACGTCCAATTGGAGGGTCAGTTACAGTTAATGAAACAGTAACCGATCGTCGATTGGTGTCTGTGAGATACTAAACCGTATAGTGGTTATTGTAAGTGTCTTAGGACCATGAAACGTTGCGTGGTATGGAGCAAATATGACATGTGTTTCATTCATCACACGGTAAAGAATATACTTGGAGTTAGATCTAGATGCTAGTTCATTGCTGTTGGAAATATGCCCTAGAGGCAATCATAGAGATGATTATATTTCGTTATGTTCATAACATTGGATAATATGTTATCTTGTTCCTAGAATAATATTGTTAATATTTATTATCAAGTTGGTGACTTGATTGTGAAACTCTATATTTCTGTGATGATTATTCTTAAACGTTCTCTGGTCCGAAACATATGAGAACACATATGAATAGACTAGCATATGTATTAGTTAATGACTATGTTTCACAGGCCATGGATACGGAGATATCAAACCAATAATATGGACACATGTTAGAGAACATGGTGTTGGATAAGACCCACCTTGAGACACTATTGAGATTGTTATAATTCTATGTGTCGTTAGTTGGTCTCAAGCAATGATGATGTATAATCCTTAGATCTGAAATCAGTATAGTTTCCTACATGTGTAATAACACTCTTAGGGGTTGCCAATCGCTACTCGTAACTAGGTAGTTATAAATATAGCTTTCGGGTATGCTCTGAAACAAGTGGAGGAATGTGACTGGTCGGATATGGAATTTGCCCCTCCTAACATAACAAGAGAGATGTCTCTAGGCCCCTCGTTGTGGTCGGATAAAGTAAGTGCATGACCATGCCACTAGTGGTCGAAGTGTTCGTGAAGTTATCCAACACTCGATCGAGAAAGTATTAAACAGTCTATGGATGACACAACATTTCACCTGGAGTTCAGCCAGATATTGTGAAGCAAAGGGAGAATACACGAGTAGGTCACTTTGTTCAATCGGTTAATGGATCGGTCGTATGGAATCTGTTTGGTCGTAGCTGGTCAAGCGTAATCACATAGTGGTCGTAACACAGTCGTAAGGAGTTCTGAACCGGTCATGACCAAATCTGGCTGGTCATATAGAGATAGGACCTGGTCATAAGTGATGAGGACCTAGTTGTAGATCATATTGCATTAAGGTTCGTCCGATATAATTTGTGTTTATTCGGGAATCGCTATGTTCTACCAGGAACCGCTAACGACTCGTGGTCGGAAAGGGTTTCCGAGTCACAACTAATTACGCATAAACCTAATAGGTCACACACTTAACGGGTTGGAACAGAACGTGTTCAGATAGGATCCGTCATGGGCACTATATAAAGAGATGTTTGAGGCTACTAAGAGACAGATGAGTTGACGTAAGTTGCTCCACCGAAACCCTAGCCGCCATCTTCCTGAAAGCTCTACCGTGCAACTTGGTGATAGCTCACCAGCGTACGGTTGTTCCTTCCCTGGACGTGTGGATACCGTAGAGGCGCTACTGCGGTTGTTGTTGTGCTTGAGGACGATCCGCAATCTTCATATGGAATTGCGAGAGGTTCTTTGGAGAGCGATCGACTTCGCGAGGGCGGCGATCGACTCGACCCTTTGCATCGGCGTGCTCGATCTTTGGGCGATCGTCTACGACCACCACATTGACGTGCTCTACGTTGGACCAGGCTGCTCCAACTCTTCTTCCGCTGCTTTGCGCGTCTGGTGGTAATGATATGTGATCATCTACTTGCTTGGCTTCCTGGTTTACGTAGTAGAATTTTTGATTTGTTGCTATCGTAGCCTACCCGTATCCCTTTAGTGGTATCAGAGCCATCCTGCGCAGTTTTTGATCTAGATTAGCCGCATGTACTTGATATATGGTAGTAGTAGATTGGATTTGTGTAGTAGATTAGATCTGTTACTGGTTGGGTCTTGTAACCTAGATCGGTTCATATAGATGGAATGATCTAGGCCCTGGTCGATAAGATTAATCGGTTTTCAGCGGTAGTAGATGGGTATACGAGGAGGTATGAGCTAAAAGGACCAGATGGTTTATTACGCTTGTTCACGCCCACACTGCATAACACTCCAACCGATCGGAATTCCGCCATCGGAGTATGCCGCAGTGTGTGGTCGTATCAAGGCAATTATCGGATTGGTTCAGAATAGGGTTAATATGATTAGTCTGATGATTTCCAAGGCTCGGTTACATGAATAAGATTCCTGTTCCGAAATTTTTTTCCGGGACCGCGTGTTGGGTAATCGTATCGCGCGTTATAGGTAGTATGTGTTCATATCACCCGATAGAATTGGATTCCATACATAAATTGTTTTTGTAGGGATTGATGTGAATAGTATGACCCATGATGTATGAGATGCATGTATGTGTGTAATGTTCATGACCTGTGTGTCATGCTTATTGCAGTCTAAGGCTGTCTATATTTGTATAACAGCTTGCGTGTCGACTTGTGATGCTTCTTCACTCCATGCAATTTATTACTAATGCTATTAGGAGTAATGGCTTAGTGGGAGTACTTGGAGAATTGACCACTTGGAGACATGGCGAGCAGAAGCAGTGATGGAGATCACCATGTGGAAGGGTCATACTATATCACAATGCAATTTGATTGTCTGTGAATGCCATTATATTCCTATTCATTTAGTTCTATGCATGTTATTTAATTGCTTTAAATGCTTTTAACATGGTAGAAGTAAAATTCTCTCACATAATATTAAGTTAAATTGATGCCCTCCCAATTAGCTGTACCATCCAAAGTCATGTATTTTAATGGTAGGTCTTACTAAAGCAGAGTGCCATTAATATTTATTGACTAGATGGGTTTGTGTCAGACACTTACACGCATAGCATTGGTTTAACTTGTTAAGGTCATCATAACAGTTATGGACCTTAGGGCATAGGGTTGGGTCTTAGGAGCATAGAATCTTGCCCAACAACAAGAGTCATATAGAGATATGATTAGCAAAGGGTTGCTTACCAATTTCACTAATCTTCTAGCAGTGATGCCAAAGCTTACTAGTAGATTAACCGATTGGGGGTCTTGAATCACTAAATGTCATAAGAGGGATATGGTTTTTAGTGGGAGTATCTTTATTAAATTGTTTAATAGAAGTTACTTTTCTTGAACATATGTCTTAGTTTTGCATATTTTTATGTTGTAGACATGGCACCGTCTGCTGTACCCTTCATCCAGTTTTGCTTTACGTTCGATACTTGATAAGGAAAAACTGAATAGAACAAATTTTGCGGATTGGTTCCGCAACCTAAGAATTGTTCTTAGACAAGATAAAAAGGAACATGTTCTAGAGGTACCAATTCCAGATGTGCCTGTTGAAAATGCTGCTGCTACTCTTAAAACCGCATATAAAAAGACATGTGATGAGTCCCTTGATTTTAGCTGTCTCATGCTTGCTGCTATGAACTTAGACCTTTAGAAGCAGTTTGAGAACATAGAGGCCTATGATATGATCGTGGCGCTCAAAGGCATGTTTGAGTCACAAGAAAGAACTGAGAGATATGAGATCTCAAAAAAGTTGTTTGGGAGTAAGCTAGCTGAGGGTAGTCCGGTGAGCCCACATATAATAAAGATGTTTGGTTACACACAGAGCTTGGAAAAACTTGGTTTTCCACTTAGTCAAGAGTTGGCTATAGATTTGATTCTTGCTTCGCTTCCTGCATGCTATGGGCAGTTCATTCTGAACTTCCATATGAATGGCTTAGACAAGAATCTCACTGATCTACATATGATACTTAAGACTACATAGGACAGCATTAAGAAAAGCAACAGTCATGTGATGATGGTGCAAAAGAGTACAAGTTTCAAGAAGAAGGCTAAGACATGGGTCAAAGGTAAGGGCAAGGCTAAAGTTTTGGATGGGATCTAAACTAACAAGCCTAAGCCCAAGACTAAGTCTGGCCCGACTCAAGAGAATGAATGCTTTTACTGCAAAGAGTCAGGCCATTGGAAGAGGATCTGCCAAAAATATCTGGCTGATATAAAAAAGAATGGTGGGACTAAACCTTCCACTTCAGGTATTAATGTTATAGATGTTTTACTTGGATTTTTTTTTGGGAAGAGGAAGTTTTATTTAGATTTTGTTTATCACCCTACATGCACTGTGCTTAGGACAGAGTTTCAATAGATTTGTTGCAACACATGATGCTACAAAAGTCTCTTTAAACAGATGGTTGAAGAACTGATGATGGATACCATCAAGGCTGATAAATCTATGGTACTTGATACTGGCCTCCACCGTCATCCTCCTCCTCCTCCGTTGCCCTCCTCCCCAAGGCACCACCGCCGCCCTCATCCTCCCCCCTCCCCCACCACCGCCGAGCAACAACCCTAGCGGTTTCTATTGCTTTTAATTTCCTCTTCCTTTTTCTGTTTTTTATGTAATATTTTTTTATTGTAATAATTGTTTATTATGATTATTTATGTAATATTTTTTATTGTAATAATAATTTGTTGTTTTTATTTATGCAATAATTGTTTATTGAAATAATTATTGTTAATTGCGGTTTATTAGGTTAATTACGGTTTATTGCGTTAATTGTCGTCAAATGCGATCAATTATGGTACATATCGTTAATTGCGGTAATTGGAGTGTTAATTGTCGTCAATTGCATTAGTTTGTCTTCAATTGTGTTTATTTGTCGTCAATTACAGTAGTTGTTGTTAATTGCGTTAGTTTGTTGTTAATTATCATTAAATGTTGTTAGTTATCGTTAAATGCCGTTAAACGGTATCAAACATGCCATTACTTGCCTCAGGAGCATTTCAGATATTTTTTATTTCAGAAGATACAACTAGCTTACCTAAAAACTAGATAGCCATCTTCAGTTCAGCTGTTCAGTCTTACAGTTCAATCAAAAGCTGTTTTTCAGAGAACTGTAGCCGTGCGGTCCTAACAAGTCACGGGACGAAGGTCTGAGCCTTCGATTATACTACTAGTACTAAAATTAGAAGATTAATTACTCGAGAGACAAAGCTGGCAGTGCTAAGCCAGTGACATGTCCTCAATTCAAAGCTCTGTTGCTTTGACTGGGTGGTGCTAAAACTCATGGTTTAAGTACGCACGCACGCATATGCTGCGCCCCCACTTATATGCCACGCCATCCGTGGCGTGGCGGTAATAAAATCGTGCTTGCGCCCAGTCCAGTGCGAGAGGAGGGATAAATTTTTTTTATAGTCAGAGGAGGGGTGATAATTTGGCGGCAGACGGGGACCATTAGGCGCCGTGGACCGTGTGCCGGATCCGGTTTCGGAGGTTTGACCGTGGAATTTGCGTGCCATCCTGCCCTCTCCTCTCGCCAGACCAGCCCATATGGCCAGTGCGCGGCCCGGCCGTTCCTCTCCTCTTGCGGGCGACGACTCAATATTGAGCGCCCACGGCCCATCCGGGCACAGCCATAGGTCCACGCGGTCTATCCGGTGCGGCCCAAGTCCGAGGCCTTAACTTACCTGGATTTAAGCTAGTGAAAGTCAAAAGTCAAAACTTCTCTGCATTTAAGCTAGTGAATTGCTGGGAGAAAACACACCATCAGTCAGAACACCAGTGGTCATGACTCATGAACAGGTAAAGTTGACGCGTATTTCTGAGACTCGTTCCATCCTGTGCATCATTTGCATAGCAACTGCACATCTCAGAATGCAACATACGAGAACATAAGTAAGCAACAAGTACAGAAATATTGCTTGCAGTTTGCCACCAAAACCGGACATTAGACGATGTGTTGCAGCTTCTTCTGCTCCGACTTGCGCATCCTACTAACCATCGCGTAATTCCACCGCTGCTGGATGTACACCACGAGCGCGAGCGCGGCGGCTGTGAGCGGTATCACCACGTCGCCAGCCTTGGAGAAGAAGACGTTCACAAACTCGTACGCGTCAGAGTACGGGTCAACCGCCGGCGAACGCACATAATCGTAGACATGCGGCAGCAGGCGCGCGGAGGTAACACCCAAATAGTAGCTCTCCTTGAGGGGCTTACAGTTGACACGCCACACGGCATTGCCGATCACCTGCGGGAGCAGGAGCAAGTCCTGCATGATCCCGACGTGCTGCTCGACGGTCATGGCCTCTTTGTTCAGCGCGAGGACGAGTATAAATAGGACCAAGTGCGCTCCGTAGTGGTATATGAACACCTTGGTGTCACTCGGCACGCGCCCCGGCTCGAGCGGCGACCGCGCCACCATGAGCAACCTTGACCGCCGCACCTTCTGGCCGAGGCGCACCGTGAGGACGAACGCGCCGAGGGTGAGGATCTTCACCGCCTGGTCGATGGTCTGGTACAGACAGCTCATGTCGAGCATGTAGGAGGAAGCTGAGTAAGACGGTGGCATGGCGACATCGGAGCGTAAGGTGACCCTCGCCAGTAGTGCCTCGATGCCTGTGATCAGCGGCAAGCTGTCCCCCAGAGCTTGGACGCCGAGCATGACGCGTGGGACTTGAGGCGCCCTCATTTTTTGGCCATTAAACCTTTCACAACCGTTTAGGATGTGCAGTTGTGAAGTAAGTAGAATCTCAAGCAAGTTTTCGATTACAATAAAAGTCAAACTTTTATTACACAAGGTTAAGGCTTGTCAACCGGTTTTAACACTGACACGGGTATCCAAATCCAAAATTAATATATTACATGACAAAACAACTTCCAAACCACAGGCACGCTTGAGCGTGATCGACACATAATATCAGTAATCATCGTCATCCAGAGGTCCATCGAAACCTTCTTCATTAAGATCTACAGAGTTTTCCCAGGTTAACTCTGTAGTTGATATTGCAAGAATGAGTACACAACCATACTCAGCAAACCACATGGAAAAAATAATTAATTACATGCTAGGGATTCAATGGATTATTTAGAGTTTACCATATCAGGTATATGTGGATGCATTTTGAGTTCAAAGCAGTTTATCTTTAAAACAGTAAACAATAATGAATATAACATCAGGGGTTTACTCAACAATTTCAATTACCATCTTAACATCTCAAAATCTCTACTTATGCCTCATCTATTGGAATCACCCATGAACAGAGTTTCATTAACCAGAAGCACGACGTATTCGAATACCATTGATTATACTTTGCAGAGTTGCCCAACTTTACTCACAAGATATCTCAAACTCATACTGTCAGATCATAAATACGCAACATGTTAGTGTGCGACTGAGTTGAGATAACAAAGTATTTTCACTTCTCAACCTTTCTAGCCTCTACCCGGTAGGACCTTGGACCATACAGCCCTCGGGAAACCCTCGGCCAATAGTGGATCTCGCGGTCCAACACTGACAGTGCTTACCATTGTGTAGACCAGCAAGTGTCCCTTCAGGTCCACTCTTGTCCCATCCCCAAAATTACGGCTGCTCTATCACACATGAGCAGGTGTTCACCATGTAGATATTCAATTGGAGGAGCAATGTACTAAGCTAGGTTGGAATGACCGAACCTATGGTTGAGCGATTTCTGTATCTGTTACTTGGCACAAGGTTCTTATCCTTACCTGTCTTACAGTGAGGCGATGGATCAACACCAACTCGTGGCTGTCCATCTCCAGGTCTCACATTCGACTCACTTTTAAACAAGTCTATTGGATTATCCATTCTCTTGGTCTCAACCCTCAACTCTCCACCAAAACCATTGGCGGTTAGCCACTCTTTTCAGGATTTAAAAACACATTTGCATGACAATGCTAAATATCTAGTTATTATTTTATGTGATGTAAACTTGTTAAGGTGAATATGGCCTACAAGGAATAGGTGGGCTTGTATATGGGGTGATAGGATTTATCTACTCATCATGGCATTCAAAAGTATTATTTGAATATGAAAGATAATCGGCATAAATATGGTAATGAAAGTAATAATAAAAATGCATAAAATACAGTCTCAAAATGATCAAAGGAATGCGACTTGCCTCCTTCCTTAAAGTCTTCTATTAACTCGTCTTGTTCGACGCTTTTCAGAGCTTGGTTGTCGAAGTTGTGAACTAGCGTGAAATAAAATAAAATATCCGGTTCAATAAGGAATGAGCTGGGAACAACATGCTAGTAAAGAAATTCGGAAAGAAACATAAAGAAAGCTGATGTGGGATGGTGGGGATTGATTTAGTGTTTGATTTGGCTGGACGGAGTTGAAATTGAGATTCACATGCTCAAAACGATCAAAATGGATATATATATATATATATATATATATATATATATATATATATATATATATATACATATACATATACATATACATATACATATACATATACATATACATATACATATATATGTCTTATTGGGTTTTGGGTGAACAGTGTCGTGCCTGATGAACAATGTTGGCTGGTACTATTCACATTGGGCTAGGGTTATGAACAATAATGGGCTTGAACAGTAGCGAACAGTAATGTGTCGTGCTTGGGTTGTGAACAGTAATGTCGGGTTTGGAATAGTAACGGGTTGGATCCTAAACAGTATTGGGCCAAGCTCAATGCCTATTTGGACTAGAACCCAAAATGGGCCAGGCCTAAAGGCCCATCTCTAGGCAACTTTGAGCTGCACTTGGCTTCGAGTGAGAGAGCGCTCTGGCTTGCCCGAGTCGACGGCAGTGGCGCTGACGAGGATTGCGGCGGCTCCGGCGGGAGATGGCGCCGTCGGGTGGTGCAGTGAGTATCACCGCATCGCGTGCAACCCATTTTTAGGTTTTGCGTCGGCGGTGGTGGTTCAGAGAAGGGGTAGCGGCGTGGGTGGCTCACGGCTAGAGCAGGGAAGGAGGCGGCGGTGGTAGGATGGTGCTCCAGCCAAATTGGCCATGGTTAGAGTATTAGTGGGTGATGGGGGGTTGGGGTGGTGGTGATGCGGCAGGGTGCACCGAGGCATATTGGCAAAGGGGGTCATGGCGCGACGGTGGAGGATGGCGTTGGCGAGACTCCGTGAGGATAGGGGTGGGGTGTTAGAAACATTGAGGTGGCGAGATGGTCTTTGGTGGTGAGTTGGGAGGGGGAGCAAAGGGGGCGGCGAATTTACCTTTGGCTCACCAGAGAAGGAAGAGAGGGGCGGCGGAAATTCTCGGAATTAGCCGATGTTGGGGCCGAAGGGATGGCTCTGGGGTGTTGAGTGAGTAGCTGTGATCTTCTTGGCTTAGGATTGGGTGGCCTTTATAGTCGGGATGAGGCGGTTATGGCGTTATGGCGAACCGTGGCGCGCTTGTTGTAATATCCCGTTTAAACTTTAGAGAATTAAATTAATTAGAAAGGAAATAGATGGAATTCAAAGAGAATTGGACCGCTAGTCCAAAGTCTAGTGAGGAGAGAACAACCTTTTGTAATATCCCAAATATCTAAAGAGGATAAATAATTTATGGATGAGAATTGTTTTAGAGAGTAGCTTTAACTGAAACTTCAGGGGGGGGTGGGTTTCACATGTTTCAGAGAACCTGGGCTGTGGGCTCAAAGCCCACAGCACCTTAGCCCATTAGTGGAGGAGAGGGGGCAGCCAAACCCTAAGCCACTCCCTCCCCTTGCACCTCCACCCTCCCCACCTCTCTTGGTCGCCACCTCTCCCTCCTGGCCGCCCCTTCCCCTCCCACTCCAACGCCACCCCCACATCTCCTCCCCCCTGTCCAGATCCCATTGCTGCACCCCTCACCTTGGTGAGCTCTCCCTGCTGCAGGCCAAGTAGAAGAAGAAGGGAAAGGATCCCCATTAATTGGTGGTTGCCGGCCAAGAAGAAGAAAGGGGGAGAAGGAAAGGGGGAAGGGGAGGGAGATCTCGTGGTTGCTCTTACAACCATCAGTGTGTTCTTCAAGGGTAACTCTCAGATTCTGACGCTTAGTCTTTTAGTTTTGTGATTTGGCGACATCGGGTAATAGATCGAGTTTTGACAGTCTATAATGCTCTGTAGTTTTAGGGTTGTTAACTACGAAATTTGATCTGGCCATCTCCTAGATATTTGTGAGTAATGTCTTTAGCTTTCCGTAGAGTCCTAGATCAAGTCGTTTGGATGAACGGATTGTTAGTTATGGATTTTACAACGCTGCTGTCCAGAGACTATGTTAGGATTCTGGCAGTTATGGACTCACGCTTGTTGTTTTGTTTATATTTTTAGATACCTTTTACACGGACGTCATGCATGGGAAGGGCTAGTAATAAGGATTGTTGCACATTACCACGACCAACTCCATGAACACAAATTTTTGAGATATGATTTAATAATTGAGCACACTGCTATAAGATGATAATTATGGTCATGACCTTATGATTTAAGTTGGATACTTGATATAATTGATTATGATATTGCTAAATGTTAGAATCCCTTGTATGGTTCAATATTCAAGGGAGACTCTGCCAAAATTTAGTGTAATGTCTTCGACTTTTAATTTGCTAATAGGTTGTTTAAGTAGCATTCTAGGCTCATGTTGGGCTAGGGTGTTATAGTTGGTATCAGAGCGGGCTTTAGGTCCGTGGTGATTAGATTGACAACTTAGGTAAACTTAAATTGCTAATGGTTAAACAATTTAAAATTTGACACACTGGTGCACAGTAGGATGGGAATGGGCAAAGCATTGCATTTACGATTCCGTTATGTCGCATTGATGATTGCTAATATGAGTTGTTTGATTATTGAATGCTTATGATATGATTACAAGATTGTTATGTGTGATGTTAGACGATGTCTAGAGGTAGAGATGGGTTGAGGCCATGGGCATGGCCAGATTGTACCACCATTTGTGGTATGGAAAAAGAGAAGTGTTTACCCCGGGTAACTTAGTTACCAATGTTGGGGATGTGTTTCTTTGAGAAAGGTTGATGTTTTCCTTGAGTTTACATTTGGTTATTCTGATTACTCGCTGTTAATTGATGAATTTTCTTGGGTTAGTGGTTACAAAGCAGTTGATGTGTTTCCATTGGTTTAATTTGTCCCTTAAAACAATTATTGCTTTCCCAACTGTTGAGTTATTCTTGTGGCTAGTGAACTTGGTTAATTGTCAAGATTAACCTTTGTATTGGAGTTCTGTCTTTCTTATTGGAAAACATGACTCATTTATTTGCTTGATGTTTTGGATAATGAAAGTTTCCTTTCGCAAGTCCTTTAGCATGTGGAAGCTTTGACCCAATGTATCTCTTTTGGATATTTTGAGCGTTGAAGTTGAATGCTTATCTTTTATGAAAGAAAATATTAAACCCTTTAGCGATGTCTTGTCGTTGTTAAGTGAGAGGTTATAATTAAAGAAATTAATGGATATAATATGGGTTATCAAGTTGGGTCTGTAGTGTGGTGCATAATCGATCTTAACCAAGATCCTTGGAAGGAAAGATGATTAATTTGTTGGTGTCTTGTAGTAGTTCTTGATGAACTGTGATTAAGAGTATGGCTATACCTAATTGGAGTCAAAGGAATTATTAAGAAGTGTGGAATATTGATGAACTGGTTTGACCATTAAAATTATTTAGTTTGCTAAACTTGTTTGGTTATTTGGTCTTAATGGATGAAACTTACTGTGTGGGAAGGTGTCGACGATCGAGTCGCCGATCTTACGAAATAAAGGAGGAAAATAACGCGATATTTCCTAGGAGAGAATGGGGCCGCTCTTTATTGATATGAACAGGATTTACAGGGGGTGCTTACGACCCGACTAGGGACTAATCCTAATTACACTGAGTGTGAAGATTGCAATGCTCTAATCTGATGATGCTATCTTGCTTGTCTCAGATCGCCTTGTGATTCTGGTTAATCTTGTGCGTGATGTTTTGCCCTTTGGTCTTCTGTGCTTCACCCTTAAATAACTTCCGAAGAGATGATTTTTTTTCAAATAATCCATTTTTTATTATTAATTTCAATATTATACGCAATAATATTTTTCTGAAATATACCCCTATCGCTCAGCGGTTGAGTGGTGGTTCGATCGCTCAACAGTTAATCTGACACTTGTCGCCAATGGGCACAAGCAGCTAGATAGTGAAGCGCACACTAGGATCAACCGTTGAGCGACAAGTGTCCCGATCGCTCAACGGTTGAGTGGCGGAACGATCGCTCAATCGTTGAGCGATGTGGGTATATTTGTAAAAATATTATCGCAGTATAATATTGAAATTAATAATAAAAAAATGGATTATTGTGAAAAAAAATTCCGAAGAGATGGCAGTTACCCTTGGAGAAGGCGTCCCTGGTGAAGCGTTGCGACTGGTCGGGGCGAGGTGTCAGTTAACAATGTGTTAAGCGTTACTGATTAAGTGCACGAGAAACACTTAACCGTATGGTGGTTGTTGTCGATGTCTTAGGACTATGTAACGCGTGGTATGAAGTATCTGACACATGCTATGTTCATCACACGGTAAGAATATTCATCACCAGTTCATAGATTTTCCGAGCAGTTACCTGGTCGGAGACTAGGCACATAACCTTGTCCGACCAGGGTACCCTTATGTAACATCTGGAATCCTTACGACCAGTGAGGTCGTTAGTCTTAGGGGTTACGACCATGAAGACGTATGATCTTTTATTATATATTAAAATAATACATAGAGGTTTTAATCCTCGTCAGCTAGCCCCCGAACTTTAAATGAACAGGTCGTGTGAACACTTTTCTTCCGATGAAGTCGTATCGGGTAGACCCCATTTAATGTCGTGATATACGAAGTGGTCTGTGTTCACTTTAAAGTTGAGAACTTGCCTTGGGAATCTAAGAGTTTTTCTGTCCGTTGGACAAAAAAGGCTTTTGTCCTTTGGACTTTTAGATAACTCCAGACTGCAGTTAAAGATCTAAAGCTATAAAATCTCCACTGCTGGGTTTAGAGTTTTTACGCTTCTAGATCTTCCCTTAATCCTCTTCAGTTCTTCACCAAGAAGTACTTCCGACCTCTGTTTTCTTTCTGACCTCAAAAGCTTCCTCCGACCACTACTCATCCCTTTGAGAAATTTCACCATGTCGGAGCAAATCACAAAGTGGATGGCTTCGGATCTGAGTGAAGAAAAGTTTGAAGCGCTGGAGAAGATCGGAATGCTCCCGAACAAGAATCTGATCGGATAGAGGTCAGCGGCCGGGGAGCACTTTTCGAGCCACGAAGATGGGGAAATTCCAGTCTTCCTCGCCCACATTGAGTGCGGGCTGAGGGTATCGGTACACAAATCCCCCCACCCCCCGCCGCGTTCTGGAGTATTATGGGGTGGAGTTGGTGAATTTGGCCCCTAATTCCATCGCCAACATTAGTATTTTCATCTACCTAAGCGAGGCGTACCTGGGAGTGCGGCCAAATTTGAAACTTTTCAGGTATTTCTACCGGATAACGATGTCGGGAAGATCCACGGTGGCTCCTGGAGAATGCACGCTGCACCTTCATGATGGAAAGGCCGATGAGTACATCCGAATGTACTCGAAATCCTCGTGGTCGTCATGGAAAAAGAATTGGTTTTACATAACGGTTACGAGAGATGATAGCCTCTACTTCGCCGGACTTAGAGCGAACGAGAATCCCAAATGGAGGAAAACCGTGGAGAAGGCAGGGGTGGTCAGAAGATGGGTGGATGCCATCCAAGATCTGAGAATCAAGGACTTGACTTCTTGGCATGTGGTGAGAGATTTCACCAAACGCCAAATTAGTCCTCTGAGGCTCCGGACTCAATCCCTGCTCTAGTCCATTGGTCGTGATGAAGCTATCACGGACTCACGAGATGGTAAGTCTTCGAAAGAAGCTCCGACCAGTATGACTTATTATTTGGTTATCGTAAAACCTTAAAATCTGCTCTGTCTCCCTCTTTCTTTAAAGCCCTTTCTCCCGAGGAAATCAGAGAGAGGATCAGGATGATCTACGCCGGGGAGCCTGGTGAGAAGGCTGCATTCCTTGACATCTTGGCAATAGTCTCTGTTGAAGAGAGACTGGAGAGACTTAAGGTAGATAATCAATTGTCCTTTATCATGTATACATATTCTCCGATCAGTTTATTGATCTTGCTCTAATTTTGTAGATGGTCGGATTGAGAGTTATACAATCTGGTGAGGATCATAATCCCACTGTGGTTCTGACCGATTCTTGCCCAGAGGCACTGGAAGAAGATGAATCTCCCGAGGTAATAGAGCATTTGAAAGAATACATATACTTTAGACAGAAAATTTCATCACCTGACCCAACTTGTTTTTTGATTTAGGTGGAGAAGACTGAAGGCCCGCAGAGCATAGCTACGGAAGCTGTAGACTCCAGATTGGTCATTCACGGCCTAACAGTTGTTACTGAAACAACTGATCTGGGAGTTGATGAGACCACACCCTCCGACCCAATGGTCAGAAATGCTACCCTCGATCAGTTTGTCGAGGATATTGCTTCTGACATCATGTTAGAGGATGTGAGGGGTTTAACCAACCCTACCAGCCAGAGCCGGTGAAATTGGTTGAGAAGAAAAGGAAGGCGAGTGGTACATAATTTAATTTACCGCGTTTCAAAGTCAAAACCAAGAAATCAACTAGGTATGTATAAATGAAAAGGTCGTATGAGTGCATACCTTTAATAATTTTTGATGATTCGGAGTTTTGAACTTCCCTTCTTCGTCTTGTATAGGTCTTCTGGCGTTTCGGTTGTTTCCGACCAGAATCTTCCTGAGGACTAGGCACCCGTGGAAGTCATCGACCAAAGCACTTCCCAGGACAGAATTCCTGAGGACAAAGTGGTTGAAGAAGCCCCCGAGCAGGTGTCAAGGCCAACGGTCGAGCTGGATCCAGTGGTGGTTCTAACTCCTTCTACGGAGGTAGATGCCCCTAAAGGCCCTCAACAGGTTCCGACCACTGTTGGTAATCCCTCTCAACCTAACAAATTTCCTTTTTGCCCCCGATTCATCGAGGATAAGGAGCTCGACGAGGCATGGGGAAGAATATCAGATCATCAAATCAAGATAGGTCCTGATTTGATTTTTGCCGGTTATAATGACGTGGCAATCCGGGTAAGTATTCTACAACCAGTTTCATACTTTCTCTTTTAGAAGTTTATAGGAAACTTAAAGATAAAATGCTATTTGTGTAGCACATGGTCGAAAAATTTGCTATGGTCGGAGGACTGACCCAGCGAATTAAGGACTTGGAGCGAAAACACTCCGAATTGGAAAGTAAGAAATTTCCTCTTAACCTTTTCCTTTTTAATACTTTGTTCTTCTCTAATTATTCTCCCTTATCATATTCGATAGATTTGGAGAAAATAAAAGAAGAGGTCGTGGCTGATAAAGTCAGAATAACCCAGCTTGAGGAAGAAAATCAGGCTAAGGACCGGTCGATTGCGGAGGCGACGACTAGAAGTGAGAATCTTAACAAGAAAATTGAAGGTAATAGGTCGAAGACTTGATTTATTATCCTCCTCTAATCATGTTGTACTTATTACTCACTTTACTCTTGTAGAGCAAACGCAAGCGCTGAACAGAGCAAAGAAGGTTCTAGAATTTGAGCAGGATAAGGAGGCAGTTCTTGTGCAAGGTCTTGATGAAAAGATCCATGCTTTAAACAAAATGATCTTTGATATGAGATCAGGATCAAGTGTGCCTGACTTAAGAGATCCAATAGAGAAAATGAACTACTTGGGCCAACTTCTAGAAGATCTCAGCGGTCTACTCAAGACTACTCGAGAGAATTATGCCCAGACTATGTAAGAAGGTGTTGCCAATAGAGTTAGTTTTGCGCTGGCAAAACTGAAGGCTTCCGACCCCTCAATTGATCTCCAAGCCGTTGAAGACGACTTCAACTGCCTGCCTGATGAGGCGACCAAGTTTATAAAAGAACTAAGGCCACTTGGAGACAAAATTGTAGAGGAAATGGAAATCGGATCTGCATCTAGCAGCAATTAGTCTGGATACATTCAAGAGTAGAACATTGTAATATAAGAATTATGAAATGTATAAAATTTACCTTTTTGCCATCAGCAAGTCTTTTGTTTATCCTTTTGACTTTTAAAGTACTCGGATATTCCCTAGCCCCCGACTGATTTATAGTAGAAGAACGTTACTATAAAAGCAGTAAGCCAAGAAAAGAGAACTTGAAGTCTCAACCATTCTGTTTGATTTGAAGGTATATACTGATTATATGATAAAACTGATCGTAATAATACTAGGAAATCAATTTGGTCGGAACCAGTGTATGATTTCGACTAGTTATAGATCTATTTTATAATAATCAGAGTACCAAACAAAGCAGTATATGGTCGGAGAAATACTTGCGTTGATGAAAAAAGAAAATATGCAAGAATGTATGCAACAAATGATAAGTGAGCTTGTTTATATCTATTATCCAAAAACTGGTCGGAAGAACTACTAAGACCTGAAGACATAAAACACATTTCACGAAACGTGCTCAGGCTCTAGTCCGACTGGTAGTGAGGATCGTAAGAAAAGGACCGTCGCTAGGAAGCTCCTTCCAGTGGGCACGACCACGTGTGAAAAAGGAGAGACTTCAACTAGGAGGCTTTCCGTGTCCCGACCAGTAGCCAAACAAGAGTAGAATAGAATCTTGAAATGATGAAATATAGTCTTCATAATCTTAAGCATATCAGTCACTATATAAAGTTATTTGTATTGTGCTCTGGTTACTCGTATATTTCTTTAAGAAAAGAGTGTGGTCGCGCGTGGGAATCATTCAAGGAATGCTCATGACTAGGACCCATACAGCATATGACTTAGAAGTCGTTGCTATAGAGTGTGAGATCCTTGGAAAGGATGTGAAGAGAAGATTGTCTTCTCGACCGGTTTTAAATAACAATAATAAGCGACGAGTATAGGTATATATATATATATATATATATATATATATATATATATATATATATATATATATATATATATATATATATATATATATATATATATATATATATAAGCAAGATCACTCATTTTAATGAATAAAGGAATGACTAATCTCTATTTAAATGAAAAGAATTAAACATAGAACTTACGCAATTGATCAATGTTCCAAGAATTTGACAAAATTTGCCCATCAGACATAGCTAGTCGGACGGAACCTGGTCGGGTGACTTCGACCACAGTGTAAGGACCTTCCCATTTGGGAGAAAGTTTGTTACGATTTGCTTGATTTTGAATTTTTCTGAGAACCAGATCACCTATAGCGAGGCTGCGAGGTTGCACCTTACGACTATGGTACCTTCGCATGGCTTGTTGATAGACTGCTGATCGTACCAGGGCTTGGTTTCATCGTTCTTCAAGGAAATTGATGTCGTCAAGTCGTCGTTCATTCTGATCATTTTCGTTAAAACTATCAGTGCGAGCAGAGCCAAGTTTTAGTTCTAGAGAAAGCATGGCTTCAGCACCATAAACCAAAAAGAATGACGTTTCACTGGTCGCACGACTGATCGTGGTTCGAACGGCCTATAATACAGACGGGATTTCTTGAACCCAACCTCATAACCGTTTGATTAACTGGTTGAATACTCGGCGTTTGATCCCCTGTATAATGATACCATTGGCTCGCTCAACTGCTCCGTTACTCTGCGGATGAGCAACTGAAGCAAAATGAACCTTTATACCAAGTTCATCGCAGAATTCCTGGAATTGACCGCTTGAGAACTGGGCACCGTTGTTTGTGATTATACGACTGGGTACACCAAATCGTGTGATCACATTTTTCGTGAGAAATCTCTTAGCGGCCTTAGTTGTTGTTTTAACAATAGGCTCGGCTTCGATCCATTTTGTAAATGTGTCAATCATGACGAAAAGGAATTCAAAGCCCCCGGGTGCTCTTGGGAAAGTTCCCAGAATGTTCAGACCCCAGGTTGCAAAAGGCCAAGAAAGATGAATAGTTTGCAAAGCTTGTGCCAGTTGATGTACTTGTCGGCTATAAGCCCGACATTGTACGCGCCGTCACGAGCTCTTTTGTATCATGAAGGCGATTGGCCAATAGTATCCTTGCTGAAGGCTTTACCGACCAGTGTTCTGTAGGAATGATGTGCTTCACAGACTCTTTCATGGATTTCAGTTAGCAATTTAATGCCATCTGCTTGAGATATGCATCTCATCAACACTCCGTGATATCCTCGTTTATACAAGATACGTTCGATCGAGTGTATGATTTGGCTTTTAGTGCTAGATGATCGGCCTCTACATCATCTTCGGAATTATGTCATCTTTGAAGATAATTGTAGATCGATGTCATCAATCTCTACCTTGATCGTGGCGGCGCCAACCATCAACGACACATGGAGCATCCATGTTCCCATGATCGGCATACGACCAGAAGAATCATGTATGTTCTCGGAAGGCTCGACCATCGAGGGTGAATCAAGTTGCTCAAGAAAAACTCCGGGCGGGACGGTCGACCTTGTGGAGGCCATCCGTGCCAACTGGTTTGCCAGAAAGTTTTCCTTTCTAGGAATATGTTGGATATGAAAACCGAAGAAGTGCTTTTTGAGTTTTCGTACTTCCGCCAAATAAGATGACATCTTGGTACTTGAGCATTTATACTCTTTTCCTACTTGATTCGCTATTAGTTGAGAATCGTCTTTCACTAGTAATCCGCGAATCCGAGCTTGACGCAGCTTTCGAGTCTGCCGATAAACCTTCATACTCTGCCACGTTGTTTGTGGTAGGAAAATTTAACTGGATGGCATACTTGATGTGTTCCCTAGTAGGGGATATCAAGACAACTCCAGCCCTCGAGCCTTTTAGCATCAAGGAACCGTCAAAGTACATTGTCCACTCGCCGTGGTGTTCGTACTCGGGCCCTTGGGTGGGATCAGGGTTTGTCCATTCGGCAATGAATTCTGCTATTGCCTGGGACTTGATTGCTATTCGTGAGATGAAATGGAGGTCAAACGCCCCTAGCTCAACCACCTATTTTGCTATTCGTCCTAATGATTCCCTATTTCCAAGGACTTGACCAAGGGTATATCCGGTTGGTACGACCACTTTGTGGGCCTGAAAGTAATGCCTTAGTTTCCTTGAAGACATAAGGAGACCATAGAGCAACTTTTGTATCTGTGGGTATCTTTCCTTTGGTCCATGTAAGACTTCGCTTACGTAATATACTGGTCATTGGATGTTATCTCTTTCTACGACCAGTACACCGCTAACTGTCTGTGGCATTGCAGCCACGTAAATCAGCAATGTTTCTCCCGATCTTGGTGAGACTAAGACCGGGGTACTCGTGAGGTACTTTTTAAGGTTCTCAAAGGCATCGTTTGCCTCCTTAGTCCACTCGAAACTTCCCTGTTTCCGAAGAAACTTAAAAAAAGGTAATCCTTTTTCCCCTAACCTTGCTATGAAACGACTTAACGCTACCATACGATCGATTAGTTTACGGACCTCCTTCTTCGTGGTGGGAGGGCGCATTTGGTCGATGGCCGATATTTTTCTTGGATTTACTTCAATACCTCTAGCGAGACTAGGAAGCGAAGCGGTTTTCGGCGAAACTCGAACATACACTTTTAGGATTCAACTTGAGGTTATGCCTTCTCAAGTTGTTGAAAGTTTCTTGTAGGTCGAGGAATGTGATCGCTTGACGTTGGTGCTCTTCTGACGGATCATCAATGTAGGCTTCTAAATTGACCCATTTGTGGATTAAAGGTTTTTGCATCAACCTTTGGAAAGTTACACCAGCGTTTTTGAGACCAAATGGCATCTTAACATAGCAGTAAGTGCCGTATGGAATGATGAAGAAAGTTTTCTCTTCATCTTCTTTACACATATTAATCTGGTGGTACCCTAAGTATGCATCCAAAAAACTTAGTAACCCACACCCGGAAGTAGAGTCTACAAGTTGATCAATGCGTGGAAGGGGAAAATCATCCTTCGGACAAGCTTTATTAAGATCTGTAAAGTCAATACACATTCGTCATTTTCCATTATTCTTCCTAACAATTACAGGATTGTCGAGCCACTGAGGGTGGTCGACTCCACGAATGAACCCAGCCTTGAGGAGCTTGTCAATCTTCGACTGTATTGCCTCCTTCCGATTAGGTGCAAAACGCCGCAGCTTCTGTTTGATCGGTTTCTTGTCAGGCTGGAGAGCTAGCCTGTGCTCGATCACCTCCCTGGGGACTCTGGGCATATCGGACGCCTGCCAGACGAATACGTCCTGATTTGCTCGGAGGAAGGAGACAAGCAACTCTTCCTATTTGGGGTCGAGTCTTGCCCCGACCAGTATCTTGAGGGTAAATGGGTTAGTGTTTCCTGACCCAAGTGGTGACTTGACGCTGTCCGGAGAAGCGCCTTTGTCGAATGGTACCTCTTTTGCCTGGTCGGGTGGTTTTGGCGTTATCTTTGGCCTCGAGTGCTTGACCTACACAGTAGATGGATTAGCCTCTCTGGTCGGAAGTTCATCGACCAGTTCTAAGGATTTTCGATCACACACGTAAGTCATTTTCTGATCTCCTCGAATCGTGATGACCCCCTTTGGTCCCGGCATTTTCAAACTTTGATAACCGTAGTACGTGGCTATCAAGAACTTTGCTAAGGCTGGTCGATCAAGGATTCCGTTGTATGTGGATTCAAAATCCACCACATCGAATGGAATTTTTTCTGTTCGGAAGTTGTCAGGCCTTTCGAACGTAACCGGTAGGGAAACTTGTCCTATTGGTTTAGCGATGGAGCCAGGAACTATGCCATAAAAGGCGTATTTCACTGGTTTCACCTTAGACCTGGAAACTTGCATTTCTTCTAAAGCTCCCATAAATAATCTATTCAAAGAGCTATCTCCATCTATTAAGACTCGATTAACCCTACAATTATTAATAGTAGGTTCAACAACAATAGAGAACCTACTTGGTCGAGTCGAAGGGATGGGGCAGTCTTCTTTGATGAAGGAGATTGTCGTGTCCGACCACTTTGATGGTTTGATGATGGTCGGAGGCTCGACGAGGTTGACCTCCCGCTTCATGGCCTTCAGATGATGCCTGGACTCGTACGAAGAAGATCCAACAAAGATCATGTTGACCGTATGTTGAGGCTCCTGGTACTCCATTTCTTCGTCGCCATCTTTGTCTTTTTTGGAGCTCGTCTCTCCAAGCTCCTGTATTGCGGGGAATGGTCCTTTACCTGCATAATAATCCTCCAGTTTCTTTTGCCAGACTCGACAGGTGTGCAAATCAGGCCCTGCCTGCTGGTGAAGTGGGCACCACTTCTTGTTTTTCTGGAATCCTTCGGTCGGAGCTTTTGCTTTGCCTCGACCGGTATAGTCTTTCTTACCCTTCATAAACTTTTCAAGAATCGCTAGGACCTCCTTATCATCGGGTCTGTGGTTCTTCTTCTTCTTTTTGAGAGCCTTTTTATTCTTTTTCTCTGGTTTGTCCAAGCCAGGTTGAGGAATTTTGTCTTTCCGATCAATGACTTCACACCACTTAATCGCTTCGCTAGCGGTTGCGTATTTGTCGGCCATGTCGAAAAGTTCGACGGTTGTTCGTGGAGAGTTCATTGCTATGTCCTCTGTAAACCGCCGATTCCTTAGACCTGTTTTAAAAGCACGGATAATGAGATGATTCTCGACCTCGGTATGGAATTACAAACTGGTGAATCTCTTGATGTATTGACGGAGAGTCTCATCAGAGCCCTGCCGGATTCGGTGGAGATCATCCTCCTTTCGAGGCGATCGTCGCGTGCCTGAAGTTTGCAATTAGAAGGTCGCAGAGTTGCTCCCAAGTATAAATTGATCCGACTGGTAGGTTAAATAACCACGACCAGGCAGACCCTTCGAGCACGGTGGGCAGATAGTTAGCCATCATATTTTTGTCACCATCAGCAGCTCTAATAGCGGTGGTATATATTTGGAGAAATTCCAATGGGTTCTGAGTCTCATTGAACTTGTCCAAGTTGGCCGGTCGGAACCTATTTGGCCAACGCACAGCTTGGAGCCCTGTAGATAAGGCTCGACAACCTGTGATTGATTCATGACGCCTTCTTTGGAAACATGCCAGATTGTAGTCGGTCGGAGACCGGTTCCTAAGATTGGAATGCTGGAGCTTCGGTGTACCGATCCGGTCGTAGACATTAGTATGATGCCTTCGACCGCCTGCTTGATTTAGACGATGTCGGAGATCGTCAGGTCCAAGCGTTTGTTCTTTTCGACGTGGTGAGGGGGTGGCTACCTGGAATAGCCTTATTCCCTCGTGACTCCTTGGTCGGAATCGTCGAGGAGGCCTTGGTATAGATTGTTCTCCAATATGACCATGCTGCCCTCTACTAAGGGAGGAACGTTAGGACGAAGTCATGGTTTGACTTTCTGAATTCCTTTGTTCCCGGTACGCTTTCGTTCGTTGCATGGTCTGTTGAAGAATCTCTGATACTTGGCCTATGAGCTGTACAAAACCTGGGGTTTCTGCTAGAGCAGGGTCAGAATTATTCAATATATCTTGAACACGTTGCAGGTTTCATAGAGTTACCGAATGTCTCGGGGGGTTCATATTGGTAGTAGGCATTCGCAGGTCTGAACCTTCCCCTGACATCCAGATTTGTTCCGTCTGATCAGCTACTCTTGGTGGGGTAGTGCCAGGAGAGTTAACTAATGGACGTCGATCAGTTCTGTTGCCTCCGGAAGTTGGTGCCTGATGACCCGTATCATCTCTAACAACACGTGATGGCGTGGTAGAGTGTGTAGGACCGTGCAAGGCATCTTGATTTGCATCTCTGATCGCACTGACCTCGTGCCTCTAGTAGTGATCTTCCGATGAGCTTCCATCGTAACTAATGGAGAGCTTTTCAATACTTCTACTAGAAGTTTCCACGACGGAGAGCGGTCGGAGATGAGCACCTCCTGAGGTCTTCTTGGTGGACTCAGCCTGATCCGGCAGATTGCCGATCGTATGCTGAGTCTGATCATCCCCACATGGCCAACGACCAGTGGAGGTTTCATCGACATCGTTACCAAGTGTCGGTTGGCTCCTGGAATTGCCAAAAGCCGTAGGTGAGTACCTTTCAGCCATGATTTCATCGAGAGTATAGAGATTCTCGAGTTGTGGTTCTGAACTTTCGTCACTGTTTAGCATCGGAAGGGACGGGCTTGGAAAATCCTCGACATTACGAGGCGATCGGAATGGCTGGTTCCTCTGAGAGCGCCACTTGTTGTAGTGGTGTATCCTCGTCCATCCGGTCGATTTCGCTAACGTCGGCGACGTGCGGACCAGCGGAGGAGGAGGAGGATGACATGCCATTTTCTTGCATGGCACGGATGCATCCTTCTATGTCGAGGTTGGAGTAGTCCGCCAGGTCGAACCAATTCTCCTTGTCCCAAACTCCAGCCATAGTCGCATGAGCGATTACGGGGAATGAGCGAGGATTTGATGAGCAGAGAGTTTCTTCAGGAAACTTACGTCTTCTTCCCCACGGACGGCGCCAGCTGTCGACGATCGAGTCGCCGATCTTACGAAATAAAGGAGGAAAATGACGCGATATTTCCTGGGAGAGAATGGAGCCGCTCTTTATTGATATGAACTGGATTTACAGGGGGTGCTTACGACCCGACTTGGAACTAATCCTAATTACACTGAGTATGAAGATTGCAATGCTCTAATTTGATGATGCTATCTTGCTTGTCTCAGATCGCCTTGTGATTCTGGTTAAGCTTGTGCGCTGATTTTATGCCCTTTGGTCTTCTGTGCTTCACCCTTAAATAACTTCCGAAGAGATGGCAGTTACTCCTGGAGAAAACGTCCCTGGTGAAGCGTTGCGACTGGTCAGGACGATGCGTCAGTTTACAATGTGTTAACTGTTCTGCGGTTAAGTGCCTGAGAAACACTTAACCGTATGATGGTTGTTGTCAGTATCTTAGGACTATATAACCGCGTGGTATGAAGTATACAACACATGCTATATTCATCACACGGTAAGAATATACTTGGGATCAATTATAGATACCAGTTCATAGTTTTTCCAAGCAGTTACCTGGTTGGAGACTAGGCATAGGACCTTGTCCGACCTGGGTACCCTTATGTAACCTCTGGAATCCTTACGACCAGTGAGGTCATTAGCCTTAGGGGTTACGACCATGAAGACGTATGGTCTTTTATTATGTATTAAAATAATACATAGAGGTTTTAATCCTCGTCAGAAGGGAAAGATGAGGAGATGCTAGATTATTGCCTTAATGGATATTAATCTTGCAATTATCTTTTCTATAGATACTTGGTGAACATATATAGTTACTATATATTTCTTACCATGATTAATTGTTGGATTTGCATGCAAAAGATTGAAGGGATAGAATACCAGTGGATTTAGAATTTTATGGGAGGAGTTCTGGATAGCTCTTCTATATAGAATGATGGGATGAATTTGGTTGTAGTGTTGTTGAGACTTTTGAATGATGGAAGATTTTGATTCTTGAAGTTTTATTGTGATTTTGTACCAAATTATGAATATGAGGTGGAACGATTGAATATGTGTTTGTAAATATTCATGTGATTCGCAAAGGAAAGTAGGTAGCAACTAGACTTCATAATGAAGCCAGTTGATAACAACGATGGTTGGAGTGCAATTGTTGTGTGTTAAGTTTTGGTGTTGAGCATCACTAAGAGTTGAAATGACGTGATCTAATAGGTGGCTTATGGCTACATGATTGTAGAATCGTCGGATGATAGCATGTCCTTGATGAAAGTGTTTTGGTAAAACCTTTTAATTTGTGTAGTAGATCCCTCTAGGATAAAGTGGTTGTTATAATAAGGTTGCAAAGTTTTGGTGGACTCTCAATTTGAAGATGGGATAATAAAGTAGTATTGAACAATTTAGTGAGTTTTGGAGAGCTTTATAACATAAGAGTAGACGCTGGCGACTCGTGTTAAGAGTGAATTATTCTTGATGTTAGTAAGATTGTCTACAATTGATTGTGACTTGTAGGAGTGGTGATGATTCTTTTAGAAAGAAATTAATTTGATCGCCTTTCGTAATATCGAGTAAATGAAAATGTTTCGAGTTTTGCGGTTGTGATCATTTGGACCCCATGATTTATGTGGTAGTTGAAACTTTTCCGAGTAAAGTGACGTGTTGAAAGATTTTATTGGTTCTTAAGTGGTTCATGTTGTTTGGTCTTAAGAACTTACCTTGTTCAAGCTGGCAAAGTGTTGTTGTAGTCGAAGAATTATTTTCTATATTAAAGGATAGAGTGTAGTAGGAGTATTTGAGGATTGGAGTCAAGTTTTGTAACTTGCGGTTTAATTGAAGCGTGCCTAAACTTTCTGCTTTTTCTGCACAAGAGTTCTCAAGTTTCAATAGCAATGCTTTATTCTTATTGGTTGAGGTTTGATGTATTCTCTTGTTGAGGGACAGACATGTGCCCCCAACTTTGATCTCATCTTTTGTTTTTCTCGTGATCGTTGTTATTTGACTATTTCTTTTGGTCTCGTGCTCATTGCGAGGAGTAACATTTTCTTGTGTGCTGAAACTCGTCATTGTTTGCCTCTTCCTTTTTGAGAAAGGATTAACCGACTTGTGTTGCAAAGTCTTATAAAGTGTAAAGTGGCAACTAGTTGGTGGTGGTCAAGTAAAGGATAATGGTGAGATTTTGGGTACCAAGATATTTGAAGAGCAATAGAAGGTGAATTGGTTTTAACCTATAACTCTTGGAGAGAATTTGATGGACTGATTGTCGTTGAAATAAAATTGAATAGTGTTACAACTAGTAGAACCTATAGTGATTTGTGGTCCAAGATCTTTTGTTCATTTTGATGGAACATTAGAATCATCGAAAGTATGGGAATCTTGATCAAATTTTTTTATAGTATCGCGATTGGGTACTTTGCAAGGTTGTGTAGGAGAATTATGACGGTGTAGTTTAATGAGAGTAGAATTGCGAAGAAATCTAATCGTTATGACAATTGTTGGGATAGTAGGGAATGTTGAGTTATTGTCAGGTATGACCTGTCTTCAGTGAGTAACCCTCTAGGAGTTAGAATCTTCCTAAAGATAATTTGATGAAGAATATGTTTACCTATTGACATTAATGATCGAGTAAGTTTGGATTGTGGGAATTTTAGAGGTTGAATCTGAAAATTTTCCTATCTTTTATACGAGAAGTTCGTTGTAGGAGTCTTGGAGGTAGCATTTGGAATTTGCATTTTTATGCTTGAACCTTGGTTGCCCAATGATTATGTGTAGAAGTAGTAGAATAAGAGTAAAATCCGAATAGTGGGATGATCTTTGATAGCATCCTTTGGGCATAGTACATGAGAGTATGTGATGTGAATTTCAAGTAGGTTAACCTTAGCGGATCGAGGTGATGTGATTGTGGGTGAATTCCATGATGAGTACATTGGGAATTATCTGTCAAAGTAACTCCGTTGGTAGAGGACTTGGCTAGAGTATGTTTCGGTGGGGTCTGTAGAGTCTCTCTACAAGGTGTGGATGATGTGCTCAGTGTGAGCATAACGTTGAGGTTGCCAATTTAAGAGAAACGAGTTGGTGTGTTAGACCATGATTTGGAATTCCTTAGTTTAAGGGAATTTAATTTTTTTTAAAAGAAAGGATTGAGAAAATGGGTATTCTCGGGTAGTGAAATATTCCCTTGGTTCTTAGTTGAGCTGTGTGTTTATGACGGATGTCATTTGCAAATTGAATTGTTTCTTGTTGGTATGCGTGGTACTTCCCGGTTAAGAAAAAAAATTGGGTATTGTGGGCAGTCAAGTGATTTTCGCCTTTGGCTTTATGTGGTGTTTAGTTGCAAACTAGTTACATGGAAAGAGAAAAAGAATTTTGATGAGTCTTTGATTTTAGATTGGAGTCTTTTGGAGGGAAGATGATAATGTGTTAGTTGCGATGGGAATCCTTCGTTTTTCAGTTAGGTTCTTTTGCATGAGGGTTGGTTTGAGGTAAGTTGTTTGTGTGTCTGTTGTTAAATGAGATGCTTCTTGCAAATGCGACGTGATTGATGGAGAGTGGGAACAAGAGTCCTGTGTGATTTGTGTGGGTTGTGTGGTTTGGTACCGTAGGGAAGGTTACCCAAAGTATGATTGGTTGTTTCCAATAGTTGTAGAGGTTTTGGAAGTTGATGTATCGTTAGGACCGTCTTGGGTCCATACGCAGGGTACGCCACGTTTGATATGTTCTGGTGCTGAGTGAGTACCTGGGAGATCTGGAGTTTGAGGTTTCGTTAGAACTGTTGACCACCGAGTAGGACCTTACCTTCGAGTTCTGTCCATTGAGTGTACCTGGACAGGTTGGGACAAGTGTTGAGGCGTAATACGTCAGTTTATGTTAAGGTGTTGCGGTCACATCAGTTTGAGAGAGAGGCGACTTGGGAGTTAGAGTCTCGCATGTGCGAGCAGTACTCGGAGTGGTTCACGTCAGGTACGTGCTATCTATTGATAAATTCAGTTGTGGTTGTTCTTTCGAGTAGAGCGGTGAGTAGAATTCGAGGTCGAATTCTTTTTAAGGGGGGTAGAATGTAATGGCTTTAACTGAAACTTTAGGCGGGGGGGGGGGGTTTCACATGTTTCAAAGAACCTGGGCTGTGGGCTCAAAGCTCACAACACCTTAGCCCATTAGTGGAGGAGAGGGGGCAGCCAAACCCTAAGCCACCCCCTCCCCTTGTGCCTCCACCCTCCCCACCTCTCTTGGTCACCACCTTGCCCTCCTGGTCGACCCTTCCCCTCCCACTCCAGTGCTGTCGACGATCGAGTCGTCGATCTTATGAAAATAAAAGAGGAAAATGGCGTGAAATTTCCTGGAAGAGAATGGAGACCGCTCTTTATTAATATGAACTGGATTTACAAGACCTAACTAGGCACTACCCTAAATACACTGAATAGGGGGAATGTTTAACTAAGTAATCAGGCTTAGAATCTGAGTCTAAGACTGATTATCCTGCTTCTAATTCCACCGCTTAGGCTTCTGTGTTTGTTTTCTTGGAGTCTGTTGCTCTTCCCGTTGTGTTCTCTTGTGTCCTCTTGTCTTCTGCGCTTCACCCTTAAATAACTCCTGAAGAGGCGGCAGTTACTTCCCGGAGAAGGCGTCCCTGGTGAAACGTTACGACTGGCCGGAACGGTAAGGAAGTTAACAATGTGCTAACTTCTTTGCGGTTTGCCTGTGAGATGCTTAACCGCAGGGTAGTTAATAGTCAGTGTCTCAGGATTATATTATCGCACGGTTTGGAACATTTAACACGTGATCCATTTATCACACGATAAGAAATGTCAGTCCATTAACTTTTACGAGTAGTCACCTGGTCGGAGCTTAAGCACAAAGCCTCGTCCGACCAGGGTACCCATTGTGTAACCTCTGGAATCCTCACGACCAGTGAGGTCGCTAGCCTTAGGGGTTACGACCACGAAGACGTATGGTCTTTTATGTATTATTTTAATACATAGAGGTTTTAATCCTCGTCAGCTAGCCCCCGAACTTTTAAATGAACAGGTTGTGTGTGTACCTTTTTTCGATGAAGTTCATATCAGGCAGATCCCCATTTAATGTCGTGATATACGAGGTGGTCTGTGTTCATTTTAAAGTTGAGAACTTGCCTCGGGAACTGAAGAGTTTTTTTTTCTGTCCGTTAGAACAAAAAAGAAGCTTTTTGCTAGTTGGACTTTTGTGGGAAAGCTCCGATCATAATTTAAAGATCTGAAGCTATAAAATCCCCATCGCTAGGCTCTTAGAACTTTTACGCTTCCAAAATCCCCTTTTGATTCCCTTCAGCTTCTCGCTAAAAAATCCTTTAAACCTCTTTCTTGTTCTTCCGACCACAAAGCCTCCGACGGCCACTACTCATCTTTGAGGATTTTCGTCATGTCGGAGCAAATCACGAAGTGGTTGCCTTCGGAATTAAGTAAGAAAAAGCTCGAGGCGTTGGAGAAGATTGGGATGCTTCCAGATAGGAATTTGATCAAATGGAGATCGGCGATTGGAGAGCATTTTCGAGCCACGAGGATGAAGAAATCCCTGTTTTTCTCGCCTACATCGAATGTGGGCTGAGATTGCCGGTACACAAGTTCCTCCTTCGTGTTCTTGAGTATTATGGGGTGGAACTGGTAAATTTGGCTCCGAATTCCATCGCCAATATCAGTATTTTCACCTATTTGTGTGAGGCGTACCTGGGAGTGCCACCGAATTTGAAGCTCTTCAGGTATTTTTACCGAATGGTGATGGGGAGATCCACGGCGACCCCTGGAGAATGCACTTTGCGTCTTCACAACGGGAAGGCCGATGAGTACATC